>OX388024.1:28727468-31227468 GCA_947578705.1 Lacanobia wlatinum | reverse complement strand
TACATATGCATGAAAAGCTGTAATTTTGATGTTATAAACAGAAACTTCAATTTTTATTTGTTTGTTTATAGAAGATCAAGATAGTTAAAGAAAGGGACAAATGGCAAATGATGAAGGAGTCTTTCATTCAAGAATGGACGAACCCATAGTTTTTAATTTACATGCGTGTACAAACCATTCAATACTTTAAAGATAATCTTGGCTTAGAACGCCAACCACCTATTAATTAAACCGGTGATTTTTCATTGGCACACGAGTGTGCCATTGGGCGTCAACTGAAATTGACGCAATCAATTTCATCTCACATGCCATACCAAATCACGCAGTTTAATATCCTATGGCCCCCGATCAACCAAAAACATGGCGGCCGCCGATTTTTTTACGATAAATTATTCAATTGTTGTTGCATCGCGACGGCTATTGCGACCGGGTGCTCACGGGTTAAATCTTTCAAGTCAAAGTTTTTTTTTTTACTATTTATAGGCGCGCGTTTGACCACTATCTCACCTGATAGTAAGCGATGATGTGGTCGAAGATGGAGCACGCTTGCCTAGAAGTAACCTATCCACTCTTGACTTAAATACTCCCAGGTTATAGCTATCAGGAAACACAGACTCCGGCAGGGAATTCCACTCCTTAGCTGCACGCACTATGAATGTGAACTGTGCACTATGTGTGTGTGTGAATGTGTGTGTTTTTCAGATTGAATGAGAAGAAATAATCAGAGCTACTTCAGCCACATTAATTTGAACACAAACGTTCCTAAGTACGGTATTTGCTCCTCTGGTCTGCACACAGCCTTAAAATAACATTGTGTGCTTACCTGATTTGGTATGCAAATATTCAATGTTGGGAAAATAAATTAGTGATTGGCTTTTGGTCAGGCCACTTAAGTGACGTGAAGATTCTTACTTCGTAGTTCAACCAGAAGTGTTATTCAGCCGGTCCATTCTGACCACAACTTACATACCATGTGAACTTACGTGAAGTGAGCCGTCATTCCATCTTTTTTGTATGGACAGCTCACTTCATGTTTTCAGCTTACACAAGCTTAGGTGAAGTGAAGATGTTTACAGAATCGCAATGTTGTAATATTCTCACCGTAATAACTTAGAGCACCACTCGGTCACCTTGAAGGTCCACTGGTCGCTGGCATTGTTTTTGTCGTAAAGATGCGAGACATTTGACAGTTGGTCCTTAAGACAAAATGCTGGCGGCGAGACTTTGTATGTAAAAAGTCATAATTCGAGGTTTGGCTCTCGACTGTTTTCTCCTCCAATATTGGACCGATTTAGAGATACTTCACAAACTGAATAAGAAGGATATATACTGTGTCCCTATGTTTTCCTTTTTGATGATTTATTAACCGCATAAGAACTAGAACTGTCACAAAATGCCAAACTTGTCCGATAAATCGCTGTCAACAGAGCCCTAGTGTACAAATTATTGTAGTACAATATTGGAGGAGAAAACAGTCGAGAGCCAAACCTCAAATTACGATATTTTACATACAAAGTCTCGTCGCCAGCATTTCTTCTTAAGGACACAAACTGATGAAAGGTTATGCACACGCGCCGACGACGCACGTTTTCTGTAGATGACTAAAAAGCAGTATCATTATCTGCGTCTGAATTTCGTTTAAAGCGCGTTAACGCGCTTCACCTGCATGTGGTGCGCAAAGGCTCTTGGTCACGTTAACTTGACGTGAGTTGTCAATACATAGTATTCTGTATTAATATTGAAACGACAGTCTCATTTCACAATATTTTTACAGAATCGATCCACAGAAACTTTATAGCTTCTTGAAATGGAACGTTTCATAAAGACGTTGTTTAAAGAACTTAATTTTCGAAGTTATAGTATGAAGTCTCATTAACTAGTTAAAGAGTAATTAAGAGATTTACTAGTAACTTGTCGCGAACAGGACCTGTTGCGCTGTCAACTGAGTTTACTTAACAGTTAACACCAAGTTGCGACAGGTTTGTATGTACCACTACTGAACTACTTTATTGAAGTAACATACTTCTTGTTTGGACGACAAATTTGGTACACTAGTTAGTTATCTATCTACTCAATTAGCACTCAGTGGCGTGCCTAGGGTTTCAAAATAAGGCAAGCCCAATAAAATAGGCAGCAAAACGAACACAACTTATTAGTGTGCGAACAGCCAACAATCCAAGTAGTTTTATACACTGATCTATTAAATTTTCGTTTATGCGATTTACTAGTCTGAGAAAAACACAGATTAGGCGTCGGTTTTAATGAAGAATTTAACTGTTTTTTCTGAGCAAAGTTTAAAGGTTTTACCTTATCTTCGCCAATCAAAACTTGAACGCATTTTAAATCCTCACAAGGTACAATTACCTCCATTGTTGTAGGTAAGTCACCAAAACAATTGTATCACTGAGAAAATCTAAGAAAACACACAAAAAACTTTAACAACATAACTTTTCAACTCTCAAGCAAATAAAACTGAAGTGAGTTGCACTCCGGTGTCAAGAACTACTTACGCAGAGTTGCAGTGTTGTCATTTAGGCAAAAAAGTCACCAGGTATATGAAAAATCTAGCTAGATGTCGCAAATTTTTTATTTTTAAGATATTGCTTGAGTATTTAATTTCGTTATTTTAAAAAGTCGCTAGTTTTTATTGTTGCTAAATCTTAAAAAAAGTCCCCAAACTCGTTAAAAATCTCCAAGATCTCACAACGTCGCTAAAACGGCAACACTGCAGAGTTGGCAAGGTGACAAGGTCACGCATACGCGCGCAACTTCATACGCATGCACGGCTTAATCTTCAATACTGATCGATTTGTAGGCGCACAAGGTTTAGAACTCGTTATACGGCACATCGCTATAAGTGCGAAAGTGACGGAGATAGTATTTGAAAGCCCGGTAAAAGCCGGTACGTGTAAGCGAGATAGCTATATGTAGACGCTGCAAATGCGAAACTCTGCGCGCGAACAATCGCGATGTGTAGTCATGTAGTAATGTGGCATAGATAGCATACTTTGTGTTATTTTGATAAGAATTAAGCGCGCGAACTTTTAAATAGTTCGGGTTTGATATTGATTCTCTATCGAGCATTTTAGTAAGGCATGCCGGGCTTTTGGGCTTATATGAAGGAACCGCCACTGTTAGCACTGTCGTCAGTCCTCAGTTTTGGTGGTCCGTGGAGTTTCTTGCACGATCTTCTTTATAGAGATCTATGCTTGAAAACCCGCTACATGGTTTTGACTGGCAAGCCGTAAAAGAATAATACCATCCCATCACTTCCCGTGGGACTCGCCAGAGAATGGGCAGCAGCGTTCTCTGTAAAACGCAACACCATACACTGCGATCGCCAACCCGCCTGCTAAGCGTGGCGATTATGGCAAACCCCCCCTTTGGGGAGGTCTATGTTCAGCAGTGGACGTCTTTCGGCTGATATGATGATTATGATGAACCTTGACAATTCAAAAGTACCTTTAAGTGGTTTATTTGAAATAAATGCTTTGAATTTGAATTTGGGCTGCTGGCCTGTTTCCAGTCATATGAGAGGTTTGCCACGTTGGCAGCGTCAAAAAAAAAACAGTTTGCGCTGGGCTTTGTCTAATTATGCGAAAAAAATGTACTGAAGAGCTGATATTTTTTCTTTTAGTAGTTTTTTGCATTCCTGATTTCCTTGCCTAATGTCTGAAGTTTTGAATATTTATAAAAATATGAAATTGTATCTTATAAAATTGTTTCAATAGACATACTATTTACAACTAACAGCACGTGGAAAACTTACATAAGCAAAAACTACTTGCAGCAGCACGAAAATTAGGTATAAAAACGTGTGAAGAAGTTAAATGGCTGACATTACAGAAAACGACTGCTTATTGCGCACTTGTTTTTACTTGTACGGTAGTGTTTGCATTTTATTGTTTATTCGTTTTGAAGATACAATAAAAACATAACATTCATAAGATCGCACATCCTTCCCTTTTAAGGATAAGCAAGAGTCGTACCTGAAGTATACTCGCTTTGCGAGTTATGTTTAATTCTCTTTTGTGCTAGTGCGACCCTATTGCCATCAACTGGGCACAAAACACAAGTGGGACAAAATAATTTTCTAGTTTTTCCACCAAAAGTAACCCCATATACCGCGTTGGGTTACAGAAATGAATACAAGTATGTTTTCCAAACATTTAAATCGGTCTTGTTAATTCGGAGCAAATAGGCTGTGACAGACGGACGTAAAGCACATGAGCGATCTGATAAAAATGTTTTATTCGAGCGAACGGAACCCTTAAAACTATTAGGTAAACACAGGTAGTACAGAAGGTCCGTACTATAAGTTGCAAAGAATAGAAAAAGATGACAAACTAGCTGTAGTGTCCACGCATCGTATCACTAATAGTAGGTATTTGGCTCGCCTACGCACCACCACGTGCTGCCTGACTGACGGTTGAACACTGACTGACCGTTGACTGACTGTACGTTGTGACGTACGCGCTCGAAAGCAATCATAAGTATATACATACACTACATCCCTTCCTTTTTTTTTATTTGTGTATAAATACTTCCTGTAGTAAGTTTTTTATGGATCTAGGTACTTATAAAAAATATATGTATGTATTTATTACTAAGTATTTATTTCCTTCCAAACACTGTACATGACACTAGAGGTATTTTGCTCCTTTATTATTATTTTTTTTTTTTCGGTTAACGACCCGATTATACTATATTGTAATTATATACCAATTATATTTTTTTTCAATGATCACATGTGAGATAATTGTTTTGATTTTCTTTATTGTATTCAATGTTATATGCCTTGATATTATTATTATCTCTATCTTTCTTCCCTTTTCTCTTTTTAATTTAGTCATAATTAATCAATCTTATTTATGAAGCAGATGTATCTTTTTGATTCAATTCCTTGGTTTTTTTTTATCATTAAAAACTTTCCACTGACCTTCAATTTCTATAAATGTACGACATTTCTTTTTCATCATTTGTCCTATTTCATCATTATATACTTCAATATCCCCCAAGAAATTTGCTATCGTTAATCTCTACGGCAATTGTCTAAATTTTTTTTTTTACACACAGAGCTATTCCAAATCTTCAGTTAACTGACTTTTCGTTCAGTGTTTTAGCCATTTGAGAGTTCTAAACTGGCTGTAATCAATCCTTTAGGTTTGATTCGTGATTCACTAGTATTCGTGATTACCAAGTCCAAGCACCAATGAAGTCATAAAACTCACATTGATTTTAACAAAAAAATGTCAAAGACTACGTATCTTATTCACAGTCAACATCTATCTCATAGCTCAGCAAAACACAATTCCTATACTCGCACTTCCCCATGGGAAGAATACCGAGTAAACTCTAATTTGTACCACCAATAGCAACGACACCCTGATACAGACTTCCTCGTCTATATCACTCTGTGATACTGCTACGATATCCTGGTAGCCCGCCGACCCACAGAACTAAGAACCTGTTCACACAAAATAATTTTATGCTTACTCGTCATCTATTTCATAACTTCACAACGTCAATTATTCATATACTTGGCCTTGGGCATCTTCCCGACAATGAGATTTTAAAACATACCAACCGGTAAGTTATGCACATCAGAGTTTACGAAGAGAAGAGAACCTAGGCCTGTCAATGTTTGTGCCTACGTACATGTGAAGGGGCTACGTTCATGAATTACTCTACGTCAATCTACGAGCATCATGGTCATAACTGCACCGAACAGTTTGAATCAATCAATATTATTTTAAGTCTTACTTATATTAACTTACATCTACAGTAAGCAACCCGGTAGTGAAAAATCTATCCAGAAATTGTAATAGCTCAGAATTCTCTGTATCGCTACAGCTTTAATCAATGTCATTAATATCAAGTTACGGTTTATAATCGTTTACTATCGAATTTACGAACTGAATTTAATAACTTGTTATGTAAGAAAACTGTCACCGACACGTTAATATAAAAGCTTAAATCCAATTTTCACTAAACACGTCTAAGTTGGAACATGACCTTATGGCAACTTTGCCATGCAATATCTCAATATCTCTCTCTTTAAGTTCGTACTGAATAAAATGTTGAAACTATTACCACCTACGGGAATCTCTTTAAGTACTCGCTTTTTTATATTTATAGGCACCAATATCTCACCTGGTGGCAAGCGATGACGTGGTTGAAGATGGAGCACGCTTGCCCAGAAGCAACCCAATCACTCCCGACTTAAAGATTCCCAGTTTGCAACTATCAGGAAACACAGACTCTGGCAGGGAATTACGCTCCTTGAATATTTCTCCAACCATAATCATGTATTTGTCAGAATATGGTAGGTACATTATAGTCTTAAGATTAGTTACTGGTAACCGTTCTTTTATATTTTTTTCAACTTTTCTTCCTATTATCCTTCTTAATGATTGAGAAGCTGGTTGTACTTTCTCATCGATTGGCACTTCCACTAAAACATCATTGGATTTCGGAAACTGTCTTAGTTTCCATTTGGTCAATTTGTAATCCGATTTTAAGTACACCCATTATCAAAGGGTTACTTTTATCAAGTAAAAGTAACACTTTTTAAAGCATATTGCCAGGGTTTCTACACGGGGAATATTTGGGTCATCTATACCAAAAGATCGCTGGATGACCTACGCGTCCAGTATAATAACATTTTTAGGATGCTGTTGGGACTGCCACGATGGTGCAGCGCTTCTTGTATGTTTGCGCAAAACCGAACCGATGGCTTCCACGCCGTCATTCGCAAAAAAACCGCGTCGCTGTTGTCAAGGTTGCGGGCGAGTGGCAACAGTATACTAAAAACTGTGGCGGAGAGTATCGACTCTTCGATAATTAAAAGTTTTTTGAGAAGGACTATCACTAACCATTAGATTGGGGTTGTCCTTTTCACAATAATATTTATTCTGTTCTGTCTTCTTCTCTGTTGTATTTTAGCTACTAACACTAGTAATAAGTTATAATATTGTTTACTAACACGCTGGATCATTGTTGTCCGAAAATAAAGAATTATTATTATTATTATAACTATAGCCATGGCAATTTCTTTCCCAAGTAGATCTCTAGTTCCATCAGAGATGCAAAAAAAGTAAAAAGTTGCATTTTCGGATCTATCTACTACTTTTATATTTGCGTCAAATGGTCCTGTTAGGTCTTGACCTAACAAGACCATTAGGAAGAACCCCTTGGGTTTTCTTACTTTAAGAACAAACAAAAACTTGTTTTGTTTCATATTTTCCCAAGTTTTGTGTGTGATTAAAGTTGGATTTACCTACACGCAGAGTCTACTAACATTTTTTTTTTTTTAACCTACATTCCACCTATACGACAATCTAGTAAACTGTCATCGTCGATTTTGAACACATATTGTATGTCTTTCGACTCTGTTTGAACTGAAATCTGTCTGCTTATTGTCTAAGCCGTACTAAGAAATTTTTGAAACTTTTCATTTGCCCCTTGTTTGATCAATCAAGAAGAGTGACGTTCTTAATTCTCAATTCGTTTAGGTGTAAAGTATGCGTGGAGTTTGGTGATAGCCACTTCAAAGACATCCACTCCATCAGCAGCTGATATTTGTATCTGGTATATTATTAAACTAGCTGATCCGAGCAACCTCGTCTTCGTCACATTATCCATTAATGCTTTGCTACTATTGGTCGTAGCATGATGTTAGATCCTATAGTCTTCCCCGATAAATAGGCCGTCCAACACTAAAATAGTCCTTCAACTCGAACCAGCAGTTCCCGAGATTAACGCGTTCAACCAAACAAACAAACTCCTCAGCTCTACAATATTAGTATAGACATTTTTAGCAATTCTAGTCCACAAAATGTAGCAGCAAAGCCCGTTACTTGTCACTACCCTTGATGCCAACAGCTTCCAGGTAGATCAAGAGTTCCTACGTCCAGCGTTTTTATCTCGTTTCTTCTGATGAAGGTTCCCCCTCACAATCAAATTTGTCAATTTAATGACCAGTATGTACATAAAAAGTACCACTAGGCACTGCTGACCTATTTTGTCTTTGATAACTAACTGTCAATTTAATGACCAGAAGGTATATTCTGCTGTAATTACTGTCATTCAATGATGACTTGTCAATTTAATGACCAGTAGGTATGTTCTACTGTAATTACTGTCATTCAATGATGACTTGTCAATTTAATGACCAGTAGGTGTATTCTACTGTTATTACTGTCATTCAATGATGACTTGTCAATTTAATGACCAGTAGGTATGTTCTACTGCAATTACTGTCACTCAATGATGACTTGTCAATTTAATGACCAGTAGGTGTATTCTACTGTTATTACTGTCATTCAATGATGACTTGTCAATTTAATGACCAGTAGGTATATTCTACTGCAATTGCTGTCATTCAATTATGACTTGTCAATTTAATGACCAGTAGGTATGTTCTACTGCTATTACTGTCATTCAATGATGACTTGTCAATTTAATGACCAGTAGGTATGTTCTACTGTAATTACTGTCATTCAATGATGACTTGTCAATTTAATGACCAGTAGGTGTATTCTACTGTTATTACTGTCATTCAATGATGACTTGTCAATTTAATGACCAGTAGGTATGTTCTACTGCAATTAAATTTATGCGCTCTTTGATTTATTATTTTAGAACTAATCATGTAGTACAAATCAAATATCTAAGCATGAGGTCCCTGGTTAGACTCCCAGGTCGTTGCCTTTTTTTTTCGATCTTGTCAATACCAGAAGCATCGAAATAGATAGTGTTCGTTTCCCACGCTCCCATCTGACTCCAACCGAAGAACGTTCTCCTTCGCAGTCGAACTTCTCCAATGTGAGTTGGGACATGTTAGTGTTATATCGTGAACCAACTAGTTTGTTGTTTTTTTCAATATCAATTTTTTTATCACAAAATTCTGCTTCCTTTTTATATTGCGTCAATTTGATGACCAATAATGATGTTGAGGATCCTCTGAACATAGTCAAACGGTGTCAATTTAATGACCAGCAATGCTGCTCCAACGTCGTAATAAATCAGTATTATTATATCATTATACTGTTATAAAACTTGAAAATAACTTTATTATTTATTTGTCGATTAAATGACCAGGTACTACGCCAGTTTACATGGATTATAAGTAAGTTACTGGGGTATATCCATTTAATTAGGTAACGTCCAGACGGTCAATAATTGTTTTTGAACTTGTCCTAAATAACCACCAATAAATACCACAGCACTTAAATAATACTGCAACCTATCCTTCCGATAAGGCCAAGCATAATATTAGGGTTCAAAATAAGAAAATCATTAAAAATACTCCACGTCTCTGACCACGTTTTTAAGATGTGGTGGTGTTTATTTTTCAGAATTATTGAAATATCCACTAATCACTTTGTTCATTATGGCACATGTAGGTACTTCAACAATTTAGCAATACCTATGAATATTATAATAATTACAAGATCACTGGGTAGGGTAAAACCGACATTATATTAATGTTTGTCGTAATTTATAACTTACGTAGGTGTAAATAAACAAACACAGTTAAACATTTGTTCTTCAATACCATTATGATTATTCTATAGTCCATTATTACTTTAGTGCGAGTTACTAAACAACGAAGAACATTCCTTAAAATGTTATCAGTGTAGCTGAACATTCCAATGTAATGACTTTTTCGTAAGTTAAGCAATAGTCACCACTGTTAAGTAGGTGTAAAGTTTTATAATTTTGAATCATAATGGGTATCTATTTGTTAATTAAAGTAAACTAATGGTTTAAACCATATTTTGGGTAAAGGTAATTATAATAGCTGAGAAATGTAAATGAAAATGTCGCATGTTTTCTTAGTTTGAATAAGTAACATTCATGTACCTAAGTAGCATAAGTAAATTATCTTGCCACTTCGCCAGTCACATTTTCTCTTTTTTTTTTTTTATAAAGTCACTTTACTTACAGTTTTAATTATTTTTTTGTCCTCGTCGCCATATGTAGTGTCCACGCATCGTATCACTAATAGTAGGTATTTGGCTCGCCTACGCACCACCACGTGCTGCCTGACTGACGGTTGAACACTGACTGACCGTTGACTGACTGTACGTTGTGACGTACGCGCTCGAAAGCAATCATAAGTATATACATACACTACACTAGCTAAAGCCCTTTGTGCTCAAAATTGTCTCTGAGCTATCATTTTTTCATTCATCTTCTAAAGTGCACTTAAACAAACAGCATTAGAGCTTTGGAGCGAAGAAAACCCATTTATTTCGCTTTTAGTTGCAGTTTCAAAACGTTTTCACAAAGTGGCTTCTACTAAATCAAATATTTTTCTTGACGTTATTAAAAGTGAACTTGTTTGCTACCTAACTTTTCTTTATATTAAAGAAGAAGATTTGTAGAAACCTGTTGGTTTACGACACTGTTGAATACCATCAGAGTATATAGGAAGAATTTAAATTTGTTGACCACTAATTCGCACTGAGCGTTTCCAAACGTCTTTTATAATGCGCACAGCAAAGGAGTGCAACTCTCTGCCTGCGACTGTGTTTCCGAACGCTTACAACCCGAATTCCTTCAAAGTTAGAGTGAACAGGCTTTTTTTGGGTAAGCTCGTTCCATTTTTGACTTTGTCTATGTCTCCTCTGATCTAGACTAGACTCAACAGCAAACCCTACTCAAATAAAAAAAATGTTGACAATATTTTTTTTATCATTTTTCTGCTCATGTCTCATGTCCTGTCCTGTCATTTCTTGTTCCATCTGGGCTCATTGATCCTCACACCACTATCACTGACTCTCTTTTTCATATTATTTCTCACTCAGTACCTACTTCCATCGGGAGTTGTGTGGATTTTGGTGTAGAATGAAGTGTATTCTATCTGAATGCATTCTTCTTTTCTATGGTCTCCCTTTGTATGTGTCGCAAAAATAAATCGGATTACTTTTTCGAGATATACGATATAGATATTATTATTATTTTGCTATTAATAGGCAAACGTTTGACCACTATCTCACCTGATGGTAAGCGATGAAGTGGTCGAAGATGGAGCACGCTTGCCTAGAAGTAACTTATTCACTCTTGACTTAAAGACTCCCAGGTTGTAGCTATCTGGAAACACAGACTCTGGCAGGGAGTTCCACTCTTTAGCTGTACACAATAAGAATGTGCTCCCAAAACGTTTTGTGTGTGTGGGTGGGATGTCCACCATGTACCGGTGGCGCATCGCCGTTCGTCTTGTGGTCCGATGATGGAACGGGTTTGGCGGAATTAAATCATGTAATTCCGCTGCACACTCACCAAAATGCAACCGATAGAAAACCGACAGGTCAGCAACTCGGCGTCGATACTTTAAGACTTTGGAGCTTCGACTTGTCAAGCCTATCATTACCGATGATCCTCTTGGCTCGTTTTTCATTTGACTCAAGGGCATCAAGCTGGTAGGATGGCTTATAGGATTACTTGGGTGTCTGTCTGTCTGTCCGTCTGTCACAGCCAGTTTTCTCGGGATCTACCGGACCGATTCTGCTGAAATTCGGTACACATATGGGCCCGTTCGACATCCCCGAAACTATTGAGCCCAATATTATAAAAAAGGCAGATAATAGTTCTTTACCTACAGATTATAGGAAAACCTATAAGAAGTCTATGGTATTAAAAAACATGTTACAAAAATGAAATTTGTTTGGATCCCTTTGCACGCGAGTCCGACTCGCGCTTGGCTAGTTTTTCATATGTCAGTGGTACTCTAAGAACTTTGGACCTCTTTAAAGACAGTGGATTAAAAACACTCAGCACTTAACCCTTACCCAACAAATCAGAAAAGTGCGATTTTGTAGTTCCTTGGACAAACTTTTCAAAGGAGTTCTACTACTAATAAAGAAAGACGTTTTATATACAGACAATTGATATATGAAAAACCCAAGATGCACAGTCTCGAACAAATGCAACACTCGAAACTGTCATCAAAAACTGACATGTATCAAGTGTCATGTGTGAGTTGTGTGTAGTTATACTATAAACAATTTTTTTTGCAAATTCAACCTTACACGGATCGCTTAAAATTGTTTTTACAAAGCAGTGCAGTATGGCGAGCGATGCGAGACTGTTTGAAACTTGCGCACAATTATAAATTATGCGCTTGTTTTTTGCGGACGTTTTTGAGATGCTGAGTGTGTATCTTGGGTTTTTTATATATCAATGATACAGACTGACATTTTGTAACAATTTTATAAGGTCACAAGGGTTTTTAAAATAAATAATTATATAATAATAAATAATTAAATATAATTGCCATCGGTTAGTTATTGTCTAGTTGATTGCTGGTGTAAAAAATGTATTGCTCTTCACTTTATTGTTAGCAGGTTTAAACATCGCGTTTTATTTTCGTGTAGGGAAAATTCTGCCGGATAAAAATATCCTGCATTTTATGCTTTGGTCAAACTGAGGCCAATTCACGCAGGATTTGGAAAGAAATTCGATTGCGTTTTTAAAAATTAGTAGAATTGTCACTCAGTTCTTAAAATGCTCAAAACTTTTAGCAACAATCTTCACTTACTACCTTCAATTTAATGAAAAGTTCAAGGTAGAAATTAACCCTTAGCTTAGGTCGCGCTAAAATACTTCACTGTTAGTCGCTTGGGGTCCATACGAACCCCAGAATTTATTGTGAAAGATAAACAAATACAATAAAGTCAAGTTGAAGAACAACATCTTATTTTAACAATAATAGAAAACTTCTAGAAAATAACAAAATATGAAACAGTCTTGGATGATAATTAGTAATTACTTAGCACAGGAATCACAAACTTTGGTTTGGTGTTCGTTACACATATATTTATTACAATTAACACACTGAGTTCTCGTTTTTCTGTCTTTGGACCTTACACGTAGATGACAACGGCCTTTGGAACCACTAGAGTTGTTCCCAGAAGTTGACGGTACCGCGTGACTATTAGTCGCACGGGGTCCGCTGGACCCCAGACACCTCCGTATGGCTCCTGCGGTTGTCGCAGTGGCTAGCAAAATACTGAAGAGGGAGAGCCGCCGTTTGTTGGGGTGGTTTTGGATCTACCTCCTCGCGGTCCACCCCGGGCAACGGCACCACAGGCTTGCCTGTGATACGGCAGAACGATCCCACTAAAAGCGGTGGTAGGCTCCGCAAGGAGCCGCCTGGCTCGCTACCACCATCCCGCCGAAGTCCGGCGCCAAGCAGCTTGCTGTGTTCCGTCGGTGTGCGGGAGTGCCAGTGCCTCTGGGGGAGAAGGAGACTGTCAGTTGCTCTGCTCAGAACCGGTCTTGGTCACTGGGCTGGGCTTTCCGGGTAACTCATTTTGGAGGGTAGCGGAATCCGAAGCACAGTGCCAGCCGTTGGCCGACCGCAGTTAGTAGGGGGCCCAAGTAGCACGCCAGCCACGTGTGAAAGGCTGCCCCGCCAACTAGCGAAAAATCCCGGTATGTTCCACCGTGCCAGCCGGCGACTGGATGGGAGGACCCGGTGGCCATATCCGGGGGGGTTCGGGCGTCCCCGCAGTCTCCAAATGAGTTCCCCACAGGTCAGTTTAGCTCTAGTGTTCCACTTGGTTCACTGAGCAGCGCCTCGACAGTTCAACTTTTCTCCCCATCTACTCTCATGATGACCAAAGCAAAGAAGAAAAATATGGTAAAACAACGGCTGCACCTCCTCCCACTAAAAGTGCAACTCACTAATATTAGGGGGTTGCACTCCAATCTCGATCCGGTCCATCACCACCTTGAGACCGAGAAGCCGCACCTGTTTTTCCTAACGGAGACGAAGATAACAACCCCGTCGGACGTGGCGTACCTCAACTACCCGGGCTACTCTCTGGAACACAAGTTCAAGAAGCAGGCTGGGGTCTGTGTGTACGTCCGCGATGACATTTGTTGTCGTCGTCTCCGTTGCTTTGAGAAATCGGGTTTTTCTGCCATATGGCTACTTTTGGACACAGGCGTGGAGAAATTTATTTACATCGGCGTATACCGATCGCACAGCGGAGATCAGGAGACAACAGCGCTGTTCAATTCCCTCGTGGAGTCGGCCGACGTAGTCCAGCAACGGTACCCAACAGCGAAGCTCATTTTTCTGGGGGACTTCAACGCCCACCATAAAGAGTGGTTGTTCCCGTACCAGAAAACTGACCATGGCGGGTTAGAGGCGCGCAAGTTTGCTTTAACGCTAGATCTAACCCAGCTGGTGAATGTGGCAACGCGGGTACCGGATGTTGACGCCCATACACCCAATTGCTTGGACCTTCTGCTGACAACTGATCCGGGCAGTCATTCAGTATCGGTCTCAGCTCCGCTGGGAACGTCTGACCACTGCCTGGTGAAATCCGTATTGACCTGCTCTCCTCCAGATAAGAGTCCTAGAGGCACGAGACGAGTATGGCGATACGAGTCAGCAGATTGGGATGAGATGCGGCACTTTTTTGCATCTTATCCATGGCGGCAAGTGTGCTTCTCCTCGGGTGACCCCTCGTGCTGTGCTGACTTGATTGCGGACGTGATTCGGCAGGGGATGGAGTAATTTATTCCATTCTCCGACATCCCGCTCGGTCACAAATCCCGGCCTTGGTATAATGCAGAATGCGCCCACGCTGAGGCCCGTAAAGAGTCTGCGTACCAAGCGTGGATCAAGGCCCGCGACCGAAAGGTTAAAGCACGTAGGGTTCGCGCGAGGAAAAGAGCCTTTAATTCTGCCGCTAAGTTCTGCAAGCGGGTTTTACGTAGGGCACGTTTTGACCATGTCGGACGTATCGGGGCCAAACTAGCATTGCACCCTCCAGGTAGTAAACAGTTTTGGTCCCTGTCGAAAGCGGTTGAAACGAATTTCTGTCGACCCACTTTGCCTCCAATGTTGAAACCTGATGGCTCGCTGGCTCACTCTGCAAGTGAGAAAGCAAATTTATTTGCAACTCTCTTTGCAAGCAATTCGCGTCTGGACGCTGGCTCCAAGCAACCACCGACTTTACCTCGTTGTGACTCTTCGATGCCGGAGATCACAGTTCACATTAAAGAGGTCCGAAGAGTATTGTGCAGTCTAGACGTGAATAAGGCCAGCGGGCCTGACGGCATTCCAGCGAGAGTGCTGAGGCAATGTGCACCTGAACTGTCTCCTGTGTTGGCACGCCTGTACCGCCTCTCTCTTGAAAAAAGAACGGTGCCGAAATCATGGAAGCTTGCGAATGTGCAACCGGTGCCCAAAAAAGGGAGACCGTGCTGACCCTGCCCATTACCGTCCGATCGCCATTACCTCCATCCTTTGCAAGGTTATGGAAAGGGTTCTGAACAGTAAGCTGCTGACCTACCTTGAAGACAATGATCTCCTCAGTGACCGTCAATATGGCTTTCGCCGGGGACGGTCAACTGGCGATCTTCTTGTGTATGTCACGCACTGCTGGGGCGAGGCCATCGAGAGACACGGCGAAGCACTTGCCGTGTCGCTCGACATCTCGAAGGCCTTTGACAGGGTTTGGCACGCAGGTCTACTAAGCAAGCTTCCTGCTTATGGCATCCCAGCTGGTTTTTGTAGCTGGATATCAAACTTCCTAAGTGAACGGTCGATCCGAGTAGTCGTTGACGGCTGCTCCTCTGACCTCATGGCTATTGATGCTGGAGTTCCTCAGGGATCTGTTCTCTCTGCAACTCTTTTCCTGCTGCACACCAATGACTTACTTCAGCTTGGTCTTGTTGGGTACGCAGATGACAGTACGGTTTCAGAGAGATACTTGTCCAGCGCAACAACCAGCGGGGATGAAGTTCGTTCCTTGAGAGAGGCCATGGTAGAGCGGACAAATTTGACCTTAAGCCTTGTCTCCCAGTGGGGTGATGACAATGTGGTCACTTTTAACGCCATCAAAACACAGGCGTGTCTTTTTACCGCAAAAAGGAGTCGTTTTGACCAAACTCCTACTTTTCTGGGTGCATCTGTTCCTGTGACTGATCGGCTCGAGCTCCTAGGCATGGAGTTGACATCCAGTCTCAACTTCGGCGCCACCATCGAGTACAAAGCCCAAACGGCGGCCAAAAAGCTGGGCATCCTAAATAGGGTGAAGCGATACTTCAGGCCTGGACAGCTTTTAACCCTGTATAAAGCGCAAGTCCGATCCTGCATGGAGTATTGTAGCCACCTTTGGGATGGCTCAGCTAAGTATCAGCTTGCCGCGCTTGACTCGGTGGAACGCAGAGCTAAGAGGCTCATCGGTGACGTAAAACTGGTGGATGCCAAGCTGCATAGCTTGGCTCATCGCCGTAAGGTTGCCTGCTTGTCGGTCTTCTACAGATTGTACTTCGGTGAGTGTGCCCAAGAACTCCACGACCTCATCCCACCGGCCCCATTCTACCATCGGACATCCAGACGCACTGCATCTTACCATCCCTACCTTGTTGCTATTCCACCAACTCGCACTAAGCGTTTCCAAACGTCTTTTATAATGCGCACAGCAAAGGAGTGGAACTCTCTGCCTGCGTCCGTGTTTCCAAACGCTTACAACCCTAATCTCTTCAAAGTTAGAGTGAACAGGCTCCTTCTGGGTAAGCTCGCTCCATCGTAGACTTTGTCTCGGTCATCTTTGACCTAGACTGGAGTCAAGAGCAAACCCATCACAAAAAAAAAAAAAAGCCGCCTGAGCTAGGAAGCTACTAGGAAGTACAGTCGCGTACTTGTAATACTTGCCGAATTATGATGAAATCTAAGCTGCTTGGGGTCCGATGGACCCCACGCGACTAATTAATGGTTAAATAACAAAAAAAAAAACAGAATGTCTCGCAATTCCAACATCTTTAATTGCATTTGTAATATTTCCTAGGATCCCTAACGCTTTATTTAATTACAATTCTTGGGCTTACTTAAATCAAAAGGTAATCTTTTGGTTGTAATAAAATATCTTCATAATTTCAGCCTGTAATTAAGGCTGTGTAGCGTTTTCAGGAGAATTTTAATGAAACTCGTTAGGCAAATGTATTTTAAATGTGATTTGTGGCTAGAAAATTGAGTTTATTTTAGTATTTTCGAAGATAGTGTCTGAGTTATGTTGCTTTAGATAGGGATATCTAATTTCTAAGGTTATTTTTATTTATTTTTTTCATTAAATCAAACAAATTTATTGACTTTCTTAAGGCTTGTACTTATGCCAATGACCTTGTGCATATAAACGGAGCTAACTACTCCTCTACGCGGCACTTCGCTACCCGCATTTTTAATTTTTTACGTTTTTAAAAAGTAACAAAAAGAAATCATTTCAATTTATGTTTCAAAGCAATAAATATTTATTATACTATTTTGATAAAAATGAAGGAGTAAAATGGTTTCATCTCAACGATTTGGAGGTGATTTGGTGATTTTTTTCTTGTTATGTGATACCGGTAGACAAATTCTGGCTAAAACAAATTACGCATCATATCATGTAGATTACTATTTTTTTCAGATGTAATTTCTCTGTTAGTGCCGACGAAAAGCTACTTTTTCTGCACGCTATTTTAGGCTTTTTTCGAGAGAGCAGCTTTAATAAAAAACTGGCTGTGACAGACGGACAGAGAGATACCAGAGTAATCCTATAAGGGTTCGGTTTCGAACTTCGGTTAGCTTGTACTTTTACATGGAAAATTCCTATAAGGTAGAATGGTGGAAAATGTCTCTCTAAACTTAATTTTGCAAGATATTATATTTTTCTTAATATCTAACGTATATTTGTTCCACCGGAAAATTCAACTTTTTCTTAAGATTTTTCTACTGTACAGTAGTATCAAAATAAACTGAATTAAAACGTCACAATGGTACACCACCAACATTTTAATTGACATCCTAACATAAAAGATCACTTACGCAAAACTCCCTAGGGTTTGAAACATTTACAAAAGAGAAAGAAAAACACGACCTAAAGACCCTTAGAGCCCTAATCTACTAAAATAATAAATCTAGAAAAACGTGAAGTTTTGTACAAATTATGTCGAGCCACCTTGTAAGTGGGGGTTCTTGGTTAAGCCTAGCATTTTGCTGGATTATGCTGACCTCTGCGAACTCTGCGGTTTCGAGGTATATTTTTAACTAGATAATACTTATGATTTAGTTTTGTTCTTGTTGTGGTTTACCTCGACTTTGAGGGCAGTGGGTAAATAAAATGTTAGGTTTTCATGAAAATGCTTAGTTTTCTTTGTTGTTTTAGTAAAAAAAATAAGCCCATGCAAATTTATAAAATTCTTCCGTTACGGAGTGAGTGACTGACAGACAACGCACAGCCGAAAGTACTGGTCGTAGGAAGCTGAAATTTGGCATGTAGGTTCTTTTAGAACTTACATGCCAAATTTCCGAAATTCCTTCGGAATCAGGAAAAAAACCGAAATTTATGCGCGTACGAAGTCGCGGGCAAAAGCAAGTTAGTCTATAAAAATACGCAGATATAATTAACGTTTTATGATTATCATACATTAAAAAAGGAGCAATTCTATCAGTTTTTAAGCTAAGTCACATTTGCATCTCACTCACAATCAGATATTAAATGTACGGAAATAAGATGGATTTTTAACATCTTACTCACAATCAGATATTAAATGTACGGAAATAAGATGGATTTTTAACATCTTACTCACAATCAGATATTAAATGTACGGAAATAAGATGGATTTTTAACACCTTACTCACAATCAGATATTAAATGTACGGAAATAAGATGGATTTTTAACATCTTACTCACAATCAGATATTAAATGTACGGAAATAAGATGGATTTTTAACATTTTACTCACAATCAGATATTAAATGTACGGAAATAAGATAGATTTTTAACATATTGCGACTGAAATGCGACAGTTGCTTAAAAATTTGTAGCATTGGCTCTGAGGTCAAAAGGGGGTTGATCTGGAATATAAAGAAAATAGAAAAAAGTTGGAAACACATCATCCTCATGCCTGTTTTCCTCAAAGAATAAAGTTAAAATAAGAAAAACTGGCCAAGTAAGAGTCGGACTCGCGTGCAAAGGGTTCCGAACCAATTACTTTTTTTAACATGTTATTTTAACACTACAGACTTCTAATAGGTTTTCCTGTAATCTTTAGGTACAGAACTCTTAACTGCATTTTTTTGAAGTGAAAACTTCTTTAGCGGCGTTGAGCACTTTTTCTGTAATGGGTATAAAATCTTAAACTCGCGTCAGGACACGTGACCTGATCGAAAAAGCGTAAGACGGACTCGCGTCAGGGTCACGTGATGCTGATCGAAAAAGCGTAAGACGGACTCGCGTCAGGGTCACGTGATGCTGATCGAAAAAGCGTAAGATCGAGGGGAAGGGAGAGGAACTAGTATCTCCCACTCTTTCTACCGTGCCTGAGTGTGCTGCTCCGCTTAGGCGGCACAGGGCGCTTGCGCGAATGTCCGTCTGTGTTTATGTACAGCGTGCCACGCGTATCCAAGGATACGAAATTATGGAATTACGAAATTATGGATGAAAGTTGATTTTTCTAAGAGATAAAAATTAATGTAATATATAAATAAATAACGATATAATATTATGAATAATATAGCAATAATAGCGCAATAAATAAACATTGTATTCTACCTCATAAATGATAGTATTTTTGTACTTATAATTAAACACAATGTTAATACTAAAGTTTTCACTTCTGCCGGCACTCCCGGAGTGCTACCGGTGTTTTTTTTTATTTTAGGTCTAGTAGTTTCGGACATAAGGGGGGAATGGTCATTTTTGGTTTAATTTCTTAAATAACTTCAAAAAATAGTTATTTTAAAATTACGAAAAAAATATAATTAAAATCCTCACAGTAAGAGAAGTTCATTTGATATGTCACACGATACAGTTTAAAAAACTTACTTATTTACATTAAACGTCACAAAACGTCGTTTGGGTCACAGAAGACCATATGTATTCCAAATTTCAATAGAATCGGTCCAGTAGATCTGGAAAAAACTGGCTATGATAGACGGACAGACAGACACACAGACAGGCAGATAGAGAGACAGGCAGACAGATACCCGAGTGATCCTATAAGGGTTCCATAAATGTTCTGAACCCTAAAAAGTAACAAAAAATATTGGTAGGCTGGAAAGAGAGACAAAAACACTTCTATGTACATTCTAACACGTGAACAAACCATACCTAGTGTTTCTGCAACCAATTTATGTGTCAAGTACCAAAAAATATTTCTCGAAACTAAAAACATTTACGTAAATACAAACCAACTTCCTGAAAACCTATGATTACCATCAATCTCGTGAACAAAAGCGTACAGCGGCCATTTTGCGCACAATATACACAATTACGGCATTTGTCAGCGTACAATACGCAGTAATGCGCGCTGACTCAATAATTACTATTAATTTAACTGAATTACTTGTAGGTCTGTAAGGAAATGAGTGAATACTTTTTTATTGTTTTGTTAGAAAAGGTAATACTTGTGTAGATCGTGTGATAAAAGGGCAACTAATGGGTAGGTTTTATACACTTTGTTATAACGTTAAGTAAGTATAATCATAATTCCTTGTTAGCAAGCAAGCTAGATTGTGCGTTTGTGCTCCAGGGTATCAGCTGGATCTGTCACCTTGCAGCAGTGATGTCGTAAACTGTTTTTGTTTTTGTCTTTGTTCGTGTTTTAGTAACATAGTTTGTAAGAAGATTGTTACTAACACTATAATTTTTTTACTTGTAATAAAATTAAATGTTTAAATAATAGTTTCTCAGTCGTAATGTTGAAGGAAATATATTGGAAAGGTATGTAAGCGGATTTGCCGTATGGTGTCGGCCGGTGCCTTAAGGTGCCGTAAAAGAATAATATCATCCCATCACTTCCCGTGGGTGTCGTAAGAGGCGACTAAGGGACTCGCCAGAGAATGGGCAGTAGCGTTCTCTGTAAAACTCAACACACACATACACTGCGATTTCCAACCCAGGCGCCAAGCGTGGCGATTATGGCAAACCCTTCACTTTGGGGGAGGCCTATGTCCAGCAGTGGACGTCTTTCGGCTGTTATGATGATGATGATGATGTAAGTGGATAGATTATATTTCAGGTATAAAGTATACGTATTTCTAAATCTGTAGATTAGATTTTAAGTTGTAAAGTGTCAATTACACAAGATCGATAAATAAACCATTTATTGGCTGCCAGTAATTTATTTTAAGAGGTGACATTTTTGTTTGTTTTATCATCACCTAGTCTTTTCCCAACTATATTGGGGTCGGCCAGTCAAACCAAAATTAGTTGAATACCAGTATTTTACGTGGAGCGGCTGCCTACCAGACCTCCACAACCCATTAATTGGGTAACACGGTACCTCTCACTGCTCTTTTGAAATGAATGAACAGGTTTTATTAATTTAGTTTTTAGTTTGTAAGTGGTTTTATTTTAATTTTTTGCGTTATTTCTGGCGGAATAAACGTATTTTCTATCTTTCTTTCTTTGAAATGAAATGATGTGAATTGATATGAAATGAAATGATTTTATTTCCAGATCAACATCAAATTAAATACAAATATGTATAGATGTTTATTACTTTGTAATGTATTTTTGTTTATTTTAATGTTCTCGTCCTTGTCAAACTTGATGTACCTACCTAGATAATAAGTGAATGTGGTCGCTTACAATTGGAAGCGCACTCTTGTAATTGTCCCTGTCTGTATTATAATGCATGTGATTGTGTAGCCTCTGTTGGCGATCCTATAAATAAATAAATGAATATATAAATAAAAAAATAATAATTAAAAATGAATAAATAAATAAAAGGTGGTTAATATCTGGAAAATTCTTTCAGTGTTAAAAACGCACTCTGTCATTATGTGATCGACTTTGTTTCCCGGATAAAGTTTAGTTCTAGTGAGATAAGCCATGGGAGCGAAATCGCGGGATAACGCTAGTGGACTGTAGTCAAATAAAACATCCGATTACCTACTCAACGAATTGACTGCTAATCGATTTATTGCCATTTGTGCATTCGATAGGTGCGTCTGATCGCAGGACTCAGTATCAAACGACTTCGTTAGTAACCAATGACTCAGATGAAATTATAATAAAAGATTCTTGTTTCTTACTCACCACACTTCAGAAATTGTTAATTTCCATAAACATGGATTTGAATAACAAAAATAAAAACGTTGGCCTTTCCTCGTTAGGTATCTAATGATCATTCCTTATTTTTGTATTGAAAGTCAAAAAACTAATAAACATAATTTAGTTTCTGGAAATGTTGAACCTGTAACTACCGAATGATTCGCCAATTGAAGCTAGGTAAGTATGTATGTATACTGAAGATGTCCGATAAAATGTAGGTTATTTTAAATTGGTTTGGTCAAACTATGAAGATGAAAGTAGTCTGTGTTAGCCCATAAGGTGTTGAGTTCGAATCACAACACTCTGTTTTAGGCCGCGTTTCCAGCACATTGCATGCAAGTCTAATTACTTTGCGCAGCATGATCAAGTGATTGATTGCATTATAATTTGTACGCCTATTAGGCTAAACATAGCGATCCTAACATTAGAATAAAATCTAATCTAATCTAATGTTAGGATGTATTTTGCAAATAAATAATTTGAATTTGAACTCGGTAGCCCTCTATTTAATGAAACTGGCATGCGCACTGGTTGCAGATATTTTAGGATGTAGAGTCTTCAATCTAATTTGACAGCTCCGTCTCGGTCTTCTTGCGTAAGAAGAGACGTAAGAGTTAAAAATATAGCCAGAAATATTAGACTGAAATGTAATGAAATGTAACTCACTAAAATGTAGGAAATAAAAAAATTACTTTGTCAAAAAACCTGACCGCTAAAAGCGATGCGCGACGAGTGGCGAAGGATTTTGAAGCGAGCTACTACCCATGGAGACACGACCACGACCGTTCTGTCAAGAGTGTAACGCAAGAGAAAAGAAAAAAGACTAAAAGTTCGAAACAAATCGCTTTTCAAGCAGTCTGATGCAGTTCAATCACTGATCTGATGCCACCAACTTGTAGGATTTATTATTATGCATGTTAAAAATTTACATTAATCAGTGCACAACAGACCCACATCTGCTAATTGAACTGTCACAAACTGACTCCGCTAGCTTGTCTTTGAGTGCATTATATTCCTCTGTGCGTACAGCAACAGGGGAGCATTGTGTTCCTTTGTCTTTAGGTACACGGTAACTGGATTACGTGGCTCTGAAGACAGGTATTATCCCCGTTAGACATGTTACATGCAGTTGGAGCACTTTGATCAAGTTTGGTTTAGGAGAGTGGAGATTGGATATTTGTGTAAATTGTTGGGTTAATAGTGTTAATAGGGGCCTGAGGAGGTAAGATTTAAACATAGGAATAGTTGGACGATAAGATTGTTTTTTTTTAGTTGGAATCTAGTATGTACACATTTTTGAAAATAAAATGTTTGTCCTTATTTAGCAAACTTATACAAATATATACAAAAACCAAATAAAATAGAAAAAGACTGAAACTAAATAAAACCCAAAGCATTGAAGCATTTCTTTACACCACTTTTTTTTAATGATGGGAAGTCATCAAATGACTCCTCCCGCTCTGGGTGAAGCAGAAGGGAATGTCAGACTCTTACTGACTAAAACCCATCCGTGTTCCTTCTGCACTTTGCGTTCCAGGGCCGCGGTGACTCTTTCGAACAAATTCCGCAACACCGGCAGGCACTGTCCCTAGCGGGCCCCGTCTTCTATGCTGACAGCTCTTTGAGGCGCGCGTGGAACACAGCGCGCCTTCGACCCGGGCCTGATTCTGATCGTATGGCTAGCCACCCAATGCTTGCCATCCACAGGCCCGCGCCTACGGTGGCCGGGAATCGCCCTGCGACCTCCGACGCCCGGGGCGTCTTTTTCTGTTGCGGCGGCTGGGGCGTGGGGCTTCCCTCACTCTTACGCGTTCGGCCTCCTCTTTCGCTAGCATTATTGCTTCGCAGAAAGAGGTGACCGCTTCCCATACCTCCTCGCTCCGGACCAGGGATTGAACCAGGGCCGGACGCGAGAGTTCGCCGCCGCCGATCGCCTCGACGAGGACACGGTGGTACTCCGCCCAAGCAGGGCAGACCTCCACCGTATGCTCCGCCGTGTCCTCCGGGTGATCCTCGCAGTGTTGAAACCCGGGCGTATCGTCCCGCCGAATTCAAAACAGGTATCTCCCGAAACAACCTTGTCTGGTGAGTACCTGCGTCAAACGGAAGGTGAGGACGCCGTGGCGCTGCTCTAGCCACTCCTCAAAGAGGGCACTTATCGCCTGAATTGTGGCGTGCCCATTCTTCACACCACTGCACTGTCGATATTGTCTAGCGAAATATTAACTAAACCACATCTCAGATTGTGTAAAAATAATGAATCGTTGACCTTTTCTATTGGTAGTACAGTACTCAGTACTCACTCACCTGTACAAAAATATTGTTCTGTTGGTAAGGTTGAAGACACAACGGGAGTTTTTATTATGGTTCTGAGTGAGCAACACCTTATATCCGGATAAGTAGTCGGTTGAAACGTAGGCAAAGTGACTATGAAGTGAGCTGTAGTACGTCAAACATCAACATGTCAAGTATTTTATCTATATAATAACTAATATTAACAAATACACTAAACTAACAAAAAACTAAAATATAGCATCAAAAAGTTATCAAAGCTGTCGTCAGCTGTGCTCAAGAGACTGGCGCCATTGCCACGTTGAATGGCAATGCTTAATCTTTGCCCAAAGTAAAAGCCAGCTTTTGGGTCACGGGAAGTGTCAACCAGCCGCTCATGGCCCGAGGGTTTCTACCCCAAACGGCTCGAAAATACAGTTACATGTTACGCAACGGCATCGCCAGCACAACACGATAAACTAGGAAGATGGGATGGCGAACATTCGCATTCATCAGAGGGACGTCCGTAGGGTACTGCGTAACCTAGTAGTGAACAAGGCTAGTGGCCCTGACAGGATACCGGCAGTTGTGCTGAAGACTTGTGCGCCTGAGTTGTCTCCAATCTTGACACGCCTATTTCGCCTTTCGTTTGAGACTGGAAAAGTGCCAAATGCTTGGAAGCAAACTAACGTGCAGTCCGTGCCCAAGAAAGGTAGTCGAGCTGACCCTTCGAATTAAAGACCTATCTCAGTAACGTCCATACTCTGTAAGAGTATGGAACGCGTGCTGAATCATAAGCTCCTGGCATACCTAGTAGCAAATGATATCCTTAGTGACCGACAATACGGATTCCGCCGAAATCGGTCTACTGGGGATCTTCTTGCGTATGCCATTCACATATGGAGTGAGGCCATAGAGTAGCACGGGGAGGCACTAGCGGTCTCCCTTGACATCTCAAAGGCCTTCGACAGGGTCTGGCATGACAGCCTTATTAGTACGCTTCCTTCCTTCGGTCTGCCCGCTGGATTGTGTGATTGGATCGCGGATTTCCTGAGGGATTGGTCTATACGATTGGTCATTGATGGCTGCTCGTCTGGACTGCTGGATATTAATGCCGGGATTCCTCAGGGGTCGGTGCTTTTGGCAACACTGTTCTTGCTGCATATTAATGATCTGCTTAAACCCGGTATCTTTGGGTATGCAGACGACAGCACTGTTGCTGAGAGATACGTGTCCGACACACGAGCTGATGGGTCGCAGATCCGGTCTCTCTGGGAGGCTATGGTTGAGCGCTTGAAGGTGTCCTTACAGGCTGTCTCAGAATAGGGCGAAGCCAATCTGGTCAAGTTCAATGCTGCTAAGACCAAGGCGTGTCTTTTTTCCACTAAAAGGAGCCAATTCCACCCAGCTCCATCTTTCCGAGGTGCAACCGTGCCGATAACCGACCAACTTGAGCTTCTTGGGGTTACATTAACATCTACCCTCAATTTTGGCCCTTTCATAGAGGCAAAAGCTCAAGTGGCTGCAAAGAAGTTGGGGATCTTAGCAAAGGTGAGACGGTACTTTACGCCGGAACAGCTGCTCAAACTCTATCGAGCGCAAGTTCGATCATGTATGGAGTACTGCTCTCATCTTTGGGACGGATCTGCCAGATACCAGCTTGATGCCCTTGAGTCAATTGAGAAACGAGCCAAGAGGATCATCGGCGATGATAGGCTCGTCGCGACGAAGCTCCAAAGTCTTGAGCATCGACGACGAGTTGCTAGCCTGTCGGTTTTCTACCGGTTGCATTTTGGGGAATGTGCGACGGAATTGCATAATTTGATTCCGCCAAGCCCGTTCCATCATCGTACCACAAGAAGAACGGCGATGCGCCACCAGTACATGGTGGACATCCTACCCACGCGCACAAAACGTTTTGGGAACACATTCATAGTACGTGCAGCTAAGGAGTGGAATTCCCTGCCGGAGTCTGTGTTTCCTGATAGCTATAACCTGGGAGTATTTAAGTCAAGAGTGAATAGGTTACTTCTAGGCAAGCGTGCTCCATCTTCGACCACATCATCGCTTACCATCAGGTGAGATAGTGGTCAAACGCGAGCCTATAAATAGTAAAAAAAAATGTCGCCAGAGTATCGACACAGGTTACGTCTCACCGCCTCTGGGAAAATGGTTTGTCAGGTAGGTCAGTATTCGGACAAGCGAGTTTCCAGGCATCGATAGTATCGGTGAAGCACGGCACATCTAAATCAATCAGTGTGGAAGCTGTAGTTATAATTATTGACACTCATAGAGATTGATAGCTCACTTGAAGCTTACTTCACCTATGTTATCACGTTGAAATTGTAACAAAATAGCCCTACAAGTGACCAGTGCACATGATCTAGGTATTCGCGTACCTCATCTAAATCCTTGCAGTAGTTTATTAGTGATTAAGTGACAAACAGCGCAACAAACTTCTATAGATTTATTAGATTAGCACGATTGTTCCAAGAGAATATTAGCGGAGCTCCAAGCAATCTGGCCCGAACGGATGCCAATGATTATTGTGTAATGGCAGACTGCCAGGCTTGGCCAATAAGGAATGAAGTGGCTCATACATACAACATTGTGGAGAATTAAGACTTAATTGACTACAGCCTAGGTTAAGTGATGTAGGTATGCTGGTGAATTAAAGCAGAAAGTGAAAAAACGACAAAAGAATTCATCAAGAAGATTCCAGTAATTACCTGGAGTAGAAAACGTTTGAAGGCCTCCATGACCGTGGACCGCTGAATTGGTGAGCTGGCTTGCTGGATACGAAAAGCATAGGAGGCGACACATAGGGAAGACCTATGTGCAGTATTACCATCAGACTTCCTTTGGTTAAATTGACAATGATGATCATTTTAGACAAAGGAACGATGTCTTACATTCTAGTGGTTATTATCAGAATTGACAGTTTTTTAATGAAACACGACCCAAAACCTTGTCCAAAATAGCCCAGATAACAATCAGTCCCTGATTAAAATCTATAACCACAGAACACTCCTGGTCTCATTTTACACGAACTCCCACACAATCGTAGCCACATTGTCATTTAATACCACTATTCTGCCATAATCCTCATTGATATAATCGCTAAATGAGCCACTTATATCCGTGCGTCAGCCAATCTACGGTAAAGTGCTTCCGAATTATACATTGTGCACGCGGGCTGCATGCGATATGAGGTGCAGTGAGCGTACGTCCTTGTGTCTTTGGTTATAAATCAATGTTGGAAGATGATTTTGAAGACCAAAGCAAATGTCTATTGGGCATTGAAAGCTTTTTATTGAAGGCTAAGTTGGAGGATGCATTAATTAAAGTATCAGGATTTGTTTTCCAAACACTTTAGCTGATAATGCCCCGTTTAAGGATATGCACTAGATCGCTTAAATTATCCTAGCTGTCCGTGGTTAGTGTGATTCTTTACGAACTACTAAAAAGAAGGCTTTACATCGTGGCACTTCAGTGGACTGGAGTCAGGGTCAGATAAATCGAGGTGTAGAAGAAAGATATCAATAATATCTGTCCTACGTTGTATAACATCTATCCTACGTTGTATAATATCTGTTCTACGTTGTATAATATCTGTCCTACGTTGTATAATATCTGTCCTTTGCTGTTTAATATCTGTCCTACGTTGTTTAAAATCTGTCCTACGTTGTATAATATATGTCCTACGTTGTATAATATCTGTCCTACGTTGTATAATATCTTTCCTTCGTTGCTCGGGCGCATCACAGTGGATGAGTGGACTATCAAGGCCAATATTTTAATACTTGGTATCGCCCAATCTTTATTTTTTCAATGTAGAACCTTCCTTAGCGTTAGCGTCAAAAAATTTAATAGACTACCTTATAGTCTATTAAATTGTTTGACGCTATAGTAGTTCGTTTTGTAGGCACTGACTAAACATTTATTATTCATTCTAATTAGAATAGTCTACGATTTATTGTTCAAATATCAAGGTTCAAGATTATTTTTTGAATGTTAGTTCTAAGTATCTACATAATATTATAGGTACGTCTACACCTAGATACAGTTAGGTATCATGATAAAATATACGAAATGGATGGAAAATTATACAATATATTTTAGGCACTTAATTGGGCAAAGGTTTACCGATTGTACATTTATATTTTGCGAGTTACCTGTGTTAATTGAGTGCAGCTGTGGGAATATTACTTTTTATGTTTGATAATAGCTGGAAGGCCTCCAACACGGTGGACAAATGACCTGTTGAGGGTCGCGGGTAGCCGATGGATGCGAGACGTACAGGACCCGTTGTTATGGCGACACTTGAGGAGACACATGTCCAGCTGTCAATTATAAACAGCACCTTATCAGAAGGCTTAAAGTAACTTAAAGGGCAATGGAAAGGGCTAGGCTCAGAGTTTTCATGCGTGACTCTACTCGAATCCTGTCCCTCTGAATGAAGACATCAACTGTAGAACCAAGGTTATCAGAATAGCCCGAATAATCGCCAAACTTAAGCAGCAGCGGGCAGACCAGGACAGAACATATTGAGGATGGGGTCGAAAGGTTCTGGATTGGCGACCGCGTTGTTTCTGTTTATTTCTTTTTACCACCTGTATGTGTACATTATGGATTGCAATAAACAGTTTGAGATTTGATTTGAAGCATTGGAAGGCCTCCCACAAGGTGGACTATTGACCTGGTGAAAACCGCTGGAATACACTGGAAGCGAGACGCACAGGACCTGTTGATGTGGCGACACTTGAAGCCTGTTGCAGGAGTGGAGTTTTTTGGCTGACATGATAATGATGATGAAACATAATGACTACGGTGGGGGTTGAGAACGGTGGAAAAAAGAACCTTCTGTTGTCAACCATCCTTTTTTATTGATAGGCTGATTGATGACCTGGTGAGGGTAGCGGGTAGCTGATTGGTGCGAGACGCAGAGGACCGGCTGTTGTGGCGATACTTGTGGGAAGACTATATCCAGCAGTGGATGTTTTTCGACTGACATGATGATGAGCGTTTGACTACAACTCACCTGATGGTAAGCGATGATGTTGTCGACGATGGAGCACGGTTGCCTACAAGTAACCTATTCCCTCTTTACTTGAAACCCCCCGGTTGTAGCTATCAGGATACACAGACCACAAGAAATTACACACTTAGCTGTACGCATAATATAATTATAATGATGAAATATAAACTTGCTTCGAAATACAAACTTGTGGATTCTGAGGTACCGTATTACAAGTATGTGCCCGACCCAGTCCTCGAAAATGACCAGGTCACGTTGTACTGGGATCGGTCTATCATTACTGACAGGACTATTGTTGCCAATAAGCCTGATATAGTGGTAATAGACCGATTAGCGCGCCGCACAAGAATAATCGATGTTACAATTCCACATGAAGAGAATCTGGTCAAAGCTGAGAAAGAGAAATAAATTAAGTATCTCGAATTAGCACACGAGGTTGTCGACTTGTGGAATGGGGACTCGGCTGTCATTGTGCCGATTGTCGTTGCGGCCAATGGCTTGATGGCCAAAAGCTTCGACGACCACCTGGTGAAGATGGCGTTACGCGGTTGGGTAAAGGGCCTGATACAGAAGGCAGTACTCCCCGATACGGCTCGTATTGTGAGAAGGTTCCTTTCTCTGGAGCCCTAACCACCGGTAGCTTGGATTCTGCTCCCGACACCGGCGGTAGTAAAAAATAATAATAGTAATGTTTTTTTTAATATATTTAAAAATGAAAATTTATAATATGTAAGATAAAGAGAATAATAATAATAATAATCTAATTAATCTGTGGTCCGGCTGTCAACTTGACTGACAAGAAAAATTTTCATCCCGATTTTTATATTCATTTAAAATAAAAACCAAGTTACGAAATGCACAAAATCCAAGATAGATCAAGAAAAAAAAAAAAACAATAAGCACCATAGTAATAGTACCCATTGGAATGGAAACACCCACAAATAAATAATTGCTGACAAGAAGCCGGGCACAACTACAAGCCGCACCAACACCATTTTCGGGTTCGTTGCTCAGCTCCGCCTCGCAGCCGCCGGGACCAGCGCCAGCCGTGAGTCCTGAGATTCCGGTAGCTGCAGTTGCGTCGAGCTCGAGCGACGAATACTTCTCGCCGCCGACGATACCACCACCTGCGCGTCGGCGCGGACGAGGCCGACCACCGGCCAGCTTGGGACCTCGAGGCCCACCGGTCTCTGACAGCATGCGATGGACTCAAGCCATTAATGAAAATGTCATGCGCTCATACTTTGGGGCTACAGAGGGGGAACTAACCTGACTGCGTACCGTGGTCGGATGCTCTCTCTGTTTCAGGTACTTGAGCCGGCTGTCAACGTTTCAGCCCAACGACTATCGGATCAGGTGCGGGTCATCCAGCGTAACCGTATGTTGGATGATGCCGTACTTGATAGACTGCAATTACCGTAATTAATTGCCGTATGTTGGGCGCAATTAACATCAGCCCCCAAGATGTAGCTTGTGCAGTCCGTCCGTTGTCTAATTGGAAATCTCCAGGGCCAGACGGGCTGCACAATTTTTGGATAAAATGGTTCAAAAGATCGCACGCTCGCTTGGCATCTCAATTCCAGTCTGCCTTAGAGTCAGGGTCGCTGCCCCAATTCCTAACTACAGGAATAACTCACCTGCTCCATAAATCAGGTAGTACCGCAGAGCCTAAAAATTATAGACCGATCACGTGTTTACCGACGGTCTATAAAGTTCTTACATCCATTTTGAGAGGAAAGATTAACCATCATATTGATAGAAATTCAATAATGTCTGCTTCTCAGAATGGATGTAGGAATGGGTCCCGCGGTACTAAGGAGCTGCTCCTCATCAACATAGCCATTAGGCAACAGGTTCGACGTTCCCGAAGAGATCTGTCGACATGCTGGATAGATTATAAGAAGGCCTATGATTCAATGCCACATACATGGCTCATGAGGTTGCTGGAGCTGTACAAAGTTGATGCAGTTCTACGCACCTTCCTGATGTCGTGTATGGGGCAGTGGCGGACGGTCCTTCAATTTCCAGGGTGTCGACAGACCCAGGCCAACAGTGAACCGATAAGGATCGAGCGTGGCATATTTCAGGGTGACAGTCTGAGTCCACTGTGGTTTTGTCTGGCCCTCAACCCTCTCAGTACATTGCTGGAGGGTTCGGGCCAAGGCTACCGGTTGAGAAGAGGTGGTCAGGTCATATCGCACCTCCTTTAGATGGATGACTTGAAACTCTTTGCTCCTTACAACTTGCAACTGATGAAGCTACTGAAGGTAACAGAAACCTTCAGTAGCGCCATCAGGATGGAATTTGGTTTGGACAAATGTGCGGTCATGCATGTAAAGCAAGGGGAGATTATGGAATCCGTGGGAACCCAACTCTCGGATTCCATATACCTTTGGTCCCTCTCCTCAACCGAAACTTACAAGTATTTGGGTATGTCGGAAGCGTTAGGCATCAAAGCTGTTGACGTGAAACAATCGTTGAAGGAGCGCTTCTGATGTACTCTTTCGGCATACCCAAATGGACTCAGACGGAACTTGACGCCCTGGATAGAAGGGTACGCTCACTGCTCACCGCAAATCGGATGCATCACCCACGGTCATCGGTGATGAGGCTGTATATCCCGCGGAAGTGTGGGGGTCGTGGGTTCTTAAATGCTAAGACCCTGCACAACCGGCTCTCGTTGGGCAGCTGGATCAAGGGCTTGATCCAGAAAGCAGTACTCCTGGACACGGCGCGCATCGTTAGAAGGTTCCTCTCTCAGGAGCCCTGACCACCGGTAGCTTAGACCCTGTTCCTGATACCGGGGGGATAGGGCTACTATTTTTTACATTTTTAAATGTTTTTTTTTAAATATTTTTTAATGAAATATTTAAAAATGTAATTTATAGGAATATTTATTGAATAGAGGAGATAATAATAAATCTCCCAAAAAGCCACCAAAAAGCCAACCAAAAAGTTTGACATAGGTTAGGAAGGTAGTTAGGTGTACCTACGCGCCCGGCTCTGATTCAACCTATGGTCCGGAGCGAGGAGGCACTGGATGCGGTCACCTCTTTCTGCGAAGCAGTAATGCTAGCGAAGGAGAAGGCCGAACGCGTGAGAGAGAGGGAAACCTCACTCCCCAGCCGCCGCAACAGGAGAAGACGCCCCGGGCGTCGGGAGTCGCAGGGCGATTTCCGGCCACCGTTGGCACGGGCCTGTGGACGACGAGCATTGGCGGGCTCACCGTCCGATCAGAACCAGGCCCGAGTCGACGGCGCGCTGTGTTCCACGCGCGCCTCAAAGAGCTGTCAGCATAGAAGACGGGGCCCGCTAGGCCCAGTGCCTGCCGGGGTTGCGGAATCTGTTTGAAAGAGTCACCGCGGCCCTGGAACGCAAAGGGCATTAGGAGGAACACGGATGGGTTTTAGCCAGTAAGAGTCTGACACTCCCTTCTGCTTCACCCAGAGCGGGAGTAGTCATTTGATGATTTCCCATCCTTAAAAAAAAAGGTAGGTGTACCTAAGAGCCCGTTCCCACTATGACGGACCGTCTGTTTTCTCAGTGCGTTTAATTTAAGAGACGGATATGCCAGTGGCAGTACAATTTATGATGTCCCGTCCAAGTGTGAACGCGCACGTCCGGCCAATCTCTTCTGTTTAAAAAGACGGTCCTTCATATTCGGAAAGGGCTCGTACGTTGTAAAATACTCTACTATCAGTGCAATATTTTAAATACACGTTTTCTAGGATAAGCCATGTACTTATTCACTTTTATGTGCATAGCCTCACGTCCGAACACTTTGTAACTGCGAATGATTCAAGGCCGTGCATTGTCGCTGCGTTTGCGCAGATAACGATTTTGTTACGTTAGCTGATTTATTTCAACATGTCACAGGTTGTATGTGTGCATCAATAAATTAGGAGGTAAAGCTGACAGTTTGCACTATGAATCCTTGAGAAGTGATAAATGCTCGTTATCATTTATCTATGTCGTAGAAACCAGTATGTGGTTTACCATAGAAGACATCCATTTTTAAGGATGGGGAATCAATTAATGGCTCTTGCCGCCCTGGGTGGAGCAGAAGGAAGTGTCAGACTCTTACTGACTAAAGCCCATCCGTGTACCTCCTACTGCCCTTTGCGTTCCAGGACCACGGTGACTCTTTCGAACAGATTCCGCAACCTTGGCAGATTCATATCAATACTGATATTATAACTGCAAAACTAACTAGGTTATTTATGGTTTTTTATTTGTTTGTATGTTACCTCTTCACATTTTAACAGCTAAACTAATTTGGATGTAACTTGGCTTGGGCAGAACATGTCACCAGCCGCGGATTGCGGAAGTGCGTATGTACGTTCCTGTGATCCCCGGCGGAGTTGGGAGATGGAACAACGGGGTGGTTTTAGTCAGTAAAAGTCTGACAGACCTCTCCGCCCGCCCCATGGCGTTGAACATCCATGAGATTTAGAGATCTAGAATAGATCATACAATTTCTATACCAGAAGCATGTTCCCATGGCCGCTGTCAGAAGCTAGTAATCTAATCGTCACTGCTGTTGTATTGGACCCAATGCATTGCATGAAAAAAATCGGATTCCATGGATCAGGGGGGCTAATCTCTAAGCCCGAAGTCCGTAGTTTCGGGTTTAGTTGCGGGCGTATTCTACTCCGTATCACCTACGGACTTACGATTAGTCCCGAACACGAACTAAGAATAAACACGATTTTACAGTATTTGTCAAATCGTGTTGTCATTCATTTTTAGTGGTTAGGTGATACGGAGTAGAATACGCCCGCAACTAAGTCCGAAACCTGACTTGATGAATTAAGTAAATTAACACAAGAAATGACACCTGTTCATAATTGCGCAGCTGTGGCAACATAACCTGACCAATACCAAAAATAAAGTTGAAGAGATTTACGTATTTAAAGGTAATCTTTAAAGATCTATCAAATAACATATGGTACGTTAAAATTGCGCAACCAGTATTTGTTTAGTCGGTCAACTGTACATTTACTTACGAAATAAGTAAATGTACAGTTGACCAAATTAATAGGTTTACAGACAACGCTAAATTCAGCTATAAAGCAATTTTCAACCTTTTGTGCTAAGCAATCAATGTGAGTAGTTGATGTTACCATCTTAGACCAAAGATAATTATAATCACACCTACTCACCAAACTCTTTCGTTTCGATTTTAGTATCGGAAACAAGATTTAATATAATTAGAAAAATCAAAAAACCCGACTGCGAAACAGTCAACTTATAAGCAATGCACTAAAAAGACCGAAACCGGGACACTTTTACGAACGAAAAGTGTTTCCTAATTGAATTTTAAACATATGGCTTATATCTTTGTAACCTCCATTTAATTTCCTTCATTTCGTTACCCTACTCGAAAGGTTTGGTTAAAAAAAAATATTAACGACTTACAATTTTACTAACGCCCAAAATCCGACATATAATTTTTTTGTTAAACACCTATCTAAGGACACTTGGGTTTTAAATGAATGTAACGACACATTATTAGTCCACATCCATCCAGCCATTTGGAAGGTACAAGGTAATAAGGAAAGGAGAATGAGCATCGTACTATGGCACTTGGTTGCGCAACTTTTGATACAGTAAAGTAATGAAAATTAACCACAAAAAAGGGTTAGTGTCATATTTTAAAACAAGGTTAAATTCAAAATTAAATACTGTGGGGTTTTTGAAAAAAAAAAAAAAACATAAGTTGAGTACCTGTTGAGGTTATGTTACATGTTATGTTAAATCCATGTACGTAAAATATTGACCATGGAATCAGTTGCTTCTCTGATTTGGCGTCTAGGCAGCGGGTGTGCTAGTAAAAGAGAACAGTTCACACAGCGCGACATGTTTTACGTCTAGAACAAATCCCCGTGGACGTAAAAACGTTCTAACAATTCACTTCGCAGCACACGCACAAAAAGAGTCGAATTACTCGATGTAGGAAATAGACGTGGAGGAATCCTAAAACTCAACTCGACACGAATTTATATTAGTTACAGAGAAAAGCTAAAAACAATATTCTCGGCTTAACCAGCAGTTAACACGGTAAACAGAAAACACCATTTTGTAATGTTTGACATTTCATCGAATACACCGAATAGTGTTGTGACCATACAATAGATTACGGAGTCATAATCGTACATAACACTATAGATTATATCTTAATTCTTTTATTTTTGCCTAGAAATTGCTTTTTAACGAAAGAAATTGTAACATAATCGGAGAATAATAATAATGACAACTCTTAATACTTTTTAGTTGCGAATGTAGATTATTTTGTTGTTCCACGATTTATGTTAACGTTTAATCAATCGATTATAATTGAAAAAGGAGTCGCTTCACTATTATGCAACAAATGACGTATTTATTTTATTACAAACAAATTATATACTAATTAAACTTAAATTAGAAACCCCACAAATGATTTCAATGAATTTAGGTAAAAAAACATCAAAAATAATATCAAGAATTATACATTAACTACAATGGCTTTACGCGTCAAAAAGTGAGACTATAAGTGCCCAATTTCCTTTAAAAACAAACATACATACAAGATACGCGCGAAAAACATAACCCTTCCTTGGCAGTCGGGTAAAAATAATAATGAAATATGCTTAAAACGAGTGCCTTATGCGTATAACGAGAAAACTTTAATATTTTGACGTTTACAGAAGAATTTATTGGCTCAATGAGTCATGAAACAATTTTGCTGATAGTACTTACATTCGTATTTGTAAAGATGCTTTGCGCAATCATTATAGTAGTGTGTGTCCAATTTGTGGTTCAACTGCTAATTTACGTTCTATTAAGAGAAGTTTAACTATAATACGTTTAGTCTTGCTATACGTTTTGTTACTAAATTAAAATAATGGCTTTTAACGGTTTTATGGCCATCCATTATTGTAAATTCTATGACGACATTTGAAATTTATCCTTCTATTTATCCTTCAAATTTATCATTTGAAATGTATATGTTTTTCGTCTATCCCAAGTTCAATAGAGACGGAACATAACCTGCAACAAAGTTTTAAAACAATGTTCCAAATATCATTGTCAGTCACTTTGCTTAGTTATTCAGTTGAATCCGATTTGATTGGAAGCCGACCCCAATATGGTTGGGAAAAGGCTAGGCAGATGATTCCTTATGTTTGACTAGGTTTCCATCGGAAAAATTGAAAGTGAACAATTTATCTTGGTATGGTCAGGTGAAGAGGAGGAATGAAAGGCATGTTAGGAAAATAGTTGTGAATATTGTCATCCAAATTTATATTTATAACTATTTGACTAACATGCGTTTCATTCCGATGGATGGAGAGGGAGAAGGAGACCAAGGAATAGATGGATGGATTGTGTGAGGAGCAATATGAATGAAAAGGGATTAAAAGATAACGTGACGGCTGATAGGACAGAATGGAAGAAACAAAACCTTTTTTACAAAAAAATAAAACCGACTTCCAAACAAAACACTACAAAGTATAAAATAACCTTAATTTCGGAAGTCATTGTTTTTGGTTTTGTTTCTTTATTTTTTAACACCGACTTAACTGCCTCCGTGGTCGAGCGGTTTAGGCGTTTGCCTTATGACCCGGTGGTCGTGGGTGCGATTCCCACGGGAAGAACATACTTTAGAAAAGTTGTTTTCCAGTTTGGTTAGGACATTGCAGGCTTGAATCATCTGATTGTCTGATAAAAAGATGATTCCGTGCTTCGGAAGGCACGTATAAGCCGGTGGTCCCGGCCGCCAAATGGCGGTCGTCACATTAACCATATCAGAGACCCTTGAGGTGGATTAGAAACTCTGACACTAGGGTGTGTGGGGTCGTTTGACCTTGCTGCCCACACGATAAGAAGAAGAACACCGACTTCCGAAATTAAAGTTATTTTTTGTTTTCACTTTTAAGTGGTGATACTTGGACGACGTCTTCGTCTACGCAGAAATTGAAATAAGCTAAAATGTTCATAAAATAAAAACTACTGAGCCAAACTGAATTAAAATTTTACGGGACCAAATGGCAAGTATGCCTCATCGAACTACAGAATCACAGAAATCGGATTAGAATCCTCGGAGTAATTGGTATACAATACCAACCAAATTGACGTCAAGTAACATGGGATAAGGTCAGGATGATGATGATCTTGTAGTAGGCTTCCAGTCTAACCAAATGCACTGGTATATTAGTAGTTAGATATAAAATAGCTATACAAGTTTGTCAGTGTTGTGTGTGTTATGGCTCAAAAAGCTAAGCATCCTAAATAGAGTGAAGCGATACCTCATGCCTGGACATCTTTTAACCCTACACAAACCACAAGTCCGATTCTGCATGGAGTATTGCAGCCACCTTTGGGATGGCTCAGCTAAATACCAACTTGTTGCACTCGACTCGGTGGAACGCAGAGCTAAGAGGCTCATCGGCGACGTAAAACTGGTGGATGCCAAGCCACATAGCCTAGCTCATCGCCGCAAGGTTGCCTGCTTGACGGTCTTCTACAGAATGTACTTTGGTGAGTGTGGCCAAGATCTCCACGACCTCATCCCACCGGCCCCCTCCTACCATCGGACATCCAGACGCACTGCAACTTACTATCCCTACCTTGTTGCTATGCCACCAATTTGCACTAAGCGTTCCGAACGTATTTTATAATGCGCACAGCAACAAGGAATGGAATTCTCTGCCTGCGTCTGTATTTCCGAACGCTTACAATCCTAATCTCTTCAAAGTGAACAAACGGGCTCCTCCTGGGTAAGCTCGCTCCATCGGAGACTTTGTCTCTATCATCTCTGACCTCCGCAAACCATCACAAATAAAAAAAAAGATTAGGGTTTAGAATAAATGACACTTTTGAATTTGTAATGAATATGACAAAAGTTTAATAAAGGTTCACAAATACACGGTTAAATTAAAAAAAAAAATAGCTTTATTTCGTTCTACAATTTGTTTGCCTTAGAAAGACTAATTGTTAGTGTTACAAATTGAAATCTTAATGTAAATGTTAGTAATTTTATTTTTCTAGATTCTATATGGTTATTTATAGTATATTATATTCAAGGACCGTGATCAACAGCGGTGAAAGCCTCCTCCATTCGTTTCCATGCTATTCTGTCTCTAGCTACTCTACTCCAGATCTTACAGTTATATTATATTATAACAGTGAAATAGGACGTGGCTGAACGAAAGTATGTAAGCGACTAGCGTGCTCGGGTTTGGCGTTTCTTTACAATATCAAAAATGCAATTCAGCAAATCGCATCGCTAGGATCGCTACATTAGCAACAAGTCTATTTCGTCCTGGTTCAGAATGTTCAATTCCCAAAATGTCCAACGGTTGTAAAAAGTTCATTTCCCAGATTGACCGTTTCCCAGATTGTCCATTTCCCAGATTGTTCATTTCCCAGATTGTTCATTTCCCAGAATGTCCATATCCCAGAATGTCCATTTCCCAAAAAAAAAAAACAATTTCAACAATTGCAAGCTACTGTGCTTACATCGACTATGTATGGCCTCTATTGCGTGGAGGTTTATTTAGGGACTACTCACATTTATTCAGCTCCATTCGCGTTTCGCTGAATGATTCTGGTCACACTTATACAGCTCTGCTTCTATCAGCCGCGTACAGCGTCGAAGAGAGAAAGGCGCTGAATACGCGGCGAAGACGGTAAGATGTCCGTGACTACCGCAGGACCACCGCCGCCAATCGCTTCGATATTTGGTAAATAATTAGTACTCAATTGGTACTAATTATTAGTACTCGAACAAAAAATTGGTACCTTCGTAGTTTTCGAGAAAATCGGCTTTTTATGTGGTCTGGCGGTAGTCACGCTCTTTACTCATTTAGTATTGTGCTCTGAAAATGGAAATTTCTAAGAAGAAATAGATAAAATTAAAACGCAGAAGACAGTGGATCGACCCAGTACAGGTACAGTCCAAGAACTAGATCGAAAGATTGAGAGTTTATCTCTCTCTGACAATTCTACGGACTTTAGACTGATAAAATAAGGCAATATCTTCGATCTAGCTCTTAGATTATACCTACCTTAAAAATTCAACTCATTGTATCTACTAAACTAAGCCCCAATTAAACCTGTGACTGGGCGAAAACTTGCGACGAATTAGCGACTATTAAGAGAGAAACAGATCTTCGCTAGGTGCCCTAGCTTTTGAGATTCAAATAGATCAAGCTGGTGTAGGCGCACCCCAGATCGGCCACCTATAAACCCTTCTAACTTATGAACCAGTGATCTATGACTAATTCTGGTATTTGGCGACGAACTAGCGACATTTTTTTATATTATCAAAATTGAAATCCCTGATAGTGGCCATGCCAGTGTCAGTCACACAAAGAGTCGAGAACCATCCGTGTACCGCGCTGTTCCGCCGCGTAAGGCCGCGTACGACGCTGAATGCAACGGAACAGCGCTGAACTCCATACATAGCACTCGCATGATAAAAACACATTTGTCCTCATTTTATACTTGTTTGCCGCGAAAGCTGAAAAGACGCGGAAAGCTGAATGGATGCGGACGCATCTCCATACAAAATCGTTGTTTTCTATGGGCATAAGCTGAATAGAGCTGAAAAGGTGTGAGTACTCCCTTAGATAGCGTTCCGGCTTCTGAAGAAATGAAACGTTTTCGTCGGTACTTCGAAAATCAGTTGTACCCGAAAAAAACACCTGACTTATTAAATCATTCACCCTTCATTTGACAAAACGAACCCTCCCAGGCAAAACATTTTAATTCCCATCCCCTACAGTTGCGTGCGCACTACAATAAAAATAGCCCATCAGTTACGACTACAGGGTTGAGCCAACCTTCATTTATTACTTAACCCTCCGCCGCCGCAGGCCTAGGTCGCGAGTTAAAATTGTTTATTAAACGCCATTATCAAAGTTAGCCGCAACTACTTTGTAAGTTGCGTTAGCTCGTCTTTTTGACTTCTTAGTGATGGAAGTTGGTTATAAGGCTATGTCCAGTATGACTGCGTTATTTAGACTTAGAGGTAGATTTTTGTAAATTTCGTGAACCTCTATGGTATATTTTACACACTCTGAAGTAAACCTGAGATTATTATAAAAGCAGAATTGTTTTTCTGCTCCATTGTTTTTGTTTCAATTCAAATAAGACCACAATGTGACTTGTAAGTAGTTCGGCCACATTTTGCCAGTATGCATAGTCCCATGTGCGAATACGTACTTAACCCGGGTATCCATTTTGATCGGGAACAAATCTATGGTTTGCTAATAAAAATTGGATGTGAAACTCAAGGACGCTGAGACAGATTTAGAAATCCAACCAAAGACCTCATAGGTTTAATAGTCGCAGTTGTAACTTTATAAGGTAAAAAGTTTTTGCTTGCTACAACTATTTTCCCATCGCAACCCCGAAAAGCACGTTAGTCGTAGACGACGTAGTCACGGTCAGTCATAAGCCAGGAAATCTATCACCAGTCTTATCAAGGAGTGTGACGCTACTTATTTACTGTAATGTGGAAATCAGATACGCAGTTGTTCCGTGTAAAATAATAAAGGGTCTTTCAAATAGGGCGGGTCGGTGTTGACAGTTTGTGGCGGCCATGTTGTTTTGGTGGCATCTGTCAAATGCGTTGTTATTTCTTCAGTTACTGATGCCAAATCATTATGGCGAGATACACGATTGAGCAGCACGTCCAAATGATAAAACTTTATTATTAAACACAATGGACATTCTGCATGAACGGTTCGAGGGTAGGGTTATCTCTCGCAGAGGTGACGTGAATTAGCCACCAAGATCGTGCGATTTGACCCCGCTAGACTTTTTCTTGTGGGGTTTTCTCAAGTCGCAGGTCTATGCCAATAATCCGCAATCAACCGATGCCCTGAAAGTCAACATAACGCAGGCCATCGCTCAGATTCAGCCGGATCTATGCAGTAATTGAAAATTGGACCTCTCGGATCCGTGCTACCGTTCGAAGCCGCGGTGAACATTTAAACAATGTCATATTTCATAAATAATGGCATAAATGGGCCTTTCAAATAAAAAAATAATTTCTTAAATATCTCACATACAGCTTGTTTTATTTCATTTCAACATCGACCCGTCCTTGTTGAAAGACCCTTTAGTACTCCGCACATCCGCTTTAACTGAAAGCCGACCTCAATAGTTGGAACAGGATTGATTTTGACAAGGCAAAGTTTATCTATTGAAGTCCATATCTCCGTACAGACCAAATGTTCCAAACCTCCAATAAATCCGTTGCCAGTCATTTGGCAGGCTGCAGTTTTATAGGCACTAAAGTTTGTGTGTTACAGGGCTATAAATTATTATTGTGTTTGCGTACCGCTGGGGATTTTCCATAGGTTTGCTATAAACCCTTAGTAAATGTTATGTTGTCTTAGCGCCTTTGGGGAAGTTTCCGTGTTCTTACGCATTTGAGGGTTGGTGTAACTGTTTGTTTACGTTTTTACTCAGTTGCATCTCTGCTGGGTTTAGGAGAATATTATACCACATTATTAGACAGAACTTATTTGTTAGGGTTCCGAACAAAAAACGGAACCCTTATAGGATCACTCGGGTGTCTGTCTGTTTGTCCGTCTGTCACAGCCAGTTTTTTCCGAATCCACTGAACCGATTCTGTTTAAATTTGATACAGATATGGACTTCTGTGACCCAAATACGGACGTGTTACGTAAATTATATTTTTTTTGTATAGGCGTCACTTTTGGGGGTCAGTATAAAATCAAAAGTTTTTTGAACAATATCGTGTGACATATCAAATGAAAGGGCTTACTGTGAGGATTTTAATTATATTTTTTTTCAAAATTTTAAAGCAAATGGTTTCGATGTTATTAAAAAAATTAAACGACAAATTACCATTCCCCTTATCTCCGCAAGTACTGAGCCTAAAATTTTGAAAAAAAGGAGATAATGGATCTTTATCTATAGATTAAAGGAAAACCTATAACAAGTCTATGGTGTTAAAAAAACATGTTAAAAAAAATTCGTACGGAACCCTTTGCACGCGAGTCAGACTAGCTCTTGAACGTTTTTTTTTTTAATTTCATTTTGGATTGTATTGTCTCAAAAAATATGAGCAGCGACTTTTGCCCAATGTTATTAATTAAAGAAATAGAAAATGTTTTATAAAGGCAAAGGACAACAACAAAATGGATTAGTGATTAAGGTTAATAATTAAAAAAAACCCGAGCGGGGCTCATTTCTTAAAATAACTTTGTTTTTGGATGGGAAGTCATCGAATGCTCGGCCCAGAGCGGAAGGGACGCTCTGGGCCGAGCAGAAGGGAGTGTCAGACTCTTACTGACTAAAACCCGTCCGTGTTCCTCGTAATGCCCTTTGCGTTCCGGGACCGCGCTAACTCTTTCGAACAAATTCCTGTAAGATTGTAAAAAATAATAAATTAACAAGTAAATGTTTGATTTTTTATTATTATTTACTGACCTTAGAAATGTAGATGCGTCAAGACCCAGCACAGATACTGCTGGCGAGGAGAGTCAGCTCCAAATACTGGGATAGGGCTAAGTTGATAGGGCTAAGAAGTCCCGCCTTAAGTTACATGCTACTAGTCCATATTCTATGTCGATTAAAATATATAATAAACTACCGGAAAACCTAAAGCAAGAAAACAAAACCAGTACTTTTTTAAATAAGTTAAAACAATTCTTAATTGAAAAAAGTTATTACACATTGGAAGAATACCTTACGGATAAATTTTAATAAAAACAGGATATATATGTAAACTTAATAATAATAAATAAATGACATTCGATTCTATAAATAATAATAAATAAATAAATGGTATTCTATCTTATTAACAATAATAAGTAACATAGTATTATATTAATAATAATAATAAATAAATGACATTCTATTCAATTAATAACAATAAATAAACAAATGACATTCTATTCTATTAATAATAATAATAAATAAATGACATTCTATCCTATTAATAATAATAAATAAATAATATAGTATTCTATAATAATAATGAATAAATAATACACTACTCTAATAATAAAAAACAATATTAAATAAACAATAAAACTACTAAAAACGTAATTTAATCCAAAAATGGATATGTAGAGAATAATAATATGCATAAAATATTCAATAATAGGCACAAGTTGGACAGGAAATATTAAACATTGATTTTACAAGATAAATAATCTAAAGCGCTCTTCCTCTCTCCTAATTATTTAAAGTGTTGCTGTGCCCGACAGGGTCCATAATTGTTTCTATTTATTCATTTTACCACCTGTATGTGTACATTATGGATTGCAATAAACGATTTGAGATTGAGATTTGAGATTGAGATTGATTGACTGCTACTAACCAAAGTTTCATTCGCATAATTCTTTTAAATAAACATTTACCAACCTATAATTCTAAAACAAACTATGAAACGAGTTATTTATATAAATCCTTTCTATTACAAAGGGCGTAACTCAAAATCTCATATGTACCTTTATTGGCAACGAGAAAAAAACGATGTTTAGCTTTGAGGGAAACATTTCTTTAAAACTAAACATCGTTTTTTACTCGATAGGAGGTAGTAGTAAAATAGTAGTAGTGTAAAATATTTAGATTGAAAGAGGATGAAAAACGGAGTACCTAAGAGTGCATTAAAAAACCATTTTCCGCAAAATTGTTTTTATACCCTCTGTACCAGATAGAGTGGAATTATTATGTCTACTGTACAATTTATTATCTCATTTTACTCCAGGAAAACTCTTTTTATGTGAGTTTACGGTATAAAATTCTTCATGTTGAAGTCATAAAAATAGTGTCAACCGTAGGCAGAAATGAAAATCTTGGTTTTACGGTCGCATCGCCATTATAATATTAAAATCCCTTTCGTGAGGTCGGCAGGAAAGTTTCAAGAGACCATTTACGAGTATGTATGTGGGTCATATTCATTCATATTTAATTTGACTCTCAGCAATCTGAAGATGGAAGGGAGTTAGGACGAGACTGACGTTTTTTCATGTTTTAACATCAGGGCTGTTTTTCTTGAGGGGTCAGGCATTTGTTGTACCTATAGTAAACCTTGTTCTTATAGTGGCAGTGGGCAGGGCTCATTGCTCGCAGAACAGATGGTCGATGGGGCCGAAAAGTTCTGGAGTGGCGACTGCGTACCGGAAGACGTAACGTTGGAAGGCCTCCCACAAGGTGGACCGATGACCTGGTGAAGGTCGCGGGTAGCCGATGGATGCGAGACGCACAGGACCGATCGTTGTGGCGACGCTTGGGGGAGGCCTATGTCCAGCAGTGGACGTCTTTCGGCTGATATGATGATGGTGCTGATAGTAAACCTCAACTTAAATGTTATGTTTAAGACTCCTTTTAAAGTGGTATATTTATTAACCGGGCACAAATTCAGATTCCGGACTGAGGTAAAAAAAACTGGCCAAGTGCGAGTCGGACTCGCGTGCAAAGGGTTCCGAACGAATTTAATTTTTTTACATTTGTTTTTTTAACACTACAGACTTCTCATAATTTTCCTGTAATCTTTATTTAGGTTAAGATCTATTATCTCCTTTTTTTTCAAAATTTTAGGCTCAGTAGTTTCGGAGATAAGGGGGGGAATGGTAATTTTTCGTATAATTTCACAGTAAACCCTTGCGTTTGATATGTCACATGATATTGTTAAAAAAAAAAAAAAACTAGTTTGACCCCAAAAAGTGACCCCATACTAAAAATATAATGATTTACGTAACGCGTCCGTGTTTGGGTCATAGAAGTCCATATGTGTACCAAATTTCAACAGAATCGGTCCAGTCCGGATCCGGAGAAAACTGGCTGTGACAGACAGACAGACAGACAGACACCCGATTAATCCTATAAGGGTACCGTTTGTTTTTTTTTTCAGATCCCTAATAATGGATCCAATATTACTTTTAGCCAAAAAATTGGTTATCTGTAATGTCGGTTTAAGGACGATGTTTTTACGTGACAACGTCATAAGAAAACAATTGAATTCTTTACAAACAAGTCGGACGCTTCGGCCGATCGTGCCTCTCTATCGCTTGTATCGCGCTCTCGTTTGCGGAACGTGACACTTTTTCGTGCGCGCAGCCGGCGTTCATCGATTCATAAGACGTTATCACGTCAAAAATATAATTATATTGGGACCCAATATCAGTTTTTGAATGGAATGGAACCCACAATCCAGTTATTTTTAACAGTACCATCATCACTTGAAAAGATATTCTCGGCTGGACATAAACCACTGCCAGGGCTACTCAGCCGATCATAAGTACTTTTCATTTTCTGATTCTACTGTGGGATGTTTAGGTGAATCTCGATATCGAAATAGTTACTTACAGAATAAACTAGCTGGTACTTACTACACCTCACTACTAATATTCGGGCTCAGTCGCTGTCAACTGTCAAAATGTTGGGATATTAGCAGATTGTGACTTCTTCTTCTTATGTGTAGGCAGTAAGGTCTAGCGACCCTACACACCCTAGTTTCAGAGTTTCTAAACCACCTCAAGAGCCTCTGACATGGTTTATTTGACGACCGCTATTTGGCGGCCGGGACCAACGGCTTATACGTGCCTTCCGAAGCACGGAATCATCTTTTTATTAGACAATCAGGTGATTCAAGCCTGCAATGTTCTAAACAAACTGGAAAACAACTTTACAAAGTATGCTTTCCCGTGGGAATCGAACACAAGACCACCGGGTCACAAGGCAAACGCCTAAACCACTTGACCACGGAGACAGTCGATTTAAAAAAATATTTGAATTGGAATTGTTTAATCAAACACCAAATAAAGTAAAATCTCATCAAAAACATAACCATGTATAAAAATGAACAAGTATTGCTGTCCAACCACTTTGTCATAAAACTGATACCTTGTAAGTTAGCTAACAACATTTTATAGTACCTTACCATAATTTCAATATTAGGTACATTTTTTCATTTCTTTAATAAATAGAACGACTTGGTAATTGTGCACGTCAGAAGAATCTACAAAAAACAAAATCTACTTGACGAAAAGTATCTCGCTGAATAAACCAACAAAAACGTGAAACCTAGCTCACACATCAGCATAGGTAAATTAAAACCGGTAGATTGTCTCCGCCACAAACCGCTTGCCAGTTAATAAAACCGGCGACACACCATTAACTGTGCACCACTCGTTTTATTACTGAAAACGTGGAATTCGGAAAATAATTCCTAATTGGAAAAGGACGAATCGTTCTTGGTTCGTTGGGTAATGTGCATAGAGAGTAGGTAGGTAGGTATAAACTATGTGACTTTTTAAGGCTGCTGTCTCGAGAAATGCTTAAAAACAGCGTGTAGATTTAGCAACCTTTCGTCGGCATTTACTGAGAAATTACATCTGTAAAAATAGGTAGTAATCTATGTGATAAGATACGTAATTTGTTTGAGCCAGAATTTATGTATCGGTATCACATAATAAGAAAAAAAATCACCAAATCACCTCCAAATCGTTGAGATGAAACCATTTTACCCCTTTATATTTTAACAAAAGTCAAAAAAAAAAAATCTAATGCTTTGTAATACAAACGGAAATATTTTGGGGTTGCAACTTTTTTTAAATATATGTTACTTTTTATAATAAACTAAAAATGCGGGGAGCGGGCGCGTAGAGGAGTACTTAGCTCCGTTTATATGCACAAGGTCATTGGCATGTATATAAGCCTTAAGCTAACACTAACAGACCCACGCAAGTTCATCTGCGTCATATTTTTCATTAAGGCTCCGCTCCAATTGGCCTTCCTCGATATATGAGCTATCCATCACTAAAATATTTTTTCAATTCGAACAAACAGTTCCTGATATTAGCGAGTTCAACCAAACAAAATCTTCAGTGTTAAATTATTAGTATAGATTTACATTTCATCACTCCTGTGATCCTCAAAGGGCTAGGCAGAGTGTCGTACTTACACCTTTTTTTTAAGGATGGGAAATCATCAAATGACTCCTCCCGCTCTGGGCGGAGCAGAAGGGAGTGTCAGACTCCCACTGATTAAAACCCATCCATGTTCCTCCTACTGCCCTTTGCGTTCCAGGGCCGCGGTGACTCTACTGGGAATCAAACACAGGGCCAAACGAAAAGAAGACTTTATTTGTAAAATAATCCGAGTTTTTCACGCAATACTACGAGTAATTAGTAGATTATCAAAGTCTCAACTATCGTTGTGTGTTAGTTCAAAAACCAGCCACGTGCGAGTAAGACTCATAGACGAAGGGTACCGTACCATAAATCGAAAAAAAAAAACACGTTTCTTCTTTAACCCCCTTTGATTTCAATTTAATTTATTGTCACTATTTGTTGTCAAAGCGGCAATAGAAATATACAATCTGTGAAAATTTCAACTGTCTACCTTTTACGGTTCTTGAGATACAGCCCACTGTCAGACAGACAGACGAATGAACGGGCAGCGGAGGCTTAGTTATAGGGTTGTTCAGTTGGTTACTTTTTGGGTACGGAACCCAAAAAACGAGACAGATTTCGAAATCTTTTAAAAAATACCGATCTTTTCCAAAGAATCCCATTATCCCTATTACTAAATATTTGAGCAGTAAAAAGGGAAAGCGTGTCATCTCTGCTTATTCCCCTAGGGAATAACCGTGAAAATTCGCAGCCCTTCAGCGATTTATAGCCCTTTAGTGTGCATAGTAAAACATGTTTTTCTTGTACTAAAACAAATATTTTTATTGTCCGCTGTTATGTAATGTTCGAAGTTTATTGTGTCAGTAGGTCGTTTTCCTTTGATTAGGTTTTGTTTGTAAACATTGGAGGATGTAGGTAGTTAACTACTGGGAATAACTACTGCCGAATGTTTTTAAACGGGTTCCGTACCATATACCAAAAAAAATCGGGCAAGTGCGAGTCGGACTTTCACACGAAGGGTTCCGTACAATAAACCTTAATTTTTATTATTTGTTGATATAGCGGCAATAGAAGTACACTATCTGTGAAGATTTCAACTGTCTACCTATTACGGTTCTTGAGATACAGCCCGCTGACAGAAAGACGGACGAACGGACGGACGGACAGCGGAGGGTTAGTAATAGGGTTCCGTTGGTTACCCTTTGGGCACGGAACCCTAAAAACAGGCCAAGTGCAAGACCCTCTGGGTACAGAAGCCTTAAAACACGTACCTTGTATGGGAGCCCCCTTTAATTTTTAATTTAATATGGTTTTTATTATTTTTAGGCTTTGTCACAGCCAGTTTTCTCCGCATCCACTGGACCGATTCTGTTGAAATTTGATATACATATGGACTTCTGTGACCCAAATACGGACACGTTACGTAAATCATAAAATTTTTAGTATGGGGGTCACTTTTGGGGGTCAAACTAGAAAATTTCAAAAAAAAAAGTTTTTTGTACAATATCGTGTGACATATCAAATGAAAGGACTTACTGTGAGAGTTTTAATTATATTTTTTTCATAATTTTAAAATAAATAGTTCTGAAGTTATTCAAGAAATAAGACGGAAAATGACCATTTCGGTAAAATCACCTGGATTCAAAATCGGGCATGGATTCCCCGTCGAAACCACTTTTCCCTTAAAGGAATTGCAAGTCCAAAACTACTCGAGAATTATAAATACAGTTCAAATTAAGTATCACTTTTTTGAATTTTTCAATTAAATTCTTCTTTGTTACTAAGATTGGAAATAATTCTGTACCATCAGTGAAAAGTGATACAAGTCAAAAATCACAGTTTTGAGTAATTTGAAGTTAAAGATTCAAAAAATTCTCATTATGTTTCTGACGTTTTAAAATGAAAAACGGTATGTGTTACGAGTACATAATACCAATAAGATTATTTAGACCTAGGTTTGAATTCATTATTTTGCACGAGATTTAAGTTATTACTGAAAATAGCCAGTTGTATCACTGTACACTATAATTTTCTTTGCTAATTTTTGTGTAGATAGGTCTAAAACAAATTGCATTATTTTACACATTTAGTTATCGTTTGGTGTGAAATGTTATAAGGTTTGCGTTTTGCCCTGTTTTGCTAGCAAACAGTTATTGTAAGCAAAAGTCGTAAAACTAATATGATCAATTTAATTGTCAGCAATCTTATTTCCTTGTTTTATTAAAGAATAGTATGAAAATATTCATTTGTATCCCTTTACACCAAAGATTTTTTTAAAACTAGTTAGTGATTATTGCTACAAGCTAGAATATATCGTAATACATTTTTATACTTCAAAGTGTTTAGTGATACAAGTCACTGATACTTTCAAACGTATTGGTCATAGAAAGGTTAAAATTACGTAAATATCAAAATAAAATAAAACCAACATTAGAAAAGGGTTCCTTTAATAAAGAATTCAAGAAATTAACACAGATATATTATATTGTAGCGCTCTAACTACACGATATAAAACAATATCCTTATAAAGAAAAACATAACTTTTAAACCTATAGCCTTAATCTTGATTATCAGAGTATCGAATCAGTCTTAACTAGTATTAAATCAGTCTTTAAAAACAAAACAACAGATATAATTATAGCACTTTAACTATTCATTACACAATACAATATTATGTATTTGAATAGAACGTAACTTTAAACCTTAGCGATAATCTTGATTAATTTTAATTCTTCGAATCAGTCTTTACTCTTAAAAATCAGTCTCAAAAAACTAAACAATAGATACATTTAAACACTTCAACTAACCCTTTCACAAAACAATATATTTTAAAGTACTTAACATCTATATAAAAAAAACATAACTTTTAAACTTATAGCATTACCCTCTTACTAATAAACACGGCGTTAAGTTACAACTAGGATGATCTCCGGAATAACATACATTTTTAACCGATTAGAGTTGGTGTAACTTTATTTCGCGTTTATTAGTAAGGAGGGTAAATCTTGATTATCACAGCATCAAATCAGTTGTCTCAAAAATCAAATAACAAATGTGTTGAAACATCTATCAACTATTCATTATCAGAATCAATATCAGGATCTACGTCACGCATATTTGAGTTGGTTATCAGATCATGATAAAAATTGTGAACACTTGGGTCAATGTATTCTAACAGTGATATTAAATCTCTTTTCTTCAAAACGCTTATAGGGACCGGTCCATTGTAACATTTTCGTACTGCATTGATACTAACTAAACTGTAGTTTTTATTCTTTTTGTTGTAAGACATCATTGAATAGTCATCACCTTCGTAACTTTCTTTATATTCAAAAACAGGAAATTTTTCTTTACTAAATTTAATAACTCGTACATTCGACCATACAAACTTTTCACCAGTAGAATTAGTCTTTTTTACAGTAAAATTATTTTTTGAAAATAGTGCAAAATCATAAAAATCTGTTACCGCCATTTCAATTACCGAAAATTTATTAGTTCTAGTCGATGCAGTCCTTACCAATTGACACCAATCACGTGGGTGATGAATATTCATTGAAGTTCGTTTTTTTGCTCTTTCAATCAGCGCATGGTCACTATCAACTTCCATGTGCGTATGGCCGGGCACGAGAAATTTCTGTTCAATGTTCAAAAGTTGAGGCGAGTCTTTTATTGCAAATAATAAGGCTGTGCAAACAATAGAATTTTTGTTATGTCCCGAACATGAATCTGAATACATGATTAAGGTTTTAGCATTTGGGTGAAGCAACGGAAGTCTCACAGTGATAAAGTCGTATAAGCATGAAGCTATTTGATTGGCGCCTCTACCACCACTACATTCTGGCCACATGTAGCAATATGCGTTATCAGACATAAAATCGTGGATTGTTAGGTTGTAGACCCATAACTGTCTTTTATAAAATGCTGACTGAGTATTCAGCATTGGAGTAGGCAAACATTGTTGTAAATCAAATGCAATTACACAAAAATCAGAATTAGTTTTAGCCAAAGCCTTATCTTTGCGTTTTTCATTGTAAGCACTTTCGTAGCTTTCCTGATGTAGTCTCAGTTGCTCCTGTACTTGTCCTATTTCTTCAGCATCTTGTAAATATTGCAGCTTATTTTGTAACAAGTTACATTTATTGCATGTATCTACACTAGGTTTCTTAAATGATAGGTTCATATCTTTAAAAACTTTGGCATATACAGTTTTACAGACAGGGTTACTATTTTCTTTACAATAAAGCTGATACATAGTATTGAGGGATAGGTCAGAGCTAAGGTACTTTTTAGAAGTCTTGGATCGAGAGTAATGGCTTTCGTATGCCGGGAATTTATTGATATGCTGTTTCACGAGTTCTAGTCGCTCGTTAGAGATTTTTCTGTAACTGGCAGCACGCCCCCTTTCACTTTTCGTCACACGACCAAATTTTTTTATTTTTTCACTCACGGTCTGAAGAAAGCGATTACTCTCACCAAGAGTTTTTAAAAGACAACCTTTACAAATCTTATAATCCTCATTAAAATAAACAATTTTATATGTATTAGTGTATTCTCGTTTTAGTTGGCTTCCGATTGTATGAGTTTTTTTATTATTAATTTTAATAAAGCGTTCAGTATACTTAGCTCTTTCATCGTACGAACCCAAAGCCCAGTACTCCTTAAAAATAAATTCTCTTATGTCCTCAGATATACGACTTCTGCATTTCATGCGACACTCCGTTAGTGGAGCCAAGTTTCTTCCAGGCTTCATTTTACCCAGTTTTGTAACATAACTCTTGCCTGCATTGCGTAAAATTAATCGGGACTCTCTCTCTGCTCTTCTTTCCTTTAACGATTTTCGTTGCTTTTTATTTGAATTTGAGCATCCAGGCTCTGGCTCTGTGATGGAGATATCTGTGTCATCAGAGCTTTCAGCAATTATAAGATTATTTGATCTTTTACACCTTTTCTTTGGTCTACTAGTCGACGTGCTAGTTTCAGTTGAGTCGCTTTCACTGTTTGGTATATAATCATCACTACTCCCGGAGCTGAAATCAAGAAATCCAGGCGATAGTACAGTTTCCTTGCCCTGTGATTCATTGCTAATATTTTCTTTATATTGATCGTCTTTTTTTAGTGCGTTTTCTTCTTCATATTGATCCACTATTTCTAGAGTATTTTTTTCACCGATTTCTATTTCTATGTTCTCTCTGGGCTGATTAGATTCTTCGTCATTTATTATTTGTTCATTTCTCGTATTTATTACATCCCTCCTTAGGTGAAGGCCTTCCATAATCTTATCTATTCGTTTTTTCATTATGGACTCTAAAAAAATAACAGTGCAAAATTAATATTATAAAATTACTACCATTAAAAGAAAGACGAGCAGATAAAAAGTTAACATTACTGTTATGCAGTTCAGACAAAATGTATGTTTCAAAATAAAGAAACTGCGTTAAAGTAACCGACTTCAAAAACTAAAAATAAAATCGGTGCCTCGAGTTCCAAACAAAATTAGGTATAAACTGCATTAAATAAATTTGTCCGATTTGTATAACTTGATGCGTAGCCGTGTGTACAATAAATGATTACCTATAGGTGCAATAAAATGTGATTCACACCAAGAAGCTACGCAAATGCTCACAATGGAAAAAAAAACAATAATTTGCTCTATCCCTACACTAAAATACCTACCCAGTCTACATTAATTTATAAAAACGATTTAAAACTCATTGATAGACTGCCTATTTATTATTATTATAAAGACTGTTTGACAATAGGTACTATGATAAAATACTCTACATTTTATGACAAAATTGCGTTATTAAAATCAATATAAAATACATGTTCCTTGTAAACATTTCAATAACAAAAATGTTACGTAATTCGTGTAAAATGATACAAGTCTTACCTTACGCGTCGTTGTCCTGTGGTGTAACGCACGACGCACCTCTCTAATCGCACGTACGAGACTGACAATCACGCGTCTCCTGCGCCCTTTCCATACCCCCCGCTAAGAGGTGCGGGACGGGGTGCGTAAGAGCTGCGCGAACTTAAATCACTTTTTACGTATTTTTCCGCTAATTCAGTTCTAAAATTTGGCGATAGTTTTGATTCTACTATAAAAGTATCATTTTTCACATAAATCTATGTTCTATGTTCCGTAAGTTTATATTAATATAATATGTATTCAATTTATAATCACATCAAAGTTAGCTAGGTAAATTACGTGTAAATTGATTGATTTGCAGTTGTATCATTAGTCACTTCTTTTTATGAAAATAATTTTGTATTTTTATGGTTTATGTACAAATGTACCACTTTGCACTAAACTGCATTGTGTCTATTTTTTAATGTATTATGATAGGATTCGATTTATATCACTTTGTACTAATTGAAGTAAAAACTTTTGAGTCGCGTAAGATGTGGTATCTTGAGTCGTATTAAAATACATTTTAGAAATATTAGTATGGGTTCAGTACACTTTGATACGAATGAAAAAGTATTTTTTTACACAAAAAAATCCAGAAATAAATGCTTACTTATATCACTACTCACAAAAACAACTCGCTCAATTTCAATCTTATAATAACGGGGATAAGACTGAAATTTAGCTAATTTTTTTTTAAGAAGTTTAATCAGTGAATATGAGAACCGATCTAGGCCGAGATGTATCACTTTTCACTGAAGGTACAGAATTGTACTCACGATTTTTTTCCAATTTCACTCACTGACCACTGATGATGTCTCCCTGCACTGCACCACAACAGCGCGGCAGCGCGCTGTACTGCACCGCAAGTGGCGCCCTCTGCTTGCCCACGATCTGCCGTCCTTTTCCTCCCTTGCGCCGTCCCTCCGGTTGTAGCTGCCACTAGGTAGTGCTGCACCACGCTCCACCGGCTGCTCCCTGCTCCAAACCGGATTCACCTCCAGCTCTTGACACCTCTCACCTGGTGTACCCCGCTTGAGGGGGATGCTCTGGGCAGCGATCCACTACCCAGTAACGTCGCGAAGGGTGGTAATTTCTACCACCACCGGAAACCACCAAAAACACTCCCGACCATACCCGGCTCTCAAAGGACCATCCATCCCTTATCTCCGAAACTACTGAGCTCTGAATAAAAATGGAGATAATAGATCTTTACCTAAAAATTACAGTAAAACCTATAGAAGTCTGTAGTGTTAAAATAACATGTTAAAAAAAATTCGTTCGGAACCCTTTGCACGCGAGTCCGACTCGCACTTGGCCAGTTTTTTTTGTATGGGTTTCAGTTACAGCTAGGAAGCGCCGTAAAATTTTCGCCCAGAGCGCCAATAGTGCTAAAACCGGCACTGGTTGCAATTTCCGTATTTTTGAAATGAAATCACACTATGTGAAAATTTTAACTGTTGACCTATTACAGTTCTTCAGATACAGCCCGCTGACAGACAGACGAACCAACGGACTGACGTATAGCAGAGGCTTAGTAATAGGGTTCCGTTGGTTAGTTTTTGAGTACGGTACTCTAAAAATAAACAAATTAATGAGTCCTCGCGAAAACGGGCTCATGCTCAACTTAAAACTCAAATCAAATAGAATTGGCTCTTAATACTAAGCCCTTATCTCAACGGAAGTGTGTCGCCGGGTGCCAGCCATAACATACCACGAAAGCTGTGTCAACGTTGGCCGTCTAAGGCGCGGGCTTTGTTCTTTCAGTACAACTTAACCTGTGAGCACCCGTTCGCAATAGCCGTCGCGTCGCAACAACAATTGAATAATTTACTGTAAAAAAATCACCGGCCGCCATGTTTTTTGGTCGATCGGGAGTCATAGGATATTAAACACTGCGTTTTTAAAAAAAAAGAAGTTTAAGCCGCGTGATTTGGTATGGCATGTGGGATGCCATTATGCGTTAATTTCAGTTGACGCCCAATAGCACACGCGTGTGCCAATGAAAAATCACCGGTAGGCACCATCTCCACGAGCGAGAGAATCGCGGCGAGTTGAGTTTTTTCACTCGTCGAATCGCCGTGTGGAGACACACTCATAGAGTTGTTATAGAAATACGTGACACGCACGATGATATCGCCGCGATTCTCACGCTCGTGGACACGGCCCCTAAGGTAATCTGGTAATATCTCTGTCAGCGTTAAGACCGCGATATTATTCATAGAATTAAGTTTTGTAAAAGAGTGGTGAACTGTTTTTGGTGTACAATACAGTATATTCTATCTATTTATTTAAGGCATGTAATTAAATCGATATCTGTATATCCCTTTTTTCGAACAAAATGTTTCAATGGTAAACCAAAAATACTGACTTGCACACAAATTATGCATACTAAATAAATCAAATTAAAAATACTGTTTAATGGTATTTGCAGAACTGTTTTACTGAACGAATAACTATTATCAAAATAGTATATATCTAACAATTCCTTGGTTCAACAAACATATTAAAACTTTTTTAAGGAAAACCATCACCTAATTTACTTTTAAGAACATCGTTTAATCTTGCAAGCAAGCATGAATTATGCAAGCAAGCATGCAGTATGCAAGTGAGCATGCAACATGCAGCAGGCATGGTTTCTGTCACGGCTCCGGCGCTGCGGGGCTCCGGCGGTTCCCCGCGAACTTATCGTCGCAGATGGTTTTAACGCTCACCACCGCAGCTTCGGCTCCGCGCCTACGCGGGCTTAAATTACATTCTAGGGGTAGGGCAGACAAGACTACGTGGAGTCGGTTTTGCAGCGATTCGTTTCTGTCACTTAATTTTGTAGCAAAACTTATTGAATGTTTAAGACAATATTTGAATTTAAGGTTCAAAATGCTTAAAAATATTCGTTAGGTATATTAAACAGTAGGTCTTTAAATCGTAGTTATTTCGAAAATAGCTAAAATATCTTTAGATATTATAATATGTAACTAAATTTTTTGATAATGGAAACTTACTTTATTGTGGAGCACCTTTAGATATCATTTTTAAAAATTTAGTAGTAAGATTGTTTTCAATTTAGAGTGCAAGTTAGTATTTTTGACAAACAATTCGTATTTTGTTTTATAAATCATTTATATCCGATATACGAACCACATTTTTGGTGTGAATTCGATAAAAAAGGTCATCTCGTTTTGTGTGATTTTTTGTTTTTTTTTTTTTAGGACATGTTTAGTTAATCAATTGGTTTTTTTGCACAGTATACATTTTTCTGGTATGCATTCAAGGTAATTAGTGGAGTTACCTAGTGTAAAAATTATACAGATATGCATTTAAAAATATCCCTTTATCTAATATTAGGGATCGATAGGATCATCAGGACCTGTTTAGAGGTTTCGAAACTTAATGGCACATTATGAAAATAAAAGACGCAAATACTCATTTGGTTCAAGACTATAGTCATGACCATCACAATCTGCCTAGCCTTTTCCTAAATAATCGGGTCGGCCTCCATTCAAACTGGATTTAGCTGAATACTAGTATTTTTACTTGTAGCGGCTGCCAACTAGACCTCCACAACCCATTAACTGGGTAACACGGTACTTCATGGCAAGACTTGAGTCAAATAAACTGGCTTCTGACTATCCGTAACGACTGCCAAAAATTTACAAATGACAGCCGGGACCATCGGCTTAACATGGTTTCCAAGACACGGAGGAAACTAGGTATGTTAAAATGGTCACCCATCCACAGCAACACCTTAGCAAGAGTTGCTTACCCTTGAAGATTGACTCATAGGTTGCATGCGACTGTTATTATTTAGCCACAAGCTCTTCAAGACTACAGGTGTGACCAATAGCACATAAATATGGTAGAGATGGGCAAGAAATCCACTTGAAGCATCAACATCCATCAAAACAGGCAAGACAAAGAAGTCGACAGACGTGTCGAAAACGCCTGGAAGAGCTGGAACTGGTCCATGAAACCCAGTGATGAATGGTGATCTACCTCTATCTCTGATGCGCAAACTCATCGACATGTGCATGCTGCCATCCTAACCTACGGTGCGCAAACTTGGTCCCTGACCGAGTCTCAAAAGTCTCAAGGTTTGCCAAAGGGAAATGGAGCGAAGTGTTCCAGGTGTTAGGTTTAGCGATCGAACATGGATCGCCGATGTGGGCAACAAATTTGCCAGGCTGAAGTAGGATTGGGCGGGTTACATATGTAAGGCGCATCAGGACAACGGCTGATGAACGGGATGGGCCAGAGTCGTTACACAGTGGGAGCCAGAGGACGGGCATCGTCGCCAAGGAGCCTGCCCAGGATACGCTGGCGTGACGACTTAGATTCATGATGGATTGGTCGGAGATTGCAATACAACGGGACGAGTGGAAGAGACCTTTGTCCAGCAGTGGGGCAATATAGGTCGAAAAAAAAACATTGAAATCTTTTGACAGAAATAGCAGGAAAGAAAAAAAAATTAATAGGAATACTTAAATCCTATGTGTGCTCGCAAATTATAAGATTAAACGAACTTACCTGAAGTGAAGTTCTATCTTAACTATATGAAGCTCTATGTCCTAAACGGGTTTTTACATGTAGTACGATGATTTAATCAGCACAAGTCACAATTTTTAAAGCCTAAAAATAAAACCAAACTTTTTAGTGTGGCAACTGTGTTTACATGCCGGCTTGACTTTTTTTTTACTATACAATAGGAAGCCGACCCCAATGTAGTTGGGAAAAGGCTAGGCAGATGATGAACTGTGTTTACATGTCATTACGTTTAAAGTCAGGCTTTATGAACAATCCCTATACTAGGATTATATTTGGTAAGTATAAGTGGGAGGGTTTTTAGGGACTGTCGCCGTCTCGGACAAAGAGCTTCGTATAATTATGATAGAATTTCACTTCAAGTAAGTTCGTTTAATCTTATAATTACACTCGCTCTTTATCCGAGATGGGTTTTTACGAGTAAATTTTCAAAGTAGGATTGTGAATAAACACCATTTGTTGTGACAGACTTAAGAAATAAAAGAACGAATTAACCAACTTCCATATTAACAATTATTTATCAAAAACAATCAACTTATATAACAAACTCAACCTTAGATATTTGTTACAGTATTGCATTGCACTACCCAATTGAGTTGAATCTTGGTTTATGGGCCATAGTAATGTCTGGCAAACATAGTAGAATTTTGAGACCACCGCTTATTATGTACAAATAGCGCGTCCAACTGTCGTTACGGTTAAAGGAAGAAAGAAAAGCGTTTATTTGCGCCAAGCCAGAAAAAATGTATGACGCATACCAAAAAAATAAAACAAAATTACAATTTTATAAAAGTTGGGAAGATATGCGTCACATTCGCGCAAAAGGCCATCGTACGTACATAGTTTACATATACATTATTGCTGAGCAAGAGCATGAGTAACACGATAGAGGAACCCTCACCACGCTAACTAATTAATTTCTCATTAATTAGAAACCACTTACAAGTGCAACCCTTTAACCTTTACGGAAGCAGAGAGTAACGTTACAAATTACATAACAATTAGCCTCCGGGTTTGCTTGTAGTTACAGTGTTTTATAGAATAAACTGATTCATTTCTTTCTTGTCTGGAGTAACGAGTAATGAAGCGTTGCAGACTGGGAATGGAATAATACAGTAAGTCTCATGCAACAAAGTAAGATGTTGATGGCACTGTGGATAGGAAACAACGGGATTTTAACCGACTTCAAAAAAAGGAGGAGGTTCTCAATTCAATTGTATTTCATTTATTTGGTTAGCCTTTTTTGATTTGTTTTTCTTTTTCAGGTGAGATAGTGGTCAAACGCGTGCCTATCAACTCGTCTGACCACTATCTCACCTGATGGTAAGCGATGCTGTGGTTGAAGAGGGAGCATGCTTGCCAAGAAGTAACCGGTTCACACACAGAATTGTAAATGTTAGCCATATTTATGATATCATCATATAGGAAAGTAGAAATAATGTATGGGAAAAATCTAATCTGTGATAGACCGAGAATTAATGCCACTAACTGCATCAGACTGCTTGAAAAATGTTTTTTTTTTTAACTTTTTACATATTTTTGCTTTTTTGTAGTTTTAATATTTTTACTATATATCAAATAAAACACAACACATTACCGTTAAATATTGCGCAGGCACCTGTTAAACCTTGTATAATATTACAAAACTGTAATTAAGAAAAAAAATGTAACAGGGAAATCTTTATCAACTATAATTTACTACTTCCCATTTTACTCTACTTCCGTAACTTAATTAGTAAATACGAAAAGCATTTTTTTGCCAGAAGCGCCAACGAACAAAACGACAGATTAAAAGCATTATGAAAATGCCGGGTGTCCCAAAAACCCTAATAACCGGGACTAAACCCGGGATGTAGTCGCGTGCCAAAAAGCCAACACCACGCGTTCGCTTATTACTCCAGGGAGCTAAATATCAGCATGATACTCATGATGCAATTAGTGCTCACACTGCGTTGTGTTAGGGTTGCTATTGACAGATGAATTAGGTTATCCCGGTTTTCACTCCCGAAATAATGGTGAATTTACTGGACAATATTGTAGAGATCTTATTTCTTCTGGACCTCTTTAGAGGTTTTGGAACTAAATGGCACATTTATCTACGAGTAACTCCTGGAACTAAAAATCCAATGTTGTTTTTTTTTTCACTTGTAGGAAGCTACGAAATCGTGAAGTACGTGCGCCAGAGGCTGGAGTACCCGCAAGTACGAGTGCAATTGCTGGAGTCGCATCTCAACGTCAATTTTAGACGTTTGTGGTGCGCATAACAACATGCTAACATACGACGCGTCTTCAACACATTCATAGTGCGTACAGCTAAGGATTGGAATTCCCTGTCGGAGTCTTTGTTTCCAGATAGCTGCAACCTGGGAGTCTTTAAGACAAGAGTGAATAGGTTGCTTCTAGGCAAACGTGCTCCATCTTCGACCGCATCATCACTTACCATCAGGTGAGATAGTGGTCAAACGTACGCAACGCTCTATCATGCTGTCTCTAACAGCCTTCTTTATGGCGTCGGTCGGTGTTCTTCTTTCAGCTACATTAAGGCTGCTCTATCAAGAAATGCTTAAAAACAGCGTGCAGATAAAGCAACTTTTCGTCGGCATTTACTGAGAAATTACTTCTGAAAAAATAGGTATTTACATGATATGAGACGTAATTTGGTTTAGCCAGAATTTATGTATCGGTATCACATAATAAGAAAAAAAAAACACTAAATCACCTCCAAATCGTTGAGATGAAACCATTTTACTCCTTCATTTTTTAACAAGTCTGAAAAAAAAAATATTTACTGCGTTGTACAAAACAAAAATAATTTGGTTTTGTTACTTTTTTTAAATAATGTGTTAGTTTTTTATAATAAATTAAAAATGCGGAGTGGCGCGTAGAGGAGTAGTTAGCTCCGTTTATATGCACAAGGTCATTGGCATGTATACAAGCCTTAAGTACCTATTCCTGACTGGTATAAATTATCTATATTTATATTACGCATACGAGTAAGGGAAGTCACGGGTAAAAGCTAGTCGTAAATAAATACGACACGACGCCCTGAATAATTACGTTGGAACGCAGGTGGAGGTAGTATTTCAAATGCCTACAGGCTCAAACTACCTCGTCTTAGGTCTAATGTTAACTAAACTAACGTATTGTCCTGAAGTAAAATGATTTATTTAAATCCGTCATTCAATTCCAGCCGGAGTACAGAATGTGCTGTTATAATAGTCCACAGGAATAACTAATCAAAACCAAGTTAAGGTAAGTTGGCTAATTGAATAAACCACAAATTACGAGTAATAAATGAGTCGCCTTTTAAACAAATATAATCTGTTCAGTTTCACCCGTTTGTTCAAAATACATTCTCCATCGCACTGAGGTTTGCTATAAGAAAACCCAACTGTACGATAAGCTTGCCTTTGTACGTATAATGCTTTCCATTTTTGTATCAGTATGTTGCTGTGTTCAATAAAACCAAGAAAGATTTCTTGCATTTTCTTCACTAACTACCCATTCATGTTTTGCAACGCGATGATCGAATAAGACGTAAAACCAAAACTAATTTATTTTTATTTATTATTTGTTTATTTATTTGTTAACATGGGTAAAGAAATACAGACCTTATGTATATTAACAGAGCGCTACGTTATGCCAGCAGGCGTACAAAAATTGTGTGCAAATCTAAGTGACGATTACAAATTAAAATTTATTTAAAATGTTTGAAAAAATCATGCATAATCATGGTATTAAATTAGAAAATAATTACATATTATTTAATACTCCAATTATCTCAAACCTAAATGAGGAATTATTAAAATGTCAAAAAAAAAAAAAAAATCTGTCAAAATAATAAAAATGTAAAAAAAAGGAATAAAAATCTTTCTTTGTGAAATTATTTATCTTTTGTTAACGTCATCTTTTACAAAACAGTTATTATTATTGTTTAACTTCTACGTACAAGGAACACAAAACGTACAAGAATGATGAATGTTCCTATTACCCGAACGCAACAACTCCATGTATTCCTTCGCTCCTGGTACCTCCAACAATGGAACAGCTCCTCAAGGGAGTGATCGTTCAATCTAACTGCTGGGGTGGTGTATCATCGTGATGAATGTTCTAATATGCTCCCTTAAAGTATAGGGGCTTGGTATGGAAGTTTAATATTTTATGGTTATGGGTTCCGGTTTAATGGTATGTAGCAATGTTATTTGCCTTGTGTGTTTTAGGTTAAGAGATATCCTTTACTGACGGAATGGTAAAGTCTCCTGTTTTGAGCTTCTCAATCAATTGGAACGGATAATAAACCCGTAGATACAATTATATATTTATTTTATTTGTTTATTTATATATGCTTTATTGTACACTAAATTTAAAAATAGGTACAGAAAATCTTAAAGTAATGACATACAATTGGCGGCCTTATCGCATTCCGCGATCTCTTCCAGGCAACCTGGAATGGAAAGTGAGAGCCTGGACATGAAATGGGGTTGCACTTGGTGCTAATATAAAGTTACATTGAAAAAAAAAAAAAACAAACATACAGAGATACAGCATTACAATATAACAGCTACTAAAATAGATACATAAATACATACATATTTAATATATAAGTAAGGAAATGTGTAACAATTATTAAAATTAAAACGAGAAAGGATTCACAGTAACAAGTAGTGTTCCTTGACAAGCTTTTTAAAAACAGGCAGCGATTGTGCGCGTTTAATCGATACTGGCAATGCATTCCATAGACGAGCAGCTTGGACTGTAAAAGAATTGTCTAAAAATGTAGTGGAAAGCATTGGCATTTTTAGTTTCAAGTTATCTGATGACCTAAGAAATTTCGTGTGAGAGTCGCAAAGAAACTGGAATCGTTTCTTTAGATAAAGAGGTGTGGAAGGGGAAAAGAGAACATTATACAAGAGGGAAAGAATATAAGCATTCCGGCGAAGGCGCATTGGCAACCACTTGAGTTTAACACGAAATTCGAAAACATGGTCATATTTGCGCAAACCGAATATGAACCTTATGCAAACATTTTGAAGGCGCTCAAGTTTGTCAAGTTGCACTTCAGTGAGGTCAAGATAGCTGACATCAGCCTAATTAAGGATGGGTAGAAGAAGAGATTGTGCAAGCGCAATCTTGGTGGCAATCGGCAGAAAATTACGCAGTCTTCTTAAAGATCCAGCAGATGCGAATAGCTTCCGGCTAACTTCCTGTAGCTGGGCAGTCCAAGAGAAGTTCTTGTCAATAAAAATCCCCAAGTTCTTAACGTTCTCACTAAAGGGAATAACTGAGTTGTCAAAAGTAACTTGGGGAAGAATCGTCCAGTCGATCCTTGAGATTGTCCTTGAACTGCCCACCACTAAAACCTGTGTCTTGATGGGGTTCACCATAGGTCCGTACCTCTTGCTTTATATAAAAAACTAGCTGACACGCGCAATTTCGTCTACGTATTATTTTCATTAATACTTCGTTCCTATTGGTCGTAGCGTAATGTTATATAATCTATAGCCTTTCTCAATAAGTGGGCTATTTAAAACTAAAATATTTTTTCAATTCGAACCAGTAGTTCCTGAGATTAGCGCGTTCAACCAAACAAACAAGTTTTTTTTGGTGAAATTTTCTATTTCTCACCCACTATTCACGTGAAAAAGTTGGCATAGGCCAACTTTTTCACGTGAATAGTGGGTGAGAAATAGTATCAGCCCATCGTCAAGGAGTTTATCAGTACAGAATAAATACATGCATAACATGCACTGACTAAAATCTAGCATCATGTGCACACAGTTTTCGAACAAATTCCGCGACTTTGGAACATAGTCATGATGGCATTGACATTAGCAAGTTATATTAGAGGGCAGGTATTTAAATATGTAGGGCCCTTAATCATATTTTTCATATGAAATTGATAGCTCCTTAGTAAAAATATAAAGACATTATTTTGGCAAGTCATAGTAATATATCAGTTCTGTAATTTCATGCTTGCGTTACTAAATTTTTATAACCTAAAAGAAAGTTATTACCTGCCAGGCTACGTCTCGACGAGGTAATCAAGATCTTAGTATTTTTGGATCAGCTTTTCAGGGTTCCGAACAAAATACGGAACCCTTATAGCATCACTCGGGTTTCTGTCTGTCTGTTTGTCTGTCTGTCTGTCTGTCCGTCTCTCACAACCAGTTTTCTCCGGATCTACTGGACCGATTCCGTTAAAATTTGGTACTCATATGGAATTCTGCGGCCCAAATACGGACGCGTAACGTAAATCATTAAATTTTTAGTATGGGGGTCAAACTAGAAAATTAAAAAAACAAGATTTTTGAACAATATCGTGTGATATATCAAATGAAAGGGCTTACTGTGAGGGTTTTTATTATATTTTTTTCATAATTTTTAAATAAATGATTTTGAAGTTATTCAAGAAATTAGACGCAAAATGACCATTCCCCCCTTATCTCCGAAACTACAGGGCCTAAAAGTTTAAAAAATCGGAGATAATAGAGGCTTTACCTAAACATTACAGGAAAAATTATAAGAAGTCTATAGTGTTAAAATAACATATAAAAAAAAATGAAATCCGACTGGAACCATTTGCACGCTAGTCCCACTCGCACTTGGCCAGTTTTATATTGTACGAATGCATACCTAGGGCTTGTTTAATATACCTATGTCGTGTTATTATTCACCAGTCTTTTTACAACATGTAGAAAATATTTACGTAATGATGTCTACGTGAGCATGTGTTTTTCAAATGCCTCTGTAACGAGATGAGAAGTGTATGGTATATTTCCTTTAATAAAACAACGAATGATATCTCTATTGTTAAAATATGTCACAATGTTCATATTGAAGAAGATTTCTTTGATCGAATTAACACAATATAAATATTGAATATAAAGTTGGTAAGTAAGGCGTGACTTCTATTTCTTTCCACACGGTTGAAAGGAACCTAACATACAGAGGTTGATGGGAGCTTCGTTCTCTCACTCAATCTCCCACATTGAACTTAACCTATTCATGTAATGATGTTAATTCGAGAGAGAAACAAAACGCAGAACTTTGTGGTTCTGAAAAAAAAACACCAAGGAAAAAATCAATAACAAAACACAGCAAGACGTAAGATATCATTTCTTTGCTACAAGTTTTATCTGAATCACCTATTACAACCACCTCACTAGAACTAGACACACAATAGACCACCGATTACAATACGTGACGTGACTTAACACACAGAAATCACTCCCGACTAGAGTTAGGTGAAGTAAATCAATCCAGGCGATATCCGAAGTCGTTAGGGTCCGGGAACCCTGTTATTTGGTCCCGGTAATCACTTTAGGGTTGTACCCTGTAACTTGGTTACTGTGTAATCGGGAAACGAGTTTGCGGATTAACACTGTTGACTGAGGAATATTGGGTGCTAGTTGTATAAGAAAGAGTGCGTGAGGATTTTCGAGAAGCCGCTGGCAGATGCCAGTACATTATAAAAGTAAGCCTTATTCATTTATTTATTTAACACTTAAGCACACAAATGTACAGAGGCGGACTTAAGGCGCTGATATTCCTCAGTAGCAGACTTTAAAATGAAATTCACGTCTAAACGGCTGGTCGAGTTTTTTTTTAATATTTGTTATATTAGACTAATTTTTTAGTGATTTGATATATGAAAACTTTGAGTTTTATTCGTTCAACATAGTGTAATTAATTTGTGAAGTTATGTCTAACATGGACACTAAAACGGCAACCAGACAAAAACCGCCGGGCGTATTTTAATGAAATTTGCACTATCTCAAAGACAATTTAATAATCTACATTTTTATATACGGTTATTTTTTTTTTAAAGTCATAGAATAAAGAGTAAAGTACAAAAACTACTGGATTTTGGGTCGCGCGGCTGTGAAATATTTGCACGTTTTGTTCCCTCAAGGTCGCTGGCGTATGTCGTCGCATTCTCTACCAGTCAACCTTTGGGTGATTCAGAGACAAATAGTCAAGATTTCATGATCAGTGGCAAGAACACTGATCATGAAACACTACCACTTTTATTTTATTTTTAGCTACTTTCATAGAGTGCAAAGTCATGGGTAGGTAAAAGGAGTATCAGCTAGTTTCAAGTCGTTTTATGGGCAAATATTCTATTTTTATAAATGGCAAGCAAAGCCGATGTCGGCTATTCTGCCATGTCCAAAGTGAATTGGAGAGCAAGTGTGCATTATTTTATTGACTGTGGAGGGAGAAACGATTCCTGTAGAAACGAATTAAATTCTTCAATCAATACAATTGATTACTTGTTGGGTTAGTACGAAAGCAAATTAAGTCAAAACAGGTACTTAATTATCACAATGTTAACTTTTCAGAACGCTGAGCATATATGAAAAGTAAGTTAAAACTTGAATCTCTGAAACAAACATATTCACCGCCTGTAAAATACCAACTACAAATGCTGGCGGCGAGACTTTGTATTTAATAAGTCATAATTCGAGGTTTGGTTCTGAACTGTTTTCTCCTCCAATATTGAACCGATATTAGAGATATTTCACAAACTGAATAAAAACGATGTATACTATGTCTCTATGTTTCTTTTTTTTATTAATAGTAGCTAAATTTGAACACGAGGGCTCTGTTGACAGCGATTTATCGGACAATTTTGAGCATTTTATGAGAGTTCTAGTGCTTAAACGGTTAATAAATCTTCAAAAAAGGAAACATAGAGACACAGTTTGTGAAATATCTCTTAAATCGGTCCAATATTGGAGGAGAAAACAGTCGAGAGACAAACCTTGAATTATGACTTTTTACATACAAAGTCTCGCTGCCAGCATTTCCTCTTAATTGGCCCGAATACTGAAATATTAGATAGAAAGTAAATAAACCTATTAGCATACAATCTCACAGATAAATATCAGAAAATTGCAAAAGTAAAATATTATTACAGTGCCGTGCAGAAAAAAGTACCCACGAGTTTTATTCAAAAGAAAATATGCAAGGAAAGTTAAATGGAAATAAGGCAGTTGGAAGTCAAAGTTGATAGTAAAGGAAGTTCCAGTTGTTTTCAAGTTATTCTTGTTTTAAAATTAATTATTAATCTAGCGGCTGGAAAGATAACTTATTGTAGCTTGTTTCTGTGCAAAGAAGCTGAGATTAGTTAAGGTAAGTTGTTGTTTTAGGGTTCCGTACCCAAAAAGTAACCAACGGAACCTTATTACTAAGCCTCCGTTGACTGTCCGTCTGTCTGTCAGCTGGCTGTATCTCAAAAACCGTAATAGTAGACAGTTGAATTTTTCACAGAGTGTATACTTAATAGCACTATAAAAACAATATAAAAACCGGCTAAGTGCGAGTCGGACTCACACACCAAAGGTTCCGTACCATAAACCTTCAATTTTATTATTTGTGGTTATTACGGTTCTTGAGGTACAGCCCGTTGATAGACAGACGGACGGAAAGACGGACAGCGGAGGCTTAGTAATAGGGTTCTGTTGGTTATCCTTTCCAAATAAACATTTTTCTTTCTTTCTTTCTTTCCTTCTTTTGGTACAGAACCCTAAAAATGACATTAAATACGATATTAAAAGGGGCTCCCATGCAAGATGTATTTTTTCTGGTTCATTGTACGGAACCCTTCGTGTGAGAATCCGATTCGCATTTGCGCAGCTGGCGGAGAGACTTTGTATGTAAAAAGTCATAATTCGAGGTTTGGCTCTCGACTGTTTTCTCCTCCAATATTGAACAGATTTAAGAGATATTTCACAAACTGAATAAAAGAATATATACTGTGTCCTTATGTTTTTCTTTTTTGATTAATAGTTGCCAAATTTGTACACTAGGGCTCTGTTGACAGCGATTTATCGGACAATTTTAAGCATTTTGTGAGGGTTCTAGTGCTTATACGTTTAATAAATCATCAAAAAGGAAAACATAGGGACACATTATATATCCTTTTTATTCAGTTTGTGAAATATCTCTTATATTGGTCCAATATTGGAGAAGGAAACAGTCGAGAGCCAAACCTCGAATTATGACTTTTTACATACAAAGTCTCTCCGTCAGCTTTTCCCCTTAATCAAACGCTTCTTTTGGTTCTTAACAAACACGGTATGTTTTGATGATTGGAATCAACTATTTGATAGTAAATCTATAGATTAAGGCACAACGCAAGTTTGTATCAATGCTTGTACCATATTCCATTGTGCATATGCAAGGCACAATGGAATATGCTACGAGACCATTCAGGGTGTGCTTCCTCGTGTCCCTTGGTTTGATGGCATTAACTTGAGTAGAAATTATGTTAAAATGGCACTTAGACATAGAACCGGAAAATTGAAGATTTCCAGCATTTGCTGATGGAATGTTGCCGGATTAAAGATGAACGAGGTTGGCTACTAAACGAATTTAAATTAAATAAGCTCTGGTAGGTCTGACTCGAAGCATTTTAGCAAAACCTAAATCATAGGCAGCAAAAAATTAAGTTTAGCAGTGAGCAACAGCTTTTTAGTTACTCTAATGTAAGTTTTCTTTTTGTGTATTAGTTATATTACTATGAATTTACTAAGTTATAAGGTATGATGGGGTTGACATATCCTTATTGGAAAAAAAACCTAAATATAAATATAAAAAACAAAATTTAAGGCTGAGTTGTTTCGGAGACAAGGGGGGAGTGGTCATTTTTCACCTAATTTCTTGAATAACTTCAAAACCATTTATTTTAAAATTATGGCAAAAATATAATTAAAAATCTCACAAGAAGCACTTTTCACAATTTTTCTATTGTGGAAGTGACGGTAAAAGAAATGGCGTGGGAATAGTGTTAGATAATAAATTGAAAGAAAGCGTGATGGAGGTAAAAAGGATTAATGATAGATTGATAGTTGTGAAAGTTATGATGGACAGTGTGATGTTGAATGTAGTTAGTGTGTATGCTCCGCAAGTAGGATGTGATGAAAGGGTAAAAGAGAAGTTTTGGGAGGATTTTGATACAATTATAATGACCATTCCCATGCATGAGGAATTGATAGTTGGAGGTGATTTTAATGGGCATGTAGGAAGAACGGAAAATTGTTATGAAAGAGTACATGGGGGATGGGGTTATGGAAGTTCCAATAACGAGGGAGAGACGCTGCTGCAATCCGCTACTGCATTTGACCTGGCAGTAGCCAACACTTGGTTCCAGAAAAGAGACGAACACCTGGTCACATACAAAAGTGGTAACCACAAGACCCAAATAGACTTTTTTCTTGTTAGGCGCAATAAGATAAAGCAAGCCAAAGACTGCAAAGTGCTGCCAGGAGAAGACTTGGTCTCACAACACAGACTCCTGGTTATGGTTTTGGCAATAAAAACACAGTTTAAAAAAAGCAAAGAGCATCCTCCCCCTAAAATAAAATGGAATATGCTAGAGAAGAACGATTGCGCGAAGGAATTTAGAGAGCGAGTGGTAGACAAAATGATAGAAATGGCAGACATGAATGATCGAAGTGTGAATGAATGCTGGAATGAGATAGCTGTATGTATTAGGCAAGCAGCGAAGGATATTTTGGGAGAGACAAAAGGAAAAGGCACAATAGAGAGGGATACATGGTGGTGGTCGATAGAAATACAGAAAGTTATGAAAGAAAAAAAGAAAAAATTCAAGGAATGGCAGAATGTGAGAATGGAAAGCGTTAGTTTGAAAGCTGAAAAAAAGAGGGATTATGATGATTTAAAGAAAAAAGCTAAGAAAGCCGTGGCAATAGCACGAGCAAAAGCTCAGGACAAATTGTATGACACACTGGACAGTCCAGCTGGCCAAAAAGACCTGTACCGGCTTGCTAGAGCCAGAGAGAGGAAGGCGAAGGATGTTAGTCGGATAAGATGTGTAAGGGATGAAACTGGAATGCTTCTATCAGAGTATGAAAGGATTAAGGATAGATGGAAGGGCTATTTTGAAAGACTGATGAATGAGGAAAATATCTGGAGTGGTGTTTTAGAGAATAAACCAGTGAATGAGGGGTTAGTGAGAATGGTCAGTGTGGATGAAGTGAAAATAGCAGTGAATGGAATGAAGAATGGTAAGGCAATTGGTCTAGACGGAATTCCAATTGAAGTGTGGAAGTCACTACGAGTAGATGGATGGACGTGGTTAGCTTTATTCTTCAATAAGTTGTTGCTGGAAGAAGCCATACCTGATGAATGTTGCAACAGTTCGTTGGTGCCCATCTTCAAGAACAAAGGCGATGTGCTGGAGTGCAATAACTATAGAGGAATAAAGCTAATGTCACATAGTATGAAAGTCTGGGAAAAAGTTATTGAAAGGCGGTTGAGAGAAGAGAGTGAAATCACACAGAACCAGTTCGGTTTTATGCCTGGTCGGGGTACAACGGATGCCATTTTTGCTATCCGCCAGCTGTGCGAGAAATATAGAGCTGTGCATAAAAACCTGCATATGGTATTCGTTGACCTCAAAAAGGCATATGACCGGGTCCCTCGTGAGATTTTGTGGTGGGCCCTTAAGGAGAAAGGTGTGCCTGGGAAGTATGTGCAGTTGATCCGAGCGATGTACAGTTGATGCAGTACTCAAGTCCGGTCTGCAGTGGGCACCACTGACAGTTTCAGTGGCGGTCGGTTTGCACCAGGGGTCGGCCCTCAGCCCTTATCTCTTCCTAATGATAATGGACGCTCTGACGTCGGACATCCAGGAAGAGGCTCCCTGGTGCATGCTGTTTGCTGATGACATTGTGCTGGTTGCCGAAAGTTGCCAAGAGGTCCAGAGCAAATTGGAGACGTGGTGGCAAAGATTGGAGAGTGTTGGCCTGAAATTGAGCAGAACCAAAACCGAGTACCTGTTCTGCGATTTCGGCGGTCTCTCCAGTCCGCTGCCTATAACTCTCACCGGAACGCCTATACCGATTTGCTCCGACTTTCGGTACCTCGGGTCGCTTGTCCAGGGAGATGGCGATATAGACCGAGACGTAACTCAACGGATCAACTCAGGATGGATGAAATGGCGGCAGGTCACTGGAACAACTTGTGACCCTCGAATGCCCCTCAAGTTGAAAGGGAAAATCTATAAGTCTGTGATAAGACCTGTCGTAATGTATGGATCAGAATGTTGGGCTGCCAAAAAGACGGATGAAAATAGATTGCATGTAGCGGAGATGAGAATGTTGAGATGGATGTGTGGAGTAACGAGAATGGATAAAGTGAGAAATGAGTACATTACAGGTAGTTTAAAAGTGGCGCCAGTGACGGAAAAGTTAAAAGGGAATCGCTTGTCTTGGCATGGTCATGTGAATAGGAGGGATGAAACGCATGTAACTAGAAGAGTTATGAACATGAATGTGGATGGATGGAGAGGGAGAGAAAGGCCAAAAAAAAAGATGGATGGATTGTGTGAGGAGCGATATGAAAGAAAAGGGACTTAGTGATAGAGTGACGACTGATAGAACAGAATGGAAGAAAAAAACGTGTTGCGCCGACCCCAAGTAACATGGGATGAGGGCAGGAAGATGATGATGACAGGAAGCCCTTTCAATTAATATGTCACACGATAGTGCTCAAAAAACTTTTTTTTAAATTTTCTGGTTTGACCCCCAAAAGTGAACCCCACACTAAAAATTTAATAATTTACGTAACGCATCCGTATTTGGGTCATGGAAGTCCATATGTGCACCAAATTTCAACAGAATCGGTCCAGTGAATCCGGAGAAAATTGGCTGTGACAGACGGACAGACCAACAGACAGACGACCGAGTGATCCTATTAGGGTCACGTTTTTTTTCGGAAACCTAAGAACCTAATTCACACTAAACGTTTTCAAACGTCTTTTATAATACGCACAGCAAAGGAGTGGAACCCTCTACCTGCGTCTGTGTTTCCCAACGCTTACAACCTTCATCTCTTTAAAGTCAGAGTGAACAGGCTCCTTCTGGGTAAGCTTGCTCCATCGTCGACTTTGTCTCTGTCATCTTTGACCTAGACTAGAGTCAAGAGCAAACCCATCACAAGTATAGAAAAAACACCTTCCCCACTACGCATCCTTCTGGGATCTCGGCAATATTAATGTAGATGTAGACTAATTTTATTATAATCATGTATTGTATACGTAACATGCACGTGCACTAATTATGATAACTAAGATAATTAACTGTAATTGCAGCTTCAATTCGTTTACCGGTAATTATGTTATTGTTCCGTTCCAGATCAATTAACATAACTGATTGTAATTTATAATATCCATTGGGAGTTAGGAATGTATTATAGTAATTAATGGTTGTTCAAAATGAAGACCTAAGGGATATTAAATAATTTAACACTAGGACCAGCTACATGGACCTAACCTAACTCAGTCTTCTTCTTCTTTGTGTCGATTTTACAGATTTTTGTTTTAGATAGATAAATAAAACATCAAGAATAGAAGACACGAAACACAAAAGCATAGTTACTAAATCATACGACTAAAAATTAAATAAAAACTAGTAAATACAAATATTAAACAGATTGTTTCCTAATTATTTAAATTTATACCTACTAATTTATATGTAATATCGATTTTATATTCTTAAATTGCTAAATATTGTATAGCCCTAATGGGTAGTTTTTTGAGTTACCATGACCTAATTATAAGACCTTTGTATCACCAAAAAATATACTAATAAATACTTTGACTTTGACTTTACCAAACATTCAAAAGAAAAAGACGGAAAAAAGAAAAAAATGTTTTTGGCAATCTATGGTAGAAGTGCCAAATTGATTATCAACCTACTTAAAGTTATATTTGAACATGGAAAAATCTTTTTCGACCGAATACTTCGCGACTTCCACAGGGTCGGATGAGTCTAGGACCCTTGACTGCAAATTTTGGGGCACCGAGCGTTGACAAAATGGGAAAGTCAGTGACGCAGCTTGTGAGACGTTCTCACTTTACACCACATTAATGTGTAAAGGCATTTTCACTTGAATTTTAGTACCTAATAACCTATTCATATATTAATTTTACCCAAACTCACCCCCATTTGAATCCCAAACTGATTAGTTTACTGGACCGGCCAACCCCGTAACACGTCGGCAAGTAAAACCGTAATCAATCATAACGTGAGCGCACTCTATCATAATGTTGATCTTAATCTTAGATTAGCCTATTTCAAACTAGGACCCATCTTATGAGTAATTTAAAGCGCTTTAGTTGATGAAAATGCATATCCCAATTTCAATTTCTAATCCAGCGTTACTTTTAAAATTCTTGTAGGGGCCCTGGGCCCAAATGCAGACTCAGGCTCCTACTAAGAGGCGTCGAGAGTCGCAAAGCGATTCTCAGCTACCGTAGGCGCGGGCCTGCGGACGGCAAGCATTGGGTGGCTCGCCATCCGATCAGAACCAGGCTCGGGTCGACGGCGCGCTGTGTTCCACGCGCGCCTCAAAAAGCTGTCAGTGTAAAAGACTGAGCCCACTAGGGCCAGTGCCTGCCGGGGTTGCGGAATTTGTTCGTCAGAGTCACCGCGGCCCTGGAACGCAAAGGGCATTCGGAGGAACACCGATGGGTTTTAGTCAGTAAGAGTCTGACACTTCCTTCTGCTTCACCTAGAGCGGGATGAGTCATTTGATGATTTCCCATCCTTAACCCTAGAAGCCTAATCTACGTCTGCGAGGCGTACACGCAACCGAATATCGTTTGTCTGTTTCTAACGGTTGAAGCTAGCGCGTCGTGCGCTTTTGCCAACTCTGTGGCCGACGGAAGCTAGTGGACGGTGCCCGTTTCGCTATGGTAAGTCTCGCCATTTTTGATTCATCGAAGTATAGCACGCCTGCGAGACGTATGTTCAGGCTTTGTGTAACTTTTAACGAGGTTTCTGTGATTTTACCTTTGTTTGTTTTTCGTATATTTTATGTCTTTTTTCGGCGTTGTTTCAGGTATAGATATGTCACGGTCTAAAAGATTAGACGACGACAATATTTTAGCAATCTTAAAGGGGGAAGTTCCTTCTTTGGAAGATTCAGATTCTGAAGTTGAGGGTAACTAGAAAATATGAGCCAAATACTCGTAAAATCTACTGATTCAAATACTGAAAATCGTGAAGAAAAACCCGAGCCAAAATAACGTAAATACTGCGTCTTTTGCTCCTATAAAAAAGGAGAATGTCAAAATTAGTGTAATATAATTGTAAAAAATCTACGTATGGCGAGCACTAAGTTGATATGTGTGTAGACTGGTCTTAAAGTTTAGCTGGTCTTTTAAATTCTGATTAGTTATAATGTTTACTTTAAGAATAACTAATTAGCGTTAAAAAAAGGTATTCTTAAAAAAATATATATGTTTCAGTTGATTTTGAAGAAGTTATTTTTTTTCCAATTTATGCATATTGTGTTGTCGTTGTAATAAATAACTGTAATTATAGTTAAAATTCATAACAGTGTTGTTTTATTTTTAGTTTATATTCCAAATTTAAATTTACGCTAAATAATATTTCTAAAATAGGGCTATTTTTGAATACAGATTGTAATTTATACGTGTACGCCTCTGAGACGTATATTAAGGCTTTGTGTACGTCCGAAATAGATAAGGCTTCTAGGGTTTAAAAAAAGGCTCCTACTAAGAAATTTTTAAACCCAGTTCTAAATTTTATTATGATTAGATTAATTTTATTATGTTTTGTATTATTATTGTTCGTTATCCACAACAGCTGCACAGCTATTGATTAATTATACCGTGCATTTTTCGGGATATTTCTTTTGCAGTGACAATCACCAGTATAGTAGTTTTCCATCAATTAAATAATTTTTGATACCGGGTGATTCGTATCGGCGAATTTTTTTTATATCCAAACTTTATGTACCTGTTCAGTATAAACACGTTTTTAATTAAGTGTAGAGTTTTGTTCAGCTGACCTCCTCTCAGAAAGCAGCTAGAGCATAATGTACTACTTCAGACAGAAGCCACTATATTTTCTACTTTACCCTATATTTCCTGCCGGAGTGTTTCTCTGAGCACAATTTCCTCGTTCTACTTACGTTTTAATTAATGTATGGGTATGTACCGCTACCATTCCCGGGGGTAAGCAGAGCTCTTAGTAATGTGTTATAATTACTTGATTTAGTTGGAAAGCTTTGTGCTATCTGGAGAAACTTAATATTAATGGTATGGTGTGTTCTTGAACAGAAACCTGGTGGCTCCAAAAGTTACGAGCCAAAGTCAGGCATATTTTTCTAAAAACCTGCGGGAATACCAACACAACCCCTTTAAAATTATTTTAAAATTATACCAACAAAAAACCAGTAAAATATATTAAAATTAAAGTAGGCCCATTAATTCTGGCCGCATGTGTACGAACCTTTCAAATATCAATCATACGATTGAACTTCGTTATTTGTGTTTGTTTTAATCCCTTTTAAACTGGTAAACTATCTGTACAGAGCGATATTAAAAATTGTTTGATTGAGATGATAATAAATTATGGTACCGAAACAAATGATTTGATTGATTGAAATGTCACGTGGTCAAATCTCAAATATTTTTTGACCAAGTGGGATCAAGTTTGGCAAAAAAAAAATGTTCAGTTTATCTGTTTTGTTATTATAGGTTAGGATAACTATGTTTACGGTACAGAATGTTCAAAGTATCCAGTGGCAAGAAACCATTACCGACTTCTAATTCGACGCCAACTCCATGTATAAGGCCAGAAGGAAAACTTTTATGTTTATTTAAAAAATAAATTATTTACATTAACTCTGATAAGAATTAAGGAATCATAACCGAGATAGATTTAACTGACAGTTCGCGTTGAGTGCAAATAGCACAGATTAGAATGAAAATATCCATAAAAAAAAGTGAAAAAGTCCATCAATAAAAATGTTTATCCGTAAATTGGAATAAATCATCAAAGTAAAATAGTGAAAAAAAATTCGAAAATCTAAAGTTTTTGCGGTTACTCAACGAGAGAGTGAGTTGTATTTTTCTTACTTTCCAGAAATATATTTTCTTCTCCAACCTAAAAGATATTAGCGGGATACAAAAATGTTCGGAGACAACTTCTTGGATAAATATGATCGGCGAAAGAAACAAATAAAGGAATAAATTAGACTAAACGCTGCTGTAACTTCACTCCTATTTATTAGTTAGGGGGGACTTTCGCATGAAAATTGTACGAAATACGCTCATTTGTTTGCGTAAATGTTATTGGAGTGAGGGAGGTTTTTATCGCGAGTTTTGTGAAGTAAATTTATACGGTAAATATGGTAAATTTGCAAGGTTGACGATTGTCGTAGATTAAAATACGGGTTAGACCAAATATATAATTCAGTGACTAGGGTTTGGGTGGCCGTAGTTTTCTAAGAAGGTGCGTCGTTGCGTTGTCGCATTGAATTTCTCTAATTTTGAGGAATGATGTAGTGAACAGAACTGAAAAGAGTATGCTCAGATAGTAAATACCCCTATATTTTCTATGTAAAAATAATACAAAAGTTCTAGAAGAAGTGTCCTAAAAATAATAGTTTCGAAAATAATTACTAACATTAGACTTTCGATGTGTGTCTAAGATTGAAAAGTACGAGTGAACATTTTCATTTATATTTAAGTTAAGAAAATGCAACGTTGTCATATAATTACTCTGTCGAATTATTTTGTGTGAAAAAAGCAAACGAAAAAAAAAAATACAAATAAATCATTGTACTTCATCTTTGACCACATCATCAAACGCGTGCCTATCAATAGTAAAAGAAATATGTACTATGTGATTCTTTGACATAGTCCCATTGATATCCTGGAGTTAGGAAAATAGGAATACCAATAAAAAAAAACGTTGTTTCGTGTAAATAAGGATCGCAGCAGGTGACTTGGTTGCGGAATTTGTTCGAAAGAGTCACCGCGGCCGTGGAACGCAAAGGGCATTAGGAGGAACACGGATGGGTTTGAATCAGTAAGAGTCTGACACTTCCGCTCCGCCTAGAGCGCAAGGAGTCATTTGAAGATTTCCCATCCTTAAAAAAAAAAACAGGTGGCTTCTGTTATAGTTCCTGCCTACCGTCTATGGGGTAAAAAGCGTAAGTTGGTGTATGTACGTGATTTATTGAAGTTCTTAACGACAAGACATTTCTACATATACCAGCGTAACTGTTGTATATAAAAAAGATAATATAAATTATAAAGGAAATGATAATATAAAAAAGTCAGGACAATGCAGCGGGTCCACTTGTTCTTTGATTCGTTAAAAGTAGCGTGTGTCCAGTATTCATTTCGTTTCAAAACTATTGCCGATAGTCCTGTATCGCGTGTAGATTGGTCCCCATTTTTCAAAAGTTTTAATGAACCAATGGGTCTTTTGTTGTAGTTTAAAAAAAAACGATTAGTCTTTTGCTGAAATTGATTGCTTGTAGTTAAAAATATTAATTGGTTCAAAAACAATATTGAAACGGTTCGATTACCTAATTTCCTAAACCATGGTGATATTAAATTCACTACTTTTTAAGTCTATTCTAGAGGAGCTCGTGGCTAATGAATAACAGTCGCACAGGTCGATCTTCCAGGTTAAGCAACGCTTGCTAAGGTTAGTTTATGGATGGGTGACCATCTTAACATACCGAGTTTCCTCCGTGCCTCGGAAAGCACGTTAAGCCGTTGGTCCCAGCTGTCATTTGTAGATCTTTGGCAGTCGTTACGGATTGTCAGAAGCCAGTAAATCTGACTCCAGTCTTGCCAAGGAGTACCGTGTTATCCAGTTCACGGGTTGTGGAGGTCTGGTAGGTAGCCGATCTACGTAAAATACTGGTATTTTGCTAAATCCAGTTTGACTGGAAGTCGACCCCAATACAGCTGGGAAAAAGGCTAGGCAGATGATGATGATGACTAAGTCTATTCTATATACACTGATTTTGATTTTATTAACCGACGAAAAAACGGAGGAGCTTCTCAAGTCGATGCGTATTTTTTTTGTTTGAACACGTATAACTGTTTACCGAATAGTCCGATTTTGATAATTCTTTTTTTATTGTAAAGGGTATACCGATAAAAAACCTCGCAGTCCCAGATAAATTTGGAAAAAAAACATCCGTAAGGGTAGGAAAACAGGGGATGATTGATTGTTCACTCACTGATTGTAATGTATGGCCACGCATAACTTTTTACAGAGTAGTCCGATTTTGATCATTCTTTTTTATTGGATAGAGTATACCTCAAAAGTAGTTCCATTTAAATTTATAAAACAAAATCTTACCCTAAGGGTGGGAAAATAGGGGTGATTTATTGTTCACTCACAAATTTTAATGCTGAGTTGTGCAGCATTTTTTGCAGGCCTACCCATGTTATGTTACTTCGAATTTAAGTCCCATATTTTTATCCTTCGGGCAGTAATGAGTTCAAAATAAAAGACTAACAGAAGATTAAACGAAATGCTTATGACTGATCATAATTATATAAGTGTCCTCTGGATCTCACAAGACATGCGTATTTTTAGGTAGGTATGAAAAAATAAATGGAATACTCTACAGCTTTTGTTTTCCGTGACAATAAATTGACAGAAATAGGAAACTGTGTCTTCAAAAATGAGCGAGGGAGGCGTAGCATGAATGGAAATTAGATTGTAAATAAAAATACGAATACAGGGGAATTTTTAGGGAAATAAAGAAAGAAGCCAATGTATTTTTTTAAACACACGTGTTTCATTAAGGTTCTTACAGGGCTTACGTAGGTTTTGATGATAAGGTCACATACCTATTTTGGCAAAGAAGATCTTGCAATCTTGCAATTAGTGATGAAAACAGTAAGAATGTTTGGTATGTATTATAATATTTTATTATTTTAAAATTGAAATTTGAAATGTATGTTTATTATTTATTTATTAATTATTTTGTGAACCTACCCTCAGTGTAGTCTTTTAATCCCATAAGTTGACTGATAGAGAATTCTTTATTGCATGCCATTAAGCTCTATATCTCTTTCTTCAGTCGGTTCCTCACTGCTGAGGATCGTGACTCAGTTTGATTCCGTCAACCAGTTGTCTCCATCGGTCCCGTTATGTAGCTTGGTGGAGTGCGTCGCTGACAGGTATTTTCAACACCTCCGCTATTTGGTCTGACCATCGCTTGGAACTTCGACCCCTAGGTCTTTTTCCCTCGATTTTGCCGGTCACTATAAGACGTTCCAAGCTCTATATACCTACTGTAACTAACGTTTAAAAAAAAATATTACAACCTGCAAATAACCTATACTATTTACTAACTGACTTTCATTACTGCAACAACACTAACTTTGCTCGTATAACACTAACACAAGACAAATATAACCCAATTCGGTGTTAATAGCCATGAATCTCATCATCTCCCATTTCCATATTGTATTCAGAATCCAAACTAACTAGATGTGTCTAATAACAATATTTTACATGATACTACTGCAGCGTGGCCCGATCTCTGCAAACCAATCAGAGGCGACGCCAATAAAACGCCATTTTGCATAATTATCTGGACGAATAACACTTACTTCAAACAGAGGCCGCTATTAATTAAACCACTACTTACATAAAAAATATTATGATATATTTTTAGGGTTCCGAACATCCGTAAAATACTGAACCCTTATAGGACCACTCGGGTGTTTGTCTGTCCGTCCGTCTGTCATAGCCAGTTTTCTCCGGATCTACTGTACCGAGTCTGTTGGAATTTGGTAACTTCTGTGACTCAAACATGGACGCGTCACGTAAATAAATACATTTTGAGTAAGGGGGTCACTTTTGGGGGTCAAACTAAAAAATAAAAAATAAAGTTTTCCTAACTGTACCGTGTGACATATCAAATGAAAGGACTTACTGTGAGGGTTTTGATTTTTTTTTCATAATTTTAAAATAAACATTTTGAAGTTTTTCAAGAAATAAAACCAAAAATGACCTCTCCCCCCCTTATTGCCAAAACTACTGGGCCTAAATAAAAAAAAGTGCATATAGTAGTTCTATACCTAAAGATCTCAGGAAAACCTATAATAAGTCTGTAGTGTTCAAATAACATGTTAAAAAATGAAATTGGTTGCACGCGAGTCCGTCTCGCACTTGGCCAGTTTTTTTATTTCATTTGGCTAGTACAGTAAGAGCTCGAAAAAGTGCCGCCGCGCATTTTATGAGAAACTTAATTCGGAAGTTTGGCTGTATACAAGTAGATAAGAAAAAAAATTAAAACGTGAAGTCGCTATAAACTGTACTAATAACTATTCTCAACTACCCAATAAACCAAAATTGTCTAAATATTTCAGTATCTAAGAATAGAGAAAGCCAAAGTTGGCCATTTTGACTGTTTTATTGTAATAGGCTTTTTAAGTGTATGATTTTTAATTATTTATTAATTATTTTGTAAACTTGCCACAGGATAACTGTAAATCAACTTTACTATTTTCAACCGATTTTTATTGCTACATCAACGTGAGCTTTGCTCGTATAACACTAACACATATTGTATTCAGGGGGGCTACTCTCTAACGAAATCCGTAGTTTCGGGCTTAGTTGCGGGCGGGCGTATTCTACTCCGTATCACCTACAGACTTACGATTAGTCCCGAACCCGAACTGAGAATGAATGACAACACGATTTCATAGTAACTGTCAAATCGTGTTATCATTAGTTCTCAGTGGTTAGGTGATACGAAGTATAAAATGCCCGCCCGAAACTAAGCCCGAAACTACGGATTTCGTGGTACGACTTTCCATTGACGTCCGTCGAATTGAGGGTCGGGGAGGGGGGGGGGGGGGTGGTTACTACCCCCCCTTAAAAGGAAAAGTCTCGATGCCCCCTCTTTTCGAGTTTTTTTAATTTTTAAATTCTGATGGTAATTTCCTCATTTAATGGATTAAAATTAATAATAAGTGTAAAAAAACCAGGGGGAGCCCTTGGGGGGGGCTTGTCTATTGTTTACCCGAAGATTATATACCATAATCACCATATTCTCGAATTTCATTTAACGATTTTTGATGGTGGGCTCGGTCGACGGAGCCATCCCCTTCTAACCTAACCTATCCGAGTCGGAGTGCCCTAAAGTCCCAATTGCATCCAGTTTCTCCTGATATAACAACAGTTACACGGTACTGGGAACGGTGGCGCGGGAACTACCAGCTACTGGTTCCAATGGCAAAGTCATGGGCACAAGGGGCTCACTAGAGTCCAACACCGGCACACACGGGGGGCCTGCAGAAGAGCTCGCAACAAGTGGCTCATCAGAGTCCAACACTTGCACTACACTCAATTCTTCAGACGGCACAGCAGAACACGAAACCCGGGGCTTCGGAGACGCCATGGTGGTAGTCAAACGTTGTTTTCACCGACAGGAGTACGTAACCACTCTCAACTGCTAGGGACACATACGATGAGATGACTGACGATGACAGTGACAATACAAAATAGCGTCAGTTTTACGTTTCGTTCTACAAGCCGGCAAAAGACGGTAAACACTACACATTTTCAATTATAATAGCTCGTAATGAAAATAATGCTGTGATTTAAATATAAACTGTTAAATATATGTGTACATGAAAAGTATTGAAATGAGTACAAAATATAATTATTTACATACATTTTTATAAAATAAAATGTTACCGAACGTATGAAACCTTAACCGTAGGTAAAACGAAACGTTCAATGGTGAGAATTCTATATAGTCTGTGGTAGGGATTGACATAAATATTGCAAAAATAATTGATTTTCAATATTTTTTTTCTCAAAAAGTACGCGTCTTCGAATGTCGAAACTTTGCGTGTGTGCTTATAATAATGTAACCTTTCTGTAAAAAAAATATCAACTCCCAACTCGCCGGACGGCAATGGAAAACTCACCCGATTTCGTTAGAGAGTAGCCCCCCAGGCTCCAAACTAACTAGATGTGTCTAATAACAATATTTTACATGACACTACTGCAGCGTGGCCCGACCTCTGCAAACCAATCAGAGTCGACGCCAATAAAACGCTAATTTGCATAATAATCGAGACGAATAACACTCGCTCATTTTGCAATATGACCACGGCCTAACGGATTATCCACCTCACTTCGGTCGAGTGACACCGCGTGATTTAATATAGCTTTTTAAGGATTAAGCTGTTTATTGGATGTATTAAAGGTTGTTTTGTTGTTGTTTTGTCTTCCTGTGAAGTTGTCGTGGAATTGTTTGGGTGCATGAGTTTGAATGATAAAAGTGTCTAACGGTAAAGTCAGGATTAAATTTTATGGAATTCCCTACCATGGGCGACTACAGAGTGTTCCAGAATTTGCGAATGCTACATATAGCTACACCCGTGTTGCCCCTATTCAACCAGTTTCGCTATTATTTTAACTAGCACGTTTTGCTTATTTGAATGGGGCTGAATATTAAAACTGAAATCTAAAGGAATTGCATAAAAATTAATACCTTCTTTTTGGGCCTCACCGCGTTTTCCTATAAATCTCTACAACACAAAAGTTTAATTTGAAGGAAATTAAGTGCCCACAAAAAAGGGTCCAAGTATCTTTCCGAGAACAAATTAACGCGATGCGCTGAGAAACTTCGACTTGTTACCGTTACAGTTTGTGGTGAGAAGGAAACTTTTAAAAATGTCGTGAGGGTTTCCGTCAGCTTATACATATTTTGTTTTAAGTCGTGTTAATTTAATTTGATACAAACTCCTAATTAACCTTAAAATATGGCGTAAAACATTTCTCCGCTTCGCTGTCAAATGGGAGAGCGTCCACACAAATTAAAACTATCTTAAATTTTTAACTTTAAGCACTGTTCCATATTTCAATCTAAATCTAGAATTTTGCTTATTTCAATCAACTTATTTCACGACCTATTACCTACTATTATTATTAAACGTTTATTTCAGATTAAGATATCTATGCCAAGTTTAAATATTAAGTAAATATGAATAAATTACAACGATAAACAAAAATTACTCACAACAAAATGATAAAAATCAAATTAAAATAACAATGATCAAAATAAATCACAATAATCAAACTAAATCACAATTATCAATAAAATTACAATAATCAAAATAAAAACAGATTAATCAAAATAAAATCAAAGTCAAGTAAGATCACAATTAAATGTCAAAACAATAATAAATAACTCACAATCAATAAAATTAATTGGCGAGCCAGACACGTCACCATCCTTCCTGTCATCTTCCCCTAGACACCGGGAAACCCTTGCGCTAGTTTGCTGACCTCTAGCAGCTATTGAAGAGTTACATCGTGGCAGATCCAGACATGGCGAGATGAGCTGGACTCCCATGAGAAAAGAGAGAAAGAAAACGTAAGGAAGTTCCTACAGTTATAGGCGCCAAGTGCGAGTCGGACTCAACACGAAGGGTTCCGTACCATAATCCGAAAAAATCGCGTTTCTTGTATCTCCCTTTAATTTTTGTGTAAACAAATGTGTAGTAAACTAGAAGGATTTATCTTTGTTAGTTATGTAGGAGATGTTGGATCAAAAAAGAAGACGAAAAGAATAAAAACCGGTCAAGTGTGAGTCGGACTCGTACACGTAGGGTTCTGCACCATAATCCGAAAACAAAAACACATTTCTTGCATGGGAGCTCCCTTTAATTTAAATTTTTATAGCGGCAATAGAAATACACACTCTGTGGAAATTTCAATTGTCAATTACGGTTCTTGAAATACAGCCCGGTGACAGACAGACGGACGGACGGACAGCGGAGGTTTAGTAATAGGGTCCCGTGGTTACCCTTCGGATAAGGTATTCGGGTAATAGAAAAGCTTTAGACAGTCATTTAAGTTAATTAGCTCCTATCGATAGCGCCCATATACCAAAAGATGAAAAGACGTGCTAGCTTAATCTACATTAAAATTTTAAATCCACTAAAATTCCAAGTAAAACAAAACAAACATTCTTCAACTACATAAAAATCACAAAATAACAGACAGACAGACAGTCTGTTTTAATCCTCCAAGACATATTTCATGTGTAATTTAAGAGCGGTGGGATCCCGCCAGGAATTTACCTTGTTCTAAAAATAGTATGGCACTCGTCTTTGACCTCGTAACAACGCAAAAAGATACAGAAGTAGCACTAAATAATTTAACCAAAAATTAAGATTTTCGAAAAATATCTTAGTTTGGGAAAGTATTTTATGTGTCCATGTTTATTATTATCATTTTTTAATGGAGAAAGATGCTGAAAATTTTAGTTATATACCTACAGATTAAGAATGGATCCTTTTAGCGCACAGCAACGTGCAAAAGGCGATGATCAACACCCTCGACTGATATGAATGTGTGGAAGCTAATGAGGTAACATTAATTCATTATATTCAATCTTGTTTGCAATAAAAATTCAGTTATTTGTTCAAATTAGGCTGAGAGCCAGCACTTTTTGAACGTCAAAATTTACATAAAAACAGTCCTCCAAAAACGCCCGCCCGTCACCATTTCTTACTGTTTTAGCTGGCAAAAATATTACATTGGTTTCACTTTACTCATTTAACCTACAAATTAAGTTGACTTAACATCGAAAAATTATAATTTACATTAACAAATACACTAAACTAACAACAAACTAAAAAGCAGACAGCGCCGAGGACGAATTTTTTGACGCTATCAAAAAATTCGTCCTCGACGCTGTCAGCTGGTAATGTGCCCAAGAGACTGGCGGCATTGCTACGTTGAATGGCAACGCTTAATCTCTGCCCAAAGCAAAAGCCAGCTCTTGGGTCACGGGAAGTGTCAATGAACATAATCTATTATTTTGCTTTTTCAATGTTCTAGGTTTTCGTTGACAGTGGGTTTTCTGTTCGTCCGTGTCGTGGTGCACCTGGCCATATGGCAACAGAATTTTGCATAAAGATGAGACCTGCTGTTGAAAGTAATAAGAAATTTAATAAGGTGCGCTGTAAATTCGTTTATATTGTTAAGCTTGTCTTTGGTGGTGGGTGGATGTAACTTGGAGGTCGGGGTTGACTCAGTAAGTTATGGTTGTGGACTTGAGAGTGCAGTTTTGGTTGTGTAGGATTTTTGAAGTACTGTTAAGATAACTTGAGTAGGCGTTGATACGTTTTAGTGTGAGGCCAAAATAACGTATTTTTTAAGTGTCCGTGCCCAAAGGGTAACCAATGGAACAATATTACTTAGCCTCCACCGTCCGTCTATCCGCCCGTCCGTCCGTCCGTCCGTCATTCCGTCCGTTCGTCCGTCCGTCTGTCAGCGGGCTGTATCCCAAGAATCGTATAGGCAGACAGTTGAAATTCTCACAGAGTTTTTATTTCTATTGCCGTTATTATAACAAATAATAGAAATTAAATTCAGTTAAAAAATTAAAGGGAAAGCCCCCTTTAATTTACCATACAAGAATCGTGTTTTTTTTTGTGTATGGTACGGAACCCTTCGGCTGAGTGTACGATTCACACTTGGCTGGTTTTAGATTGAATAGCGTTTTTTTGAGTAGCGTAATTTTCATCCAACTGTGCAACATATTTACCTCATTTTGAGTCGTATGAAAGATAATACAGTGTAATTTACGCAACTCAAAAAGTAACTCAAATCTCAGAACATTGCGTTACTTTGGCCTTGCACTTATGTTTTTGTGTCTGTTTCCTTAATTATTCACATAAATCGATGTAATATTTAAGGAAAAAGCTGCCTTTAGAAAACTACAACCTTGAAATTTAGAAAATCCCAATACACGGTAAATCTGCGCTCAATGATCGTCACTTTCCTGTACGATGAGGTTGTTACTCTGCAGGATAATAATCTTAAACTGGTTATTATTTTATGACTTTTTTAATTAAAACGATTAATATTTATATTGGGTTAGTTCGCTCTATCGTCGACTTTGTCTGTGTCATCTCTGACCTAGACTAGAGTCAAGAGGAAAATCATTTAAAATAAAAGTAAATAAAATATATATACAAATATTTTATACAATATTATTAATGTTCTCCCAAGTATGTGAAATAGTTCCATCTTAATTGTATGTGACGAAAGGTGACAGTAGCTGAAAGATACAAAATACATCAAAATATCAACACATGACACAAAATATGTGGGCGCCTTCAAATTTGCCGCAGAGTGCCGCGCTGCTTTGTTAATCCATACAAATAATAAACACAAAGGGCCGCGCGGTGACAGCGTTGCAGCCGCGGGACATTCGTGCTGCGGCCTCGTGTTTATTATTTGTCGCGCGGCACTTTGCGACAAATTTGAAGGCGCCCTCAAAATCGTTTGTTCTGTCTGACTGTACAGGCAAAACTACGAAGTCTTAGAAACTTGAAATTTTCAATAATCCTTAGCGAATGCTTACGTTATAGAATAAACCTATATTTTATAACGTAAGAATTCGATGAATACTTTTTAGAAAATTCAACTATTTACCTACAAACAGACATGTAGGGTTGAATCGAAACAAAACTGAAAGGGATTTTCACGTTATTTAAATATTGTTGGCAGCATTTACGGTACCTAATATCCTAGCTCAGATATAATCATAGAATACACGTAGTAAGGTTATTTTTCATGTTTAACTCCGTTCTCCGTCTTGTCACATCTTATGTGTACATTAAATTGATGATGTTAGAAGTAACGTTGGTTCAATTTGACACTGTTGCACGTTGTTGGGAGATTAATATCCGGGATTATGGTGATGTTTATCAACGATGTGTTGGATTACTTGTGAATTTGGTTGCACATGATAAGGCTTATTTAAACAAGATTATGCTAGAATACGGTATGCTCTCTCAGTACCGTAAATAGGGCGGTGCCACCGGTGCCCAGGCACAGGGCGTAGACTCTGGGGGCGCAAGAATGGCCTGATAAGTTCCCGCTGCGCCCCTAGTACTCGATTTCAACACATACGTACCTACGTGCCAGTATCTTCAAAAACGTTTGTTAAATTAGACAAAACATCGCGCTCATGCAGCGCACGAGCGTATTTGTGTTTAGTGTTTATCGGAGTCAAGCGGCCGGCCGGTTACACGGAAGGTCTTTAAAAAAATGATTATTCTTCCAAGATATTAGATAATTGGTCCACCAACACCAAGGTCCTTGTGCTTTATTGCTTTTTCACCCTTAATTATATAAAGTAGGCCTATACACAGCATTGCTTTAGCTAGGGTACCTACAATATTTAAAAAAAAACAAGGGTGCAGTTATAGAAGCTCGCACAGGGCGCCGAAAAGGCTATTTACGGCACTGTGCTCTCGCCATTCAGCATTGGGATTCTGCAATCATCATCATCATATCAGCCGAAAGACGTCCACTGCTGGACAAAGGCCTCCCCTAAGTGTCGCCACACCAACCGTTACTGTGCGTCTCGTATCCATCGGCTACCCGCGACCCTCACCAGGTCATCGGCCCACCTTGTGGGAAGCCTTTCAAAACTGCGTCTTCTGCAGTGCAATTCTGCAAACCAGAGTTGGACATAATGCCTTATATTCTCTACTCGCCAACCAAGGAAGGTGATGGTGCATTGTTTAGTCAGCGATGGAACGCCCTTCACTACTTTCTTAGATTTAAGCTTCCATCACAAGATCGAATATAAAATACTAGGTTTTACCCGCGACTTCATGCATGCATATCCCGTTTTTCCCGTTCCTGTAAGAATTTCGGGAAATCCTGCTCCCCTATACTCCCCAAGGAACCTACATGCCAAATTTCAGCTTTCTACGACCAGCAGTTTCGGCTGTGCGTTGTCTGTCAGTCACTCAATCACTCAGTCACCAGTAAGAGAATTTTACAAATGATTAAAGAAGATATAACAAAGTCAGAATTATTACAAACTTCGCGAAATGTAATAAACCCGTCCACTTGAGTCATGGTTCAAGATGGCTGATAAAGAAATAAAACTTCAGCATTTTATATTGCTTTTTAACAACATTGCAAGCAGTCAGTAAACGAAATCCCGTGGGTATGACCTCGCTTTGACCCTTATAATATTTATGTCCGATCAAAAGGGACGGGATCGATTTCATAAAAAAGGTTTTATTGAATACTAGCTGTTTCCCGCGACTTCGTCCGCGTCAAACTCTTAAAACAGCACAAATGTCAATTTCATGACCTTTTCGTATTTTGCGCGGAAGCCATTTTTTATAAAATGAAAGTAGCCAAAGTTGCTCTCTATAACATTAGCCTTCTGCCAGTGCCGAAGTCCCGTCAAAATCGGTCAAGCCGTTTTGGAGATTAGCCAAAACAGACATTCCGTTAAAAATATTTTTTTTTTTGTAAAACCAGCCAAGTGCGAGTCGGACTGGCACACGAAGGGTTCCGTACCATAAACCTTAATTTTATAATATGTTGTTATAGCAGCAATAGAAATACCCAATCTGTGAAAATTTCAACTGTCTACCTATTACGGTTCTTGAGATACAGCCCGCTGACAGACAGACGGACGGACGGATGGACGGACGCTAGGTTTCGTTGGTTACCCTTTGGGTACGGAACCCTAGAAAGCTATTATTTTGATATTACAGACAGACACTTCAATTTTATTTATTCGTGTTGATAAAAAAAGTTCGATTAGGCCATAAATATTGGTTTGTTATGAATACTGGATCGGTTAGTTATTGGTTTATTTGGCATTACATGAATCGAGTCATCGATTTGACCCAATAAGTTCAGTGAACTTCGCAAATATTTGAACTGGGATCAGACTTGTTGTTTAAGCAAAACGTTTGATCGAATTTAGCCTTTTTTATCCAAATGTTATGTAGGTATCGGTTTTAAAAAGCGTAATTTAGTTGTCTAAAAAGAAAAGGAAAGTAAAATAATGAGGCTTATATTCTGCGACTGAATCGTTTCAAATTACGGTCAATCAATAAAATATAATCAATAAAAATAGTTCGATATTTGTGCTTTTAGAAATGGTTTTTGTAGTGTTCTGGAAATGCGTGTTTTTATTTTTAAAGGTCACCTTATGTAATTGATATAAATAATTTATTTATTTCGGACAACATAAGATTCACTGGGTGAGAAAATTTCTTATAGTATAATGCTAGTAAATGTGTTACATTAGCAAATAAGTAACTATTAATATTTAAAAGCGTTCGTCACCCCCACAAAACGTCTCAGAATATACGTTACTAGCGGACATCACGCGGTTTCACCCGCGTAGTTTCCGTTCCCGTGGGAGTACGGGGATAAAATATAGCCTATGTTACTCGCTGATAATGTAGCTATCCATTGCTGAAAGAATTTTTCATATCCGTCTAGTAGTTTTTAAGTTAATTCGTTACATACAAAAATACAAAGCTTTCCTCTCTAAAATATTAGTATGATATAGAAGTATATAGATGGAAAAAGTAACAAAAACAAGTTTCATATAATTAGAAAAATCAAAAAACCCGACTGCAAAACATAAACGTAGCCATTTTGAATAACCAATCTATCTTTTCTTCCAGCTACTAAAGATAACCAAAGCTATCATTTTATCCTTCTCCTTCAGTAGGTCCCTCATTACTGAGGATCATGGACTGGGCCCCTATAAGCGGACAATCTGTCTACATCGATTTAAGTCCTAAGTTGCCATCATCTCGGGCTGGAATTTGCTTGAGGACGTAGCTTCTTTCACTTGGTCAGACCATCCTACCTACTGATGGATAGCATTATCTACCCAAGTTGACTACTGGGCATGCCTTTTAAGTTCTGTCGTTTCCATATTTCCCGGCAATTTTGAGTTTGGAACTGTTCTATATTCGAATGTGTTTCAATTTTGAATCTCAAAACAGTTGAAAGTATTACGATTAATGCTATTGTGTAGTCACAGCGTCTATTGGAATCTGTCAGGTTACGTACGAAAATGAATCTTTCTAAGGAAAATGTTCGTGCAATAATTTTCTACAACTTTAGAAGAGGCCTTGGTGTTTTGAAGAGCTAACATCTGTATTCAGTGGTGAAGCCCCATCTCTGCGGACTGTCGAACGCTGGTATTTAGAATTCCAGCGTGGACATACTAGTGTTAGTGACAAATCTCGCGAAGGACGCCCAAAATCCGCCTTCACTGAAGATAACATCATCGCTGTGAGACAACTAATTCTCGAAGATCGTCATGTGACATATCGAGAGATAGAGGCTCTATTAGGCATCTCAGGGACAACCATTCAAAAGATCTTGCATGAAGCGCTTGGTGTGAGAAAGCTAGTTTGCCGTTGGATACCGCATCTGCTTTCCGACGATCATAAGGCGGCCCGCGCCAGATGGTGTAAGAAAACTCTGCAAAGGTTCAACCGAGGAGAGTCATATCACGTCTACGACATCATCAGTGGTGACGAATCTTGGGTCTATGCCTAAGATCCTGATTCCAAACAACAATCTACAATCTGGTCTTTCAAGACGAGCCAAAGCCGACTAAAGTTGTTCGTTCTCAAAGCGATGCATCATCCTGCACCACGACAACGCAAGCTCACACACCGCTCGTCAAATGATTGAGTATTTGAAGCAGGAAAAAGTAGAAATTCTTGACCATCCCCCATACAGTCTTGATCTAAGCCCTAACGATTTCTTTACATTTCCTAAAATTAAGAAAAGTCTACGTGGTCAAAGGTTCCAGTCCGGTGAAGAAGCAGTCGACGCTTTCAAGTCAGCCATTTTGAACACCCCCACTTTAGAGTGGAATTAATGTTATAATAACTGGTTTGAGCGAATGGAAAAGTGTATTAAGCTACGTGGTGAATACTTTGAAATACAATAAAAAGTACTATTAGGTTCTAGTTGTGTTTTTTTCTTCAAACGACAAAACTTAAAAGGCATGCCTCGTATCTGTCATCGGGAGGACGGATAGCCTACAAAGGGTGCCGGTCTATTACAGCGGAGCGAGGCAGCGGAGCGAAGAAACGGAGAAATTTTAACCAATCATATCAGTCAAAATCTCAGTGACTCACGTGGTACAAAGATTTTATGCAATTCCATTGGTTAAAATTTCTCCGTTTCTCCGCTCCGCTGCCTCGCGACGTTGTAATGGATAGGCACTCTTAGGCCCAGACTCCACCAAAGAGGAGATGTGCGAAGAAGTTGGAAGCGGAGACAAGAAGAGATGTTTTTCAGCTAGGGTGTATCAAAAGAAACTGTGCGGAGATGCGTACTGGCTGGATTGAAGCAGAGATGTGCGCTGACTACACAGCACACCGCACACATCTGATCTCCGCTGCGCGCCATCGTCAGCTTGCGAGGCAAAGCTCACATCTCCGCCTTGTACCGTGGCTCAGCCCAATTTCAGCGCGTCACATTTCCGCTTCCATCGCGCCATACAAATATGATATATTTCCGCTCAGTGGTATCTACTTAAGCTGATTGGGGCGATAATTATGTGAGATTAACGAAATTCTGGTTTTTAAAAACACGTCTCCACACCGCTCGTCTCTTCTCTGCTTTGGTGGAGTCCGAGACTAAAGATAAGACCGCCCATACAAGTCGTTCTAACCTGCATTTCAATAAAAAATAAGTTACGTACTCTCCGACAGACGGAGCTAACTCTTAAACGTCATTTCATTATCCCTCAACATACGCGACTACGTTTATGCGTTTAAATGTTAAAATAGCAGAAGCAATGTTTTTTCTTTTAATAATGGAATATTATAACAGTGGTGATTTATTTATTTCAAATTATAATATAATAGATTGTGTCGGCGACGGGACCCTATCCGCGATATGATATTATAAATTTTATTTGTGTAAGTTCTCATAAGAATCCAATTCCACCGTATTTTGATAATTTATAAGAGAATTTTCAGGTAAAATTTTGTACTGTCAATAATTACGTAACTTGACAATGTGATTTTTTGTTTATGAAGATATTGTTACAAAATTAGTGTTAAATGACAGTTTTTTACATAAAAACAATATCACAAAAAAAAATCAAGTCGATAGGACATCTAGTTTTAGAAATATAAGGAAAAATGTAATGTGAAAATTTATCACATCGGAATTTTGTAAGTTTAAGTTCTAGGATTTTTGTATTCTTTAGAGTTATGGATTGTATTATTTTTTTATACTGTAAAATACGGTCTTGGAAATCTAAATATGTGTGTATAAATTCCAAGGTTTTTTGGAAAGTTTGGATCAGAGAGACGGAAAAGCTATCTTTTGTTGGTCTGCACAGAACCAAACTGCCATTGTGAAACACAGACCACGAATAGAATAGAAAAATGTATTTTGTTTACAGGGTTAGCCATCCAAGAACTTAGACAGGTTATTGAAAACGGACGTGAAAAGACCGGCACACTTTGATGAACAAAAACTGTTTCCTCATTGAATTTAATCATATGACTTATACATATCTTTGTAATCTCCATTTAATTTCCTTCACTTTAATACCGTACTCGATGGGTTTGGTTAAAAAATAATAATAACGACTTGCAATTTAGTGCCCACAATCCGCCATATTGCTTTTTTTTTTAAACACCTATTTAAGGACACTTGGGTTTTTGAAACGAATCTAACGACACTTTAATAGACGAAACCAAAGCAGCCGTTCGGAAGGTACGAGGTAATAAAGAAATTTACAAACTAACAAACTCACAAACAAACATACATACAAAATACGCGCGAAAAACATAACCCTTTCTTGACAGTCGGGTAACAAGTATAAGTACAAGTTTAAGGCTGATTTATCTAAAGGGGAAAACACATAATATCCCATAAAATGTTGTAGGGGCCTACTCACTGCTACATGAGTGTATAATTTTACATTATAAATCATGTTTCTCTCCCCGAAATTAAGTGTTGGCGTATAAAATAACCCTCAAATTGCTACAGCTGTTTTGTATGTTGCATGACACAGGAATATACATTTTTTAATGTAGTTTTTGCCGTAGTAAGTGGAATAAGTTCGTTTCTAATGTCTTACTGCAGTCTTGACTAAAATACGTCGGAGAAAGACTGCCTTAGGGCATCAACAGACTGCTTGGAACGAAGGAAGAATGATAAAATTCAGTAAAACTCAGTGGTGAAACTAATTGCCTAGATTTTTTTTTTAGCCATTTGGTCATTCATCTGTCACTGCTAGGCGTAAGTCTCACTTTTCTTGAGTCAATTTAAAATATTTATAAGCAAAGGCAAAGCTATTTCTAAGGATAGCCAATTCACCCAAAACCTTTGGTCACCTACTGAGCCAAGAAGATATAACCGTATTATCAAACTCTCTAGCAGTGACGGCCCACACCACTCAGAAATTACCACTTAACATTCCAAAAGTTACCCATTCCCCAAAATCCAACACCCACAGTCCGCAAACTTCAGCATCAAAGTTGCCAGCACTAAAAAAGTCAAAAAGCGAAACGTTCCAGAAACTTACCCGTCACTAGCATCTGGATCATTAAAAAAAGCGTTCTACTTATGAATAGTCAAAAAAATGGGCCACGGAACTCGCTTCGAAATTCAATTTTAAAACGTTGTAGGTACGTTTCCGTCGCCGTAACACCTGCATGCAAAGTACTCCGCAATCTCACTGCGACTTTAGGATAGGAGTACATTGACGGAAAATCGCTGATGACGTTTAAAACTAAAGCGCTTACGTAAGGGTTTAGCTTTTAAGGCTGGTGTAGAATGGCGTGTAAATATTTATTTTTTATTTATCTTGTTTTGCCGTGCCTACCTGTTAATGGTCCATAGGTACCTACTGCATAAGTGCCTACCTCCACAGAAAAAAAGGCTCAAGTCTACACATTCCTTCAGAGAACTTACGAGTATATTACAATATTTGCCCAATAAAGTCATTGAATCCAAAGAATGACCCGCAACCACTAATAAAGTCTTCGTCTGATAACAATTTATAGCACTCAATCCGTCTTAATGATTTATTTGTTGGTCGTTACCAAGTTTTATGGCTATTGTTTCACTATTAACAGGGATGCTCAAGCGATATTTTATTTATATTAGTTTCAGATAGAACTACCGAATAATGAGACGCCTCTGTCCCTTGGGAAGCACGTTATTCGAAGAGCTTTGGTAGTCAAAGTCGAAATATTTATTTCAATTATGAAGACTATTGAAAGGCACATAAGAAGGTCAAAATTTACGGGTACAAATAAATAATAAAGTGACTCTAGTTTTCCAAAAAACTTAATAATTACTCTTATTAAATATAAGTTTTGCAATAATTGGTATCATCTCCCCTGCCTAGCCTTTTCCCAACTACACTGGGGTCCACCAGTCCACTCAAACCGGATTCAGTTGAATACTAGTATAAGCCGCTTAAGGCCTCCACAACCAAGTAACGGGGTTACATGGTAATTTTCGGAAAGACTGGTGTCAGATCTTAGATTATTTGTCAGACCTACAAATAACAGCCGGGACCAATGACTTAACGTGGTGTTAATTGTGGTTGTGGACTTGTTTGCATAGCCTCCTTTGATTTGTAACTATATATAACTCCATAAAAGAAATCCAGTGGTGTTTTATTAACACCCCTGGATTTCTGTTTTCAACAAAATGATAGATTTCCTGAAATTTATATGTTTTTTTTTGTGTGAATATCCATAAAAATTACTTACTTTTTCTGTATTTTATAAGTCATCATCATCATATCAGCCGAAAGACGTCCACTGCTGGACAAAGGTCTTCCCCAAAAGGGAGGGTTTGCCAAAATCGCCACGCTTGACAGGCGGGTTAGCAATCGCAGTGTATGGTGTTAAGTTTTACAGAGAACGCTGCTGCCTATTCTCTGGCGAGTCCCTTAGTCGCCTCTTACGACACCCACGGGAAGTGATGGGATGGTATTATTCTTTTACGGCACCATACGGCACCGGCCGACACCATACGGTATTTTATAAGTGGAGACTTGTAATTGGCTGACAGTCTTATTTATTGGTCACAGTGAGGTCACCTCACTGTGACCACATAAGTGGAGTGAACGACAAGTGAGTTGTCATGACATCTTGTTTGTATGGTTTGACAGCTCACCTGTCGTTCACTTTGCCCAAGTGTTCACTTCGACATGTTTACAGAATCGCACTGCTGTTTGTTTTAGCTGTACTTAAGTGTTCAATAATGCTTAAATAAATAAATAAATTATGTTCAATAAAGTCGTTACGAGTCGACTGACAACCAGAGGGCTTAGCACGAATATTTTCGACGACTAGTTACGTAACGTAAAATTTTGCTACAACTAAAATAATGTTCCGCGCATAATATTTATTTGAATTGGATACTATATTCATAGGTATTTTTGAATGATACAAATTGTGCATGTCGCATAAAATGAAACCAAAATACTATGGGGTTGTAGTTTTTATATACTCAAAATTCACGTATATTAACGTTACCCCCTCAGTTTTACCAAGGGGTATCAAGTGACACAGAAACTGGGTTGTGGTGGTCAGATGGCCAGTCTACAATGATGGCAAATGATTTACGTGTTTTTTTTTTAAAAGAAAGAAAAAATATACGCGTCGACTTGAGAACCTCCTACTTTTTTTCCTCGGTTAAAAATTTACCTACATAATGGGAAGTAAATTGTTTCTTGTTAAAATTTTCTGCACAATTTATAACAACGTATTAACTAAATGATTTCTGCGTAACGACCCTTGTCCACCTCTCATGGTCCCCAACTTTAACTTATTAAAATGATTAATTATACGCAGCCTAATCTCCTTTTAGCAGGAGAACGTGTAAGTAGATAAGTTTTCTCCAAACAAGCTGACATAAAAAAAAACTGGCCAAGTGCGAGTCGGACTCGCGTGCAAAGGGTTCCGAACGAATTTATTTTTTTTAACATGTTATTTTAAAACTACAGACTTCTAATAGGTTTTTCTGTAATCTTTAGGTAAAGATCTATTATCTCCATTTTTTTCAAAATTTTTGGTTCAGTAGTTTCGGAGATAAGGGGGGGGGGGGAATGGTCATTTTTCGTCTAATTTCTTGAATAACTTCAAAACCATTTAATTTAAAATTATGAAAAAAATATAATTAAAACCCTTACAGTAAGCCCTTTAATTTGATATGTCACACGATATTGTTAAAAAAACTTTTTTTTTAATTTTCTAGTTTGACCCCCAAAAGTGACCCCCATACTAAAAATTTAATAAATTATGTAATGTGTCCGTATTTGGGTCATAGAAGTCCATATGTGTACCAAATTTCAACAGAATCGGTCCAGTGGATCCGGAGAAAGCTGGCTGTGACAGACGGACAGACAGACAGACAGACAGACAGACAGACAGACAGACAGACAGACACCCGAGTGATCCTATAAGGGTTCCTTTTTTTTTCGGAACCCTAAAAATACAGCCCTCTGACAGACGGACGGACGGACGGACAACGGAGGCTTAGTAAAAGGGTCCCTTTGGGTACGGAACCCTGAAAAGTATTATCAATAAGCACGTAAGCTTTATAATGTTTTGACATAAATTCACATTGTTACTTAAATCATAAGTTTCAACATTTCTTATTATATAGAAGAGTATTATGTACGCAGGGCACTCATAGATCTTATGAGTATGATTGACAATTTAATAACATAAAAAAAAATTGCTGCGGGCACAATTCATAAAATAAAAAAAACTTGAGAGATGTCAAGGGACACCCGGATGGAACGAAGTTCCTTTCGATTAATTTAGTGAAGGAATTGTATTTTTTTTGAGTTATAATAATATTTAAAAAAAAATATATTATTAACAAATAGAAAGACGAAACGAAAATAACTGGTTTGCTTTCTATGAGAGAGAGAGAGAGAGACAGACAGAGAAACACGCGCACGCCGCACGGCTTACAACTATAGCAAAAAGTGTCGTTACAACTTTTCGTATGAATTTTTTCCGTCTAGCCCCCCTTTCACAACGCGCGATAAGGAACTTCGTTCCAAAAACTAAATCAAAATAATTTAAATTAAGTGATATTAGGATATAGTGAAACAATGTTCTGGCCTTTGACAATTTTTTTTTACTATTGGTAGGTAGGTGTTTGACCACTATCCTCACCTGATGGTAAGCGATGATATGGTCGAAGATGGAGCACGCTTGCCTAGAAGTAACCTATTCTTGACTTAAAAACTCTCAGGTTATAGCTATCAGGAAACACAGAACCCAGCAGGGAATTCCACTCCTTAGCTGTACGCACAGTGAAAGTTTACCCAAAACATATTTTATGATGATTTGACAATTAATCAGCTATTGAATACCTAAAAACGCTAAGTTTATCTAAGTAATGCAATCCACTACATGACGATATTCTTGACCGACAACTTCGCGTCTGCAAGCCAAAACATATTTTATGATGATTTGACAATTAATCAGCTATTGAATACCTAAAAACGCTAAGTTTATCTAAGTAATGCAATCCACTACATGACGATATTCTTGACCGACAACTTCGCGTCTGCAAGCGAACTATCGAGTACCTAACCCAATCTTGAAAGCAAAAGCTTTGCACTTACTTCTCTCTCGCTAATATTCCGTTCGTGTACACTACTCCCAACAATCGTAACTGTTCACTTAAACGCGGAATGATTTTGTATCGAGAAAATTTTCAGTGAATTTTCACATCGGGACTCTTACTGTACCGGTTTGAAACATTATTGGATATTGGGGTTTTATTAAATTCTGCTTCAATGTTGATAGCTTAGAACAGCTTTTTCAGACCAGCTGTTGGTAATGACGACTCAAGATTGGATTGAAAATATTTGAGTGTGAGAAATGATACTGATATGCTTTTGCATTTGTTATATTGGTCTGAGATAATAACAGTTTATCCGTACGATCGTATTTCAAGGTTAAGCAACGTTTGCCAAGGTCAGTCCGTGGATCGGTGACCAATCATTACATACCAAACGTCCTCCATGTTGGAACACATTCATAGTGCGTACAGCTAAGGAGTGGAATTCCCTGCCGGAGTCTGTGTTTCCTGGTAGCTACAACCTGGGAGTCTTTAAGTCAAGAGTGAATAGGTTACATCTAGGCAAGCGTGCTTCATCTTCGACCACATCATCGCTTACTATCACGTAAGATAGTGGTCAAACGCGTGCCTATCAATAGTAAGAAAAAAATGTTACGAAAAGCAAGTTAAGCCGTTGATCCCGGCTGTCGTTTATAGATCTTTGACAGTCGTTAAGGATTACCAGAAGTCAGAAATTCTGAGACCAGTCTTGCTAAGGGTATCGTGTTAACCAGTCGCTGGATTGTGTATGGTAGCAGCTCCATGTGATATGCTGGTACTCAGCTTTCGATTTGACTGTATAGAGGTATGCGGTACAGAGAGTAAAGTCCCGCAAACCTCCATTGAAAAGCGAGGATCCTCCGACTAGGCGGTTGTTGTGCCTGGCGGGTAACTGTCCGATAGTTCATATTGGGGCTGATGTATACGTTCAAATCGCACAGTAAACGCTTGCGCGTTGCAGGATTTCCACGTAGTAGTTCGCTGCTAGTTGGATAGATGGCGTCGCGGTTTTTTTGTTGTGATGTTGATTTGCTCCGTTGGGTTTTCTTGTGGCGGCTTTGATGCCCCTACAACTGGAAGCCGTCCCCAACATAGTTAGGAAAAGTTTAAGCAGATTGGTCTGTGATAATGTACAGTGTCGAATCTAGATATTTCTAGTGTCGTAGGTGAGAGCTTAATGAACCACTCGTTGCATAAGAAATTTGCCTAATTAATGCAGACGTCGAGGTCTGTACGTTTCGTGTTTCTTAAATGTGCCATTGTTAAACTAGGTGGAGAGATATTTAAAATACCATTGTTTCAGAAGGTTTTAGATCATCTCACCTATAGTGCGAGTCTGTAAACTTTTTAACTTGAACAATTAGGTGAAGTGACCTTGATGTGAACAATCTACCTTATGCTTACGATTGACATTTTACTTTACCTTTGTTTGTTCTCAAACATAGGTAAATTAAAATGTATGTGTGTGTAGTGTGTGTGACAATTCTTTGTGAGATTTTTATAGATAAGACCGGCTGCAGATCATACCAAGGTAAAATTGTTGACCTTAGATTCTAAACTAAGCTTTGCCGCACATATAAATTGTCTCACTAGCAGAATACGGAAATTTATCTTTGTGGTTAAAAATCTTCGACCTATCCTTAATTCCAAGCAACTACTATCTGTTTATTGTGCCTTATGCCAATCGCTCATGACATATTGCATCACCTCATGGGGTGAAACGTTTAAAACTAACCTTTTACCACTTGAAAGGGCTCAAAAGGCAGTCCTTAAAGTTGCACTATTCCTTCCTTTCCGACATCCCACTGTAGAAGTTTATAAGTCCTCTCTATTCGGCAGCTTTTTATTCTCCACGTTGCTTTAAAGCAACGTTCTCTTATTCCTTTTTTAAATACCCATCATAATTCTGACATGAGAAGCAGAAGAAGGAATGTATGCCAACCTAAATCAGTAAAAACCAAATTTGCCCGAAATTTATTTTCATTACTTGGCCCTTTTCTATACAACAAACTAAATTTTTTAATTCATACCCTAAACAAAGCAACTTTTAAAAGAAAAATAACTGACTGGCTTATCACTTTAGATTATACTCAAATTGAAGATCTTTTCAAAACCTTAACCTAACAAAATGTTCCCTTTGCAACGCACACACAATTCCCCCACACACTCACTCCTCAACACACACACTCACCCCAAACACCGCTCACATTCACAAACATCCTCCCTTGCATGTTTCCTTATTAAATAATTTTATTCCACTGTAATTTTTATTTTATAAATCAAATTGTATGAACAATATTACAAATAATGTAAGAGGTTGTTATTTGAATACTTTATGCGAATCTTATCGTCTCCAGTATAAAAATTATAATGTAAAAGTTGTTAAGGGGGCCTGGTGACCTGACATACAGGTTTTCTAAAATACCTAGTTTAGGCAGCAGTCATCCACAGATTAATTTTGAAATTGTGTCTGAAGACTATGTGATAACGTTTCCTGTAATTTGTGGTATAAAGAAAATAAATTATTATTATTATTGTTTATGAGAAGTTATCTCTTGAACCGAATACTCATCTGAAAATCTTTTACTGATAGATAGCGACACTTTCGCTGAATGCCAAAGGCTACTTATAAAGTATTATAAGTAGCCTTTGGTATTCAGCGTAATATATTACCCAAAGCCTGTTGCCAAAAAATGGGGATGACTCCGCAGTAAAAAAATATAATTCTATTTAGTACATCAGTTCACAAAAAAAACACAGTGAAAAAAAATTAAAATCAAACAAAAAAGAATCACAATCATCGAAAAATCAATAAAAATTCACAAACATAAAATTCATCAAAGATCAGGAGTGAGTGGTTGTGACGTCACTATTCTGTTAAAAGTCTACTTACAAGTGACGTCACACGATTTTTCAACGCACTGTAGCGACTTAATTTTGAAGAAAAAATACGTCTCCAATATTTTTTTGGAAATGTATGTGACGGACGCATTAGATTTTTGTCACCTACCCTATTCTAACAGGAACCTGGTATACGGAAGTTATGATAAGTACTCAGACGTACCCGATATAACTCACAACTTCTCCAAAAACAGTGACAAGACACATCAATCCACCACTACGGATCACAATACCACATCACATTGACGTCAGACCTCGATATGGTGACTGTCCACCCGAATAATACCAGCTTTGCATACTAATAGCCAGGCCACATAATATAGCTCATGGCCCGGGGCTATTTCCTTAATGTTCCATTGAAAATGCGGCTACTGATGGCGGGTTAATTTATAGGGATACGTAGCTTTTACGCGGCTTGAGAGGGTGGCGTTTGGAAGTTGTACGATGGTTAAGTTGTTTGAAGTTGTTTTTTAATGTAACTAGTAACAACAAAGGTTTAGTTTTCTTTGCGAATAAAATCTAATGGCTTAAAAATTACTGAAGTTAGTTAGTACTGGTTTTATTATTTATTTATTAAAACTTTATGCACAAGTAAAATACACTATACAAAGGCGGACTTAAAGCGTTAGGCATTTTCCACTAGACGACCTTAGGGTGGTGCAGAAACAATATGGCGGGTGCAAATTATAGGAATAACAAAAGAGAGAGAAAAAAATACAATCATAAATACAGACATACACATAAATAAAATTCATAACGTTATTAAGAGAACTAAACCAACGAATTAACGCTGTGATGATTCTACCAACTTCTTGCGAATGCGCTCACGTGTCTTCACCTTAAAGGACAACTGACAGGATACCGTCCTGAGATTCAGAGGGAGGGCGCATTTCAAAGGAAGATCGCCTGGACAAAGAAAGAAGAGTGGATAAACCCAGAGCGGTGTGAGGGACATCGTTGAAGACGATTATTGCTAGAGCGAAGATTTTTACTGTGGGCAAAGGAATTGAATGTGTCTAAGTTATTTAGGACGGAGAAAAAGGATTATTAAGAAAATAAAACAGGTTAGTCAAGGCCCTCAACGCTCTGCGCTGACGGATGGGCGACCATTTTTCCATAATTTGTCATTGCCAAAAAATAACAAGCGTTAGTAATAATAATACATTATTTATTTCGTAACAAAGACCCATAACATATATAATATCATATTACATATAAAAAATACAAAAAGAAAATAATAATAGTGCTGAATGATCATCATGGATGTTGATAAACTGATGTCAAATGTAGCAAGAGTGGTTTTCAGTGGCCCTAACTTTTAGTTAATTGATGTAGTTGAAAGTGGGAAAGGCTAAATACAGCTCTTGAAAAACAGGACTTAAAAGGAGAAAAACTTGAAGTTTTTGGTAACTTGCAATATGCATCCGTTTTTCTATGTCAAAAGCTGTTGCCATGGTAATATCAAAACACACACTTTTCTTAAGCTTTCCAAAACAAAGTAGCAAAGGAACTCCCTTACTTAACATTAACAACTCCAAACCCAAAAGCACACAGTTCATTGACCTGCAAACCGAATTAAATCATCTTAGCATTACGCTAACAAACTTTGCGCAGAACAACTCGCTGCCTTATCCTCGAGTAGCTTGTTCTAATTAATGGTAGTTCTCTTTCTTATTTCCGGTTCCATTGCTCTGTGTTTAGCGGTACACTTTCTTGGTCTCCCGCTTAATTAATTAGATGAAGTGTTTGATTAATTGATATTCTTAGTTGTGGAATTGTAAGTGATATGAGTATTTCAGTGTGTGGATTTTGGGGTAGTGTTGCTGTAACTTTCAAGTGGGTGATCCATTGGCGAGCCAGTGGTTTACTGCACCGCCGCGATCTTAGAATTTCAAACATGCACGAAGCCAACGTGCCAAACCGCGACACTTTAAGGCGGAGATACCTGAGAGTAGCTGATTTTAAAATGAGAATCAAGTCTAAACGGCTAGTCGTATTTTTTTGGAAAAAATATGTTACAATACATTAGATTATTTTCTTAATAATTTGATACATGAAAATTTTGAGTTTTGTTCGTTCAACACTATAATAATTAATTTGTAAAATTATTTCTAACACGGACATAAAAACAACAATCGGATCAAGTGTATTTTAATGGAACTTATACTTATCTCAAAGGCAATTTTTAAAGGCTTAGAATAAGAAGGTAAGTACAAAAAACTACTGAATTTTGGGTCGCGCGGGTGTTAAACGTGTGCGCGTTTTGTCCCCTCAAGGTCGCTGGCGTATGTCGTCGCCTTAAAACCGCGGTTTTGTAGGCGCTCCATTGGCAGCCTATACCTTTGACTCGCCGGTTCGCTAGCGAAGCGAGCTAAGACCGAAGCGATCTTTTAAGCAAACGTTATAAAAATGTGAAGACAAAGTACGGCGAATTTGTGGCCATCAGCTTCACATCAAGTCTTCAAATCTTCCTTTTTCAGAAAAACGTTTGAACCGTGTAGTCCCCGTTATTTCACAATTTTTGGCCATCGTTACTTAGATGATCATGTTAACCATTTAATGGGATGTGAAGGTGGGAAGTCGATCACAATATGGGTGGAAAAGTCTAGGCAGCATTCAGATAAAGACGTGTAGTTGTGACACATTCATTGTGCGTACAGCTAAGGAGTGGAATCCCCTGCCGGAGTCTGTGTTTCCTGATAACTACAACCTGGGAGTCTTTAAGTCAACAGTGAATAGGTTACTTCTAGGCAAGCGTGCTTCATCTGCGACCACATCATCGCTTACCATCAGGTGATATAGTGGTCCAACGTATGCTAATCAATAATCCTTTTTCCTGTCCTAATATTATAAATACGAAAGTTGTGAGGATGGATGGCTGGATGTTTGTTTGTTACTCTTTCACGTCAAAACGCCTGAAAGGATCTTCATGAAATTTAGCACAGAGTTAGATTATAGTCTGGAATAACACATAGGCTATATAGTGTCCCGGTAGAATGTTCCCTAGGGATCACGCGGGCAACGCCGCTGGCAGAATCTAGTAAAAAAAATTAATAATTGTGAGTGGAGATTGGGTACTATCTTTCTTTTACCTAGGAGATGTGTTTTTTTTAATAATAATAAGATCATAGACTGAAACTAACGCTAAACGGTATGCATGTACATCAAAACCACGTATAAGCCGAGTTGCTGGCCTGTCGGTTTTCTATCGGTTGCATTTTGAGGAGTGTGCGACGGAATTGTATAATTTAACTAGCTGACCCGCGCAACTTCGTCTGCGTCACAATTTTCAATACTGCTTCGCTCCTATTGTCTTAGCGTGATGATAGATAGCCTTCCTCGATAAATGGGCTATCCAACACAGAAATAATTTTTCAAATCGGACCAGTAGGTCCTGAGATTAGCGCGTTCAAGCAAACAAACAAACAAACTCTTCAGCTTTATATATTAAAGTATAGATTCCGCCAAGCCCGTTCCATCATCGGACCACAAGACGTACGGCGATGCGCCACCGGTAAATGGTGGACATCCCACCCACACGAACAATGCGATTTGGGAACACATTCATTGTACGTACAGCTAAGGAGTGGAATTCGCTGCCAGAGTCTGTGTTCCCTAATAGCTACAACCTAGGAGTCTTGAATAGGTTACTTCTAGGCAAGCGTGCTCCATCTTTTACCACATCATCGCTTACCATCAGATGAGAAAGTGGTCAAACGTATGCCTATCAATAGTAAAAAATACAAGTATTTTTGCCCGTCAAGATTATTTTCTTCTACCGATTTAATTCCAGGTTTCGCCCTAAGTTTTTCCGGTCATTAGTAGCCGAAAGAACCGCCCTATCAATTTCTTTTATCAAGTACTATCTGTCTATCTGATTCAGTAACATTATGGGTTCATTTGCTAAATTAGGATTCTGTACTTGAAGACTAGCAATCTATCACTTGGATTAGTATCTTTGGTAGGTAGTGATTTGAAATACTTACAAATTGTTTTATAATGGCAGGAACTTGGCACTGGAAAATTTATCGGTGTGCACGAGAATGGCAGGCGAATCATTTTTAGTTTTTCTATAGTTTGATATCAATATGTTCAATATCTGTTTTCTTTTTTATTTAAAAAGAAAAGTCTAATTTGATAAATGACGACACGGTTGGCGCAGTGGTTGAGCGATTGACTGCTGCGTTGCGTGTCGCGGGTTCGATTCTCGCACAGAACAAATATTTATATGGTCCACAGAGAGTTGTTCCGGGGCTGAACGTTTGCGTATGTGAGTTTGTTTTGAAAACGCACCCACGATACAGGAGAAATTCCTAATGTGGGGCACTGTTTAAAAAAAAAAACTTTTACTTTATACAAAACACAGTACAAACTGTTACACAATCATTACGTCTTCATTCTTATAACAAAATTTAATTGATTTAGCTGAAATAGTTTCGGCTGTGCTTTGTCTGTCCGTCACTCAGTCACTCAGTCACTCATTCATCAGTAATGGAAGAATTTTAAATATTGGGATTGATTTAAGGCTGCTCTCTCGAGAAATGCTTTAAAAAAGCGTGCAGATGAAACAACTTTTCGTCGGCATTTACTGAAAAATTACATCTGAAAAAAATTGGTAGCAATCTACATGATATGGTACGTAACTTGGTTTAGCCAGAATATATGAATCGGTAACACATAATAAGAAAATAAAAATCACCAAATCACCTCCAACTCGTTGAGATGAAACCATTTTACTCCTTCATTTTTTAACAATCCTGATAAAAAAATCTACTGCTTTGCAATACAAACGAAAATAATTTAGTTTTGTTACTTTTTTAAATATATGTGTTATTTTTTTATTATAAATTAAAAATGCCGGTAGCAAAGTGGCGCGTAGAGCAGAAGTTAGCTCCATTTATATGCACAAGGTCATTGGCATGTATACAAGCCTTAAAAAGAACACAATCATGCAGTACCGACCCCAAATATATTTGGATAAGTGCAAAGGATAAGGTCCTCAATCAGTAGATTCAATATCATTGTTATTTGGTACAAACTAAACAGACGAATTCTCAGAAGTTGCTAACACTGTTATGTCAAATCATAACTTTGAGCGTTATCAAATTAACACAAACAATCGCGAGTTTCAAACAATCGCTTTGGATTGGAAATTGTATCCCTGGGGTCAATAACCCTTTGATTGATTATGAAGGCTACCATTATAACTAGGAGAGAAGACAGTGACGAACAGATTGCTGCTAGAAATACGAATCTAACTTATTTGTACAAGTTCGAAACATTAATCGATGTTGCTGAATTTTTCAATGTTTTAATCAAACATAATTATTTAAAACAAAATTAGAGCTTTATTCACAAATGCATAAAAATTTTTACTTAAACTTCTTAATGTAGACAAGCTAGAAAAATAATGTATATAACGGAATATCAAGGAAGGTAGCGGAGCGGTCTTGATAACAGTCATCCATCATGGGTGTGTTATATCAGGATCGTTGAAATAATGCCACGTTTGTGATTAATAACAGTCACTCGTTTTATTCGATTACACTTGTACACAAAATATACGGTGTATTTTTTTTTATTTCTGAAGAAAACTTACAGGTAGGATACAGGTAGTTGACAGTTAGTGAAAGATGGCCAATTAAAAGTTTTCACTGACAATATTAGGGTAGCAAAAGATACAGTAGACAAGGCAAGTGGAAGTAAGAAATAGCTAGTACCCGGAGATAAATATAAAAAAATATTTTTTAGTGAACTTCAAAGAAGTCATTGTACAGTATTTTTTTTTAGTTTTGGAACACTGGTACAGAACAAGTCAAGATCATCAATACTCTGACACATCGAGTTGTATGCTCTGCTAGCTCTTATTATATCTGAGTTTCATCGGTATTTGCACCGCACAGGGGGAACATACAGAGGTCGATGATTCCTGAAGGTGAAGAATGGAACACGCAGCCCAATTTTGCTCATCAGTTCAGAACAGTCGGTTGAACCATTAGCCAAATTGAATAGAAATGCCATGTCGGCAATTTTTCTCCGCTCAATTAGTGGAAGAATGTGAAACTTCCTGCAACGGCTGTGATAGCTAGGTAAATAGGTTTTGGATCTAAACTGAATGTACCTCAAAAACTTCTTTTGAATACTTTCGATGCGACTAACGTAAGTGTTATAAATGGGATTCCATACTGGTGAGCAGTATTCGAGATGACTACGCACAAACGCACAATAGAGAATCTTGAGTGTTTTGATATTTTTAAAATCTGCTAATATCCTCAGGATGAAACCTAGTGCCTTAGAAGCTTTTTTAATTATATTATCGATGTGTGTGTCAAAAAGAAGTTTTGAGTCAAAAGTGACACCTTAGTCTCTAATCGTGTTAACTCTGGCTATTGAAGTGTTGGCCAGTTTGTAATCGTATAGAATAGGTTTAGGTTTACGAGTGAAGGTACATGTATAACATTTCGAGACGTTAAGATCCAAGCGGTTGGCCATACAATACTTTTGGAAATTATCCAGATCGTGTTGGAGACGTTCAGCATCTTCATAAGTTCTGATTTCCCTAAGAATATTCATGTCGTCTGCGAACAAAAGAACTGTTGAGTTAGAGGAACATGAAGAGACGTCATTGATGAAGATGTTGAATAACAAGGGTCCCAAAAGCGATCCTTGTGGAATTCCTGAGGGGATAATCATAGTTCTCGATGTAAGAACAACAGTTTGACATCTGTTGGCCACATAAGATGAGATCCAAGCGATCAAAACACTTCCTGTAATCAGTGTAGATTACATCTACTTGTGTGCGATGAGCCATACATACAGTCAAGTAGTCAGCACAAAGAATGAGATTGGTGGTTGTGGACCGACCTCGAAGGAAACCATGTTGGCGGTCGCTGATGCTTAGTTTAAGACAAGTATAAAGCTGCTTGTGTATTATTTTTTCAAGGATTTTAGCGAAAATACATAGTTTGGAAATGGGCCTATAGTTTTCCACGAGGTCTGTGGGCCCTTTTTTGTGGATTGGAGTGATTAATGCCGTGTAGTGAGTAATACACGATGAAACTGGATTACGAGCCAATAGGTTAGCACGCGTGCACCTCGTGCGCTGTCTGTCAAACGAATGCCAGATTGCCAGCTGTCACGGCGTAGGCGCACTACTCGCTATTTTTTTTAATATTCGACCAATTTAAATAAATCACCATTTTAATTTAGAATTTAACAATTACTACTAATACTATGATACGATATATGACTACTAATATACGACAAAATTACACAATCAATTTTAGATCAGAAAGTTAATTGTTAACGTAACTTAAAATATTGGATTCTCTTTTAATTTAGCTGCGCGCCGTCATATATAAATGTAGAAGCTGGATGAAAGGGGAAGGAAATAACTCATAGGGCATAATACCTGAAATAATTAGATTTTTACGTCACAATATTTTCAACTATTCCAACTCCTGAAAGCGCCGAGATAATGAAGTTCGACGAGTCATACATCAAAAATTGTACAGTCTTACTTTCCCTAGACAAATTAATCAAACCCATGCAGTCCTAAAAGAAACACCGTATTGAAAACTAATCAAATAAATATCATTCCTAAAAACTGGGTAATAAACCAATCCCAGAGAGCCAATGAAAACGATAAAATTAAGAAAATGACAAAAAAAAAGCAAGCTCAAAATTGAGATTTGCTACAAAATTTATGGATCCCAGCCAATTAGTGTAGAGTTCCAATGCAGCCTTTTGGCACGTTCCCTGATCTTCCTCGACCAAAGTAATTCATGGATTTGCATTTTAAATTGATTTATCTTACTAAAGGCTCATTCATCTTCAGGAAATTAAATTTTGATGCGCCATTGTTTTTGTATAATATTAGATTGATTTATATTTGGTTCGTATTGGATCGTTTGTTTTGTGAAGGTGCTTTGAATGCTCAATAAATGTTTGTTATGAATTAGGGAAATTGAGAGCATTTTAGATGGTATTAGAAAATTGAGTGAGTTTGTTGCATTATTAAGTAGTAAAAAATAAATAATAACGAAATTTTATTTTTTTTCCAGCACACCACCTACTAAAAGTATCAGCTACCTATATCTTGATTACGTCTATTATAGTAATGAGACAGTTTGTAATATTTTTTCATACATCTCATTTTAAATACTGTCACAATCAGTTTGCAAGAATCTGCACTAAATATACAGAGGAAAAGCACACAAACTTGGCATCTGTTATCGGTTGATCTCAAAATGATCTCTACAGCAAATTAATATCGTATTTGTAGCAGCCTCCCGCAAACTTGCAGCGGACTGCAAAGTTCATAGTTCGGGTGCATCTGCAGCGAGCCACAGACCGCAGTCCGGGAAACTATCGGACTTCGTTCGTTACGGAAATAACTTAATAACGGGCTATTAATTAGATAGTGAATTAGAATTATGGCAAACAGCACTGAATTTGAAAATTATTTAATCGTTCTAATATTGCTGTATCGTATCCTGACAACTTTTATCTTTTTACTATTTATAGGCTCCCGCGTTTGAACTAAAACTAAAATCATAGTGAATAAGTGACTTCTAGGCAAACGTGTTCCTGCGCTGTCTGATTAGAACCAGGCCCGGGTCGACGGCGCGCTATGTTTCACGCGCGCCTCAAAGAGCTGTCAGCATAAAAGACGGGGCCCGCCAGGGCCAGTGCATGCTGGGGCTGCGGACTTTGTTGAAAGTGTCACCGTGGTCCTGGAACGCAAAGGGCACTAGGAAGAACACGGATGGGTTTTAGTCAGTAAGAGTCAGACACTCCCTCCTAGTTCACCCAGAGCGGGGAGGAGTCATTTGGTGATTTCCTATCCTTAAAAAAAAGGCAAGCGTGCTCCATCGTCGACCACATCACCGCTTATCATCTGGTGAAATGGCCGCGAGCGAGCAAACGCAACCTTCCAATAAATAGAATAAAAAAGTGATACTGAAAGACTAATGTAATCCGATGGTGAGAACGGTACCTAATAGGTATTTCGTCATTATATGGACCTGGAATCACCCTCTGCTGATTATAGGCATCATTTGCCGTATCGGTTAATTACGTTCACAGCTGGGCCTTTCAAATAATGTTATTCTGGCAGTTTGAGTGCTTTGTACGGCCTACACAAATGTCCTTTCTTTGGTATTGTTGGTCGAGTTGTTGAGTTTCTAAGTGGATCTGAGTTGAGCTACACGACTACAGACAAATGCTTGCACTGACTGGACAGGTTCACTCAAATCTGTGTGGTTCTTTCTTCTAAAGACCATCTCAGACACTAATCTGCATGGTTCTTAAAAAATGATGTATTGTAAGTGTGAGGACTACGAAGGTCGTTATTTTAAGGATTGATTTCATGACTGTCTGGCAGTTTGAGTATACTATGCGGCTTACCCAAATGTCCTTACTTTGGTATTGTTCGTCGGTTCGTTGAGCTCCTCAAAGTTCTGAGTTGAGCTGCACGATAGCTGACAAATGCTTGCACTGTCTGGACAAGCCCACTCAAACCTGCGTGGTGCTTTCCTCAAAAGGCCACCTCAGACGTTAACCTACATGGTTTTCATATGTTATTGGCGATTGTATGGACTTCAAAAGAGACTATGACCTCTGAGTTTGTTTCTTTGTTTCTTCTCAGAGTAGTCAGCTAGGAAACATCCGGCCTTATCTAGACTAATATGACAAAAAAAAAATTGACGTGTAAAAGAGTTACTTGTAACCTATTTGCAAAATAAGTATCATTTATCATTTAAATCTACATAAAAAAAGAAAAGTAATATATTCAGTCAAACAAAGCTGAGAATTAGCTGTTTTCTAACGTAAAAATTTTCAATAAGACATTCCCATAAAAAGATACTCGCCCATCACCACTTCCACTTCTTCGTTACACTTTTTTTAGCAATTTCTTCCCCAAGTGACCTCATATGAACTGGTCCTGTGAGGCCACGTCAAAATGGATGCTAGGTAATAATTTTAAATACCACTCGTAGTAAATTTTGCAGACACAGAAACCGCAAACACGCTGTGATTAATCGGAGTGACTGTCCTCATTATGATTCAAAAAGCTCGCCACACATTTTAATAGGTACCGTATGACGAATGAAAAGTTTTAAATCTTAACGTTGTAAAAAGATTAGTTGACTGCGAAGCTGCTGCGTTAAATAAACCCGCCAAATGTTAGTAGAACTCGCACACGAAAGGTTCCGTAACATAAACCTAATTTTTTATTATTTGTTGTTTAGCGGCTATGGAAATACACAATCTGAGAAAATTTTAACTGTCTACCTATTACGGTTCTTGAGTTACTGCCCGCTGACAGACAGACGGACGGACGGATGAATGGACGGCGGAGGCTTAGTAATAGGGTTCCATTGGTTACCCTTTAGGTACGGAACCCTAAAACAGGCTATATCTACGTGTACTACATTTTTCGACAAAAATTGGAAAACTTAGTAACGTTTATTCCTCGCAGTAATTCAACCTAACTCTCAAGATTTTATACAGATATAGCTTTTGTCCCAGCAGTGAGGATTTTATAGGCTCGTAATGCTGTGGTTCCACCATCCCATCACTTCCCGTGGGTGTCGTAAGAGGCGATTAAGGGACTCACCAGAGAATGGGCAGCAGCGTTCTCTATAAAACGCAACACTATACTCTGCGATTGCCAACCCGCCTGTCAAGCGTGGCGATTACGGCAAACCCAATAATGCACGCCTAAGCAATGGGCGTCTTTCGGCTGATATGATGATGATGATGATGAATGCTGTAGTTATGCAATTAGCCACCATATATTTTATGAAATCATCAAGTGACTCCTTCCTCTCTGGGCTCAGCGGAAGGGAGTGTCAGACTCTTACTGACTAAAACCCATCCGTGTTCCCTTTGCGTTCCATGACCGCGGTGACTCTTTCGCTCAAATTCTGCAACCCTGGCAGATGCAATCAGCCACCATGACAGAGCGTTTGACGTTACTTATGAAGTCTCTAATAATGAAAATTACTAGCAACGTTAACATCCATGCAATCCAAGTAATTGGACCAGTATTATCAGCAACGATTCTCCGAATCGTCTTTGCAAATAAGACGATCGGAATGAGCACTGTTAATAAGTTTGACTGCTCTAAACCAATTTGTAGATACGTCTGCTGCAGTCCTTGTGGACTAAGACCGCAGATTCAAAATGGCGTCAGCTTGCTCGCAACCACACTGACCACTTGTCAGCTCAGTAATGTTTTAGTTGACAACGAAACTAAGTACATATTATTAGCTGACAAAGCTGAACGAAAGGGGTGAATTTATACAAGGTGTAACAGATAAAATTATAAACCAGAAAATGGTCCTTGTACTTATTATTTTGAACCACTTTTACTATGGGACCAAGCCTAACATCGTGGAAAAATAACCGCCCCATACATTTATGTTTTTATGACTCGACACTAAGGACTGAACAACTGATTTTTTGTTTCGTTTAATCTGGTTTAAAACCAATCATATTGATTTGTGTGTAGGTATATGGTACAAATCTACATCGTGGGTTTTAAACCAGATTACACACCCACACACCCTAATACCACCCTGTATAGTTGTACCATTTAAAGGTTTATGGTACAACTGTACAGGATTGATTTTTTAATTGGGCTGCTAGGAAAAACTGTTTATAAGAAACTAGCACTTTGCCAGCGACTTCGTTCGCGCGGGTTTAATAATAATAATAATCGTTTATTTCAGGCATGAGTACCCATAACATTGAAATTTAAAACTTATCCTAAACAAAACTTATGCTAAACAAACAGATATATTTGACGGCGCTACGTCATCGTACGGTTGTACACGGCACGTGCACCGGACCGATCAGGCGATGTCGCCATCCCCACCTCCCCCACTACTCGACTTGTTTGTGCTCGGACGTAAAACGAGACCGCGCGGAGCGATCGGGGCATTCAATTCTAGACCTCGGTCCGATACACGTGTTGTCATAGCGCCTAGATTTGCTAATATCGTGTTAAAACCTTTTAGTTAATAATTATGATATGATAATTAATTGAGTTCACAGTTATTATAAATTAAGTGAGTGAATCGAATAAAATTGATTAATAAGTAAACTACCTACTTTTTACTTTAAAATATCCAATCCTGATAATACGCCTATATCAGAATTGGGACGTAACTCAAAGGGCCCACATGGAGATTCGTGACAATGCTAGTGAAATATGTGGCGGTTACGTTTTGAAATGTAATGACAGTGATAGTGAAAATTGCGGTTTGTTTATAAAACGCATGCGTTTATCCAGACGCTAAAAACTTGATGTGTGCCGTGAAGTGTCGTGAAGTTAAATCCGATAGGCCGAAGTTCGACACACGATCATAGTGTGTCACCGTGGTGGTATGTTTTGTCGAGGATGCAGTGATGTGCAGAGCAGTTTATTGTTTTACCATATGGCGCTGAAGAGCTTTGTGCCGAATTCCTTTTCGACGAGTTTTATGGAGGCAAGCAACTTCACAACAGCTGGTCAGGTCAAGGAGAGGAGTGTGAATTTATATGAAGATTTCTACGCCAATCTGGTGAGTCGTTTAAACTTTTTAATTGCTGTAGAGCTGCTTTTTATTTTGTTTACGAGTGTTCATTTTTATGATGTGGAGACTGACTTACAAAAGGCAACGCCTTTATGGATGGCAATTATCGATGTTTGATAATTCGCCTGTCGCTTTATCTTAAAGTGAAGCTATTATTAATAGTATAAGTGTTGCTGATTAAGCGATAGCATTTTCAATAATACTTCTTCTTTTCGATTCAATCGTTAACTTTTTTATTGTTTTGGACCAGTAGGTAGTTACGTTAATTGCAGCAACAGTGGCATTCATTAGATACTCCAAATTACAGGAGAATGGGCAGTTGGAGCACTGTAACATATGGCTCGTGCTCTGAAAACGGGCACTGCACTCACGTTGGGTATACAACAGATCATTACATCCTCATTTCGCCAAATTGTGTTTGAAGCGGCCTACCTGGGTGCGCAAATTGCGCTGGCGCGCGAGTTAACGCTTTCCAAAGGCCATTGCGATTCACGACCAGGGGCAATTGCTCTTTGGGTTTTATGAAGTCGTGAGGTGGTGGATACTTCTCTTCCCACAGTCTGCTTCTCCCTTTAGATGGCATATCCAGGATCGCCTGTGTAGAAAGAAGGAAGCTCTTGCGACTTTTTAGTCTTCCCGAAGTTGGCATGTGGCCATACAGGGATGTCGGGAATCGGTTTTCAGATCTTTCGAACAGCAGGAGGTGCGATGCCTGCAAGCGGATAGAGTTTGTTTTGTGGAGTCTATTTTAATCAGCCTGATATTATCTGACACGTTTCGTTTAGGGCAATGTCTACTTTCCGAGAAAGAGCAGGTCGGTGCCACACTGTGCAAGCAAACACGCCAGCAGAAAAAATAGGGACATGCCGGTTGTACGGAGAACATCGGGTGCCGCTCCCCAATTGATGGAAATTAGGTGACTGAGCAAGTTATTCCGGGTTCGACGGAGCTAAGTATTGTAACAGTTTGACTTTTACGCTTAGGCCATATCTAACGTCACGCCGAGATATTTTGGATTCGAGCAGTATTGGACCTTGGCTCTACGCCATGTGATGTTAAGCATTCGATTTGCGGACCTATAGCAGAGATGGAAGGCGCACGATGTGTGCACTGGTTGTGGTCACACTAATCTCGCAGTACACTGAGTGCCATTGTACGTTTATGCTCCACGTCCATAAAAGTCGCTGCTTGGTTTGCTAGGGCCAGGTAATCCGCGTACAAGAACCGCTCCGTGTGTTAGGTGGAAGGCGGTTCGTTCGCGTAGATGTTAAAAAAAGCGTCGGCGCCAACACACTGCCCTAAGGGAGAACATTCTTTTGCCGTCGCTATCTACTCTTGGTGAATTGGAAACACATACCTGGAAGTGGCGGTTGCGCAGGAGTTCGCTTCAAATGGGCACAAAGCCTTGGTCATTGGTCAAATAATGCTGATGAAGCGATATTATTCTGCTATCGCTGATCGAGTCATGAAGTGAAATACTAGAGAGCTTTTATTTTTTTTGGACATAAGAGCGACTTAGTTACCTAACACTTTATTTTAAATATTTTGATTTTAAATCACCATTCATAGGCATAGGCCGCTTTCTTGTGCCAATGGTCCGATAAAATTTAGATTTTTATTTACTTTGATACTGTGACTACTACACTTACCTGAAACCTTTTGGCCCACCACAGCTTTTATTGGACTTGTACTGTCGTAGTGTTTTTCGGTTTCAGACATCGTATCATGGTGTATAAAGTCAGCAGGAGGCTAGCGGTTGGCATGCTGCCATAACTGCTGAGCAGTTGCAACAACTGCTGAGCAGCTGCAACTTCTGAACGGTTCTGAGCGTGACAGACCGAAGGTTGGCAAACAGTTGGCAAACTGCAGTAGCCAAGTATCATGTCAACATCTGTGGGGTTAAGAGCGTTCAAGGCCGACTGGAATACTTGGTGAGTCGCTCAAGTTTTATTTGAATAGCAAACGAAGCTTTAAAGGGGTTGATACCAATTCGGTGGTTGCATTGATAGTGCTAGGTAATTTTGACATAGTTAGCACAAAGCGAGTACTTAAAAGAGTTTCCCATTGGCGGTAAGTGTCAAAATTTTATTCAGTGTGAGCTTTAGCTTTAGTTATCGCATAGCAAGTACCACAAGGTCATTTTTCAACTTAGACGTTTTTTTTAGTGAAAATTTGGATCTAGGCTTTCGTATTAACGTACGGAGGCAGTTTGCCATACATAACATCAGTTAGTAAATTTGATAGTATCAAAACTATCATGAATAGCAATTTGATTTTAATGACATTGATAAAAGCTTTAAAGGTACAGAGAATTCTGAGCTATTACAAGTTCTAAATAGATTTTCCATTTTGTGCAATTTAATACGGGTGAGATTATAATAACATTGATTGATTCGAACCGCATAGCGCAGCGATGATTTTGATGATTGTAGATTAACGTAAAGTAATTCGTGAGTGCTCACATGAACGTTAGATGCAGAAAATATCAGTGATGACGTGACGGCGAATAATAATGAAGAACTTGTTCATGAAACTTCCCATAAAAATAAAGTTTTAAGTGGTACTATTTTAGGGCTCACACTTTAAAAAAAAAAATGCCGACTCTCGTACTTAAAAAGTCAGTAGCAGTAGTTAACTTAATAGATCATGTAGGTACATTATTGGAAGGGTTTTTGGATCCTAAACCAATTAACGTTGTGACAAGTGCTTTAAATTCATAGAGAAAATTGATTCAATAGAACAAGGACAAATCACGAGTTAATTTATTATTATATTAGCTACAGGGACCAGTTTAGTCCGGCCTAGCAAATCTAGGAACAGTTTAAATTAAAAGATACGTCACGGTTGGCGCAGTACTTGGGCGCTTGGCTGCTGCGCTGCGTGACGTAGGTTCGATTTCCGCACGGAACAAATATTTGTATGGCCTACAGATAGTTGTTCCGGGTCTGGTCTGTGCGAGTGAGTTTGTATGAGCATGTCGCATTTGGAAACATTGTTGGACCGGCTGAAGATTGTAAAAAAAAAAAAAAACTATTTTCATTGTATAGACTCAATTTTATTTAGCAATGTATAATTTCATCCATTTTAACGGCACATGTGTGAGTACTGTGTACCTTAAACTTAAGCTATAGCTATCAGTTTTAGGTTTGTTTTTGACTTGAATGTACCCTGGCGGTTGGGAGTGTCATGCTCACACAAAAGTCTGGCTGATGGTGGCGTATGCGTTGGATCATTTGGCTCCCTTCAAAATGGTTGAGCCGAATGGTGCTAGCGCATGCGTCATGTTCGTGAACGGGCGCTGTCAGTTGGGACTGGTCATTTCTCAGTTGCCATGGTTTATTTTAAATATTTCTTTGAATTGTTCCTTTTTTTCCCGGACGCTTTTATCCTGCTCGTCTTTTACATCGTTCTCACATGTTTGTATAATTTCAACTTGATGTAAACAAAAACTTGTAACAATTTATTATTTTTTAAAAGAGTGTCCGTGGAGTTTCTTGCACGTTCTTCTCCATAGAGATCTACGCTTTGGAACGTGCAAATAGCTTCATCTTGTTGGACTGACCGACCTTGACAATTCAAAAGTGCCTGTAAATGGTTTATTTGAAATATACTATTTGATTTGATATGTTTGTGAACTCACCCACAAAACAGGATAGATTCCTAGTGCGGGGCAGCGTTTAAAAGGAAAGAAAAAAAAAGAAAAACAAGGAACGAAAAAGGAATTAAAAGTGCATGAAGAGTCTTCCATGGCCGGACCAAGCAGTAATAATCCTGAAGGGCTAGTTAAACCGGACCGGGAGATTTTAACACTGAAGGGTCGTTAGAACCGGACCAGTAGTTACAAATCTGAAGGGTCTTTAGACCGGACCAGAAAATTATAACTCTAAAGGGTCATCAGACTGGACCAGTAGTATAATTCTGAAGGGTCATAGGACCGGACCAGAAGATATTACTCTGAAGGGTCATCAGGCTGGACCAGTAGTATAATTCTGAAGGGTCATAGGACCGGACCAGAAGATATTACTCTGAAGGGTCTTAGGACCGGACCAGAAGATGTTACTCTGAAGGGTCTTAGGACCGGACCAGAAGATTATTACTCTGAAGGGTCGTAGGACCGGACCAGACCATGAGATAAGATTTTAATGTCAGGATGAACGAACAGTAAAATTGTGGTTCTCATTACAGATACCTAAGTGCTTCTAAAGTGCGCGTCCGAGGACGTACGCACGTCAGAATGGCCGTGACGGCGCTACGTCATCGTACGGTTGTACACGGCACGTGCACCGGACCGATCAGGCGATGTCGCCATCCCCACCTCCCCCACTACTCGACTTGTTTGTGCTCGGACGTAAAACGAGACCGCGCGGAGCGATCGGGGCTTTCAATTCTAGACCTCGGTCCGATACACGTGTTGTCATAGCGCCTAGATTTGCTAATATCGTGTTAAAACCTTTTAGTTAATAATTATGATATGATAATTAATTGAGTTCACAGTTATTATAAATTAAGTGAGTGAATCGAATAAAATTGATTAATAAGTAAACTAGCTACCTACTTTTTACTTTAAAATATCCAATCCTGATAATACGCCTATATATTTAATTTGAAACAATACAGGAAAATAAAAATAAAAACAACCCACCATTTTAATCCAAAGAAGCCAAAATAAATGTACCACGTTGGTGAGTACATTTATTTTGTCTCCCTCAGTATATGCACAGTACGGAATACAGCTTTGACTATACAATTTTTAGTAGCCACCACACGCGCAAAGAACGACGCCCTGAGTTTCCCCATCAGCGCAAAAAAGTCGGTAACTCTGTTCTCGGCAAACATCTCAGTCGCACTACACCGCCAGGGCAGGTTGAGCATGACCCGAAACGCGTTAGTATATTGTACACGAAGAGTGTTGTATGCACTCTTCGTGTACTTGTACCAAAGTTGACTGGTGTAGAACGACTGACAGTAGGCCTGGAACAGAGTTATTTTTACTTGCTTCGAGCAATGGAAAAACCGTCTGTTTAGCATGGTAGGTACTCCACAAACTTCATCTCCTATACCTCTCTCTATCCTCCCTCTTTATAGGGTAATGTGTAATTTTTTTTTAACGGCAACATTTTTTTTACTTAGAGCATTTTATACCTGTCGTTACTTTTAAACGAAAGGTAAGATGTGAATCATTTAAAGTTTAATTTACATGTAGATAAGCAACCTTAATTTGATTTTAATTTAATTTTAATTTCTTTCTGATTTCTATTTTAATGATGAAAGTATTTTTATATGATTTTATTTAGTTAATTTAATTTGAGTTCAGTTTCATTTTAATTTCAATTTTATTTTTGTGTATTTATTTTAAGTTGACATGTGTGCGAATTTTTAATTTTTAAATATGCTTTATTGGTATCTGAAGTAAATAAATTATTATTATTATTTAATTATCAAACCATTTAAATGGATAAGGATTAATATCATGAGACCTAATCACCACTATTCTATTACGCCTGGGTTTTGATTTAATTATTTGAATAAAAAGCGGTCATTGCGACTTATCCATAATCGTTAGACATATACCCTCGCAGACTTTTTTATGGGTAACTAGTTAACCCGCGCAACTTCGTCTTCTCCGCTCCTCCGTGATGATATATAGCCTATAGCCTTCCTCGATAAATGGGCTATCTAACACTGAAATAATTTTTCAAATCGGTCCAGCAGTTCTTGAGATTAGCGCGTTCAAGCAAACAAACAAACTCTTCAGCTTTATATATTAACTAGCTGACCCGCGCAACTTCGTCTGCGTCACAATTTTTATTACTGCTCCGCTCTTATTGGTCTTAGCGTGATGATATATAGCCTATAGCCTTCCTCGATAAATGGGCTATCTAACACTGAAAGAATTTTTCAAATCGGACCAGTAGTTCCTGAGATTAGCGCGTTCAAGCAAACAAACAAACAAACTCTTCAGCTTTATATATTAATAATAGTATAGAGTATAGATAATACGTACGAAGAGTACTTTAATTATGTTGTACATTATGTTTGAGTATCATCAATAGTTTTCTCAGCGCACGCCAAATAATGAATTTTATAGGCAAAATTTTGCTACTTTGGGTTACATTTTTGCAATTTTCTTCAAGATCTCTATTATTTTTTAAATGTAGCCTATGTTCATCTGGGATAATGTAGGATTCTAATGGTGAAAAATTTTTAAATCAGTCCAGTAGTTTCGGAGCCTATTCGTTTCAAACAAACAAATCTTTCCTCTTTATAATATTAGTGCAGATGTAGATTTGAAAAGTTAGAACCATGACAACAATTTCGTGGAAAACCACTGGCCTGTGTACAGGCGATTGATGGCCTGTGACTGCGTTGACTACCATTTTAGTCGTTCGACGAGTGTCAATATGCAGTGTTAATCAATAACACACATGCTAGTTGCTGGTGTAAAGATTGAAATGGCTTCCTCCTTTCTAGCCATGTTATCGTGGTTTTCAGGAAAATTTACTCCACCAGTTGGCGCAACATAGGCGAGAGGTCCTTTTCATTGAAAAAGTGACTTTGACATGACGTCGACGTCAACTTTACAAATGTCAGAAAACAAGCGATTTGATAGGTGTTTGGGACTGACGCCTCAGTGCTGCCACCTGGTGCTCGACATTTCAGAAAACCCTCATTCATACATACTTTTCGTCTTTCTTGTGTCACTGATGATTATAAGTTGTAGAAAATAATAACTTACGGCAAGAAAATTGACACAACAGTATTTTTTTTACTACTATTTGACTACAGTCGCAGAAGTGTGTTGACAGTAACAACACCCCGAAGTATAAATAAATTCTAGTTCATTGAAGGTTTTGGTTTCCGCCCTCAGATTCCATGACAGATGTTTTTTGAGAAATAGGTTTAATTTTGAACTCATAAAATAATAGCGTTAATTTGAAAAAGTTCTTAGTTTTCCTTAATTTCTTAGAACCTCTCAAGCAAATACAAATTCAATCCAATTCACCCTGACACTACTCTCAACAAAACTTCCAATCCAGGTTATTGATCAGCATCTGCAGTCGGATTCACCGCAGATTGTCCCACATAGCCGCTCGAAAAGAATAATTGAAAATAACGCTCTGCAATGTGGTGCTTTAAAACCATTGAATATTTGAATTTAAAGCTAATCTCGAGCGTTCGAGAATGGTTCTCGAGCTATCTCGAGTGTCGGCTCTCATTGTTCGGAATATTGAAAAATGTGAGAAAACTGTGAATGCTTCGATAGAATTTCGAATGGGTCCGTGTGAGGTATGCGAATTGGGATGGATTTGTAATCAATTTTGTTCCTTTAATATATACCAATTGGGACTTAGCAACGTGATCAATTTGAGTTATTATTTATTTTGTGTCTATTGCTACATTTGCTTTGTTCTGGTGCTAAAATTCCTTTTTTTCTATGTAATAATTTCATCACCAGTTGGGTTTGTGGTAGAATGGTTTTCACAAACACAATGTCAATTTGGTAAAAAAATATGCAGATTTCTTTAGAGTATCACAAAGTTTTCTCGTACTGAGAAATAGTACGATTAAATTATCTATTATTTTAATTGTTCTGTACCCGAAAAGCAACCAGAGGAAAGTTAGTCTCCGCTATCCGTCCATCTGTCTGTCAGCAGCTTGTATCTCTTGAACTGTAATAAGAAGCGATTGATATTTTCTCAGTGTGTATTGCCACTTCTTCTTATCGTGTGGGCAGTAAGGTCTAACGACCCCACACACCCTAGTGTCAGAGTTTCTAAACCGCCTCGAGGGCCTCTGACATGGTTTGACGTCCGCCATTTGGCGGCCGAGACCACCGGCTTATACGTGCCTTCCGAAGCACGGAATCATCTTTTTATCAGACAATCAGGTGAATCAAGCCTGCTACGTCCTAGCCAAACTGGAAAACAACTTTACAAAGTATGCTCTTCCCGTGGGAATCGAACCGCTATAACAACAAATAATAAAAAATACTTGAACGGAAACCCAAATGAAAGTTTTTTTTTTTCGGTTTAATTTTCCACTGATTTTTACGTTACTTCGTCTATAAAGACAAAAAATATATTCCAATACAGATTACTTTTATCGATATCTTTCGTTCCCTACAAGCGTGGTCACCCTAGTCTATCGGCAGTGCATCTGCGGCCACTTGCAACCGCTGGCTGTAATCAAAGGGGAATTGCACCCACTCTTTTTATTTCTATTGCACGTTTTTTATGTGGAAATTAGATTGAAATGTAAGGAAATATGTTTTGTTACGAGTATGTTGGAATGTTTGTAACGCGGTTTTTTTGCATACTGTAACATTAAAATTTTTGGTTTTGTGGTCTAGATCTGTGGGTCTAAAAAGGCCACTTAAGTTCATATTCATATTCATTTATTTATTGTTTGTTATAGGTAAATAGATTTTTTTTATTTATTAGGCCCACCAACAATTGTTAGCACCAAAAATTTTACAAAAATACTTATCTTAAAAAAAAGGTGTAGTGCCACAATTTCTTACAGGTAAGCACCACATGTGCCAAAACAGTAATGTGCTTAACTTAATAGAGGATATAAAAATATTCTTAGTAATACAATAAATACATAAAAATCAAAACAAAACATAACAAGCCAGTCACATCACATTGTGCGTCAATTTGCGGAACTTGGTAAGTGAGTCTGCATGCACGTCCACAAGATCGCTGCAACTATTGACTAGTTTACATAGCCGAGGAATAGCCGAATTAGCACCGAGAACAGTTCTGCGTGGTGGAGGGTAGAAAGGAGTTATAAGAGCACGGGGATATCTAGCTGGGGCTCGGAATCTGATTTTACCTAATAAGTGAGGGCAGTCTACTTTGTTTCTTAGGATTTTGATTAAGAAACTAGAATCAATAACATTTCTACGTTTCTCTAAAGAGTGTAACCCAAAATGCGTTAGCCTAGCTGAATATGATCGTTTCTTTTTGGCAATTCCTGATGAGTACGCTAAATGCCAGAGAAACCTTTTCTGTATTCGCTCTAGTCTCAACTTATGTGTAGCGTTATGTGGCCTCCAAACAGTACTACAGTATCATCATCACTGTAACATATTCATAATTATGTATGTCAATGACTATGTTCAAAAAAATTAATAATAATACAATACACTCTTAATTGTTAGTGGTTGGTGGTCAACCTCATTTTACAATCATTTTTCATTATTTATATATATTTTTACGGTCATACAATTTACGTTCGTACGTTCAATAAGTCAAAAAAAATAAGTTTAAAATGTCAATTTTTACATTACCTCTTCATACACTCATAATACATATAATAGTTACGGTCATGCAATTTACATTAAATTTAGTAGAATCAGATAGCACATCACGCTACCCGTTACTGTCAAATTTTCCCAATCAACCTTGAACCTAATGCTTTAGCAATAAAGATGACAATGATATTTGGCAGATTATTGTATGATTAATATCTTCTTAGACCCGCTGCTGATCATGATTAGACTGATATTTGGTTTTGTACTACAGGTGGCGACACTCACTTAGCGATTTCAATTTATTTTTGTTGCGACAAACCCGCCACACATTCCCAACCACTGCAACTCCTGAAAGCCAGAATCAACAGTGGCCATGAACCATGCCCACCAGAAAAACGCCGAGCCAATGAAGCCCGACGAGTCCCGGAGAAACGATTCAACTGTCTTGGATCCTGCAACGAAATTAATCAGAAAGTACAGCGGACAGTAGGAAGCGATTTCAATTGCGGTAGTATTGAACAACTGGTCGTTATACTTTGGTGTTTGTATGAGCTTTAGATCAGACCTTATCTCTTCTTAGAAAAGTCCCGTGAAAAATAAACAAATAGACGTCTTAATGCTGCTCTCTCGAGACATGCTGAAATAAAAACAGCGTGAAGATGAAGCAACTTTTCGTCGGCATTTACTGAGAAATTACATCTGAAAAAAAATAGCTAGTAATCTATATGATATGATGCGTAATTTGTTTTAGCCATAATTTATGTATCGGTATCACATAATAAGAAAAAAAATCATGAAATCACCTCCAAATCGTTGAGATGCAACCATTTTACTCCTTCATCTTTTAACAAAAGTCTAAAAAAAATATTTACTGCTTCGCAATACAAACTAAAATAGTTTGGTTTTGTTACTTTTTTTAAATGAGTGTTATTTTTTATAATAAATTAAAAATGCGGTTATCGGAGTGGCGCGTAGAGGAGTAGTTAGCTCCGTTTATATGCACAAGGTCATTGGCATGTATACAAGCCTTAACACACATTAGCATCAATTCACACTAAAACGCAAGTTACAATACTTTTCCGAAGTGCTGTTAAAATTCTTTAACTAATAAAATATTAGCACTCCCAAATCGGACTACGATAATGAGAACTGGCGCTAAAACTAAGTGTTAATTGCCCATTAAACTCGCAAGTAGATGGTAAATATTTAATTTGTTGAACAGTCGGATAAAGTAATGTGTTCACAACTATTCTTGTAGTAATTAATTTCAAAGTTTTAGGAGGCTATACAAAGTAGGTATATCTTTCTTTTGTTGTATGTTTACAAAAAGGTTTTATTTCGCAATTTATGTGTAACTAGCTTCAGCAAGTGGTTAAGCGCGTGTAAATTGTATAAAATTCCAAGGGAACATACCTACCTACTCTCGGGCTAAAAATATCACGTCATGTAATAATCCACGACTTAAAGTATCTGTTGGAACACGGTCGCTACTTCAGAAGCTGACCGATAGGACCACGTGACACCGCTGGGTGCAAGAAGTACAGAACCAGTTGTGTGTAAACCGGATAGGAACTGGATAATTTAGGAATGAACTCCTAAGCTACTGAATTTAGTAGATATTGAAATGTACCTGATCAGTGTACCTAACTGCTTCTTATCGTGTGGGCAGTAACGTCTAACGACCCTACACACCCTAGTGTCAGAGCTTCTAAACCCCCCCAAAGACCTCTGACATGATTTATTTGACGACCGCCATTTGGCGGCTGGGATCATCGGCTTATACGTGCCTTCCGAATCACGGAATCATCTTTTTATCAGACAATCAGGTGATTCAAGACTGCAATATCCTAGCCAAACTGGAAATAACTTTACAAAGTATGCTTCCCGTGGGAATCGAACCCACGACCACCGGGTCACAAGGCAAACGCCTAAACCATTCGACCACGGAGGCACAGAGTGTACCTAACTACACCCAGACATAATATAATTAACCTTATCCTTTTTTTAAGGATGGGAAATTATCATAATAATGACTCCTTCAGCACTGGGCGGTGCGGAAAGGAGTGTCAGACTTTTACTGACTAAAACCCATATATCCATGTTCCTCCTAATGCCCTTTGCGTTCCAGGGCGGCGGTGGCTCTTTCGATCAAATTCCGCAACCGTGGTAGACACTGGCCCTAGACCCGGATCTACCCGGGCCTATCCGCGCCCTGCAACTCCCGCGCCCGGAGCGTCTACTCCTGTTGCAGCGCCTGGGGCGTAAGGTTTGCCTCTCCCTCACGATGCCTGCCTCCTCCTTCGCTAAATATACTGCTTCGCAGAAGGAGGTGACTGCTTCCCATGCAGCCTTGCTCCGGAACATGGACTTAACCTGGCCGTATGCGAGAGGTCACCGCCGATAATTTAATCCTAAATATAAAATAAATAAAACAAATGAAAGCTAAATCACTGCAGTGTTAACTCAAACTTTATTAAACATTTCAGACATAAATCTGCTACCAACATAATACTCACAATTTTTCCTACAACAATATAAGAGAACAAAAAACACCATTTTTTATTTCACAAGATCTAACGAAGTTCTTAGCCAGCCATTGTAAAAATTAATAATAAACTAGAAAGAAAAGGATAATAAGTGAATGTCTGCGAACAATGTAATGCACTCGTGTTTCATTTTTCTTCATTTGTAGAAAGAAATATTACTTTCATTTAGCGTCAGTTAATTGAACCTTTGTTCAATTACATGAGTTTGAGAACTAGCCTGAAGGTTTGAAAATAAAGATGTAAGATTCAACTGGTTCATGCTTTGTTGAAAATATTTTGGAGTGTCTTTTAAAAACATAACAAAACCTTCACGCATACGCCTGCCTTTACTCTCTGAAAGTGTTGGCAAAGATGACAATTTTTAAGTAATAGAGAGTCCGGGGTATTGCCACTAGATACAAATTATTAAGAATTTCCTAATGGAAAACTGATGTTTTGATTTTACTCTACAGATTAATCTATTATTATTATCTATACTAATATATAAAGCTGAAGAGTTTGTTTGTTTGCTTGAACGCACTAATCTCAGGAAATACTGGTCCGATTTGAAAAATTATTTCAGTGTTAGATAGCCCATTTATCGAGGAAGGCTATAGGCTATATATTTTCACGGTAAGACCAAAAGGAGCGGAGCAGACGAAGTTGCGCGGGTCAACTAGTAGTCAATAATAATCTTATGATTAGGTATGAATTTAGAAGGACTGAATGTGGAGTCTTGTAATTGCCTCGTCGTGATCTACCTTACTGTTATCTTTTGTATTGTTAGCTATAAACAACTCAAATATAATAAAAATCGGCCAAGTGTGAGTCGGACTCTCAAACGAAGGGTTTCGTACCATAAACCGAAAAAAAAAACAATTGGGAGTCCCCTTTCATTTTTATTATTTTTTGTTATAACGACAGTATGAATACACACTCTGTGAACATTTCAACTGTCTGCCTATTATGGTTCTTGAGATACAGCCCGCTGACAGACACACACATGGACGGCTGGACGGACGGACATCGGAAGCTTAGTAATAACCCTAAAACCCTAAAATTGTACGTACTGCAGCAACGTGCCCTGCCTACTGCCACTTCAGTTTGGCGAGCCTTCGTGCTATGTCAGATTCCTTGGTTTTGGTATCGTTGGAAGGCCTCTCACAAGGTGAACCGAAATCTTGGTGATGATCGCGGACAGCTGTTGGATGCAAACGCACAGGACCGGTAGTTGTGGCGATACTGGGAGGCTAAGGTCCAGCAGTGGACGTCTTTCGGCTTATATGAAGATAATAATGACGAATTGCAGTACCACCTAACAATCTATACGGACCTTGTAGAAACCAGAACATTTTTCCGTGCGTTCAAGCGATTTTGCCATACCTATTACTGGAATCAGAAGTAGCTCACAATTTAGGACCATTTTAGTGTTAATATATGTATAATCCGTGGTGCTTGGCAACTGCGCTTAACCCAGTTGTATATGTCCCTTGGTGCCTATTGGCCTAGCTCTATTCTGTCTCCTGCTTGATGAGGAGGGAAGTGGAAATTATTATTTTTTTCCTACTCCTCCGCTGTACTTTTCTGATTAATTTCGTTGCAGAATCCAAGACAGTTGAATCGTTTCTCCGGGACTCGTCGGGCTTCATTGGCTCGTCGTTTTTCTGGTGGTCGCCACTGTTGATTCTGGCTTTTAGGAGTTGCAATGGATGGGAATGTGTGGCGGGCTTGTCTCAAAATAAAAAATACAAAACCACCTAACAATAATAATAACAGTGATAGAGCAACTAATCGTTTGTGAGTTTTCCATAATCATCTCCTCTCTCTCACAATGAGGTTCAGAATCAGAATCCAACTTTCGCTCCTCATTACATTGTGAAAGACATTTTAAATGATGCTACTTTATAAAAATTACTTTTATAATTACTTAGGACATATTATTGCGAATTTTTAATTTAGACACTTGACATTAAATGAATTTGTGAATGACTGTGATAATTTTTTTTTGACTCTTGTTTTTTTATTATTATAATTAATTCTATTTGCATTGTTGACATTTTCTATTTATTTTATTATTCTACCTAACGATTTGCATGCCGTAAAGTAAAATGTAGCTGATCTATGTGTTTGTGTAAGTTATCTTATATTGTACCTGCATTTTGAGCAAATAAACATTCTGATTTCTGATTACAATATTACAGCGAAAACAAAAACATCCAATTCAGTACTAAACTATAGTTACTCCTAACTCAAGCACAAGCAGTTTTAAATTAATCTAGGTACAGTATCGATTGTCTATCGTCGCTCGGTTTACTCAGGCGCCGTGCCAAACGATAGATTAAGTTATCTGGAACCACCGTTTTGATCGTGTTCCGACTTAATATTCACGCTGCATTCCGATAAGGAACCAAACTGTTAAGGATTGTTTATTTTGGGGATATCGCAAGTTTAGACTGTTGTATTTATAAGTAGATGGTGGAAATGAATACCTTTGCTATGGTGGGCGTCAGATAAATGTGCAATAATTATCAATGACCCACATATATTTATTTACCTTCTTAATATCAAAAATGGAAATAAAGACATAAAACTGACCCAAATCGTCTTTTGTCGGGATTCTTTACGTTCCCTATCCGATCCATTTATTTTTCGGGTATCTATGAAGGGAGATTACGGAAAGGCCAATGTACTTTATTGCATATTTGTCTGGCGCCTACCATAGTTAATTTTTGCAAAGTTTTATCTAAATTATAATCTGTTATTAAAACGTGAATAGGTAAGAGACAGGTAGAGTAACTTTCGTACTTAAGGGGGGACTCTAGTCGGTAACTCTTGGGCTTTTTTTTTATTTGTGATGGGTTTGCTCTTGACTCTAGTCTAGGTCAGAGATGACAGAGACAAAGTCTACGATGGAGTGAGCTTACCCAGAAGGAGCCTGTTCACTCTAACTTTGAAGAGATTAGGGTTGTAAGCGTTTGGAAACCCAGACGCTTTTCTCCATACAAACGCATTCCGCTGTTTTGTTCGTGGATAATGCTGCTTAAACAATTATTTTTTCAAAAAAATCTAGATCAAATTAATACGTGCTTCTATTATTTTCTTTTTTCTGAAACAAAATTATTTAAAGAATTATGACAATCCAAAAACCCGAAAGAACAGCCCGTTTTTACCGCCATGTTCAGACGACTATCAGACAAATTTGATAAGTTTTTAACAACAGAAAATAATAGAAGCATAAAAATATAGTCTTCCTCGAAATTTTGATGTATAATTTTTATAGATCAGTCCGGTTTTGAAGAAGACAACAGTGGAATACAAAACGTCTTTTGGTCAAGGTTTTTATAGGTAAAATCAGCCTCTGCTGCAGTTGTCGCTTTCGCACTTTACTTGATAGGGCGCAGCGCGACGACATTAGCAATAGATTCTTTAAATATCTATTTTTCAAATTCCTCGGGACTAGAGTCCCCTCTTCATATTACACAAATTGGCAACTTTCTTAATTTTTTCTTCCACAAGAACCTTCTCCTGACAATAAAAAGTTCAAAGTGGGTTCAGATGTTACCAATAATTGTAGGAACCATATATCTATATACAAAAGCTGGAGATGAAAGTAACCTTTGTATTTCCAGATTAATAAAACATCAATATTTAACACGTGGTGTAGTAACGGCATCGAAAATAAATGATAAATCAATTAACTTGAAATCCAATTCAATTTTCCTTATTGGTTTTGAAATAAACCTACAATACTGCGTGTATGAACACTCTGATATATTGCTTTTGCCATTTTAGCAATAGCTGACGTTACACACAATGTTTCAGAGTTTGTTGTAATAGGGAATTTGCTTGAAAAAAATATTTATTATCTAAACAGTTTATCTAAATGTATACAAAAATATAAGTTCTGGAGTGGCGACCACGTACCGGAAGACGCAGCGTTGGAAGGGCTCCCACAAGGTGGACCGATGACCTGGTGAAGGTCGCTGGTAGCCGATGGATGCGAGACGCGCAGCACCAGTCTTTGAGGCGACGCTTGAGGGATGCTTATGTCCAGCAGTGGACGTCCTTCGGCTGATATGATGATGATGATGATAATATCTTTCAAACTCTTCAAGGAATTCGTGCGTGAGGTTATGTAAAATTTTGTATTATTTTCCAAAAAATTCACCAAAATTAGGGTTAGGGTTACCTACACAAAATGTTCAGATTTTTCTTACAAAACTCGGCGCTAATACATTTGGCGTCTGTTTGTCTGTGTCTTGCAAATTGTTGTGACCTACTAAACTAAAAAGTTGCAAGGGGAATGCATGCTTTTTACTTACCACGGAGCTGCGAAGGTTAGAACAGACTGAATTAATTTTCGCGCGAAGTTAATGTTATACCATTTTTATAGTTGTTCCAAAACAAAGGTTTAGAATGGAAAAACTAAGAGATTGCTAATGGAAACTTATTTTAAAGTTGCTTCTGTTGAATGAAACTCCTTTCGTAAGCTCTATGCAGGGATTATTTCTTGGTTGATTGCATGAACAATAGAGATGGTCCCGAAAATGTAGTTTTTGGAAAGGTACACAAAAACGTTGCCCCACACTAGGAATTTCTTCTTTATCGTGGGTGCGTTCATAAACATACAAACTCACATACACAAACAGCCAGACCCGGAACAACTATGTGTAGGCCATACAAATATTTGTTCCGTGCGGGAGTTAAACCCGCGATACGCAGTGCAGCAGTCAATCGCTAAACCACTGCGCCAACCGTGTCGTCAAACCAGAGTCTTGCAACGAGAGGGCCAATTCTACTAATTTTTAGGGTTCCTTACACAAAGGGTAACCAACTGAACCGTATTAATAAGACCGCTGTCCGTCCGTCCGGCCGTTCGTCTGTCTGTCAGCGGGCTGTATCTCAAAAACCGTAATGGGTAGTCAGTTGAAATTTTCAAAGATGATAATAACAAATAATTAAAATTAAGATTTATGGTACGGAAACCTTAGTGTACGAGTCCAACTCGCATTTGGCCGGTTTTTAAACAACGTTCGTATTTGCAAATCAATTGCAAACTGTCAAAAAGGCCTTTATTTTCATACATTTTTGACAGTTTGCGACAGAAATATGAATGCAAAAGTTGCTTGTAAATTAGTAGAATTGGTACTCTGGTGTTCAGAAGCCGGAAACTGCCAATAGGCCAAGTATCCATAGCATGTTATGTTTGGAAGACCGTCTGGTGATTGAGTCTTGCTTGGCTGTTATTATCAGACAAAAGGACGCTGTTGCCTCCCAGTGTTCCAGATTAGGAATTTTATATGTCGCAATCAATAAATCTGGCTAACTTCTTTCCAACCATGTTGGGGTCCTATGTCCTATGGGTCCAGTCTAAGTGGAGACAGCTGAGTAATAGTACCTGAAATAGAGCGACATACATGTCGGCGATGGTACAACTCTCTAGGTTACATTAGCCAGGATATTGGAACTACAGTGGGCATTCTATGGGAAATTTTGGTTATTGTGCAATGGAAAAACCGTTTACGTTTAAATCAAATCATTATTTACAATCAGTCTCAATAACTATATTCTTACACAGTAGGTACAGTGAATAAGTATTCGGAACACGCGGTATTTAGCCACGAGATGCTCAGGTATCTTAAATTTCTTGAAGTAACATTTTCGAATTAGTTGAAGATTGTAGGTACGTGAGTAACCTGCAAATGTATTTATTTTTTTCTCTTACTAATTTTCCAAGAAACCCATTTCCTTTGAGTAGCAATTACAATAGGTACTCATTTACATTTCTGTACATATATTGACCAACACTGAATCACGATGGTTTAGTTCATTATGAGTTTGACTCACCTGTTACTCAGACGGCTGATAAGAAAACAAACTGTAGTGTATTCGTACATACACAAACAATGAATAGATAAATATTTAATATATTACTTGTATTTTTAACTAACTATCAATATAGTCTATTAATATTGGCTGTATGAATGTATTTCTGTCGTCTCCGGTTATGCACGCGCGGGAGGGCCCCGTGACGTGGGCCAGTCGTCAGGGAGTGAAGACGCGTGCATGAACTAGTGAGCCGATACTTTTGTTATTATATATATTTAATTATCTAGAGTACATCAGTACACCACACAAACGATATGCCATGCAAGTAATTATTATTTAAATTTACACTGTAGGACAAAATTGTTTGGCACTTTTTAACCGATGAAAAAACGGAGGAGCTTCTCAAGTTGACGCGTATATTTTTTACAGAGATTTTGATAATTCTGTTTTTATGGGAAAGGGAATATCCCGAAGTTGGTCTCATATAAATTTGTAAAAAAAAACCAGCCCTAATGGTAGGAAAATAGGGGATGATTGATTGTTCACTTACTGATTGTAATGTATGACCACGCATGCCTTTTTACAGAGTAGTCCGATTTTCCGATAGGCTATACCTCGAAATTGTTCCCAGACAAATTTGGAAAAAAAATCCTACCCTAAGGGTGGGAAAATAGGGGTGATTTATTTGTTCAGTCACACATTTTAATGCTGAGTTGTGTTGCATTTTTGTACACCTAATGTTGGTATATAAAGCCTGTTTTTTTTAATTAAGTATTTAGATTATACAACAAATAATAGTTAAAAGTAGTTTAGCAGTAATCAAAAATTAAGCATTGTTTAATAGTTTTGGCCTTGTGAGAATTCGAAAAAACTTACAGCAGACCGAGTTACTGCCTTGCGCTCCTTGGGCTCGGTGCCGTGACCAGTAGTCCTGAATTCTGCTAAAACTTCACGACACATATGTTTCATAGGCGTTGGTCACTGTTATTGTTCGTATCTTGAGTGGGGTCATTTTCACAATTCACACCGAAGGACCATTTTCTTTAGAAAGCATTTACTATTAGCGCGGATGCGCGTGACACGTGTTTTTCACAGTTAGTGTTGCGAAAAAAACACACACGGAAGCGCGGCGCTACTGCGCGCATCGGTAGACCAATCGGATTGCTCAGCAAATGAACGATGAGAAAACCATTCGCTTAATCAAATCAAACCCTCACTATTAGACATAAAAGCTTAATTACTCGTCGAGGAGTAAAAAAACTATCCCGAAAATTCCCTAAGATTTAATGCAGTAGATAATACCCACTTTAGAACGAACGTTACCTATACCGTTGGCTATTGGGTATTAGCTTCTTAGGATAAGCATGTAGTAATTTGTAGATTTTAGCCACAAAAAAATATAAGTTAAAAACTTTTTAACAAACAAATTAAAACTCCGAAAAAACTGCAAACCAAAAAATAATAAACCTTTTTATAAAAAACAACTTTAATTTCGGAAGTCAGTGTTTTTGATTGTTTCTTTGTATTTTAACAAGTAAAAAATAAAATGTATCCGAAATTTAAAAAAGAAGCAAGAGGTTCTCAATTCGACTGAAAGTTTTTCTTTAATATAAGTTCGTTCATATCTTCGCCAATTGTTAACCAATTTTAAACGTTCTTTTTTATTGACAAAACAAAAATAACGATACCTATCAATCCAAAGAAAAAACAAAAATCATTTAGTTTCAGATTCCAATTTTCTTTGTTCTTTCCCGCGACTGTTACATTACCCTGATCAGACATCAATACCACTCCCTCACCAGTACAATTACCGAATCAAAGAGAAGTGCACGCCAATTTTATTCTCGATAAACCCGATCCGGGTAACTCGCATCAATCCATCAGGGATATCGGGTTTATCGTCGCCACATAATAGCGAACATTTTCAAGATGTTGGTGAATGTGTAAAAATTCACTTTACACACGGAAAATGTATCCATCAAACTGTCAGCAAGTGTAATTCGGTCCTTTTGTAAAAGTTTAGGTATGTTCGTGTTTTATGCGAGTTAAGAGTGTAATAAATTACTTTTGTGTTCCTATTATGTTCTTTTTTAGCGATTTGGTATCCGTTTCCGTGGTTTTGCTCTTTTTTCATAATTTAATAATTTATGGGCGAATAAATGTTATTTATAGGGTTCCAAGCGTCTGTCAGTCAGTTTGTAACAAGCAATTCACTCCAAAACTACTTAGTCTACAAAGGAAAATCTATAAAAGTCTTTAGTTTTTAAAAAACGTGTATTATGTTTAAAAATGATTCATGCCCTTTGCGCCCTTCCGAACCCTCTGCGCGCGAGTCCATCTTGCACTTAGCCAGTTTAAGAATCTGTGATTCATACGGTAATCCCTTGAAAAATCTAGTTCCACTGAAGTTCGTTGCCGACTTACCTTTTATACAGCCAACGCCACTACCTGCTCGTTTGCATTTCCTAGAAGCCCTTACAATGCAGGTCAGGCCTTTATGACGCCTTTATGGCTGCAACTTTTTAACGCTTTCATCCAAAAAATACTGTTCAAGAAGTGATTTGTCACGTATGAGACAGGGGGAGTCTTTTTTATCAAATAAAAAAAATATCTATCTACTTTTTTACTGACGGGTCGTATTTATCTACACTAATAGTATAAAGAAGAAAGATTTGTTTGTTTGTTTCAATTGAATAGGCTCCGAAACTACTGGACAGATTTGAAAAATTCTTTTAGCATTGAATAGCTGCATTATCAGGGAGTAACATAGGCTATATATTATCCCCGTACTCCCACGGGAACGGGAACTACGCGGGTGAAACCGCGTGACGTCCACTAGTTTATTATAACGAACTACATACACTTAAAATAATAACTCCTAACTAAAATATGGCGTCAAATAATTCGTCCGCATCGCTGTCGACTGGAAGTGAGCCCAAAAGACTGGCGGCATTGCCACGTTGTATGGCAATGCTTATCCTCTGTCCGAAGTAAAAGCCGGCCCTTGGGTCACGCGAAGTGTCAACTAAGCGTTTAGAAAGTTCTTTAAATAAGACATTAGCACTCGGACCCCACGGTCCAAGGGTTAAAATTAGTTTTGAGTCGGAGAGTAAAAACTTTGAATCAAAACTATTAAAAAAGCTTTCCCTTGTATTTTCAGTTCCTAATTTTTAAATTTTTAAAGTAATTAATTTGTATGACTGTTTGGTTTTGACTTCAACTGAGTCCTAATCCAAACTTTGTGCTGCAACTGAACATTCCTATTGAAAAAAAGAACAGCAAACTCTTTATTATTAGCGGGTAGCCGATGGATGCGAGGCGCACAGGACCGGTCGAGGAGGCCTATATCCAGCAGTGGACGTCTTTTGGCTGATATGATGATGGTGATCAAACTCTTGATTGAGACCTTGAAATTCAACCCAGGACTTAACATAATTATTACGGATAGAGGCGAAATAAAATGTAGACTTGAAGGATAACCGATTTTGGAGAGTGCACGTGGTGACGTGCCTTCGAAATATTGCGTTTTGTTTTAATGTTCTATATCAACAGCTAACTTTAGCAGCGCGGTCTGGGTCCTGGGTTGAATTTCAAGGTCTCAATCAAGAGTTTGCAGTTTTTTTTATGCTGTAAAAAAAACGAGCGCAGCGACCACTTAATGAGGAATTCAAAATTAAGTATTATTATTTATTTATTATATACTATATTGTACACATTAAAACAGGATAAACATTTCAAAAAAGTGTACTTTATCGCACAAGGCAGTCTCTTACAAACAACCTTATATATATAGGTGGTTCAGAATTTTTCCCCGTTTTCAATACCGTAGTCAATCAGCAACCCGGACGACATGGTGGAACATACGGTGGAAGTTTGCCCTGCTTGGGCGGAGCACCAGCTTGGGTCCTCGTCGAGGCGTTCGGCGGCGACGACCTCTTGGGACCGGTCCTGTTTCAATCTATGGTCCGGAGCGAGGAGGCATGGGAAGCGGTCACCTCCTTCTGCGAAGCAGTAATGCTAGCGAAGGAGGAGGCAAAAGTATATCAGCAAAAATAATAGCAAAACCCACTGTGTCTCTTGGGAATAAAACTATAGCAAAAAAGTTCCGAATAAAATTAATAATTCAATACAGACATGGTCAGTTACGCTTAACGCTGCGAGTAAAAAATATCAATAAAGTGATTTCCCCAGAGGATAGCAGGCTACTGTGTGACACTGTCGCTGGATAGTGCCTATGTTAATTTAAATTTGTCCAATATTTTCATGAACAGTGGATGTACCTGTACAGGGCGTAACAGAAATAATACAAACCTGAAAAAAAGTGTTTTTACTCATCACTATAAACAAGTTTTACTTTAAGACCAACTCTGAAATTTCAGTTAGTATATTCGTGTATTCAGGGTTGTTCCCGCTCTGCCAGGGTTACGGAATTTGTTCGAAAGAGTCACCGCGGCCCTGGAACGCAAAGGGCATTAGGAGGAACACGGATGGGTTTTCGTCAGTAAGAGTTTGACACTCCTGCTCGGCCCAGAGCGGGAGCATTTGATGAATTCCTATCCCTAAAAAAACGGTTGTTTCCGTAATTATGCGTCCGTGTTCGGGACACAGAAGTGCATATTTGAAAAAAAAAATTCAACTTATACGGGCTAGTATAATTGTCGCAAGTTGACATATAGATATTGGATTGAATAGACACGAGTGAACCTTTAAAGGTTCCGTTGTTTCATACGGTCGTTTAGAACCCCAAAACTGGAGTTCAACAAATCATCACACCAGGCAACGTAATCAATTAATCTAACAACGTTCCCATCTGCTAACATTCCGCATCTAAAAGCAACAATCCACTCCACTTTTAACGAATTGCCACCGAACCAAAGAAGACCACGGTTCCCGCATATAATTGATATCCCCCTCCTTTGTGCCCGCTGACAACGATGACAGGGTGACAGTGTAGAATATATTGGCAGTCCGCCAACCGCCCTGTAATATGTACGCCATTACTCATAGTCCCACGCATGGCGTGTACCTACTGACGTTTTTAACTACCAGCGCTGTTCGGTGATCGATTGTGTATGCTGGAGAAGTACTAGGATCACAGCAGTCGTAGTAGGAATACAAATTCTTGTAGTAAAATGATGTTGAAGATCCTCTTATCGTATGGGCAGTAAGATCTAACGACCCCACACAACCTAGTAACAGAGTTTCTAAACCGCCTCAAGGGCCTCTGACATGGTTTATCTGACGACCGCCATTTGGCGGCTGGGACCACCGGCTTATACGTGCCTTCCAAAGAACGGAATATTTTTTTTATTAGACGATTAGGTGATTCAAGCCTTCAATGTCCTAACCAAACTGAAAACAATTTTAAAAGTATATTTCCCGCGGGAATCAAACCCACGACCACCGGTTCACAAGGCAAACGCCTAAACCACTCGACCACGGGGGCAAAGATGGAAAGGATGGAGGGGAAGATGAAATTTTCAAAGACGAAGAACAGATACCGGAATACCGCATACAGGAGGATGAAGCGTTGGAAGGCCTCCCACAAGGTCGGCCTATGGTTTGGTAAGGGGCTGAGGAATTCAATGAATACGAGACTCACAGGTCCGGTCGATATGGTGATACTTGGGGAATGCCTATAATATTATAAGCAGTGGGCGTTTTTCAGCCGACACGATAGAAGTAAAGAATAATTCATGTTGTGAAGAATAATTCGTGTGTTATAGATATTCCGTTGTTTTACTCCTGAAGATCCACTCTCTCTCATATGTGGCGCCATAGTTAAATACCGCCATTTTCCCAATGGGTCCTGGATTCGATTCATAGGTTGATCAAACGTGGCCCTGATAGGATTTTTTATTTAATTTTTTCCGGATCTAAAAAGGCTACCATATTATTTTTATCACAAGCGTGTGGGTTTATGGTCCTTCATGATGAAATGTTTTGGGATCATCGCGACATTACACAACCGCCATTGTCAAATTCACAGCTGTTTAAAGTCAAACGAATTTTATTATTTGTTTAATTAATAGGAAAATGAGTTATATATATCCCTCTATTATTAATTAAATTATAATATATTAATGTAACCATAATTAAACAATACCTATGCCCGTTGCTGGACATAGACACAACAAATATTTTTGTATTTACGCGTATTTTCCCTCTACGTAAGTAGTTCACAAATATCAATTAATTAATGGCTGTCATTTGGTGTTCAAATAAATACTAATATTTAACCATAATATTTGTGTGGTTAATTAACTAGCCAAAGGTGTTTAAAACTGAATTATCTACCTATACGATTTTAATAAGCGCGTGTTATAATTTGTTGTAAAATATAAGTTGTGGCGCCTACTGAGGTTTAAAATATTATTTGCGTGATTGAAATATTGATATTATTTTTAAATCAGGCGTTTTGTGAGGTCTATACTGTGTCTAACAGCATATTACAGTTTTAGTATAGGAGTTCATTTTACACAGAGATAGTTATTTTAACAATAAAATTTTGTTAGGTACGGATAAGCGGATTCTTAATTTTAAAAGCAGACGCCAAAACGTTGATTGGAATAGCCGTAGAACTGGGGTGGCCAACTTGATTCGACCCAAGATCTACTTATTACTACAGAAACTTTGTGCAATCGACCAATTACATCCTTCTTAAAATTTTAAATGAAATAGAGTAGTTCAGTTAAAGGCCTCCCCCAAGCCTGACGGCATGATTGGCGCAGTGGTTGAGCGATTGACATGCGCTGCGTGTCGCGGGTTCGATTCCCGCACGGAACAAATATTTTTATGGCCTACAGATAGTTGTTCCGGGTCTGGCTGTTTGTGCATGTGTATTGATGTTTGTGAACGCACCCACGACACAGGAGAAATTCCTAGTGTGGGCCGGTTTTTTTTTTTTTTTAAAAAAAAGCCCTTCCAGGAACTTTTCTCTAGCGCCACCTCATAGCAGCCCTCACGGTGCGCATCCAGGTCATCTCGCCACTTCTTTTTAAACCGGCCTCGGCGGCGCCGCGCCGGTCGTCTTTGGGCGCCCATTGGGTGGAGATTTTTGCCCAAATGACACAGTGCATTCGGCTTACGTGATCCGTCTAATCCCATTTGAGCCTGGCGGATTTGTTATCTTACAAACGTCCATTATTCCCGTTTTGGAACGTATGGTGGTGTTTCGAATTCTGTCCTTTCTTTTTACGCCCAGAATACTGCGTTCCATCGCTCTTTGGCAAACTCCAAACCCGAACTTTTGCGACTCGGTGAGAAAGCAGGTCTGAGCTCCGTAGGTTAGGATGGGTAGAATACAAATTTCGATGAGTTTGATCAGGGATATATTTCTGATCAGGGATGTCTTCAGGGATATCGACAGATCACCCTTCATTAGTGTCTTCATTAGTGTAGCTTTTCCAGGCGTTTTCGTTGCGGCGATCGATGTCCTTTTTTTGTCTGTTTACGTAAGAAACTAACTGGTGTAAGTAGATGTACTCATCGACATAATGTATTTCTTGCTCATCTACTTCGACCTAACGCTTCGTGCTGTTTGGTGATTAGCTGGGGTTTCAGACCGATTCATCGCAAGTCCCACCTTGAAACTGTGCTCAACTCTTGGGGCATGGTCTGGAGTTCTAGAGCTGTGGGAGCGAATAGGACAATGTCTTCGGCAAGTCGGAGCTTTCTCAGACTCCTTTTATCAACGTCAATACTTTCGATCTTCCATGAGGCTACCAGTATTTTAAATATCTCCTCATATGCTCGTAAATAATCTGGGACAGAATAAATTGCCCCTTTTAACACCCTTTTAAATTTTGAATGAAGGTCCAGCAGTATTCAGTTTAAAGTTAGCGATGCTATTTTGGTAGTTGTTTATTAATCTAACCTATTTATCGTACTATATTATCTGTACATTTTTCTAATTTTAGTAGCTTAAACTATTCATATATTTGCGCAGTCTGTTATATTTTTATCCTTGCGGCGATCGACTGGAATACTAACTGCGATCGACCGGTCGATCGCGATCGACCGGTTGGCCGTCCCTGCTGTAGAAGTTTTAATTCAGTTTTTCTATGGAGAATTTTATTTAGAAATCTGCTAATCAGTCGCTGAACTAAACACGTCTGTAGTTGTAAAAGTTCGGCAGGCTCTTAGTTTATTGGAAATCGAAATTCAAAGTTCACATTTAGCATACCTCTGCAGAAGATCTCGTTTATATACATCTGTGTATTACACATTGTATATTGCATAACCCTCTGTATATCTTCAAACAGTAACTGTAACCAAAGCCAGCAAAGCGTATCCTAAACACAAACACAGGATATCGCAATTCTCTCGCTCTTCCTAGTTAGATATCGTACTTCCTCAGTGAACTAAACCAAAGTTAAATTGTACTTATTTATACAGGATGAATTTTTAATGTGCGCATAGAAGGGCAAATCCGAAACTATGACGAATATCGAAAATCACTGAAAGACACCATCCGAAAGTATCGCTAATAAGGATAGTGTAATAATACAGGCTGTTCTTTTTTTTTCAAAATCAACCGGTTCGATTACCGTTTTTTTCAAAAATCCAATGATACAGTTTTAGTTTTCATCAAAATCGGGCTCAAGATCCCTTTCAGTGTTTTTCGTTAATTCTAGTAATATGTTCGGATTTAGTCATCCACGCACACTTAAAATTGCACCCTCTATATGTATTTCCTAGTAAACCGCACTCGGTACAAGTTAGCACAGATGGTGTATCGATAGCAAATTAGCTAACAGTACCTCATTAACGTCTCGTGTTTGGAGAACGGTAATGATTGTGCACGCAATGATTCAATGTATTTGGAGATAATATTTGGGCTTGATTTGTAGGTTATAAATTATTTGGAAGCTTGAGTCAATTTAACACCTACAAATATTACCTATACATATTGTTGGGTGGGTTGGTGATATCATTTTAGTCGCAGATAACGCCTGGATGTTGAATACTGGCAACCTGCAGACACATTGTGTAATGCCATACTTTATACGAACGATCGTGTATTCTTTAATTTTGTCACTTCACTTTATCTATTTACTAGCTTCGGCCAGCGGCTTCGCCCGCGGGATCCCTAGGGAATATATTCCCGAGATGAAAGTACTCTATGTGCGATTCCAGACTATAATCTACCTCTGTGACAAATTTCATGAAGATCCTTTCAGGCGTTCTGACGTGATAGAGTAACAAACAAACATCCATCCATCTTCACAAACTTTTGCGTTTATAATAATTATAAATAGAAGAATTTTTAAACAGCATGAAGCAATGGATCTGCTTCCTTTAGAATTTCCATTCCTTTAGATTGTAAAAGGTTATTATGGGATTTTGTAAGGGGAGGCCTATTATACCCAAGTAAGGGCAATTTTGAGCTGAAATGGTGGTGTTTATGATACAGGAGACCAGAAATTAGGGAGATAAAATATCATGCAGCATATTCTTATACTACATAGAATCATATAATACACAAACCAATGCAATAAGACACTAAATTACGAAACCTTGCTTTTTCTGATACTATACTCTTTCTGATTGCTACAACCTGGGAGTCTTTAAGTCAAGAGTGAATAAGTTACTTCTAGGCAAGCGTGCTCCATCTTTGACCACATCATCGCTTACCAACAGGTGTGATAGTGGTCAAACGCATGCCTATCAAGATTGAAAAAAAAAACTTTACTACAAAGGTTTACGTAGTTAAATAAAGGTAAATAGTCTTGATTTTACTTTTTAAACAATAACATATTAAACAAAAACAAATTAAAAAAAAATGGTTCCTTATCGCGCGTTGTGAAAGGGGGCTAGAAAAATCATACGAAAAGTTGTAACGACACTTTTTGCCATAGTTGTAAGCCGTGCGGCGTGCGCGTGTTTCTCTGTCTGTCTCTCTCTCTCTCTCTCATAGAAAGCAAGCAAGTTATTTTCGTTTCGTCTTTCTATTTCTGTTTACATTATATTTGTTAATAATAAAAAAATATTATTATAACTTAAAAAAAATAAAATTCCTTCACTAATTAATCGAAAGGAACTTCGTTCCACGTGGGTGTCCCTTGACACCTCTCAAGTTTTTGTAAAACAATCGGGGGCCGCCATGTTTTTTGGTCGATCGGGGGCCATAGGTTATTAAACACTGCGTTTTTTAAAAAAAGAAGTTTAAACCACGTGATTTGGTATGGTATGTGGGATGCCATTATGCGTCAATTTCGGTTGACGCCCACTTGCACGCCGGTGTGCCAACGATAGATCACCGGCCCAAAGTAACAGTTTTTCACAATGATGAGTACTATGACATCTATGTAAGTATTAAGTTTATTCTATTACACATTGTATAAAATCATTTACCTAAAAAATGACTAACATAAAAAATCTCTTCAATTTCCGCTCAAACAATCCTGACCTAATTTCCCTTCTTAAATACCTACATTTCTTTCTAGGAAATCGCATTAATGTTTAAACTGAACTTATAAAGCCTTCATCTCCGCCCTAAGGCCATCATTCACGTCGACAGCCCATGAATGAATGTCTGAGAGGTGATTTGTCGGACGTTTATCTGTTTATTAACATCTAACTCACCATTGGCGTTAACGTTAAAAGCAGGTATATGTAAAGCAAAGTTGTAATGTCTTGGCGTCACGGTTTGAAGCGGAGGAAGTAGCGGACGTTTATCTGTCCGTTGACCACCACTAACCAACCAATGGCGTTATGAAAAATAGCGTTATCGGACAGATAAACGACCGATAAAACTTCAGAAAGCAAGCATAAGTAAAGCAAAGTTGGCGTCACGATTTGAAGCGGTGGAAGTATCGAACAGGACACTTACTTAATTCATCTTCATCTAATATATATAAATCTCGTGTCACGTTGTTTGTTACCGAACTCCTCCGAAATGGCTCGAACGATTTTCATGAAATTTTGTGTGTATGTTCGGTAGGTATGACAATAGGTGATAGGGTATTTTTTTTTTTGTATGGCGAAACAACGTTTGCTGAGTCAGCTAGTAAACATATAAAAATAAATATATCCAGCCTGCATTGACCTATCAAGTGCTAAACAAAGGACTTATTTTGTTTCTACAATTCTTTAAGAATGTGTGCGTCCTACATGCAGGTGTTTCTCGCGACTTTGGCGATATCGTCGACTCAAAGCACTTTTGTACGCCTTTGGTTTCTTTGCAAACATAAAGAGGTGGAAATATGTAAAACTAATCTTTGTAGCCGAAAAGTACGCGAGTTGTAGCGGAGTGGGGAATTTTTAATTTGAATAAAGTTAATTAACGATTATGATAGTTCTGCTGGACTTTTCCACTCCAATGGACATGCAGCCTTTAGCGCTTGAGCGCGTTAAAGCGCTGGAAAGCTGCAGGATAACGATACACTGTACTGTTGAAAACACACGACTTTGAAGCCCGTAATGACCAGTGGTAACAATACCCGGTCATAATTATCCGGTATTCGGTAATTATTTACCGTTAGTGCCAATAATTACTGTGTCGTAAATACAATATAATTATATTATTTATTATACAATTGTGGCTGGTGCTAACAGTAATTGAAGCGAGGTTGATACAGGATACTACAATTAGATTTCCCGAAAATTGGGGAGAGAGCTTGTCAAGGCTTGTTAATTTTATCGGGTTTGATGATGAAGTGTGAGACTTAAATGGGAAGCTTGGTTGGACTACGAATTTGAGGACTTTTGTAATGTTTTTATGTGTCACTAGCGGCCCGGCTTCGCACAGGTGTTTTTTTTTTCATTTTTAGAGGTGTGTGGAACAGAGAGTAAAGTCCCGCAAACCCCTATTGAAAAGGGAGGATCCTCCGCCTGGCAGTTGTTATGCCTGGTGGGCAACCGCCCGATAGTTAATATTCGGGCTGATGTGTTTATTCAAATCGCATGGTAAACTCTGCTTGCGCGATGCAGGATTTCGACGTAGTAGTTCGCTGCTAGTTGGATAGATGGCGTCGCGGTTCTTTTTTTTTTTGTTGCGCTGTAGATTTGCTCCGTTAGTATTTTTTGTGGCGGCATTAATGCCGCTACATTCATTCATTCAGGCGATTCATTTTTATTTATGTACATAGATTTACTGAAAATGAAAACTTAATATGAACAATAGATTAAAAGGCATTTAATGGCTTATTTACTCTCAAGATATAGAAGTTACACGAAGACTTATTTCAAGGCTTATTCCAGGAAGTCACCTTTGTAAGTATCTATTTTTAACCCCCGACGCAAAAACGACGGGTGTTATAAGTTTGACGTGTCTCTCTCTCTGTGTGTGTGTGTGTCTGTCTGTGGCATCGTAGCTCCCGAACAGATGAACCGATTTTGATTTTGTTTTTTTTTGTTTGAAAGGAGAATTAGTCGGGAGAGTTCTTAACTATGTTTGATGAAAATCGGTCCGAGATGGCCGCCGCCACAAAATGGTGGATTACATCTTTTTCACTCAATATGGGTATCAAATGAAAGGGCTTTACTAGTAGTAGTAACTACTATAAAAAATGCCACCACAAAATGACGTATTTTTTTTCTGTCTTGTCCGTTTATTGTATGTTACATTAATCGTTAACCCTTCATCTGTTTCACTGTCCTTAAGGGTAAACTGACAAATTCTCCCATCTGTTACGTCGCCCTTGAAGGGCCACTAGTCGCTGCCATTATTTCTGTCGTAAAAATGCGAAAAATTTGACAATTCATTCTTAAGAACACAAACAGATCAAACGTTAAATAAATAAATAACCGTACCCACCTATGTTTTCAAGAAATGATAAGTATAAAAGACATGTATTTCGACAGCATTTAATTTTGTCAATCCCATTCATTTTTGACGTTGCCACGGTACCGCTGACAGAATGTCACTTATATGGTAGACACCAGATAAATGTGAAATACCGGTCATTGAGCCACATTGTTTTTTCGATATCTATCATGAAATGTTGAATAATGTTATATAAATTCAAGTTCTTTAAACTTAACATACAGTTGTGTTGCTGGGGAGTTTGTTGGCCACTTCTTCCCAGCTAAAACACTAGGAAGTGGTGACGGGCTGGGCGATTTGGGGGACTGTCTTCATGTAAATTTTGACGTTCAAAAAGTGCTGATTTTCAGCCTAGTTTGAATAAATGCCTTTTGTTTTTGTTTTTTTTTATTTTGATTTTTTTACTTTTGTATACATGCCAATGACCTTGTGCATATAAACGGAGCTAACTACTCCTCTACGCGCCACTCCGCTAGCCGCATTTTTAATTTACTATAAAAATAACACATATTTTAAAAAAGTAAAAAAACCAAATTATTTTCGTTTGTATTGCAAAGCAGTAAATATTTTTTTATAGACTTTTGTTAAAAAATGAAGGAGTAAAATGGTTTCATTTCAACGGTTTGGAAGTGATATGGTGATTATTTTTTTTTATTATGTAATACCTATACATAAATTCTGGCTAAACCAAATTACGTGTCATATCACTACCTTTTTTTTTCAGATGTAATTTCTCAGTAAATGTCGACGAAAAGTTGCTTCATCTGCACGCTGTTTTTAAGCATTTCTCGAGAAAGACATAAAGCTGTCCTGAATCGACCTCGATCGTGATCATTTACGTTCTCTACTAATGAAAAATGGTTCATTATTTATTGTTCGGGTATCTACGAAGGGAAATTAGACAAAGGTCAATGTACTTTATTGTAAATTTATCTGGTGCCTAGATAGAGCCTCAGATAACACAGACATTTTATATTTTTCCAGGCAAAAAGCGTCCTTGGATATGTTTCGTCCGCAGATCTATCTTCTTTTTTTTTTTTTTTATTTGTGATGGGTTTGCTCTTGACTCCAGTCTAGGTCAAAGATGACCGAGACAAAGTCTACGATGAAGCGAGCTTACCCAGAAGGAGCCTGTTCACTCTAACTTTGAAGAGATTAGGGTTGTAAGCATTTGGAAACACGGACGCAGGCAGAGAGTTCCACTCCTTTGCTGTGCGCATTATAAAAGACGTTTGGAAACGCTTAGTGCGAGTTGGTGGAATAGCAACAAGGTAGGGATGGTAAGATGCAGTGCGTCTGGATGTCCGATGGTAGAAGGGGGCCGGTGGGATGAGGTCGTGGAGTTCTTGGGCACACTCACCGAAGTACAATCTGTAGAAGACCGACAAGCAGGCAACCTTACGGCGATGAGCCAAGCTATGCAGCTTGGCATCCACCAGTTTTACGTCACCGATGAGCCTCTTAGCTCTGCGTTCCACCGAGTCAAGCGCGGCAAGCTGATACTTAGCTGAGCCATCCCAAAGGTGGCTACAATACTCCATGCAGGATCGGACTTGCGCTTTATATAGGGTTAAAAGCTGTCCAGGCCTGAAGTATCGCTTCACCCTATTTAGGATGCCCAGCTTTTTGGCCGCCGTTTGGGCTTTGTACTCGATGGTGGCGCCGAAGTTGAGACTAGATGTCAACTCCATGCCTAGGAGCTCGAGCCGATCAGTCACAGGAACAGATGCACCCCGAAAAGTAGGAGTTTGGTCAAAACGACTCCTTTTTGCGGTAAAAAGACACGCCTGTGTTTTGGTGGCGTTAAAAGTGACCACATTGTCATCACCCCACTGGGAGACAAGGCTTAAGGTCAAATTTGTCCGCTCTACCATGGCCTCTCTCAAGGAACGAACTTCATCCCCGCTGGTTTTTGCGCTGGACAAGTATCTCTCTGAAACCGTACTGTCATCTGCGTACCCAACAAGACCAAGCTGAAGTAAGTCATTGATGTGCAGCAGGAAAAGAGTTGCAGAGAGAACAGATCCCTGAGGAACTCCAGCATCAATAGCAATGAGGTCAGAGGAGCAGCCGTCAACGACTACTCGGATCGACCGTTCACTCAGGAAGTCTGATATCCAGCTACAAAAACCAGCTGGGATGCCATAAGCAGGAAGCTTGCTCAGTAGACCTGCGTGCCAAACCCTGTCAAAGGCCTTCGAGATGTCGAGCGACACGGCAAGTGCTTCGCCGTGTCTCTCGATGGCCTCGCCCCAGCAGTGAGTGACATACACAAGAAGATCGCCAGTTGACCGTCCCCGGCGAAAGCCATATTGACGGTCACTGAGGAGATCATTGTCTTCAAGGTAGGTCAGCAGCTTACTGTTCAGAACCCTTTCCATAACCTTGCAAAGGATGGAGGTAATGGCGATCGGACGGTAATGGGCAGGGTCAGCACGGTCTCCCTTTTTGGGCACCGGTTGCACATTCGCAAGCTTCCATGATTTCGGCACCGTTCTTTTTCCAAGAGAGAGGCGGTACAGGCGTGCTAACACAGGAGACAGTTCAGGTGCACATTGCCTCACCACTCTCGCTGGAATGCCGTCAGGCCCGCTGGCCTTATTCACGTCTAGACTGCACAATACTCTTCGGACCTCTTTAATGTGAACTGTGATCTCCGGCATCGAAGAGTCACAACGAGGTAAAGTCGGTGGTTGCTTAGAGCCAGCGTCCAGACGCGAATTGCTTGCAAAGAGAGTTGCAAATAAATTTGCTTTCTCACTTGCAGAGTGAGCCAGCGAGCCATCAGGTTTCAACATTGGTGGCAAAGTGGGTCGACAGAAATTCGTTTCAACCGCTTTCGACAGGGACCAAAACTGTTTACTACCTGGAGGGTGCAATGCTATTTTGGCCCCGATACGTCCGACATGGTCAAAACGTGCCCTACGTAAAACCCGCTTGCAGAACTTAGCGGCAGAATTAAAGGCTCTTTTCCTCGCGCGAACCCTACGTGCTTTAACCTTTCGGTCGCGGGCCTTGATCCACGCTTGGTATGCAGACTCTTTACGGGCCTCAGCGTGGGCGCATTCTGCATTATACCAAGGCCGGGATTTGTGACCGAGCGGGATGTCGGAGAATGGAATAAAATACTCCATCCCCTGCCGAATCACGTCCGCAATCAAGTCAGCACAGCACGAGGGGTCACCCGAGGAGAAGCACACTTGCCGCCATGGATAAGATGCAAAAAAGTGCCGCATCTCATCCCAATCTGCTGACTCGTATCGCCATACTCGTCTCGTGCCTCTAGGACTCTTATCTGGAGGAGAGCAGGTCAATACGGATTTCACCAGGCAGTGGTCAGACGTTCCCAGCGGAGCTGAGACCGATACTGATTGACTGCCCGGATCAGTTGTCAGCAGAAGGTCCAAGCAATTGGGTGTATGGGCGTCAACATCCGGTACCCGCGTTGCCACATTCACCAGCTGGGTTAGATCTAGCGTTAAAGCAAACTTGCGCGCCTCTAACCCGGCATGGTCAGTTTTCTGGTACGGGAACAACCACTCTTTATGGTGGGCGTTGAAGTCCCCCAGAAAAATGAGCTTCGCTGTTGGGTACCGTTGCTGGGCTACGTCGGCCGACTCCACGAGGGAATTGAACAGCGCTGTTGTCTCCTGATCTCCGCTGTGCGATCGGTATACGCCGATGTAAATAAATTTCTCCACGCCTGTGTCCAAAAGTAGCCATATGGCAGAAAAACCCGATTTCTCAAAGCAACGGAGACGACGACAACAAATGTCATCACGGACGTACACACAGACCCCAGCCTGCTTCTTGAACTTGTGTTCCAGAGAGTAGCCCGGGTAGTTGAGGTACGCCACGTCCGACGGGGTTGTTATCTTCGTCTCCGTTAGGAAAAACAGGTGCGGCTTCTCGGTCTCAAGGTGGTGATGAACCGGATCGAGATTGGAGTGCAACCCCCTAATATTAGTGAGTTGCACTTTTAGTGGGAGGAGGTGCAGCCGTTGTTTTACCATATTTTTCTTCTTTGCTTTGGTCATCATGAGAGTAGATGGGGAGAAAAGTTGAACTGTCGAGGTGCTGCTCAGTGAACCAAGTGGAACACTAGAGCTAAACTGACCTGTGGGGAACTCATTTGGAGACTGCGGGGACGCCCGAACCCCCCCGGATATGGCCACCGGGTCCTCCCATCCAGTCGCCGGCTGGCACGGTGGCCCAAAACCCGGTATAAATGAAATTCAACCACAAGGATTATTTGGGTTTTTCGTATGAGCAGCCTCGTCGGAACGATTACGTTTGGACCGATACTAAATATACATATTCTTATTTACCTTTTTGTAAATTTGATTTATTTTAAGCGAATTTAGCTATAAACGTGATTTGCTGAGATTTCAGCTGGGAATTTATTTCTTGTTTTTCAGGAAAAAACGCAATTGGTTTATTATTTGGGTTAATTAGTTTATCGTTGATAAATAGATTAATCATTTTAACCGATATATATATGAGGAAATGTAGTGTGTCAGCAATATTTTGTGTTTGATTCGATTTATAGAAATTAAACTGTTTTCGATTTTGGAACTGTTCGGCAAATTACAGCAATAACTTGATGTTGTGGGTAACGTGATATAAATATTAATAAATACACTCGTGTGGATGTGAGTGTGAGTTTTAACCACTCAAGCGTCCACGGTGAGTGTAGTCACCACAAAAATTCTTGCCTATACCGTCCATGGTGACTACAATCACCAAACGACATCGTTCAATTTAAACGTGTACAGCGCTAAAGTTAACTCTTAATAATACAGTAGAAAATTTTTACATGGCGCTATATGAAGTTTGTCATCCGTGAGAGTGAATTTTATCCGTGCAATGCATTGATATATAAAAAAACCCAAGATGCACAGTCTCGAACAAATACAACACTCGAAACTGTCGTCAAAAACTGACATGTATCAAGTGTCATGTGGGAGTTGTGTGTAGTTATACCATAAACTAATTTTTAATTCAACCTTACCTACACGGATCGCTTAAAGTTGTTTTTACAAAGTAGTGCAATATGGCGAGCGATGCGAGACTGTTTCAAACTTGCGCATAATTATACATATTGCGCTTATTTTTTGCGGACGTTTTTGAGATGCTGAGTGTGTATCTTGGGGTTTTATATATCAATGGCGCAATGGCAACAAAATATTCAGAAAAAAATGCGGAAATGACAGCTCGCTATTTTTGTTTGTAAACTGTTAAAGAGTGTGGAGATGGAACAAAAATGTGCTAAGTTTTCTGTTCTTATACGTTATTTCTAATATTGTTTCATATCAAATTAATTGTGAAGATATATCCTTTATGAAATTTGTATCATTACGACAATTCTAAAACGTTTGTATATAATAATTGAGCTGCAAAAGTAATATAGTCACATGATCCCTACGCGATCATCGTTTGATGATTAAACGTTGTTAAAAATGTATTCTTATCGGATATTTTTGTTATATAAATGCTAAATATAAGAGAATACTTCACTAATATTATGTTAATAGCCATTTTCAAACAAAATATGTTGAAATGTGTCTAGAAATGATTAAAACGCAACTCGTTATCTATCATTTGAGTGTTCAGGAATGCGGTCCCCGTGGCTTTGTTTATATTTTTTTTCACAGAAAGCTAACTACTAATATTAAAATATTGGTATGATTTTAAAAGGTATATTATGTACTATTATAATATACAAAAATCGTTCCCGGTAACTATTATAGTTTTCTTGTAAAAGTCAAAACAAAGAATAAAAACTATATCTTTTTTTGTTATTCTCAACATGAAGCTTTATTTTCATCCTATATTATTAATTTGAGATATTTACTTTAACTAAATTAAATTCTATATCCTTTTAGCTTTCTGCGAGTATTTTTTATTTACATGTAGCTATAGGAGTTTCTTTGTAGTAATCGATTTTGCTAAAAGAAATTCGTGCGGTCGTAAAAAAATAATAATAATAATAATAACCCCACCGCCGTATCTCCACGTTGACGTCGTGGTGGGGCTTGCGTGCCCCAATGAACCTTAGGTACTCATACTTAGGGTGAGGGGCCAGACAAAGAGAGATGCAATGCGCAAGGCAGTTTTGTGGCGAACTGTTGGGCAGTAGCGACCCCACGGACCTGATCTCCTAGGAGAAGTCTAGTTCTTCATCTCCGGCTTGCCTTTATTGGCTGGCTGGAGTGAACACTGACGAGGAACAGAGCTCCCACCTCATTCTTGCCTTAATCGGCCGGTCTGAGTGGAGATTCGCAAGAGCAAACGTGCTCGGGAGAAGGATGTATAATCCAGTAAGATGCTGGTAGGGATCTTGACCGTACTTCCGGGATTGTCCTGATAGCCGTGGTATACCTCTCCACTCCTCTAGCACTTCAGGATATGTTGCCTCCTTGGAGCTACGTCACTATGTGCTAGCGACCGTTTTCGGGGGCCCATTTATTGAGTGTGCAAGTCACCCCCTGCCATTTTAAAGCCGTCTATATTTTCAGTGGTCAGGCAGGGGCCAATAGTTCTTTCATAGTATACGTTAATGAATCCACTTAACCACCCAAACCCATAGCCTGTCACCTTTTGTTTCCATATTATGCAATAGTTTTGCACCTACCGGGGATTGTCCTTAGGTATACTTTGATAGTGCATATAGGGATAATCGTCGGTTGGTGCCCCATTCCATTAGAAATGTCTAACGGGGCCTCTGCGAGTTGGCTTCGGCCCCTCGTACGCCTACCAAAGGACCGGGACCTCAGGGTCCCGAGATTATTCACGACATACATTAAATAATAATAATAATAATTTATTTGCATTAAAGTTTTACATTTTATATGAAACACGTGGTTGTACATTGACCTTCAGGTAAATTAGGTATACAATTGTATGGCGACACCAGCACCCTTGCTAAGTTGACAAGACAACTTGTGTTAAAGATGCTGGGCCCGTCCCTTAAGTAGAGGCACCTTAATTGTAGGCTATGAGTAGGTATACAGACAAATAAATTATTTAGAAAAGGAAACAATAATTAAAAAAATGTATCCTATGAGTGGAGTAGCGTAAAGTGTATGTGTGTGTTCGTGTGAGTGTGAGTGTAAGTGTGTAGTGTGTGTGTGGTGTGGGTGTGTATGTGAGAGTGTAAAATTTTTTTTTTTTTGTTTTTGGGTAATGGTTGTGATGAGCGATTGTGTTAGAATAGTATTAGACGAAAGTTATTTTAAGACATCAATAAGTGTTCTGTATTGTTGTAGTTAAGAGTTAGTAGCCAATTATTTAGTTTCTTTTTAAGTGACAGTTTAGGTAGCGAGTAGAAGTTTAATTTTTTGTTGAGTTTATTGTAGAGATGAGGACCTTGGAAACAGGGAAATCTTCTTGTGAAAGAGTATTGACAACGGAAGTGTTGACATACCTTGTCTTTGCGTCTCGTGGTGATTATTTCATAGGAGGTTTTTTGGTGCTGATATAGAACTGTGTTAAGCACAAATAATTGTCTGACTGTAAGGACTTCACAGTTCCTGTATAGTTCTTCAGTTGGGAAAAGGATGGACCGAAAGGTACTAACTTTTAGCACGGCTCTCTGAGCTCGTTCTAGCTTTAATAATACCGTTTTGGGGGCACCACCCCATGCGCAAATACAGTACGTTAAAAGAGACTGACAAAGAGCAAAATATGTACACCTAATAATTTGGGCTTCTGCGATGTGGCGGAGAGCTTTAAATACAAAAATCAGCTTTCTGATTCTTTTTGTGAGTGAGTCTATATGTGCTGAAAAGTTCAAGCCATCGTCAAGAGTCACTCCGAGGTATTTGAATAAGTGACATTTAATGCGCGGACAGGTGGGGCGAGAGTCGCTCGCGCGCCTGGACGCTTGAGTGGTTATACAAATCATGATAAGTATTTTTATGTACGTGAAAAGGCTCCCACAAAACATATATTCTTACTTTAAGGCCTTTAAAAGTTTTATTTTTTTTTCAAATTTATTTTTTCATTTCTTTTCTTAAAAAAAAAAAACGTCGCTCCACACTAGGAATTTCTCCTGGATCGTGGGTGAGTTTACAGACGTATAACTCACATACACAAACAGCCAGACCCAGAATAAGTATTTGTAGGCCATACAAATATTTGTTCCGTGCGGGAATCGAACCCGCGACACGCAGCGCAGCAGTCAATCGCTTAACCATTGTGCCAACCGTATCGTCCAATTTGACGAAATTTAAGAAATATTTCACGGGACACAAAATATGTAGCACCTTTTCCGGTAAGAGCTGCTTTGATTCAACCTGTATGGACAAGTTTGCACTTCTCAATTTCAAGCTTTGTCAAGTTACAGTTCGCATCACCGTTGTTTGCTCCTCCGAAGTTAGGTTTTAGTGACGACCGCGCAGGTGCAATCGCATAAACAAATGTTACGTTCCTAGAATATTTTTTTGTTTATACGTATTATATTATGAACAAGTAACAAAGACTACCAGTAACACTAATAATATCAAAAAGTAACACCACAAAAACACAAATAAACAAATTAATTAGTAAGAAATAACCAAAATAATTAATTAAAAACAATAACAACTTGTAACACTTTTTGCATCAACAGTTGTTTTGCATTGAGGAAGCGGGTCACACGTATGCATCGAAAGTATACGAGCAAGTGAGATGCCATTACAACCGCCATCTTGCGCAAACACGCGCATGCGCGACCAGCCGCGCTTGCGCTATCCTATGTTTTTTGTCAAATTGACATCCTGCGCAGTTGATTGCGACGTACTTCGGGGAGGTAACCTTGCGTGACGGGAACTGTACTGAAGTTCGATTCATCGCATGATGATGTTCGAAGGAATGAATTGGCCGTGCTAAGTTCGATTCATGGTTATTTCCTTATTAATGCCAATAAATCACCATCAGATCACCAATTCATCAGCCGGTCTATTTTGTCAACCACTCACCTTAGACACTTAAGTGAAGTAATCTATCATTCCTCTTTGACATGATGGACACGATGGATCCATGATTTGAAGAGGGTGGCTGATAGCGGACGAATGCAGACTACTCAACACCAGGATGGTTGTCGCTCCTTGGGGGACTACTTACGTTCAGCAGTGAACGGTAATTGGCTGATGTTATTATGATGATGAGGATGGAAACCTCACTTCATGATCACTGCACCTTCTGCTAATCTTGATAATGAACCATGGGAAATGGGAAAACTCTTATTGTGGAGGAACTTTTATGAGAAAGATCTCAACGAAATATTGACGCTTAAGTTTGATAAATAATATTAATGAATCAGGTGAACGATCAAGACAACCTTTCTCCTAATATTTCGAATGTGAACAAACTAAATACACATTTTAATGAACTCTCAAGCTGACACACACATGTTGAAATATTATAATAACTTCGCCCCAAAATCTAAACAGAGTGAAGATATTAAATTAAAGCACAAGTACGCAAATATGCACTTTAATTAACACTGTTTCTACATTCTGCACTGATTCAGACTGTTTAATCTGCAAGATATTCGCTAAGACACACATTCAAGTTTTAATATTCATATCCTAAGCATATTCATTTTCTTTGTAAAGTGAAGATTCATGAGCTTTCATCAAACTTTAAAATAGATGAAGGAGTATTTAGGGTAGCACTCGGTTGTATGTCTGTCTGTCACAGACAATTTTCTCCGAATCTACTAGACTGATTATGTGAAAATTTGAAACATATATGAACTTCTGTAGTTCCAACCAGCGCGGCGTAAATGACCAGAAGCTCCAGTAACATTCTGTCAGTGCTAGCGTGGCAAAACGTAAATTGAACTAGCTTCTGCCAGCGGCTTCGCCCGCGTGGTCCCTAAAGAACATACTCCTGGGATAAAAAGTAGCTAATGTCCTTTTGCAGGCTCTAGACTATCTGTGTACTAAATTTCATTTAAATCGGTTCAGTAGTTTTGGCGTGAAAGCGCGACAGACAGACAGAGTTAATTTCGCATTTATAATATTAGTAAGGATTGAATTATTGAATAGAATGGCACTTTGTCCAGAGCCTCTGAGGCTCTACAGATGTAAGCTTTGCATCTGGAGAATCTACCTAGTATATAGTAATTATCTGCCTAGCCTTTTCCCAACTATATTGGGATCGGCTTCCAGTCAAACTGGATTCAGCTGAATACCAGTATTTTACGTGGAGCGGCTGCTACCAGACCGCCACAACCCGTCAATTAGGTAACACGGTAGGTACTTCTTGGCAAGACTGGAGTCAGGTTTACTTGGTTTCCAAGAATCTATAACGACTGCCAAAGATGTACAAATGACAGCCAGGACCATTGGCTTAACGTACTTTTATAGACACGGAGGAATCTCGGAATGTTAAAATGGTCACCCATCCAATATAATGCGGGTCACAAAAGGTCATTATCTCAACATACATAAAATGTTTTATATTGTACAGGTCAATAAGTTCCTAATGTCCACTTTCAATAAAAACTGAAACTATTTAACCGGTGATTTTTCATTGGCACACGTGCGTGCCATTGGGCGTCAACTGAAATTGACGCATAATGGCATCCCACATGCCATACCAAATCACGCGGATTAATCTTCTTTTTTAAAAAAACGCAGTGTTTAATATCCTATGGCCCCCGATCGACCAAAAAACATGGCGGCCGTTGATTTTTTTACAATAAATTATTCAATTGTTGTTGCGTCGCGACGGCTATGGCGACCGAGTGCTCACAGGACTTGGTTAAATACAGTAACACTAATAACGACGCCATACAAGTACAAACCACGACGCAAAGCTTGTACATTACAAAGTTTAGTTAACGCTACACGAACTGAAAAGTTAACCGATAACTTATAAGGGTACTAACAAAGTCTGGCCTGTTATTTACTTAGCGTTAGGTACTCGGGGGGTAGGTTGAAACAGGTGTAATTTGAAACAAGGTTGAATAACGTTATTGAAATTTGAGCAAATCCGAAATACAGTATGTGTATGATTAACTTAACCAAGGCAAATATTTAAATCCCCTATGTGTAAAGTGTTCTTATTATAATGGAAATGAATATCAATAAAAAAAACAGCCAAGTACGAGTCAGACTCTCATAAGATGGTACCCACTTTAATTATTAATTTAATTTAAATTGTTATTACTTGTTGATAGCAGCAATAGAAACACACACTCTGTGAAAATTTCAACTGTCTACCTAATACGCTTCTTGAAATACAGCCTGCTGTCAGACAGACAGACGGACGGACAGCAGAGCCTTAGTAATAGAATTCCGTTGGTTTGGGTACGGAACCCTAAAAAGCCCACCATTATTTCCATTTTCTTCGCTATCTTCGTTTTTCATTGCTGAGATTCGCTAATCGTTCAGTAACACACACTATTAATATCCATTCTATTGGCACATTTCTCGGAGAACGAAAAAAAGATGGTCGATGGGACCGAAGAGTTCTAGAGTGGCGGCCACGTACTGCACGCGTGGAAGGTCTCCCACTAGGTGGACCGATGATCTAGTGAAGGCTGTGGGTTTTCACTGGCGCATAGTCACATACATGTGGCGACAGTGGGCGTTTTTTGGCTGACATGATGATGATTATTATCATCAATATTTATAAAATTCTTCCGTTATTAAATGACTGACAGACTACGCGCAGCCAATACTGCCGTAGAAAGCTGAAATTTGGCATATAGGTTCCTTGGGGAGTATACTAAGAGAGGATATCCCGAAATTCCTACGGGAACGGGAAGAAACGGGATATGCGCGTGCGAAGTCGCGGACTAAAGCTAGTGTTTGTATATTCACAAACATAAGACAGACTAGCAACACTTAAATTTCCACCTAACGCTATACAAATTGCCAGCTCGCAACTATTCCGCCAGTAGCAGTATGCTATTATAATGATAATTGTACAAGCGTTGCTCGCCTGCTGCCTGCATTAGAATTAGTCATTTCCTCCTGGCTATGCCGTTGTATATTCCAAATGTATGAGGAAGTAATCACGGCTCGGAGAGGCTAGCTTCCAGTTTGTGTTTCTATTTTTTTTTAGGATTCCGTACCCAAAGGGTAACTAGCGAAACCCTATTACTAAGCCGCCGCTGTCCATCCGTCCGTCCGTCTGTTTGTCAGCAGGCTGTATCTCAAGAACCGTAATAGGTAGACAGTTGAAATTTTCACAGATTGTGTATTTCTATTGCCGCTATAACAGCAAATAATAAAATATTAAGGAACCCTTCGTGTACCTCGACTTGCACTTGGCCGGATTTTTCTATCTGCTGGATGAAAATATTATTCAGCTGCCAAGCACCGGGTGTGAATTCACTCATCCAATGTGTAAAAAATAAAATAATCCCCCGGCCCAAGATTAAGTAAGCAGAAGATATATAGTGCTGCTGTGTGTGCGCAAACACAGGTGCACACTCCGATCTTTTATTCAGACAGTCCAATGGACGGCAATTCAGCACGCCAGGGGAGAGATCCAGCACGCCAGGGGAGAGATCCAGCACGCCAGGGGAGAGATCCAGCACACCAGGGGAGAGATCCAGCACGCCTGGGGAGAGATTCAGCACGCCAGGCGAGAGATCCAGAACGCCAGGGGAGAGATCCAGCACGCCAGGGGAGGGATCCAGCACGCCAGGGGAGAGATCCAGCACGCCAGGGGAGAGACCCAACACGCCAGGGGAGAGACCTAACACGCCAGGGGAGAGATCCAGCACGCCAGGGGAGAGACCCAGCACGCCAGGGGAGAGACCCAGCACGCCAGGGGAGAGACCCAGCACGCTAGGGGAGAGACCCAGCACGCCAGGGGAGAGACCCAGCACGCCAGGGGAGAGACCCACCACGCCAGTGGAGAGACCCAACACGCCAGGGGAGAGATCCAGCACGCCAGGGGAGAGACCCAGCACGCCAGGGGAGAGACCCAGCATGCCAGGGGAGAGACTCAACACGCCAGGGGAGAGACCCAACACGCCAGGGGAGAGACCCAACACGCCAGGGGAGAGATCCAGCACGCCAGGGGAGAGACCCAGCACGCCAGGGGAGAGATCCAGCACGCCAGGGGAGAGACCCAGCACGCCAGGGGAGAGGTCCAGCACGCCAGGGGAGAGATCCAGCACGCCAGGGGAGAGACCCAGCACGCCAGGGGAGAGATTAGGCACAGGGCTATTGACTTGTTGTGGTACTAATTCGAAAGAGTCAACGCGGCCCTGGAACGCAAAGGGCATTCAAGTTCAAGTTATTTATTTCATAAACAAAAAAACATTTGTGTCGAAATATTTACACGGTATGTATACAAAAAGAAACAATACAAACAAAGTCAGATTGAAGGCAAACCTTCAATTCAATTTTACGTCGTCATTTGGAGGAACACGGATGAGTTTCGTAGTCAGTAAGAGTTTCAGTCATTTGATGCTTCCCATCCTAAAGGACTAATGACTTTACGTGCTTTCTGAGGCACGGGGTTGCCACATCACCAACTTCACGGAATACAACTGAAAAAGTCGTTGTGGAAAACCACAATAGCACTTTTAGATCCAAGATGATATTTTAGTAAAATACAATGTGTTTTAGTATCTAATACATAAAAATCTCGTGTAACGGCGGTCCGAAACTCCACAAAAACGGCTTGACCGATTTTTTTTGTGTATATTTGGTAGGTCTGAGAATAGGTCGCAGGTTATTTTTTTTATATTGTAAAACAACGTTTGCCGAGTCAGCTAGTCTACTTCTGAAAATGATCTACTTTTACTACAAAAAAATCTCTGAAATCTGAAATAATATTTGACATTATTTGCATTCGTAAAATCTGGGATCTCGCTATTCCCGAAGAGAATTATTTTAAATCAGTCAACGTGTTAACCAAACTTCGACCAACCAAGTTCGAACCCAACTCGACACTGCGCCACCAAGTCATGCTCGCACATCACTAGTCCCCTAAGTAATCAAGTACAATTGCGCTGTGTGCACTTGTGAGGTAATAGCGTCGTCGCTACATCCCGATATATCACGCTAGTCTTACATACCTGAGCATGGATTTAGAGTTGTTTGTATTCGACGTGACGGGGACGACACGATATACTAACTTGGGATCGATACAAAATAATAATTAGGTAGCGGGCATTGCGATTATCGGGAGGAATGTAAAGCAGTTTTACTAATGGAGAGAGGAAGAGTCCAGGGCTTCTCCTCTCTTTGTAGAGTTCTGTACCTGACGGATAACAACGGAACTCTACTAAGCCTCTGTTGTCTTGCAGTCTGCTTGTCAGCGGGCTGTATCTCAAGAACGGTAATAGGTAGACGAGAGAAATTTTCACTGTGTGTATTTCTGTTGCCTCTATAACGACAAATAATAAAAATTAAATTAAATATAAAAATTATAAGGGGCTCCCATACAAGTAACGTGTACTTTTAATTTTATGGTACGGAACCCTTCGAGTGAGAGTCCAACTCGCAATTGGCCGGTTTTTAAAGCCCAAAAGGAAGTTATTGGATTAAAGTCAGGCAATGTTTTCGTACCTATTAGGAACGAAAAATACCTAAAAATATGGTAAATAGGTAGTAACTAAGCCCACAATAATCCTCCCGTCCTATTTTCCTCCCGGCCGATCTCTACTGTGCACAAACACAGGTGCATTTTTCCTTTCGAGGCATAGTCGTCTTAGTCATATGACACCCCTGATCTGGGAATCGAACCAAGGACCCCACGCTCATCACGCTTGAGACCATGATATTAAAGAGACAGCCCATACTAAGGAAATTTCTAAATCAAAAGATAACTTAAACACTACACAAAATATGAAAATGATTTAAGGAAGCCAGTTTGTTATTTCCCGATCAGGAAATGAAATTACAAGTAAGATTCAGTCTACCTTTTCATGATATTAAGTAGGTTTAAGAGCCTAAGTAAATAATTTCGTGGCGCGATTTAGCATCCCACACCCCGAGCGCACCGCACACTCTCCTCGTACTCCCGCATCGAAAGTTCAAAAAATCGAATATAGCGACACCCCGTCAACTAATACAAACCGCCAAATGATTCAGGGTTACTCGCAAGCAAATTATATTAACTTATATCGATACTCTTATTAAAAACCTTTTTAAAGAGAGAATAAAATAAATAGACAAAGTAAACAAATAGTAAAGTTATTCGTGTTATATCATCATCTGCCTAGCCTTATCCCAACTACATTCTGGTCGGCTTCCAGTCAAACCCGATTAAGCTGAATACGTATTTTACGTAGAGCGGCTGCCTACCAGACCTCCACGTCCTCAACCCATTAACTGGGTAACACGGAACTTCTTGACACGGCAGGAGTCAAGTTTATTGGCTTCTGACTACCAAAGATCTACAAATGACAGCCGAGACCAACGGCTTAAAGTGCTTTCCGAGGCATGGAGGGAACTCGGTGTGTTAAGATGGTCACCCAACCACAGACTAACCTTGGCAAGCGTTGCTTTACCTTGAAGATCGACCCGTGCAGCTGTTATTCTTTAGCCAAGATCTCCTCCATGTTTCATTCGTGTTATATAAAGTGGTCAAATTTGATGTTCAACTTTATTTTGCCACCAAGCTATGGCCAAGGATTGCAGTTCAAAGGCCGCCATTTTGTTTTTGAGAGTTTTCAAGACATTGATCATTACATTAACATCATTCGAAAGTTCTAATACAATTGAAGAACTTCCAAATCATATTCAACGCTGATGGTATGTATTAATGTGAGAGCCTATGCACACGGCGTATTTTTACCGCGCCGACGACGCACGTTTTGCGAACGCGGGTCCACGGCGTTATAGGTAAAGGGACCAAAAAGCAGATCGTCGCATTTGCATCGATTCAAACGTGCGTACAAAGCGATACAAACGCGCGCGACAAGCGCATTCAAAGTACGTGTGTCTCGAGTTTGTTTATTAAGAGGGGACTCCCGAGGAACTTGATAAATAGGTATTTAAAGAAACTATTGCCGATGCGTCGCACTGTGCCCTGTCAAGTAAAGTGCAAAAACGACAACTGCATCAGCGGCTGATTACGACTGACCTAAAAAAAACCTTGACCAAAAGTCGTTTTGCATTCCGCTGTTTTATTCTTCAAAACTGGACTGATGTATAAAAATTATGTATCAAAATTTAGAAGAAGACTACATCTATGCTCTTATTATTTTCTATTTTGATAAAAACTTACCAAATTTGTCTGATAGTCGTCTGAACATGGCGGTAAAAACGGGGTTTTTTCAAGTTTTTAGATAGTCATAATTCTTTAAGTATTATGTTTTGAAAAAAAAAATGATAGAGGCACTTATTAATTCGATCTAGATTTTTTGGAAAAAAAATCATAGCTCTAGCAGCGGAATACGTTTGCATGGAGAAAGGCCCAAGAGTTACCGACTAGAGTCCCCTCTTAACTGTCGGAGAAAGGTGTGGGGGAGAGGCACTGCATGGTTTACTTGTCACTCACACGACATCCGATAGCATTTCGAATTTTTCCCCCATCTTTTATGATTGGGCAATGTTTTAAAAGTTGTATTAAAATGACCATCACTCAAACTTCTTTTGCTCGTGAATGGGTTAATCCAATAATGTTGCTTATTTTTTATACTTCAGACTCCATTTTACTACTGTTGAGGAGTCTGGTGAAAACACAGAGATTTCTGTATAAAAATACATACGCGCGACTGAAGCGCTTTTATACCGTCTATCGCCGTATCAGCGCGTTTGTATCGATACAAATAGTTCTACGATTACAGCGCCATAAAATTTTTTGTATGCAAAAATTAACCATCGGCGCCTGAACTTCGTTTAAAGCGCGTTAGCACGCATCATCACGATCGATCGATTAGGCCTTACACACGATAGGCTTCTCGCGATTTTCAGCAAAACGGTAAGTTTTATCATAAAAGTAGTTCAGACAAAAATTGCAGATCAGATAAATAATTATCTTTAAAAATGGCTAGATACTTTTTTCCTAAGGGCCACCGTTCCTGAGATATCGATGATATCGATTTAAAAAGTTGGAAGAGTTGTAATCGTCATAATATGCACACGTTTCCACACCACCTTGAGCGATCACTCAGGTCTCAAAGAGCTGAGAATCTACACTGACGGATCAAAGACAAGCACCGGAACCGTAGTTGGAGTTTACTCCAATGACCTTAATATCAGAATATCCAGACCACTAGGTAAACTCAAAACCGTCTATCAGGCAGAATGCGTGGGCTTTATCCTGGCGGTCTATGCCATAGAAGCCAGGGGAGTGACGGATACCCACATTCGCATACTCACCGACAGCGCCCCAGTCCCTCGATTCCTAAGGAAGCATCACACTACCTCGAAACTCATACAAGAATGCCACAATTCACTAGAACGCATCACGGTGACCAACCGCAACACTGTGACGCTGCAGTGGATAAAAAGACACAGCGGATCACAAGGAAATGACGCGGCCGATGAGCTGGCCAGGAGGGGATCTGATACTGTGGCTGTTGGAGCCGAACCCATAGTACCACTCCCCTTCGGCCAGCTGCGCACATGGCTACAAGAACACACCCACAAACAAGCGGAACGCTGGTAGGCCTTAGCACCCCGCAGTAGGCAGTCCAGGGAGGCTATGCCATCCTTGAACAAACACTTACACACGATAGCTATTACGGACAGTTCTTTATGCAGAGCATGCATGGTGGAGAAGGAAACGGTATCGCACGTACTCCTTGAGTGCACAGGCGTTACCGAAATACGGAGTCAAACAATAGGGTCACAGAACTCGCTTACAGATGTTTTTACACACCGGGAAAACGAATCAGCTCGTCTATTCTGTAAGTAACTATTTCGATATCAAGCTTCACCTGAGTGACAAAACTCACAAAGTGAGCTTTATTGCGCACAGCATAAAGGTCTTAATTTAAAACGCACCTCGAATTTCACTGTCGAGATACGAAAATGTTGTTACAGAATAGCAGTGCTGTTTCTGGAGGGAGGTTGGCTGGTTGGAGTATTGGCTCACGCACAATGGTCCAACATCAGGACTAAGTGCGGAAATCAAATCCTAATAGGTAGATAGATAGATACCGTTTTGCTGAAAATCGCGAAAAACACGTTTTTGTGACTTTTGACCCCAAGTAATTTTTTTTCCAGGTATCGGATCGATGAGGCCTTTTTAGATTTCATTTATCATAGTGTTTTGAACATTCCTACCAATTTTGAGCTGAGTGCGATAATTGTAACTTCACTCCTATTTTTTGGTCTAATTTGACCGGACTGATACCTATTGATTGGTTTTAGAACTAATATTTTAATTCTGTACCGCCACAACATTATAAATCAAATAATAAACATCAAATCATCTAAATAAAGGCGTCAATGTCTAATAGAATCACGAATAAGTATGTTTGGGGCTAGAATTATGAGCAGTAGAGACTACAAGGAGGTCAGAATCATGAAGGAGTAAAATTTTCGGGACTGACTACTATTTATTTACTCTTCATTTCTTTTAAAGTAGGTGTTGAGGCCTCTGACCTCATTCCCCTCTTTATGATTATGCGTTATACATTTTTTGAGTTATTCTCACTTCCCTCTTGACCTAGTTCTGAAATTCACGCAGATGAAGTCGCGGGCAGAAGTCAGTTTCTAAACTCATTTTTTTTCGTAAACTGGCAAGTTTAATTACTTGACATATTGATGTTTGACGTCTTTCAAAGCACGAAATAAATTAATTTATTTTAACCTGTTTCTTAAGATAAATTTTGAGATAAAAGCTATAAAAATAGACACTCCAGTCCAGAAAAAAAAATGCTATAGCTATATTACTTTACGTGGCTGAAATATTATGTTTGTGGATGTTCTATACACAGAAGTGAAAGTGATGATTTTATAATGATTTGCTGGTGTTATTAGCCACTATTAATTTCCTGTGATATGAATCCTTTGTTGCGTTCAGGTATGTTCCCAAACGTTGTGCTTTACCTAGTTTCAGTCTTTTATTTCATACCATTTTATACATCATTTCAATGTTGACACGAACAGAAAATAACTATGATTACATATAGTTTAAGGCCACAAAATTACAGTGAAAATAATTTCATAGCACGAATTTTAATAAATTACAACTTTAAGCTGCTGAACTATGTAAAATATTGTAAAAAAAATATTTAAATTACGAAAATCTGACAGCTCGGATCTGCAAAAAAGTGACATAGGTGCTACGTTGACAAGGCCCACGGACCATCTAAATTGATCTGAATCGACAGTGATGCAAATACTTTTAAAAGGCAAAAGATGAGATGGCGATAGAATGAGGGCGGCACGGAATAAATAACGTAAGTGCCAAAATTAATTTTCGAATTTTATAACATAAAAGTAAAACGAAATCAAAACATATTAAGAATTTAGCTAGATAAAATTATTTTCTATGTTTAAAAGTAATTTTCATAAAATCAATACAATGCATTACGCCATGAAAATGAAAATGGCAAAAAGACAGATCGAACTTTGCAACTTTTTTCTATCGAGAAAATTTCTTCGTATCGTGTATTCCTTTAGAATTTAGGTAGATCATAAAGTCAAGAAACATGAACCGAAATATCAAATCCCTATTATAGGTACTTTACGAGAAAAAACAATTCTCAAAACGGCCTTATTAGTCGCATAGCCCCTTAATATGTTAACGTAATCAACCAAAACCAAATTAAAAAAATGTAAACAAAAACCACAAGTTAAATAATTCAAACATTAACTGACTACATTATTATTTTAATTACCCACGCAAACCCATTTTCAAATAAATCACAGCCTTTACCCTGAACAAAAACGTGTCGGTCCCGCCCCGTCGGTATGTAAATGGACCTGCATTAGACTAGATTTATGCCCAGAACTGTAGGCTGGCACGGTATGCAATCTATTTGCATATGAAAAATCTGAGTCACTTTCAATTTTCCAACCGATTTTTAGATGATTTAGGACGTTTCTTACCCGCGTCGAACAATTTTAGAATAGGTGCAGTTTTTGACTGCAAGCTGCTTGAAATAAGCGTGCAAAATAATAGATACAAATGTACTTTAGGAGGAAGGTAATATTTGCAACGTCCGTTTGACGTTTTGATCATTGGTTCACAATCCGTAGCTTGACTTAATTCAAAAAGGTTTTCTAGTAACTAGAAAAAACAACAAGTCGAAAAAGGTGGAAATGAAAATTTATTTATTATTATTTATTTATTACGGACATACATACAGCTATCATTACAGTGACCCAATGCGATAGTGTAGAAAAAATAATTCAATTCAATTTATAATACAAAAAAAAAACAATAAAATTCAATTCATAAAACAAAACAATTAAAGTTCAATAAATAAATCAATTAAATACAATTATTAATTAAATAGTTTTCATATTGAAAAACATCATCAACATTTCAACATCATTTCAGTTTAAAAACGTCAAGTTTTTAACAGAGGCCAAGCGTCACCATTTCGATTGGTATAGGACCAATCGCTTCGTGGATTCAGTAGACCCACGTGGCCCTCACTGTAGCCACCCTAGTATAACGTCTGAAAACCATCATAATTGGGTAAGATAGAGAGAGAGAGACGGAGCTATACGGGATAACAAGCACTAAAATAGGCGCCAGATAAGCTTGCAATAAAGTACATTAATCTTTCCCTAATATTCCTTCGTAGATACCAGGAACAATAAAATTATGAAACGTTTTTTATTACTAGATAACGTAAAGGATCACGATAGAAGTCGATTCTGGGCAGTTTTATGTCTTTATTTCTGTTTTTGAGGTTCCTCCGACATTTCAAAAGTTATGAAAGTCAATAAATTTATATGGGTGAATGAACATTATTGCACATTTATCTGGCACCTACTATATCCCATTTTCCGGATGAAATTAAGACTTTGCAATACAGCCCCTAGCCCTTTCAACTCAATGTCTTCCAGTACAGTCAGCACTCCAGAAAAGGTTAAGAAAGAGGTTAAAAAATTACAGCCTAAAGTAGTGTCGTTAACGTCTCCTTAGTATGTAAACGCAGACGAGTAAGCGAGGCAGTCTAGATTTATGCCTAGAATTGTACCTAGGCCCACCGCAATGCACTGCCGGCAATCTCGTCGAGTATGAAAAATTGGCTCGCCTTGGACACGATGGACGCTGGAGAGTTTCCTAAGTGAGCGGTAAGGGGCAATTAAATTACTTGGCTTTACTAAAGTACTTGCTCGAAAGGCCAACTATTCCAATTTGTCTTTACACTTTCGTCGTTTTGTCGTTTTTGACGGTGTGGTTTTGGATGTGTAGCAACTTGTAAGGGTATTTGAGGATTTTTAAAAGAATTGCCAATATTTGAAGATAATGATTGCAATAAATTGAAATTAAAATAAATTGTGAGTGCCCACTGTCTAATTGATAGCGTGGACATTCGTGTTTATGACGTTGGATGAACCAGATAAAAAAAAACTTTTTTTTTTCTGCTGAATATGATGGTTTTGCCCAGTTAGGATAACGGAATAAACATACTCCAAAAATTCCACAGGTGGCATTTAAAGTTCAGTTTACCAAAATAATATTTTCATTATTTTTCCCATTATTGATTAACTAATTAGTATAAGGCTCATTTTCAGTATAAGTTTTAGACTTATTGTCTACCTGATACGTTTACACTAAGGAAAGTTTTATTAGTTACATTTTTTAATTAATTATAATTAAATTTCTTTAAAAAAATGTATATTATTAGCTTTTATTTATGTATTCAGCATAGACAAAAAAGACAAATCTAATTCCACAAAAGAAAAATAATATCAACATTTTAATATTAGTACTACTCATCCATTATTTATCAGTTGTCTGAAACCACAGATTGTATTATAATGTGATAAAACAGATGCGAAGGTATCTCTTCTTATCTCAAGAAAGAACCTACTCACTGTACATTCAAATCATCTTCCATTACTTAAGCCAATGCTTTTAAAAGGTTGAATTATTTTATTAACTTTTTCAGGAGAAGGGTTATCAGATCGAAACCGCAGAAAATAGTTAGTTCAGAAGGATCAGTCCATGCAAAGAATTTAATTAGCTAACCTAACTAGGTACTAACGAAATACAATTAGACTTGCTTAATTTGTAGTATAAGTGTTCCAGCGATAGAGTTTGATTTTTTCACAGCTTCAAGGGTGAAATCTACAGTAGATTTGAGTATATGATTTTAATTTCAACTCGATACTTCCACGCGTTCCCGAGATAAAGGTTCTTGACAGACAGACCGACGGACGGACGGATAACAAAGTGATCCTATAAGGGTTCCGTTTTTTGTTTTGAGGTATGGAACCCGAAAAAGTCACAATTTTATTAAATTTTTGACATATTGTGAACAACATGCGAATAAAATACGATGCTTACAAATTAGTAGAGTTGTCTCACGTATCTATAAAGATGATGACTTATGAAATAACCACAATGAATGCTTGCCAAGCCAAAATATTTCAAATAAATACCAACGTCGAGTGTAATGTGGTTAGACCTTTGAATGAATATCACGCCGTATTCTGCGGTTTAACCTTTTGTGAATCAACTTTGCATTACGTCGGGCATATCAAAGTCAACTAATTATTTATAACTCGGGGAACAACCCACAAATATTCTAGAATTACACATGCCTTTGTATTACAATGCGTACTTATTAGATTAAAGAGCATTATGCATTTGGCTTTTAAAATATTGGCTTTGTAAATCTGGAAAAAGATAGGTTTCTTATTTTTAAATAACAATGAGGTGAATTTTTGGTTAAAGAATGAATAGGGGTTTTTCTTTGCGAATCTAATGGATTAAACTAATGCACAGAATTATGTTTTTATTGATGTTTAAATCTACATTTTCTATTATCGTGAGCAGGTAAAGTATAGTTATAGCTGCCATTAAAACGCCATTAGACAAAATAAATTCATAGCGAATCATTTGTTAGGAAAGAGCGATTTAACGAGAAGACATTTTTATAAGTATTGAAAGAAATAATCCTAACTAATATTATAAATGCAGAAGTAAGCTTGTTTGTTTATTTTTTATCCGTCCATTTCTTAACAGCTGAAGGGAATTAGATGAAACTTGGCTCACGGCTTTTCTACTTTCACGTAGGCGAAGACGCTGGCCTAAACTAGTAAATAAAAACTTTTTAACAATAAAATTAAACCTCCGAAAAAACTAAAAAGTAAAAAATAATAAACCTTATTATAAAAAATAACTTTAGGTAATTTCGGAAGTCGATGTTAACATACGAAGAAACAATCAAAAACACTGACTTCCGAAATTACCTAAACTAATTTTCTAATTAATTAACATGCTTAATTTTTAACTACTTTTAAAATAGCTACCTTACTTAATCTATTAACCGTTATATAATCTTACTTTAATTATTACTTGTTATATAATATAAATACTTAAATAAACAGGCTTTATATGTATACCCGGGTAGGCCTACAAAAAATGCTACACAACTCTGCACTAAAATCTGTGAGTGAACAATAAATCACCTCTAGTTTCCCCCCCTTAGGATAGATTTTTTTTTATAAATTTGTGTGGGACCACTTTGGAGGTATACCCTATCCAATAAAAATAATTATCAAAATCGGACTACTCTGTAAAAAGTTATGCGTGGTCAAACATTATAATCAGTGAGTGAACAATCAATCATCCCCTGTTTTCCTACGCTTAGGGTTGGATTTTTTTTCCAAATTTATATGAGACCACCCTCGAGGTATACCCTTTCCAATAAAAAAAAAAGAATGGGACTACTCTGTAAAAAGTTATGCGTGTTCATACATAAAAATATATTGTATATACGCGTCGACTTGAGAACCTCCTCCGTTTTTTCGTCGGTTAAAACAAGAAAAAGAGCAAAAAGATTTAAAACTAACCCAAAATAACGACTTTTAAATATAATATTAATCACATGATGCCCGGTTCCTGAGGTTTTCATCAGTCGTTTATATGTCCGTTAACGTTATTTGTCAGAACGCCATTGGTTGGTTAGTGGTTATTTGACAGATAAACGACCGATAAAGCACCTCAGACATCCGGCAATAGTCTCAGTTTCCTAGCTAAACCATGGTGTACTTTTCACTGCCTTAATTGTTTATATTGTTAACTGTTACTTAATTGATTATTGTGTTAATTTGAGCACCTACCACTATTCTCTGCATCACCCATAGGTTGACTGGTAGAGAATGCCTCTTTTTTTTGGGACAAGCCTACCTCACATTCCCAACCACTGCAACTCCTGAAAGTCGAAAGAAAAAAGCCGAGCCAATGAAGCCCGACGAGTCCCGGAGAAACGATTTAACTGTCGGATCCTGCAACGAATTTAATCAGAAAAGTACAGCGAAGGAGTAGGTAAAAAATATATATATAATTTCCACTTCCCTCCTTATCAAGCAGGAGACAGAATAGAGCTAGGCCAATAGGCACCAAGGTACATATGCAACTGGGTTAAGCCCAGTTGTCAAGCACCACGGATTATAATTATATTAATTAAAACTAATCGGTCCTAAATTGTGAGCTACTTTTGATTCCAGTAATAGGTATAGCAAAATCGCCTGAAAGCACGGAAATTTGTTCTGGTTTCTTTGTAGAAACCAGAACAAATTTCCGTCCGTGTCCGTGTAGTAAACTACTCCAGATTTAACCTGAATACTATCTAACATAGTATTGCGTTCAGTTTGCCAAAGAATACACTCCCATAAGATGTGGTGTGCGGATTGTTCGTATTCATAGTCGGCTGTAGAACATTGACATAAGGGCGAGGCCACAAGCATGAAGGAAAATAATTTACTCTTAAAGTTGCCATGACCTGTGAGAAATTGGGCAACACAATGATCCACCTCCAGCCGCTGGTAGAGAATGCCTATGGCATTAAGTCCGCCTATGTACATTTGTGTACTGAGCTGTTAAATTAATAAATAAAATATTAATTTTTGCCTTAATTGTTCACCCATACGCACAAAACGTTTTGGGAACACATTCATAGTGCGTACAGCTAAGGAGTGGAATTGCCTGCCGAAGTCTGTGTTTCCTGATAGCTACAATCTGGGGGTCTTTAAGTCAAGAGTGTATAGGTTACTTCTAGGCCAAGCGTGCTCCATCTTCGACCACATCATCGCTTATCATCAGGTGAGATAGTGGTCAAACGCGTGCCTATCAATAGTAAAAAAAAATGTTCGTCAAATCAATTCATTAACAATTTCTCAACATTTGCGTAATGGCAAGCGGTTTGAAGCAAGGAACCATTAACTTTCAAAAAGATTATGTTAATTTCTTAAAATTCATAACATTTTTATATTGCTACAAAAAAGAAATGGCGAAGATTATTTTATCTGTCTATATTTTCATGTCCCAATTTTATTTAAGGCATGTCTTCTGCTTGTCAAACGAGCTATGGAAGTCCGTAAAATATATAATTGATTGGTGCCCTGAAACACGGGGCCTGGCTGACCACATAAGAGATGGCGGGTGAACTGGATACCTTCCCTAGAAATTAGAACGAAGCAGCACAAAATAATGCCAGATTGAAGGAAAAAATATAGATGGAGGCCGTTCTGATGTGGAAAATGTTAGACTAGTTGTTTGTTTTAACTGTCAGTGTCAATGTTACCAACAATTACATTAATCGACACTGCTGTCAGGCTCGTGCTCTATTTGTGTTTCTTCATTACATATTTTTCAGTAACAAGGAGGAACTCGCGGCTAAAGAAAAACAGCCGCACGGGTCGATCTCAAGGTTAACCAACGCTTGCCAAGGTTGGTCTGTGGATGGGTGACCATCTTAACATACCTAGTTCCCTCCGTGCCTCGGAAAGCACGTTTAGCCGTTGGACCCGGCTGTCATTTGTAGAACTTTGGCAGTCGTTTCGGATTGTCAGAAGCCAGTAAATCTGATTCCAGTCTTGCCAAGAACTACCGTATTACCCAGTTAATGGGTTGTGGTGGTCTGGTAGGCAGCCGCTTCACGTAAAGTACTGGTATTCAGCTGAACCAGGTTTGACTGGAAGCCGACCCCAATATAGTTGAAAAGACTAGGCAGATAAGATGATTTTTCAGTGACAACCCGAAGTTTCGAAGTTAGTGGTGTTTCTGCCCTTCGGACTATGAAAGCAATGAAAAAGGGTTGGTTCATCATTATGTGTTTGCGCACGCACTTGTGCACTATAATATGTCCCGTGTCGATGGCTGGTCTCAGTTGAGATTGGCCGCCACGGCCGAAATCAGTCAGGACTATTACGAGTTAATAATCTACCACCAATTTCGGTTGCTTAGCATGCTTAGGCCACGTTCGTTTATCTAGAACGTATCTGAAGTGGACGTGATCTACTAGGTCATACAAAGGCATTGGATATCTATTGCTTGGGCAGACAGAATCATATCAAAGTAACATTCTTGAAAAATCAATCAATATAAATGAAAATTTTCGGTTACTGGTACTGACTGACTGCGTGAGTGACTGACTGACAACGCACAGCCGAAACTACTGGTCGTAGAAAGCTGAAATTTGGCATGCAGGTTCCTTGGGGAGTGTAGGAGGGCACGATTGGATTTCTCGAAATTCCCACGGGAACGGAAAAGACAGGAAATACGCGTACGATGTCGCGGGCAAAAGCTATCCGTCTCTTTATTTTCGGGACGCAGCTGCTTATTAATATTAGAGCCGAGATAAAGAGCTTGGTATATCTCTGCTATTAATGTAAACTCTTAGTTGCAATGTTATTTTTGCGTACTGTGTGTATCGTTAAATATTGTGTACTTGGTTTAAATCAAGGCAAATAAATGAATGTGAACGGTTCAGTAACAATATCTGTGTGTTCTTCCTCAAAAACTACCCAAAAGAGTAGCAGAGATTTAATTTTGAACTTCGTTCAGCTAAACTGTCTGCCTAGCCTTTTCCCAACTATATTTATTTATTTAAACTTTATTCACAATTGTGGTACATGGGCGGACTTAATGCAACAAGGCATTCTCTACCAGTCAACCTTTGGTTTTAAAATATTACGCTGTGGTAGGTTTACAACCAATAAATAAAATTTAAATAAGAATTTTGTTTCGGGAAGAATTTACAAATAATATGTATAGTACTAATAAAATACATATATACGCTAAAATAATAAATTAATAAATATGATGGTAAATACAAATCTTTCTGATGAAGAGAACTCAAAAACGATGACTAGACCAAACTAAGAATGACAGGCTTTTAAGTGGTGATTTCGGATTTTACGCTTAAAGGAAGATTTTGACTCAGCCTTCTTGATGTCAAGGGGAAGCATATTCCAGAGTTTGATGGTTGAAATAGCAAAGGAATTAGACATAAACCCGGTGCGGTGAGAAGGAATGTGAAGAAGTAAGTTTTTCCAGTCAAACCGGATTCAGCTGAGATTTCCTCCGGTACTCCTTGCCAAGACTGGTGTCAGATTTTCTGGCTTCTGACTATCCGTAACGAATGCCAAATATCTACAAATGACAACGGCTTAACGTGCTTTCCGAGGCACGGAGGAGTCTTGGTATGTTAAGATGGTCCACACACCAACCTCGGCAAGCATTGCTTAACCTTCAAGATCGACCCATGCGGCAGTTGTTATTTAGCCACGAGCTCCTCCTCCGTTCAGTTTTAACTAAAAATGATAATTATATGCGTTCAAAGCGAAGCGAGAAAAGATTCAGACTTTAAAGAGAGATGGGCGTTTTTGTGTTCGCCTCGTTAGCCTAAGTGGTTTAAAGTCTAGGAGCCAGCGATGCATGCATGAGCCTCCCAAATGCGGCTACTTTGCTTCTTATTAAAATTTTATTCGAAATTTTCTGGTCTTTAATACAACGAAAAAGTATTATGGGCCATTTTAAGCCGAGCTTTGGGGTCGCTTTTTATGTTATATTTTCAATGGTGATAAGTATCATTTCTTTGTTATTTAGTGCTCTTTATAACCACTAAAGCTTTGGCGTGTTTTTTGAGCTTTTATAAGTATAGAAATAAGCTTCTTTAGAGCTTATTCTGATGTAAATATTTATGATCTAAGTGATACATTATGGTACGGTCAGTGAATAAATAATAAACTTTTCTTTGCTTGATTGATCACTAAAACTTTCATTTGACATTGTTATAACTATTAGAGGTTACAGCAAAGCTGTTTTATGCGCTGCTCAATACATCCCTAGCTTTTACTTGCGGCTTCGCCTGCGCTAAAGTAGCCTATACTATAATAATAATAATAATATATTTTATTTTCTATAGGTTGTACAAAACACAAATTTAGACATTAAGCAGTTTTAAAACAACAATAAAAGGTGTTTACGTTGAACTCCGGTACCCAGTGTAAGATTAAACTTGTGTTTAGGGTACCGGCGTTCTCGGTTACAGTTTGAGCACATAACAGAAGTTGTAAGACGAGCACAGTATATTACAAAAACTTAAGTACTTATTTACTAAGATGTAGCCTCATGTGTGATAGGATGAGTGTGATGGTGTGTGTGTTAATAAAGTCTATATATGTTTGTTATGTAAGTCTATGTAGTGTATATAATATAATAAGTGGTTAGAGTAGGTATGCAATTAAGTGTTTTTTTTTATTTGATTTATTACTTCACCTGTTCGATATATTTATCAGATCTTCAGTCTTATTATAATCAAGTGTTAAGAGCCACTTGGAAACAGTGGTCTTACATCCATTTCGGCAGAAGGAAACAATGTCGCAAAGTTTATTCACCTTATTGTATAGGTGATTTGACAGTATACTATAATGGCGCCGGGCAAGCTTTGTTCTACATCTGTGGGTAGGACAAACAATGTAGTATCTGCGTTTTTTGGTAGCATTCGGCTCATATTCAACTGAAGGATGCTTACGTAGAATAGTGCCGAGCACAAAGAGCTGTCTCACCGTATGGACTTTACATTCTGTGTAGAGAGTCGTTGTGGGATACCTAAAAGGCTTACAGGTCATAACTTTAAGGACAGCTCTCTGTGCCCTCTCCAGAGGCAGAAGGGATGTTTTGGGTGCCCCACCCCACGCCGTAATGCAATAGTTTATAATGGATTGGCACAAGGCATAATAAACGGTTTTAATAGTCCTTAAGTCCACAGTGTGCCTTAGTTTCTTAAAGATAAATATACACTTGCGAACTCGTGATACAAGATGTCCCAGATGAGGCTTCCACCTCAAAGAACTATCAACATGGACTCCGAGATATTTAACAGACTCAGACCTTGTAAGTTTTGGACAGTCACATTGTGAAGAGGATAGACCGAGATGACAATTATGAGCTCTGAGCACCATTGCATCAGGAGGAGGGAGGTTAGTGTGTTTTAATGAGAAAGCTAAGTAAACCGTTTTATTTAGATTTAATGTTAAAATATTGTTCGATAGCCACTCCATCACAGAAGCAAGAGCGTGTTCCGCGTGTTTTACTGTTTCAGACCAATCACTACCATGAAGAAGCAGGGCCGTATCATCTGCGTAAGCAAACATGGAACAGTTTGTTAGAGACATCTTACATAGGTTGTTGATATAAATTAAGAATAAAGTTGGGCCCAAAATTGAACCCTGCGGAACGCCAAAAGTCAATAATTCAGTGTCGCTAATTACTTCATTAATTTTTACACACTGGGTTCTATCACAAAGGTAATCCTGGAATATTTTAAGGGTATGTCCACGAATGCCCATAGTTTCTAACTTGGATAAGAGATGAGGTACAGACACAGTGTCAAATGCTTTAGAAAGATCCAAGAAGATAGCCAGACATTTCATTTTATTATCTAATTTTGCCACTACATGATCTACCAAGGCAGCAACTGCATCTTCAGTTGACCTGCCACCTCTAAACCCATACTGGTTATTACTTAGGATTTTGTACGACTCAAGGAAGTTTACCAATCGAATATTTAGTATCTTTTCCAGTATCTTCGAAATGGCAGGTAAGACAGAGATAGGTCTATAATTATTTACACTGTGTCTGTCCCCATTCTTGGAGATTGGACTCGTCCGCCTTACTGTAGCTAATACCGCCTCTAGGATTCCATATGTTCTTTTGCTTTAAAAAGAATTGATAGAGTAGCTTTTGGTTTAAAAAGAATTGATAGAGTAGCTTTTGGTTTAAAAAGAATTGATAGAGTAGCTTTTGGTTTAAAAAAAAATGATAGAGTAGCTTTTGGTTTAAAAAGAATTGATAGAGTAGTTTTTGGTTTAAAAAGAACTGATAGAGTAGCTTTTGGTTTAAAAAGAATTGATAGAGTAGTTTTTGGTTTAAAAAGAATTGATAGAGTAGCTTTTGGTTGAAAAAGGATTAGGTCAGTGAATAAATAATAAACTTTTCTTTGCTTGATTGATCACTAAAACTTTCATTTGACATTGTTATAACTGTTGGAGGTTACAGCAAAGCTGTTTTATGCGCCGTTCAATACATCACTAGCTTTTACTAGCGGCTTCGCCTGAGCTAAAGTAGCCTATACTCGTCCGCCTTACAGTAGCTAATACCGTATCTAGGATTTCATCTATTCTTTTGGTTGAAAAAGTAATGATAGAGTAGCTTTTGGTTTAAAAAGAATTGATAGGATACGGAACACCACGCTGCGCTCCAAAAGAGGTATTATAGACGTGGGCAAGAAAGCTGCCAGGCTGAAATGGGACTGGGCAGGTCCTACTGGCCGCATGCGTAGTGTCCGCTGGGTAAAAGTCACTACACAATGGGTGCCAGAAGATGGACAGCGTTGCCGAGGCCGGCCCAGAAAGCGGTAGCGAGACGATCTGGACGCACACAGCGAAGGCTGGTTCGAGGTGGCGCAGGAGAAGATTGTCTGGAAGGATATGGGGGAGCCTTTGCCCAGCCGTGGGACACAACAGGCTAAATTAAAAAAAGGATGGTCTGAATATTTTTTTTTATGTTTACCTACATAGTACAAACAAAAATCTTTGGAATCTCTAAGCGCAAGATCTAACCGAACAAAATTAAGTATTCGTTACCAACATTAACTCCAGACAAAATGGCCGCCAAGTACAGATTAACGGCGCACAAATACGGGTAATTAGATCCTTAGGCTATAAAATTAAAACAGGCGTCCATTTGCGAAGAATTTAACCTTCAGCACTGGATTGATGAGTTTGTTGGCTAAACTGATCCTTTAGGGAATTTAATGCAGGGACGCAAAAAATATAATTAAAGAGACATTAATCGTTTTTGGTAATGACACGGATTAGTGGTTGAGGCAATGGGCAATTCTATTGGGCGCTAACCGCTAACCGTAGTAACTTACTACTTTGTTCTTTATTTCCTTAGGTTTATGGAAAGGGGTTAGAACCTTTTTGGCATATGAGCACGTGATTAGTCCATTTTTAATGAGTTTTATTGTAGTCACATGGCGACTTTACCTCCAAATATCTCGGCAACGTGACACTTTAGGGCACCATGTTGCCAAAGTTATTGTTTGTTTGAGTGTCATCTGTTGTTTAAGCGACAATAGAAATACACAATCTGTGAAAGTTTCATTTGTCTACCTATTACTCGGGTAGTTACATTATACATCTATGCATTTGATTGCGCCGCTGCAGCGCTGGTCGCGTCAAATGCATAGATGTAAAATGTAACTGTGCCCGCCGCCGCCGCGCCGCTCCTTGCCCGCTGAGTTCGTGTCCGCGGTCTTACGATTCCTGAGATAAAGCCCGCTGACAGACAGATGGACGGACGGACAGCGGAGGCTTAGTAATATTTATTCGGTTCCGTTGGTTATCCTTTTGGGTACGGAACCTTAAAAAATGTTCGAACCCCTTTAAAGAAAACTTAGATACTTTTTTTACTTTTGTAGTTATAAAACTGAATGCACCACCTAAAAAAGCATGTCAAATAAATTAATTATTTGATATCTATAATTTACATCTCAGTCATTCCTGTCACTGAGTAAAATACACAAAAAATCAAGCTAAGTGTTCACAAAAACAAAACTCCATTTACAAAACCAATAGGTTTCAAATACTCACCACGTATTCAACAAAATTGCTCACGTGCTCAAATTGTGGAAAACTTTTAGCGCTAGCGCTAAAGTATGAAACTTCATCTACGCTTCGTGTTTCACAATATCTGGCCACAAAGGCTGAATAACTGTTAAAATAACTTGAAATATAAAACTGAACCAACCTTTGATATTAGAACGCGTGAAAACTAACGAGTCTTTTCGTTTTAAAATTTATAAATAAGTGCTTATGAGCTTGAGAAGATTTTAACAGCTCTACAAAAATGTTTTTTTAGTATTTGAAGAACATTTTGGTATGATAAGAGGTGATTTAAGGGTAACAACTTTTAAAAATTACTTGAAGTTTAAGTTATCTGCCTACAATAATTTGTTACTAAAGAGAATGTACCTCTATTTTACTATGGGTCCAATCTAATTTAAAACCGTGCCGTGAGCGTGCTTTCGTAGCTTTTTCTGAAATATCAACAAGAAATTAAATTGCATGCCAAAGTCAACTCCTTCAACATCCTTTCCTTAGGGAAACTCATTAATATTTTAAACAGTGCATTAAGTAATACTGAAGTTAATTAAATTCCTCGACTACTAAGTAATAGCTACTTTAGCGCCATCTACAGTACCAGGTGTAACAAGCAGTGCGATGCGAATCGTTCGGGATTCTGTTCAGACTACCAGAGGGTCATAAAACAGAAAAGATCTCCCGCTAGGAATCACAAAGGGTTTGTTAGTAGGTTTGGTATAAAAATATACGTATAGGTATACAATGCTGTAAGTTGTGAGAAAATCAAACTGTTTATCGGGAAACTAGTTAATATTAATATTTTCAAAGAGTACATTAAGTAGGTAATACTATTTCTAAAGCTAATTAAATTCGAGTAACAAGCAATGCGAAGCGAATCGTTCGTGATACTGTTCTGACTACCAGGGGATCATAATAGTGAAGAGATCTCCCGCTTGGAAACGCAAAGGGTTTGTTTGGTGTTGTGAGAAAACCAAACTGTCTTTTAGGAAACTTATTAATAATTCTAAAACAATGTATAAAGTATCACTGAAGCTGTTTAAATTCCTACTAGGTACTACAGCGACATCTACTGTAACAGGTGTAACAAGCAGTGCGATGTGAATCGTTCGTGATTCTGTTCCGACTACCAGGGGGTCATAAAAGACTGGAGATCTCCCGCTACGAATTATAAAGGGTTTGTTTGGTGTAAGTTGTGAGAAAACCACACAATGTGCTATTCTCTATGACTGCCATCAAAATAAAGAAATACAGTTTTTGTTGCATGAAGGTCGCCCTATCATATTATTTCTCTTTCTTTTCTGTCTACTGCTGAACGTAAGCCTTCCCCTAAGAACGCCAATCATCGGGTCTTGAGCAGTCCGTATCCATCCGCTGCCAGCCACTTTCTTCAAATCATCGATCTAACGTGCCGCAGGGCGTCCCACACTACGTTTGCCCATACGCGGTCTCCACTCTAACACATGTCTGCTCCATCGACTGTATGTCCGTCTACAAATATGGCCGGCATTCTTACACTTGATCTTGCTGATTCTACGCACAATGCCGGTGACTTAAGTTCTCTGGCGAATGACTTCGTTGCCAATTCTATCCACCAGAGGAACTCCGAGCAATGCTCTCTCCATTGCACGCTGAAAAACCTTGAATATGTGGACCAGGTCTATAGTGAGTGTAAACGTTTCGGCTCCATAAGTCATTACGGGTAGCCTCCCTGCCTGCTAACGTCTTATGGGATTTTTCGTTTAGGTTACACCCTTCAAACTTTTTTGGAATGTGAATACCTAGGGGTCACTGACGCTTAAACAGAGATTAAAAATTTATCGATTTGAATATATTAAACAGACCAAATATCAAACATTGGGGCAGCCCACCAGACACAACACTGGTCGGAGGATCCTCCATTTTCTATGGAGGTTTGTGGGACTTTGCACCCTGTTCCGCATACCTCTGTAACGTGATCTGGTAGGATCTGCTCTACTTGTACACTTCTGTAGGTTGACGATTTTTGCAACCAAAAATCGCTTCCGCTCACACGTGAACCACACATAAATGTACTAAATCATATTCTCGGCCGCCGTATCTGTTGCAGCATTCATTGACCGTTAAATCTTTTTATATACGTCTCTTCGTACCCAGCTTGAATCCGACTCAGCTTCCCAAAGTCACATAAAAATTCTAAGATATTTTGTAAGAAAACACCATATTATTAGTTTGTTTGAAAATGGTATTTTTTCTGCTGATTCGACATTGAACCCTTGTTCGGTAGAAAGTATTTATGAGTCGTTTGTCATCTTTGCTGGGTCGGGCAAGTTTGCTGTATTTTGAATAGTATGTGGTAAGCTGTTTATGTCAATTGTGTGGTGTACATGTTTTGTCTATATGTTGTTTATTTCGTCCACTGTTTTTATGTTTATGAATTTTGGGAAGGTTTGGAAGTTGTTTCTTTGTTTCCGTTGGCTTTTTCAACAGATTGTGATTAAGGTGCGAATACGAATGTTGCTTAAAAAATAACAGAATTGGTACTCAGATGGGCAACAAGTAATCAGCATCTGTCTATCTGCGAACGAACGTTCACTGAACTCACAGACGGTGTCATAATAATATTAACAGAACTATATTACAATAATAATTTATATACGAAACGGAAACATGAAAATGGACAATAAGGAAAAACAATGTTGACAAGAAGCCGGGCACGATTGCAAGACGCACCAACACCATCTTCGGGTTCGTCGCTCAGCTCCGCCTCGCAGCCGCCGGGACCAGCGCCAGCCGTGAGTCCTGAGATTCCGGTAGCTGCAGTTGCGTCGAGCTCGAGCGACGAATACTTCTCGCCGCCGACGACACCACCACCTGCGCGTCGGCGCGGGCGAGGCCGACCACCGGCCTGCTTGGGACCTCGAGGCCCACCGGTCTCTGATAGGGTCCCCGCTATCGGTGGAAGTGTGCAGCGCATGCGATGGACACAATCCATTAACGAGAATGTCATGCGCTCATACTTTGGGGCTACAGAGGGGGGAATTAACCTGACTGCGTACCGTGGTCGGATGCTCTCTCTGTTTCAGGTACTTGAACCAGCTGTCAACGTGTCGGCCCAACGACTGTCGGATCAAGTGTGCGTCATCCAGCGTAACCGTATGTTGGATGATAGTGTACTTGATTGCCTCCGAACTGAAATGTGTCATTGCTACTTCGTTGCAGACTGTGGCACCACAACAGTCAACGCAGATTCCTAGCCACGCTGACGAGGAGAGTAATGACAGGGTTACAAACGTAAGTACCCAGTGCAATGACGAATTGAGGAGTGCTTTGGAGTGTGCTATTCAAGAATATCGCTACATGCCGCCTGAACTTAGACCACGTTTACCTCGTTTGCCCATGCATAACAAGAACAGGGCGCTGGTGGCTGCTCTGGATTCGCAGTTGTCACATCATTTTGATGACTGCGAAGACCTCACTGATGCACACTCGATAATGTACTGCGCGGCTATAGCGGCATGTCGTGTAGCTCATGTCAAAATAACCAATGATAGAGTTACACGACCAAAACCAGCCGTACCAGCTTGGCAGTGCAGGATCGAGCGTCGTATCGGTGAGGCCAGAGCGCTAATCGGCAAACTGACCTGCTTCAGGGAGGGCAACAGTCGCCCTAGAGTGATGCGCTTTGTGAGACGGGCGTTTTCGGGGACTGATGTCAATCCCCGAGACTATATATCTCGTGTCACAGAGCTCATCGATTTCCTGAAGCAGAATGTGTATGTATGGGCAAGCCGTATTCGTAGGTATAGGTGGCGAGTGGAGCGATACACCCAGAATCGCACATTCCGAAGTAATGAAAGGTGGGTATATAGGGATTGGGAGCGACCGGACCAAGGTGTGACTGATATGCGCCTGCCTGATGATGATGCCATGTGTTCATTCTGGCGCAGCATCTGGTCGGTCCCTGTCAGTCATACTGAGGGCGATTGGACTCGGGAGGTCGAGCGCGTGTGCGATGTGATACCAGAAATGGGGGCAATTACCATCAGCCCCCAAGATGTAACTTGTGCAGTTCATCCGTTGTCTAACTGGAAATCTCCAGGGCCGGACGGGCTGCACAATTTCTGGATTAAATGGTTCACAAGATCGCACACTTGCTTGGCGTCTCAATTCCAGTCTGCCTTAGAGTCTGGGTCACTACCCCAGTTCTTAACTACAGGAATAACCCACCTGCTCCATAAATCAGGTAGTACTGCGGACCCTAAAAATTATAGACCGATCACGTGTTTACCGACGGTCTATAAAGTTCTTACATCCATTTTGAGGGCAAAGATTAATAGTCATATTAACAACAACAACATCATGTCTGCCTCTCAAAATGGATGTAGGAATGGGTCCCGCGGTACTAAGGAGCTACTCCTAATTGATATGGCCATTAGCCAACAGGTTCGTCGTTCCCGAAAGGATCTGTCGACATGCTGGATAGACTATAAGAAGGCCTACGACTCGGTGCCTCATACATGGCTCATGAAGGTGCTAGAATTGTTTAAAATTGATACAACGCTACGCACTTTCCTGATGTCGTGTATGGGGCAATGGAGGACAGTCCTTCGCTATCCAGGATGTCGAAATATCCAGAGGAATAGCGAACCGGTAAGGATCGAGCGAGGTATATTTCAGGGCGATAGTTTGAGTCCGCTTTGGTTTTGCCTAGCCTTGAATCCTCTTAGTACACTGCTAGAGAATTCAGGGCTAGGCTATCGGTTGAAGAGAGGTGATCAGGTTATATCTCACCTCCTTTACATGGATGATCTGAAACTCTTTGCCCCCACTAATCTGCAACTGATGGAGCTACTGAAGGTAACTGAAACTTTCAGTGACGCCATCAGGATGGAGTTTGGTGTGGACAAATGTGCGGTCATGCATGTAAAGCGAGGAGAGATTATGGGATCCGTGGGAACTCAACTCTCGGATTCCATAAACCTGAGATCTCTCTCTTCAACTGAAACTTACAAGTATTTGGGTATGTCGGAAGCGTTAGGTATCAATGTTACTGACATGAAGCAATCGTTGAAGGAGCGCTTCTTTGGTCGCCTGAAGAAGGTATTCAATAGCCTTCTATCAGGCGGAAACAAGGTGCGCGCCTTCAACGGTTGGGTCATGCCGGTATTGATGTACTCTTTCGGCGTACTCAAATGGACTCAAACGGAACTTGACGCTCTGGATAGGCGGGTCCGCACACTGCTTACTACATATCGAATGCATCATCCACGGTCGTCGGTAATGAGACTGTATATCCCGCGAAAGTGTGGAGGTCGAGGCTTTTTAAATGCTAAGACTCTCCACAATCGCGAGATATGCAGTCTCAGGGAATATTTCCTAGCTGTCGACGTGGGTATGCATCGAAATGTAGTGGCGGTGGACAAGGGTCTCACCCCGCTCTCCTTGGCAAATGAGAACTGGCGCAAACCTGCGGTGCTTGACACTAACGATCGCAGGGCGGTATGGCAGAGTAAGGAGCTTCACGAACGCTTTTTCCGGGCCCTACATGGGTCGGACGTAGACCAACTAGCGTCCGTGGCCTGGCTGCGTTTTGGTGATCTGTTTGGAGAAACCGAAGGTTTTGTCTGTGCAATTATGGATGAAGTTATCATGACAAAGAACTACCGGAGATTTATTGTGAAGGACGGCACGGTCGACATATGTCGGGCATGTCACCGTCCGGGAGAATCAATTCGCCACATTATCTCTGGTTGTTCTCGTCTAGCTAACGGAGAATACTTGCATAGGCACAACCTTGTAGCCAGGATTATCCATCAGCAACTTGCTCTGAAATACTCTCTTGTGGAGTCGGAGGTGCCGTACTACAGGTATGCGCCCGATCCAGTTCTCGATAATGGCAATATCACATTGTACTGGGATCGGTCCATCATCACTGACAGGACTATTGTTGCCAATAAGCCTGATATAGTGGTGGTGGACCGAATAGAGAGGCGTGCAATGATTGTAGACATAACCGTCCCGCATGACGAGAACCTTGTGAAAGCCGAGAAAGATAAACAAATCAAGTATATTGACTTGGCTCGCGAGGTTGTCGACATGTGGGATGTGGATTCCGCAATCATTGTACCGATAGTCATATCAGCCAATGGCTTAATAGCTACGAGCCTCGACCAACACCTCAGGAGGCTCTCGTTAGGCAGCTGGATCAAGGGCTTGATTCAGAAAGCGGTACTTCTGGACACGGCTCGTATTGTTAGGAGGTTCCTCTCTCTGGAGCCCTGACCGCCGGTAGCTTGGACCCTGTTCCCGATACCGGTGGGCTACTATTTTTATATTTTTAAATGATTTTTTTTTTAATATTTTTATTGAAATATTTAAAAATATAATGTATATGTTAAAAAAAAATAATAAACGAAATAATAATCAATGTGACGGCCAATGGCATAATTGCCAAGAGCCTCGACCAACATCTCAAGAGGCTCTCGTTGGGTAGCTGGATCAAGGGCTTGATCCAGAAAGCAGTACTCCTGGACACGGCTCGTATTGTTAGGAGGTTCCTCTCTCGGGAGCCCTGACCGCCGGCAGCTTGGACCCTGTTCCCGATACCGGTGGGCTACTATTTTTTATATTTTTAAATGTTTTATTTTTTATTTTTTGTAGAAATAATTAAAAATGTAAATTTTATGTATTTATATGAATAATAAATGAAATAATAATCATAATCATAATTTATTTGTCAGAACATGGTTGGTATGTGCATTACATGGTCTTAAGTTTAAAAGTATTGTTTCATCATATTCTACCACATGGGCGTACAAATGTTAAATAAATGTTACGAAGATGATTTACATTACATATAAATAATAATAATAATGTTTCTTGAATCCAGCCAAATTTAAGTCTGTGATAGGTTTTTTTAATTTTATTATAAATTTGCGGGGCTCTGCAGAATATGTTTTTCCACAAGAGAGCTGTCTTGGCTCTGCGTCCGCGAAGCATGTCATTTTGCCTGTTACGTTGTACAGTGTCAGATAGGTACGAAATTTGGATTTAATCGCACAAATAAGGCAGTTTCATAAATATACAAAGCTGGTAGTGTCAGAATTTTATGTTTTCTGAAATATGGTACACAACTGTCCGTCACCTGAAGGCCAAACATTGATCTTATGCAGCGCTTTTGCGCTTCAAACGCGGCTTCCCTATTTGTAGAGTTACCCCAAAATATGATACCGTATCTTAACACCAATGCAACAAGACCATGATAGGCTGTGAGTAGTGCATCCGTGTTAACGGTTGAAGCAAGTTTGTATAGGGCATAGGATGAGCAACTTATTTTCTTGCATAATGCTTCAATATGACTCTTCCAGTTAAGCTGTCTATGTATTATAAGAACTAGGAATTTAGCATTATCCACGTCATTAATTATCTTGTTTTGAAATTTCACATTTATTTTTTGATTAGATTATCTATGGCCAAAGTGCATAATTTGAGTTTTATCTAGATTAATTTTTAAGTTATTATTTTTAAGCCAAGTGATTATCTAGATTAAACTAAGTTGAACTGGGACGAACTGTTTCATAATTTCTCGAGTGAGCAGACCGTGGATACTTTCTATGACTATATTTATGGAATCGTCAGACTGCATGTTCCACTGTCACGTTCGAAATCATCTACTTTTCCCGTTTGGTTTAGCGCTTCCCTAATTAAAACTTTCAAAAACAAAGAACGCGCGTGGATAAGGTGGAAAAAACTGCGTAACTTATCTGATTATGAAAAGTTCTCTATTCAGCGTAAACGTTTCAAACTACTTTGTGAACAGTGTTACAATAGGCACATGCAAACTGTTGAAGATAGCATACCTATTAATGTCAAGCACTTCTGGTCGTACATCTCTAACAGAAAGAAAGGTTCTGGAATCCCAGCTAACATGCAGTACAAAAATAACTCATCTAACTGCCCCGCTGAGATATGTTCAATGTTTTCTGCCTTCTTCAACTCGGTATACGAGCCCTCAACTTATGACCCTAACACCTGGATACCCCCAGAAACCTTTGACGAGAATTCTGTATGCATTCCGGATATTTACCTCGAAAAGAGTGTCATACTTAGGGCACTTACCTCATTAGACTTAACTAAAGGAGCTGGTCCGGACGGCCTGCCCCCTTCTTTCTTTAAGAACACTGCACAAACCATTTGTCTCCTGTTACACATAATATTTAATAAATGTCTCAGGGAAGGGATTTTCCCTAGTGTTTGGAAGAGGGCTTTCATCACGCCCATCCACAAAAGTGGTGACAAAGGTAACGTTGAGAATTATCGACCCATATCTATCTTGTCCACCTTGTCTAAGCTTTTTGAGAGTCTAGTGCACAGCTACTTATTTCCACAGTTGAATCACCTTATTATACCCGAGCAACATGGATTTGTGAAATCTAAATCCACTACTACAAACCTAATCATTTTCACTCAATTCCTGTTCAAAAACATGGACATGCGCACGCAGGTAGATGCTGTATACACTAATTTTCAGAAAGCTTTTGACAAGGTGGACCACAAATTGCTTCTCGATAAAATCTCCTTCAATGGCATAAGAGGCAATTTACTCCGATGGTTTGCTTCATATATATTTCACAGGACTCAAAAAGTTGTCATCAATGGATTCGAGTCTGATTACGTGGTCGTCGAATCAGGTGTGCCTCAAGGATCTGTCTTAGATCCATTGCTTGTTATCTTATTTATAAGCGATATAAAATCCTGCATAGTCAACTCTGAATATCTAATGTACGCCGATGACATTAAAATCTATAAAGCTTGTGCAAATTCTCAGGATTGTTTGCTACTACAAGAGGACTTATGCAGGCTATCACAATACTGTCTGTTGAATAAACTTCATCTTAGTCTTCCAAAATGTCACTTCATCTCTTTCACTAAAAACAAAAATCCTATTAATTTCCCATATACCTTAAACGACATCCAATTGAAAAAAACTGAGTGCACACGTGATCTTGGCGTACTGCTTGATTGCAAATTACATTTAGATACCCATATCGATAAAATTATTAACAAAGCCTTTCAGATGTATGGTTTCGTCATGCGGTCTTGTGAAGACTTCAAAAAGCCTTCTACTTTTCTCTTCTTATATAAAACACTAGTCCGTTCACAGTTGGAATACGCGGTACCCATATGGTGCCCGTATTATGATAAATATAAGCGAGCAATAGAAATGGTTCAGAAAAAATTTCTTCGTGCCATGCACTACAAGTGCTTCCGTACCAGGATTCCCTATGCAGATTTACTAAAGCATTACGAAATATTAAGCTTGGATTCCAGACGTTTATTGATCATGGTTATGACTGTACGGTATTTGCAATAACAAATTTAATTGTAATGAGCTGTCGAATAGATTGTGTTATGTAGTACCTAGAACTGTTATTCGGCGGGAGGTGCACGCACCTTGACTATTCTACATCGGGCGTTGTAGAACGAAGGCTGTGGTGCGGGCCCCTCTTCGCCGACTTTAGAAACCTACAACTCACAATTACATGATTTTGATATTTTCGCGCTGTCGCAATCTAAATTTAAAAGAATGGTTTCTCAATTACTTGCGAGTCGCCTATAAGACATTGATTCGTCGGTACCTGTATAGAGTTTATTTTCTTCTATTGATATTTATTTTTTATTTCTTCTCATTTAAAATGCGTTCGTTATCATCATACTTCGATGTCACATCGTGGACAATAGTGTGGGTTATACGTTTTTTCGACTGTAATATTATAACTACTTTTTTTTGCAAATGCTGTAACGTATAACTGTTTTTTGTCCCAAATAAATAAAATAAAAAATAAAAATAAAACGCATCATTTACATCAGCTTCGTATTGGTCAGGTTTATTACAAGCTACTGTTAGCGTGCTATCATCAGCAAATAGGGTTAAGGGGTAATTTATGGCTTTGGGCAGGTCATTAATGTCGATCAAAAAAAGTAAGGGACCCAGAACACTGCCCTGTGGTACGCCAAAGTATACAGTACGTTCTTCGGACAGATATGTAACTTCTTCTTTCGTCTTTACATTTAAGTCTGTTATAGCAGTTTTTTGTATTCTATTTGAGAGATAAGTCATTAACAGATCCAGAACATTAGCTCTTATCCCATAAGAGCCCAGTTTGTTTTTTAATATAGTGTGGTCAACATAGTCAAAAGCTTGTGTCATATCACAGTACATAGCACAAACAGGTGTCTTTTTATCAATGTTAGTCATAATTGTATTAAGGAAGTCATAGACTGCCATATTTTTCCGGAAACCTTTTTGCTCGCTGCAGAGAATCTTATGTTTTCTAAATATCCATATAGCTCGTTGTAAATATACTTCTCATATATTTTAGAGAAAATTGGCAAAAGCGCAATAGGTCTATAGTTATCCATTTTCTGTTTGTCCCCTTTTTTGAAAATGGGTTTTACAATAGAGACTTTAAGACTGTCAGGAAAAACACCTTGATTGATACATAGATCAGCAACATATTTTATGATCTTTGTTGAAATTTCGTCATACCCTACGCTATTTGTGTTTTTTTTAACTTTTAATTATATTAAATATTTGGATTGGTTGACATGGTGCCATGAACATGGATTTATGTTTGTTTAAAATGTGCGCAGTTGATTTTTTGCATATCCCTGGTATGGTATAGTTTCTTCTTTTAAATTTTTATTACTAACATTAGTTATAAGCAAAAGACAATGTCCAAATTCGCCCTGTGAAACAAAAGTATCGGACATACACGATAATTCATGTTCTATTTTATTATATCAGTTGCAAATACTTTTATAACACGGACTAGCTGCAAGCCAAAATGAACATTTAAAAGTATTTTCGCGAATAATAACATGAATCGCCGCCATCTTCACCAAACGTCATGTCATGTCAAAAAAGATTAGGGATGCCCAATCCAATCGATTTAATTTTTAAAGAACTGTAGTGTAATTATTTTTAATATGAAACATATTCTGAATTTTTTTCGATATAATAAAGAGCAAATAGAAGATACAATAAAAAAAGCATTCAATTACCATTCCATATATTATTAACTAAATGTATACTTAATTCAAAAAAACCTACTGAGTATAGGTACTTTGTGCATGAGGTCATACTCGATTTTAAATAGATAGTAAGAATAATGCTGAAGTGATCAAAACCTTCGTATTTCACCATGATCATTATTCAGGGTTTTCTTATGATCGTTTAAGAAAGTGTGTGGTTTACTTCTAACTAAACGATTAGGTATTTACGACCATTAATATAAAAATAACTCTCCTTTTGGGCTTCGCCGCAATCGGATAAAAATACTTATCGTTACTGAATACATTAAGTAGGTAGTTACTATAAATGTTTTTGTTAAGTTATACAAATGTTATTAAGTATTAATATTATAAAAAGTATCGAAGAGTGTTTTTATAAGTAAAGTAGGACATTGTCATCCTTGTTACAAAATCTTAGGGAATATCGATAAGTTGTATCGTATTTTTACACACACTCCTATTTTTGACGTCACTAAATTGTCACTTGACTGTCTGTCGTCCACCTGTGCTTTCACTGTTTACATTAGCGTCGCTTGCTCTTTGTAATTGTGTCGGTGTGTTTTGGTGACTTTCGGGACTACTAATATTCCGTCTTGGCTATTATAATGGACTCTGATTGCTTTCAAAAACGACTTACCTGGCTGTGATTTTCGGAGAACCGCTCAAACGATAACTTGGCAGTTATAAATGGACTAACGCATACGCTATGGAAAGTGTATTTTGTGTAAATTGCGGCTCTGCTGGTGGTTCCATGTTGTTGGAAGATGAACAGATTCGTCATTGAGTACAACAATGGACTGCACCTCTTTTGGTAATTACATTTTTACTTTGTTTGCACCTATATTATTTTTTGTTGTATCTATATTATTCTGTTTGCAATCTCTCTGACTTTTTTTTTTACTAATAAGTTTCTATGCTTGACCTTACACATTATGTTTGCAATTATCGTTTTCACAAAAAAAAGAAACAATTTATAAAGTATTTTGGTATATTCATTATAATAGAAACAATCTGATAGGTAAATACTCTGTAAAAATACAATTGAACTAAGTATGTTTTTTTTTAGGTTCAAGTTCATGATCTCATATGCACCACTTGTTGGACAAGAGCTCAAGAGATGACTAACACTTCAGTAACAAGTAATGTTGAAACTGTGCACTCTGCAATAGAACGTTGGCACCTCGGGCACGCTCACATCATCTGATTGCTCTGAGAACTGACACTCAACATAATGTGAATATCAGAAATATCATCATAGAAAGACTTATGCCATTGGAGGTACTATTATATATATTATTATTGGGCCATTTTTAAAATTGGATTTGCAGTGGGTGCCATTGATCTGACTTGCTATTTTCTTGTTTAAGATACGTGCATCACATTATATTTGCCATCCTTGTTGGCAAATATGTGATCGTGCTGCCAGGCATTATTCAGCACCATCTTCATCAAGGGATACTCCTACAACAAGCAATCATTCGGGTTGTGCCAATTGTGGTATTCATTTCAATAGACAAAGACGGCATATTCTCCATAATGAAGCCATTCTTGTGCAAATACAGCAATGAGTTGCACCACAAGTAGTAAGCTTTAACTTCCATTTGTAACTATTTATATTTATAATGGCTCTGTATAGAAGAGAAAATAAAAAAATGTTGATTTTATACAGTAAAACTTGGTTAAGTGGGACCTGCATAAGTGAGAAACCTCCATAGCTGGAACTCATGCTTAGGTCCCGACACTTTAGTTCTTTATTACCTCTGCTAGTGGGACAAAACAAACCTCTATATCTGGGATAAGTTCTTTCGATTTTATCGTCATAACAACCTCTATAATTGAGACAGAGAGTATATTTTACCTCTGTTACTGAGACTATATTTTGTGTACTGTTCTCGTTAATTCTTATTCTATCTGCAAATTCCGCACTTGGCTAATTGTGTAAAACTGACCTCCAGTTTTAGTTTGGTTTAATCGTCCGGATATTTATTTGAAAATGCCGAAGCGAAGGCTTAAGTCTTTATCAGTACGTGAGAAACTAAAGTTAATTTATGTTTATGAAAGTGGAAAGACGCACGATGAAGTCTGTGTCGAATTTAAAGTGCCAAAATCTACTCTTTGTAGAATCATCCAGAAAAAAGATGTAATTTAGTCTCAATTTTCTCAAGGACAATAAAACTAAAACGTTTGTATTGTTTATAAAAAACGTGCTTAATTAGTTGTGTTAAATAGCTTTTTGATTGATACTAAAGATAACAACTCATATATAATGTTTAGAAAAAATACACTACTTTATTTAATAATTGCACCCCTATAACTGAAATAATATCTTTTCTCACCTCTAATAATGAAACCCTCTGTAAATGAGACAGACATTTATTTATACCTGGATATCTGAGACACTGGGTAAGTGGAACACCTCTTTAAGTGAGACAAATTTGCAGGTCCCTTAAGGTCCCAGTTATCCAGGTTTCACTGTACTTATAACATGTTTTTATATTACAGGTGACTGCAAATGATTGCATATGTGATGCTTGTCATACATTATTTGTTAATAGAGTTACCACAACATCACAAGATTTGTAAGAAGTACCAATGGTTGGTCATCAACATGATCAACGTCTGGTATGTGGTTGTTTACTGGCACGAATCCAATGTTACTCCGTACAAGCAGAAAGCATCAGCCACATTTTAGATATTGTGCGAAATTGAGTTCAACCCTGAGAGGTGAGGGACGTTTTTGATTGGTTAACTATTGCAAGTAATTAGGCTATGATAAACATCAGATACCCATGCAATAACGGTCATTGACCCTCATACATTTATTGACTTTCCAAATAACAAAAATAGAAATAATGACATAAAGCTGTCCTGTATCAACTTTTATTGTGATCCTTTAGGTTTTATAGTAATGAAAAACGGTTCATAATTTATTGTTTGAGTATCCACGAAGGGATATTAGGGAAAAATCTTTGTACTTTATTGCATGTTTATCTGGTGCCGAGCATAGTATGCTTAAACTTGCCTGATGTGCTATTTTGTTTAGCTAATAGATATTTTCTGGTCAGTTATAGTCATGCAACATTTGTAGTGTAAATTGTTTTATTTATTGTACTATAAATGCAATGTGTAACCAACAACATATTTTTTTTTGTTGTAGATTCAGCCATCGGATTTGAATGAACTACAATTAAATAAATCTGAAACCATATGGAAATTACGAGGCAAAATTCACAGCCGCCATATCAGCAATAAAACATATTTTGTTTACATAGTAATTGATTCATCTCAAATTGGTCGACAAGCAATCGTACAATGTTCTGCGCCCATGTTACGACCATTATTTGGTATTAAAGCTATGCGAGACATCAAAATAATATCGACCCCTGCACAGTTTCTAGACTATATTTTAATTGCCAATTTAGATGAACAATAAACGTGAAATTAAAATCTGTGTTTTATTTCTTATTCAAACATAATCAGTAAGTTAAAGTAGGACTGTAGGTTTTAACACAACTTACCGGCTACCTAATTGATAAGGCTGGTTTCATAGTCACGCGTTTGAACAGCGCGCAATGTTTTATATATACATTAATATACACAAACCTTTAATCTCACTCCAAAACCAATGCTAAGAATACAGGTATCCACTATCTACCTATGTTAATTAGATTCTATGCATTTAAACATTGCACTTACCTACCTATTTACTTACACTTAGGCTTTAGAGAAAAAAAACTGCAAAGGTACCTAATTATTTAGGTAGGTACTGAAAATAGCTAAATGTATTATGATTTTGTTAATAAGTTTCTTAAAGATCACTCGGAGCTATGAAAAACTATATCTAATATTCGTTGTTATGGTTAGATTATAACCTCAATATCTGATACTTTTTTGGACATATTTCTTTTCTGCAGCTAGTCCGCTATGAAAATAAGATCTTATAGGAGTTTACTAATGATCAACAATACAACACATAATTTTCCGATGCTCCTGGCTCCAGGGCGAACAATGTATGGGCGCAGAGCAATCTCCTTTCTGTTACTTACAACCTTGCCTATACAACTTGTAACAGAATAAACGCAATACCTCTTTAGGGGTCATTGTACTCATCATTATGAACAACTTTTACTGTGGGGCCAACCCCGAAATCGCGAAAAAAATATCAGCTGTTTAGTACATTTTGTCGAGTTATGCGCACATAAATGAATGGGGGAGTCAATTTTTTTTTCACGATTTCAGTGTTGGTTACCATAGTGAAAGTTGTTCATTATGATGAATTCGATGACCCCTTAAGAGGTATTGCGCTTATTCTATTACAGGTTGTATATGGACTTTTTTGTTTGAAGTAAATTATTTTAATTTTTTTTTTAATCAATTTGATGACAGAATTCATGTCATCTACAAGATTTCTTCGTAACAAAACGGATTTTAAAAATCGGATCTCCGATTCTTCTTGTTTTTTTACCATCAAAAATTGTCAAGAATACCTTCACATGGCAATGCAATAATAGCCCATACTAACAATATGAAGTCTCTTGCCAATACAACTCCAAAACCGATGATCGACTTAATATTCAATCTAAGCTCGCCCCTGCACGGAACCACTAATTTACGTGGAACGCTCAGGTCAGCCGTGTTGCATAGGTACCCGGCAAAGACTAATGCTACGCTGCACACTAGCTGGATTACGTGGACAAATATTCCATATCAGCCGGCATTAGGCCCGGCCTAGTTTCGGCCCGATTAATAGCTTTGTGGCTACGGAGGCCAGAAACAGGGATTATATGAAGACAAACTGTAACTGGACAAAATGCGGTTTCATACAAATATATGTACACGTACGAGCATTAATTTTGGCTTTTGATTTGTTGTGTGCAATTATTTGGAAATTGTGCTGGTTTTGGTAAATTATTTACTGCATGTAATTTACTAAGTCTTTGAATTATGTTTTTGAATTGTGGTCTGCGAAGATGGTTTGTTAAATTGTGCAGAAGCAAATGGGCCAAACAATTTTGCTATGCGTCAATAACTTATAGGACTAAAATAATGTATCTTAATAGTTGACTAGCGATTTTTTATGCCTGCATTGTGGTCAGATTATTAAATAGTTATTAATTTGATCATGTGAAAAGTTATATTAGCCACAAACAGACGTCAGTAAGACTTTATTAATATTCAGCCGCTTTGGCAGGCAAGGATTCTTGTGAATTCAAGAAAAAAAGTCGCACCTCAAATCAAATCAAATCGTATATTTCAAATAAACCATTTACAGGCACTTTTGAATTGTCAAGGTCGGTCAGTCCAAAAAGATGAAGCTATTTGCACATTCCAAAGCGTAGATCTCTATGGAGAAAAACGTGCATGAAACTCCACGGACACTCTTTTAAAAATAATAATAATCGACTCCTTAAGCCTAAAGCCTGGGATGGAAATCGAATCCATTGACCCAAAGTGAAGGCAATATTTCAAATTCAATGCTACGGAAAAATTGCGTAGTAAAATATAGAGAATCATTCTAGACTTTTCTACTGGATTTGAGCCCCTTTTTCAACAATAGCGTGCGAATGGAAAGATAATTTAATACTTACCTTTTTATGTCTTTTTTAGTTGTCATAAGTCAAGAAAAGTCTATAGTCTCGGATGATTTTGTTTGAAAAAATTGGTAGGGAGCCAGGTTTTTATAAAAGGACTAGCACTTCGCCCGCGACTTCGTCTGCGTAGACTTTAGAGGTGGTGCGCAACTTCTTTGTCCCATATTCTCATTTTCCGAAATTCATCTTCATGATTCTTTATTCTGATAGTTTGTGAGTCTTTACTGTCCGTTCTTTCAGCTCCGGAACTACTTCGACATGCTTCTGGTATTCTGGTATTTGCGAAACTTTAGCTCTCATAACTCCAGCCCAGAAAAAAACTTCGATATGTTTCGGTTCTCCTGGTATTTTTAAATGTTAACCACTCACAATTCTAGCTTCGGAAATACTTCGACATGTTTCTAGTATCCTGGTACTTGTGAATCTTTAGCGCTTACAATTTCTGCCGAAAATATAATTTGACATGTTTTTGATCTCCTCGTATCTACCTGTGAATCTGTAGCGCTCATAATTACAGCCCCGAAAATACTTCAACATATTTCTAATCTCTTTGTACTTTTGAATCCTAACTGCTCCCAACTCCAACCCTGGAAATATTTCGACATGTATCTGGTTTCCTGGTACATAATGAATCTTTTACGCTCATAATTCCTGCCCGGAAATAACCTCCACATTTTTCTGTTGTTCTGGTACTTTGGTTCCTTACCGCTCATTATTTTTGCTCCGGAAATATTTCGACATGTTTCTGGTCTCTTGGTCCTTTTGAATTTTTTTGCATTCATAATCTTAGCCACGAAAATACTTCAACATGTTTTTGGTCTCCTGGCACATAATGAATCTTTAGCGCTCATAATTCCAGCCCAGAAAATACTTCAACATTTTTCTGTTCTCGTGATACCTTTGAATCTGTAGCGCTCATTATTCCAGCCCCGAAAATACTTCTACATGTATCTGATCTCCTGATGCTTTTGAATCCTAACTGCTCACAATTCCAACCCTGGAAATACTTCGACATATTTCTGGTCTCCTGGTACATAATGAATCTTTAGCGCCCATAATTTCTGCCCGGAAAAACTTCCACATTTTTATGTTGTTTTTGGTACTTTTGAATCCTTACCGCTCATATTTCTAGTGCGGAAATATTTTGACAAATTTCTGGCCTCCTGGTACTAATGAATCTTTAGCAACACTATCCTAGCTCCAAAAATACTACGACATGTTTCATATCTCCTGGTACTTTTGAATTCTAACCGGTTACAATTCCAGCGCTGGAAAAATTTCGACATATTTATGATCTCCTGGTACTTGTGAATCTTTAGCGTTCATAATTTCAGCCAAAGAAATACTTCAACATGTTTCTGTTCACCTGTCACATGTGAATCTATAGCGTTTACAATACCAGCCCGGAAAAACTTCAACATACATACTCGTATCTGATCGACGGTAAAAATAAATATATTCTTGCCCAAAAATACTTTAACATGTTTCTGTTCTCCTGGTACTATTGAATCTGAAGTACTAAGGCAGCAGAAGCGCTGTGTTTCCACTTCCTCCTCAGTCTTCGTTAAGCGTTGCCTTTTACCGGGATAAAAAGTAGCCTATGTTTGATTCCAGGATGTGACCTATATGTGTGCCAAATTTCATCCAAATCCCTTCAGCCATTTTTGCCTGATTGAGGCACAAACATACAAACATACAAACATACAAACATACAAACATACAAACATTCACATTTATAATATTAGTAGGATTGGGAAAGCATTGCTAGTGAATAAAATTTTCGTCTTATTTGTACTTCTATTTTCGGACCCACTTCACTTTTAGTAAAGTGCCTTGGTAAAAGGTATTGTTTTGGAATAACTATGGAAAATTGTTTACAAGATTTCATTCGAATACTCCTGTAGAGGAAAATGGTTTTACTTTGACCTAAAATAAGACCTAAGTTAATTTTTTAACTAAATTGAAAAAAAAAAACACCCATTGACACTAAACTTGCCCATCGAACTCTTTTTTTTATAGAATGATTAACCTGAATAAATAAATAATAAAAACATTTGTCCCTAATCGATTGAGCTGAAATATGCCTATACTTTTGATTTGGATGACAATCCGCTGTTGGCTAAGTAACATCATTCCAAATCCAATATGGTGGACCCTCAAAGATAGCGTAACCCTATGCACCCCCATGATATGGGTATCAATTTGAAGGGTTTGCCAAAAGGAATACGATTAAGTTAAAAACAATTCGTAGTTTTTGCAAAAAAATAAAAAGCTTTTTTATACTTATCAAAAACTTAATTAAATTTATTAGCTCATGGATTTAGTAAGAGTAAACGTAAGAAAAAAGAGTGAGTTTGCATTCCACAGTACTTTTTAGTTACTTATTTAAAATCGACAAATATTTTGCGTGACAACAGAGCTAAGTACAAAACCCAGTCGTCCATTTAGAAAAAGAAAAAACAAGAGCTAAATGTGTATAAATATCCCAATGACTGCGTACAAGAGAAGCCACTTCGCCATCAATATGTACGATTGGAGAAAATCTATTATTAATTCTGAAAGGTAAGTTAGTATTTATGTAAGAATTGGATTAATATTTAATTTTGTTTGCGTAGGTATTCTTTTCTTAGCTTTCATACATTAAATTAGTTCTTTTTCGGGCCCTGTCAACAGAAAGTGTTTTAGTATGGTTTTAGTCAAATTTTTTTAACTGCCTCCGTGGTCGTAGTGGTTTAGGCGTTTGCCTTGTGACGCGGTGGTCGTGGGTTCGATTACCACGGGAAGTATTTCCAGTTTTGTAAAGCTGTTTCCAGTTTGGCTAGGATATTGCAGGCTTGAATCACCTGATTGGCTGATAAAAAGATGATTCCGTGCTTCGGAAGGCACGTATAAGTCGGTGGTCCCGGCCGCCAAATGGCGGGCTTCAAATAAACCATGTCAGAGGCCCTTGAGGTGGTTTAGAAACTCTGACACTAGGGTGTGTGGGGTCGTTAGACCTTACTGCCCACACGATAAGAAGAAGAAGATTTTTAAATTGCTCTCTGTTTTTGTTTTTTACTGCTTACTATGGCTGGAATAATTCGTCAACTTACAATAATTCAGTAATACAACATACAAGTACTAAAATAATTTTTGGAAAAGGGTTTTGTATTCATTACATCATCATAAATATCAACTGTTCAGTACATTTTGTCGAGTTATGCGCACAGAAATGTATGGGGCATTCGATTTCTTTTAGCGATTTCAGTGTTGGTCTCGTAGTAAAAGTAAATTATACTGTCATCATTATGAACTTACTACTTTTACTACGGGAACAACCTACAAGTAGTAGAATGACCCCTATAAGGTCTAGCGTATACTGTTACACATTGTATTCACTAACTCGACATTTAGAAATCTTTTTCCACCGTTTGATATCGTACCGTTATCCAATGTTTACTGTAAGATTGAATACGTAGAGGTATTTTGATCTTAACTACTCGTTATTGCATTAAACCTTCCGATTTTACTGGATTAGTAATGCAACGTCCAAGGTTTTGTTTTAGGATGTGAAATCATTAGACTTATTCCGCTCTGGGAGTGGAGGGAGTTTCAGGTCTCTGCTCTCTCGAAACAAGCTTAAAAACAGCGTGCAGATGAAGCAGCTTTTCGTCGGCACTCACAGAGAAATGATATCTGAAAAAATAGTAATCTACATGATATGATACGTTATTTGGTTTAGCCAGAATTTATCTATCGGTATCACATAACAAGAAAAAAAAAAACACCAAATCACCTCCAAATCGTTAAGATGAAACCATTTTAGTCCTTCATTTTTATCAAAAGAGTATAAAAAATACTGCTTTGCAATACAAACGAAAATAATTTAGGTTTGTTACTTTCTAAAAACATGTATTATTTTTATTATAACAAATTAAAAGTGCGGGTAGCGGAGTGGCGCGTAGAGGTATAGTTAGCTCCGTCCAAATGCACTAGGTCATTGGCATGAATACAAGCCTTAAGGCTGCTCTCTCGAGAAATGCTTAAAAACAGCGTACAGATGAAGCAACTTTTCGTCGGCATTTACTGAGAAATTACATCTAATAAATTGATAGTAATCTACATGACATGATACGTAATTTGGTTTATCCAGAATGTATGTATCGCTATCATATAGAAAGGAAAAAAAAAAACACCAAATTACCTCCAAATCGTTGAGATGAAACCATTTTAGTCCTTCATTTTCTAACAAAAGTCTAAAAAAAAACACATCTACTGCTTTGCAATACAAACGAAAATATTTTTTTTGATACTTTTTTAAAATATGTGTTATTTTTTATAATAAATAAAAATGCGGGTAGCGGAGTGGCGCGTAGAGGAGTAGTTAGCTCCGTTTATATGCACAAGGTCATTGGCATGTAAACAAGCCTTAAGCCCATCCGTGTTCTTTCAAATGCCCTTTGAGTTCCAGGGCCGCGGATTTCGAAGGATACAATGTCAATTTAAATTCAACCTGACTACAAAACTCAAATATTAAACAAAAAGCAACGGTTTTAGAACTTCATAAATCCAGTGTAGAATTTAATTAGGTAGTCCGGAATGCTGCCCCTGTACATTTTGTACATTTATTACCGCGCCCGCTCCCGAGGTCGATGGCGGATTTGAAATAGTATTCTACTAATTATAAAAGTTTTGGTCATTTATGTTGTTCAGAGTTTTTGCAGTTCAATATCAGTGTTTCTCAACAGGCGGTCTTATGAGAATGTTTAACGGATTCTGATGGTCATGAATGGTGGTTTTTGACCCCCCGAGTCGATTTATTTACTAAAATCTTTCATAATCAGCCTATAGCAGTCCACTGTTGCACACAGGCCTCTCCTAGTGCACGCCAAGCAACTGGATTTCCAGTAACTGTCATACAGCTGCTACCCGTCACCCTGCATAGATCGCTGGTTCACCTAGCCTGAGTACAAAATCTTTACGCACGGGTAAAAAATACCAAGGGCAGACTAACAAAACAGTCTACCTACTTATTACTCCATGAGAGGTAGTAGTTGAATTTTCTACAAAATGGTGAAAGCCTTGGTACATAATATGTTTGTTTTTTTGTTTATAATTATATATATTTAAAAAAAGTATTAAATTAAAAAATGTCTCTAAATATGACACAACACTCAATTTAAAATGTTAGTGACTAAGAATATCATCTTTTGAATCACAAATTAAAATGTTCTTGGAATTCATTGTGACTTCGAGTTTTCAAAGTCCTCTAATTAAGGCCTAGTAAAATAAGTACTAGATCAAAAACAGATCCTAAGTCCGAAGTTACTTATTGGGAATCTTTCTGAAAACCACCTAAGGGCTACACTACTTCCAAGACTTTTGAGCCTTATCAAAGACTTTGAACTGAGGCTAAAGATCCTGAGATTAAAATTAAGTAGCTAACTTTAAGAGTTGTTTCGGTAATTAATCGTTTAATATATTTCAGTTAAAAGTATAATTCTCTTACTGAGACAATTGAAATGGTCTTTGGAGTTTAAGCTTTTGAACTTTGTAGAAATTATGTTTTATTTTTATTCGGTACTGTTTCGGGATAGTTTATTAAATGTTAATATGCCAAATGTCACATTGGTTCAGTTGATAAATGCTCGATTATCGCATCAAACAAAACATAGGTTACAAATTGTAACCTATGAGAATTGGATTCCGGCTCAAAGTACCATTTTGTTATGGATACGCATAACAAACAGGCAAAAAAACAAATTCTTTTGATAGGGACAACGTGTGAATTTAACACATTACAGATTTATAAATAAAAAAACTCATGACGCTAGACAAGTTTTAGCGAAGGGAAATTTTAAAATGTATTGTATTATTAAAATGAGTTTAATGACAAACAGGATAAGAGAACTGAAATAAGACTGATTAAAAATGTAATGAAAATTAATTGTATTGTCTGTATATGCATGCATTTACATGCATAATTTCACATAAAATACATGCTGCGGCTGCATACACGGCGCAAACGACTGTTACTATGAGTTAACTTTCTGTCTGCTATAATTAGACACCTTTTAGTATTTAGCATCAGTTTCATTCCTTTAAAATTATCAATTTATCACCACCTTATTAAATTAATCTTAGTTTTTATCCCACCTAGTTTAATTTTTCAGTCTTCACCCGTTTATAAATCATAAATTATAATATAGCAATCACTTTGACATTATTCCATCAATCACAAAGAAATGGCCCATTTTTTCTTAAAATTCGCCGACGTCTTCGTCTTTGCAGACACATCAATCAGGCGAATATTGAATGTTTCAAGGTAAATTTAAATATTACAGGTTTGAAAATAAGAGGTTATTTTGCAAGACACTTGTAACTACGGGTCTAAAAAGGCCACCAAAGTAGAATCAGAAAACACATCAACTTACCCAAAACTGTCAAATCTTCCCAATCAATCTTGAACCAAATGTTTTAACGATAAAGATGAAATGAATTTTGACAGATTGTTGTATGATTAATATTATAATCCTAATATAATTTGATAAACTACCTCCGTGGTCGAGTGGTTTAGGCGTTTGCCTTGTGACCCGGTGGTCGTAGTTTCGATTCACACGGGAAGCATACAGTTGTTTCCAGTTTGGCTAGGACATTGTAGGCTGGAATCACCTGATTGTCTGATAAAAAGATGATTCCGTGCTTCAGAAGGCACGTATAAGCCGATGGTCCCGGCCGTCAATTGACGGTCGTGAAATAAACCATGTCAGAGGCCCTTGAAGTGGTTTAGAAACTCTGACACTAGGGTGTGTGGGGTCGTTTAGACCTTACTACCCACACGATAAGAAGTAAGGAATTAGTAAGGATTATGATCCTAAATTAGGATATGATTCCATTAAAGTGGCCTTTTTAGACCCCCAGATAATGCGACGTATTATAATTTTATTCTTACTATGTAACATTATAAATACGGAAGGGAGTTTTTATGTTAAGATTTCACGACTAAATCGCTGAACTGATTTTATGAATTTTGGTAAAGAGATGGATGGGACCTTGGAGACGATAAGCTACTTTTATCGAAAATAAAACGAGCGAGCAAAAGTTTCTCATTTCAATTAACCGACTTCAAAAAAAGGAGGAAAAATAAAAAGATTTTTTCCAAAAAAAATACAACTGTCTTCCCAATTTAAAAAAAAAACTACAAAGTAAAAAATAACTTTTATTTCGGAAGTCGGTGTTAAAATACGAGGAATCAACCAAAAACACCGATTTTTATTTAGTACTTAGTGTTTTTTTTTTTTATTTGGAAATCCGTTGTATTTTTTTTAAACATCCTGCTGTTTGAACCGTCACAACCAAATATTTTTTGTTACTTCTTATAGGTCGTTAGTATGGCAATTTTTCCCTGGAGACGGTAATAAAAAAAATAAAAAAATAATTTTATTGTAGACCTTGATCCATATTTGTTAGTAATACACATTACTGAGAAGCTATGTTAGTAACAGACACAATACAAAACAGATTTTAATTCATATATTTGTTGCGCTCACCTGACGCACCGGGCACATGCACATGTGTATGTACTTGTACCCAATGCGTTAGATGGCGCAACACGGCTTATCACTAATGACCTTCAGTATGTCATTGCCGCTCCCACGCACCTTGCGCATCATGGATGCTGTTCTTTTCCGAAGAATGGTGGTGAAGCCATCAGTGCGTGCTTCCGAAAACATTCCTGATGCACTGCAGTAACGTGGCAGCCCCAACAACACCCTGAAGGCATTATTATACCGAACTCTAAGGGCGTTGTATGCCTTTTGCGTATACCGAACCCACAGGGTGCAGGTGTACAGAGACTGGCAAAAAGCCTTAAAAAGAGTTATTTTCACTTCTATTGTACACCGTGCAAACCTGCGGGCCAACATATTGCATCGGACAGCCAACGCCCTCCGTTTTTTCTCCATATCAGCATCGCATATCGTTATAGGTTACTTTCTTTTTGCGGAAATCTGTACATGGTGCCATTTTACTAGTCTTACAACGGCAACCCAAATCATACATCCAATGACTACACATTAATTAAAAATTAAAATTATATTTATTAAAATTTCAAGTTAAAAATTAAATAAATATAATTCAATATCACGATGCATGACTTAGTTTGAAATATCCACGAGCGAGTACAGTCCGAGCCTTGTGTTCCAAAGACGGTGCGGAACGGAACGGTGATATTGTTGTGATACGTAAACATTATTAACAGGGTAATTCATAATTGACATCACATCAGCCGGTCGATTCTGTCGACATCTCACCGTGACCATATAAGTGGAGTGAACGACAAGTGAGTTGTCACGCCATCATGTGTGTATGGTTTGACAGCTCACCTGTCGTTCACTTCGCCCAAGTGTTCACTTCGATATGTTTACAGAATCGCACTGCAGGCCCTTTCATAACACCAGCGCTGTGATATTTATTTTTTAAATATCGCAGCATATGCTGAGACAGGGACCTTTTTGGCCTCGCACAGATTAATTTAAGGATATCGCTTAACTGTGTTTACATATTTTTATAACTGTTAGTTTTACTTTTATGTGTCTTGTTAATTTTTCTTAACCCTCTATTGCATACAAAGCCAATTTTGGCTGCTCAACTTTAGTAATTTATTTCTACCCTAATTTTAAACAAAATTATAAAATGTCAATGTAGTAATATTAAGGAATTCAAACTGAACCGAAACGTAATTTTTATTATCTATGGCCAACGTCATGTGTCATTATAACCTCACTTTTCTCCGGTGCGTACGCGACGTCGTTCTTAGTGAATTTATTGCAGCTTTGTTGGTGGAAATTAAATAGAAAAGGTAAGAAAATTGATGTTAAAAAATGTAAATAATGTTCTGCAAAACCTCTGTTTTTGACCCCTATCACAGTTTATTCAAAATATTTGCTCCTTATACTTCATTTTCAATATTTTCTACAGGAGCCAATTTTGGCTTCGCATGCATTTACGATGAAGTATGTTTGCGCCTAAAATGGCTTCGCATGCATTCAGAGTTTTTTTTTTATCTTTCCAGAATGCTTCCTTCACGCTTTTATGGCACTGCTAACTGCATTAAACCTATTCCTATGAACAGAGTACCTAACGCTGATATGCCTACAGAAAAGGACCTGAAGAAAATAGGTCGTGGTACTATGGTTGAGAAAATCGCCATCGTCGATGACGTAAAACTAAGCCTGGTATCATGGTATGACAATAAAGTGGTCAATTTACTGTCTGCGTTTGTTGGTAGTGAACCGACTTCTACTAAGACTAGATATTTCAGAAAAGATAAACAGTACAAAGACATAACATCGCCACAATGCGTTGATGTGTATAACCGACACATGGGAGGCGTTGATTTGCTTGACTCTTTGTTAGGTCTGTATAGGATCAAAATAAGATCTCGTCAGTGGTATAAAAAAATATTTTTCCGCTTGGTTGATATGTGTGCAGTTAATGCTTGGTTACTGTGGCGACGCAAGACTGACCAATACATGTCACTATTTGACTTCAAGCTAGCCATTTCTGAACATTATTGCAAGTCTGGCAAAAGTATCTCAAGAAAAAGAGGCCGTCCTAGTATCAGTAATCCCGGTACACCTACCTTGTCAAGAGGAAATACTCCTACGTCATCTAGAACGGGTACTCCTACCAGTAGAAATGAATCTTTCGCACCTCGAAAAAGGGCACGGAAAACCCCAGCAAAAGTGCAAGACCTACCTCTAAATTCAGTACGTACAGACAAAATTGACCATTTCCCGATACACCAAAAGAATCGTCAATTATGTCAGAATGATTGTTCTTTGCGTTCTCATATAAAATGTGAGAAATGTGACGTGTTTTTTTGCTTGAATGAGAAAAGAAACTGGTTTAGAGAATTTCACCTTGTGTAAGTTTTGGTATTTGTTGTGCATAGGAAGCCAAAAATGGCAGTCTCATACACAGACGTTATTGCATGGGAAGCCAATTTTGGCTTCTGTTTTTTTTTTCTAAAATAAGATACTTATTTTTTTTTTCACTTTATATTTTGTCTTACAAGCCCTATTAAAACACATTAAAACATAAAAATATTTTTTTTCTTTTTAATTTAATAATTCATGCAATAGAGGGTGTTTAGTTTAAGTGTTTTATTTTTAAAGAATTATTTAAAAAAGTAATCGCGTCTAGGGGTAGTTTATGTCAGGTACATTAAATGGGCCGCCTTTGTTAAACGATTAAAATGGCACCGTGTGTAAACGCGAGCAAAGCTGCGGGCAACAGCGAGTAGGTTATAAAAAGCGATGGAGTTTTCAAAACTATTTACAATCAATTTATCACTTTCCATGTAGGAATACCTTTAGAGAATAGATCAAGCGGCTAGCGTTTGTTCCTAAGCCGGAGTTAACCGGGCGGTCTTAACTTATTACAAAAGTTTTCTCAATAGAAACAAAGACCGATTTAGATCAAAAGATACTCCTTTTGAATTCTCAATCGGTCTTTATATGAATCCTCCTTTACTGCCCAAAAGTTTTAGAAAAGTTTTCTTCTTAGCACGTGACCAACAGACTAAAACTCTTAAGATAGGTTAGATATTTCTTTGAAGATAAGTAATTTAACTGTTATACATTGGCTTTTAATATTAATTCAATATTTGAATAGAAGATAAGGTTAGTGGATTTAGTGAGGGTGGGGCGGTGTCCGCGCCAAACTTTGCAAGATTTTCATTCTAGAGTTTGGAAAATACTCAAAATCAAATTTTTAATTCAGAAATCGGGGTGCGAGTCATCAAAATAAATTACAAAACCTTAAAATTTGATAGCAAATTATAAATGCACCAACAGCATTTTGAAGGTGATAGCGAACAATCCTGATTGCCCAGTCCTGGGGCACTGGATCAGTATGCACTGCTGTAAGTCTGGTGCAGCGGGAAGCGAACATAGTTATAGGTATCTGAATTAGTTTTGTTTTTGTATTAGTTTTATTTTATGTCATTTGTTGTGTTAAGAAAAGTTAACTAACATAGTTTTATAAGTGTTACCAACAACAATATGAATATTTTGTGTTCGATATGAATAAATAATAATAAATGGCATTAATTTTGCTCGTAAATTTTTCTTGTCAAATAAATTGACTCAAATGCATGAATGAAACTAGATGAGGTCGGTACATATTTATCTTCAGGGACCAACTCAGAAATTCTTCTTCACTTTTAACGTCCATACAATAAATTTAATGGTCAAAACGTATAAAATAGCAGATCTACTAATTAGTCGCAAGATAATAATAAGTAATGCTTCCAAACTGCAGAAGTCAATAAAAAACTTTTTACAAAAAAATATAACCGACTTCCAAACAAAACACTACAAATTATAAAATAACCTTAATTTCGGAAGTCGGTATTTTTGGTTATAATAACAATAATAATAATAACAGCCAACGGCTTAATAGCCACGAGCCTCGAACAACACCTCAGGAGACTCTCGTTAGGCATCTGGACCAAGGGCTTGATTCAGAAAGCGGTCTATTCTCTAGAGCCCTGACCGCCGGTAGCTAGGACCCTGTTTCCGATAACAGTGGGTTACTATTTTTTATATTTTTAAATGTTTTTTTTTATAAACAGAAGCGCACCTTTTCCGTATAATGGCATGAACACCATCAACCCTGGCCTTGGTGAACATCCCAGAAGCGCTACAAAAACATGGTAGACCCAACAGCATCAAGGCATTGTATGCCCTCAGCTTATACCTGACACACAGACTGCACGTGTAAAAAGACTGGCAGTATGCTCTGAAAAGGGTTATTTTGACTTGCGTCGTACAACGTGCAAATCTGCGGATCACCATATTTTTTTATTTTTTTTTACTATTGATAGACACGCGTTTGACCAGTATCTCATCTTATGGTAAGCGATATTACCTCGGACAGCCATCGCCCTGCTTTCCCTTTTTATGTCCAGGTCATTATTCAGGTCATGAGTAAGCCAGTGACCCAGGTACTTAAATTTTGTTGCTCTGGACAACGGAGTATTATTAATGGTCACATCTGGCACGTCAGTGTAACATTTGGTGCCTGCCTTGAATACCAATAATTCACATTTTTTTGCATTGTACCTGAGTCCCTGAGTGGCGGCGTAGTCTTCACACATCCTAACAAGACGTCTGAGTGCGCTTATTGATGGACTCAGCAGCACCATGTCGTCAGCGTAACTTATATTGTTAATGCAAACTCCGTCAATGTGACGTGGATGTGTATAGGCTTATACGGGTGCGGCTGAGTTCAACAATGAGCTGATTAATTTGATTTGACTGGTTATGTTTCTTTGTTTTTAGGGTTCCGTACCCAAAGGGTAATCAACGGAACCCTATTACTAAGCCTCCGCTGTCCGACCGTCCGTCCGTCCGTCTGTATGTCTGTCAGCGGGCTGTATCTCAAGAACCGCAGTAGGTAGACAGTTGAAATTTTCACAGATTGTAGCTAAATTAATAAAAATTAAGGTTTATGGTACGGAACCCTTCGTGTGCGAGTCTGACTCGCACTTGGCAGGTTTTTTAACACTGACTTCGGAAATTAAGGTTATTTTATACTTTGTAGTGTTTTGTTTGGAAGTCGGTTATATTTTTTTGTAAAAAGTTTTTTATTTTTAACTTTTAAGTGGATACTTGGACGACGTCTTCGTCTATGTAAAAATTGACATAACCAAAAATGCTCATAAAATAAAAACTACCGAACCAAACTGAATCAATTTTTTACGGGACTAAATGGCAAGTATACCGCATGGAACTAAACGAATAATAGAGATCGTATCAGGGGGGCTACTCTCTAACGAAATCCGTAGTTTCAGGCTTAGTTTCGGGCGGGCATTTTCTACTCCGTATCACCTAACCACTGAGAACTAATGATAACACGATTTGACAGTTACTGTGAAATCGTGTTGTCATTCATTCTCAGTTCGGGTTCGGGACTAATCGTAAGTCTGTAGGTGATACGGAGTAGAATACGCCCACCCGCAACTAAGCCCGAAACTACGGATTTCGTTAGAGAGTAGCCCCCCAGAAACCTCGGGAGTAAACGGTGTACATACATAAAAAAATACCCTCCGAATTGAGAACCTCCTCCCTTTTTGGAAGTCGGTTAAAAAATAACCCACTGTATCCCTTTTTCAAAATCCTAAACCACAAAGAAGAAAACACAACCACTTTTCATAATTAACTCCCGTAAATAACGCCCCATATTTCTTGTCACTACAGAATGGCCAAAAACAGAACGTTATGGCCACTTGCGAAGAAAACCGAGAAGTTATAACATTAACAGTTCATTAACGTTGTATTTTATTAAGGACACAATTAAAACTTAATGCTGGCTCAAATTGTATAAGTTTTCCTTACTGGCTGAATTATAAACGAAGTATTTTCATAATTTTCAGGCAAAAAGAAAAATATGAGTGACATTTAATGGTTAAAGTTTGAGTGTTTTTTACTTTGTGCCACTGGGAAGGGGTTTATGGCTTTATACAGTACGACGATGATATTTAATATTTATAGATAGAAGGGTTAAAAATATGGGTCAACGTCATCACACTTTAATAATATCAACTTATATGAATAACAGAAATGACGGAGGTAACATTTCGCACGTCATTCTCCACCAAATACAACCAGGGACACAACCTGTCACTACAACCTGGGAGTCTTTAAGTCAAGAGTGAATAGATTACTTCTACGCAAACGTGCTCCATCTTCGACCGCATCATCGCTTACCATCAGGTGAGAAAATGGTCAAACGTATGCCTATCAATAGTAAAAAAAAACACATTGGTAAAAGTTGCGTGTAGATTTTGGTCTAATATCGAAAATGGTAGGCGCCAAATAAATGTGCAATATTGACATTGTGATATTTCTTAATATCAAAAACAGTAATGAAAATACAAAACTGTCCTAAACCGACTTCTATCGTGATCCTTTACGTTCGTAAATTGATTTTTGGGTAGCTACGAAGTAATATTAGGGAAGCTTACTTTGTTGCAAGTTTATCTGGTGCGTACCATAGGCATTGACGGTCTTGACGCGTAACAGCAAAACGTGGCTACAGCAATGAATAGTAGGTTTTTATAAATGTCTATGAATCTGAATAGGAAATTCACCGAAGTTGTGGGAATTTCTAAAAATTCGCACAATTTCTTAGCCTTCTTAGAAATTTAGAAAAGTACGCTAGACTAGAAGCATGAATGAATCTATAGGTTTGTTGCTTATAATCAGTCAGTTGCCATGAGTTTATCACGAGGGTACAATTACAATAAGATCTGGCCATTGTTACAGTTTTTCTTATTAATACCCAATAATCATTTAATTAATAGAGTTGTCCACTGAAAAATTCTAATTAGTCCGTCAATTATACTATCAAAACATATTTGACCCGTTTTTTTCTTTTGTTACGTAAACCAAAATTGACGAAGATACGACGATTTTAAAATTCTCAATACGTCACGCCGTGATATAATTTTTAGTGCATTCTGACGTCACGAGCCCCCACTCCCGAATTTTGATGCGTTTTATCATTGTCAATATTCATTGATGTACATAAACAAAAAATGTGTCCGTTATTTTTCAATACTCTAACTGATGGACTAAATAGATTTGCATTTTATTTATGGTGCCACCACCACTGTGTAAACTTTTACACTGTGGTCCTCGAACTAGGCAGCGCCTGTATATCGGGGGTCAGAGTTGCCTTAACATTTATTTTAGTACAATTTGTAAACAATGTGGTTTTGATACACTTGTCAAATAATGATAAAAAATAGAAAAGAGCCATTTTGGTAAAATGACATAAATAGAAAAAAATAGAAATTCTAAATTGGTGTGTTTTATGTGTTGCTGCCACTTCAATCTTTAACAACTCGCGACCAATCATTTGTTCGTGGAAGTGGTGCCTCAGACAGACAATTCTATCTAGCTTTCAATTCTTCAAACCAAATAAATAAATCCTGTCCTGTCCTGTCCTGTACTATTCTATTCAAAATACTTGCTTACTGAAAAAAATATATAGAGCACAGACTGTTAAGAAACACCTATAAAGACAAATTTCCAACACGGTAGCTAAGGAAAATTTGCATCAACATAATAAACGATTTTATTCCCCGAACAAACTCGGCAAGTTGATGAAGCAGTCGCCAGGGTGATATATTGCTGCTTCATTTCCTCGTTTTATTATACCTGATGTTTTAAACGAAGATAATGGAACTATGACTTACATTATGATAGAATAGAGCTTATGTTCAACTGTATATATTTTTTAGGGTTCCGTACCCAAAGGGTAAGCAACAGAACCCTATTACTAAGCCTGCGCTGACCTTCCGTCCGTCCGTCTGCCTGTCAGCGGGCTGTATCTCAAGGACCGTAATAGAGAGTTGTTTTCACAGATTGTATATTTCTATTGCCGCTATAACAACAAATAATAAAAATTAAGGTTTATGGTACGGAACCCTTCGTGTGCGAGTCGGACTCGCACTTGGCCGGTTTTTTATGTATATTCACTGATTTTTTCGTCATTGTAGAAAAAAAAGGAAGGTTTTTCTTGAGGTAGTCCTAACTGTCACCAAATCTGATTCTGATGATAGGATCTCAGGAAAATCATCGAACTGCCTCCGTGGTCGAGTGGTTTAGCCGTCTGCCTTGTGACCCGGTGGTCGTGGGTTCGATTCCCACGGGACGAATCCTACTTTGTAAAGTTGTTTCCGGTTTGGCTAGGACATTGCAGGCTTGAATCACCTGATTGTCTGATAAAAAGATGATTCCGTGCTTCGGAAGGCACGTATGAGCCGGTGGTCCGGTCAAATAGCGGTCGTCAAATAAACCATGTCAGAGGCCCTTGAGGCGGTTTAGAAACTGACACTAGGGTGTGTGGGGTCGTTAGACCTTACTGCTCACACGATAAGAAGAAGAAGAAGGAAAATCATGGGTATTATTATACCCATAAAAATATAATTCTGTGGCTTCAATCCAAATGGTACCTTGCTATAAAAGTTGATAGCTATTTAATAGTGGGGCAACCACTATAAAGTGAAGAAAAAAAAACAAAATTCCAAATAAAAAACACTGAAAAGTGTAAAATAACTTTCAGAATCAGAATAAGAACTTTATTTGCTCAAAATGTAGGTACAATAAAAGATAACTTACACAAATACCTAAGATCAGAAGTCGCTTAGACACCGTTAAAGTGGTTTTATACTTTATAGTGGTAATTATTTTGAAGTCGGTTGTATTTTACAACTGGGGTAACTAGTAGTTGCCTATTTTCGCAAATTCAAAGTACTTACAAACTATTTCGTTTTACTGAAAAACACATCAACTTTATGAAAATGATACGACCTACTTTAGCCAAATTGAATGCTATCATATCACGAAATCGCAGCATTATGGAGGCACACAGAACAAGTTATTTCATCTAGATACGATTCAGCCGAAACACTGACAACCATGAGAGTTCGCTTTGTATTACCGATTTTCCGAATCACTTCTGTATTCGGTAATAGGATGGGCATTCGGAATCCCGATTTCCTATTTAAGTGTCTGAGAGCAAATATCTGGGTATTATCGCCTTTTTACGAAGTTGGTATTAAACTCACGCCTTCAAAAAAATCTGGTGTATTTTTTGTTGGGAATACGTAAATACGACTAAGTTTCACTTTGGGTTGCTTTCGTTCTAAGAATTTTCATCTGAAGAGTTCTAGCACTTTCAGTGCCGACGACGCCTATGTTTCGCTCGGGTCAATTCTTAGGATGCCTTGCTTGTCCATTACAGCGAGCGAGGCAGCGGCGCGGAGAAACTGAGAAATTTTAACCAATGGAATTGCATAAAATCTCCGCACCACGTGGGTCACTAATATTTTGACTGACATGATTGGTTAATATTTCTCCGTTTCTTCGCTCCGCTGCCTCGCTCCGCGCATACACCCTAAGAGTGCCAGTCTATGACTGACCGTAATGGACAGGTACCCTTACTCAGGTGCCGGTGACGTACCTCTAGCGTGTTTTGTAACTTTTAATAATATTTTGCAAATTAACATAATACACAACACGTTAGTTTAAATACACACAATATAATTTTTTTATTCGTTAAGGCGAAAGTGTACTTTTCGTTCACCTTTGTTAACGTAAGTCCAGTATTATTAAGTCCTTGTAATAGAGAGTTAGCCTATAGTTATCGAGCGAACAGAAATCAAGACTCCAAAAAAAAAAAAAATGATAGTATTCGAACTCGGAATTAAGTCCAGACCACAAGTAAAACAGTGTCTAGAGCTTGCAACTAAGCAGTCAAAACGTATATTTTTCTAATAGCTTTTATGAATTAATTTCAATTTCAACAATTGAGTATTTTAATGAAAAAAAAAAACATTAAAACATTAAAAAAATATTGACATGATATAAATAATATTTCAATATTTTTATATAAATTAAAATATTGAAATATTTTACAGGTACTTTTTCTTTTTTCACGATAACAAAAAAATTAAGGCGATACATTGCGTTGAAAATCGCGTGACATCACTATAATAGTGCAAGTTTTACTAGCAAAGTGGCGCCACCAGCCCCCTTTTTGAGCTTTGATGCTCTTTATCTTTATAATTTTACTAGCTTTTGCACGCGACTTCGTACACGCATGTCCTGTTTTTTCCCGTTCCCGTGGGAATTTTAGGAAATTCTCTCTTAATGCTCCCCTACACTCCCCAAAGAATCTACATGCCAAATTTCAGCTTTTTACGACCACTATTTTTGGCTGTGCGTTGTCTGTCAGTCACTCAATCAGCCAGTAACGAAAGAATTTTATATATGTTTATTTGAAATCGCAAAACATAAGTGTCTAATATTTTTTTTTAATCTAACGGACTGAGTAAATACAATCATATTTTTTCTAGAAGTATTTAGTAAAAAACCCTATTTAATACATTTCAAGGACAATCTCATATCTGGCTTATTGTTGTTAGATATCAAGTGAATACTTATTGAACCATCACAATACCTCCACTGTATCAATGGCTCCTTCTGGGAAACGATCTGTTTCATCTAGATCCCGACAATCGACGGTTACATCGTAATATGTCTACAGTTACTATGGTGATTCATCTTATACAATACGACACACTTCCATCCTCTGTGAAATCTGACACAGGCAATCTGATCAATAGAATTGTTACTTGGTTCTTTTCTTTTGAAATACTCGATGACCTAAATTAAAACGAGCATGATAAAGATGTAAAATATATAAATGTTTGTTTGTATGTAGGAGGGGATAAGGTATACTTCTTATTCGAATGCAAAAATTCGTTTTCCAATCATCATTAACTTGCAATTTATTTAATGTCGGTGCAACATGTAAAAACTGTGTTCGCTTTGTATTACCTATCGCCTATGTCCTGTCGTCTCTCTTAGCTTCCTAATTAAGAGAGGATTTTCCGAAATTCCTACAGGAACGGGAAGATGCGGGACTATACGCTTATTATTAGTTTGTCTAAATTCTGATGAGTATCATCACCGTCTTTGACTACGTTTTATTATTGAAATTACATAAAGAAGTAAATAAAACAAAGTTGGTACGTGCTTTAAATGTTCCTCATTGTTCGTATTTTCTGTGATCAAAACTGTCTGAGAATCCTACTTCATCCTTTGAGAATCCATAATGCTTTTCAGCAAAATACTTTAAATTCATATTTCAGCAGAAATGTGGAACGGAACAAGACGCAATGCGGTTCGTTCATGTCGTTTTAAAAGAACACGTCTCCAGTTACATCTTGTATGATGTATGTACCAGTAGTTACTTACGGCATTGCTAACTCTCACAGGTATACCTCTCAATTTTGCGATCTTTCATGTCTGTCTGTTTATCTGCTTGGCATAGAATAAATTGAGTTGAAAGTCGGTGATGTTCTGGGCAGCATGCACAAGAACATTGTAAAATTTGAAATAAGCTTCTGTATTTCTTATTTTCGTGGACATTCGACTGAATAATAATTTAAAATCAATCAGACGACATGAGAGTCTACCTGATGTTTAATATAAATGTTTGTATCTATCATAATAATTGGTTTTTAAGTGGAGTAAACGTTATGTCACACAGTCCGAAGGACCGCCAAACTGAAGTGGCAGTGGGCAGAGCACATTGCTCGCAGAACAGATGGTCGATGGGGCCGAAAAGTTCTGGAGTGGCGACCGCGTACCTGAAGACGCAGCGTTGGAAGGCCTCTCACGAGGTAGATCGATCATCTGGTCAGGGTCGCGGGTACTGATGCATGCGAGACGCACAGATGATGATTATGGTGATGAAACATTATGTCATAGAGTTGAAATTTCGAAGTTATTTTCCTAATACGCACTAAGTCCACATGAAATTAAGATCCACACCATCACGCATCACCCATTCACAGACCGACCTCGACAAGCGTTGCTTAACCTTGAAGATCATTGTTTAGCCACAAGGTTATTGCTTAGCCACGGGCTGGTTGGTGATGATGATAATAGCTAAGTGCAAGTGTATTGATTCTGTCGTAACATAGTGATTAATTAAATAAAGCTATTTATTTTGTAACCTATTCATATAATTAACAAGTTATCTGCACAATAATCTCTTTAAAGCAGTTGTACCATTCATTCTTCATATAAAAGTCCGTCGATACACAGTGAAGAGCATAAAGACCGGCGAATTACGTCCGCCCGCCGCCGGTCCGGGCCGGTGCCAAATCTTTTTCAGGTTCACTACACATCGATACAACAGCGAGTAAGAGGGCGTGTCTGACCTGAAACTAACTATGTTTGGAAAACGTTTTTGTACTTCAGTGATATTATTGTCAGTCCTTTTCACAGTGAGAGTTCTATTATTTTTAGGGTTTCGTACCTCAAAAGGAAAAAACGGAACCCTTGTAGGATCACTTTGTTGTCCGTCCGTCTGTCTGTTAAGACCCTTTTTCTCGGGAACTCAGGCCTTCAGTCCCTTGAAGCTGTGAAATATCGTACTTGTGAGCTAACGTAAAAAAAAGATACAGCTGCAAAAAACATATATTTCGACACTCTCAAGGGAATCAAAATTTATAGAGTATTTGCCTTTGACCTAGAACTATGAAATTTAGCAAGTAATACCGTCTTCAAGTATAGTGAAAAATTTTGAAACTATACGTTTGTAATTATTAAAAAATTTAGTCTTTATTTAAAGTACCTAATATGTATAGACGCCAGCACATCAACCTACAACAATCTGTCAAATTTCTTCAATAGATTTTCAAGGTTTCGCTAAAGCATTAAAGTTGATTGGGAAAATTTGGCAGTTTCGGGTACCTGTACGAAACCCCCGGTTTTTTAGGGTTCCGAAAAAAAAAAACGGAACCCTTATAGGATCACTCGGGTGTCTGTCTGTCCGTCTATCACAGCCAATTTTCTCCGGATCCGCTGGACCGATTCTGTTGAAATTTGGTACACATATGGATTTCTATGACCCAAACACGGACGCGTTACGTAAATCATTAAATTTTTAGTATGGGGGTCACTTTTGGGGATCAAACTAGAAAATTAAAAAAAGAAGTTTTTGAACAATATTGTGTGACATATCAAATAAAAGGGCTTACTGTATGCACAGTGAAGGTATTCCCAAAATGTTTTGTGCGTATGAGTGGAAAGTCAACCACGTACCGGTGGCTTTTGGAACCATACCCCATATTCCAAGACTCGTGCCACAAGTCAAAAGTCATTTATTTAAATTAGGCTGAGTACCAGCATTTTTTAAACGTCAATGTTTACAAATAGACAGCCCGCCCTTCACCACTTTCAAGTGTTTTAGCTGTGGAGATGAAGTGACCAACAAACTCCCCAGCAACACAATATATCTGTGACTCGACGCCACAAGTGATAAACTAGGGCCACCAAACAAGAAGCAGTTAATCCTTGTAACATTAAAAAAAAACCATGGCTAACAAGACGACTATTCACTACAAGGAGCACCCGTTCACGAGCATAACGCAAAGATCAGCCATTATCCCCTCGCCATATTTGAGGGAAAGAGGTAACCCGACCTCCGACGCTACCGCAAGCAGTGAAATCTAAGGGAGCATGACGACACAATTCTACTAAACCTCGAATCATCAAATTGGCAGTGGTTGTCATGGCGTCCTTCAAACTGATTTGGAATATGGGTTTTACGACATTTTTAGAAAGGTAAAAATGGTCATTATTTGTTAAATCCTCAGTGGAAGGTTGTGAAATCGTGACTCATAAGAATACTACAAAAACGACCTAAGTAATTAGAATAGTTTGTAACGTCGAACATTTTGATTGATTTCATAATACCGTGTCGCATGGATTAATTTAAGAAGTCTAGAGAAATTTTTAGTTCACCATAATTTATTAAAATATCAGCTACAGGTAAGCAAATTATGGTTCTTAACAAATACGTTATTTTTTATTTTAAGTAAGCACCTCTTTTATTTTGATGGAAACCTGATAAGAAACGTCAAGAAAAATCTGATTAAGTTACCTAATCCTACGAGACGTCAAAGTTAATATTTCAGCCTGAATAATCGCTTTACAGAAGTAGAGAAAAGGTTTCGTTTTTAAATAAAATACAAGTAATTAATGCGGACAAAGTCACGGCTGACCTTAGTAGATATAAATGCTTAGCTTGCCAACCTTTTTGCTCTCTCCCCAAGATGATTAATGGCGTCTAAGAATTGACTCTTGAACGATTTTTGTATTTCTCTAACGGTACCTACAATATTTTTCATTTGTCTCCCTTGCGTAACCTCTCATAAATATTATGATTATTTAATTACTTTTATTCATTGAAGCTTGTAGTTTGCTCAATAGGTATTTTGTCAAGAATTTCCATATCTTTACGATGCTATGGTAGGCGCCAGATAAACTTGCAATAAAGTACATTGACCTTTGCCTCCATCCCGAACAATAAATTATGAATCGTTCTTCATTACTGGAGATTGTAAAGGATCACGATAGAAGTCAATTCAGTACAGTTTTATGTCTTTAGTTCTGTTTTTTTTTTTAATAAGAAAATCAATAAATGTATGTGGGTCAGTGACCATTATTGCACATTTATCTGGCGCCAACAGTATACATCGGTATGTATAAAAGATCTCAAAACTGTGTATAACTAAAGCTTTCCACCAAAATAGATGTGCTTTAATTCGTAGAATAGAACAGAATAGAATAGAAAACCATTTATTCAGCACAGACAAACGCACAGCGACCAGGTAAACAGAAGTAATAGTAGGTACATAATTGCGCTGAGCGTGCCCATACCGAAAGGGTAACCATCTCAGCATTTGCTGGGCGTCAGACACCCAGCGCTGGTTTTCAGTTGGTCATATTCACAGTTCCTTTTCACTATTAGAAACATCATCAATAGGTTTAAAACCGCATATCTAGCAGCCGGTCAACAAGTTTCTTCTAGCTTTGGCCACAGCTGTGTTTTTGCATTCCAATAGGAACTTTTCATCATATCACTAAAATATTCGCCGTATAGTGTCGGCCGGTGCTGTATGGTGCTGTAAAAGAATAATACCATCCCATCACTTCCCGTGGGTGTCGTAAGAAGCAACTAACGGACTTACCAGAGAATGGGCAGCAGCGTTCTCTGTAAAACGCTACACCATACACTGCGATCGCCACCCCGCCTGCCAAGCGTGGCGATCATGGCAACCCCCAACCCCCCTTTGGGGGAGGCCTATGTCCAGCAGTGGACGTCATTCACGTTATGATGACTAAAATACAAGATTTTAGCGGCCCATATGGAAAACACTGTTGCGAACCCAGAAAGGCCGTTGCAGACACAACCTGGCGAAACGGGGTTTCATACACCCGTCGAATATTCAATGTAAGTGCGGTGTTCCTGTTCAGAAAATGAGTCCCACGTTGGAGTGCCATGCACCTATATTTTGTGGTTTGATGAATGCCACTGACGCTGCAATTTATCGATGCCATCTACTGTGCCCAATAAATCTAAGGAGTTAACCATCGAATCGAACGAAGAAAATATTTCCAACCATTACTAAACTACAGCTAGCACCATTAAACATGCAGCAACGAGCATTGCACGGCTATAGCCTGTAAGTTGTTTCCGACGCAGATTTACGTCCGGCACGTGATTATAATCGGCCGAACCGGACCGCCGCAAGAATTCGACCAATTGAAATGTTGTTTTGTGGAAAGAATTCATTTTTGTTGGTTAAAATACGAATATACCTATAGAGTTTTAGTCTTTTCTACATAGGGGTCGGCAGAGACTGTGAACGCCACCTACTGCGTCCTACTTTTGTTTCATTTACGTTCAGGCTGTTCTCTCGAGAAATGCTTAAAAACAGCGTGCAAGGGAATAAATTTTTCGTCGGCATTTACTGAGAAATTACATCTAAAAAATAGGTAGCAATCTACATATAATACATACAATACGTAATTTGGTTTAGCCAGAATTTATGTATCGGTATCACATGATAAGAACGAAATCACCAAATCACCTCAAAATCGTTGAAATGAAACCATTTTACTCCTTCATTTTTTAACAAAATTCTAAAAAAACATATCTACTGCTTTGCAATACAAACGAAAATAATTTGGTTGTGTTACTTTTTTAAAATGTTTTTTATTTACTAATATTATAAGGAAGAAAGATTTGTTTGTTTGTTTGAATTGAATAGGCTCCGAAACTACTGGACCGATTTGAAAAATTCTCTTAGCATTATATAGCTACATTATCAGGGAGTAACATAGGCTATATATTATCCCCGTTCTCCCACGGGTACGGGAACTACGCGGGTGAAACCGCGTGACGTCCACTAGTTTTTAATAAATTAAAAATGCGGGTAGTGGAGTGGCGCGTAGAGAGGTAGTTAGCTCCGTCCAGATGCACAAGGTCATTGGCATGTATACAAACCTTCATATATCTGAGGGCCTAGCACGAATGTTTTGACACATAGTAACGTTAACGAAAGTGAATTTTCAATATCATTAAAAACTACAACCCCATTATACTTTTGTTTAGTTTTATACGAAATGCACAATTAATATCACACAAAAATATGAATGTAGTATTCAATTTAAATAAAAATGTGCGAAATGAGTATTATAGAAAAATTTTACGTTACCTGCCATACATACGTCATAAACATTCGTGCCCTCTGGTCAGCACGTCAGATCTGCGTTTTTGAACTATTTGACTTTGTCTCAGTTAGTTCAAAAACACAGTTCAGTGCTTGTACCAAAAGAAAAGGAAAGTTACCAATTAAGCAAAAGATTTACTTAGGTATGAATATGACTTAGGTAAGTAAAACTGCTTAATTCAGCATTATATCAAACTTAACGCAGAGTAATGTATTATCGTTCACCAAATTATAACAACAGAACAAGATCAGATATAAAAAAAAAATCTTGTTAAAATACAACATTATTACTACCAATAAAGCTTGCAATTCCAGCTAGTTTTATTACCAATCCCATATGTTGCCAATCAACCCTTAATATCAACAAAAAATAAAAACAAATATACTTACACAATAGCATAAAAAAAAACACGATCTTCGCAGACTATTAAAAGATACAACAAATTTCGAAATCCTATCTCAAAAATTAGGCCCAAAACTAGGTTTTGCCAATTACTTGGGCCTTAGTCGGCAGTTTGGGTGTTAGAAAGTGGCAAAAAGCAAAGGGTACAATTAGCCGAAATGCCAGCGGTACCCTGGCTCTGATTAAGGCTATCTGCCATTATCGCCGGCAGAATCCCTGAATCACCAACGGCGAAGGGTCTTCATTATAAGGCGGGCCAAGTTTTAAGTGCTTAGCGGTTTAATTAAAAAACAAAATAGTCTTTTTCGGCTGTTGTTCCATTGAAAGGCCTAGTAGGCCTTCCAACCCTCTCGTGCAAGGATGGACCAACATTATGATAGAAACTATAAAAACTTAAACTTAATAATGAACGAAATATTATGTTTTTAATATCTGCAACTGCGGTGTAACTAATGCTAACTTATAAAGTGATTAGACATTTTTGCGTTTGTTTCTATAAACAGTGATATATTTTGAAAAAATCTATTTCTTTCAATCTTTAGCGACACACATTTTGTAAGTAGCTTATATTTTTTTGATCGCCGGCATTCTCTCAGTGAGAAAGCTAGGATCGATAAATTTAAGAAAAATGCTGCCAAATAAAAGACAAATTTTAAATCGCCTGATCTTCTACCTTGTACAGCTCATCACCCTTCCCTTGCAGATCCTTACAATGGAGATTTTCTTAGTTGACTTGCATTTTTGTACTCAAGCCGCATTTGACACTATGCTGATCTGCAGTTTGCTTTTAATTTATGGCCAGTTTTAGTTTACCGAGCTTTCAAGGCGCCTTTAATGAGTTTTAAATGTGCATAATAAGTTTATTAGCTTGAAAATGTAATTCTCAGTACGTTGCAAGGCTTTGATACCTGCGTATTACTGTTGAAGTGGAATCAACCTTGTCTATTATACCTACGTTGACACTATCTATAGTATTTAGTTATTAGTACATGATATACATAAATAAAAAGTACACTTAGGCGTCAGATTATCTTCTACTTCGCTGCCACCTGGAGACGTACCCAGAAGACCAGCAGCATTGCCACGTTGAATGGCAATCCTCATTCTACGGGCAAAGTACGAGCCAGGTCACAAAATTTCAATCAGCGAGAAATATCCTTGAAAAGGAGACGCGCACTCGGACCCCATGACATGCGTTTGAATGAGGTCATGGTATTTGTAGCTTTATTGGTGAGTTCAAAAATTTAACAATACCACCAAATAAAGATTAGTCTGTCAGAGTGAACGAAATCATTTCCATAACACAAATATAACCCTATTTAATTAAGTGTTGACTCAACCAATCTGGACCCAAACTAAACAGGTAGATAAAGCGTATACGTTATCAAATTCAGATTCCCAGAATTGCCAAGGAGTTCGCTCGGACCAAGAGTTCAAACATATATCGAAATAACCTTTCGGCTAAAAATAAACATTGCAAACGGTTTGCCGAATCCGATTGCGCTTGTTTTAGCTTGTTACCCTTTTCAGTATCCAAAACTAACTTGAACAACTTTCAGACACAAACGACAATTTGAAGAGTATTTTAGAAACCTTTTGTAACGTCGTTGGGAATACTTTTCACGTTTTATACATGAGTGATCGAGAAAGACTTCACTAAGACGTCTTGGCTAGTTCCCCATCATACACAAGAAAGGTTTTGGGTCAAATTATTCGGAAAATGTCGCAGACCGCGGTATAATTATTTTCGTTTCATGTTATGTCGGAAAAATGGAACGCTTGTTTCTGAACAAGTAAATATGTGAGCCGGAGGAAATGGACGGAACTATTGAGCTACGGTTTTGTTGAAATTACGCAGCGGTTTTTTGGTATGTGTTAACTTTTGTGAAATAATAATATTGTTCATCGCTCAATTTTTACGTTGATGTTTGATTGAATTTTCATATATTTTAGGTACAAGTTTATCAGACTTTACCTACATAATACGTCGAATATGACTATGGTAGGCGATAGATAAATTTGCAATAACGGTCATTGACCCACAAACATTTATTGAATTTCTTAATATCAAAAACAGAATTATAGAGTCAAGGCTGTCCTGAATCGACTGCTAGCGTGATTGTTTACGTTCTCTAGGTACGAAAAACGGTTCATAATTAATTTTTCGGCTACGAAGAGTTATTAGGGAAAGGTCAATATACTTTATTGCAAGTTTATCTGGCACCTACCATAGTAGCTAAATTATAGATACCTTACATTACATTACGGTACATTCGGGTATAAGTACGAATTTGTGGGCATAAGAGCTTATGCAGACGGCGTATTTTTAACGCGTCAGCGACGCACGTTTTACGAACACGCGTTCACGGCGGCGCTGTAGATGACCAAAACAGCAATACTTTCTGCGTCTGAATTTTGTTTACAGCGCGTTAGCACGCTGCATCTGCTGTAAAAAACCGCTGTGTGCCGCCTTAAGGCTGCTCTCTCGAGAAATGCTTAAAAACAGCGTGCAGATGAAGCAACTATTCGTCGACATTTACTGAGAAATTACATCTGAAAAAATAGGTAGTAATCTACATGACGTAATTTGGTTCAGCCAGAATTTATGTATCGGTATCACATAATAAGAAAAAAATTACAAAATGACCTCCAAATCGTTGAGGTGAAACCATTTTACTCCTTCGTTTTTTAACAAAAGTCGAAAAAAAGTATCTACTGCTTTAATACGAAAATAATTTGGTTTTGTTACTTTTTTAAAATATTATGTGTTAATTTTTATAGTAAATTAAAAATGCGGGTATCGGAGTGACGCGTAGAGAAGTAGTTAGGTCCGTTTATATGCACAAGGTCATTGGCATGTATACAAGCCTTAACAAGAAATAGAAAATTAAGTAGTGATTATGAAAATTGCAATAATGAGTTAAACCTACGAGTAAGCTAATTTAAGTTATCACAAATCAGAAAGTCACATAATGAAATACTAAAAAAATACTGAGAATGGTTTTTTAATAATACCCTTATAACAATAACCGTTAACGTTGCAAGGCCAAACCGAGTATTGCAGCAATACGCCATTTCTTTTAATTGCATCTAATAACTTCCACATGCTTAAACCAATTATCCACTTAGCTAAATGAACTAGAAAATACTCTCTAACTACCACAGCAATTGCGATAATTAGCTAGGTTAACTCATTTGTTTAAATTAACATTCAATCCTTGAAAAGGACCCTTTCTTTAAGTGGTTTGTGGAGATTTCCCATCGGACATGTTTCTAATTATCTGGTCTTTTTGTAAGCTTTTGTTGAGCCTTTCTGTTACTTCGAATTAAAGGCTGCTGCTTTCAGTTTTCTTATTTCAGCCTGTTTTTTTTTTAGGGTTCCGAACATTCGTAAGACGTATGACGTAACCCTTATAGGATCACTCGGGTGTCTGTCTGTCTGTCCGTCTTTCACAGCCAGTTTTCTCCGGATCCATTGGACCGATTCTGTTAAAATTTGGTACACATATTGACTCTTGTGACCCAAACACGGACGGACGTGTTACATAAATGATTGAATTTTGAATATAAGAGTCACTTTTGGGAGTCAAACTAGAAAAATGCAAAAAAAAAAAAAACTGTATTGTGTGACATATCAAATAAAAGGGTTTACTGTGGGGGTTATAAATGTATTTTTTCCATAATTTTAAAATTAATAGTTTTGAAGCTCTTCAAAAAATTAGATCGAAAATGACCATTCCCCCCCCGTTCTTTGCACGTGATACCGACTCGCACTTGGCCAGTTTTTTATTCAACAGGCTTGCTTTTGACCTCGATCACGCCTTATGGATAGCCATGTCTGAGGTCTATGATGGAACGAGCGTGCCCAGAAGATGCGTTCACTCTTGTTTTGTGATTCAATTTCAAAAGTCTGCTTTTTGATGCATTCTAGCAAATTAGACAAAATATTTTCTTACACGCGAATCTTAACTTGTAAAATATTATCTTTTTAAGATCTATGGACGTAGCTTATGTTCCTCTCCGGTATCTCTTCTCCATGTGGTTGCTCAAAATAAAAACACAAAACCGTCAATATAAGATACTGTTTCATATTTTTTTTTCTCTGTTCTAGGCCATATCATTTTGTGTACTCAATGAAATTTCAGGCGAAGGTCTATAGAAAAAGGCATGTATTTAACGTGGTGACAAACTAATCTAACTTAGGGTTTTAAAAATAATTAAAATAGGTAGCAAAAATAATAGTTTGGCAGCTACAGTGAAGTAGCATTTTAAGTATAAAGTAGCAGCTTTATTTTGAGTTGTAAGCTCTGTTTAAATTTAAATTGGCAGTGATTTTTTGGTGTTTATAAAATTAACTACTAGGCCCGGTAGACGGAGCTCCGCTTGGCGGGGCTCCTACTTCTACATGGTTTATAGAAAAATAACCACGAAGGGGATGGCAGGGTCTATTCGCTTGCTTCGCTTGCTCATTCGACCCCGCCATCCCCTTCTAACCTAACCTGTCCGAGTCGGGGTGCCCCAAATCCAGAGCTTGCCTCGCTCGCTCTTGCATCCAATGCCGTTTAACTTGGCCAGTCAAGGGCGGCCCGGTATGGCCCGGATGGCGGCTAATATTAACTGTTTTACGTACTCCTGGTACGTAAAACTGTTAATATTAGCCGCCAGAGTCATTATTTTTAATACCTCACCTATTATTTCATTGGCCCTGTTTAATATATTTTCTATCTCATAGTAGCAGCCATTATTTATTTTTTATAGATCCTTACCTTTTGTAGCTCATATAATATAATTGTGGCTGTTTGTGTGTGTGAGATTATATGTATGTAAACGCACCCACGATACAGGAAAAAATCCTAGTGTGGGGCAACGATTTAAAAAAAAATGTGCTAAAAATATTTAATCACTACCAAGTTATTTTTTTTGTAACCAAGTAGTTAGACGCCTAATAAGTTGTTTTTGCCTCATAAATAATTAGCCATAGAACAGTAGCAAAGGTAAAAAAATAGAATACAGAGAAAAGTTTAAAAACAGTTGAAATAAGTACATAAGAGAGAGAGCATTTTACTATGGTGTATTTTTTCCGACTGAGAGGAGCTCATGGCAAAAGAATAACAGCAGCACGGATCGATCTTCAAGGTTAAGCAACGCTTGCCAAGGTTGGTCTGTGGATGGGTGACCATCTTAACATACCGAGTTACCTCCGTGCCTCGGAAAGCACGTTAAGCCGTTGGTCCCGGCTGTCATTTGTAGATCTTTGGCAGTCGTTACAGATTGGCAGGAGCCAGTAAACTGACTCTAGTCTTGCCAAGAAGTACCGTGTTACCCAGATAATGGGTTGTGGAGGTCTGTAGGCAGCCGCCCTACGTAAAATACTGGTATTCAGCTGGATCCGGTTTGACTGGAAGCCGACCCCAATATAGTTGGGAAAAGGCTAGGCAGATGATGAGTGTTTTGTTTGGAAGTCGGTTATATTTTTTTGCAAAAAGTTTTTAATGTGTCAATTACATACCAACCTACTAATAAATATTATGTGTAAACTAGCTCACCTACTTACCCCCTTATAGTAGGAAGCGTAACGGTGTAAGTTAATTAACTTGGGCTGTCCGATTGGGGCAGTTTTTGCGCCGTCATCATTGAGCCCGCCAATAGACTAGGTTAATAGGTCAGGCTCCTTTGTCGTACGGTCAATGAGCTTGTTTGGAGTACCAGGTTGAGGGGTTTTCAGATGTATTTTTCCGGTTTCAGCAAAATTACTACGTATTAAACAAATGTTTTTGTGTTTGGCTATTCATAATTTGAACAATGTGGAAAACAACGATTTTGAAAATAGTTATCTTTTTTCGACAGTAAAAAAAAATCCACCTCTTAGGTATTTAAAAATTCTGTAACTGAAACTGAGTCTTACTTTAGCTCGAACCAAAAATTATATCTTGAAACTGCTTAATTCAGTTTCCATTCCAAAAAGCAAATTTTTTAGCCGCAACTGTGAAATTTCTCCACTAAAATTAGGCGTCCAAACTTCACAGTACCCAGATTGCAGCTACACTTGACTTCGCGAGCTCTCGAGATGGCCAAAAAATGCAAGGACTGGTACCTATCACATTTCGAATTTAAGGCACGACCAAACCAACGCGTTCAACATCGCTGGATGCTCGTCTTAATGGTCACTGTGCGAAATAGAAATTACTTTCAGTATCGGTATGCTAATAGTTGAAATAGTTCTTACTCAATACAATCGTGGGTGGCGCTTAGTTGATTTTGCTGGGTAGGTACAAATCAAAGGAACGAGTGGGTTTTGCCGGTAGAAACCACACGCTTGTTTGCCTACACACACTCATTCTCGTTCGTTCACTAACGTTCGTTTACCTTCACTCACTTGGTCTGTACCCGGCAGAAAGCGAAAAATGTGCGGTGTCCATTGTCGGTTCCCACTCGTTGGCATCCGTTGTTTGTACGCTATTGTGTAACTCATAAAATTGCATATTGTAGTTCAAAGGAATTCCAGACCCATTGCTTTGTATATTTAAAAAATCGTTTGCTCATAAGTTAAAACACTCAATGAATACTATTGCAATGTCAAAATGACAGCATAGGCGATCGATTGCATTCGTTTATTGGAGTACGAAATTAGGCCGCTGTAGTTGCCGCAACCACAACGAAAGTCAATGAATGCAATAGGCATTCATTGACTTTGCATCGCGATCCATGCCATCGCGGACCCACATCAGACGCGTTGGTTTAGCCGTACCCTTATTTTCTTTCCTACGCCACTCAAATTATCACTTAACGGACTCTTGGTCAGCTTTATTTTAACAAAATTCTCATATTTTCGTAATGTGATCCCACGAAAACATGGAACATTATTTTGTAGAAGTGTTTTGTTTTTGTGAAAAAAAGGAGCTCAAAATGTTGGAATTAGTAAAGTAGTAGTATTAAAGGGTTCTGTTGAGTAAAACGGGAGGCACGTGGACACGGTACTCGGAGTTATTTTAATTTACTTAATAAAAACCACCCAAGTGCGAGTCGGACTCGCACACGAAGGATTCCGTAGCATAAAACTTAATTTTGATTATTTGTTGTTATAGCAGCATTGATATATAAAAAACCCAAGATACACACTCAGCATCTCAAAATCGTCCACAAAAAACAAGCGCGTAATGTATAATTGTGCGCAAGTTTCAAACAGTGTCGCATCGCTCGCCATACTGCACTGCTTTGTTAAACAAACTTTGAGCGATCCGTTTAATTTTTGCGCAAAAAAAATGTTTATAGTATAACTACACACAACTCACACATGACACTTGATACGTGTCAGTTTTGGACGACAGTTTCGAGTATTGCATTTGTTCGAGATTGTGCATCTTGGGTTTTTTTATATATCAATGTATAGCAGCAATAAATACACAATCTGTGAAAATTTGAACTGTCTATCTATTACGGTTCTTGAGATACAGCCCTCTGATAGACAGACGGACAGACGGACGGACAGCGGAAGCTTAGTAATAGGGTTCCGTTGGTTACCCTTTCAGTTTACCCAAATTCAGCAGTGCTTTCATGGAGCAAATCGAGACAGATTTGTTGTCAGATTTCTTGCTATCAACTGTCCGTAACAGCTGACAAAGCTTAACGTGCTACAAAAACTTAACATGCTTTCCGAGCCACGGGGGAATCTCGTTGTGTTAACATGGCCACCCATCCATGGATTGGTCTCGGTAAGCGTTGCTTAACCTTTACAATAAATATTTGTGACTGTGATTAATTAGCCGCGAGCTCTTCGACTCTTAAAGAAAAAATACAGTCCAAATGCGATTATATTTCTCGGCAACGTGACACTTTAGGGCACCATGTGGCCACTTTTTTTGTTTGTTAAGAAGGATTCTAAAATAACCTCTTTCCTTTAGTTTACCATATTACTTCCAGAATTTGATCCTTATTAGCTGCACTTTTGAGTGGTTTAATAATACAAGCTGTGATTTTTTTTTTTCAAAATCAACCGGTTCGATTCCTGGGTAGGAACAAAGATTTTTCAAAAATCCAATGATGCAGTTTTTTTTATCAAAATCGGGCTCGAGACTCCTTCCAGTGTTTTTCGATATTCCTCATAGTTTCGGATTTGGCCCTGAAGGCACACTTTAAAAATTCACCCTGTATACACGAATCACCGTGCGCAAAAAAAAAAACAAAACGACAGCTGGTAACCCTTTTGTAAGCAGTATTTTTTTTGTGTAGGTTTGTTTATAATTTCCAACCCTAATTGCATAGCTTTCCCCCAGAAGCTTATCAGTCCACTCAGCATTTAATAGCGTGTAAATGTTCCATTTAACCCTACAATTCCGAACCCAATTTTAATATCGTTCTCGTATTACTGTCTGAATACAAAACAAAGCCGTATTGGTACTGATTAAGTGAATGCGCACATGAACGATTGCGACTAAAATCTGCACTTGTTCAACTACGTGAAGTATTAAAGTGGATATCATCAAATTTCAGTTAACCGCATGTGGCTACCATAGGACCACTATTTTGAAAGAAATCATAACCTGACCTCCGCTGCCAAACCACCCAATGGCTTGATTGATACGAGTTGTTAACACTGGTTGTCAGACTTTTGGGCTTCTGAAGATTTAAACAGAAAAGTAAATTCTACAAATACTATCGTTAGTGAATTTCAGTCTGAATTTATAATTTGTATGCATGTCAAGTCTGTGCCAATAAATGAATATGTTTCAAAAATTGTCAAGTGACACTTATAAACCGTGACAGCAATCGCCCGTGTACGCCAGCCCTACCCTGAGGTTTAGACCGTAGGCCAGCTGCACAGCAATTCTGAGATAAGTACCACATCTGGCGCCATTATGCTAATGAAGGAAACTTGTGCAGCCACCACGCTCTCTAAAAAACGGTTCGTAACTGTGGTGGTGTTCGTAATTTTAGTTCTTGGTATGTTTTGAGTTAACGTTGTATGGGAAAATAATTGTGATACTGAAGAATTATCCGGGTTGGGTTCCGAACATCCGTAAAAAACGTTATAGGATCACTCGGGTGTCTGTTTGTCTGTCTGTCCGTCTGTCACAGCCAGTTTTCTCTGGATCTACTGGACCGATTGTGTTGAAATTTTATATACATGTGTATTTCTGTGACCCAAACATGGACGCGTTACGTAAATAAATACATTTTTAGTAGGTCACTTTTCTGGGTCAAACCATAAAATTAAAAAAAAAGTTTTTCAAACTGTGTCGTGTGACATTTCGAATGAAAGGGCTTACTGTCAGGGTTTTAATTGTATTTTATCTCATAATTATAAAAAAAAAGTTTTGAAGTTATTCAAAAAATTTGACCCAAAATGACCATTCCCCCCTTATCTCCGAAACTACTGAACCTAAAATTTTGAAAAAAAATGCAGATAATAGTTCTATACTTTAAAATTACAGGAAAACCTATAAGAAGTATATAGTGTAAAAATAACATGTTAAAAATGAAATTGGTTCGGAACCCTCGGCACGTGAGTCCGACTCGCACTTGGCCATTTTTTTTTATTTGAGACGGGTTTGCTCTTGACCATAGTCTAGGTCAGTGATGACAGAGACGAAGTCTACGATGGAGTGAGCTTACCCAGAAAAACCTCATTGCGGTTATTATTAATTTTTATTGTGCGTACGGTTTAGAAGTGAAATTCTTTGCCGGAGTGGGACGTTAAGTCAAGAGTGAATAGGTTACTTGCAGACAAGAGTGGTTCATCGTCGACCACTTTACCGCTTACTATCAGGTGAGATGCCGTATGATGTCGGCCGGTGCCGTAAATAACAATACCACCCCATCACTTCCCGTGGGTGTCGTAAGAGGCGACTAAAGGACTCACCAGATAATGGGCAGCATCGTTCTTTGTAAAATACAACACCGTACACGGCGATCGCCAACCCGCCTGCCAAGCGTGGCGATTATGCAAACCCCCCTTTTGGGGGAGGCCTTTGTCCAACAGTTGACGTCTTTCGGCTATCATGATGATGATGATGATGATCAGGTGAGATAGTGGTCAAATGCAAGCCTACTAATTTGAAAAATTATCGCACACTAATGCGGGCTTACACTAACAACAGAGTGCCAAATCTCCTTATTTTCAAGCAACGCAATATGTCAAGAATGTGTGAAAAGTTAGATTTTTTGACAAATTGCTGAGATGCGAATGCGAACGTTGTTCGAAAACTGGCCAAGAGCGAGTCGGACTCGCGTGCAAAGGGTTCCGAACGAATTTCATTTTTTTGAACATGTTATTTCAACACTATAGACTTCTTATAGGTTTTCCTGTAATATATAGGTAAAGATCTATTATCTCCATTTTTTTTTTCAAATTTTAGGCTCAGTAATTTCGGAGATAAGGGTGGGAATGGTCATTTTTTTTTCTAATTTCTTGAATAGCTTCAAAATCATTTATTTAAAATTACGAAAAAAATATAATTAAAATCTTCATAAAAAGCCCTTTCATTTGATATGCAACACGATATTGTTCAAAAACTTTTTTTTAATTTTCTAAATTTGACCCCCAAAAGTGACCATACAAAAAATGTAATAATTTACGTAACGCGTCCATGTTTGGGTCACAGAAGTCCATATGTGTATAAAATTTCAACGAAATCGGTCCAGTGGATCCGGAGAAAACTGGCTGTGACAGACGGACAGACAGACATACACCCGAGTGATCCTATAAGAGTTCCGTTTTTTGTTCGGAACCCTTATAGTAGAATTGGCCCTCATTTAAGTGCTCACTAATAAAAATGGGAATTATTTTTAAATCAGGAAACTTTACATAGAATCTGGACATTGCCATTAAACACAGAAACCGACCTTAATGAATTCTAATTGAATGAAATTAAAGACCAAGTTTACAGCTCAATAACTGGCGTTGATTGGCAATCAAGTGGTCGTTACTTCTATTCCTTTTGTATAGAGATTTTTTTAGTTCCATCGGGAACTCATTTGAACTTACATTATAAATGCGATGGAAGCAAACTAATTCATAGTTTGTTTGTTTGGAACGATTAAGACGTGAAAGCATAATTTCAGGCATTTCGTATAACAAATTTTGATGAATTTTGGTACAAATATTAATAGGAACCTGGAGACGTTTATTAATGCGAGCAAAGTCGCGTGCGAAATCTAGTTAATACGCCGACGTCATGTGTAAATCAGATTTTAAATTTAAATTTAATTTAATTTTTATTAATGTTACTTTTGAAATATTCAGTATGTGAAAATTTCAACAGTTCAGCCGGTCGATTCTGTAAATAAGTCGAAGTGAAGGCTTGGCCGAAGTGATCACGAAGTGAGTTATAATTCCATCTTGATTACTTGGAAGACTTCACTTCGGCATGTTAACAGAATCGCACTGCAGTTCAGTATCAGTTCACGAAATACAACCCGCTATTAGACTGACGAACGGACAACGTAGGTGCCAACGTCTGGGGATCGTGAATAAATAAAATACTTTTGGTGATTTAAGAGATCAAAGAAAACTTTTACAGTTCTATCAGAAAAACAAATCAATCAACGTATGTCATTATTTGAACCTATTCTAAATTATGAACTTTCTATTTTAATTCTTCTAAAATTTTTTTTTAAAATTAAGTTGATGGAGGTCCCCGGAGGGTGAGGCAACCAAGGAGGAAGTGCCACAGTGTACACACTCATTTTTGTCTAACAGAGTGCATTTATCATTAATTCGATAAAAAAGAAATTTTATTAAACAAATGAAAAGGTCAAAGAAACCTAATCCAATCATACTTCTATCAAAGCCAAATAAAATTAATGAGACTAAATTAGATAAAATAGAAGACAGAAATCTTCTGAGAATCGCTTCTCTAACGTAATCAAGTAATCAGGGATTGACCTTTGCCGCTAATTTTCTCGTCACATTTCTGTCTAGACGTAGATAGTGATACCAGATCTAAATTTTTGGGAGTATGGTTTTTGGAGGGTATGTGGAATAGAGAGTAAAGTCCCGCAAACCTCCATTGAAAAGGGAGGATCCTCCGCCCAGACGGTTGTTGTGTTTGGCGGGCAACTGCCCGATAGTTGATATTCGGGCTTAATATGTTCAAATCGCAGGAATGTTCAAATCGCAGGATTTCGACGTAGTAGTTCGCTGCTAGTTGGATAGATGGTGTCGCGGTTCTTTTTGTTGCAATGTAGATTTACTTCGTTGGTTTTTCTTATGGCGGCATTAATGCCGCTACATCACTCCCCTCCGGAGACCGGAGGTCGATAGTGGATGAGTCGTCCATACATTCTAAGATGCTTGCCAGGCCAGTGGAAGGTTGGTTCCAGTGAGTCGGAACCGGAAGTCGCAGAGTTCTCGGTGAGTTGGAACTGTCTGCGGTCCACCAGTGAGTCGGAATCTGTGATACTTGGTGCATTTTTTTTTGTCTTTTTAGGGTTTCTTGTCCGAAAGGTAACCAACGGAACGCTATTACTAAGCCTCCGCTGTCCGTCCGTGCGTCCGTCCATCCGTGCGTCCGTCTGTCCGTCCATTCCGTCAGTCTGACAGCGGGCTGTATCTTACGAACCGTAATAGGTAGACAGTTGAAATTTTCACACAGTGTATTACGATTGCCGCTATTAAAAAATAAATTATATTAAAAATTAAAACGGGTTTTTATACAAGAAACGTGTTTTTTTTTCGTTTTATGGTACGGAACCCTACATGTGAGAGTCCGACTCGCACTTCGCCGGTTTTTTTGAGTTAAGTTGTCGGTTCTTACGAAGAGCGTGACGCGTTTCCCAATATAATACGTGCTTTTCAGTATGATCTACGGAGGAGTCTTCCTGTATGGTAGATGGTCACCCATCCTTGAAATGACCTTAGCACGATCAGCTTATTTTTGTAAATCGAACCATGCGGCCTTTATTTTTTAGCCTCGAGCTCTCCTTTCATTTCATTTCAAGATAAATATTTATTTACAGAAGATTGCGTTGTACCCAAAAAGCTAATAAATTGTATAAATTATCCCAAGATAATAACATAATTTTAGAACCTCTTTAATATCACAACGTTGCCACAAAGTAACGAATCACAGAATGTTATAAGGGTGTAAGTTTATTGGCCGTAAAGATAAATTTTATCACAAATCGTGAAGAAGCGATATTTTGGTATATGCCCCGCAGATTTTAGGTTTACATAACCCTAAATTTTAGACTTTAGAAGTGTAAATTCGGAAAGAACAATGCTCGGGATTTCTCTGGTGGATAGAATTCGCAACAAAGTCATTCGCCAGAGAACTAAAGTCATCGATATTGCGCGTAGTATCAGAATTGGAAGAAGGCCGGACATGTCTGTAGACGGACAGGCGGTCGAAGGAGCAGACATATGTTGGAGTGGAGACCGCGTATGGGCAAACGTAGTGTGGGACACCCTACGGCACGATGGACCGATTATTTAAAGAAGGTGGCTGTCAGCGGATGGATGCGGACTACTCAAGACCGGATAATTGGGGCTCTTTGGCTTACATTCAGCAGTGGACGGTAAGTTGCTTCGAAATACATGAACAGATGAGTTATTAGATTTTTTAAGGGTTAACCACAATTTTCGGGATCATTTATAATTTGTTGAATATTAGACAGAAAATCGGATTTAGGCTGCTCTTGATTTATTTATTAGGGTTGTTTGAAACTGGTACTTGAAATTATTTTCCGAGCGATTGAAAATTAGGGTACGAAAGGGTTGGAGTTTCGTGGTTGAATAAAACCGTAGTGATTGAGCAACTTGCGTGGTGGCCTGACCCAGTCAGATAGGGTTCCGTTTTATGCACATCTATCCGTGCTTTAAAATGCAATTTTAATCCGTACTTGTTGCGATTCGTAGCGTTGTGCTACCACCAGCAGGGACTGGGGACGGTTGTTACAGATCGAGTTGCTGTTCTCGCGAAGCTTTGAGCCCGTGGAGCAGACGCACTGGTAGTTTGAGTGAAAAGCATATTCCCATTCTGTATTATGTCGTATAGTGACCCCTTTGACCCTGCAGCATTAGCCAATTAGATATCATTTTGATATGACGTCGGATTGAATGGATTCGTTTGATTGGTGTATCCCGCGTGCCTGAATCTTTATCTGGGGGCTTATTGTGACGTCTTAAAACTATCTCTATTCCGGTGTGGAAAGGAGACGGAGCTATACGTTCGGATATGACATTCGCTAACTGTGTGCCAATTCTAAGTTTGAATTCGCATACCAGTCGCAATTTTGAAAGAATGAATGAAAATTGAAGCTGTTTTGACAGATTGTGACTAAGATGCAAATATGAGCGTTATTTAATTAATTAGCAGAATTTTCTCTCTGGGTTGTTGTAATTTGTATTTTCTCGTTATAAAATACTGTTAAATGAATCTATTCAATTGAATTTACTGTTAAGTTTTATGATTGGATATTGCAAATGATAGCATGGTGATCTGTAAGTCATTTAAGAGCAAAAAACAGATTAGTAAAGCCAGTTCCTTACATTGTGAACAGATAATGATATTTTATTATCCAACACTGTAATGAATTCTCAACATTCGACGTATTCACAGAACGCCGTATATTTTACAGCTGACATGATAAATGGCGCTGTATTCCACCTTTTTCCCAATATAACACGCGGTATAGTTTATTCTTATTTTATAACTTTTCGCAGACTGTTGCCAAAACTTATTATGCTGAAAACCTACGTGTATCTGGTATTTTGAAAAGATAAATGCTGATATTAAAATGATTTTGGGAACTAGTTTTCATCTTGTATTCAGACTTGTAATAATTTACCTATGTATTCAGGGTTCCGTACCTCAAAAGGAAAAAACGGAACCCTTATAGGATCACTTTGTTGTCCGTCCGTTCGTTCGTCTATGTAACGAGACTTATCTATGAGAGAGTTTCATATTAGTAAAATTATAGTGAACAGTCCATGGATAGGTCTTGTCATAGTCGAGCTACGTTGGTGTCATTTTGACACATTTAAAGTCACTGTCAGGTTGTTAAATCTTTTGACATTGAAGTGAATTGTCAGTTTAACAGGTGGCCAACATGAGACAGTCTTGAACGAGGCACCGGAGTGATAAGCTTTTAGTTAGTAAAATAGTGTAAAAATGTACTGAATTATGATTTAATAATTTTTAATAAATATTGTTATTACGTTGATTTATCTCTTGTTTAAATTCTATGATTTCCCTTCTGAGGTCAGTTTACATCTGTATCTCGGGAACACGTGGAGGTGTCGAGTTGAAATTATAACCATTTAATCAAATCTACAGTCCCTTGAAATTAAATGAAATGATTTATTTCCAGATTAACATCCAAATATATCTATTTGGATGTTAATCTGGAAATAGGTATAAATATGTACAGATAACAATCAATCAATCAATCGATCAATCAATCAATAAATAAATACATTTAGTAGCCGCGACTTATGTTATCGGCGTATGGTAGGACTGCCACTTTTGATGCAGAGGGCTGTTGTCCCAGTCTCGCACCGCGGCCACCAAGGAGTTGGCGGAGTGATGTATGGCGGAGCGTGCGGCGGCCGAGCGGCTCTCGCAGAACATGGCGCTCGCGCTTCTCCACCGAGGGAGTCGGAACATAGCGCGTCACGCGTCGTTGTATTGCACTTGCGTGTGTGTGCTGTGAATAGAATTGCTAAGTTAACGTAAAAAAAGATACGGCAGTTTATGCTGCAAAAAACGTATTTTTCGACTCTCAAGGGAATCAAAATGTATAGGGTATTTTCCGTTGACCTAGAATTATGAAATTTGGCAAGTAACCGTCTTATACTACAAATATAGGGAAAAAATCTGAAAACCATACATATGTTATTAAATCATAATAACATAGTCTTTATTTAAAGTAATATGTATCTACAAATTTATACGGAACCCTCGGTGGGCGAGTTCGTCTCGCACTTGGCCGGTTTTTTTTATTTCTAATGTAAAAGTGTATCTATCTATTGAAAAATCGACCCTTAAAAGTTATAAGAATAAAATGAATTCGTTATCACCTTTTACCAAAATTTTAAGTAATTAAAACCTTAACTATAATAAACTATAATATTTAATACGGAGTGTTTAGAAAATATTTCATTAGAAACATGAATATTAAGCCTAGAGTTATTGTGGGCATCACTTATCAGCAAGGAGCTGAGCCTTAACCAGTAACCACATTTTCCACAGTAAATGGTTTCTCTTTGAATAATTATAATACAATTATAAACACTGAATTTTGAATGAGGTTTTAGATCATTTTAAGCTGGTGGCCGCCTGTGGTTGTAAATACAGATATGAATAGAATACTGTTTTATGTTTAAATTATGTTTTAATACTCTGTTTTGAAATAATTTTCTCTTCGTTAATTTCTTGTTCTTGTACTTAAACGATTACCTTATTTTCTTCTTGAATGATAAAATACTCTTTTTCTAATGAAATCCATCCCAAATTAAAGGCCGTTTTTATACAGACTTCTGAATTAACGCCTACAAAGCACTTTGTTGGATTTCAACGCCCGGCTTGCCACTGAAATTGCTCCATTGACGATGAGTGTTATATTTTTTATATTTGGCTAACGTTTGACCATTATCTAATTATTTATTCGAGAAAATGGCCATTAGATTGATATCTGAATCATATAGATCAAACCTAATACTTTTTGTTCTGAGTTGAGCGATCACTAGCAAATGCGTGCACTGAACGACAGATCAGGACAGGTCCACTCAAATATTTTCTTATATGTTTGGTTAAAATACCGTTTCAGACACTTTTCAGATCTTCCTCATCTGACCAAAATAATGTCTGTACTTGAAAATAGTACATGACCTTTAAGTTTATTTTGGTGCCATTTCTTAGAGTATGTAGCTGGGAAGCACTGACCTTTGTTAGTTTTAATAATGAAATTTTTCAGTCCGATATAAATTTTATCTGAGACATAAATATCGTGGTTTGACATATTTTCAATACAAAAACTGTCAAACTGCCATTTTATTCCTCGCATTCCTCGCAAAAGTTAAGTACCTGACGTTTGTTAAAATACATATCATTTAATATTTATGGACTCAATAAACAATACACGTCATACCTAAAATTCATAGCACTACTCCCCAAAACCGATGAAGTCATAACCAACCACGGAATTTAAATAAAATTTCTGCAATTTCATCAATTTGGTGCATTGTGCTCTGTCGAACCGGGTCGCGGGCTCGCGTGACTAACAGTCCATTCGTAGTTTCGCAAAAATAACAGTTTTCACTATACAATCCCGGCAGGATAGCGTGACGTATTCGCTATTTACATATTGACTTGGAATTGGCACAAAAAAATAATAAAAAAGTCGCCTACATTGTTTTGGGTTAGCATTGCAAACTAGCGGATTCAACCCTAGGTTTTTCGGTAGACCTAATCCGATTTGTAGTTGAATTGAGTTTGTAGGAATTGAAATTGAGGATAATCACAGCGAGACTATGATGGGAGTTCTGAATATTTCTGGCACGAAGTTTAGGAATGTTTTCTGAAAAGAATGTGGTAATTAATGACAAGAAAATATGATGTCATCAGAAGGAGAGTTTTGTAGAATGATAAAATATACTGACACATTTGTTAAGTTCTTTTTTTTTCTTGAATAATATTTAAAGATTAAGTTTTATTGTGCAGTTTGCAGAGTCAGTTATTTGCAAATCTCTATATAGCACTGAACATCAGTCCCATTCTGGGTCTGTCAACTCACCTTTGTAACTGTCCTGCTGAGTTTGTATTTGAAAATTTTGCAACAAAGAATAAGAACAGGTTTTCTGAAGTTAGTTTCCCAGACAAGTCTTCATACAGAGCTCTTCATACAAACTAAGCAAACTACCTTAGTCTGCACGAACAATATATATTCAAAACTCACTTCATAACAATTTTAATATCTCGCTGAATAAGCACAAACATTCAACATAACATAGACTTGAGTCCTGACGTACAAAGAACGATTTATTACTTGAGCATTTCTCCCGCAGACTAGTTACCGTTGAGACCTATATGTTGGTATCACGAGGGACTATAAATTAATACAGCAGCTGATTACAAAGCGTCTTCGTGCTTACGGTAATACCACACTGTTATATCTGGAATGTCTACATTGTAATCATTGGTGTTGGGCTCTAGAATTAGCAAGAGCGGTTTTCTTAGATAAATTATATTGATTTTTGTACGTAGGTTAAACGTAACACTTACATTATACACATAGTAATTTTTTTTTGGTCAATTTAAGTCAGATATGGCCGGTGTTTCCTAGCTTTCCTTGTTACTGAGGCTTGTTGTGCGATTCTGTAAACATCTCGACGTGAATTAATTACGGAGTTGGCTTTCAGCATCCCGATATAATTCGGCACGTCTCGTTAAGGGCCAAGTCAACATGCTTCGCATGTACGGATCGGTGCAACACGGACACGCAAATTCGCCAGCAGAAAGGCATAGGGACATGCCGGTAATGACAGTTCACTTTGACCTCACTCCACCTGAATTTTCAGTGAGAGGTGAACAGAAACAGCACGTAGACCTTCTTGGTTGAAAAGGCCAGTCGATAAAGCTTTATAAGGTTTAATAAAAAGATAGAATAGGATTCAAATAAATTAGAACGATGTAATAATAGATTTGTTTTATAAAGAACAGTCATGTATTATCTTTGATCTGAGCAAGTGCTCCAATAATTATCCCTTATCCCCAATCGTTGTTTGATTTTTACTGTAGATAATAGGTGATACCTTAGCGACAGTAGCTGGGGTATACTTGTCGAAGTGAAGTCACATAGTGGGCTGTCATTCCATCTTGATTACATGGATTGACAGCTCACTTCGTTATCACTTCACCCAAGTCTCCACTTCGACATGTTTACAGAATCGATCGGCTGAAAATTACATTGCTAGCATAAAATCCTACACAAGAATACAAGATTATATTGTTATTCTCTGTTCTCGCCGCTTTTGTAGCCATGTTGCTTCACAAAGTCTGCACAATGCCCGATTCAGATACACATAACACAATAACTGAGCACAATACGTGGCTTACAAAGAGAATTATAATGAATACAAGCCACTTACGACATTCAAGAATATTTGAAAGTATGTACAAATTATAATTTAAATATTTAACTAGTTAAACACAATATTAAAATACTCGTCAGTGAGCCTAAAATATGGCCTATAATTAGCCTATAATTCGTCCGCATCGCAGTCGATTTGAAGCGTGTCCAAAAGACTGGCAAAATTGCTACGTCGTATTTTGTAAATGCTTATCCTTTGACCAGGGTAGAAGCCAGCCCTTGGGGCACTTGACGAAGAGTCATCTAGACGTTTAGATAGTTTTTATATAGTGCATGACAACTCGGATCCCACGGTCCAAGAGTTTCAACCGCAAAAGGCTCGAAAATGTAACTATCAACTTGGTTGTTATATATATGTAGGCATAATAATTTTATAGGCTACGTGACATTTTTATCAAGGAAACTGTATAAAAACTAAGTTAAAAACGTTGTTTAAATATGTAAGAGATTTTAATTTAAGATAGACGTTTTTTTTACGTAAATAGTGTTTTTTCCAATTTTTATTTTTTATGAGATTTTTGTACAAACTTGTATGGGTGGTAACATTATTTAATAAAGATTATGTGATGACTGCATTGCGTGAGAGTTGAATATATCCCACGACAACGAGCTTTTTTAAGGATGGGAAATCATCAAATGATTCCTTCCGCTCTGAAGGAGCGAAAGGGAGTGTCAGACTCTTACTGATTAAAACCGATCTGTGTTCCTCCTAATTCCCTTTGCGTTCCAGGGCCGCGGTGACTCTTTCGAAGAAATTCTGCAACCCTGGCAGGCACTGGCCCTGGCGGGCCCCGTCAACGACAACATGCTACCGGTATCGAAATCCAGGGCATGGTCTTCCTGTGTTCCACATTCAGATCAGGTCAGGGCTTGAGGCATCATTGATAAAAACAATGAAAAATTCTCAAACATACAGACTTGCACACGATAAAAAAAAACTTATAAAATAATAAACTTAAGACATGAAAGTGATCACTGTAGGTACTTACGAGTATTACGATGAATTTTAATTCGTAAAAAAAGACAGACCACAACAAAAAAACAGCTGTTCAAAACGTTGTGTAGTTATGCGCACATAAATGTATGGACGAGTGGTTTTTCTTTTTCGCAATTTCTGGGTTTATCTCAAAGTAAACGTTGAAGACATTACGAAACATTTCGAGATAAAAACTTCACGGACTTCTTTTTATTTACGGTGGAAACCTAGATGGTTTACAAACGTTTTGCAATGTTAAGTTTTAAACTAATTTTATAAAATGTATTACTTATTCTTCTCTAAGACGACCGTTTCCAAGAAATTCAATTGCTTTGGACAAAGTAAACGTTGTGTAGATAAACATGTTTCTTTATTAGATTTCATTTTATCTCTATATTTTCCCGGTTCTGAGAAAAATAAAATCATAACGGAACCATTTAGACGAGTGTATTAGATTAGTCAACAGTAAGAGATTTTTTTTTACTTTTGTATAGAAAGTTTAGTTTTCTATACTCTTTTTGGGAAAAAAAATAACCTTCATGTACTCGCGCCGAATGTTATGACACCTATACTCGCGCACGGACTCACAGACCGAAAGTTTGGAACGCACTTTTAATCTATTTTTGAGAGAAAAATATTGTGAAACTATTATTTTTTTTCTGAGAATATCTTGAACAAGATAAATCCAATTGATCAACATGTATTATTAATTTAGTGAGTAAGAGTATTTTGTAACAGTTTCTAAACAAATTGCATGATTTTCGTTTACAATTTTCCAATATGTCATTTCTTCAAACAAACAATAACAAAAATGATAAAAAGAATTTTCAACATTTCAATTTTAGTACAAAATTACAGAAAATCGTACTGTGGATCCTATACTCGCGACAGTCCCACAGACCGACTGTCGTCAAGACCATTCAAACATGCTACTCGCATGAATGCAGTTTACACCCTAACCTAATCGTTGCAGCGAATCCGGCACCTAACAGAAAGTACAAAGTGCCAGCGTTGATTTTAATAGAAAAAATCACGTCAAAGAATGTTTAGTTGCTCTCACAGACCGATTCGCGAGTATAAGAAGGGTAACTAACTTTTTAGACCTAGGCTAACGTATCTTGCATATACGTATAAAGTTACGTCACAATAAAATTTCATAAAATAGGTATTAAAAGATGTAAATTGTACATATATCTGTGTGTTTATAAAATTTGTAACAGTTTATTTCTGGAACTATTTACTGTATAATCTACTAGGTTTTGCACGCTACTCGTTCTTTCCCGTAATTTCGGGAAATTCGAGGAACCTACGTGCCAAATTTCAGCTTTCTACGACCAGTAGTTTTGGCTGTGCGTTGTCTGTCAGTCATTCATTCACTCAATCAGTCAGTAACGGAAGAACTTTATATTTATTGATTAAATCTTTACGCAATTGTAAAAAACACTGTACAAAGATGGAACTAACACCGCGATCATTATTTTGACACTAAAAAGCCAAGTCAGAAACACAGCTATGTGGTACACCGACGCCGAGTGCGTCAGAACAGCTGAAAGCCGCAAGGGAAGGCGTTGCCCGGCCATCGAGAGGAGGCGAAGTCCGTCTCCTCCTCCGCCGAACTATTGCGGCGAACCACGCAGATTAATTGACGAGCACTAAAAGGACAAGGGATACTTAGGTTGATGATAAATTAATGATGCTGGTTGTAAACTGACGTTCTTCTTGTTTGCGTGTCGCCGCAGTCTGCAAAAAATTGTGGAGGTAAGTGTATAGATCAACTAACAGACGGAAATGGAGATAGTTATTAATTTCTTTTCCTAACAAAATGTAAAATAAATAGTTAAATCTTTAAATTTTGTCTACACTTCTACACTTATATTATAAAGAGGAAAGATTTGTTTGTTTGTTTGTTTGAATTGAATAGGCTCCGAAACTACTAGACTGATTTGAAAAATTCTTTTAGCTTTGGATAGCTACATTATCAGGGAGTAACATAGGCTATATATTATCCCCGTACTCCCACGGAAACGGGAACTACGCGGGTGAAACCGCGTGACGTCCACTAGTAATCAATAAAATCGCTACTTTTTACAAAAATAAAAAAAATAAAATAAAAAAATACATGACGAACTGTGAACAGCGGTAAGCTTTATTGATAGATTCATAACTTTTTATGCTTACATGAGTAATTTTTACACTTTTCAATGCAAATAATAGCTTCATCTCTCTCACTGACAGAGTTTTACGATTCAAAAGTTCCTGTTAATGGTTTAATTGAAGTAAATTTTTCGAGTTGTCAACCCAACTTATGACAACTTATACACCGCCATTTCAGCACGCATCCGTCACCAACAATTTTTAATAACAGTTCACAACTTGCACAAACATCCTGCAAGTAATATCAAAGCTAGGCTCGCGACAACACAAGCTAGACAAGAAACTTAGCCAGCGCACAACAACACACAAAGTCAGCGGTGTAATGTAGCAAGTTTTATATAAAGATATAAGTACCAACATTTAGTACTTGAGCCTTGTCGAGACTTTGGTCTCTAGAGCCGCTTTGGATAAGCTGACGCTGTGAAGTGTCGCACTTATCGAACGTTTGTAGATTCAGTAATATACAGAGTATCTAGTAATTAGGTACATTCCTTGAAATGGTATTTGCAACACTTTGAAATTGTTTTTTAATTATCCAGAGTGAAAAAGAAAAAAAATCTTAAAATACATGACCCACTGCGGCAATTGGACAAACAATTCAATAACTCAAAAATAACTGAACTTGAACCCATATTAAGAGAACAACATATTAAGAGAGAACATAAATATACTTAGGTATCTAATAACGTCAGCGGTTAATGTAGCATGTTTTATACAAAGATATAAGTACTAACACTAAGTAACACGTCTGAGTTTCCGAACGCTTACAACCCTCATCTCTTTAAAGTCAGAGTGAACAGGCTCCTTCTAGGTAAGCTCTCTCCATCGTAGAATTTGTCTCTGTCATCTCTGACCTAGACTAGAGTCAAGAACAAACCCATCTCAAATAAAAATGAAAAAAAAAGTACTTGAGTGTTGTCAAGACTTAGGATAAGGAACGCTGTGAAGTGTCGCACTTATCGAACGTTTATATAATTATTCAGTAATAGATACAAGCATACACACTTGTATAGACTGACTCTTTATTTGGTGCATTCCTTGAAATGGAGTGTTATAATACCTCTTTAGCTAATTTGCAACGAGTTAGACGTCGGTAACGGCTATTATTTTATTTGAAGTTAGTTCCTTGAAGAGCTGTCAGAAAAGTGTCAGATTTTATCCGGAGTGGAGTAAATTTACCACAGTTATATTTTTGGTTGTGAGTAGAAAATTTAAAATATATATATATATATATATTGGTCGATAACCAACTCTTTGCAAATTAAAAAATCAAAATCTTTGCAAATTAAGTCTAGAATAGCTAATTTTAAAGAATACACTCAATTACCTCTCTCTCAGACTCTCTCTCTGTGGCAGACGTTTCAAATGCCGGAGGCATCTCACGACGCTAGCTGACTCAGAGTTAAAGCTGAAAATTAGTTACAACACGAAAGTCCCAAACATGAAACAAGAATACAGCAAACATTTATCAGTCGAAAAAGATCTTGTGGCAATACTTTCCTAGAGCTCCTTTATAAAGAGTTCTACAACAACTAAGATGATATGCTTGTATAATAAAATGTAATACACAAATTAAACTGAGTAAAACTACTTTTACTCAGTTTAATTTCGTCTATAACATTTTATTTTACACTACTGCAGAAAGAAACGACGCGATTGTTACTACGACGTAGCGCTACGACAGTTTGCACTGCTACGAGACTACGCCGTAGCGGGAAGAAGTTCGGTGGGTAAGATTTTTGTCGTAAATGAACTTTTATCTGAGTTTTTCACTCTATGCTGGTGCTAATATAAGTATAGTCTTGTTGTATATTTATATGTCATCATCATCATCATATCTGTACCTTTTTTCTAATCAATTTGAGGTTGGCGTATCTTTTGCTTCAATGCTTTTCTTTTACTCGTATTTGACACTGCAGTAATCACCGCGTTTCTAGCGACAACTTTGAATTTGTGATCGTTCAATAGTATCGCTAGTGGCTTTGGAAAGATTCCGATTACAGTTATTCTAAACAAGCCGTAGAAAAATCCTCATGGAAAACGAAGTAAGATATCCCCATCAAACCTGGATGGCAGAAGTAACGAGCATCGAAATGACGAAGACAATTGAAGCGTGAAGCTCTAGACTCGTGACGGAGGCTTACTTTGGACGCCCTCTGTTTCAGCTACGGTACATAGTAGTAAAGTCATGATATTTTTGGTTTCTTTATCTATTTGAAATCAGAGAAAATACTAAGCTGCAATAAATCACCCAGTGACCATTCGAAAAATCCCACTGATCTTTTCCCAGGAGTCTCATAAGATTCTACTCAACTCTAGAACATAACGTTCAATAAGAACTTTTCACGAAATCCAGGTTTATAAGTACTGTAGCGTTAGTACTTCAAGAATCTCGAGTTTCCTTTCTCTCTAGTGCGATCCTGAGATCAGCTGACGTCGCAAAATGAAACTTTTTACTCGCGATCGGTCCTTTTATTGAAAATTGAAAATAAAAGGTATATAGGAGGTCAATGTCTGATGTCTGAAAGTGGATATTAGGAAAGTTATACAGGTATTTATATTGCTGTTTTGAAGTGGGTGTGGTATAGTGTTTCTAGAAATTGAGGAGTCAAGCTGTTTTCAACTTTACTCATTTATTATTTTTTTATTTGATATGGGTTCGCTCTTGACCCTAGTCTAGGTCAATGGTGACAGAGGCAACTATTTACTAAAAATAAAATGGACACGTATTTTTTGCTATGTCAAACCAATATAATTGACAAAGATAAAGCGCATCAACTTCAAGAGTGGATAATGGATGTCAGTTCTCAGTAAAAAGTGACTACTCGAAAATATCAACGCACTGCGTAGTCTTCTTCTACGTGACCAAAGAAAAAGTGGATGATCAGAATTTTTTGAAGGTATTTTTTTTTCCAGAAACCAACCCTATTAGACATTTTGATTAAAATATTGTTTAGTCGTTAAAAGCGGAATAAAGGATACTAGTGTGTTCCTGCTACATGTTCTCTTGCAAAGAAAGAGAAAGTGCTTAATATTACTAGTCACTCTGTATAAAGTTAACGAAAACCACAGCTTAAACTAATCTGTAAGTGCCCGTTTACCGAGAAGCGGGGCGTTGAGCGTCGCGTGCGGCGACGCGGCCCTCACATAATGCAAACATATGGCATTGTATGGCTCTCATACAACGCCATATGTTCACCGAGAAGCGATTTTACACGCGTTTGCTTGAAATGCAGGCGGAACCCGCTGATGGAAATGGCACGTCCCACGCAGCACGGTCCGCGGTGTTTCACGCGGCAACACAAACATACGGCAATATCCAGCCCCTGCTCTCAATAACAACCGCGTTCGCCGCGGCGGAGCCCGCCGCGTACAATGAGGGTGCAGCGGCGGGCACCGCTACTCTGCACCACGCGCCGCGTCACGCCCCGCGTCTGCAAACAACATCGTACATTGCCTCTCTGTAAACGGGAAAACGAAGACGCCACGCTGCACGCGACGCCTGACGCTCCGCGTCTCCGTAAACGAGCACTTATGGTGTCACTATTCAAATCTATATTTATAATTATTTAAAAAGGGAAAATAACCGTCTTAACGACTAAACGATTTAAGCTGAAAGTTGGCACATGGATAAACTATTTCCGTGAATAAGACATAGTAACTGATATTACGAGACAACTCATCATAGATCATCTGAAGATGATGATTTCCCATTTTATACGGAAGAGGCCATAAACAGAAGTTATTTAAATATTACATTACCGAACATAAACCTTCTGAAGCCAACAAAAACAGTAAAAACTTATAAAGCCATATTTCAAACTAAACACCTTCATTGAAGTACACTCCATCATAAAACAGTCACAAAATAGAGCCCATAATATCATGTCAATAAAAAATAAATTATTCTGGCGTCCAGCACTTAGTTTGGAGTGGGCGATCGTGCTTAAGCATCATCAGGGCATCCCATCGAGCGAAGGTCGATCGGCTCGAGATCTGGCCGAGGCACGGTTGAGGTCAAGCAACCGACATTCAAGTTCGATTATATCTGATTATGCGGTCATTTTCAGGGGATTTCGAGAATTTTGCTTTAGTTTAATAAATAAATCGTGATATTAAAATATATCATGTGCAAATGACTATTATATAAATACTGATTAGGAGCATGATAAAGAGTTTTAGTTAGTAGGTTAAGATTCTTGACGCAAGAACAACTATTTTTAGGGTTCCGTACCCAAAAGGTAAGCAACAGAACCGTATTACTAAGTCTCCGCCGTCCTTCCGTCCATACTTGCATCCGTTCGTCTGTCTGTCAGCGGGCAGTATCTCAAGAACTGTAACAGATAGACTGTTGAAATTTTCCCAGAGTGTGTATTTCTATTGCCGCTATAACAACAAAAATAATACTAATTAAATTGAAAATTTAAGGGGTTTCCTATACAAGAAACGTGTTTTATTTTTCGGTTTATGATATGAAACTCTTCGTGTGAGAGCCCGACTCGCACTTGGCCAATTTATTTTTGCCTATCTATACTAATATATAAAGCTGAAGAGTTTGTTTGTTTGTTTGCTTGAACGCGCTAATCTCAGGAACTACTGGTCCGATTTGAAAAATTCTTTCCGTGGTAGATAGCCCATTTATCGAGGAAGGCTATAGGGTATATATCATCACGCTAAGACCAATAGGAGCGGAGCAGTAATGAAAATTGTGACGCAGGCGAAGTTGCGCGGGTCAGCTAGTCCCAAATAATAACTACCAACGAAAACGAAAAAGAGTTCGAAATGTGTAGGGGATTGACTTTAGAAATGTCACGTTATTAACTAAAAAAAATCTTTTAGTGTCGGATAGCTCATTTAAGCTAGATAATAACTGGTCTCACGTACGCAACGTATGCAACGCATTATGTTATCTGGACTCTTGATTTTAAATGAAAACCTATGCAGTAGATACACACTTATCGTATGAAACGCAACATACGATACGATACAAAAGCGTTGCATACGTTGCGTACGTAAGACCAGTGTGTTTCTCACTTTATCGAGGAGGGCTACATAACATCACGCTACGACCAACAGGAGCGGAGCATTCCTGAAAAGTGTGACGCAGATGAAGTTGTGCGGGTCTGCTAGTAATTAAATGAAGCTTCTGATTTACAAATGCTATTTGAATACGTATACAAGGTAGAGTTATGTATAATTCCAGTTTTGGTAGTTCAAAGCGAAGACATCATTATTACAGCACGGTCTGCAATTAATTTACGTTACAATACATTCGCTAACAAACCTGAACAGTTGATACTAATAGTGCAGTGTATTTGATGTTGGCTTTGAATTGAATTCTTCAAAGCCAACATCAAATACATCCTCCAATATTGGACCGATTTAAAAGATATTTCATAAACTGAATAAAGAGGATATGTCTGTTTTCCTTTTTGATGATTTATTACCCGAATAAGCCTCCAAAGATGCTCAAAATTGTCCGATAATCAGCTGTCAACAGAGCCCTAGTGTACAAATTTGGCAATTACTCATAAAAAAAAAACAAAGGGACACAGTATACATAACCAAGCCGGTATAAGCCGGTGGTCCCGGCTGCCAAATGGCGGTCGTCAAATAAACCATGTCAGAGGCTATTGAGGTGGTTTAGAAACTCTGACACTAGGGTGTGTGGGATCGTTAGACCTTACTGCCCACACGATAAGAAGAAGAAGACAGTATTCATCCTTCTTATTCAGTTTGTGAATTATCTATTAAATTGGTAAAATATTGGAGGAGGAAACAGGCGAGAGCTAAACCTCGAATTATGACTTTTTCATACAAAGTCTATTCGCCCGCATTTCCTCTTAAGAACCAATAGAATTGCTTCATTTACCTAGCCTCACTCAGCGCAAGCGATTCTATTGTTTCTTAAGGCGACGACAAACGGCAGCGGCCTTGAGGGAACAAAACGCGCACTCGTTTAACACTCGCGCGACCCAAAATTTAGTAGTTTTTTGTACTTACCTTATTATTCTAATACTTAAAAAAATTGCCGTACGTCAAAATGTAGATAGTTAAATTGTCTTTGAGATAGTGTAATTAACTTCCCTATATTAAACGAAAATAACTCAAAATTTTCATATGTAAAAGTATTAAGAAAATAGTCTAATGTAACATATATTTTTTTCAAAATATTACGACTAGTCGTTTAGACGTGATTCTCATTTTAAAATCGGATACTCTCAGGTATCACCGCCTTAACATACATCTCTCGCTATGCATCCTCGCCCGTCTCCAGTGGAAACGCAACCTTATTCTATTTTCACGACACAATCATGGTGACATTGGCACATCATAGTAGGTCCCAAAACAAAATCATTATATAATCACTTCTCGAAAACCACGATTACGGCACAAAAAGCAAGACCCGACGTGCCAACAGGCTTATTTCCCGTTCGCGAACAACTTTAAACGTTTTGAGGTTTCAAACAAGATTCCAAAACCGCGGTTCTTTGATCAAATCACTTTTACTTAAATTTTCTTCACTGACGCGATTAAGTTTGAAAATGGAAATTATTTAAATCGCCCCATCAAAGTGGGAACTTTGTCTAAAGTCTGCGTTCAAGGTTTGTTTGCAACATACACAAATTGTTCCAAGTTATAATTTGATCGTCTGCAGTGGTGATGATAAGGGTATAATGCAGACAGTATCTTATTTTAAAATTAGGTAGATAGGTACCTACTAAATTGATTTGTCTGAGTTTGTTTCGGTGTTTTTTTTTTTCAGGGTAGTTAGCTAGGTAACACTGGCCTCACTTAGTTTACACTTTGTCGTTTTTATCCCAATGAAAAAAATAATAATAAGTGGGATCTGGCTAGGTTTTTTCTGCATATTTGCTTTAGTTTTGAAGTCGGTAGATTTATAGTCTCTTCTATTTAGTATATCCAAAAGTGATGTTTTGTAGACAGAAAGTAAATTTGAATTTATCAGAAAACGAAACAAAAAATAAAACAATACTACATTTAATTACTAAGAAAGTGTTAATCACTTCATCATGTAGCTGATTACCTAACACCAAGTCAGCCTTTAGAACTTCAAATTAAATTTATTAATTTTCACGTAAAGTTGTAAATTAGCCACGTTAGCGCCGTTCACAACTTAGAGATTCTCTAATAAGATTGGTGTGAGTTACAAAACAGTAAAACTAACTTAACAAAGTGTTGGAAACTTAGCAAAAGTGTGACAAGTACCAGACGTTAATTTGGTGCTTAATTTTTATTAATAATAATAATAATATCGTTTATTTACAAAACAGGGCACATTTACAGTAAAATAATTTACATTTTTTTTAAAGAACACAGTTGCTGATTTGCCTGAACTAGGTTGAAACCTGTGCTTCAGGCTAGATAGTGCTTATGTAAACATCAATAATAAAACAACAATTTATCAATTACCTATAATAAAACTTAAAATTAAAGGACACATCATGTTTTATTTACATACAAAAAGAAGGTCTTCTGTCTCTACGTACGAGATGCTTAATAAATATTGCACAATTGTCTTTTTACAGCTATAATAATTTAACTTATAGATACTTAGTTTCTTATTTAGTCTATTGTATAGAAATGGACCTAAAAATGTAAAAAATCTTTTTACAAAAACATATTTTGAAAATGAATTAGAATCGCAGACAGTATCATTCCGTCTCTTATTAGTATTTTCGGTGTTGTAAGTAAGCATGGTGTGCTGTTTTAGTATCAATTGCATAATGAAAAGCTGGCGAACAGTCAGTACGTTGCAGGATTTATATAGGAGATCTGTGGGATACACAAAGGGATGGAAATTGGCTACTTTTAAAATGGCTCTCTGAGCTCTTTCAAGAGGGAGTAAGTGAGTTTTGGGTGCTCCACCCCATGAAGTGATACAGTACTGGATTACGGATTGCCCTAGGGCCAAATAAACTTGTGTGATTACTTTTGGATCCGCAATAGCTCGCAGTTTTTTGAACACATAGATTAATTTGCGCACTCTTTTAACCAGACTCTCAATATGTGGTCTAAAAGAGAGAGTATCGTCTATTATTACTCCTAGATATTTAATGTTGCATGTTTGGAGAATAAAAGGACAGTCACATGAACTGATTGGGTGGAGTGCACATTTATGAGCAAACAGATGAGGATGAGTAATGTTAGATTGAGGCTTGCGCATGGAGAACTGAATATATTTTGTCTTGTCAGCATTTAACGTTAGTAAGTTTCTTTGAAGCCAGTTAGTCACAGTATTGAAACCTAATTGAGCGTATTCGTACAATTCTTTACTGGTTTTAGCGGTAAATACTAAGGCCGTGTCGTCAGCATATGACACAATTTTGCCATGTTGTATGTTCAAATTGCACAAATCATTAATATAAACGAGGAAAAGGGTTGGGGCCAAAATGCTGCCCTGGGGAACACCAAAACCAGTAGTTTTTTGTTCATTGCTCGTGATATTGTCTATTCTAACACACTGATATCTGTCGTCTAAGTAGTCAGCAAAGAGTTTCAGCGGGGTTCCCCTTATTCCCATGGTCTCTAATTTGTTTAGGAGCATAGAAACGGACACTGTGTCAAAAGCTTTCGCTAGATCAAGGAAGACCCCCATAGTCTGGTTTCCTTTGCCAAGTTCCTCTGAGACATGATTGGTCAGGTGGTGCACCGCATCGGCTGTGGATAATTTGGCTCTAAAACCAAATTGCGTAGATGATAGTAAATTATTTTTTTCTAAATAGTTAACTAGCCTGCTGTTTACAATTTTCTCAAGTATTTTAGAGATTGAGGAGAGTAACGATATTGGCCTATAGTTATTAACTAAGTATTTGTTCCCAGATTTAAATATAGGGATTATAACTGCTTTTTTTAGGCATTTAGGAAAAATGCCTTCAGAAAAACAGATACGAAATATGTGGGCTAAGGGAGGTACCAGGATATGCTTGAATTGTTTAAGGATCTTACTGCTAATGTTATCCCATCCAACAGCACAATCATCTTTTAGTCCACTAATAATTCGTGTTATTTCGTCTTCGTCAGTGTCCAGGAATCCGAAAGATTGTAGTGCGCGCCTATTATTCAATTCTTGGGAAGATGGTTGATCACTGTAATGCTGAGGAATCTGCTCGGCAAGAGTTTTCCCAACATTCACGAAAAAGTTGTTGACATGATTGGCTGATGAAAGGGGTGAACTATTAGTTAACAATAAACTCGAATTTGATTCACGCTGTTTTGACATATAAGTGACTTTTTTAATATGTTTCCAAAGTTGCTTGCAATTGTATCCTGCTCTGTTTAATTCATTTTTATCGTAATTCCTTTTCAAATTCTTTAAGAGATTGTTACAAAAATTTCTGTATCTTTTATAAGTGGTTTTAATGATAATATTACCTGGGTTTTTCCTAGATGTTTGATGAAGTTTGTCTCTGTGTCTTATACACCGAATCAGGCCAGGAGTAATCCACGGTTTAATATTATCAACACAATCTTTTTTGGTTTAATTGATTACTTATCAAATTTTTCTTTGCGGCACAGAAAAAATTTTTGGCACAAACACAAAGATACACAATAAATATCAGGGCTAGAGGCATGAAACTTAATTAAAATAAAGTAGTAAAAAAACACTTTTCTTTTAGTGAAAATTTCCCTCAAACGAAAGAAGTTACCCTTACGGCTGCGCAAAAATTGGTACAGTTTAACAAAGGAACAGGCCAAACAACTAGTGCCTGCTGCTGGTTTTTAACAAAACCTGAGTACCTACAATATGTACTTATTCATAATCATCATCATCATATCAGGCTGCAGACGTCCATTGCTGGACATAGGCCTCCTCCAAGTGTCGCCACAACAACCGGACCTGTGCGTCTTGCATTCATCGGCTACCCGCGACCCTCACCAGGTCATCGGTCCACCTTGTGGGAGGCCTCCCCCCGGGTCGCCACAACAACCGGTCTTGTGCGTCTCGCATCCATCGGCTATCCGCGACCCTCACGAGTTCATCGGTCCATCTTGTGGGAGGCCTTCCAATGCTGCGTCTTCCGGTACACGGTCGCCACTACAGAACTTTTCGGCCTCATAGAAAGAAAGAAAGAAAGAAAGAAAAATGTTTATTTGAGACTCGCACAAAACAGACAGATGTAAAATTAATTAAAAACTAAAAGTAGTGTATTACTTAATCAATAATAAATTAGTCTGTGCGAGGCCATCGAATATCTCTTCTGCGAGCAATGTAGCAAAGTATTTTTATTTATTTATTTTATCAAACTTATAATGTCTTTACAGGATAAACAATGCGATAATACAGCCAATAAGAAGAATATTGTATACATAATTTTTTTTTTCAGTATAAGTACCTATTCAAATTTATTATGATAGCAAATTACCGCTAGTGCCACCTTGTTAAATTCACTCAAAGTACAAATGAATAGGTCTGACTTGTTGTGTATGTTATTTAGAGTGCGAAGTGCGCGCGTCAGAGGCGACTCCTTGAGCGGGTTTGTTCTCGCCCTCGGCACCTTCTACCTATTGCATTGTCTATACTAATAATAATAATAATAAAAGACCATACACAACATAGTGAAATGAAAATGGAACACAAATGACACGATCGGATGAAATTGGGAGACCAACAAGAATGTTGACAAGAGCCGCAGTTCGACGAGCACGCCCACCACCTCCGGACTCGTCGCCCAGCTCCACCTCGCCGCCGCCGGAACCCAGCCCCACCGTGAGTGCTGTGATACCAGCCGTGGCAGTTGCGTCGAGCTCGAGCGACGAGTACTTCTCGCCGCCCACGATGCCAACACCTGCTCGTCGGCGAAGAGGCCGCCGGACGGCTTAGGACCTCGAGGCCCACCGGCCTCTGATAATCCGGCCCAGCTCACGGCGGAAGTGTGTAGCGCATGCGATGGACACAATCCATCAATGAAAATGTCATGCGCTCATACTATGGGGCTACAGAGGGGGGAACTAACCTGACTACGTACCGTGGTCGGATGCTCTCTCTGTTTCAGGTACTTGAACCAGCTGTCAACGTGTCGGCCCAATGACTGTCGGATCAGGTGCGCGTCATCCAGCGTAACCGTATGTTGGATGATAGTGTTCTTGATCGCCTCCGAATTGAAATGTGTAGCCATGTCATTGCTACTTCGTTGCAGACTGTGGCACCACAACAGTCAACCCAGATTCCTAGCCACGCTGACGAGGAGAGTAATGACAGGGTTACAAACGTAAGTACCCAGTGCAATGACGAATTGAGGAGTGCTTTGGAGTGTGCTATTCAGGAATATCGCTACATGCCGCCTGAACTTAGACCACGTTTACCTCGTTTGCCCATGCATAACAAGAACAGGGCGCTGGTGGCTGCTCTGGATTCGCAGTTGTCACATCATTTTGATGACTGCGAAGACCTCACTGATGCACACTCGATAATGAACTGCGCGGCTGTAGCGGCATGTCGTGTAGCTCATGTCAAAATAACCAATGACAGAGTTATACGACCAAAACCAGCCGTACCAGCTTGGCAGTGCATGATAGAGCGTCGTATCGGTGAGGCCAGAGCGCTAATCGGCAAACTGACCTGCTTCAGGGAGGGCAACAGTCGCCCTAGAGTGATGCGCTTTGTGAGACGGGCGTTTTCGGGGACTGATGTCAATCCCCGAGACTATATATCTCGTGTCACAGAGCGCATCATTCCTGAAGCAGAAGGTGTATGCATGGGCAAGCCGTATTCGTAGTTATAGGCGGCGAGTGGAGCGATACACCCAGAATCGCACATTCCGAAGTAATGAAAGGTGGGTATATAGGGATTGGGAGCGACCGCACCAAGGTGTGACTTATATGTGCCTGCAGGATGAGGATGCCATGTGTTCATTTTGGCGCAGCATCTGGTCGGTCCCTGTCAGTCATACTGAGGGCGATTGGACTCGCAAGGTCGAGCGCGTGTGCGATGTGATACCAGAAATGGGGGCAATTACCATCAGCCCCCAAGATGTAGCTTGTGCAGTCCGTCCGTTGCCTAACTGGAAATCTCCAGGGCCGGACGGGCTGCACAATTTCTGGATTAAATGGTTCACAAGATCGCTCACTTGCTTGGCGTCTCAATTCCGTTCCGTTAGTTTTCTATGGCAGCATTACTCTAATGCATCATAGGTCAAAATGGTAAAATACGACATGTTATTATACCAAGATACAGATCAACTCTAATGTTCAGGGCATTAACGCTATCCTGGCATATTATTGCTCAAGCTTAACAGGAATAAGGACTGTTGGAGCATGCGCCCATGTCAATTTAGTGTATTGTATGGTACTTTAGTATTGGAAGGCATTTAGAGAACTGTCGTTCCCTCAAGCGATGAGGCAATTCTTTCGTATAGTCTAGTAAGAACCAACTCCTTACCCTTCATATTCTGAGGAGGGGCCCGTACCCAGCAGTGGGACAGTAATCAGCTGATTGGTCATGATTATGTTGTAGTTTTGTCGCTACCCCAGTACTTAACTACAGGAATAACCCACCTGCTCCATAAATCAGGTAGTACTGCGGACCCTAAAAATTATAGACCGATCATGTGTTTACCGACGGTCTATAAAGTTCTTACATTCATTTTGAGGGCAAAGATTAATAGTCATATTAACAACAACAACATCATGTCTGCCTCTCAAAATGGATGTAGGAATGGGTACCGCGGTACTAAGGAGCTACTCCTAATTGATATGGCCATTAGCCAACAGGTTCGTCGTTCCCGAAAGGATCTGTTGACATGCTGGATAGACTATAAGAAGGCCTACGACTCGGTGCCTCATACGTGGCTCATGAAGGTGCTAGAATTGTATAAAATTGATACAACGCTACGCACCTTCCTGATGTCGTGTATGGGGCAATGGAGGACAGTCCTTCGCTATCCAGGATGTCGAAATATCCAGAGGAATGGCGAACCGGTAAGGATCGAGCGAGGTATATTTCAGGGCGATAGTTTGAGTCCGCTTTGGTTTTGCCTAGCCTTGAATCCTCTTAGTACACTGCTAGAGAATTCAGGGCTAGGCTATCGGTTGAAGAGAGGTGGTCAGGTTAAATCTCACCTCCTTTACATGGATGATCTGAAACTCTTTGCCCCCACTAATCTGCAACTGATGGAGCTACTGAAGGTCACTGAAACTTTCAGTGACGCCATCAGGATGGAGTTTGGTGTGGACAAATGTGCGGTCATGCATGTAAAGCGAGGAGAGATTATGAGATCCGTGGGAACTCAACTCTTCCTCGGATTCCATAAACCTGAGATCTCTCTCTTCAACTGAAACTTACAAGTATTTGGGTATGTCGGAAGCGTTAGGTATCAATGTTACTGACATGAAGCAATCGTTGAAGGAGCGCTTTTTTGGCCGCCTGAAGAAGGTATTCAATAGCCTTCTATCAGGCGGAAACAAGGTGCGCGCCTTCAACGGTTGGGTCATGCCGGTATTGATGTACTCTTTCGGCGTACTCAAATGGACTCAAACGGAACTTGACGCTCTGGATAGGCGGGTCCGTACACTGCTTACTGCATATCGAATGCATCATCCACGGTCGTCGGTAATGAGACTGTATATCCCGCGAAAGTGTGGAGGTCGAGGCTTTTTAAATGCTAAGACTCTCCACAATCGCGAGATATGCAGTCTCAGGGAATATTTCCTAGCTGTCGACGTGGGTATGCATCGAGATGTAGTGGCGGTGGACAAGGGACTCACCCCGCTCTCCTTGGCAAATGAGAACTGGCGCAAACCTGCGGTGCTTGACACTAACGATCGCAGGGCGGTATGGCAGAGTAAGGAGCTTCACGGACGCTTTTTCCGGGCCCTACATGGGTCGGACGTAGACCAACTAGCGTCCGTAGCCTAGCTGCGTTTTGGTAATCTGTTTGGAGAAACCGAAGGTTTTGTTTGTGCAATTATGGACGAAGTTGTCATGACAAAGAACTACCGGAGATTTATTGTGAAGGACGGCACGGTCGACATATGTCGGGCATGTCACCGTCCGGGAGAATCAATTCGCCACATTATCTCTGGTTGTTCTCGTCTAACTAACGGAGAATACTTGCAGCCAGAATTATCCATCAGCTACTTGCTCTGAAATACTCTCTTGTGGAGTCGGAGGTGCCGTACTACAGGTATGCGCCCGACCCAGTTCTCGATAATGGCAATATCACATTGTACTGGGATCGGTCCATCATCGCTGACAGGACTATTGTTACCAATAAGCCTGATATAGTGGTGGTGGACCGAATAGTGAGGCGTGCAATGATTGTAGACATAACCGTCCCACATGACGAGAACCTTGTGAAAGCCGAGAAAGATAAACAAATCAAGTATATTGACTTGGCTCGCGAGGTTGTCGACATGTGGGATGTGGATTCCGCAATCATTGTACCGATAGTCATATCAGCCAATGGCTTAATAGCTACGAGCCTCGACCCACACCTCAGGAGGCTCTCGTTAGGCAGCTGGATCAAGGGCTTGATTCAGAAAGCGGTACTTCTGGACACGGCTCGTATTGTTAGGAGGTTCCTCTCTCTGGAGCCCTGACCGCCGGTAGCTTGGACCCTGTTCCCGATACCGGTGGGCTACTATTTTTATATTTTTAAATGTTTTTTTTAATGTTTTTATTGAAATATTTAAAAATATAATTTATATGTTAAAAAAATAAATATACGAAATAATAATAATAGTTTTACGCACACCAAACACGAAAATAGTAACAGAAAACCAGAAGAATTTTTAGATACCTTAAAACAAAAGCTAGCACTTAAAGTTCACAGACTTAGAAGATATAAAAAGCACAACAACCCAAAAATGATAACGCTAAATTCTCCACAAACGAAAAACTATTTTTTAGAATCCTGAACAAACAACACACCGATACAAATGACGAGAACAGTTCTGATACACCTAACCTACCCACCAAAGAGCAACTAGAAACATATTGGTCAAGTATTTGGTAAGAGCAAATACAACGTAACGACAAAGCATCTTGGATAGCGGACGAAGATACAAAGTGGAGAGGTATTGACGAAATGAAGTTTATAGAGGTAACCAAGTCAGATATCACACACATAACAGCTAGACTACTAATTGGAAATCACCTGGAATAGATAGAATACATTATTTTTGGTATAAAAAGTTAACTTCATTACTTACATAAATATTTAGCAAAAAATTTAACAGATATATTAGGACAACAACACACGCCTGACTTTATTGCAACAGGAATTACATACATGCTACCCAAAACTAAAAATTCACCTGAGCCTTCCCAATACAGACCAATAACATGCCTACCTACAATATACAAAATACTAACTTCAGCAATATCATGAAAAATGAATTCACACATTATACAAATAGTATAAAAGCAGAGGAACAGAAGGGATGCAGACAGGGCCACATGGGATGCAAAGAACAGAAAATATATAATTAAAGACCCTTTTTTTTTAAATTAAATTAAATAAATTAAAGACCCTACAGTAACAAACGATAAATTTCGCAAGTGTCAGATCCAACCTGAAACCATTCAGCATATAACTGGTGCCTGCACAACACTCACGCAGACCGACTACACTCATAGGCATAACCAGGTAGCAAACGTCATACATCAGAAATTAGCCCTCAAACACTCTCTCATACAAAACACTAAGATTCCTTACTACGACTATACACCACAAACCATTCTAGAAAATACTACACATAAGCTCTACTACGACCGCGCCATTCTCACCGACAGAACCATACACTATAATAGACCGGATATAACATTACTGGATAAAATAAATAAAATAACTTACTTGATAGACATCGCAATCCCCAATACACACAACATACAGAAGACTATCACTGAAAAAATAAGTAAATACTCAGAACTCAAAGATGAAGTTATGAGAATCTGGCGACAAGAAAAGGTATATGTAGTTCCAATAGTGCTTTCCACCACAGGCGTTATTCCAAATCATCTTCTCCATAGTTTAAAGTTATTAGATCTGTAAGAAACCCTCTACATAACACTACAAAAGGCTGCAATTCTAAATACATGTAGGATTGTCAGAAAAATTATGCAGATAGACGAAAACGAAGTAGGACCTCATCACACAGCAAATTAAAGATCACACGCTACATTTACTTGGCTTGTCCCGTAAATGTGGTCGAAACCAGCCTAAGAGCTGAGAAAAACAACATATATCCGAAAATAATAATAATAACATTATAAAGAGGAAAGATTTGTTTATATGTTTGTTTGTTTGAAATGAATAGGCTCCGGAACTACTGGACCGATTTGAAAAATTCTTTCAGCAATGGATAGCTACATTATCAGGGAGTAACATAGGCTATATTTTATCCCCGTCCTCCCACGGGAACGGGAACTACGCGGCTAAACCGCGTGACGTGCACTAGTACATATCAAGTGGCTTATGAGACATGGCAACACTGGCACTGTTTACATTGCTTATATTTTTAAATTTCGTATTTTATTATAAATATTTGTTTTAATGTTATAAATAGTAAAGAAACCGGGACGAATAAGTATTATAATTAAGTGACAGTATTGGAGACATTTAGTGACAAGTGATTTAGAACATAAAAAGCAATTTTGTGAACTTATCAACTGACGTGAGTAAACCTCTAAAAACAAAATAAACAGTGTTAATAACATAGATGTGACATTGACGCAAACATTGACGATAAGTAATATGATTAAAGTTCCATTTAAATAATTTTGAGTGAATTTATCAAAAAAGAAACCCGTTTTTTACAAATAAATTTTAGAGTTGAACTTTGAACCCGACTCGTAGCTCCAAGTGGAGAGTGGATGCACTAAAATAAAGTGCTACCAACCGTATCATAGTGACAACTACCGCCATTACGGACCCTAGTGGTGAATAGACGAACCAAAAGCAGTGTTACCATCCCTAAATAAACAATTTTTTTCACGAATTAAATTAATTAATTGAACTACTACCGCCATTCTAGACTGTAGTGGTGAATAGACGAACTAAAAAAACAGTGTGACTACGATCACTCAAGGTAGTGAATAGTTGAACTAAAAATAGTGTTGCCAAAGAAAGAAAATAATCACAACAGAAACGTGATTTTGTCAAGATGAATTATCTGAATAACATTACATTCAGGCGCACGCGCACGCAGTCGGAACCAACCAATGATGATAGTGATGTAATCACAAAGTCTAGAAGAGACAGCAAATAGCTTACCAGAAGTATCGGAAGACGAAGATAATAATAAAATAAGAATATTGAAGGAAAAGATAGACATTTTAACTTCTCAATTAAATAGCGCACACAACGAGATTGAATCTTTAACATTAGAAAATCATAATCTGAAGAGACTAAATGAAGAATTTTACTAAGAAGAACACAATATACAAAAAAATTGTTAACAGTCCAGTGAAGGCAAAAGTGACGACACCTAAAAATATTACAAAAAGCTCACGAAAACTAAACAAACCCAGACAGTTAACATGGTCGAAAATGACACAATATCGGAAAATAACTTGAATAATGGAAATGGAAGCATCACAAGTACAAGAGTCATTCAAGACACGGAAAAATATCACAATAAACCTGAAAAACCTAAAATATGCTTAATCAGTAGTGAAACTTCAGACCGGTTATATAAAATTGCTACCACTACTGCCCTGCAAAACTACGACATGTGCCACTACCGTAAACCTAAATGTGGATTGAAACAATTACTGGATAAAATTGACGGAAAAGTAAAAGACTACACCCACTCTGATTTTTGTATAATTTATATTGGCGAAGAAGACTTTAATAAAACCCGTAATTATATAGAACTAGTGATATTTACAAGAGACAAATTGCTTAACCTAACCCATACTAACTTTATAATATGTTTACCAACTTTCAAATACATGGAAAACACTAACATTATGGTTAATAGTCGCATCGAAACCTTTAATAATCTTTTGTATATGGACACAATTGCACACGGCTATGCACACATCTTAGACTCCAACCTAAATTTACCCTACAGCTATGATACATATAACTTACGGTATAAAACCTTAAACAATAATGGCTTGAAAATTGTTGTGGCTGATTTACAAAATCTAATTATGAACTTATGCAACCTGAATATTACGCACTCAGAAGTTGACTACCCCTGTCAAAATCAGAATGAAATCTCAGATAATTCAAAACCAACAACCTCGCAGTTTTTTCTTTAACAATCTTAATTTATTACATCAAAATATAGCAGGATTAATTAACAAAGCAGATACACTTTTAGTTAAATTAGATGAACTGTTCACTCAAGGAACTTTAATAGACATTATTTGTATAACAGAGCACTTTATCGAAGCTGGATATGAATATTTAGTTCACATACCGAACTTCAGCCGAGCAGCTATCTTTTCAAGAAATACAAAAAGAGGAGGAACGTGCATCTTTGTCAGAAATGGACTCCAGTATAAAGAATTACCGGCTATAGCTAAACAATCAGTTTCAGGTATATTTGAATGTTGTGCCGTGGAACTATTATCGCATAATATCATAATCATTTGCATATATAGGATACCTAAACATAATTTGTTAGTTTTTTACGAAAAATTAGATTATATACTACGTAAACTTAGTTCGAACCCAAATAAAAAAATTATTTTATGCGGTGATTTTAATATTGATGTACTTAAGAGAAATAAAACTACTTTAGAATTTGAACATTTTCTGCTTCAATTCAATCTTAAACTAGCACTTTACAACCCCACTAGACTGAGTAGTAAGAGCTGTATCGATAACTTTGCTCATAATTTTCATAAAGAATGTAAGGCAAATATTTTGGTCTCTCTGATCACACATTTCAAATTCTACAGTACCTATTGAAAAAACATGTAAATTAACACATTGGAAATTCAAAAAGCAAGACATCTCTACGCACAACCTAATGACATTTAAAGCTCATCTTGAATGTCTATCCTTCTCGCAAGTGTATAATGCCAAAGAGGCCCAGGAGTCCTATGATAAGTTCATAGATGATTTCCTCATGCTCTATAGATTATGCTTTCCGGAAAAAACCGTCACCATAAAGACAAATAAGAAAAATAAATGGATATCTAGTGGGATAAAAAAATGCAGTAAAAAGCAAAGAGAACTACTTTGGAAATATAGGTGCAATCCTGACAGAAGCAATGAACAAAGTTTTAAAAAATGTACTGCTTTATTTAAAAAAATAATACGTTTAACCCAGAAGTCGCAAAATAACCACTTTATAAAGAACTCTCAAAAAAGATCGAAGGCAGCCTGGCAAATAATAAATAAATCTAAATCAAGTTTGCCGCAGGATACAATAACGGCCATAAAAAAAGATCAACTTATTATAACGAATCCTATTGACATTTCTAATGAATTTAATAACTACTTTATTGAAGAAATAGAAAATAATATAAAAACTGACATGAAGTGACTAATCAAAATAATATTGGAAATTTGACAGTGCAATCCCTATTTATGTTACCTGTTTCGACGAACGACATTACTACAATAATTGACAATCTAAAAAATACAAACAGAATTGGTTATGATAGTGTATCTACTAGAGTAATTAAATATGTTAAAGAAGTTATAGCGCCACCTCTTACACACATAATTAATTTATGCATCACAGATGGCATATTTCCGAAAGGTCTAAAAAAGGCTATCATTAAACCTCTATTTAAAAAAAACGATAAAACAGATGTCAAAAACTATAGACCAATAGCAAAACTCTCGGTACTTTCGAAAATATTTGAAAAAGTAATTTATAATTCTATTTATACATACTTTGAAAAATTCAATTTATTCTGCAGTGAACAAAAAGGATTTCGTAAAAATCATACAATTAATATGGCACTGTACGATTTATTGTGTAATATTATGACATCAGTAGATAAGAATAATCCAGTATATGCAATTTTAACTGATATGTCAAAGGCATTTGACTATGTGGATCACAAAATATTACTGAAAAAGCTACATGCATATGGCATAAGGGGTAATGCTCTGAAACTTATTGAATCATACATTAGTGATAGATATCAATACACGGAAATATCTAGAATATGCCATAAGACTAAAATACAGATCAAATATAGATCAAAACCAAGACACGTAAAATATGGCGTGCCCCAAGGCAGCGTGCTAGGGCCGTTATTATTTCTGATATATATTAATGATCTGCCAAAAACTATACGACACAACATGATCCTATTTGCCGATGATAGCACTGCTGTCATAAAATGTAATAATATTAAAACTTACCAAAATGATACTAATAAATCCCTCCTCAATATCATAAATTGGATGAATGATAATAACCTGAGAATTAACCTAAATAAAACTAAGGTGATGCAGTTTCAACAACGGCAACCGCACCAAAATATTGATATCTCCTATAATAACCATAAAATAGAAGAAGTAAATAATGCTAAGTTTCTAGGTATTACCATCGACAGTAAGCTTAATTGGAAAATCATGATAGAAGAACTTTGCAAGCGTCTTAGTAAATCTAGTTATGCACTCTATCAATTATCAAAAAAGGTAAACAAAGATACGATACTGGTAGCATACCATGGACTTGTAGCTTCTGTATTGCGATATGGCGTAATTTTTTGGGGACAGTCGACTGACCGTGAGCTTGTATTTAGGATGCAAAAAAGATGTGTCAGAGCCATGTGTAATATTAAAACAACGGATAGCTGTGGACCCTATTTTAAGTCTTTACAAATACTGACCCTTCCAGCAATATACATTTTGGAAACTGCATTATTTGTGAAAAGGAACCCACAACTATTTGAAAAAATGTCTTCCACTAGAAAAACTCCATTACGTTCTCAATATGTAAATAAGCTATGTCATTATAAATGTAAGACTTCATTGATGCGAAAAAGCTTTTTTGGTATAGCGCCTAAAGTGTTTAATAAAATTCCTGATGACATAAAAAACATGACATTATATAAGTTTAAAAAAGCTCTAACTAAATTATTAATTGACAAATGTTATTATACCGTAGACGAATATCTGAACGACCAATTATTACAATGATGCATTTTTATTTATTTTTTTACCATTAGACAATAAGTACTGTGACTTTGTATTATTTTTGATATCATTGACATTTCTTTTTTTTCCTGTATTCAATTCAAAACTTTATTATTTACGCATGCATAATCTAATGACACCTAATGGGTCACTTAAAAATTTGTATGTCATAATTATGACAAAACATAGCGCAACCTCTATTTATGTAAACACCTATGTAAACACCTATGTTTAACAAATAAATGGATTGATTGATTGATTGATTGAGTATAAAATAAAACCATAATATGAACCTCTTATCTACACTAATAATATAAAGAGGAAAGATTTGTTTGTTTGAAATGAATAGGCTCCGAAACGCCTGGACTGATTTGAAAAAAAAAATTCAACAATGGATAGCTACATTATCAGGGAGTAACATAGGTTATATTTTATCCCCGTACTCCCACGGGAACGGGAACTACGCGGTTTAAACCGCGTGACGTCCGCTAGTACTCAATAAGAGCTCATCTCATCTTTAATACTACACAAGAGTAACATTAGATCCAATATTAAAATCTAAAAAATCACGTTTTTTACGTAAATAGAACTCCATTTCCACTCTGACAGATCCATGAATAACTCTGTGTCAGAATATGATATTCAAATTGCTTCGAACGAGCGGCTTCAGTAATAAGCAGCTATAATATAAATCTGATATGTTTCACGCCTCGGTAGATACTACGCGTGATAGGTGGCTATGAATACAGCGATATCGATGAAGTATACGTACCTTTGAATACTATGAAGGTAATCCCGTATCTAAATATAAATAAGTAAATATGGTGGGCTGATAGTTTGTTTTCAAATATTTTCTGTTGACAATTGAAGTATGGGGTGCTCTTTGACTGGTACAACATTTGACATTTGGCAACTTTTTTTTTAAACCAGTACCTACTAAACTTTTATTTAATTACATATGCACACATACACTGTACTTACAACAAACTAAAATATAGCATAAAAACTCGTCCAGAACGCTGTTAGTTGGTAATGTGCCCAAGAGACTGGCGGCATTACCACATTGAATGGCAATGCTTAGTCTCTGCCCACAGTAATAGCCAGCTCTTGGGGTCACAGAAAGTGTCAACCAGTCGTTTCGAAATATCTTTGAAAAGGCTGTGAGCACAAGGGCCGAGTGTTTCAACCCCAAACGATCGAATGTACTATAGTTACCAATAAGGGTACTATATTTACGCCGCTTGAGGTTTTCCGCAGCTACAGTGACAGTGCCAGCACAACACGATGAACTAGGTAGATGGGATGGAGCAAGAGTATCGACACAGGTTGCGTCCCACACTAATTATAACCCATCATAAGTGATTAAGTGATTTATTTCTTAGCAACATAAATTGTTTAGAAAAATAATAATAATTATAACAGAAACAAATTCATTAAAAAAATACCTACAATAAAAAAATAATGTAAAAAATAATATTAAAAAATAAATCATTTCACATATGCAACAATAAAGATAATAATACAAATTCCAATTATTTAAGTAAAAAAAAAACAATGGTAATTTGGAAGCAAATCAATAATGTCTTAAAATCACAATAATCCAAATTCCATCTTAAAATCATTCTAGTCACACAAAAAATGATATAATTATGTCAAAAATAAATTTCAATAATAAATAATGTCACATGTGCTCAAAATCACAAAATAATGGTTGTAGTAATCCAAATTCCTAATCATTCAAGTTAAAATAAGAAAAAGAAAAAATAATAGTAATATCAAAATAAAAAAAACAAATCTTCCATGGATCATTCATCTTCCATGGAAACAAAGACATGCCGTTCGGTCTTTTGCTATACTATTTACTATTTATTCAAAAAACACAATACAAGCTTACAGTTTCAAACCAAAACGCTTATATGCTAACAGTTTACACACATATCAAATATCTTAATTAAGAGAACTTAAAATGAAATAGAAATTAATAAAAAAAAAAAAAATACATGTCAAATTCAAAAATGTCAAAGGAACTCAACTAAGTCAATCGCATACTTAAATGTCAAAGAAAGATATACAAATTCATTAAAATTAAAAATAAATTAAAAACCAAAAAAATTAAAATGTCAAAAAACATAACATAAAAAAATTATTAATTCAATTATTAATTGTATTGATTCAAATATTCATTCCTATAATTTGTTTAAAAAGTACAATACATATTTCCTTAATGTGTTAATACTATCCACAAATATGTCGGCATCTGGACTGCTGTCAATGTAACTATTAATAAGAGAGATTGCCCTCGCGGTTGGGCTGTTATTATAGTCGTGTACTATTGGATTCTAACACGACTGGAACGCCGACGGTGACGAGAGTTCGGGTAATGTCGTTTAAATTAGCGTTTTTAATTGAGTTTTGAGAAACCAAACAATCTGTATAAAAAGGAACTGCTATTCTAAGCATTTCGTCGTATTTCGCTATTGTCTTATAAATGCCCCAAAACAGGACTACCTTATATTATGTAATATGCTTCTTTACAAAATCTATTGCAAGTAGTTTTCTATATGCATGAGCCTCCGTGGTTTCCCGTAAAGCCTGCTCTAAAACAGGCCGCAGTATAGTGAAACCACGTGGTTATATATGTGGGTACATAGGGGTATGTACAGATACATAATATGTATAGTATTTGGTTCACGCAACACAATGCCGCGTAAGTACGATTTGGCGTTTGGTTGCGTTTTCATACAAGCCTTATTCATGTTTGGAAAGGTATTAATTTCACTTAAATAAATATTTCAGGTATCGAAATATATTGTCAGTATTTTAATCGTAATATATAAAATTCTTCAGTTACTGACTGATTGAGTGACTGACAGACAACGCACAGTCCAAATCACTGGTCGTAGAATGCTGAAATTTGGCATATAATTTCCTTGAGTAGTGCAGGGAAGCACTGAGAAAGGATGTCTCGAAATTATTACGGGAACGGGAAAAATGCACCTACGAAGTCGCGGGCAAAAGTTAGTTGCATTTAAAAGTCAAATAATCAAATATGTTTTTATTTATTCTTTCTCAATCAACAGTGATAAGATTATTCAATATTATTATTTTTCTGTAACTGGTAACTAGCTGAGTAACTGACAGACAACGCACAGCTAAAACTACTGATTGTAGAGATATCAGAACATAAAAAATAAAAACCCATGTAGTACCCATGTGACCAGCAGTAGTCATCATCAACATATCAGCCGAAAGACGTCTACTGCTGGACATAGGCCTCCCCCAAGCGTCGCGCATCCACCAGTAGTAGTGTCTAAGAGTTAGTCTATCATTATAATCCGTATATATTGAAAAAGATCGAAGTTTATTGTGGTGTCGTAGTCATAACAGTCGAAGATGTCCACTGCTGGACATAGGCCTCCCCAAAGGGGGGGCTTGCTATAATCGCCACGCTTGGCAGGCGGGTTGGAACGCAGTGTATGGTGTTGCGTTTTACAGAGAACGCTGCTGCCCATTCTCTGGTGAGTCTCTTAGTCGCCTCTTACGACACCCACGGGAAGTGATGGGATTATATTATTCTTTTACGGCGCCATACGGCACCGGCGGACACCATGCGGCGGATATACAGAAATCTGGTGTATTTGCGGACATATTTATTGCCATGAATTGAAAAAGCCAGTTGTTTGTTACCTTCTTCGCTCCTGATGTGTATGGGAGACAGCATATCACGTTTCTAAAAACGGGAAACTGTGCCAATTACACGTTTATCTCATTCTACATGTCTTCCTGTCAGTTAGACTAGAACTAGTGGCAAGCGTGTTTTATCAGCAAGTAAAATTTATAGTGGTAAAATCTTGTTTTTAGTTCTTATTTAGGTTAGCCGGTAATATTTTAAAAGAACTACAGATTAGCAAAACATTTTGTTTTTGGTTAGCCCTGCCTGAGTCTGTATTTCTTGATAGCTACAACCTGGGAGTTTTGTAGTCAAAAGTGAATAGGTTACTGCTAGGCAAGCGTGCTTCATCTTCGACCACATCATCGCTCACCATCAGGTGAGATAATGGTCAAACGTGTGCCTATCAAAAGTAAAAAAAAGCCTACACTTGTGTCCCACGGCTGGGCAACGCAAGTCATGTAGTGTTGCATAATCGAAACTTTATGGTTAAGAATACTTAATATTGATGCTTCTATGCTGCCACCTGCCTGTTCCTGCAAGCTCCGTTTAGGGGAACGTGCACGAAGAAGATTGTACCATCTAGTGTTGCAATTTTAAAACTTATAGGTAAAATATACTACTACTACTTCTGTGCTGTCGCCTATTTTTCCTGCATGCTCCCTATCGAATATCATGATATTTATAGCCAAAAGAGGTCCACTGCTGGAAAGAAAGAAAAATTGTTTATTCCGCCCAAACAGACGCACATTAACATAACATTAATAAGCATAAGCTTCCCCCAGTGTCACGTTGTCACTTTTACCATTCCTGTGCTTCTCGAATCCAGCCACTTACGTTCCTCAACAGGTCATCATTCCAGCGATAATCCATTCGAACTTTAACGGGTACTAACATACTTACATATGACATTCCCTCTTAAAACAGTTCTAATAATTCTGGCTGTTAGTTTAAGATACCATGTAAATTGCATCAAAACGAATATAGCTTGACCCACATTCAAATCCCATCCAAAACTAATACACTAATGCGGAATATCAAATGCTGATCAGCTTCGCTTTATGGCCATTCGTCATTGTCGCCAGCATTATCTCCGTGCTTCTCTAACTAGGTGTGGATTAATGATGCTGACTCGCTCACACGTCATCTCGAAGTTATTAACTATCCGTGCAATCCCTAATATGCGTCAGTCAATCTAATTTGGGGCTTTGTGGAGCGGGAACATGGTTCCACACTAACTAGCTACTTGCATATAAAGAGGTATCTGGTTTTTGATGTATGTAAACTCGTGATGATATCGTTTTTGGAAGAGTTTATGTCGCAGGGATATGATGAAAACCGAGATTTGGTCAAATCCCTAAGTGATTTGATAATTTTGCATAGAAGTAGTTTATCGTTTAGTGTAGCGTTTCCAAATGTCTTTTATAATGCGCACAGCAAAGGAGTGGAACTCTCTGCCTGCGTCTGTATTTCCGAATGCTTACAACCCTAATCTCTTCAAAGTTAGAGTGAACAGCCTCCTTTTTTGGTAAGCTCGCTCCATCGTAGACTTTGTTTCTGTCATCTCTGACCTAGACTAGAGTCAAGAGCAAACCCATCACAAATAATAAAATAGTCTGGAATAACACATAGGTTATTTTTTTTTTCGTCATTCACGCGGGCGAAGCTGCGGGCGACAGCTAGTAATAAATAAATATTACAAATTGTTATTTGTACCATCCGTAACTATAAGGTTTTTAAGAAATTTTTGTTCGTTCGCTTCAAATCTATGTTCTAGTGGTGATTTTTGAGCTCAATGTTACGTTATAATACACCTACTAATTATTATAATTATGTACGTAATTACAAATAAACGTTTGAAATACCATAGAAATGTTTTTTTTGTCATTTCACGGAATCAGTTCTGGTATTTGTTCAAATCCCTAGGTTTATTTAGGGAAATGATAAAATCATGTTATTATTTTAACATCCTCCGTGATTTGATCAAAATATCACTTAGGAATTTGACTAAATCTCTGTTTTCATCATATCCCTGCGACATAAACAACCTGTAACAGAACAAACGCAATACCTCTTAAGAGGTCATTGAACTTATCATTATGAAAAGCTGTCACTATGGGACCAACACTGTAATCGCGATAAAAAAAAAACGATTGCCTCATACATTTATGTGCGCATAACTCGACAAATGTACTTAACAGCTGATTTTTTTTCCGCGATTTCGAGTTTGAGTTGCTTCATAGGTACAACTCTGCCCAAGCTCTGAGAGCCGTGATGTTATATTAAACATGGAAAAAAATAGGCACACAAACACCACTTGACCAAAACAATTCACTTACGCATGTCATAATCCCTCTCCATATTCCTCCTTTTACCTCAAAGTCAAAGTAAATAAAATCCAGGACACAGTTTCATATCCTTCGTTTTCAATATAAATTCAATGAATAAAAATATGCTTAATGCCGTCACACTGTCTCTCGAAGACAGTCTCTTCAAGGGAATCCTAGAATATTCTAAACGGAGCTAGGTTTTCAGTGAAACTGAAATACATTTGCGTACACAGGAGCATTTACTATTCGATTGTTTGAAACCTTGTACAGTGTTGTTTTAGAGGTTGCATTGAGGATTACTTGTTCTTGGAGTAAGGAATTTTACCATTAAGAAAACTTGCAAACCGACTTTTGTAGAACTAGCGACCCAGTTTAAATTCATTATTCTGATATTTCTAAATTCATTCTCATTATAATTATAATTATTGTACAAACTAGGCACAATAACATCGGCTGTAATGATAATAAATTAATAACACTGGTCAACAAGATTTTGCCACAAGAAATGTGCTTACTAATTTTGAATTATCTACCTACCCTTATCACGAAACCATATTTATTTTACTTTGATTAGGTCTAGTTTTTGTGTTACAACTACTATCAGGGTTATTCATTTTCCCTTTAGCTTGTAAATTAAGATTTTTTGTTTTTCGATAAAATAGCTGGTTTTTTCAGTTTACTGAGTTATTTTATTCTTTTTAAATGTGTAAGAAGTGACCAAAAGATTCTGACAAGTTTCTTTACATTTATGGTGAAATTATTTTAAAACTCAAAAGAGAAATTCTGCACGATCAGTAAAACAAAAAGACAATAAAAATGTGAGCTTTCTTTTGGGATTTTTGAATACAAAGGGATAGTTGAGTAGTCTGACGTACCATCTGCTGCACAGTCAATCCTTTAACTTGATAATGTGCCTGTACTCGAACCACCTGTAAACTTCAGTTTTCGCCTCAAAGCTCCACTTCAAAATCATATTATAGGAAAACTGTATGTGTCTCAATAATTCTGATTTCAGTTCTATGATTTTAAAACATGTTCTTAACATAATTATTTAAAAACATTCTTGTTACACACAAAAAGTGTTTTTTTGTTGACTTACAAGACAATAAGTTAGCTTAGGTATTAGCTGCAACTAAAACATACAACTTCACTTACCTGAAGGCTTATTTTTATTGTAAACCATAATAATGCAATTATTTATTTTACCTGAAGTTGCAAATAAACAGATGTTTTATTTTAGTTTACCACGAGTGAAAATTTATATTGGAACCTTCCTCGTTTACTAAATTGCTCTTTGTATTAGTGATAACTGGGTATGTAGTGTTTGGTTTTTTAATATAACAACGAATTATATAATTCGGTTAGCACAGTTATCATTTGTTTTAATCATGTTTTGTTATTATATTTTATGATATACCTCCATGAGTTATAATTTCATTTTATATAAGACTCAGTGGATTTATCACCGGATATTTCAAAATCCGTAAGACTACAAAATATCTTGAGAGATTATAAACTCTCGATAAATTGTCACCTGAACATTTGAAATACTTTTTTACGCATCCAAATTTGATAGTTTATAATTCCTCGAATTCATTCCGAGAAATTGTGGACTGATCAAAGCACAAGTTTACAAGAAAGTCGAAAGTTAACAATCTGTCGAGTTATTTTATAATCTTACGGAGTTTGCCATTTTCCCGTGACAGGTATAACACACACATAAACTAATGATTATAAATAAAAAGGTTATGTTGGTAATGGTTGTATAAGATTTATTTGATGTAATGATCATTTAATTTAATTTTATAGATATTAAATTCGACTTAATTTCACCAAAGAAAGTCGACGAAAACCCCGTGCAGCTAGGTTTTGAGAACCATAAAAATGCTACATAGGCACTCCATTATTGTAGCTCCTTCCGTGATTTAACATTTAAGATATCTAATCTACAAGAGTAAATATTGAAAACAGCTATAAAGAAATATCAAACCATACGAAAAAATAAAATGAACGAACTTTCCATCTGACTTCAATTTTATGCAAAACTGAAAATGCAGGTAAATATAATTGGATAGAAAATTCGATGCAGATTTCTACGGAAAATCGTAAAAACTTCATAGCCAGAGCGTCACAATGAAGGTGCATCGAAAAATTTCTCAATTGTTAGCGAAAACTGGAAGAAAAACGCACTAAAATCCCTTTTCTACTCACTACAGCTCTCACCGGCTATTGTGCGAATTCACTTCCGTTTGACTCATCGTTGCTTAACCCAACTTATTCAGCAGCTATAAAACTAAACACTAAACCAACATCAACTCTATTTTCATAACTATAAGGGTATTCAGCCTATCCCTGAGGTGCAAAGGAAATTTGGTAATATTGACGTACTTCGAAAATTGGAGCTTTCTACTGGAATTCTTTTCGTTGTGAAGGTTGCATTGTGGATAAAAAATTGGTTTATTTCCCCGCGGAGGTCGAACTGGGAGTACCATTAACTTGTTATTTACGTGTTTCACAATACATGAGAATTTGCTGTATGCTTGAGAAGAATATGAATAGTCTTCTTGGTTTCTTTGTACAAGCAGAACTGTATGTAGTCTGAATTTATTCTTGTCAAAACCGGGTCTAAGTGTTAGATAGCGATCAGCTTTAGTAACTGTATCCGTGGTCGAATGCTTTAAGCGTTTGCCTTGAAACCCGGTGGTCGTGGGTTCAATTCCCATGGGAAGCATACTTTGTAAAATTGTTTTCAGTTTGGCTAGGACATTGCAGGCTTGAATCACCTGATTGTCTGATATAATGATGATTCCGTGCTTCGGAAGGCACATATAAGCCGGTGGTCCCGGCCGCCAAATGGCGGTCGACAAATAAACCATGTCAGAGGCTCTTGAGGCGGTTTAGAAACTCTGACACTAGGGTGTGTGGGGTCGTTAGACCTTACTGCCCACACGATAAGAAAGAAGAAGCTTTAGTAGGATGAGTCATATCAGTTGTCATGGCAAATTCTGATTTGATATAATATTAAGTACTCAAACAATCATTAAGTCATGTAGTGGTATAAGAATCCGCTATGGAAAATTCATTATTTATGATTTTTATATCTTTGTACGTTGGTTTTAACTGTGTTCAATCACTTACTTGGTTAGACGTCATTGTCGATGTCACATTACTTAAAGAAGATATTATGATTCTTGACTAAATGTGTCAGTGACCTTAAGACACACCTAAGGTACAGCAAGGGTTATTCCTACTGAGGTTTAGAAAAAAAAACTGGCTAAGTGCGAGTCGGACTTGCGTGCAAAGGGTTCCGAATGATTTTCATTTTTTTTAACATGTTATTTTTACACTACAGACTTCTTAAAGGTTTCCCTGTAATCTATAGGTAAAGAACTATTATCTCCATTTTTTTTTTCAAACTTTTAGGTTCATTAGTTTCGGAGATAAGGAGGGAAATGGTCATTTTTCATCTAATTCCTTGAGTAACTTCAAAACCATTTATTTTAAAATTATGGAAAAAATATAATTAACGCCCTCACAGTAGCCCTTTCACTTGATATTGTTCAAAAAACTTTTTTTTTTAATTTTCTAGTTTGACCCCCAAAAGTGACCCCCATACTAAACATTTAATAATTTGCGTAACGCTTTCGTGTTTGGGTCACACAAGTCTATAATATGTGTACGAAATTTCAACAGAATCGGTTCAGTGGATCCGAAGAAAACTGGCCGTGACAGACGGATAGACAGACACCCGAGTGATCCTATAAGGGCTCCGTTTTTTGTTTGGAACACTTAAAAACATACCTTCAGTTTCTGGAATTTGTTAGAAAGAGTCATCGCAGCCCTAGAACGCAAAATTGGAGGTTTTTGTCAGTAAGAGTCTGGCACTTCCTTCCGCTGCGCCCAGTGCCGAAGGAATCTTTTGATGTTTTCCCATTCTAAAAAAAAATACGCAGGTATAAACACTTGCTTTTTTTCAATAGTAGTAGGCAAAAACTATTCATACCCCTTTTGCTTTGTCTACGTTCGTCTTTACCAAAGTAATAAAAAGGAGCTCAAAACATATTTCACCCATCATATCGTCTGTAATTTATAGCTCCTTCCAAATGATGACCTAATGGCTTGCGAAGACGATCGAATAAAGGAGTAACCTGATGGTTCAGGTCGTTAGAAAATACTTTAGTTCTAATCTCTTTAGCCAATCTTAGTATTACCTGAAACCTTAGGCTAATGCTAAGTTCAGGTCATAAATAACTTTTGAAAAGAAACTAGGTAGACTGAAAACTTTCAAAGGTATAAAAGTTCAATAAAATTTTCACGGGACTAACTTTGAACATTGAAGTGTTTTTGAAGAGATGTTAAATACTGGAAAATATTGGTTCATGAGTTTAGTTTATATTCTTTAGAAAACCTGAGCTAATATTAAATTCTATTTTTTTTAACAAAGTCGTACATTGGCACTGATTAAATAAACGTCAGAGACTATGGTAGGCGAAAATGAAGTGGCTGCCGATTCGGCGTCGCCGAGATACCCATATCCTATCCCTACTCTATACTATCCTTCACAATCCTAATTCTCCTCAATACCTTCGTGAACGCTTTGAGTACCTCGTCCCGAGGGGTAAACCATGTCGCACCGCCACTTCTCTTCTCCTTCGTACTCCACGTCACGTATGATGGCTCCTTCTCTGTTACTGCAGTGCGTCTCTGGAACTCGCTCCCACACTCCATACGCGACAGCCCTTCTCTTGATGTATTCAAGAGGAAAGTTAAAGAGCATTTCCTTTCGATTTTGACATAATATTCATATGTATGTGTATATATTTATATTTATGTATTTTAATATGTACTGGATCCTACCTTCTATTGTGATCTCTCTCTATCACTCAAAGGTTTGCTGGAAGAAAACTCAACTTTGAGTTAAGCTCGCCTTTGTACATGAACTTTTCTTCACTGTAAAATATATGTTGCTATTTTGTACAATAAAGACTTAAGAAAGAAAGACAAATGTGCAATAACGTTCATTGACTCACACACATTTATTGACTTTCTTAATATCAAAAACAAAAATAAAGACATAAAGCTGTCCTGAATCGACTTCTATCGTGATTCTTTACGTTCTCTAGTTGTGAAAACGGCTCATAATTTATTGTTCAAAGGGGTATTAGGGAAAAGTCAATGTATTTAATTGCAAGTTTATCTGGCGCCTGCCATAGTGCAAAGTTCCAATTGTTCGTTTCCTGTAGCGAAGAATCGGCAAGAAAATCAACAGTTATAAATCATCTTAAATGAGTAAGCAGACGTGAAATGATTGTACACCTACATGTCGCTATAATTAAGTCCCATTATATAGGGGACGAGCTTGCCATCAAGTCTTTTATCAATTATCAGCCTGAATTTGAGAAAAAAATTCTAGATAGAAAACCCAAAATCACTTTTCCCGACAGCGGAGTCGAACCCAGAACTCGGCAGTAGCGTTTTCCAACCAACGATGCAGGTTTTGTTTTTCCTTATGAGCCCGAACTAGGAGTAAATGTTTGGCCCCAACTCACATGGATAGCCGCTGTAAACAAGGACATGAAGGGCTCAAATGTCACATCTGTGACGACCCAGGACAAAATGTCCTGGCGACGAATGACTAGGAGAGCCGACCCCAAATGATGGGACCAAGGCTAGGAGAAGTAGTAGTATGATGAGCCCGGACTCGACCTCAAAATTGCCTCTTGGTAAGCAATGGATGAGGTGTATGGTACAGCGGCAAGCCCAGAAGGTGCCTGTTTACTCTTGCTTTAAACACTGTCAGATAATAAGGTAAGAAGTTTTTTGGTTTCCGAACGTTCGTATGAAAAATACAGTACCCTCTGTCTATCTGTCACCGGCAATTTGCTCCGAATCTTCTGAACCTATTTATTTGAATTTTGAAAGTTATATGGGTTTACCAATATTATGGTCTAGCCAGTATGTTTCTATGCTTGTTCAATGAACTATGAAAGGTGATAGCGAGCGCCGCCTGTCGAACAGAACGCGAACTATTGGCTCAAAGGCGCCGCAGTGAGCGGTATTCATTGGTGATTGACACTTGATTGAACAGCGTTCCTTTTACAGGCTGCGGTTTGAATACGATTTGATTTTTACAGGCATATCTGCATGACAAGTTTGTTAGTTTTGTGATGTCTGATTTCTTTATCATGCCTATATTGGGAGTATTAGGATATCGTGTTTGAAAAATAACAGTTGCAAGGGTCAATCTTCAAGAACAAGCAATGCTTGCCGAGGTTGTTCTCTGGATGGAGGCCATCTTAGCATACCGAGACTCCTTCGTGACTTGCTTTCATTTGTAGATCTTTGGCGGTTGTTACGGATTCTCAGGAGACAGAAAACCTGACACTCTGTACAGAGTACTGAGTTCCAGTACTGGTATTCAGCTGAATCCAGTTTGATTGGAAGCCGACCATAATATAGTTGGGAAAATGCTAGGCAAATGAGTAGATTGTGGAAGGGTTAAGCACAGGTGTGTTACAACCCACCTACAATTTGCCCGTCCTGACAGAAGTGAACTCGTTACGCGGTTGGGAATCTTCGAGAGTGATCATGTGAGCGAGTCATTAAAAAAAGGCCGTGTTTTTGTATGGTGCAAACTAGATCTTCGCATTTATGTTGTAGTGAAAGAAAGATACAGTGGGCGAAACTATTATCATCTATATATACTCCGCGTTCTTACCGAGAAATTCCTGCCAAAAGAGCTCGTTGAAAATCCCATTTTGTGGATCTGGCCCAGGATTATCATCATCATCATCATAACAGCCGGAAGACGTCCACTGCTGGACATAGGCCCCTACAAAGGGAGGGGGGGTTTGCCATAATCGCCACTCTTGGCAGGCGGGTTGGCGATTGCATTGTATGGTGTTGAGTCCAGGATTATGTCCAGCACTAAATAAATAACGAAGTGTTGGAGTTTTTATTTTTCAAAATAAAAAACAAACTTTCACACTAGAATTTACTGCTAAAATTGCGAACCTCACAATTTAAATACATTTAAATTAAAATGACAAGCTTACGCAAAATCTTTTTACATGAAAAAATAATTTCTGTAAAGCCTTTCGCCTCTGCTTCATTGAAACGTAAAACTGAAGCTAAAATAAGTTAAACGGACTTATTTTCAGGGTTCGCTACCTAAAATGGTTTTCAAACACGATAACCTCGGAAGGAGCAGACATGTATTAGAGAGGTACGGGGAAGCGTAATGTGGGACGCCCAGCAGCACGATGAATCGATGATTTGAAGAAGGCTGCTGGCAGCGGATGGATGCGGACTGCTCAAGACCAGGATGGTTGGCGCTCTTTGGGGAGACTTATGTTCAGCAGTGAACGGCAATTGGCTGTTATGATGATAATGATAGGCGTGTTCCAGCTACAAATATATTTGACAGACTATCAATAATATACCTAAGCAGGTTTTACATTCAGGTTTTTTCCCGAAATCAAAAACAAAAAGCCAAAAGAATGCATCTTTCTACTCAGACCAAAATAAGTCACGGAACCCTCTACAAGCGAGAACAACTCTTACCTAACCGGTCGCTTTTAAATAAACTGTAGAGAAAATTATATTAATTAAAACGTTTTTAATTAAGATGCTGCGCGCGTAATTTGATTATGGGATAATCGTTGAACCCATTTTTGTTTGCGACAATTTCCAATTAGGTCGTGTCATATTGTTTTCGTTTGGTGTCACAGGATAATAAGGCAATTTCGGAATAACTTGGTGGTTGTTAATTTTAATATCTAGAGCAGGAAATTGTTGGTGATGATGAATTATTTAAATACATTTTAGTGTAGTAAGGGTTTCAAGATATTGTAGTACGTAGCTATAAGTGCATACACACGGATATGTATGCGGGCCAAACGCGGGAAGCGTTCTCATCTCATGGTAGTAGGACGAAGATTGTAGAATTTTCGGGACGTTCAAAATCCGATGTGACCTCCTTCTAGAGTATTTGTTATCCTCATAATGATCCATCTCATTTGATATGTCGTACAGTATAATGCAACGAGCTTTAAAATTGAAATATTATTTGTCCCGAATAACTGTCCCATATTAAAAATTCATTTATTTTCGTGACGCGTCCGTATTTGGGTCACAGATTTGCAGAGGTGCGGAGAAAATTAGCTGTGACTGACGGACAAACAGACACAAGTGATTCTATAAGGGCTTTGTTTTGATGTATCAATGAAAAGTCGGCTGATCTGACTTGACCGGAGGTACTTCATCTTTGTCGAAACAAAGTATTAAAAAAATATCAAGGGCCTGTAAATTCACTGCCACCACATAAAATAGAATATTTCGGTTTCATTACTGACTTATGTAAACAGACAAAAAATATTACGAGTCTCCTAAACAGTGTGACACATTTACAAGCAACACACTAACACCGCAGCCTTAATAAAAATACTCGACACGAAACTAGACAAACAGACGGACGGCAATATTAAAACAACTCTGTTACACAAAATGGACGCGAAATATTCAGACACGACCAGTGTGAAAAGTTTTTTCCCAAACTTATAACAAATTGTGCTTTTCAATTCGCGCGTCGAATATTAAAATGTAGTGTTTGGCGAAGCATCGTCGTGGTATGTAGGGTTAGCTGTTTTTGTTCATATTCGTAATACCAGTCTGGCAAAGGAGTACCCAGTTATAGTAGCCGGCAATTGCAGCTGGGTGATCTCGTCAATGCACGGTGGGCGAACGAAACTTGCAAGCGCAATAGTCGATGATCATTTACTGATCCCTTAAGACCAGGGTCTATTACCAGTGCGTCCTACCCGTAATGACTTATGGAGCTGAAACGTGAACACTCACCATAGGCCTGTTCCACAAATTCAAAGTTATTCAGCGTCCAATGGAGCAATGCTCAGGGTTTCTCTGGCGGATAGAATTCACAACGAAGTCATTCGCCAGAGAACTAAAGTCACTGACATTGCGTGAATCAGCATGCTGAAGTGCAAGTAGGTGGTGGAGACCGCATATGGGCAAACATAGTATGGGACGCCCTGCGGCACGATGGGTCGATGATTTAAAGAAAGTGACTGGCAGCGGATGGATGCAGACTGCTCAAGACCGAGATGGTTGGCGCTCTTTGGAGGAGGCTTACGTTCAGCAGTGGACGGCAATAGGCTGAAATGATGATGATGATGATTAACTGGCGTCTTCAAACTGACCAATGGAGAGTGTTCTATGGTTGTAGAGTTCAGATAGGCAGCTTGCTCCATGTAAAATACTGATACTCAGCAGTATTCGGTAAGACTGGAGGTTGACACCAACATATTTGGCAAAAGGGTTAACAGATATATTTGTAACATGGCTGCACGGGCCGATCTTCAAGGTAAAGCTAAGCAAGCCAAGCTCGGACCGTGGCTGGACAAGGCTGGGCTGATGACGATGACGTAGTATGTAAAGTAGTAGGTAAGTTCGGGCCAATCTTAAAAGAGATTACCCAAGGAAGGAGAAGGTAATTTAGTACACAAATGTGTGCGCAAACACAAGTGCACTCTTTATTTATTTTTTATTTATTTATTTTTAGGTTTACCAACAATTGTTCCCTTACTAACAAAATCCGATGGGTCAGCAATCCCACACAACCAGGGGAATGCATGCACAGGAATAACGGCTTAACATTCTTTCCGAGGCACGGTGTCACATCACAAACATCCAAACTCAGCTACCATTGAGACGCACCTCAAAGAGCTGTCAGCATAGAAGACGGGGCCCGCTAAGACTAGTGCCTGCTGCCGCTGCCGAATTTGCTCGAAAGAGTCACCGCGGCCCTGCAGTACGTACGCGCAGGGTATTAGGAGGAACACGGATGGGTTTTAGTCAGTAAGAGCACACTCCCTTCTGCTTCACCCAGAGCGGGAGGAGTCATTTGATGATTTCCCATCCTTAAATAAAAAATTCTACCGTTGAGAAATTCTTTATAGAAAACCGAGATACTCTTTATTCCCGATCTGAAAATTAAATCCAAGGACCCCACACGCAGTAGTAAAGCTAACCACAACGAAACCGGCAAGAGTGTAGTATATAGTAGGTAAAAGTGCCATAGAATAAAAATAAAACAATGAACAAACTTATTAGACACCTGCTTACAACCTGCATTCCTTTTATGTATGCTCATGTTTCTACAAATAAATGTCTTGTCTTGTCTTATTAGAATATCTGGAATCTCTCTCCGGAATGTGCTGCCCCTTGACATCAAGAAGGCAGTCTAAATTTTCCTTCAAACGTAAAATCCGAAAACACTACCTGAAAGACTGTCATTCTTAGTTTGGTCTTCGTCATTATTATTATGAGTTCTCTTAATCAGAAAGATTATAAATTATAAAACATCATATTTAATAGTTTATTATTTTAGCATTATATATGTATTTTATTAGTTATATATATATATCATTTTCTGCATATTTTTTCCGTAACTAAATTCTATTTTAAATTTTATTAATTTGCTGTACACCTACCACAGTGCATTTACTGGTAGATAATGCCTCGTTGCATTAAGTACATGAAGTTAAATAAATAAATAATTAGTATTAAAAACTCATTTTTATATAGCCGTCCTAATTCAACAGAGGTAGACGCTACAGTCCAATTAAATAACTTTCCAGAACAAAACCTATACAAAACTTGTCATACTGTTCAACAAAAACTTCCATACAACTAATGAGAGCACTACCAATTACCGGGAAATAAAATTACTCGGGCACCGGGAAATGAGCAAAAAAAAATCCTTAACTTTGTACCACAAATTTATTTGCTCATTTTACCAGCAAAAACTGTTTTGCTGATCATAGAAATGGCCAGTATCATACGTTGAATTCAATTTACACTCAAATTAGGAGCAGAGATATTTCAAATCGATTTTCACAGTGCATTTCTTGTGTAATATATTGGATGAGATGAAAATGGACAGACCTTGGGTAAATATCCTTTGTCAAGGCAAATCCTACTTTACTGCTGTAAAAGCAAGGCTGAATTTAAAGTTACAGTGTCTCGGTGAACCACTTACAGTTTCCTTTTGTGGGTCCCTGGAATATCTGAATTTGTTACATCGAATTATGTAACAGTTTCAGCGATTGTGGCGAGAGGGGTTATAACTTTAATTTGAGATCTGCAGAAGGGAAAATGTTATTTGTGGACAATGGACTGCAACTTATGGGATACTTATCCTTCAAAATGAATACTTTCAGGAACATTTTAAGGTTTGATTATGTTTGTGTCTCTCATTGTCTGTAATAAAAAGCTTTTAGGGTGGATTGAATATGAATACATAAATTATTCTTGTATTTTACTGAATTATCCCTGAATTACCCTACTCCTACCCTACTCCTACCCTACTCCTACCCTACTCCTACCCTACTCCTACCCTACTCCTACCCTACTCCTACCCTACTCCTACCCTACTCCTACCCTACTCCTACCCTACTTACCCTACCTACCTACCCAACCTATCTACCCTATCTACCTACCTACCCAACCTACCTACCCATTTTTTTTTTGCTTTTAAACCTTCCCTGTATTTTGGCGAATCCAACAAAAAAAGAATTATTAAAATCGGTCCAGCCGTTCTCGAGTTTTAGCGAGACTAACGAACAGCAATTCATTTTTATATATATAGATTTATTAAGGATCTCCAACAAAGAATATACACAACTCATGGCTCTTAACTTACAAGTAATAAAAAGTATCTTGTAGGTGTACTCATTTACTTATAGGAGACCACAGCAAGAAAAATAAATGAAATAAAATAATTTTTTAGGATTCCGTACATGAAGAGTAATTAGTATAAATCCGATACTCGGAGGCGTATTTGCCTTGTTAAGGTGTTGGCTATTATGGCAGGCACTTTTTTCTCGAAAAAATCCAGCGATTCCGGGACAAACGAAATATAATTGTATATATATATATACAGTGAGCTAAAATAAACCCGATTTGACACAAATGACAGTTACCTGTTACAACGTTATATGGTTGATTTTTCATAATTTTAATTTTAGAAAAAGTATAAAAATGTACATCAAGTAGCAGGGACGGACTTAAAATGGCGGTTTGTGCGGTAAATTGTATCAAGTGGGTTCTACTGCATTAATATGTTTTTTTTTTTACTGGAAATCCCGGAATCCCCGGAATTAGTTTTCTCTAATTTTATTTCACATTAATAACATTCAAAACTGAGTTACCACTTATTAAAAATATCGCTCGATTATATCGGTTCACGAATACGAATAGTAATTTTAAATGTTGAAAGTGTTCAGTTTTCCTTATTCAGAGTATATATTCCTTTAAAATGTAAGTAAACAGTTCCGGGACGAGCTCGGACGACACTCTCTCAGCTTATCTCCATTTCGTGTCCTCTGCGGTTTCTGCTGTAGAAATATTATGCAAGTAAATATTTTGTTTTCCTCAACCCGTTATAAAATACTGCATTGCAAGCTATTTCTGATACTTAAAAAAATAAATAACAACACAGTAATAATATAGCCAATTATTTTTTTAATGACCAGTATTTTTCCTTGTGTAAGAAAAAGTAATGTAGCATTGGGAATTAAACTTGAAAGTACACATTCCCATTGGTCCCACTTCCTATGAAAATATTTGAATAAAGTCTTATAGTAAAACAAATTTTGAATTGGAAGAAACTCTGGCTTTAGTACAATTTCACAATAATCAACCAATCAATTTATTTATCCAGACAAATAGTCCATTTGTTAGTTACAAAAATATCTTACAAACTCAAACTCAAAATTCTTTATTGCGAACTAAGTGTCGGGTACAGGACAGATGTTAACAAAAATAGAAAGGTTCTTAACTTAGTTGCCTGTTTAGGCATTGCAATTAAAATTGAAATAGACATTTCTTCATTGGATATTATAGATAACTTATATAATAGTGTGATGTTCGTTCGGAGAAGTAAATAAAAGGCGTGTAGTCGCTTAGCTCGTATATTGCGGACTGCCGGCGGCGGCCGGCGCCTAACCTACCTGACTTACAATCTTATAGAATAATTCATCTACCTACATTACATCCCTCCACCACTAATTAACTACGAGTGACTAACTTAATAATTACAATAACTAACTTACTCTATACATATACTGATAACATAACTTATAATTAACTAAATACTTAACGTACATTTGACAATTACATACTTAACTAAAACCTTAATTAAATCTTATAATTAACATCTTTATTAAACCTACATTTCCTAATGGGGCGAGACTGGGGCGGTACAGGTATAGACGTTGGCGTCGAAAACTCTTCTGCCACTGTATCTTGATCGGTCTGATCGTTTTTCTGAGGCGTTGTCGACGCAGGCTCCCGTGCAGGCGACGACGATGCCACCGAGACCTCCGGCCGCTCCGACCTGCCTTCGAGGGGCGACTTAGGAGCTGAAGCTGCTGGTGAACGTGACCAATCTGTGGGGACCACTAGCGAACTCCTAGTCCTTCGCCTAAGCTGATCGATATGCCTATGTACTTGCTTACCGTTACTGTCTAGTACCTTATAATTGCTGGGCCCTGTCGAGTTAACTATAGTACCGGGCAGCCATTTCTCCCCCTTTAGATATTGTCGATACCAAATGTCGTCTCCTACTTCCACCCTCCTTTCCGTCCCTCCCGCACTATCAACCTGCCCTTGCTGCACTTTTTGTATTCTAACTTCCACATCGGGTTTTAGCGCGTCCAACTTGGTTCGCAACCGTCTTCCTATGAGTGCGACTGATGGGCTTATTCCCGTAGTGCAGTGTTCGGTATTCCTATAATATAATAAAAATGTGTTCAGAGCCTGTTCTACACTGTTGTTATCTAAATTAGCTTTTTTAATAACCCTTTTTAAAGTCTTAACTGCATTTTCCGCGGCCCCATTGGATGAGGGGTGATAGGGGGCTGTAAATATATGCTGGATACCGTCACTTTGTATGAATTGGCCAAATTCACTACTAGTGAACGGCGGTCCATTATCCGTCACTATCTGCCTGGGGATTCCCCACCTACTCCACAGCTCGCGCAACCTCATCATCGTATGACTCGCTGCAGTACTGGGAACTTGAAATACCTCCAGCCACTTGGATGTTGAGTCTACTATAACTAAGTAAGTTTTACCACAAATAGGCCCCATAAAGTCTAGATGCAGCCGAGACCACGGCCTGGCGGCCCAGGGCCAAGGGCGGGGGGAGGCGCGTGGCGGGTCGTCCGCGTACGCGGCGCACACGGTGCACGCGCGACACTCGCGCTCCACCGCCTCGTCGATGCCCGGCCACCATACGTAACTGCGTGCCAACGCCTTCGACTTTACGATGCCCATATGTGGTTCATGGATGATTCTTAAAACCTTATTCCTACATCTTTCCGGTATCACCACCCGGTGACCCCACATGACACAACCTAACTCCTCGTACAGTTCCGCTTTCCTATTGAAATACGGTTGTAAGTTTACGATTTCACACCTATCTGACCATCCGTCTCGTAAGTAGTTTAAAATTCTACTTAAAAGCGGATCCCTCTCCGTTTGTTTTTTTATTTCGCTATAATCCAGCAACAACCCGTCTTGTGCAAAGTGTAGGTACGTTTGTTCAGGAATTGACTCCTCCTTCACGTTTATGACGCTATTATTTTCTGGCAGACGTGATAAGCCGTCAGCACAATTTTCATTCGTTCGAATATATTCTATGTCGTAATTGTATGCTGATAATATCACTGCCCATCGCTGCATCCTACTCGCCGTCATGGTAGGTATCCCCGTTTGCGGGCCTAACATAGATACTAGGGGTTTGTGGTCAGTGCGCAAAATAAACTTTCTTCCGTAAATATATTGATGGAATTTACGTACACTGAATATAATCGCTAGTGCTTCCCGGTGTATTTGCGAGTAGTTTTTCTCCGCGATGGTAAGCGTACGTGACGCATATGCTATCGGGCGCTCGCCCTGCGGCCCGGGCTGCGCCAGCACGCCCCCCACGCCGCGCGCGCTCGCGTCACACGTCACGATCAGAGGTTTGTTGGGATCGTAGTGTGCTAATACTTCGGTTCCCATTAATGCTTGTTTTATCTGTGTAAACACACGCTCACACTGTTCATCCCAGTTCCAGTCTACACCTTTTCGTAATAGTCTGTGTAAGGGTACTAACATAGAACTGAAATTTTTAATAAACTTTGAATAAAAATTCACCATACCTATAAAGGAACGTAACTCGCTAATTTATTGGGAGCTTCTAGTTTACTTATTGCTTTTATTTTTGTTTTGTCCGCTTTGACCCCTTCTTTGGAAACAACATAGCCTAAATAAGTCACTTCATCAACCAAGAAAACACATTTTTCTTGCTTTAGCTTTAGTCCACTCTCAGATAGCCGCTGTAAGACTTGTTCGAGCGCGTGTAAATGTTCGCTTTTATTTTTCCCGCTAATTATGACGTCATCGAGAAACACTTGCACATTCGGTAAATTGCCCAATAAATTCGTCATTATACGTTGGAAAATACCTACACTTGACGACAAACCGTAAACTAACCTATTATACTGAAATAGACCCCGATGTGTATTGATAACAGTTTATTTTTTTGAATCATCTAGTTCTACCTGGTTGTACGCACGTGAAAGGTCAATTTTACTAAAGTACTGTGCCCCGTTGAGGCCTACCAGTACATCTTCAATCTTAGGAAGTGGGTATCGATCGATCAGCAAGGCGGGATTCAGAGTCGCCTTATAGTCTGCACAAATCCGCAACGTACCGTCTGCTTTAGTCACCGGTACCAAAGGTGAGGCCCAGTCGGAGCAGTCGACGGGCTCGATGACGCCGTCGCGCAGCATGCCATCAAGCTCAGCGTCGATGCGCTCGCGCAGCGCGTATGGTACGGGCCGCGCGCGCTGGAACACCGGCGTCGCCCCCGGGCGCACTCGCAGCGTTGCCTTGCCGCCCCTGTACCGACCCAGTCCGCCGCTGAATAACTCCTTATATCTGTCGAGAATATTTTTAATTCCTTCATTAATTTGCACAAAATTCATGCTATTCATGCTTTTGTGGGTACATGTAAGCACCGGTATTTTTATTTGTAGGTCTGCTAACCATTGCCTACCTATTAAAGATGTAGTACCGTTTTTTATTACAAATAATTCTAGATGTTTTTCCTGCCCTTGGAATCGAACTCGTGGGCGAATTATTCCTAAAGGTTTTATTTTGGTACCATCATAAAATTTTAAAATCGTATCATCATTCATAAGAATATGATGTGAAAAATAACGTTCGTAGGTACAATTATTTATACATGAAATCGCCGTCCCTGTGTCTACCTCCATTTTTATCACGATATCATCTATTAAAATAGGCAAACTTACGGGCTTATAATTATTGAGTCCGATCAGGTTTAAACTCTCTTCGATGGCCTCCACGTCGGACTCACTGACGACCTCCGCGGAATACATATTTCCACTCCGTCGACCGCGACGATATGTAGTTCCTCGCGACGATTGTTCGACGTTCTCCGGACAGACCCGACGTAAATGACCCGTCCGCTGGCATTTGCTGCACACGAACTCCCTATAGCGACAGCTTGCCACATTGTGGTTAGTGGCTTCGCAAGCTACGCAGTTGTTGCAGAGTCCCGATGCGAAACTCGTGGTAGACGGGCGCGCCACGCGGTTTGCGGCTCGCCTGCCGGCGCCGCCACCGCCACCGCCGCCACCGCCACCGCCGCCGCCGCCGCCAGGCGCGCCGCCCGCTGCGCGGCGGCTGAGTGGCCGCGTGCTGCCACCACTCCTGCTGCGACTTGCTCCGCAGCTGTCCCCAGTAGTTGATGCGACCAAATGTACCGCTTCCGCCTTTGGACTGCATGTGGACGCTCCATCCACTACTGCTGCGTCTCTTTCCGCCGCTTCCATTGCGTTCGCTATCTTCACGGCTTGTGAAAATGTTATTGAGTCATCCTCCGCAAACAGTCGTTGCCTGATGACGTCACTCTTGAGTCCGCATATGAACTGGTCCCGCAAGCTCTCACTTAAACATTCTGAAAACTTACAGTTTCGAGCTAATCTTTTTAACTCCGTGACATAGGTTGCCACGTTCTCGTCCCCTCCCTGTCTTTTCTGCCGAAAACGGTACCTTTCCGCTAATGAAGATGGCGTCGGCTGAAGGTGCTGACGCATTATACCCACGGCTTCATCGTACTTTAACTCCGACGGTTTCTTTGGACTCGATAGGTTGACGAGTAACTCATACGCTTCATCACCGATTATAGAAATTAGGGTCGGTAACTTCAACTCCTCCGCCACTTTATTCACTACAAAGTACATTTCCAACCTATCCACGTAGGATGACCAGTGCCCCGTTTCCACGTCAAATTCGCTCAACTTCCCAATCGACATCTTGACTATTGTTCTTGAACGCACGCGCACAAAAGTAATTTATTCTCGTCGCCACTGTGATGTTCGTTCGGAGAAGTAAATAAAAGGCGTGTAGTCGCTTAGCTCGTATATTGCGGACTGCCGGCGGCGGCCGGCGCCTAACCTACCTGACTTACAATCTTATAAAATAATTCATCTACCTACATTACAAATAGTATATTAATTAACATTTTTTATAAATTTTACATTTTCTCATTATTTTGTATAATTTACATATATTCCATTATACTTAGTATTACATCTTTTTTATCTCATGTATAATTATTTTTCTTCGAAGAATTCTTTTATAGAATAATACGCCTTATTAATCAGGAAGTCTTTCAGCTTTCTTTTAAAAATACCAATTGACTGTAGGTTCTTTATGTCACTGGGTAGCTTATTATATATTTTTATGCCCATACAAAATATACTATTGCTATAAAATTCAGTGTGGGCTGTTTTATTGCGTAATGTTTTTTAAGTCTACTGCTTCTTAATGTATCATAGCTTCTGATGTTCGATTTAACTAAAATTGAGGCCGCGTAGATATATAGAGCAGGCAGGGTTTATATCTTGAGGTTTATGAAATAAGGTTTACATGATTCAGTTTGGTGTATCCCACATATTGATCTGATGCACTTTTTTTGTGCCTTAAACGCAATTTCCTTATCAGTTGAGTATCCCCAATATAGTATCCCATAAGATAAAGTGGATCCCACATATGCATGATAAACACTAAGTAGTGTGGTTTGGTTAGATACTTTTTTGAGCTTATAGAAGGCATAGGAGAACTGATTCAACTTGCTACATACACTATTTACATGTGTTTTCCATGACATATTAAAATCTATATAGATACTCAGAAATTTTGTATTAGTAACCTCAGATACAGTTTCATTATTGTACTTAATAGATAACGGAATTAATTTTGCGTTTTTATTTTTGAAATTCATGTAATGGGTTTTATTAAGATTTATTTTGAGGTTATTTACTGTAAGCCGATTTATTAATTTAGATAGGGAGTCATTTATTTAAAGTTTTAATTTTTTAAAGTTTATTTATTTATCACATAAAATTTAACAAATTTCTCTTAATCTATATCAGGTAAACAATGGCAATTTCTAACAACTAATGCTTAAGAGACTACGTTGACGACTGTACTAGTATAAACTGTGTCACAGTCGACAGCGTCTTCCTCCCTGTGTACATAGATAGCATGATTCATTGTTTTAATAGAAAAAATAAAAGTAAAAGTAATAATTTGTTGAACTATTTTTAGGCTTTTCAAAATTGTGAAAATAAACAAACGAAAATATAAAACATAACCTCAAAAATTTGAAAATTTGCACGTTAATACAAGTACCTGTGTGTGTAGTGTGGTGTGTAGTCTGATAAGTTGGTGAAATTGTGAATAATTATAATAGACTAGTGGACGTCACGCGGTTTCACCCGCGTAGTTCCCGTTCCCGTAGGAGTACGGGGACAATATATAGTATAGCCTATGACACTCCCTCACAATGCAGCCATCCAATGCTAAAAAAAATTCCAAATCGGTCCAGCAGTTCTGGAGCCTATTCAATTCAAACAAACAAATCTTTCTTCTTTATGATATTATATATATATATTATTATTACTATATTATAACACTATAGTATAGAGTATAGATATAGATTATGAATTATATAAATTATATAGACTATGAAGATCAACCGCTTACAATTTCCTCTGTTTCGGAATAGTCCAATCGTAAAAGCCAGCCACGTATTATGTCCTTGCACTTGTTGATGGGAAGAGGAAAGATGTTATTAGCTCGATTCGCTATGTTATAAATGTGGTTACTTATAACATAATACTGGCGTCTAGCAAGCGCTGTTCTATGAGGCGTCGATGAGCAAACTCTATACTTATCACGCTTTAGGATCGGTTTATATACAATCGTTTTATGCTTACGCAGTATGGTAGACAATATAAAAAGCTGTCTGACAGTAACCACACCACACTCTCTATATAAAAGATTAGTGCTGTACCTTCGGGGTAAACCAAGCATGACCTTCAAAACAGCCCTTTGTGCTCGCTCTAGGGGAAGTAAGATGGACTTGCCGATCCCGCCCCAAACAATAACACAGTAGTGAAGTAAGCTCTGAGCAAGAGCGAAATAAACACACAGCAAAGTTTCCCTATCAGCAGAATTCCTGAGTTTTCTGAACGTTGGTATTAATTTTCTAATACGTGCCGTTAACTGATTTATATGTGCTGACCATTTTAGTGTGTTGTCTATAATGAGACCCAGATATTTTATATTAGTAGTGCGAGTTAATTTAGGGCAACTACAATTTTCTGAAAGGTCACAAGTATGTGCAATAACTGAAAAATCTGGTGGGGGCTGTGTGTTAGTGCGGTGAGAGAAGGTCATATACTTCGTCTTATCGACATTCAGCGTTAGTAGATTATCATCAAGCCAAGTCATTATATCTCTCAGCGCTCGCTCTGCGTAGCACTGAGCCTCTTTCCAATCCTTTCCATGCACAATCAACGCAGTGTCATCAGCGTACGTAATTATATTACAGTTTGGTATTGACTTCAAACACAATGTATTGATGTACAAAAGGAAGAGTGTGGGTCCAAGAACGCTGCCCTGTGGTACACCAAAACAGAGAGTCGCTTGTGAACTTGTATAGTTACCTATCCTAACACACTGAGTTCTGTTTGACAGATAGGATCGAAAAATTTCCAATGCAATTCCACGAACGCCAATGGATTCCATTTTTGAGAGTAATATTGGAACAGAAACAGTGTCGAAAGCCTTAGACATATCAAGAAAAACACCTATCACTTTCTCTTTAGTATCAAGATTACGGGTTATAATCTCAGTTAGTAATAAAGTTGCATCTTCCGTTGATTTCCCTTTTATAAAGCCAAATTGATTTTCTGCAATAATATTGTTGTGTTGTAAGAATTTCGTTAGTCTACAGTTTAAAAGTTTTTCTAGGATTTTGGAAATAACGGTTAGCACCGATATTGGTCTATAGTTTCCGACAATGTCTCTGTCACCACTTTTATGGATAGGATGGACTAAAGCTCTCTTTAAAATATCCGGGAAAACACCAGTATTTAAGCATAAGTTACACATATGTGTAAGGGGAGGAATCAGACTACTCTTCGCAGTTTTAATAAGTTGTGTTGGAATGTTGTCAGTGCCAGTTGCAGAACCACTTTTTAGGTTGACAATGAAGGATTCTATCTCCTCACAGTCTGTCTGAAGCAGAACCATGGAATCTCTAGGAGACTGAGACAAACAGCAAATATTTGATGTGTTTGGCCGTTTTCCAGTAACATCCTGTTTATTTAATATTGCTTTGGCTAGTTTTTCCCCGATTCCTGCAAAATAGTTATTTACTGAATTAATTGACTCATATGGATCTGTAGTGAGAGTTAGTAAATCACAGGGGGGAGTTGAAGTTTGCTTGAGGTTGGCTATTTTATTGATAGTATTCCACATACCCTTTGGATTATTTTTATTCTTGTGGAATTCAGCTTTTTCGTAACTGATTTTTAATTTTTTTAAAAGATTGTTGCAAAAATTGCGGTATCTTGTGTATGTGACTTGCGTAATTGCATTGTCCTGGTTTAATTTGGCTTTCTTGTGTAAATTGTCCCTATGCCTGATACACCGTACCAAGCCCGGAGTTAACCATGGCTTGATTGTACGCTGACGGTGAGAGATAGAAATAGGTATTGAGTGTGCCAGAATAGCCGACGAAATTATGTTTATTAAGTTGGTAGCGGAAACATTGGCATCTGTAGAAGTATAAACAGAACTAAAGTCTGTATCTGCAAGTGCCAGGACTAAAGAGGGGTAATCAATCTTAATAAAAGAAGTTTTGGGGGTGTGCCTTTTTATTTTGCAATCAAGACAAAAAACTAGTGGCGCGTGGTCCGTTATATATGAGTCTAGTACATATGTAGCTGTGATTCTATCTGATCTTAGCATGACGTGATCAATACAGCTAGTATTACGAGTAGGAAAGACATGGGCAGGAAGAAAACCGTGATAAGCCATCTGGTCTAAATAATTACTGCTGTTGGGGTCATTACTATTTGGAGCGATATTAATATTAATGTCTCCTATCATAACTACTGTTTTCACGGACTTCAGTGACCCAAGACACAGATCTAGGCTGTCGCAAAACCTATTTATATTTCGATATGATGGTGAGCGATACACAGCCACAATAGCATACTCATTTCCATATTGCAAAACAAGGCAGTTGGCATCTAACACTGACGGTTTAGTTACTTTGTGTCTTATATCAGATTTTATGTATATTAAGACACCGTCATTCTGATTTAAAAAGTCTGAGGAGTATGACGTGTAACCAGCAATTTCAGGCGGAATCGGAGATTTACTCAACCAGCATTCTGTTAATATGACAATGTCGCACTTTATACAAATTCTGTCAAGCAGAACGACTAGGTTATCAAAATTGCACGCTACGCTACGAATGTTTGTGTGCATTACAGATAAAGCGGTTCGGGACAAATCAATATGATTTACTAAGCTTTCGGGGGAGCAGATCTTAGAATCCGACACTAGAACTGCATCAATATCGTCCGAAATTTTATCCAAATCCAACACTGTAACGTAAAAAATCTAAAATGCGTATCTCAACGTCTTGCAAGTGTTGCAAATAATTACTCTTCATAATTACATGAGTTTTAACATTGGTTTGTATTAAAGTACTCATAAAAGAAAACTTTGTATGTTTTCTCCGTGAGCATCTCTTCACCTGTGGTTTCACAACTTGTGATAGTGTTTCTGGAATTTGTTTTGTGTGAGAAGTTAATTGATTTAGTGTGTGGGGTACTTTTGATTGTGGTACAACATGCATATAGTTTTTAAATATAAGAATAAGGTCATATGTATAATTTAAAGAAAAAATAATTGATAACATGCAGTAAACAAGATAATATAAAAGCCATACAACATTTCCTAGTCAGAGTTTAGTTCGAGAGTGCAGCTTGTCCAAATCACTTTCCTTGTCTATTCGATGTGACGCTGCGCCCACTTTCGTGCGAAGGAAAACCTTGCCATGGGCGGTCCAGCAGAACTGGTAGCTGTTTTTCCTAGCAAACTCCCGAGCCAGATAAAACAATTTCCTTGCTTTTTGGGTAAGGCATTCAGCAATATATATAGGTTGCGGATGACCGTCAAGTTCTAAGTGAGAGGTGTTAAGTTTATTGTTTTGATTTGCCTGATTGTGGTTTTTTACCGAAGATAAAATTCTTTCTTTCAATACAACTGAAGAAAAATCTACTATGATGGGTCTGTGTCCTCCTTTGTCGGCATTCAGGCGAAAAACGTCTCTAATTTGAGTTTCAGGAACTGCAGTTTTAGTCGCTAATCCTACTTTTGACACTATCTTCAGTAAATCCTCTTTTGATTCCCTTTTTTGCAAGGGAATATTCCTTATCTCAATACTAGCTTGTTTTTGAGATCTCTCGAGGTTTTCTACCTTCGACTCTAGCGTTTGTATGTAGGCCAAGTGTGTACGTCTTTCAGTTTCCATTGAAATTAGTTTGTCTTTCATTTCCTCATAGTGTTTTTCCATAAACTTCACAGATTTTTCAATTTCACTGTTTTGCTTCTGAATGCCAATTATACTTTCCTGTATAAGGTTCTGTTGCAATTTGAAAGCTTCAAGGGATTTTTTCATTTCGGACATGACAGCAGACATTTCGTCGTCAAAGGGACGCTTGCGCGGACGAGCTCTGATGGAGTTAGTATTACTCGAACTCTCGTTGTCGGTGTCCGTGGCTGGTGCGGAACTCTGGTTTGCATCCATCTTCAGATTGTCCTTCGAAGTATATGGAGGTGTTCTTTTCAGTGGCATCGTAATGCTCAGGTAGATTAGTGTTGTTTATACTTAGTAAACCCAACTATACGCACCGAATCAAAGCCACACAGGAGCGCTTCCAGTGAGGGACGTCGACGTCATATATAGATGTGGCAGCTCGTTGATTGCGTTTCTAAGGTTAGCCAGAAAACAGCTACAAATTCATCCGTTACAATAAATAAACGATTTTCTTTTCCACTTGGACCACTCCTTGTTGTCCGCTACCGCTTATAAAATTGTGGCAAGCCCTGGCACGGTTGCGCGTCAGCGCTGCGATGACGTTATCATGCGTGGAAGCAACGTAGCTCAGGCGAATATATCCGTCTCAGGTGATGGTATCCTTTTCTCACACAGACTCGACGTTCACCACTGTACTATGCGCGCCTAGTACTTTGTGAATTTATTTTTCCGTATTTTTTGCGGAATATATTAAAATAATTTATATAATTAAATAGAATAAAACAAAGAGCACACGTCTAAACGCTTTCGCGGTCCAGGGGGAAGGAGATTTATATCTAATTCATGATTTTTACTTTTATTATTCGTGAAAAGAGCTGTGCTGTCATCTCTGAATAAAACCATGGGGAAGCGTATAGCGTTAGGTAAGTCATTTATATAAATGAGAAGTAGTAGTGGTCCCAGTATAGACCCTTGAGGTACACCATATTTTATAGATCTTGGGCTAAATGTATATTTAATTTCTGTTTTTGTGAGTGGACATAATTGCGTTATTTCAGTGACATGAATTCTATTACTGAGGTAAGATTTGATCATATCTAGGGCTTTACCCCGAACTCCGTATACTTCTAGTTTATGTAGTAGTAGTCCATGGTCAACACAATCAAATGCTTTTGTCATGTCCATGTATAGGGCTGTGACTTGATTTTTTTTATCTGGTTTCGTAAAAATGTTTTGTAAAAACGGATGCATTGCTGTGTCAACCGATTTCCCTTTCCTAAATCCAACTTGATTTTCTATTATTATTTTATTTTATTCAAAATATTCACTAGGACTATTATATAGTACCCTTTCAAATATTTTAGCTATTATTGAAATAAGAGCGATAGGTCTATAACATCGTACACCTTCTGCGTTTTCAAACTATGTTAGTAAACACATTACAAAAGAGTGAGTACAAAACATTTGGTAGGTCATGATACCTTTCGCTCGAGTTCAGGCTAGAGTGCATCGTTATCCGACTAGAATCCGAACGAAAGCCTTCATGATTGCTGAGTCATACTTCTCAGCAATTACTTGAAGGATATTGTTAGTGCTGCCCCGCACTCTGCTCAGTAGGGAGGCGGTGCGCTTGCGCATTTTAGCATGGAAGCCACCAATCCGAGCCTCCACAAACATACCCGAATCGCTATAAAAGCGGGGCAGCCCTAGCAGCATCCTAAATCCATATTATACTGAACGCGTAAGGCATTGATCGACCTTAGAGTATAGCTGACCCACAGGCTACTTGTGTAAAAAATTTGGCAGTAGGCTATAAAAAGCGTAACCTTTACTTGTTTACTGCAACGAGCGCACCTGTGCGTGCCAGCATATTACTTTTTACCGCCAATGCCCTGCGCTCCTATAATTCCCATTATAACGAATGTAGACAAACGAGCGTAGACGGAGGGAAAATACGTGATTAGGGTAAATTACTCTTACTCATACCACTATAGTATTCATCAAAAAATAAAAGGCCCGTTTTGACAGCAGGCTACAACATTGCTTTACTAGTAGTTATGAAAGAGACATAAAAACAAATCTCTATCGCACTTAGTGGTAAAGCAATCTTCTATCCCTCTCTACTCAGCTGTCAAATCGGACTTCTTAGATTTTGGTGACTTTATAATACTCATAAGGAAAGTTGGCGTACCCATTGGGAAAAAACTTACTTTATATGCTTCATGGTGATTTTTATTGAAGGCAATGGGAATACATGTTTATGGTCAATTTCCTAGAACCGGGTTCGGTAAACAAAATCATCGTATTTCCACAAGTTTATGCACGCGAACGGGTAATTCCGCAGTGGCTTTATAGTGTAAATAATTTATTTAAAGTTAAATTAAAGGCGTTGGAGCGAGGTATGGCCCCGTTTAATTATGGGTACTATAGATAATTAAAGTGAGATAACGCTTTTCTTTGGATTTCTGTGTGGAAAAGTGGAGTACCGGGCGCTTTTCCTAACTTACGTAACTCTGTATGCACTGAAAACTGTGACTAACCAAGTATTTGACCACTCATGGGGACTGGCAACGGTTTGACACAAGAACATAAAAACGTTCTGTAGTCTGGCGCATCCGACCAGATTGCGAGCATACTACATAGTCGGGAAAAGGTTAAGCAGCTAAAATAATTTTGAGGAAACTCCTTGCTGATAATACTTAATTTCTAGGTTTTTTTCTGCACTATATCAAGGCTATCTCTATATACATATGTGGATGTGATCTACAATAATAGAATGTTGCTTCTTCCTTGTATCCTTTTTACCTTTTCCCAGTTAAGTGAATCTAAAGGGCAGTTCTGTACCCACAGACGTACGTGAACCCCGCACCCAATTTGCGTCGTAATTAAAAGCGGAACGGATCACACTGGGTGACGTGTGGAGCCGTCAGACACACTTCCCGACGATCTTCGGCCTGAATTGCGCCAACCCTATTATCGGACGCGCAAATTGGATGAGAGATTGATGGCTAAGAGTGTAAGATTCAATACTCAATATCTTTATTGCAAACCACATGTATTCTTAGGTGGTAAAAACAAGTTTAGTTCATGTGAACCCTGTCGGGCACAGCAAGATAAGTAGGAGAGAGGAAGCATTTCTTTAATTATATAAAAGTATTAGCAAACTTATTTATATTAGTTTTAGACTATCTGTGTACCAAATTTCATTTAAATCGGTTCAGTAGTTTTGGCGTGAAAGCGCGACAGACAGACAGACAGAGTTACTTTCGCATTTCTAATATTAGTAAGGATTGAGAGATGTAATGACAATCAACAGAATGAGATTTAAAGACTTGGGCAGGTATGTACCTACTCAAGTTATGATTTTATAAATCTATCACTTAGATATTCGTTTACCGAGTAGTAGCATTTATTTAGCAAAAATTGTCTAAGTTTTCTTAAAAATATGTTAATTTTCTCTTCTTTTTTTATTGATGTGGGTAGCTTATTATATAATTTAATGGGGACATTTACATAGGGACTTTTAGAGTGCATTTTTAATCGAGAACTTGGTAAGTTTAGCCTAGATTGGTAATATGTTATTTAATTATAATTTTACTGTTTGGGACAATTTTTAGGGTTCTGTACCCTTAGGGTAATCAACACTACCCTATTACTATATATCCTCTGTCCATCCGTCCGTCCGTCCGTCCGTCCGTCCGTCCATCCGTCCATCCGTCCGTCCGTCTATTTGTAGCGGCCTGTATCTCAAGAGCCGTAACTCTTTCCTTTTCATTGTTTTGCGGTCTTCTGCAGTGTAGACCGCTCGGTACATAGAAATACTTAGGCTTACAAATTGATGAGCACCTAACATGGAAAGCACAAATTGATGCACTTGTGAAACGCACCAGAAAACTATCACACATTTGCATAAAATTAAAAACTATCGCAACACCTAAGCTGATCCGTAGTACTTAATATTGGCTGGCACAGAGTAAGGTACACCACCTTACTCTGTGCCAGCAAATATTAAGTTACTATGTATCAATCTGGGGAGCTGCAAACAAAACTACTTTGCTTAGGCTAGAGCGAGCTCAACGAGCTATTCTAAAGATAGCGTACAAAACACCCTGGCAATACTCTACTGATACTCTATACTTGAAATGTAAACTCCTCCGTGTTAGGCATTTGTTCATCCACGCGACACTCCTACGATTTCATAGAGATGCTAAAAAGCTGGCTCGCCATTCATTGAGAGCGTTAAAATGGGATCGACCTAGAGTACACTCTGCTTTTGCCCGAAGATCTTTTGCATTTCTTGGGCCCTTCCTGTACACAAGGTTCTACTCCCAAAATATAACTATATTGATGCTTATTTAAAGATGTTTAAAGAAGGCTATATTTAAATGGCTTCATCCCAAAAATTATAATTCAACCGAAGAACTTTTGCACATACAGTCTTGAATGAATTTGCCAAAAAAATGACAAACTAGCATGCACCCACTTACTTACTCTACACACATCCCTTCATACTGCACACTCCACAATACACATACACACAGAGAGACGCCCCTTATCGACCACCCATCGTTTTAATATTCTATAATTTTTCTTTTTTAATTTATATAAAATCTTATTTAAGCACATACTTATGACTTTTGCGGTCATGTAATTAAGTTTTTTATTTTTCACTATCCGGTTTTTTTTTAGTAATTAGTTTCATAAATAAATAAAATATTGTTGCCTTACTTGGGGAAGAGACTGGACACCACGACACAAGGAATCCTCCAGGGATTTTGAAGAAACCTAGCACTTAAGGCTCTTATGCATCGCAATACTGTCTAACTGTTGTACAATGTGTTATTGAACTGAATAAAAATGTTTATTATCATTATTTATGTTTATATACATGCTGCCTCCAACAGCCTTCTTTACTGCGTCTGACCATCTTGGTCTTCCAAGGTAGGCCGATGACCTGGTGAGGGGCATGAGTAGCCGATGGATGCGAGACGCAAAGGATCGGTTGTGTGGCGACACTTGGGGTCCCCCAAGTGTCGCCACACAACCGATCCTTTATGTCCAACAGTGGACGTTTTCGGCTGATATTATAATGATGATGATCTAGGCCTTGAACGCGTTTTCCTTCCATCTGGTCTAGACGATGTCAAGACGTCAAAATCAACCTGTTTGAACCAATAATTTCAAGAATTGGATTTTTTGTTCACTGAGGCATTTAAGAAAAAACTGTTTTTAACCGACTTCCAAAAATGGAGGAGGTTCTCGATTCGGTAGGTATTTTTTTTATGTATGTACACCGATTACTCTGAGTTTTCGGATTTGATTTCTGTCATTCTTTTTTAGGTCGATGCGATATACTTGCCATTTGGTCCCGTAAAAATTTGATTCTGTTTGGTTCAGTAGTTTTTATTTTATGAGCATGTTTGTTTATTTTAATTTCTGCGTAGACGAAGACTTCGTCCAAGTATCAATCACTTAAAAGTGAAAAAATAAAAATCTTATTACAACAAATATAACCGACTTCCAAACAAAACACTACAAAGTATAGTATGTTTTTGGTTTTGTAAATAGACGACTAGAGTCACTATAATATTTTATTTTATTTTAATTTGACGTTCAAAAGTGCCTTTATTGGTCTAGTTGAAATAAATCATTTGACTTTGACTTTGACTTTGTTTCTTTGTTTTTAACACCGACTTCCGAAATTAAGGTTATTTTATACTTAGTAGTGTTTTGTTGTATTTTTGTACAAAGTTTGTTTTCTGTCATCCATTGAAAGAAAGGAACTAGCCTAATGTTGCAAAAGAGCCACTGCGGTCTGCAACGTAAAGGGCATTAGGATGAACAGGGATGGGTTTTAGTCAGTAAGAGACACTCCGTTCTGCTCCGCCCAGAGCGGGAGGAGTCATTTTATTTTATGAATACCCATCTTTAAAAAAAACAGCCTAATATTTACACAAAAAGACAAGATATACAATGACTCTTTAACGAACAAGCTCATTATATACTTCTTTCCGACAAAGGCCTACCCATGGAAATATTACTTAAAGAAGCGGTAACCCGCTAGAATTTACTTAAGGGGTTAATACACGTTACTCACAGATAACCGTAAGGCTTTCGCGGCGGCTTATTGTACGTCTATTGTGCCTTAAGAGGGTTGATAAGGGGCTAATAACGGCAGAAAACCCCTATATTGTTTGATGTGCATTTATTACAACGTATTTATCTTTAGAAGGGGTTATAGAGTTATTATTAGCGAATAAACTGGAAAGTAGCTTGAAAAATGGTCTGAAAAGGACGATTTTAATATTATCAAGCATCCATATAGCCTTTCTTCAATTATGTTTGGACGGCTGTCAGTCTAAGTGGTTGCAGTTAAGTACCAACATTTATATGTTACTAGCTTTTGAGGCGTATGGTGTCGGCCGGTGCCGTATGGTGCCGTAAAAAGAACAATACCATCCCAACACTTTCCGTGGGTGTCGTACGTAAGAGGCGAATAAGGGACTCGCCAGAGAATGGGCAGCATCGTTCTCCATAAAACTCAACACCATGCACTGCGATCGCCAACCCGCCTGCCAAGTGTGGCGATTATGGCAAACCCCCCCTTACGGGGGAGGCCTATGTCCAGCAGTGAACGTCTTTCAGTTGAAATGGTGATGATGAAGATCAGCTTTTGCCCGCGACTTCGTACGTGCATATCCCGTTTCTTCCCGTTCCTGTAAGAATTGGGAAATCTTCTCTTAGTGCTCCCCTGCACTCTCCAAGGAACCTTCATGCCTAATTTCAGCTATGACCAGCAGTTTCGGCTGTGCGTTGTCTGTCAGTCACTCAGTAACGGAAGAATTTTATATAAATTAATTGATGATTGATTGATGATGACTGCGTAACATCATGAACAATATCTTCGAGCCTTCACAATCCAATAAATGGGGAACTCTGTACGTCTTTCAATACTGATGTCAGATTTTCTGGCTTCTGACTACCCTCGGTGACGGCTTGACCATTAGAATTAAATAAAATTAACAATTAATATAATGAAATTTTTTTTTTATTCTGCAGTTTCGTTTTAAAACACTTTTATACGTCAAATAAAAAATTTTGTACATGAAATCAGATCGACTTCCAAACTCAAAACACTACAAAGTATAAATTAAATTTCATTTCGGAAGTCGGTGTTTTTGGTTATTTCGTTTTTTGACTCCGTTTTTGGAAATCGGTTATATTTTTTGTAAAAAAGTTTTTTATTTTTCACTTTGTAGTGGTACCTGAGTACCCATTCACAGCGTACCAGCGTGATGTTATGTTATGATAATACACCGAAATAAAGCTTTCGGTGTAAAGGTCTCGTCAATACGAATGAAGTAAGTCCAAACACTTGGTAGTTCTTACATACCTATGTGGAGTTCCCTTGACTCTCTGTCATCTCCATCATCAGGTCTGTTCCAAACCTTCATTGTTTTGTAATATCACCCGATAAACACACGAATATTAAGTTTTTACAAGATGCGTCCCTACAATTTTCGAGAGTTGCCCTCGATTTCTCAGGGTTTCCATCATCAGATCGTAACGTGATGGCAATAAAACCACCTCGACAGCATACTCTTTCATATAAAAAAAATCATCGAAATCGGTTCATAAACGACGAAGTTATCTGCGAACACACATTTAAAAAATATATATACGCGGTCGAATTGAGAACCTCCTCCTTTTTTTTGAAGTAGGTTAAAAAGTAATTAAACTTAAAGACTCATAAAATTACAGATTCGTTAAAAAAGGTGTAGTAATAAAAGGGTGAAATGCTTAATTCGGAAAAGTGACAAAAAAAGATTCAACAGAACAGCAGTTTTTCTCTAATTTGGAATCGCTGTCGTTTTAAAAGTTCGTCTCATTAATGGTCACGACCCTTTTTACCTTTTGTCACCTTTCTTTATTTTTATCTAATTTTTATTTCACGTGTCTATTACTGAAAAAAAATGTGTTTTGAATTTAAAGCTTCTTTTATCGCTTTTCCTCAAATTTGGGATCGGCTACCAATCTTACCTGATGCAGGTACCAGTATTTTACGTGAAGCGACTGTTTGTTGAACATCCACATCCCAGTAACTGGGTAATATGGTACCCTTTGGCAAGATTGATTGTAGATTTCCTGGCTTTTCATTACCAGTATGGCTATCAAGGACGTTCAAATGTTATTTTTAGAGTTCCGAACAAAAAACGGAACCCTTATAGGATCACTCGGGTGTCTGTCTGTCTGTCACAGCCAGTTATCTCCGGATCCCCTAGACCGATTCTGTTGAAATTTGGCACACATATGGACTTCTGTGACCCAAACACTCACTTTTGGGGGTTAAACTAGAAAATTGCAAAAAATTGTTTTTGGAACAATATGACATATTAAATGAAAGAGCTTACTGTGAGGGTTGTAACTTTTTTTCATTATTTTAAAATAAATATTATTGTAGTTATTCAAGAAATTAGACGAAAAATGACCATCCCCTTATCTCCGAGCCTGAGGCTTAAATTATGAAAAATAGTGGAGATAATAGATACCTATAGACAGGAAAACCTATAAGAAGTCTATAGTGCTAAAATAACAAGTTAAAAAAAATCGTACGGCACTCGCACTTGACTAGTTTTATTTTATAACACAATATATTGAACAGAAAAGTGGTCTTAAAGCTACTTGTGATCGCAGTTCAATGTCATACATTAAGTATGAAGCTAAATCTTCAAATTTCAACACAAAATCCCCGACCCGAAAATTCTTGGAACCACTACCTAAGTGCCTATAGAAAATGCCGGATTATCTACGATAGTGCTACGCAGCTACGCCGTAGCGGTATCTCGTAGCCTCGTAGCATCGTAGCCTACGGAAGCGATAATAATATTACTATGGCGGGTGGAATTCAGCCGTATATGGCGTGATAAAGGATACTGAGAGAAGGGACAGAAGGCTCAACCGCAATGAAGAAATAAATCTAAACGGAGGATTACATTTAAATCCACGGCTTTTCGTGTCCGTTCTTCTCCATTTGAATCTATATTTGCGAATGAACAATGAAGTTAATTTATTATTTTTAAATAAAATAAAATAAATGTGAATTGTTGAAAAGAGCCTATAATGATCTAATTGAAATCGGCAATGATAGGCTCGTGGCTACGAAGCTCCAAAGTCTTAAGCATCGACGACGAGTTGCTAGCCTGTCGGTTTTCTACCGGTTGCATTTTGGGGAATGTGCGACGGAATTGCATAATTTAATTCCATCAAGCCCGTTCCATCATCGGACCACAAGACGAACGGCGATGTGCCACCGGTACATGGTGGACATCCCACCCACGCGCACAAAACGTTTTGGGAACACATTCATAGTGCGTACAGCTAAGGAGTGGAATTCCCTGCCGGAGTCTGTGTTTCCTGACAGCTACAACCTGGGAGTCTTTAAGTCAAGAGTGAATAGGTTACTTTTAGGCAAGCGTGCTCCATCTTCGACCACATCATCGCTTACCATCAGGTGAGATAGTGGTCAAACGCGTGCCTATCAATAATAAAAAAATAAAGAAGTTGTGGTTTTGACTTTGAAGATTACTATGAAAGAAGTTAACATATTTTTTTTGCAGGACATGCGTCACCTCCTTAGTTGCCGTCATGCCCACTGGCACGTTCCAGGGTTTGAACGAAGCCAATGACAGAGCTATAGAGGTTGCTAAACACTGTTCGGACAAAATTATATTTGAGTCAATCGACACCAAATGAAGGAGCAGTGACTATGTGTCTCTTTTAGGGTTCCGTACCCAAAGGGTAAAAAACGGAACCCTAAAACAAAGTTTCCGCTGTCTGTCCGTCCGTTCGTCCATTTGTTTGTTAGTCTATCTGTCAGCGGGCTATATCTCATTAACCGTAATAGATAGACAGTTGAAATTTTCACAGAATGTGTACTTCTATTGCAAATTATATAACAATAAATAAAAAAAGACGATGGAGCGGAACCCTTCAAACGCGAGTCTGACTCGCACTTGGCCGGTCTTTTTTGTTCTTTAAACGTGTCGTGTGCACACAACGTATTTTCTTAAACACTAAAGAGTAAATTTAAAAAGTTTATGCTAAGTAAATTAATCTTTTTTCTTGTTTTTTTTTTCTTTAATTTTCAACACATTATAGTAAATTTTACAGATAAATATTACACTTGTCCGAAACCTTCAAAAGGTTTATGTGACAAAGTGGAGTAAGCAGGCTCGCTACACAGCATATACATAACACAAGTAAACATAAGTTTACCTACGTACTTAAGACTTAAGTGATATCACCAGTAAAGTAATACTTTTCTAAGTTAAATTTAAATTTTTTATATGTACTGTTAACACTATTTTTGACTACATTCTTGGGAATATTGTTAAGGGTATCAGGTAGAATATATTTCCACATTCTCCTGCCATACACATTTGCAGTTGTAGGTAGTTTTTATGTGGGCAGGTAATCAACATTACGTAGTTGTTTTGGTCTAATGTTTAAAGTTAAGGAACTAATATTATTAAATTTATCCAAAATAATTGCCGACCTAAATTTATCAAAGACTGACATAATTTTACAATATTTAAATAATCTATACTCATCATCATTACTCTTATTACTGTACGAACTAGATTTTCTGCCCCATTTTCTAGTATGTAAGACAAGACACGTGCTAGTATTAGTAGGTAGTAGGGTATTATCATATTTATTGGGGTATATCACTTAGACGTATATAGCCGCAGAATTATTGATATTTTTGTTCTAGCTATATTGAGTGGAGATTTCGTTTTGGTGCTCTTGTTTTATTTTAGTACGCTCGCAATGTGGGTAGGTATTGTGTCAATTTAGAACGTTCAATTTACCTCTGCCGGTACCTTGTACCTACTAGTACTATTATTATTATTAAGGTTTGTACCTAGTAGTACTAGTATTACTAGTGATATCGTAACCAATGAGGTTAATCCGAGGTGCGATTATTGCTAGTTGAAAACTTTACCAATACCCTGTAGATACTAATACTTGCTGCCACAGGAGACGCCCAGGGCATCATTCAGGAGTCACAGGACAATCGCCTTGTGACTCCCAATGCCCGGCTACCGAAGGCGTGGGCCTGCAGACGGCGAGCGATGGGCGGCTCGCCGTCCGATAAGGACCAAGTTCACATATAAGTAACTAATGTATACACAACACTGTGAAACTTTTATTTGCAAGGAAAAAGCTATGGACTTGTTTTGTATTTCTTTCTTTATTGTTTTTTTTGCTTTTGTTTTTTTTCTTTTTTGTTTACTTTTTTTTTGGAATCAAGTGGTAGGTTATAATCACCATATCTATGGTAGGCGCCAGATAAATGTGCAATAAAGGTTTAATATTATAAAAAAAAACAGAAATAAACATAAAGCTTTCCTGAACCCACTTCTATCGTGGTCTTTTACGTTCTTTAGTTGTGAAAAATGGTTCACAATTTAGTTTTTGGTAACCTACGAAGGGATATTTGGAAAAGGTCAATGTACTTTATTGCAAGTTAATCTAGTGCCTACCATATTCAAGAAATGTCCATATTCAGATATTGGGTTTGTAAATGTTTTATTTGTAATTATTGTTAATATCATAACTACGTGCAAGACTCGGTGTACTCTTGGTATTTTTTTAAAAGGTTTTTACAAAGCAAAAATGTAATTTTTAGTTCATTACTCTGTTCTTTCACGTACGCAGGTTGTGTTGAACTTTTCAACAGCATGTCAGAGAAGGTTAAAAATAAAATTAACATGCAAACTGTTATTTGCTTGCTTTGGTCTTACTGCGGAAAATATGTTTGTATGAACTTGACTGAACAGGCAAAAGTTTAAAAATTAGTTGGAACCAAACAATCGAATTGAAAAGAGCATAATTTTAGAGGGTCAATTTTACTAATTTTTAAACCCAAACTGTCAAAAAACCGTCTGTTTCCATACATTTTTGTCAGTTTGCGACTGATGCAAACGTAGCTCAAAAATGAATAGAATTGGCATTCAGGTTTCTGCTTACTCTTACAGAAAAAAACTGTCCAATTGCGAGTCGGACTCGCGTGCAAAGGGTTCCGAACGAATTTATTTTTTCAACATGTTGTTTTGACATTACAGACTTCTAATACAGGTTTTCCTGTAATCTATAGGTAAATATTATCTCCATTTTTTTCAAAATCCAAGGAACCTACATGTCAAATTTCAGCTTTCGGCTGCGCGTAGTCTGTCCGTCACTCAATCAGTTAGTAACGGAAGAATTTTTTTTATATTTTAGAATAATACTGCTGTTTGTTGTCCCTTATAAAAATAAATAAAACAGTGGTTGACATCGCAACGATACGCACAAAACGTTATAAGAATAATTTAATTGTGTACGACGAAGTACTTGGAGACTGTTTTCTGATAGCTACAACGTATAAGTAAATAAGTTGCTTCAAGGCAAGCGTGCTCTACTGTCAGCCATATCATTGCTTACCATCAGTTGACATTGTAATCAAACGTGAGTCTATCAAAATCAAAGAACAATTTTTTTTTTAAAGTACTTTTAATTGTGTTTAAAACATTTAATTATGCTCTGACCAAAATATGTTTCTTAAAATGATGAAATAAGCATTGTGTACATATATGTTAAAGGAATCAATTAACTATTGCTATATGTATATACTCAAAAAAAAAAACTCTTACCCAACTAAATATAAAGTATGGCGTCGAAAAATTCCGCAACACCGCTGGCCACTGGTAATGTGCCTAAAAGGCTGGCAGCATGGCCACGTTGTATGGCAAGGCTTATCTTTTACCCGAAGTAAAAGTCAGAATAAATAATTAAAATGAAATTCTCATTAAATGAACATGGAATCACCTTTCCATATTTAAAAAAAAAAACATACCAAGAATAAAAACGAATACCATGAAATAATTTGCATTCTTGCATTTTAATCATCCCTGATATTTGATATTTACCTTCAGTGTGAATGAAAATATGTGTAGGCGGCAGGTCATTGACCTATCTGTATGTAACGTCTGCAACCTTTGTTAAAAACTTTGCACTTGTTTGTACTACTAAAATGACATTGTATCTCAATAATAGGTACAAAAATATTAAGTCAAACTGAATTCAATGTTTACGGGACCAAATGGCAAGTATCGAACTATAAAAGAATCACATAAATCGGATCAGAAACCGCGGAGTAATCGGTGTTCATACATAACCAAAATACCAAACGAAATGAAAACCTCCCTCTTTTTTGTTGGAAGTCGGTTAATGAAATTGTATCACAATAATAGATACAAAAATATTGAGGTAAAACCAATGGGTAAAACTATTATAAAGTATAAAAATGTTATTTATTAATCAATTTAGATATCACATTACTTTTTCATATTCTTCTAACATCAATATATTTCAGATTATCTTTAACCATGTTACAAATACCCGTGTACCTACTAAAGCTGACACCTACATAAAACAAAACAGATAATCTACCAAACCAGACCAAGAAAGTCCCGAGATACCCTTATAGTATTTATTTCCTTACTTAGGTCCCATACTCTTCAGAAGAGGCCACCTTCGAAGTGGGATTTCTATTCATTTTTTGTCTCAAAAATCTTACCTCCACATAAACGCACCACCCAGTGCCATGTCTTCATCCAGTCATTAAAACTTTAGCTTAGAACAAAAATGCCATTCAAGTCTATCAAAAGATATCTTGTTACCTAATTGGGTATCTCAAAACTCAGGATTTTAATGTTATAGTCAAAGCCTACGATATAATTTAACAAAAGACAGAATTGACAGAACTCAATAGAAGATATTGAAAAGTTACTATTAATAACGCGTTTAATTCGTTCATTAGCAACATAATAATTGCAATTGTAATTAAAAGTAACCCCTTGAGGTCTTGAAGGGCCAACAGAAGATAGTATGAAATAAGAAAAATATTAATTAGCGAAATGCTTTCAGCGTCTTTAATAAAATTAATAACAAGATTTTACAAGAAACCGTAGTTCAAAGTCGCTGTCTGAGAGAAAAACAAATATCTTTCCGATTCTCTGTTAAAGCGAACTTAGTGCTTACTCACACAGCTCTAGCTTAAAATAAAAGTATATTTATCAAAGCAAAGACTAAAACCTCTTTTCAATCTTCCTTTTTAACTAAGAAATAATTTTAATTCGAATTCCAATTTTAAATTCGACGTCAGATTCGAAAAATTAAAAAAAAGTGAGTCCCTCTCCGAATGGTAGTTCTCAGTAGTAGACGCGCGGCCGTCGGGAGCGCACGCCGCGATGCTCCAATAATGCGGACGCTAATATTAATATACATCGCGACGCTAGTGCAGTGCTATAGAAGTGAAGTGAGGGGTGTGCGACATGGTGGAAGGAGTCTCATAAGACATGGCCGGTCCAGGGTTCATTTCGCGCGGATGCACGGCCGGGCACGAGATCTGGTCGCGCAGATTGAAGCTGAACGCAGTAGTGAGTTAGGTAAAGTGGTACTTTTTAATCCTAAGTGCTCTATTTATAAGAAGTTACACACCATAAAACTTTTCTTTCAACAATGATTGTGCGTTCGACAGGATTAATTCACAGGCTTGATGTCACTGTCAAATAAAAAAAATATGGCTGGTATTTTCAAGAGTTTTCCCATCTGAAAACGGCCTATATTTTCTTATATTTCGTCAGACGTTTTAAGCTCTTACGAAAATTATACTCCTCATTATTTTTATGAGAAACTTAGGTTTGTTATGATGCTAATAAAATTCTGTTACGGTAATTTAATAACATCTCTTGAGGATCGTTGGGAAATTAACTTATGATAATATTTGATCGTTTCACGATGAAATTATGGAATTAATTAGAACGTTGTTTTATTTTAGAAACAGATACCTATGTTAACATAGTGAACTGAAATATTTTTGATTATCATAATAATAGAAAATAAAGTGGTTTTGATTTGGTAGATAATTGCAGTGGCATTATTTATTGAGACTGGTTTTAAAGAAAAAAAAATATTGAATGTAAACTTTTTCACATTCACATAAATTTATATGTCATTTGTTTTTACTGTGAACCAAAAGTAATACATAATTATCATGACGAATAAATCAAAACCCCCTCAAAAAGAGGAAAACTGAGTCCCAATAGTGGGAAAAAATACAGGCAGATTATTTACTATACTAAATACCAATAAAAGCGACAAAAAATTATATCTCACCACAGGTAAACGTCCCTCCCATAATCCCCACAAAAGAAAATGATCCAGCCAGTACTGACATAATCAAGACTAATCTCCAAGGCTTGTCTTCCACGGGATACGGGGCTATTCATCATTTGTCAGACATAATCTCTTCGCCCCCCTTCTCACACGCTGGAACACAAATCATTTCACGTACTCCCACACCATGAGCGGAGACAATATGATCCTCCTTCGAATTTTAAATTAATGATGTTTATAATTTATGGGACTTAGTAAATATACGTTGGTTTTCGTTTGGTCGCACTTATACGTGGAGATACAAATAATAAGCTCTTTATGTAGTGGTATTTTTATCTGGGTTCCTATAAAAACGATGCGTTACTTTTAGTACTAAAAGCGATCATGTTTGTAGTGTCGCGGTAAATACATATAAATTCTTATACATGATGACTTTTAATTCAGTGACGATATTTCAGGGTTATTGTGAATGAAAATATTTTTTACATGAGATTAAACCTGAAATCACGACAAATGTTGAACTGTTTCCATCATTTTACAAAGTTTTGATAAACTTATTATTTTTTTATTTATTGAAACTTTATGTACAATAGGTGGTATATGGGCGGACTTAATGCAGAAAGGCATTCTCTACCAGTCAATTCTTTACTTAAAATTCTACACACAGACACTCACACTAAATGTTGTATGACGATCTGTTTTACATCATATTTCAGAATTGATTCGATCGTAAAAGTTGTTCTTTATCATGAGTCGCCGACTTTGTCTCTGTCACCTATTACCTAGAGTAGGGTTAAGAGTTAACCGATCTTAAATAAATAAAAAGAATACTTTAATCTTCTGTAAGGTTTGCAGTGAATTAAGTCACCCTTAAGATGTGATACTTAATTTAGCAACATTATATCCAGGTACATCAACTTAGTACATTGACTCAGCAATCCAATCTAATTTCAACAAACCCACGTCCCAATTGGTTGTGGTTTAATCAACCAATCTGAACGGGTAACAAGAGATTTCACATTAATTACTGATAGGCTTGATTATTATTCAATAATGACGTTTCCGGATACCAGAGGTTAAAGCTGTGTTGTTAAAGTGATCCGACATGTGAGAGCCGCTGTAGAATAATGGATTATAGTAGCTGAGAGTAGTTGCTGAGATTAACATTAAATAATTTGGATTGTTATCAACAGTTTGATAACGTTTAAAGTCATTAGATACATTTATTTTGTGGACTTAGGTACTTAATTTCATTAGGACTATCAGAGAGAGAATAGATAATATCAGTGTCAGAAACTTTAAATTTTGGTTCCTACTTACAAATAAATGTGTTCTTTTAAATCAGTCACTTACACAACTACTCATCATATTCGCGTGTTTTCAATAATAATTTTGGATTAGTTTAGTTAAGTCTGCTTTTTTCTATTATTTTTTTTTCTCATATGCAACTTATCCTTAAAGCATGCGGAGTTTACCTATAAGTGTACACTATTGTACTCTATTTTATTGCATAAATATATAAATATGTTTAAACAGGGAATGGAAAGAACTAATTGGGCATCGAAAAATTGGTTCACATCGTTGTCAATGTGAAAAGTTCTCAAAATACTGGCATCATTGCACGTTAAATGGCAAAGGTGATTCTTTGGCCGAATAAAGGCAACCCGCTGTTCGCGTGAAAAGTCGACTAACCGTTTGCAGATGTCACGGAAAACTCCACGGCTCTAGTGATACAAAAAATATGTAATATTTTGACTGAGCGAGACTGATATCAGAAATGTGAACACTATTAAAAATAAAGGCATTGGGGACAATGCCTATATTTTTCAAATTCTTCAACCTTGGATAGGGATCCAAGGTTGCAGATTTTTTTCGAAAGATTCACCGCGGCCCTGGAACGCAAAGGGCACTAGGAGGAACACGGATGGGTTTTAGTCAGTAAGAGTCTGACACTCCCTTCTATTTCATCCAGAACGGGAGAAAAAGAAAGAAAGATTTTTTTTATTTCTCCCAAACAGACACACAAATTCATTTGATCCATAAAAAAAGCATTGGTCTATTTGTTTTTACTGTACCAGTTCCTTTTTGGGGTATAGTGGCTCTTAATCGCCACTTTGAGCGAAGTCAACGCTTATGCGGCTGAAATATGCAATTTTGGCAGTATAACACTATAACCATCACGTTCGGCAGAAAATTGGTATTCACAGTATGGTGTTCTACATTCGTGTGATTTATAACCACTTAGTTTCTTGCTCAGCTTGTTAGATGAGAAATGCCCCTGATAGCAGGCATTTTCACTGATTAAGCAAAGTGTATGAAAAGCAGGTACTCAGTAGACAGTATATACCTGCGTTTGTAAGATTAATAATATAAGTTTTTATGTTTTTTCATGAAAATTACTCTTCTAGTTCTTCGTATTGCTGGCATGCCAGTAATCAGATTTGAGAATTGCTCTGAATTAAACAAGCTTGGATAAAAAAAGTATTTTTTCTTTTTGAAATAAACAAAAAAAGAAGGCGACACAGTCCGTGTTAAAATTTTTTGGCAATATATCTGAAGTACTTATTAGATTTTTCTGTAAAATATCCTATTGGTAATTATGCAATTTTTGCGTTACATTGATTGTTATTTCAACCTGATTTTTTATCTAAGCTTATTGAATTCAGATATATTTTTTTGGGAACGTATTGTTATTGAAATACACAATACAAGCGACAATATTATTACTGAATAAAATCTTTGTTGTTTTCAAATAAGTCAGGTATCATAATATCATTGGTATGTTTTCCAGGAACTTTGTTACCATTTGTCTTTGTTACATGCCAATTATCTAACACACAAAAGGTCAAAGCCGAAGTTAAAGTCAAAACGTTCATTGCAAACCAAGTGTACCATGGTGTAATTTTTGTTAGTAGGTGCTCCATCTTCGACCACATCATCGCTTACCAACAGGTGAGATAGTGGTCAAACGCGTGCCTATCAATAGTAAAAAAACAAGCTTTGTAATAGGTATTATTATTATTCGCCTGGAATAGGGATATTATTCAGCCTAGAAAACACGACATTAATCAAAAATACATCAAATATAAAAAGTCGACAAAGTAAGCTAATAAAAATTAATAACGTAGTAAAACAATTAAGTTTGAATCTGAAAGTTTAAGATTGATGAATAAATGAAAGATTGGGTAACAAATTAATGTGCGTGTTTTATTAGAATTGAGAAATCAAGATTCTGCCGTTACTGAGTGACTGAGTGATTGACAGACAACGAACAGCTGAAACTACTGTACGTAGAAAACTGATAGGGGAAGGTGGGGGAATTGGGAACGGCGGGTAATTAGGAACACATTAATAAGTCGCACTCCCACTCCTACTATTCCGTCCCGCGCCTATTCAAGTTACGCTCCCCGCGCCCTTCAGTGCGCGAGCGACAGTGGAAGCAGAAGGCCGCACGCATCTTGTCACGGTAAGTCAAACATTTTTTTTTGCATTTTTGTTATAATTTTTGTGTTCTCATACAACGGATGTAAATGTCATACTTCTGAGTACAATAGTTCTATATTTCGTAAGTTTATTGTATGGATTATCCTTTTTCAAATGCCACGTGTCTTTAAATTCACTAAAGAGGTTATCGAAGGTGGCGACTATTTTGATTCAAACTGTTGCCTGCGGGTAATTAGGAACAGTAGGTGGCGTGTAATTGGGAATGTTCCCAATTACCCCTCACATTCTAAATTAATCTAGTGTTGCTAATCGTTTTTATATTTTTAACGTTATATTTTATAGATGCCTCGAAAATACATTCGGAAGACCGAGAGAAGGTACTCAATCGAAGATCTTCGCAGTGTAGTTGAAGAAGTTAAGAATAAAAGACTCACGTTGAGCAAAGCAGCTACTCAATTCTCAGTACCCAAAACAACTTTGTTTAAACAACTAAAAGAAACCATGGTCAAGACACCAGGCCGGTATGCAGTGTTTAATTATGAGCAAGAACAACAGCTTGAAACATACATTATTCAATGCTGCGAGTCTTTTTATGGCATAACACCAAGTTCTTTGCGCCGAATTGCTTTTCGTTTTGCTGAGGTCAATAAGTTGAAACATAATTTCAACAAAACCACGCAGCTAGCAGGGAAAGATTGGTATTACGGATTTATGGCTAGACATCCATCTATCAGCTTACGTATTCCAGAAGCTACCTCTCTTAACAGAATAACAGCTTTTAACGCTACTGAAGTTAACCTGTTTTTTGACCAACTAAAAATGATCCAAGCTAAGCACAATATACCTGGTCATCGCATTTTTAATGTTGACGAGACCGGAATAAGCACTGTTCAAAAAAATTATAAGATTTTGGCTCCAAAAGGCGTGAAACAAATAGGAAAAGCAACAAGCGGGGAACGTGGTGTCACGACTACAGTAGTGTGCGCTGTTAGCGCCAGTGGCGTATATGTCCCTCCCATGTTTATATTTAAAAGGAAAAGAATGAACCCACTGCTGATTAAAGGCTGTAATAATGACATGGTCGCAACGGTTTCTGATTCTGGCTGGATCAACGAGTCAATATTTATCGACTACTTGCGACACTTTTATTTCTTTTGTGAAACCTACCAAAGAAGACCCAGTGCTATTAATCCTCCACAATCATGAAAGCCACATCAGCCTGGGAGCATACGAACTGTACCGAGATCACGGATTGCACGTTCTTTCTTTGCCGCCCCACGTATCTCACAAAATGCAGTCATTGGACCTCACGATCTTCAGTTCACTGAAAATGGCTTACAATAAAGAATGCGAGCTCTACATGGCCAACAATCCTGGCAAAAAAATAGACCAATACGAAGTTGGAGAACTTTTCACCAAGGCCTTCAATAAAACAGCTAATATAAGCAAGGCTATCAGTGGTTTCAGAGCTGCTGGAATTTATCCTATTGACCCTGACAGGTTTAAGGACAGCTTTGAATGCTCACTGAATGACCAAGCTGACATCAGTCATGATGCCAACATCACTTCAATTCCTGAAAATGACAACGATATGAGTGTTACCACTGTTAGCACTCCTCCTGTTCCATCCACCCCTGTGCCACTCTCTGAAGTTACTAATGTGCCAGTTATACCTCAGGTACGTACAACTTCTCAGCGACAGAATAAGAAACATGCTCAGATTTTGTCCAGAACACCAATCAAGACTCAATTAGAAGAATAAAAACAAAAAAGGCAAAATACAAGAATGTACAAGATAGAAAGAAAGAAAGTACAGAAGAAAGTCTCAGTCAAAGGCAAAGGAGTAAAAAATTTAAAGAAAGTTTTAGGAGGAAATGAAAATGATGAGTATTTTTGCATAATGTGCAATGAGAAATATGAGTCTCCACCGGCAGAAGACTGGATAATGTGCTCCATTTGTAAGCACACGAACAATGCACTACGGGCGAAACCAGCAAAGGTTACGTGTGTGATTTGTGTCGCGGAAAGTAATTATAATTTAATTGTACCTGTTTCCTACGTCATTTCTATTTACCCCATATCGTCCTCATTTGCCCCGCGGGCTGATCTCAATTACCCCAGAGGATGTCGGGTAAAAAGGAACGACAGTGTTTTTTGTTTTCATTAATATTATATATTAAATGTTGTCTCTGTCTACTTGACACGCGAACTAACTATCCGTGATTTTATTCCGATTTTACCGGTAAAATGTCGAAATTCAACGTTGAAGCCGCTTTCAACGATTTATTGAAGAAAGTTGCAGCGTTGACAGCTAAAATTGCGACTCAAACTGCTGTGATTGAGTCGCAAAACAAGATTATTGACGATCATCAGCAGAAGATCGATAATTACTTCGTCACCATTACGGAACAAACGAGGGTAATTGCAGATTTGTGCGCCAAGATTGAGAAATTCGATGTTCAAGTTTCAATTGAATCTTCGAAGAGCGAGATAGATAAACCCGTCGTGGCAGCAAATACACAGCGGGCAAGTGAGATAAGCGTTGTGAGTAACGCCAAGGAATCACAGAAGAAGGAGACAGAACGTGCGCGCCGAGCAACCGAGCGCGAGCGGGCTAAAGCTAAGGCTGCGTCCATAACGCATAAGAGGAGCGAGCGTTTATCAGAAGCCGCGGAGCTACCCTTGGAGGAAAATGATATGCATGAAGAATGGAAAATAGTCAATTATCGCAAAAATCGAACTAACAAAGTTAGTAATATGGTACGAAAAGGAGGGAATTCGCAAATCTCCACGCTTCAAGCAATCGAGAAGAAGAAGTTCTTGCATGTGTGGTCATTGCATCCGGACACTACTGAAAGGGCAGTAACCGATCACGTTACGGAAATCTGTGGATCGAGTGATATTAAAATTGAGAAGATAGTCCCGAAAACAAATAGGGACTATGCGTCATTTATGGTTGGAGTAAAGGAATCACTCTTTGATAAAATAAACAACGCTGATAGTTGGCCAGTAAATGCGCAATTTAACCAATGGGTGTGGTTTCGAAACTCCCGTAAGCCATCAAAAGGCAGTCAAGGTTAGAAATGAGTACATCCACGTGTATTACCAGAATGTTAGAGGATTGCGAACGAAAACTAAAACTTTTCTTAATAATGTTTTAGCATCGACATACGACCTTTTTGCAATTACGGAATCAGGTCTCAATGATGGAATTCATGACGGAGAACTAATTCCAACGAATTACAACATAATTCGATGTGATCGAGCGGACGGGCGAAAACAAGGAGGAGTATTTTTAGCGGCTTCCCCGCGTTTTGGCTTAAATCGCGTTTCTCTTGACAACGTCGACAATGCCTTATTTGAGATCGTGTGTGCGACAGTACATCGACGAAACCATTTTTTGTTCTTTTGTTGTGTTGTTTACATTCCGCCAAAATGTCACGCTAATGAATATATGCAATTATTCCATATATTAGAGAATGTGTGTGTTAAATATGATAAAGTGTTAGTATTGGGTGATTTCAATATGCCTTCTGCGACCGTGGAAATACAAAGTTATTTGGATTACGTTATTGCTTACTGTGGATTTCGGCAGGTAAATAATTTGGTTAATATTAATGATCGTATATTAGACTTAGTATTGTCAACGTATGAGTTGAGTGACCTAGGGGTACAACTCTCTGAGGAACCGTTGGTTAACATCGATGCTCAACACCCGCCGCTGGTCATTAGCGCCAAGCTTTCTGATCGGGAACCAGAGGGTAGCGGGGAGCTTTCTAGGAACAACGGGGATAGTGTTTCGGTACTTAGAAAAAGGTGGAATTTTAATAAAGCAGATTTTTTAAGTTTATACCATTCTTTTATGTTATTAAATTGGGAATTGATGTTTAAAATTCAGAACTCAGAGACGGCATTGAATTACTTTTATAAAATAGTATATGCTGTCCTTGACGAGTGCGTTCCTAAGAAAAACCATAAAGTTCTTAAGAAAGGGTCTAGGTTTAGTTATCCAGAATGGTACACATCTGATTTGATAAGTGATATCAAACTCAAGTGGCGTTATCATAAATTATATAAAACAACTGGTTCCCGGAGTGATTATGAAAGGTTTTCTCGGTATCGAGCTCGAGTGAAAATTAAAATCGCTTCAACATATGAAGCCTACCAAAACAGACTTCAGAAAAACCTTAAAAGTGATCCGAAGTCGTTCTGGAGCATGATTAGAAGTAAACAAGCTAGCCGCAATAAACCGAAAGTCACGAAGGACGGCTTATTGTTGAAGGATGAGGAGTGTGCAGAATGTTTCGCCTCATATTTCCACTCGGTGTACAGCCCGCAGCAGCCAACGCTGGACCCGCGGGCCGCGGAGTGCGCGGGCGGCGGGGCGGCGGGGGCAGCGCGCGTGCATGTCGACCGCTTCAGCGCGCGAGACGTGCGTGCGGCGCTCTTGCGCCTCAAGCCCAAGCGCTCAGTAGGCCCGGACGGCATACCACCTTACATTGTCAAAGATTGTCGTATGGTTTTTGAGGAGCCCTTGTTGTACATTTTCAACTTGTGCTTGCAGGAGGCTCACTACCCGGAAAAATGGAAGATTACGCGAGTTATCCCAGTACCCAAAGGAGGTGCGGGTTCTGACGTGAGTGGATACCGACCGGTGGCAGTGCTGTCTGCGTTCGCCAAGGTATTCGAGTCAGTATTGCATAAGAGTATCTATACGCAAGTGAGCTCTCGGTTATCGGATGCACAGCACGGTTTTCGGCCGGGTCGCAGTACGGGGGGCAACTTGCTGTCTTTTGTTACTTACTTGTCGCCCGCTATTGACGGCGGGGGGCAGGTGGATGTGGCATATTTTGACTTCCGGAAAGCTTTTGATACTGTGGATAATGATGTACTTTTATGCAAGCTCGCTGCTGTGGGGTTCACACCGCACTTGCTTAAGTTTTTTGCGAGTTACCTTGGCGAGCGACGACAGTACGTCGAGTATGCAGGACATGACTCCAGGCCCTACTTCACGTTCTCAGGGGTAAGTCAAGGGAGTAATATCGGGCCATTGGAATTCATATTGGTAGTGAACGATCTGCCAACTGTGGTCAAAGAGGCGAAGTGTCTGTTGTTTGCGGATGACTTAAAGCTATTTTTAGCGGTTAAAGATGAGGCAGATTGTAATCGGCTCCAATCAGATATTAATAATGTAGTCCAATGGAGCAAATCTAATAAACTCCATTTTAATATCAACAAGTGCTGTGTGATGAGTTACAGCCGTGCGCGTGCTCCATTACATCATCAGTACGAGATGGACACCGAGGTACTGCCGCGTGTCACACAGGTGCGGGACCTGGGCGTGCAGATGGTGCCGGAGTTGACGTTCCGCAAACATATAGTTGAGGTGTGCGGCAGGGCTTTCAGAAATCTCGGTTTTATCTTGAGACAATGTAAGGATTTTAGCGATATGGCTGCTGTGAAGGTTTTGTATAATGCTCTGGTACGGAGCCACCTGGAAACCAGTGCAATTATTTGGAATCCTCATGAGGGAAAGTACAGCCTCATGTTGGAGAAAATACAGAACAAGTTTGCGAGGTTTCTGTATTTAAAGGAATATGGGGTTTACCCTTTTTATCCCCTCATGTACCCGAGTCTGTTCGTCCTGGGCATGGTCGGGTACACCAGGCTGGCTGTAAGAAGAGACGTGGCGCTGGTCAAGTATGTGGCTAGCGTACTACTAGGTTTGCGGCACCACCCAGAGGTGCTGGAGGCGCTGCGGCTGCGCGCGCCGGACGGGTGCGTGGGTGCACGCCGCCGCCCCGCTCTGTTAGACGTTCCATTGGCGAGGACGAATTTACTCAAGTTTGCCCCTATGTCGCGAGCCATACGTTTGATTAATGATATATCAGTCACATCGGAAGATATATTTTGCCAAAACCTGCCGAGATTTATCAAAGCAGCGCAAAATTTAATTGAAAAAGGTCTGGACATTTAAATAATAATTAAATGATTGCTGTAATGTATATTTTTTGTAATATATAAGTTATAACATCGTCTTGGAGCAATCTGTAAAGGTGTTATAATAATTCAATGATAAAATAAATAAATAAATAATAAATAAATAAATATGTCTAATAAAAAGTTGATTATTGAGAGATTTTCTGTCAGTTATAAGAAGATAAATAAGTAATTTGTAAGTCTAAATAAAAGTTGATTATTTTTTATATGTAAAAAGCTGTTTTTTTTGCCATTTAAGTTAAGTGTTCCCAATTCCCCCACCTTCCCCTACGATGGTTCTTTAGATAGCGGAGGCTTAGTAACAGGGTTCCGTTGGTTACCCTTTGGGTACGGAATCCTGAGTAACGTGGCTTGATTTAATGCTTTTTTAAGGTTCCGAACAAAGACGGAACCCTTATAGGATCACTCGGGTGTCTGTCTGTCTGTCTGTCACAGCCAGTTTTCGCCGGATTCACTGGACCAGATCTATTGAAATTTGGTACACATATGGACTTCTGTGACCCAAACACGGACGTGTTACGTAGATTATTAAATTAATAGTATGGGTTTCACTTCTGGGAAGAAGCTTGAAAATTGAAAAAAAATGTTTTTTGAACAATATCGTGTGACACATCAAATCATACTACTGTGAGAGTTTTAATTATATTTTTTTCATTAATTTAAAATAAATAGTTTTGAAATTATTCTATAAATTAGAAGAAAAAAGACCATTTCCCCCTTATCTCCGAAATTACTGAGCCCAAAATTTTGAAAAAAAATGGAGATAATAGACCTATAGATTACAGGATAACCTATATGATGTCTAGTGTCAAAATAACATGTTAAAAAAAATTCTTTCGGAACCCTTTGCACGCGAGTCCGACTCGCTCTTGACCAGTTTTTTCACCTTTACCTATATTTATATCAAAACGAAAATCTTAACAAATACTAAATTGTTATTCAAATCACCTGAATAGTTTTCTAGATTACCTGCTACTTCCCCCAAACGGTGACTAATGATTGTTAGCCAAATGGATTTTTGCTGTAGTCTAGGTACTCATTTTGACATAAAAGAACACGTAATTCAGTATCAATTAGGTTCTTGCTTAGTATATTTTTGGATTAAAGAATATTTGTATGATTGAGTCAAAATTACAATTGCATGATTTACCACTTTTTGTCGGGCTTCTAACAATACTACTTTTCAGACTTTCCTTTATGCCTTATAACGCTGACAGCCTTAACTATAAAACACGGTACCTAAATCAGCTGACATTTCATACAAGTCTTGCGTCAATTTCCTATGACATTTGTCAACATCTAGATCAATGTACCTACTGCCAAAATCAACTTAAAAAGTGGAAACAGACAATCTCAATTTTTAATAAATCACTAGCCCTCGACTTCGTACGCGCATATCTCGTTTTTCCCGTTCTCGTAGGAATTTCGGGAAATCTTCCCTTAGTGCTCCCCTAAACTCCCCAAGAAGTAACCTACATGCCAAATTTCAGCTTTCTACGACCAGTATTTTCGGCTGTGCGTTATCTGCTAGTTACTCACTCAATCAGTTAGTAACAGAAGAATTTATATATATACTAGCATCTGCCAGCGGCTTTGCCCGCCTGATCCCTAGGGAATATACTCCCGGGATAAAAAGCCTAGCCTATGTCCTTTCTCAGGCTCTAGACTATCGGTGTACCAAATTTCATTTAAATCGGTTCAGTAGCTTTGGCATGAAAGCGAGACAGACAGACAGACAGACAAAGTTACTTTCGCATTTATAATATTATACTAGCTTCTGCCAGAGGCTTCGCCCGCGTGGTCCCTAGGGAACATACTCCCGGGATAAAAAGTAGCCTATGTCCTTTCGCAGGCTCTAGACTATCGGTGTACCAAATTTCATTTAAATCGGCTCAGTAGTTTTGGCGTGAAAGCGAGACAGACAGACAGACAGAGTTACTTTCGCATTTATAATATTATACTAGCTTCTGCCAGAGGCTTCGCCCGCATGGTCCCTAGGGAACATACTCCCGGGATAGAAAGTAGCCTATGTCCTTTCGCAGGCTCTAGACTATCTCTGTACCAAATTTCATTTAAATCGGCTCAGTAGTTTTGGCGTGAAAGCGAGACAGACAGACAGACAGAGTTACTTTCGCATTTATAATATTATACTAGCTTCTGCCAGAGGCTTCGCCCGCGTGGTCCCTAGGGAACATACTCCCGGGATAAAATGTAGCCTATGTCCTTTCTCAGGCTCTAGACTATCAGTGTACTAAATTTCATTTAAATCGGTTCAGGAGTTTTGGCGTGAAAGCGAGACAGACAGACAGACAGAGTTACTTTTGCATTTATGATATTAGTAAGGATAAGTAAGGAAGTAAGGATTGATTGATTAATTGACTGTATAGCAAAACATACAAAATTACTGTAGTTTTTCATAGCAAACCTATATTAGTTACGCAGAGTAAAAGTACAGATGTAACAAAGGCAAGCTACAATAGTGGAGTCTCCTGCAAACCGTTGAATGATACAGAATAGAATCACGAAACAGTCAAACTATTCGAGTATTTTAACAAGGCAAACCTTGTAGCTACATACTGCTTTTGTTCTTCTACTCAAATCGAAACGAGAGGAAAAGGCCTGTACTAAAATTACATGGTATTGTATGTTGTGTTGTTTTAGTCCAAATTTTTATCAGGAATAAATGCAAAAGATATCTGCATCTAGCGTGTTCAGTAAAAAAACAACAGATTAAACATAAAGTTGTGCATCTTCTGTAAAATGATGAGTAAATGTTTTTAATTTAAATGAATAGTTTAATTTTTGTGTTGTGTTTGAATGTTTACGTTTAATTATCTAAAATAACGATAATAAATAATGCTTAAATTATAATATAGTTTCAACATATTAATCTCTGTAATCGTAAATAGAGGTCGAAAGAGCTAAACGCCAAAGCCCCAAATGGTGGTTGGATCAAATATCTGAGCAGCTGTATCTAGATACTTATTCGTATTGCTAGCAACACACTCTACCAGGCTGCAGATCGTAACAGATAGATAAAACCATTTACAAGTTGAAACGGAGTTATGAATCTCAGCATGGACCAAAAAAAACATCTAATTAATTCGTTAGATCGATTTCCAAAAATATTGGACTCGTATTTTTTGCTTTATCAAATCAATAAAAATTGATGAAGTTAAAATGCATCAGATCGGGTCGTGAACGCTCTGAGAGTTTCAATATAACAATGCCTTCAGGGTGCTGATGGGGCTACCTCGCTATTGCAGTGCGTCAGCGATGCTTGCAGAATCACAAGTGTGTGGCTATTATGCCATAATTAGAAACGGAGCAGCATCGTTGATATGCAGAAAGAGGGACGGCCCCAACGGCTACCTGAGGGTCATTGCCGAACATCTTGAGAGTCCTATCTGGAGGCTTTGCATTCGCCAACATATAGGATAATATTATTATAGTTTGTTTTTGTTTTTAGGGTTCCGAACAAAAAACGGAACTCTTATAGGATCACTCGGGTGTCTGTCTGTCCGTCTGTCACAGCTAGTTTTCTCCGGATCCACTAGACCGATTCTGTTGAAATTTGGTACACACATGGACTTCTGTGACCCAAATACGAACGTAGCGCGTTCGTGTTTAAATTATTATTTTTTTAGTGTGGGGGTCACTTTTGGGGGTCCAATATCGTGTGAAATATCAAATGAAAGGGCTTACTACGAAGGTTTTAATTTATATTTTTTTTCATAATTTCAAAATAATTGATTTCAAAGTTATTCAAGATATTAGACGAAAATAACCAAATAATAAATCAGGAGTGACTTGTGACGTCACCTTCGGATAAAAAGTGTATCGGAATGTCACACGAGTTTTCAACGCACTGTATCGTCTTAATTTTTCTACACTAATATTATAAAGAGGAAAGATTTGTTTGTTTTTTTGTTTGAAATGATTAAGCTCCGAAACTACTGGACCGATTTGAAAAATTCTTTCAGCAATGGATAGCTACATTATCAGGGAGTAACATAGGCGAAGTCCGTAGTTTCGGGCTTAGTTGCTGGCGTATTCTACTCCGTATCACCTACAGACTTATGATTAGTCCCGAACCCGAACCAAAAATTAATGACAACACGATTTGACAGTTACTATCAAATCGTTTTGTCATTAATTCTAAGTGGTTAGGGGATACGGTGCAGAATATAACTGCAACTAAGCTCGGAACTACGGACTTCGGGCTTAGACAGTAGCCCACCTGATTCTTAACTATACGACCAAACATACCTCTAAAACCAATTTGAAAAATAAACACTGGATATTGGCAGATACCCGTAATACTGTACCCAAATCCTACTTGATCCTGTACCTTGAAATTGAGTTCAAATCTCATTACATTTTCATTCAATCACGTTTCGGAGCAAGATGATAAAACTCCGTAGATTATGTCACGGACGAAGTTACTTATTATACCGGATTCTCTCCGATGAATAAGGAGGAATCCAACTTTTACCCAACTTGAAATTATTCGGTGGCTGGGAATATATTCGTGTGTGCATTTTCCATTAAAGTGTTGCCTTGTTATTAGACGTGCGGTCCCCGCTAAATAGGCCATCCCCTTTGAGGGGGAGAGAGGACGGGGATATCAACTTGAGCGGGGCTGTTTGAGTTAGAGATCGAGAAAATGTTTTATTTGTTTTTATTTTCATGTGTTTATTAACGTTTTCTTAACAATTTTGAGGTCTGTAGTAGAAATTAGATGATTTTTGGAACAAATAAATACAGAAAAAAATATTCAAAAGAAGTGTCTACGGAAAAAAAAGATGTGTCTATGAACTAAAAAATCACGTAAAGGAAAACTTTGATTCATGTCCAAATTTTAATTTTCATACTCAAGTAACATAGAACTCGTTACCAAAGTTCCTAACGAACACAAAAGGTTTCAAAATTCATGATATCCCATCTCTTTGAAGCTTCCTAAAATTCATATCCCGCCTTATCTCGTTAGAGCCGAAATACGGACGAAAAGTCGGCGATGATGACCTAAAAATGCTCTTATCTTTTCGATATGAGGAAATTAGAAGGCCAGATTTCGCAGGCTGAACTAAAAATTTTAATAAATCCTTTTCATTAACTTTTATGATACGTAAGCTTTTCTCTTATTTTGACAAGCCCCTTTCAATGTGAAAAGTTTTACTAACAAAAACGGAATGAGAGCCAGCGCTTTTGAAACTAGGCTAGGCTTAAAAAAGACAACCTTATAATCTTGGTGTAATTGTTCATTTGTAGAGGTTTTATCTATTTGCTTGTTAAGACCATTTACTTGTAACGGTTTATATAATCTATACCAGGGATGGCCAACCGGTCGATTGCGATCGACTGGTCAATCGCGGCTGTTAGCCCAGTCGATCGCGGCATGGCATAAAATATAAATAGGTACGAATAACAGACTGTGTAAATACGAAACAGGTTATGTAAATAAAATGTTAAATACTACATATATATATACTAAACTTGACCTACTGTTACATTTGTAATTTTAAGAAGTACCTACCTATGAAATTAGTAGATCGCACAGGGTTTCGTCAGTAAAAAGTCGATCTTGGGTCTTATCTAGTTGGACACCCCTGCTCTATACTATATTGTATCCATACTAATAATATAAAGCTGAAGGATTTGTTTGTTTGAACACGCTAATCTCCGGAACTGCTGGTTCTAATTGAAAAGTTTTTGTAGTGTTGGATAGCCCATTTATCACGCTACGACCAATAGAAGCGGAGCATCAATATTTTTTTTCTCTCTCTCTTATGTGACGCAGACGAAGTTGCGCGGGTCAGTTTCATAATTATAAGCTTACAAGTCCCTATTCTTGGTAAATTAATTTTCAACAATAAGAAATAGTCAATTCGTTTGTATCACCGTGAGCGGTACATGTCCTTAACTTAGATGTTTCTTACTCTACTGCGATGGGTCAACTGGGGAGGCAGTTTTATTTTCTTGAGTATTTTTAAGAACGAATGTTTTCCAATGTCAGTCTAACTCTACCAAGAACATCTCAATTCTTGACTAGTTTTTGTTATTTCTTATAACTGATATGAGACGGGTACTAGACTGGGTATTGATTATGGAATTGACTGTAGCATTATTTAATTGAAACCAATCTGGTGGGGTTACACATTTATTATTTATTCTTCGTAATTACAATGTGACTGTCTTCGTTTACAGCTCTGTCAAGAAGGGCAGTGCCGTAGCAGGCGCGTTCCCGCGTTACAATCATAACATCTTTTACCAATACTAAGCGCGTTCCATTACTGGCATATCATATGTTACATTGACCTTCTAATTCAACTAATTATTAAACGATCAAATTGTAGTTCTAATATCATCTCAGCGACAAAGAACGTCAAAACTTTGACAAAATGCTACTACTACTACTAGACTAAAATTATGAGATTTGTCAGATTTTTAGCCGTCATAAAAAAAAAACCGGCCAAGTACGTCGGACTCGCCTACCGAGGGTTCCCTACAAATTTGTAGGTACATATGACTCTTTAAATAAACACTATATATTTTTAATGATTTCATTACGAATGTGTAGTTTTCAGACTTTTTCCTATACTTTCTTGTTGTATACATTTTAAATAACGAATATCCTACAAATAAGAGTATTGTCTCTTACTTGTAGTATATGACGTTAATACTTGCCAAATTTCATAGTTCTAGGTCAACGGGATATACCCTATACATTTTGATCCCCTTGAGAGTGTCGAAATGGGTACGTATCAAAATCCCGAAAGTTCATAATACCTATGATTGAAATACCGACGTCCAAAACACCGAAATTCAAAATACCGAAAGTTTTAAATGCCGATAGTCGTTATATCGAAACACAAAATACCGATGTTCAAATGCCCGAAAGGACGAAATCCCGAATGGACGAAGCTCGGGACCTTAGGGCACCCCGACACGGACAGGTATGGTTAGAAGGGTGTGGCGGAGTCTAGTGAGCGAGCGAAGCGAGCGAACACATACTCCGCCACACCCTTCGTGGTTATTTTTTTTGTAAAAGTCGGAGCCGAACTTCAGTAGTCTCCGAATACGCTTTAGGCAACTTTTAAGTGTTTTGAGGTAAGGTTTACAAAAACTCGTTTTTCTCGGAAACGGTGGCAATTTCGGGATTTTGTACTTCGGGATTTTAAACTTTCGGGCAAATGAACTTTCGGGATTTTAAACTTTCGACCAAACAACCATTCGGCGTTTGAATTATCGGGATTTCGTCCATCGGTATTTTAAAATTCGGTCTTTTAAAATTCGGAATTTTGATACGTACCCGTCGAAATATACGTTTTTTGCGGCATAAACAACGGTATCTTTTTTTACGTTAACTTAGAAGCTTGATTTTTTCACAACTTCAAGGGACTGTAGACCTAAGTGGTAGTACCCCTCTTGGCATAAAATTTTAAAGCATAATATAGTTTGCCATAACGTTTTCTCATAATAATACTGCTGCATAATAATGCTTTGGCATAATGCAAAGCTTAGCATAACTATCATTTAGTCTAATATGTTTTGGCATCGTTGGAGTTGTATAAATTTTAAAGGCATAATATTTATTCGTCTAATATTCACGCTCTGGACTAGGGGCACCCCGGTTCGGACAGGTTAGGTTAGAAGGGTATGGCGGGGTCGTGTGAGCGAGCGAAGCGAGCGAATAGAACATTATGCTTTATAAAATTATGCTTCATTATTATTATGCTAGCAGTATTTATGGCAACTAGCAGTATGGCAATACATTTATGCCTAATAATATTATGCGTAATGTTCATTATGCTGAATTTCGTTAGGCCAATGTAAATTGTGCAAATATATTTTATGCTTATTATTAGTAAACCAGACCTAAGTATATGATTTTAATTTCACAAAGTGATGCTATAAGGGTTCCGTTTTTTTCTTTTTGAGATACGGAACCCTAAAAACCTTTCAAAACCAATCCTTCAACACATCTGAGATTTGAGCCTGCCTCCAATGATACTGAATTGTTAACGAATAACTAAAACATTTACTGAAGGAAAGGGTTTCAGCCGGAGCTAGGTACTTAAAGGCGTCAAGGTAGAAGCCTTAAATACTTGATGTTCCACGAAATATTTAACACTGTTACTGCAAATGGGAGAGTAGGTTTTCTTGTTTCATTTTGAATGGATCGATTGTTATCCTTTCAGGCACATATTTAGATTCGTTCAATGAATAGAGTAAAAAAGAAGGAGGTTATCAATTCGACTGTATTTTTTTTTATGTTTGTTACCTCATATTAACCGACTGGATGAACCGATTTTCATGTTTTTTTTTTTTTATTTGAAAGCTGGTGCTTCCCGTGTGGTCCCATTGCCACCATGTCAGAATCTGATGATGGAAACCCTGAGAAATCGAGGGCAACTCTCGAAAATTGTAGGCACGTATTTGGTAAAAACTTGATATTCGTGTGTATATCGGGCGATACTACAAAAGAATGAAGGTTTGGATCAGACCTGATGATAGAGACGACAGAGAGTCAAGAGAACTCCACATCGGTATGTAGGAACTACCAAGTGTTTGGGCTTATTTCATTTGTATTGACGAGACCTTTACACCGAAAGCACTTAGTTTTATTTTCATAACATAACATCACGCCGGTACGCTGTGAATGGGTACGCAGGTACCACTAAAAAGTGAAAAATAAAAAACTTTTTTACAAAAATTTAACCGACTTCCAAAACAAAACACTACAAACGAAAATCGGTTCATCTAGTCAGTCAATATGAGGTAAAAAACATAAAAAAAATACAGTCGAATTGATAACCTCCTCCTTTTTTTGAAGTCGGTTAAAAAAAATTTAACCGACTTCCAAAATAAAACACTACAAAGTATAAAATACCTAACTTTAATTTAGGAAGTCGGTGTGTTTGGTTATTTCGTTTTCTGACACCGACTTCCTAAATTAAAGTTATTTTATACTTTGTAGTGTTTTGTTTTGGAAGTCGGTTAAATTTTTGTAAAAAAGTTTTTTATTATTCTGTGTCTTCTGGGCAAAGGCCTCCCATATCATACCATGTCATACTGTAGTTCGTTTAGGCAATTACCTCAGTGAAAAAATACCTACTGAAATGGGCACAGCTCAAGGATCAATAATTGGCCCAACTGAGTATTTATTGTATGTAAATAACATGTGTAATATTATTCCAGAGGACTCCGTATACCAGTTTGCTGATGATACCTGTTTGGTAACCCATTTTTTACAAAATAGTGACGTCACAAGCCGCCACCCCTAATCATTGATGCGTTTTATGGCAATTTTTATTGATTTGGTAAAGCAAAAAATAAGTGTCTAATGTTTTTCGATACATTACTGACGTACTAAATAGGATTATATTTTTTTTTTTCTAAAATCATTCCTATATTCAACGCAATTACGTTCACCTTCACACAATTCACTTCTCGGAATATAATCTTCGCTGTATTATTCTCCTGCCTATACAAACAGCTGTTCCAGCCCTTCATTGGAGATAGTACTCATTCCTTGATATTCTAACAAATTGGAAAATCGACAGCAAGGCCAAGCCTCCCTCATCGTAATCTTCAGAGTCTTCAGACATCTGCGTCTATTTATTGTGAAGTATTTGCCATACTTTCAATAACGTACAGATATCGGTCTGTTTAACCAATTAATTGGTTAACTCAGCTTGCTAGGCTGAGTTACTTAATTAAGGTCAATGCTAGGTGCCGATAAGCTAATTAATGTGTTTCTTAATAAGTAACATGTCTAAATATGAATTTAATATATAATTGGAATACTAACGCTCGGTTACTGAATTGAAAATTTGAAGTTAAAAACGTGTCAAACTTTAAATTATTGCTTATTTTTAACAGATTCCCAATTTCAAATTCATGATTGTGAAACCTGGGGTACACACGTACTTAAAATACGTAACCAACCACACTGGGTTACGTTTCAAAATAAATCATTGGGCAAAAAAATCATCCACATAGCTTTCAACGGCAAAAGTGCCCAGAACACTGGGCATTTTTGGGCTTTTTTTTCGCCAAAAGAATATGCATTTCCATTCAACGCGGCAAAACTGCCATTGCTCTAGGTACTTTATTTTGCCATTGATAGCGATGTGGCTGATGATTTTTTTTGATACTTCATAATTTATTTATACGTGTTTGTAAATAACTTCTCGAATTTATTAGTCTAATGGTTCAATAACATTTTGAAGTTACTTTAATAAGTTAACTGTACATGTATAAGTTACATCTTGTTGTAAAAATAAACCATTCCCCAGTATCGTTTTCAACTCCCTCGTAGAAATAGACACAGGCCCGATTTAATCTGCCTCAGCCCCAACTTTATTGAGGTCGGCATCAACAGTCTAACCGGAGTCAGCTGAATACTAGTATTTTACATGAAACGACTGACTCTTGGTAAGACTGGTGCTAGATTTCTGGCTTCTTACCACCCGTAATGACTGTCAAAGATATACAAATTAGCTGGGACCAACGGCTATGGGCCTCATCAGAAGGCTCAAAGTCACTCAAAGGGCAACGGAGAGGGCAATGCTTGGGGTTTCCTTGCGTGATCGAATCAGGAATGGTGATATCCGCAAGAGAACCAACTTTCCCGACATAGCTCGAAAGATCGCCAAACTAAAGTGGCAGTGGGCAGGGCACATTGCTTGCAGAACAGATGGTCGATGGAGTCGAAAAGTTCTGGAGTGGCGACCGCGTACCGGAAGACGTAACGTTGGAAGGCCTCCCACAAGGTGGACCGATGACCTGGTGAAGGTCGCGGGTAGCCGATGGATGCGAGACGTACAGGACCGGTCGTTGTGGCGACGCTTGGGGGAGGCCTATGTCCAGCAGTGGACGTCTTTTGGCTGATATGATGATGATGATGATGAACGGCTATGCGTGCTTTCCGAGTAATTTAGTCTCGGTAGGTACATCATAAATGGACCAACCTCGAAGATAGACCCCTGTTTCTGTTATTATGTAGCCATGAGGTCCTCTTCCTAGATACAGACTTGAAATAGGGTTCGTGGGTCTCGTACCCGAAAGGTAACTAACGGAACCCTATGACTAAAGCGCTTATTACACTACTCGGTATTCAGGGCCCTAAGTGCCGATGTATGATAGTAGTTAGGGAGTTAAAGACCCTAATTAGGGTGACCGGAGCGGCCCGGTCTAGCTAGCTCTCTAAATCCCTTACTACCGGGCAGTGTAATAGCGTTTAGGGCGTTACTAAAATTCCCCGAAAAATGCAAGTCAATTGGCAAATTTGGTGTCAAAAAATCTACTGATTCCCCTCAAATTCAATATTTAGAATAATATCAGATAAATAAAATCGATATTTAGAATCCCCGCATTTTACCCACATTGGCAAGATTGGCAAGACCCCTTATAAATCCCCAATCAACTTGAGATTCCCCGCAGTTTGGGGAGTTCCCCACGCGTTGGCAACCCTGGTCACTTCACAACTGAGTTAGGGTCGAATCGACTGGCTAGTGTAATAAGCGGCTCCCTAGTTACCCCGTCCATCCGGCCGTCGGTCTATCTGTCTGTCAGCGGGCTATATCTCAAGAACCGTAATAGGTAGACAGTTGAAATTTTCACAGATTGTGTATTTCTATTGCCGCTATTATAAAAAATAATAAAAATTAAATTAAAAATCAAAGGGAGAGTCGGACTCGAACTTGGCCAGTTTTTTTTTTTAAATCCCATCACTCTCAAAACAAACAAAAACGAAAACAATTAAAGTAGTTCATCACAAATTTAATCTTACATCGGTCGTAAAGTTACAGAACAAGGAAAAAATACGAGAAATCTTTAGATTACAACGCTATGGTGAAGTGAATGGGCAATACACGCTTGTTTTGACTGTAACACTACCGTAAGTCAGCGTGAAGAGTGGCCGATGGGGTCGTAACTCCAAGTGTGATTTGCACTTGGGCAACTTATGTGAGGAGATTTTATTAGTTGATATATCGGTAGCTATGGAATTGAAGCTAATTTGTTGCATGTAGTTTTTTAGTAGAACTAAATTCTTTTAGGTAAAAGCATTTTTTTCTTTTTTTCCTCCCACTCTGGGTGAAGCAGAAGGGAGTGTCAAACTCTTACTGACTAAAACCCATCCGTGTTCCTCCTAATGCCTTTTGCGTTCCAGGGCCGCGGCGACTCTCTCGAACAAATCCCGCAACCCCGGCAGGCACTGGCCCTAGCGGGCCCCGTCCTTTATAAGTAAAAGCATGGACTAAACTAAGTATGTATTACATAAGAAATATGCATAAAATTCTTCCGATACTGACTGACTGAGTGACAGAAAGACAACGCACAGCCAAAACTACTGATATAGAAAGTAAACTAAAGCAATAGAAAGCTGAAATTTGGCATGTAGGTTCCTTGAGGTGTGTAGGGGAATACCTACTAAGAGATTTCCCCAAATTCCGAGGGAAACGGGAAAAAACGCCCATATATGCCCATATGTACGAAGTCGCGGACAAAAGCTAGTATAACATAAAGTTTAACAGAAAGAAAACCCGTTTGTTTGGCACACGGATACAAACGATGTAGGTAAAAAATAAAGAGACTTAATTCGAGTATTTCGTGAAGGGTAAGACTGGGTATTTATAGTACATCCACATTAAGCTTGTTATGTTGAGTCCCTCTTAATGGCGCACTACTCGATACAAATCCTGAGACTTGAATGTTTCAGAGAAATTCCAGACGAGATAGATATTATTAGACTAACTTGAGATATCAGTTTTAAAGCAAGGTATGTTGTTGCTGTCTGCATCATTTCAGTCAAAAGACGTCCACTGTTGGACTGCCCTATGCGTATCGAACCCAGCGGATTCCCACGACCCTCATCATCACCGGTCATCAATCCACCTTGTGGAAGCCCGCCAACAATGCGTCTTCGGGTACGCGGTTACCACTCCAGAACCTGTGATATTTTCACTCATGACCTGTCTGCGTACAATAAAATACCTACGTGGAATTTAAATTCATCTCACATTTGACTAAATTCATACAAATTGGAGTGTTGATAGTTCTCATTGCAAATTTGCGCATTTAATTAGCCTGCATTTGTATATACTCATTAATGTGATACCCTAAACTGTTAGGGCACATGAGATATGGAGACATAAAATAATCTCAATTGCAATTTGCGCCACGAAACAAAATTTTTATTCTTGACATTTCCAGTATGAGCTGGCATTATGATGGAAACCAGAATTGAGACAATCAGTTTATACTGCTCTTCTGTAAAATTAACACCATTGAAAAGGTGAAGTAAGCGGTCAACCCACCTAGTGAAATAATTATGTATGTGTTACGAATGACAGCTCAATTCAAGAGGCACGAGGATCGCCAAACTAAAGTTCTGGAGTGGCGACCGCGTACCGGAAGACGCAACGTTGGAAGGCCTCCCACAAGGTGGACCTATGACCTGGCGAAGGTCGCGGGTAGCCGATGGATGCGAGACGCACAGGACCGGTCGTTGTGGCGACGCTTGGGGAGGCCTATGTCCAGCAGTGGACGTCTTTCGGCTGATATGATGATGATAATGAGACCAAGTGCCATTTTACTAGCGATGGCAATAGGAAACGTGCACGGCGTTAACTATGCCATCTAGTGTTACATATTCAAAACTTTAAGGTTAAGAATACTTGACGTTGACGCTTCTGTGCTGCCACCTATAGTTCCTGCACGCTCCGTTTAGGGGTGCGTGCACAGAGTAGCGTTGCAATTTCGAAAGTTATAGGTAAATTAATATGCTTGATAATGACACTTTTGTGCTTCCACTTATAATAGGAAATAAGCACGCGATATTAGCTGTAGTAAACAATCATGAAACATTTTTTTTAAAAACCTTCATCAGCGATGAAGTTATAAAGCTTCAAAGATTACAATTAGAAAGAGAAGTCCAATATGAACTTTGACGTCAAATTCCATGATTGATTCCATATTCAGCTGCCAAAGAAAACAGCGTTTTCGCGAGAGGGACTCGAGGTGTTTTTTGAGCAATTTTGATTTTATTTTCACTGGTCGTATTATATTTTTGTATATTTCTGATAAACTGTATAGATAATAAATATTTTTAATGCATATTCCCTATTCCGTTACGTTCCTTGTCAAAATGCCAAAATAAAAGGAAGATATTGATCGCGTGTCATTTTGACAGCGCTTGTTAAATGTCAAACATTTTTGACGTTTTGAAAATCGCTTCTGTCACGGTACCACTGTCAGAACGTCATTTGTCTAGAAACTAAGGTCACTCTACTTAATTTTTCATGGTAAAATTTTTCGTTTACTTATTTAAACCGATTGGATAACTTGATAAGCAATGACTAGGAAACCTCCAATCCGTTTTCAGGGTTCCGTACCCAAAGGATAACCACAACGGAACCCTATTACTAAGCCTCCGTAGTCCGTTTGTCCGTCCGTCCATCTATCAGCGGGCTGTATCTCAAGAACCGTAATAGGTAGACAGTTGAAATTTCCACAGATTGTGTATTTCTATTGCCGCTATAACAACAAATAATAAAAATTAAGGTTTATGGTACTTAACCTTTCGTGTGCGAATCCGCAAGCATGCTATCATGCCGCTATTTCAAGGAGCGACTTAACACTTCAGCTAATTAATCACAAGAGCCTAGGCTAGCCAGACTACTATCAACAAACAATTTCTCTAGAATTATTACCCTTGTTTAATCTTCTCATAATAATTTAGATCCGTTAGAGAGCTGAGTTTCGCTGTAAATTATTTACGTATAACGACATTTTGATCGCCTGTCTAGCGGCTGTAGTTTTCCATTGAAGGGCTTTGTTGTCTAGCAAAATTACCTCGTAACAACTATTATTATGTAATCTAAAAATATGATATAGCATCTAAAAACTGCTAGGAAAAAAAAGAGAAAGAAAGTGAGTAAAACATTATTTAATTATGAAGTAGCTTCAGCCACGTTTTCTAACGCGATGCATGTCCATTTATTTGAAATTATTATTTGAGATAATTTCAATTGATCGCCACCAACCCAAGTTATCATAACATTTTAGTTAATTTTTACTTTCAGTCAACCAATAAATAATATTAGGTGGTTAAGGTGATTAAAAAGTAATTTATTCGAATTTGGCCGGGAGCTCTTTTTGAAGCGCAGGTTTTCTTAGATAAAAATACGGTATTTACATACAGTACCCGAAAACGCCCGACCACTTCCTAGTGTAACAAAAATAAAAATAAAAATAACTTTTTTTTGTTAAACAAAAATTGTGTATTGTTATTATAATTTATTACAGAACATGTTGTCCATAGATTGTTAGTAATACACTGAAACTTAAAAACTATGTTAGTAATACACACTAAAAAAACAAAAACAAGCTATGATAACTATCCTATATGTATACGAATCACACAAACCACTCAACCCACATAAATCTTCCAAAACAGTGTTTGCGAAATCATTCGCGAGACGAAACTAAAGAAAAGTAGATAAGAACTAAAGACGCAGACGTTGTTTGACTTCGATCTCAAATTGCGAAACTTGGCCTAGTCGTATATCTGCAAGTTCTGTGACAATATTTGAAGTTTACGCTTTAAGCATCAATCACGTAAGCGATTTTTGAGTGGAGCCGATGAGCGAAAGATTACCGCCCGCGCGGCGTGTTATCCGCGAACGAAGTTTAGCGAGCTGACTGAAAAGAAAACTAACGAGGTTTTGTGAAGAAGACGGGACGTTCTTTTGTTTATTATAACACTACATTCATCTATCTATACTAATTTATAAAGCTGAAGAGTTTGTTTGCTTGAACGCGCTAATCTCAGGAACTGCTGTTCCAATTTGAAAAATTATTTCAGTGGTAGATAGCCCATTTATCGAGGAAGGCTATAGGCTATATGTTTATCATCACGCTAAGAACAATAGAGCAGTAATGAAAATTGTGACGCAAACGTAGTTGCGCGGGTCAGCTAGTCTATACTAATATATAAAGCTGAAGAGTTTGTTTGTTTGCTTGAACGTGCTAATCTCAGGAACTACTGGTCCGATTTGAAAAATTCTTTCAGTGTTAGATAGCCCATTTATCGAGGAAGGCTATAGGCTATATATATTATCACGCTAAGATCAATAGGAGCGGAGCAGTAATGAAAATTGTGACGCAGAAGAAGTTGCACGGGTCAGCTAGTTTAATGATAAAATACATAATGTACAAACATGTTTATTATCTTCTCAAGACATAGTGAACATAAGTACTGAAATTGAGGCAGTCCTAGTTACAGAGGTATTTGCGTTGAAGCTGTCTCGCTTCTTCCCTTACTTACTAGCAAAACAATGCTCACCAGAGAATGGGCAGCAGCGTTCTCTGTAAAATGCAACACCATACACTGCGATCGCCAACCCGCCTGCCAAGCGTGGCGATTATAGCAAACCCCTCCCCCCCGCCCCTTTGGGGGAGTCCTATGTCCAACAGTGAACGTCTTTCGGCTGTTATGATGATGATGATATGGTGAAGAGTCAAAAGGACATGTTGCGCCGACCCCAATTAAAGAATAAGGCCAAAGGAAGAACTCGGATAAGGGCCAAGAGTATTATGATATTGGTCTTTCAAAACCGCAACTGTGTCATCTGCTTCAGAAAACCTAGATCTTGTTAAAGTTCTTTTGAAGTTTGGCAGACAAAAGATTTGCTTACCTTTCTGTTGAAGTTTTAGTCCTCTTACTAAAGTTTCGTCTTGTTGAAGTTGAGACCTTTAAATTGGATTCAAATAAATTACCTCGATGCTCAGATTAAGGTACGACATTTTTTTGTACAATCTGGTAACCGGCCCAACTTTAGCTTACTAGTATCTAGATAGTGGACGTGAGATAGCAGCAATATCACGCCATGTAAAAGACGATGTCATATAATTCACTTCCATGCAGTTACATTGCAAGCCCACTTCTACTACTTTAAAATACTAGATTTTGCGAAAGGAAGGAAAAAACCTTTTTTCCTGTCATGCGGATTTTCGATCACATCTTATCATTTAACAATTTTTTTTTTTCCTATTACCACGTGCGTAGAACGCAAATTGACTGCGCGCCACCCGCATGCGGGTGCAAGTTGGTCTACCGCCACTGTTGTTTTTATTGACGTGTAGGTCACACACATTGACACAAATGGTCACAATTATACGTTAAAAATGAAAACAGACATACGGATAGACACGTTTGCGATACACAAGACATTGTAGTGGTAACAAAGTCTTTGTCCTGCGTACGGGCAAGAGCATGCTTTTATTCGCATGCGGGTCGAATCCGCATAACAGAAAGAGGAAATAATTTTCTATTGTAAATTATTTTTTCAATTAAACCTTTCGTGTTTTACATAACAAACGTGTATCAAAGTACTTTACGTGATTACTAATTACAATTAATTATAGATAAAAGCTAGTGTAATGTATGACCTGCATTCTTTTTCACCTCCGTTTTCAACGAAGCAATTTCTAACTTATAAAACACGTCGCTATTACAGTTTTTCTAATGAAACAAACTTTAACAATAGGGCTAGCTGGACAAAGCTAAATTAATTGACATTCCCGGGAAATGCTGCATGAAATACTAAAGATATTCTTACAGTTTTTCATGTTACAGTTTCGTGATATAGTTCTACTGTTTTCCGTTAAATGGATTGTTAAAAATGGAATTATTATGTGTGATTGTGTGCTCTGACATTTTATAATAGGAACTGTTTTTTTAAACTCCTTTTTGTGCATTTATGTTTAGGCTAAGGTTTTGGATGTAGTGTCACCTGAAATAAATTAATATTATTATTACTAATAGGCTAGATTATTTGACATGGGGCTTTAAGATAACTGGCGAAACGTGGGCATAGGTATCTACATCATGCTTAGGTAGGTGTGAGGAATACAATCATAATGTAATGTGTCAATAATCTAAACTAATATTATAAAGAGGAAAGATTTGTTTGTTTGTTTGTTTGAATTGAATAGGCTCCGAAACTACTGGACCGATTTGAAAAATTAGTAGTAGTTTCGGAGCCTATTATTCAATTCAAACAAACAAACAAATCTTTCTTCTTTATAATATTAGTATAGATTTAGGTTGGTTATGTATACCTAAATTACACTTTAAATTATGCAAATCGGACCTTTCGTTTAAAAGCTACGACGGGTATAAAAATACTCTAAGTAAGAAAAATGTCGCAGATTGAGCGAACAGCCCTACGTTTAGTCTTTTAATAAGTAATTTACACGTTAGCCTTTAAAGAGGGAGGACAAGGAGGTGAAGTTCGTGGAGTTCCTACTAAACCCACGCGAACGAAGTCGCGGGCGAAGTGCTAGTTTATTATAAGACTGATAGGTGATGTTTTATTTTAATATGAAATACCCTGTTGGACCACGAAACATGAAACAACGGTTTCTGAAAAAAAATATAATTTTTGACATTGATTTAAGTAGATTTCAGACTGTCAAAAAATATTCAATTGTTTATACAGATACTGGTCGCAAATGATTGAAAAATCTTGGATAAGTAGACTTTGTTCTAAACTTTTTACTTCCAACTTTTGGGTCAATGTTAATGTGATATTGGAAAATAAAGATAGTGTACTTTCATGGTCGAGGTTAGCAAAAGTAAACAAAGATATTTGAAAATTGAAAGAACAAAGGAAAGATAAATGAGAGTTTAACAGTTCTTGGTAGAGGTCACTTTCGAGGCCTTTCATATGTTCAAGTCACAATACTCAGTTTTAGTGCGTTATATAAAAAATAATATCAACCTTTTTATATTAAGAAATAAAAGCAAACATTTCTAAATAAATCTGCATACATTTTATTTCTGCCCTAGATAACATGAAAGTATAAAGTTAACGCTTAAGGAGTAAAAAGTTGTGCACCTAGATATTCTTTTGTATGCCAGATACAATGAAACTGTGTTAGAAATGAAATAAAAATAAAATGTATGATCTGTCTGAGCTGCCTGCTACGACGCGTAGCAGGCGGCGGTGGCGTAGCGCTTTCGAAGCAACGTAGAGCCTTCGTAGCTAACGTAGAGCTTTCGTAGCCGCGTAGAGCCTTCATAGCCAGACGATCTGTGAATGCTGGAAATAGAAAATGTTCTTCATTTTGTGTTTTATGTGTCACGGATATGTGAGAGGTGAATTTATGTGAACTATAGGAACAGAAAAGGAGTCAAATGAGTACGAAACATTACTGTTTTATATGTTCAGCTAGAATTTTTTGGAAGGTTGGTATTTTAACGATATGAATTTTAAATGATACCTTAATTTCCTTTGCGATCATAAGAGTAATAACTCTAAACGTGATTAAAAAGATTAGCACAACACATTAACCGATTACAAAGCTTCCAAGTTTGAAGTTCATTACTTTGTTAAAAATTATTTATCTCCATAATTGGCAACAAAATGTCACAGGACCCTCATCACGGATAACTCAACTATGGCCCAGTTTACACCCACTCACAAAACAAAATAAATAAATTAACGCGGGCATTATAATTAGAAAAGTGTTTAAATAAACACTGCCCCTTAAGCTTTCTGTTACAAAATTATTTTCAACTCTGGCAGGCTTTCGCGAAAAGGTAACAACTTGTTTAAAAAATTATGAGCGAGAAATTGTTTTCTTTGTTCATAAACAAATAAAAGAAAAGAAAAAATGGCCAGATTCCGACTATCGTTCGTCTTTTGTTTAATATTATAATGTTTTTGTTTTGAGATGGATCAGACCGCCGCCGTAGAGAAAGTTTCATTCTTACTGCGACGGGGATTGTCGAAATGCCACATTATACACCGCGAAATTTTAATGGTAATTTTCTCGCAGCAGAGCGATTAGCCATCAGTGGTACTATCGAAACATATCGTTAAACTTATAAGAATAATATTTCTGTTTTCAAATGATTTAAAAAAATACTCATAAACTCGAAAACGTGAGAAACAATAGTAGTTCAATAGCGATGTAGGTACTCAAAACGCACACGTTGCCGATAAGTGAATAGCGATTCATAAATGTTCTGAGGCCTAGCACGAATATTTTGACGTATAGAAACGTTAACGTAAGTGAAATTAGAATGTGAAATACTACAACACCATATTATTTTGGTTTAATATTATGGGACATACACAATTTATATCATTAAAAAATACGAATATATCTAATTCAAATAAATATTATGTGCAAAACGAGTATTGTAGCCATTTTGAAATTTTACATTACGTTACTATACGTCAAAAATATTCGTGCTAAGCCCTCAGAGCAAAATAAGCTCTCATGTGTAGTGATAGGTACGGCATTAACTGCACGCACGAATCATCCATATTTTTTAAATCTAATGTATTACCAAGACAAAATCATTTCGCCGCGGGAACGCAACCGTCAAAATTCACGGTGTATAGGATCAATCACATGACATGTCGACATTGTTTGTCAATCCCACCGGCCCTCTTCTACCATCGGACATCCAGACGCACTGCATCTTACCATCCCTACCTTGTTGCTATTCCACCAATTCGCACTAAGCGTTTCCATACGTCTTTTATAATGCGCACAGCAAAGGAGTGGAACTCTCTGCCTGCATCTGTGTTTCCAAAAGCTTACAACCCTAATCTCTTCAATGTCAGAGTGCACAGGATCCTTCTGGGTAAACTCGCTCCATCGTAGACTTTGTCTCTGTCATCTCTGACCTAGACTAGTCAAGAGCAAACCCATCACAAACAAAACATTAAAATTAAAAAAAAACCTTTACGCATATTTTTGACGTTTTGATAAGGCTCTACACAAGTGACAAAATGGCATTTGTCTAGGGCCTGAGGAAAAGGATACCTGTATGAATTTGGGGCAGTCTTTTGCCCCAAATTCAAAAAAATATATTTAAATAAAGGATATTTTTTTTGGATGTTCTCGTGAATTTTCTTTTTCGATATTACGGTTAGTTAATGATTTTGGGAGCACATCACATTCATGAATTTCATTTTTTACCGTTTAACAAAGTGGGATGTTGACATGTGATCCCACCTTTTTACTGCAAGATACTGTGTAAATACCTTTGAATTTGATGAACTGTTGAGGGGCTTGCCTGATAGTTGAAAACATTTTGATTATTTTTTCTAAGTTCAAAAATATAAATGACAGTGACATCATAACCAATTGCAGGACATTGACCTTACTAATTGCACTCCACTTAGCAAGGATCGTCGCTCCATTTCGCCTGAGGGCATCCCGTATTACATTGCCAATTCGGTCTCCACTCAGAACACTTCTGTCCTAAATGCCATTAGTTACACAGCTAATAAAATTATTTAGATTGAATTAAATGTTGATAAATCTACTATCATAATTATGTGAGGGGGTGCATGTTTGGGTGTTTGTATTTTTATTATTCAATCACGCCTCACGAACGGACTTGGATGCAATCGGGAACAAGGATAAAGAACGGCCTGAGACCCTACTGTGTCGTTAAAAACCATTATGATTTCAATGTGGGAAGGAGACGAAGCTATACAAGAACTGTCTCTTTTCCACAACGAAATCACTATACTTTTAAGGCGTTATTTTGCACATCATAGTAAAAGAAATGAATTGTTAGAATTTATGCCCTGATTGTACGTTCGTTTTGGATGTAGTTTTCACGGGCAAAACCTAGTAAAATATGTAGGATTTTTTGTGCATTTATTTCGAGTCGGAAGACTGCAATGCTGTAGTAACGTCCTCATTGCAAAGAGTCGCCCTCGCTTCGATCCAATTGATTGCACAGAACTTTGTGCATAGTTCCGCACAAAACTTCCACAGCCGTTTTGCAAAGATGTCCGTTACCAAGAAAGTATAAAAAACTTGAATCAAAGTTGCTAGATATTTATTTGCCTTGCTTTTTGTGGATAGGTTTATTCACACGGTGATTTTTTATTGGAGTTGAGTTTTTAATTCGGCAATATTTTTAGGGATACCCAATAATATAAACAACTTTTATTTTGAGACCAGTCAGAAATTACGCAGGTAAAATCCATATGAACATTGGCCTCCCACAAGGTGGACCGATGACCTGGTGAAGGTCGCGGGTAGCCGATGGATGCGAGACGCGCAGGGCCGGTTGTTGTGATGGTGATGATGTGAATATTAACAAAAACATACTAAACAGCTGATTTCATACTTCAGAATCTATTTATTACTAGCTGACCCGCGCAACTTCCTTTGCGTCACATTTTTCATTACTGCTCCGCTCCTATTGGTCTTAGCGTGATGATATATAGCTTATAGCCTTCCTCGATAAATGGACTATCTATCACTGAAAGAATTTTTCAAATCGGACCAGTAGTTCCTGAGATTAGCGCGTTCAAGCAAACAAACAAACAAACAAACTCTTCAGCTTTATATATTAGTATAGATTAATATAAATGTGGATGGATGAAGAGGGAGAGGGAGGCCAAAGAAAAAATGATTGGATTGTGTGAGGAGTGATATGAAAGAAAAGGAAGTTAGTGACAACGGTCACGCATTCTGTGCTGACAGCACAGTAACTTGGGATAAGAGCAGTAAGACGATGGTTTTGGATATAATAGCACATGTAGTTTATATTTAAGAGTCGGTATTTTCATTTCGTGAAACATTGTCAACGAATTAATCATAGCACTTTGTTTTTAGTATTATTAGCTCATAGTCAAATTTCGCTGTGAGCTGCAAGTCTGACGTTATGTAATTAGGGTCGAACTTATTGTTATTTTCTGGGCATAATGCCAAATTCCGGGCTGACTAGGAATTTCATAAAGATCCACTTTGCTGGACATTCTTTGTTATTTTTTTATTCAGAAATTCTTTTATTTTTTTATTCCCAGGCAGAAAGTATCCCTTTCTGCCTGGGAAAGGTTTTATAACATAACGAAACTTAGAACTGGCTTATTTCTCATACTTAGATTTAATATACCACAGAACCAGCTAACTCTCTTCCTATAAAAACTTTATTACAAATAATGGAATTCCCTGCCAGAGTCTGTGTTTCTTGATAGCTTTGTAGCTATCAAGAACTCTCTAGACTTAAAGACTCCCAGATTGTCCTGGGAGTCTTTAAGTCTAGAGTGAACAGGTTACTTCTAGGCAAGCGTGCTCCATCTTCGACCACATCATCCCTTACCATCAGATGAGGTAGTGGTCAAAGGCATGCCTATCAATAATAAAAAAAAACCACAACCAACTTCCAAATAAAAACACTACAAAGTACAAAATAACTTTAATTTCGGAAGCCGGTTATTTTCTTCGTTTTTTGACTGAAACCCTACTTTTTTTAAATTGGTTAAAAACGTTATACTCTCTCTAAGGCAGTCGAGTAAAAATTATAATAAAGGTGAAATAACATAAAAGGTCTTTTTTACCTTCATTTGATTCATGGAACCGTCATGACATGGGCAAAGTCTTTGAACTTTTATTGCAAATCAACCTACTTTTCAAAGTTTGTGAAAGTTAAGAATTTTGTCAGAACTTCCATTTACATGGTAATCTTTTTGAGAGGAACATGATGAATCTTAAAATGTGAGTTTGCGCACAAATCAGGTTTGGATTTTGAGAAGAGAAACTTATATATTATATTTACCTGCTTGAAAAGCATTGGTAATGTATACCTTTAAGTTTTCCTTCTAATGTACGACGTACATATATACAACCTCTAACAGAATAAACGCAATACCTCTTAAGCAGTCATTGAATTCATCATTATGAACAACTTTCACTATGGGACCAACACTGAAATCACGAAAAAAAAGATGAGTACAATGAACCCTTAAGAGGTATTGCGTAACAGATTCATTTGATATGTCACTTGATATTGTTCAAAAACTTTTTAAGTTTTCTAGTTTGACCCCCAAAAGTGACCCCCATACTAAAAATTTAATAATTTACGTAACACGTCCGTGTTCGGGTCGTAGAAGTCCGTATGTATACCAAATTTCAACAGAATCGGTCCAGTGGATCCGGAAAAAACTGGCTGTGGCAGACGGACAGACAGACACCCGAGTGATCCTATAAGAGTTCTGTTTTTTGTTTGGAACCCTAAAAAAACCTCATTACTACCAACAGACAACTACAGGGGTAGCATAATTACAAAAAAAAAAACGAATAACAAGGTCCCGTACACCACTACAAAAAACTCACAAACACCAGGCCTCAAGTATTTTTTTTTTCAAATTTTTTAATTACACACACTTCGACTTCAGTGGAGTTAGTTATTTTATTTCTCATAGAACTTTCCGACCGCGGAACGACGAACCGAGAAAAGTGTGTCACTTTTAGATTGCTGTTCAGAAATTATTGTATAGCGATGTACAGCTTGGAGATATGAAATTGTGATTGTTATAATGCCTGTAGATTGTTCATCATCATCATATCTGCCGAAAGACGTCCACTGCTGGACATAAGCCTCCCCAAGTGTTGTCACAACAACCAGTCTGTGCGTCTCACATCCATCGGCTACCCGCTACCTTCACCAGGTCATCGGTCCATCTTGTGCGAGGTATTCCAACGTTACGTCTTTCAGTACGCGGTCGCCACTCCAGAACTTTTCGGCCCCATTCACCATCTGTTCTGTGAGAAATGTGCCCTGCCCACTGCCACTTTAGTTTGGCGATCCCTCGAGCTATGTCGAGAACCTTGGTTCTCTTGCGGATATCATCGTTCCTGATTGTTAAAGGAACTTAAAATAAAAATGTAGCTTCATTTTGTAAATAATATCCTACTTAATATTCTACGTCTGGACTGAAACAAACACTAAACTTCTACACGTACTGCCTAGTACGTGTAGAAGTTTAGTGTTTGTTTGCCACTCAGTTATTCCTTAACGGGTTTGAATATTTGGAACCGCGGTTGAAGAACGGGAATGGGTCCTTTAGAATAGCAGACGATATTGCGGCAGATGTAGGGGAACATGGTGGGACAAATTTGACTCCTAGTGATAGGACGTTCGTGGAATGTTTTTTGACATGCATGCGGGCAAAGTTGATGACAAAAGCTTGTACTTTCATATGTAGTTGTCCCATATTGTGTTTTGTCATTATTTGAGTTCTTGTCATGATTTAAGAAGTAACACGTAGAAAATCAGTACTATTAGGGTTCCGAACATCCATAAGAAACGTAACCCTTTTATAGGATCACTCGGGTGTCTGTCTGTCCGTCTGTCACAGCCAGTTTTCTCCGCATCTGCTGAACTGATTCTGCTGAATTTGGTACACATATGGACTTCTGCGAACCAAACATGGACGCGTAACGTAAATAAATAAATTTTGGGTATGGGGTAATTTAAAAAAAAAAAGTAGCTCTAACTGTATTTTGTTGATATCGAATGAAGGGGTTTTAGTTATTTTTTTTCATAATTTTAAAATAAATGGGTTTGAAGTTATTCAAGAAATAAGACCAAAATTGACCATTCCCTTTATTTCTGCAAATAATAGTTCTTTACCTACTAATTACAGGAAAAGCTATAAAAAGTCTATAGTGTCAAAATAACATGTTACAAAAATGAAATTGGTTCGGAACCCTTTGCACGCAAGTCCGACTCGCACTAGGCCAGTTTTTATTTTAATAGGTAAACTAGCAATTTTGCTGGAATGCAGCCAGTCTTTCGATGAATTTCCATTATTTCAACTTATCGATAAATAGTTACGGAGTTTGTTTGTTAAAATAATAACATGCTGACCGCCAGTAATTAATTTTGCACGTTCGTGATACAACAATATTGTTTTTAGCGCTGAGTGACACGTGGCATGTTAAAGCAATACTGATCAAAATGTGTGTTATTTCAAATTGTATTCGTATTTAAATAACAGACTTTATTAGTACCGGTTTCAGACAAAAAGCTAAGCTTTCTAGGAATTCTTTGTTAAAATCAGAAAAACTACTAAACTTATTGTTTATTACCTACTGACATTTATGGAGGATTTTTACGTTTTCGATTTTTCGTGACGAAAAAGTTGAGTGATGAAGAAGTGAAGACCATATGACTGACTTGGAATATCGTTAAGTTGGCTTAACTAGCTATGTAAGTATGAAAAAAAAACCGGACAAGTGCGATTCGGACTCGCCCACCGAGGGTTCCATACAAATTTGTAGGTACATATTATTTTAAATAAACACTATATTTTTTATGATTTAATTACAAATGTATAGTTTTCAGACTTTTCCTTATACTTGTAGTACAAGACGATATTACTTGACAAATTTCATAGTTCTAGGTCAACGGCAAATACCCTAAAAAATTTTGATTTCCTTGAGGGTGTCGAAATATACGCTTATTTTTTTAACGTTAACGTAGAAGGTTGATTTTTTCACAGCTTTAAGGGACTGGAGTAATGTTTTTAATTTCAACACGATACCTCTACGCGTTCCCAAAATAAAGGGTCCTGACAGACAGACAGACAGATGGACAACAAAGTGATCCTATAAGGGCTCCATTTTTTCCTTTTGAGGTACGGAATCCTAAAATTACCAGAATAGCTCTGGTAATTTTAGGCGAGCTAAGCTAAACTAACCTAGCTTAGATAATATTGGTCTTCAACTGAGCTAAATAACATTGGTCTTTACCTATTAAGCCACAAGGACTAGTTTCTAACAGAATACTGTTGTAGAATCCTACAATTCTGGTCCTTAAATTAATCTATATTATCGATACTTAAAATTATAAAGCTGAAGAGTGTTTAGATGTACGCGCGAATCTCAGGTACTACTGCTTCGAATATAAAAATTATTTTAGTGTTGGATAGCCCATTTATTGCCCACTTATTGAGGACTAGCTGACCCACACAACTTCGTCTGCTTCACAATTTTCATTAATGCTCCGCTCCTATTAGTCTTAGCGTGATGATATATAGCCTATAGCCTCCCTCGCTAAATGGGCTATCTAACACTGAAAATAACTAATTTTTCAAATCGGACCAATAGTACCTGAGATTAGCGCGTTCAAGCAAACAAACAAACAAACTAAAAAACAAACTCTTCAACTTTGTATATTAGTATAGAATAGAGCTATACTATATAATATCACGCTACGACCAACAGGAGCGGAGCGGAGCATCGATTTAAATTTTACAGAAACTGGGAAAATATCTCTCTCTTATGTATCTCAGACGAAGTTGCGCGGGTTAGCTAGTTAAGAGGAAACATAGGCGGCGAGACTTTGTATGTAAAAAGTCATAATTCGAAGTTTGGCTCTCGACTATTTTCTCCTCCAATATTGGACCGATTTAAGAGATATTTCACAAACTGGATAAGAAGGATATATACTGTGTCACTGTGTCCCTATGTTTTCCTTTTTTTAATAATAGTTGCCAAAATACTATGACTAGGGTACAAATTACTATACTATTAATGACTAGGGCTCTATTGACAGCGATTTGCGATGGTTAATAAATCATCAAAAAAGGAAAACATAGGGACAGAGTATTTATATCCATCTTATTCAGTTTTTGAAGTATCTCTTAAATTGGTCCAATATTGGAGGAGACAACAGTCGAGATCTAAACTTCGAATTATGACTTTTTACAAACAAAGTCTCGCCGCCCATGTTTCCTTTTAAATAATAAGCACAAAAGACCTGTGACGATTTTTCATTGCCTAATTGTTACTACTGCCCATAAGCTTACCGACGTTATATACAGATTTGAGAATGTACTACTAACTGTAGAAACTGAGGCTTGACGCCTTTGCCTTCTCACTAAGAAAAGAAAGAAAGAAAAATGTTTATTTGGGGCTCGCACAAAACAGACAGATGTAAAATTACTTAAAACTAAAAGTAGTCTAACTAAGCAATTAGCCACCTCCTCAGATCAAGAGATATCCCCCTCAAACCACTAAGCCGTCTACAAACATTTTAATCTAATTCTCCTTGGGACATCACCACAAACGGACATCACAATCAAGGAATCTCCCGACAACACGACAAATCAAATGGCTCGCTAAGACTATAATGTCCCGCTGGGGAATGTCCCGAGATTTATAGTCTAGGAGACCGGGACTTCGGGCTGTCATGTCGTGGTGAATCTTGGGCTCTTAGACTAATTGTGGTGTGTATTTCGTTTTTGGGCTGCAATTATTTTTAAAGTCTTGACCCTTCTCGTGTGTCGGAAACAATAGCTTCCCAGGAGTGCAGTAAAAGGTAATTAATGGATTGTTTAGGGAAGGGTTTTCTGTCGATTGATGGTGTAAGCTCGATCCATGGATTCCGATAAAGTTATAAAGGATTGAATTTTGACTTGATTTTCAGTGTTCTGTGCCCGAAGAGTAACCAACGGAACCATATTACTAAGCCTTCATTGTCCGTCCGTCCGTCCGTCTGCCTGTCTGTCAACGGGCTGTATCCCAAGAACTGTAATAGTCAAACAGTTGAAATTTTCACAGTTTGTATTTCTATTGCCGTAATAAAAATAAAATCAAATTAATCTTTAAACACGTTTCTTGTATGGGAGGAACGTGTTTTTTGCGGTTCATGATACAGAACCTTTCATGTAAGAGTCCAACTCGCACTTGGCCAGTTTTACAGTTATTGTTTGCTCGCGATTTGTCACTATCACCAATTATGGTTAGCGATAATGTAGTCTACAATAAAACACGCTTGCCTGCAAGTAACCAATTCATACTTGACTTTAGTACCTTCAGATTGTAGCTACTGAAACTATGAATGTAATGGTGAATCTCTGTGTTTGTCTTTGATACCTATAGTTTCAGGAATAAATCTTAGAAACGGTTCCATATAAGCTCATATTACAAGAAAACAATGGAAACATTTCAGTCCTGAATTTATAAGCGTCGCCTTATACGTGTGCAAAGCCGTAGGGCAAACTAAAGGTAGCCCCATGTGTTTATACAACTGTCTTTATCTCAAGTACCTACCTACCTCACCATGTAAGTAATAATAATACTTTATTTTGTACGGAATACAAAGATAGTACAGAATTGTGTCATTAAAAGCATGTTGTACAACAGTGACAAAAATTCAAGGTCGAATGTCTGACTTCTAAACTAGGCAATAAGCCTGTGTCTTAGAAGCCATTGTTCCCCGAAATTGAGGTGACAAACATATATTTATAATACACGTGCAAGAACTTCTTATCTACACTAATATCATAAAGAGGAAAGATTTGTTTGTTTGTTTGTTTGAATTGAATAGGCTCCGAAACTACTGGACCGAATTGAAAAATTCTTTTAGCATTGGATAGCTACATTATCAGGGAGTAACATAGGCTATATATTATCCCCGTACTCCCACGGGAACGGGATCTACGCGGGTGAAAACGCGTGCGGTCCACTAGTGTTAAATAAAAGGAAAACAAATGAGAACAAATGAAATACAAAAAAAAAAGTGTGTAGGTATAATGTCTTAAAGCTCAAGTCGTTTCATTTTCAAGCTATGTACTATTATAGAATCTGTAACAGAATAAACGCAATTCCTCTTAAGGGGTCATTGTACTCATCATTATGAACAACTTTTACTATGGACCAATCCCGAAATCGCGAAAAAAATAGCTGTTCAGTACATTTTGTCGAGTTATGCGCACATAAATGTATGGGGAGTCGATTTTTTTTCGCGATTTTCAGTGTTGGTCCCGTAGTGAAAGTCTGTAACAGGTTGTATATTGTTAGAAACTACAAAAATAGCGATTGATAACATTGTCATAGCAGTTGAAGGCAGGGCCGTTATGGACCCGAAAGACTGCAATGACAAATGCCCACGACGTACCATACATATGTGTATCCAACGACGCTTTTCAACAGACACGAAAAATTAAAAAAAAAATTAACATATAATATTTCGAGTAAATGTGTTGAAAAATATGTACTTATTGCGACAGTATGCTTAGATGCACATTAATGTTCAAAGAAATTTTTAACAACACAATATTACAAAATTCAATTCTTCGTTTAAACTTTTTAAATAAAATTAAAATCACAAAGCACGACTAACATCAAACCACGCCCTTTTGAAGAAATATTCGAAAAGAAGAATTCGTTTCTTTTATAAGAATACAGACGGAACATAGTTTGAGCAAAAAACAAGGCTGTTAAGAACTTTTCAAGTTACATTTAAGATGTCGCTTCGTTCATGAAATAGAAACCGTCTGTATATTATGGTAACGGGATGTCTATTTATCTGTCTGCTTGCACTAATCTGAAATATTTTACCACTTTTTTCATAATCATGAATTCGTGCAAGGAAAACCAACAGTAAGTGTAAGCGTTGATTCGGAAAACCTTAACTATGTTCATTAGCCATTGAAGATGCTGTACATATTTTGAAAAGTATTTACTTCTACAACCCAGAAATACCTGTAATCGGACCAGTACCCAGTAACTGGGTTGTAGAATTCAGATAAACTATCAGTCCATACAAAAAATTGATACTCAGCTCCATCCCGTCACTGAAAATCGATCCCAGCTTAGTTGCGAAAGAAACTAGAAAGATGATGATATGAGAATAAAAGTATACTTACCCAAATTATTGTAACTTTTGCTTACACCAGTAATAGTCATTTCTGTTGTTCTAATCACTACATTTTGCCATAAGGTGTCGGCCGGTACCGTATGGTGCCGTAAGAGAATAATACCATCCCATCACTTCCCGTGGGTGTCGTAAGAGGCAACTAAAGGACTCACCAGAGAATGGGCAGCAGCGTTTTTTGTAAAAAGCAACACCATACACTGCGATTGCTAACCCGCCTGCCAAGTGGTGATTATGGTAACCCTTTGGGGGACGCCTATGTCCAGCAGTGGACGTCTTTCGGCTGTAATGATGATGATGATGATGATGAATCACTACATATTATAAAACAAATTCCTCCGCCGCGTCTGTCTGTCTGTTCGCGATAAGCTCAAAAATTCCTGCACCGATTTTCATTCTGTTTTCACCAATGTATAGAGTGGTTTTCGAGGAAGATTTTAGTATATAATTTGTCTAGAAAAAAAAATAGGAATCCTTAAGAAAATTGCAGCGCGGACGAAGTCGGGGCCAAAGTGCTAGTTATATCTAAAGAGAAGACAAGAAACCTTTTCTCTTCCCAAATTAATGTTTACCGGAAACTTAATGAGCCAACTCATCCAAAAATAATTATTTCCTTAATCACCCCGGCTTACCCCAATATTTTACGTGCACAATAGAAATAACAAACTGCTTAACCGAATACTTTCCTTATCCTCGAACAAGAAGAAACAGCTTTTCCGAAGTAATCAGATAATCGAACTAATAAATATTAATAATAAATAGCGTTATTTACTTAACGATTCCAGAGTAGATGAACTTGGATAAGGGATAGAAAGAAACGTGATATAGAAATAATTTATATAAACCTAAGTAATAATAGTTCACATATAGTTCGCAATAGCTATGGCTTTTTTTAAGGATGGGAAATCATCAAATTACTCCTCCCGCTCTGGGTGAAGCAGAAGGGAGTGTCAGACTCTTACTGACTAAAACCCATCCGTGTTCCTCTTAATGCCCTTTGCGTTCCAGGGCTGCGGTGACTCTTTTGACCAAATTGCGTAACCCCGGCAGGCACTGGCCCTAGCGGGCCCCGTCTTCTATGCTGACAGCTCTTTGAGGCGCGCGTGGAACACAGCGCACCGTCGACCCGAGCCTGGTTCTAATCGGATGGCGAGGTACCCAATGCTCGCCGTCCGCAGGGCCGCGGCTACGGTAGCCGGGAATCGCCCTGCGACTCCCGACGCCCGAGGCGTCTTCTTTTGTTGTGGCGGCTGGGGCGTGAGGTTTCCTTCTTACTCACGCGTTCGGCCTTCTCCCTCGCTAGCATTTCTGCTTCGCAGAAAGAGGTGACTGCTTTGCAATACCTGTGGCTAAGGATGCTATGTCGCGCCTCCAGAACATCTGGAAAAATGGTGGCATAGGTTTCAAGACTAAGGGCTGTTTGGTCAGAGCACTGGTTTTCCTGATTTTCCTTTATGGAGTTGAGACGTGGACAATCCGAGCAAGAGAAAGACTGAGAATTGACGCATTCGAAATGTAGTGCTGAAGGCGTATACTCTGAATCCCATGGACAGCCAAACGCACAAATTTGTCTGTTCTTTCTCAACTTGATATCAAGATCCGATTGTCTACAGTTTGCTTACAGCATATTTTGACCTATTTTGGCCACATAATGCAAAGGGGAGATAGCATTCTTGAAAAACTGGTAACTGTTGGCAATACCAAAGGAAAGAGAGCACGTGGCAGGTCACCAACGCGATGGTCTGACCAAGTGAAAGAAGCTACGTCCTCAAGCAAATTCCAATAGGTAGTGATGGTAACTTTGGAACGGAATCGATGGAGACAGATTGCCCGCTTAAAGGGGCCACGATTCTCAGTAATGAGGGACCGACTGAAGAAGAGAGAGTTCACAATAGCGTAAAAGCCTCGGGAATTATATGGATGCGAGACGCACAGGATCAGTCTGTTGATGTAGTGACACTTTGGGCATGCTTCTGTCCATCAGTTGATGTCTTTCGGCTGAAATTATGAATGCTAATGTTAAAGTTTCAGGCCATTAGTTGGATGCAATAGTGGCAAGCTTTAGTAATTCTCGCTAGACGATGATGATCAACGCCTGGAATGCAGTCCACTATGAGATCATGATACTGAAAAGTAATAAGTCATCCCGTGGTTGTTGATCGTGTATTTCTCGAAGTTAATAATTATAAGAAATCGACAGCTATTAGTTCATTTGTAACTTAGGTATAGCAAAGCTGACTTCCCCTACCAACTCGTGAAGGCTTTTTCTCAATTTTTATTTCTCCGTACACCCTCCGCCATCTTGATCGTTCGATACCTTGTTTATTTTTGTGGTCCATTTCTTCTTTCATAATATTAAATATCGAACACACGTATATTAAATACTTGTGTAACAGATTTCTACGTAAAGTTTCTTTGGTGGTGGCCGTTTTTATTACAAACTGTCAATATTACCTGAGCTTGCTTCTGACATGTTACGGCAAACTATTTTGTAGTTTCTTTTGGTAGAAAAATATTTCTATCTCATTTTTTTATATTATTCATTGCGTCTTATGTTTTGGAAATATTTTCTGGAAGATAGCCGCCATCGTATTTATATTAATCTCTACTTATATACTAATATTATAAAGCTTACCATTGCCTTTAAAGCTAACGATGTAAGAAATATATGCTGGGATCAATTTTATTAGTCAAATACATGACTTTGATTTCATCTTTCAGGATCTTTTAAATAAAAATAATTTAATCAAACAAAAATATATATTTATATATATATTTTTGAAGTGAAAACTTCTTTAGCGGCGTTGAGCACTTTTCTGTAATGGGTATAAAATCTTAAACTCGCGTCAGGGTCACGTGACCTCTTCGCAAAAAGCGTAAGACGGACTCGCGTCAGGGTCACGTGATGCGAAAAAGCGTAAGATCGAGGGGAAGGGAGAGGAACTAGTATCTCCCACTCTTTCTACCGTGCCTGAGTGTGCTGCTCCGCTTAGGCGGCACAGGGCGCTTGCGCGAATGTCCGTCTGTGTTTATGTACAGCGTGCCACGCGTATCCAAGGATACGAAATTACGGAATTACGAAATTATGGATGAAAGTTGATTTTTCTAAGAGATAAAAATTAATGTAATATATAAATAAATAACGATATAATATTATGAATAATAACATGTAAATTGTCATATTTGTGTACGATAGCGCAATAAATAAACATTGTATTCTACCTCATAAATGATAGTATTTTTGTACTTATAATTAAACACAACGTTATTTTTTGTTGTTTTTATGGTTCGTTTTGTTTATGTCAGGAACTGTGTCAAGATTGACATCTGTCACTGACAGTCGCTGTCGCGGCCACACGTCAGTGTCTTTTTGTTTATTTTGTTGTCGGTGGTTTGTCTATGATGTGACCGCGACAGTAAGGATGTATTATTTACATGTTTTCACTTCTGCCGGCACTCCCGGAGTGCTACCGGTGTTTTTTTTTTTATTTGGTATCCGTCATGCTTGGCGCAAATAAACACTTTTTCTTCTTTGTTTTTTTCGATATTTACGTTTCAATTATGCGTAAACGGCTAAACGGATTTGTATGAAATTTTGTACTCATATAGTTACATGGATTGGTGGTGGTGGATGGTGTTAGATACATGAATTAACACAGAAAATACTTTTACCATACCAAATTGCTCACCATAGCCTGGAGGAGGCTATGGTGAAGGTATGGTAAAGCTCGAAGACAAGAGCGGTTATTATTATATATGTATTTATTTATTTCTATCTGGATCCAATTCAGAAGTCCACGAAGATAAAGTCGCTTGCAAAACCTAGTCTTAACATAAAATAAATATGATCATCTGTAGTGGTTTAAATTCATGAATACCCACCTGATATTGACTAAATTCATGACCCCATGAAAGATTGCCAATAAATCAAAATCCACCCTGTATAAAAGCCTAAATACCCGTAACGACCAGTAAATAACAAAAACCACCCATTAATGTTTTCAATTACCGCTTTGTTTTATACCCACAATCCAAATGTTTTTCATTTAACCCGTATCTCCAATAACACAAAATACGGTTGAAAACGGTTTAAAACGCAAACATTCACTAATTTCACATTTAAACGGTCGAATTTCGTGCGGACCTTAATGATGTGAATATCAATTTGCTTTCGTTAATGACTCTATCGATAATATTATAATCAATGGGCAATAATCAGCCATTATTGTTGTACAGTGATGATTTGTGGTGTTTGTATAATTTATTAGGAGCAATAAATAAGGTAATTGATAGTAGAGTTACAAGCTATTAGCTCGACATGGGCCTTATCAGAAGGCTTTAAGTCACTCAAAGGGCAGTGCTTGGAGTTTCCTTGCGTGATCGAATCAGGAATGATGATATCCACCAGAGAACCAAGCCTACCGACATAGCCCTAAGAATCGCCAGACTAAAGTGGCAGTGGGCAGGGCATTGCTCGCAGAACAGATGGTCGATGGGGCTGAAAAGTTCTGGAGTGGCGACCGCGTACCGGAAGACGCAACGTTGGAAGGCCTCCCACAAGGTGAACCAATGACCTGGTGAAGGTCGCGAATAGCCGATGGATGAGAGACGCGCAGGACCGGTTGTTGTGGCGACGTTTGGGCGAGGCATATGTCGCGGTCGCTGTGGCGAAGCGCGCTGAGAGGCCTATGTCCAGCAGTGGACGTCTTTTAGCTGATATGGTGATGGTGAGCTCGACATGTAACGGAATAAAAACAATGCCTGAAAAGGGGTCACTGTTGGACGAACATTGAAATCGCGAATCGCTTTATGCCAGGATAGATCAGAATGGAAAAAGGATGGGAGGCCTTTACCCTGAAGTGGGACACTACGGGCTTATAATAAACTAGCTTTTGCTTGCGACTTCGTACATGCATATCCCTTTTTTTTTCCTTTTCCGTAGGAATTACGGGAAATCCTCTTTTTCAGAGTGTAGGGAAGCTACACGCCAAATTTCAGCTTTCTACAACCAGTAGTTTCGGCTGTGCGTTGTCTGTCAGTCACTCACTCAATCAGTCAGTAACGGACATTTTTTATATATTAGGATGATAAAAGAATAATAATGAAAGAAATAAATGTCCTACAAATCCATTCGCTACCTTATAAGTAGATTTATAGTGTAATCAATCTTTTCTAAGACCACCCGTAATCTCATTAACTAAAACTGTGCATATCTAATTAGAACGGTCGGTGTGAGATACAGAGCGCTTCAGTATTTTTGCGGTCACCAGGAACTAGTGACAAGGGTCGACAAAGGTATGCCTCTCATGTGGAAAGGTTCAGTAAAACGCGATTAAGGAAAAGGATTTATACTGTTAATGTGGGCGGATATATGTAGGTATATTTTACAGGAAGAGAATCCCTTATGTGGAGTGTAGAATTGATAAGACAGGATCAATACGCATTAATAGGGTAGATGCATTGATATATAATAAAAACTCAAGATGCACAGTCTCGAACAAATGCAACACTCGAAACTGTCGTCAAAAACTGACATGTATCAAGTGTCATGTGTGAGTTGTGTGAAGTTATTAATTTATTTTTTTTGCAAATTTAACCTTACACGAATCGCTTAAAGTTGTTTTTACAAAGCAGTGCAGTATGGCGAGCGATGCGAGACTGTTTGAAACTAGCGCACAATTATACATATTGTGCTTGTTTTTTGCGGACGTTTTTGAGATGCTGAGTGTGTATCTTGGGTTTTTTTATATATCAATGGGTAGATGACTAAAACATTCTAATTAGTCCGTAACATAGATTTCCATAAAAAATATTTGACACGTATGTTTTCTTTTTTCACGTAAACAAAAGAATAAGACGATACAGAGCGTTGAAACTCGTGTAACGTCACTCGTAAGTACACTTTTTACAGAATAGTGACGTCAGAAGCCCCCACTCCTGATCTTTGATGCGTTTTATCTTTGTCAATTTTGATTGATTTAATAAAGCAAAAAAAACGTGTCCAATATTTTTCGATAATCTAAATGACGGACTAAATAAAATTTTGATAGAGTTTACTGAGTAATCTATGGATGACGAAATGGAAAGTTCGTCGTGCTTGTGCTAGCAATGCTTGTCAAAATAATTTGCGACTGGTTAATACGTATCTAAAATTGTCGCTCGTAATTTTCTTAGCATCTGGAATTTCTTCCGCGCAATTCCGGGTGGTGCGTTCAGTTTTTTGAAGTGAAAACTTCTTTAGCGGCGTTGAGCACTTTTTCTGTAATGGGTATAAAATCTTAAACTCGCGTCAGGACACGTGACCTGATCGAAAAAGCGTAAGACGGACTCGCGTCAGGGTCACGTGATGCTGATCGAAAAAGCGTAAGACGGACTCGCGTCAGGGTCACGTGATGCTGATCGAAAAAGCGTAAGACCGAGGGGAAGGGAGAGGAACTAGTATCTCCCACTCTTTCTACCGTGCCTGAGTGTGCTGCTCCGCTTAGGCGGCACAGGGCGCTTGCGCGAATGTCCGTCTGTGTTTATGTACAGCGTGCCACGCGTATCCAAGGATACGAAATTACGGAATTACGAAATTATGGATGAAAGTTGATTTTTCTAAGAGATAAAAATTAATGTAATATATAAATAAATAACGATATAATATTATGAATAATATAATAACATGTAAATTGTCATATTTGTGTACGATAGCGCAATAAATAAACATTGTATTCTACCTCATAAATGATAGTATTTTTGTACTTATAATTAAACACAACGTTAATACTAAAGTTTTCACTTCTGCCGGCACTCCCGGAGTGCTACCGGTGTTTTTTTTTTATTGTTTTCATGGAGGAATAGAGGGTGATAGAAATATAGACTTTCATATTATCGTGTCAGCGGGTCAAAGATTATGAGTGATACAAAAAAAGAATACTCATTCAAATACCTCTAAAAAAATTAGGAGACAACTTATCTCATCAATTGCCCCCATCAGTAAGCATATTTACATTCACAAGTACTCGCAAGTACATCAATCCGATAAAGGTACCGGCTATTCTATTCTGTAAATAACTATTTCGATATCGAGCTTCAGCTGAGTGACATAGTGAGCTTTATTGCACACAACATAAAGGTCTTTATTTGAAACTCACCTCGGATTCCACTGTCGAGATACGAAAATGTTGTGAACCTAGGTGAAGTGAACGTGAAGTGAGCTTTTTAGCCCGCCACGCATTCTTAACCACTGCAACTCCTGAAAGCCAGAATGGCGATAACCAGAAAAACGCCGAGCCAATGAAGCCCGACGAGTCCCGGAGAAACGATTAATCAAAAAAGTACAGCGGGAGAGAACGAAAAAAAAAAATAATTTCCACTTAGGGAAGTGGAAATTATATTTATATTTTTTTATAAGGAGGGCCTTATCAAGCAGGAAATAGAATAGAGTTAGGCCAATAGGCACCAAGGGACATATACAACTGGGTTAAGCCCAGTTACCAAGCACCTCGGATTATAAACGTGAAGTTAGCTGTCAATCTACGCAATGAAGATGGATTCACATTTCTCTTCAAGCTGACTCCGCGTAAGTTTTCACGGGTTCACAGAATGGAGCGGCTGGTTGCAAATAAATTAGAAGTCACTCTGTCAAGCACCGTGCTCTTTCACCGAAGATAGGTCGGTAACGTAATTAAGACACCGCCACCGGCACCGACAGAATCTATTCCTACTTCAATTTTATTCCAATTCAACCTAATGGCTGCGAGATTGCCTCCAATTCGAAGATCGTCGGAAGCCAGACGTTTCCTAAAATAGCAGCTCTCTAGACTTCATTATTAAAAGTCGGATTTTCAGTTGACTTCGCGATTTGTGTGCTCAAGACAACTGAGAGCTAATTCTACATTTTTAGGGTTCCGAAAAAAAAGGATCCCTTATAGGATCACTCGGGTGTCTGTCTGTCTGTCTGTCTGTCTGTCCCTCTGTCACAGCCAGTTTTCTCCGGATCCTCTGGACCGATTCTGTTGAAATTTGGTACACATTTGGACTTCTATGACCCAAACGCGGACGCATTACGTAAATCCTTAAATTATTAGTATGGGGGTCAAACAAGAAAATAAAAATAAAAAGATTTTTGAACAATATTGACTTTTGGGGGTCAAACAAGAAAATAAAAATAAAAAGATTTTTGAACAATATTGTGTGACATATCAAATGAAAGGGCTTACTATGAAGGTTTTAATTATATTTTTTTCATAATTTTAAAATAAACGGTTTTGAAGTTATTTAAGAAATTAGACGAAAAATGACCATTCTCCCCCTTTATCTCCGAAACTACTGAGCCTAAAATTTTGAAAAAAAAATGGAAATAATAGATCTTCACCTAAAGATTACAGGAAAACCTATAAGAAGTCTGTAGTGTTAAAATAACATGTTAAAAACTAAATTCGTTCGGAACCCTTTGCACACGAGTCCGACTCGCACTTGGTCAGTTTTTTTTAAGCAACGTACTCTTTCGCATATCAGTCGCAATCTGTCAATAAAACCTCATTTTTTTACAGATAGCGACTTAGATGCGAATAGGAACGTTACTTGAAAATAAGTAGGATTATTGGCACTCAGATTTACTAGGTAAACGGCAGTTAGTATTAAAGGAGTGTTTACTTTTAAGTACCTATCAGTTAGTATATTATTTCAATAGTTTTTATTTTGTGTTTGATTTATGTTTTGATTTCAATGTTTATTTTTGTTGCAATTTAATAATAATACATTACTGCAGCTGCCAGCAAAAGAGGCATTAATGGACGAACGTGTAAATTTGAGGCCGAGGCACACATACGTAAGTCCATCAATGCCTAGTTGTGGCCAAGGCTTGTATAGTACTTTTCTCAAATGCCCGGAAATTAAAATACAGTTATTTTTCAAAATCTAGGACGAACAACAATAATTTTTCCCGCGTTAAAGTGTTCATTTGTTTTTTTTTTATTAATTATCTTTCTATTTGCAAGCCAGTTCGAAATTTAAATAAAACCTTTGATAAGTTACCTCCGTGGTTGCCATGTTTCGGAGTGAAAGATCGTTCCATTTTTAAATTACACGACAGATATGAGTTTACTATGTAATTTGCAGCCAAATCCGCTAAACCACAACAGATATCTGTCGTAATTTTGGCGGATTTAGCGGCAAAAGTTGTATGAAAATCCGTATGGATTCTCATACAACTTTTTCCGGCCGCTGCTCGGATGTATTTGGTCAGTACAGCAATTTCGATATCTCGAAATAGGGTGTGAAAATAATGCTCAAATTTCATGCATGCATGCATGTTTGTTTGAGAAAATATCATTACGTAGCTTTGTTCTAACAGGGTCTGCATTTACTTCTTAGCTTCAAGCCTTTTTTCCTACATTGTGAAACGTAAATAAATATGAATTATCGTGATAACGAAAGGTCTTCATGATTTTACATACATATACGACTTAAATGTTTCTCTGTGAGATTTTATCCGTATTGTTTCTCCTTTTATATTGTGACATAAAAACACAGAATGTTCTTTTTTCGTTTTTGAGCTTCAAAGATGTTTCAATGCGGTTTTATTAACTTCGAAATAAATATTTATAACATTGTTTTTTCAAGTTTCCACCCTGAATATGTACATATGGGGCATGGGTACTTGTCACAGGTACATACTTCTAATATTTAAGGATAGATTATTTTAAAAATCATAAATCAAGTGAACATTTTCGCACTTTCAGACACTGCTCTGTTTTTATGCAACCATCACTTCATGTAATTAAAATTTGGCTTTGACTAAAAATAAACTATGATCTAGTTACGTTGAAATATTATGTGGCCATTAATCTGTTTTGTGAAGTTGTGCCCTAAATACATCATCGGCCAAATAGGCCTATATTTTAGGCTGTGTAAAATTAATCCAATGGAAATGAACCATTGCTACTATTTATTCATCTCAGTACTAAGCCGCATATTACATAACTCATAAGAAGCATTATTTTATTTCTTTAGTATTTCTTTATTTTCTTGCCTAAGACTAGAAATACATGTATCTTTTGACACAGCTCACGTCGTGTCGACATAAACTAAGACTGTATTAAATGTATTATCATATGGTTAAATGTCGTAAAAAGAGGTTTTTACGAGTGAATTTTTATGTCTGTGGCGTTTTCTTTTGTAGTGTACCGTTAGCATCAAAATCGATTGCGATTTCTGGTTTTATTTGGTTAATACTACATGAGGAAATATAGCCTTAAGCCGCCTTTGTCGTATGGTGTCGGCCGGTGCCGTATGGTGCCGTAAAAGAATACCATCCCATCACTTCCCGTGGGTGTCGTAAGCGACGACTAAGGGACTCACCAGAGAATGGGCAGCAGCGTTTTCTGTGAAACGCAGGCCTATGTCCAGCAGTGGACGTCTTTCGGCTGACATGATAAAATATTGCCTTTATTTATTTTCTATGTGGATCAATTTAGACACGAGCCTATAAATGTTCTTTAGTGGGAGAGGTAAATATCAAATGAGGAATCCTTACGATAATAATTCAATTTATCTTCTTCAACTAAGAATTTTTTGTGGTTGATCTTCTGAATTGTAGGATTTACTACTATTTAGTTATTAATATAAAATTATCTTAGAATTAAGTATGTAACTATTAGATAACTAATCTGCGAATACTGAATGCCTGTTACCACCTGGCGTAAAACTAATTTATATTAAACATTCTAGATAAGTCCAACATTCAAGGCCTGTTACAGGCCCTTCAAATTAATCAACAACGTTAACACGTGTAACCAGTAATTATAAATTTTGATTTAAGTCTCTAAAATATCTGAAATCATTAGTCTCTAAAGTATCTGAAATTAAACGCCGGAGTTTGCCACGGCGTTGAATTTCAGATACTTAGAGACTATTCACACTTATTCAGCTCCATTCGCGTTTCGCTGAACGATTATGGTCACACTTATACAGTTATGCTTCTATCAGCCGCGTACAGCGTCGTAAGTTAACTAGTAGTTAACTTACAGCGCTGAACTTTATTTATAGCACTCACATGATAATAACACATTTGTCCTCATTTTATTACATAATTGTTTGCCGCGAATGCTGAAAGCTGAAGGGATGCGTACGCGTCTCCATACAAAATCGTTGTTTTCTATAGGCATAAGCTGAATAGAGCTGAATAAGTGTGGGTAGTCCCTTAATTGAACACAAATTAGACCGCAAAATACACATGGAGGATTAAGGAGCTCGAGGCTAAATAATAACAGCCGTACGGGTCGATTTTCAAGGTTTCAAGCAACGCTGGCCGATATTAGTTTGTGGATGGGTGACCATCTTAACATACCAAGACTCCTACGTGCCTCGGAAAACGCGTTAAGCTTTTAGTCCCAGCTGCCATTTGTAGATCTTTGGCAGTCGTTACGGATTGTCAGAAGCTAGAAAATCTAGCACCAGTCTTGCCACGAAGTACCTTGTTGTTACCCAGTTAATGGGTTATGGAGGTTTGGTAGGCAGCCGCTCCACGTAAAATACTGGTATGCTGCTGAATTGGCTTGGCTGGAAGCAGACAACAATATAGTTGGGAAAAGGCTGAGCTGGCAGTCCGCGAAACATACCACACACGTTGCGTTTAGACACCAAAAACTGTCCCCACTCTAAACTATTTAGTCTCCCATGTTATTTTATCACTTTACCTCTAATTTAGACCTCCCAGACTAACTAAATATTGTAGCTAAATTAAATCACAAGTTTTTGTGTTCGCAAACACAGCTTATTATATTAACTCCGAGCGCCGTTTGTTTACGTAAGCTTCTATATTTAGATCATAATTTACTTTATTTTGGTGTTATGAGTACCTGTGCCTATCATATCCGTATTAAAACCTTGTCAATAGATTTCCATGAAGCGTAGGATAAACCCTTGTCACACGTCGCTGGCAAATATTAATCCTGTCAATTTTAGCATAACTGGTATAAATTAGCCGCCAAACATGAATATATCGACGATTAATTATTCCATTACATAATTGACACAAACTCTATATCTCCCTTTCGTGCAGTAGCTGATTGATTAATATATTAATATATTGAGTGATATTTTTATAAAAGAATGGATTTTGTGAGTTTTTTTTGGCTGAGGAGGACTATTTTTACGTATTGTTTTAAATTTTCGTGGAAATTTAATTTTGCTGACGGAAAATAAACCAGTAAGACAAGAAATAACTTATAATTTAATGGTTTCAGTTAAAAGGAAAAGAGGATAGAAAGGGCATGATATTTACCAAAATATTAACGTATTTTTTACTTTTGGATATCCTGTATTTTTTGTTTTGCAAATTCTATTATTAATTATTAAATAATATTACCTTTGAGCAAGAAAACCCAGTGGGATACTCTAAAATCTTGCGCAATTGAATTTACGCTCACGACTGTAGCTTTTTTGCTATCCGTACTTAGGCCTGAATTCAAGACAGCAGTGTGTCTTCTAGCCGTACATCGTATCTCATATCCGACACTCATAAAACTTATTAAACGGCTGCTCTCCGAAATATTTTAATAATAATGAGAGGGGAAGATATATTACTTAATTATACAGTAAATCTGGAAATCCAGACTCGTCTAAATCGAGGTCTTGATAAATTAATGTCTTTATGGTAGGCGCCAAGTAAGTTTGCAATAAGGGTCATTGACCCACCTACCTACATTTATTGCCATTCTTTATTTAAGAAACGGAAATTAAGACAGAACAGTCCTGAATCGATATTTATCGTAATCCTTTAGATTTTCCAGAAGTGAAAAACGTTCGTAAAAACCGAACCCTTTTAGAATCACTCGGGTGTCTGTCTATCTGTTGGTCTGTCTGTTTGTCTGTCTGTCACAGCCAGTTTTCTCCGGATCTACTGAACTGATTCTGTTGAAATTTGGTACACATATGGACTTCTGTGACCCAAATACGGACGCGTTACGTAAACAAATACATTTTTAGTATGGGGGTCACTTTTGAGGGTCAAACTAGAAAATTAAAAAAAAAAAACATTTTTCCAACTGTATCGTGTGAAATATCAAATGAAAGGGCTTGCTGTGAGGGTTTTAATTATATTATTTTTTATAATAAACAGTTTTGAAGTTATTCAAGGAATTAGAGCAAAAATGATTCCCCCCCCCCCTTATTTTCGAAACTACTTAGCTTAAAATTTTGAAAAAAATGCAGATAACAGTTATATACCCAAAGATTACAGGAAAACCTATCTGCAGTTTAAAAATAACAAGTTAAAAAATTCAATTGGTTCGGACCCTTTGCACGCGAGTCCGACTCGCACTTGGCCAGTTTAATTTATTTTTGGGTACCTATGGAGAGATATTAGGGAAGTTTAGGGAAAGGTCAATGTACTTTATTGCAAAATCTCGCGCCTACTATAATATTTCAGGCCTTAAGGTTTGCCGTGTTGGTGTAATGGTTGCAAGATTGCAACTGCTGATGCATGAAGTCCTAGCTATGATTTCCAGTCGCGCAGTGTCTAGAATCTTTGGATGGTTGCCTGGAGGCTAGATTTTTGCTGGGGTGATAACTATTCGCTCATCACTAGGAGGTGAGCCGTGGGACCTTGATATGACTTGCAAAATGTGGGGGAATAAGTTGTGCTGTTATGTTATTTGTGGGTGTAACTACTGTTCCAGTCTCTCCCTTTTTTTCTTAGTCATTGAAAAAACTTGCGTTTCTCCACTATCTCGCCTGAAAAACATGACGTCAACTATGCACCATGGTACCGTCAACCACGCATGATTACTTACATGGTGCAAAACGTTTTTTTTTTTTTCAGGGTTTGAAAACTGCTAACTTATAATTATAGGGAAACCCAGACTCTTGCAAGAATTTTTTTTTGCAATTAATAGGTACGCGTTTGACCATTATCTCAGTAATCAGTCTCTCAGTAAGTGATGATGTGGTCGAAGATGGAGCTTGCCTAGAAGTAACCTATTCACTCTTGACTTAAAGACTACAAGGTTGAAACTATCAGGAAACACAGACTCTGTCAGGGAATTCCACTCCTTAGATGTACGCACAACTTATATAGGGAAACCCAGATTCTTGCAAGGACTTACCTTAGCATTAGGCATAATGAAACATTGAATGTACCCCTATTCTTGAACAATGCTCAGTCACGAAATTCGATTCAAGACTAGATTAAAGGAGATAAGAACCGAGTCTAGTAGCATTAACCAAGATTCATGATAAAACTTAATACTTATCCTCAATCTGATTAGTCTTCAAAATTCTTCGTCTTAAGCCAAGATTAGGTTCTGAAACATCAATCAATCAACAGCCTATCGCTTTTAAAAGTAAATTTTGGTGAAAGTCCATTATTTATATTACAGTATACTAGTGTCGTTTTGACGTGAAAACACTGAGAATACTTGATTTATTACTTCCATATTTTTTTTGTTTAAGTTTTAAGAAATCACTTGGTAATTTTACTAGTAGGAGGTGGTAGGTTTTTGCAAATTGGCAAAAAACGGAACCCTTATGGATTCGTCATGTCTGTCTGTCTGTCTGTCCGTCCGTGTCACAGCCACTTTTTTCCGAAATTATAAGAACTATACTGTTGAAACTTGGTGAGAAGATGTAATTTGTGAACCGCATTAAGATTTTCACACAAAAATAGATTTTTTTTCCATCAAACCCATACGTGTGGGGTATCTATGGATAGGCTCAAAAATGATGTTAAGGTTTCTAATATCATTTTTTTTCTAAACTGAATAGTTTGCGCGAGAGACACTTCCAAAGTGGTAAAATGTGTCCCCCGCCCTGTAACTTCTAAAATAAGAGAATGATAAAACTAAAAAATATATATGATGTACATTACCAGGCAAACTTCCACCGAAAATTAGTTTGAACGAGATCTAAAAAGTAGTTTTTTTTAATACGTCATAAATCGTAAACCGCAACTTACCTTTCATTCAATCAACTCAAATACAAAAAAAAAACATTAAATTTCATAAACATAAACCTTTTAAACATTTTTTTGGTATGCGTCATGCTTGGCGCAAATAAACGCTTTTTCTTTCTTCTTCTTCATTCTTTCTTTAATTATTTTCTAATAATAAATCTGTAATAGGTGCCTAAGTAAATAATAATTATAAAGTTACAATAAACTATACGAACTTTTATATTGTGTTACTTGTTGCTACGGAACCCTTCATGGGTTCTTCACTTGGCCGCTTTTCTTAGTACTTTAACCATTGAAATAGTTGATCTAGAAGAGTCTTAAAATCCTTATTTGAAACTGCATCGATTGGCATTATAAAAATAATACGTGTTTCTTTTAATGTTTGAATTTGACACCACAATCGCCCCTGATGGTAAGCGATGATGTGGTCGATTATGGAGCAGCCCTGTTTAGAAGTAATCTTAACCAGATGGTGGCTATCAGCAAATTTAGAATCCGGCAGGGAATACCTCTCCTTAACTGACAGCCGAAGGATCGCCAAAATGTAGTGGCAGTGGGCAGGCCACATTGCTCGCAGAACAGATGGTCAATAGGGCAGAGTTCTGGAGTGGCGACTGCATACTGGAAGACGCAGCTTTGGAAGGCCTCCCACCAGGTAAACCGAAGACCTGGTGAGGGTCACGGGTAGCCGATGGAAGCGAGACGCCCAGGACCAGTTTTTATGGCGACACTTGAGGGATACCTTTGTCCAGCAGAGGACGTATTTCGGCTGATATGATGATGATGAATTAACACCTACTTAACATTTTACAAAAATCTTTGAATTCACCCTCCGCTAAGCTAAGACCGTTTTTCTGTACAGGTACAACGGTTAAGGTACCTTTACCGCCCTTGCTTCGTCTCAAAAATCTCCATTGTGTAATTTAATTAGAGCTGTTTATTGTTTCTATGTATATTTACAGAGCTGTTTTTCTCTAACACAATAGTTCCTTTTTTGTTAGACCAAGAAAATAAAATCACAATATCGCTCTGATTTCGATGATGCCCTCCACCCCACTCGAACCATTATTGTGATAACGGATTTCCGCAAAGTAATTCCTGGAACCAATAAAAGGTTCTTCTTTCAATAGCCTCTCCACTTTCATACAATATTGTATTGCTTAGGTATAGGTCCTATTATATAGAGGTATAGCTGAAGATCCCGGACCCCACAGATGTCACCTGTTTTTTAACTAATAAATTGAGGGATAGAGTAGTGTTAGTACCTATGTGCTTTGACCACACGCATCCCTGCCAGCTTGACACCTCTGGCCCGTCAGGGAGCTTGCTCTCATATAATGTGTAACAGAATAAATTAACGCAAAACTTATACTGGGACCAACAACGAAGTCGCGAAAAAAAATCAGCTGTTCAGGCAAGGCAGTCGATTTTTTATGACGAGTACAATGAGCCGTTTTCAAGTATATGACTATTCTGTTACAATTTGTTTAAAAAAACGTTAGTTTTTTCTTCGAAAATTATTAATTTCTGTATGTTTGTTAATAAAACTCGCCTCAACTGCAGCACGGATTTGAATGAAGAACACGTTTAAACCATAGTCTAGATACAATACAATCGCCATTGAAGTGTAATCTTCAAAGTTTGAGTGAACAGGCTCCTTCTGGGTAAACTCGCTCCATTGTAGAATTTTTCTCCGTCATCTCTGACCTAGACTAGAGTCTAGAGCAAAACCATCTCAAATAAAAAAAATCGACAGTTATTGATTAACAAAGGATAATTTTTTATGATATTTTTGGTGGACATAGAAAACGTTTAATCCCGGCTATGCGTTCCTGGAGGGCGAAGTCGCTAGAAAATGATAAAGCTAGTAAATGATAAGGTAAATAAACAGGAAAATGTAAAAGAGGTACAAAATATAACAAAATTACACGAAACGTAAATAAGAATACATTATACAACATAAATACATTTCGTTACGAACGGGATTTCCTGAAGATAATTATGTTTCCTTCCGCATGCAGCTTGAAACAAATTTTATATTTATAAAAAGCTAGCTCGACGAAACTAAAGCTCGTAGAGCTTTTCTTACTTTTCGTCGGCTTTACTAATGCAGAAATTGTTGTGTAGTGTCAAATAAAAAAAACTGGCCAAGTGCGAGTCGAACTCGCGTGCAAAGGGTTCCGAACGAATTTAATTTTTTTAACATGTTATTTTAACGCTACAGACTTTTAATAGGTTTTCCAGTAATCTTTAGGTAAAGATCTATTACCTCCATTTTTTTCAAAATTTTAGGCTCAGAAGTTTCGGAGATAAGGGGGGGGGAATGGTTAATTTTCGTCTAATTTCTTGAATAACTTCGAAACCATTTATTTTAAAAATATTAAAAAATATAATTAAAACCCTCATAGTAAGCCCTTTCATTTGATATGTCACACGATATTGTCCATTTTTTTTTTCTAGTTTGACCCCGAAAAGTGACCCGAAAATAAAAATTTTATGATATACGTAACGCGGACGCGTTACGTATATCATGTTTGGGTCATAGAAGTCCATATGTATAACAAATTTCAACAGAATCGGTCCAGTGGATCCGGAAAAAACTGGCTGTGACAGACGGACAGACAGACAGACAGACACCCGAGTGATTCTATAAGGGTTCCTTTTTTTTCGGAACCCTAAAAATGAATAACACAAGAATTTTGTACTGAAAATAAACTTATCGAATGGTAAGTCTTAACTTCAGATGTTTACGTTAATTAGAAACCGAATTATGATATTCTAGCTTTTGCCCGCGACTTCGTACGCGCATCTCCCGTTTTTTTCCGTTCCCGTAAGAATTTCGGGAAATCCTCTGTTAGTGCTCCCCTACAATCCCCAAGGAACCTACATGCCCAGCTTTCTACGACCAATATGTTCGGCTGTGCGTTGTCTGTCAATCACTCAAGATATGATACATGTATTTATTTATTTATTTAAAAAGTGAGTAAATAATGATACATGCTCTAATTGCAAGTAGCGTGCTCGGTGGGATTACCTATTGATAAAAATTACGAAGTCCAGCGCCACTTTAGCAGAATCAGAAAGCAAATCACGCTACCCGTCACTGTCAAATTTTCCCAATCAACTTTGAACCTAATGCGTTAGCGATAAAGATTTAGATCACATAAAAGTGAACATGATACAGTATCATGTTCTATGTTGACCCGCGCAACTTCGTCTGCTCCGCTCCTGTTGGTCTTCATCATAACAGCTGAAAGACGTCCACTGCTGGACATAGGCCTCCCCCAAAGGGGGGAGGGTGGTTGCCATAATCGCCACGCTTGGCAGGCGGGTTGGCGATCGCAGTGTATGGTGTTGAGTTTTACAGAGAACGCTGCTGCCCATTCTCTGGCAAGTCCCTTAGTCGCCTCTTACGACACCCACGGGAAGTGATAGCATGGTATTATTCTTTTACGGCACCGGCCGACACCATACGGCCTTCCTCCATATATAGCCTTTCTCGATAAATAGGCTATCTAACTCTGGAAGAATTTTTCAAATCGGACCAGTAGTTCCTGAGATTAGCGCGATCAAGCAAACAAATAAACAAATTCCTCAGCTTTAATTAGTATAGATATAGATTAATCACACACAAATTTTATTCACCGAAGTAATAATCAACTCAAGCTGTCAGAAATAAATCAACTAAATAAATACATTTAATTGCATGAAAGATATAACAAACCCCAAGAGAGATTTGTATCAATATTTTAATGAACCAATTACTTGGTGAGGGATCCGCGTTGTCCTATAATACTGTTTTTCTCTCTGGTATTAGTTGGAGGGGAAAATAATGATCTGAGAGCAGTCTCTGTAGAGCTTAACGAAAAGGTACCTTGTTGACTTTTTTTGCTTGAGTGCAACTAATCTATATATATAAAAATCATTGCCACTTTTCGTTGTAATTTTATAACTCAAGAACGGGCTCACCTATCCGAAAACGCTTAATGTATTAAAAAGTTAGTTACTACTAAATTATATTTTACTAGAACAACAGTTTATTGTTTCATTTTACAAGCAAACATAAAACATTTTTAAGCGACTTTCAAAAAAGGAGGAGGTTTTCAATTCGGTGGGTGTTTTTTTTTATTTTATGTATGTAAACCGATTACTCCGAGGTTTCTGTTCCGATTCTGTTGGCGCGGGCATGCGGACGGCGAGTATTGGGTGGCTCGCTGTCCGATCAGAACCAAGCCCGGGTCGACGTTACGTTGTGTTCCACGCGCGCCTGTCAGCATAAAAGATGGGGTCCGCTGGGGCCAGTGCCTGCCAGGGTTGCAGAATTTGTTCGATAGAGTTACCGCGGCCCTGGAACGTGTGACTGTTCCTAAGTTACCCTAGGCTGATTAAATTTTCGTTTTTCCTAGAATTAACCTAATTGCTAAGGTCGGTCCCGCCCTTAGGCGGGAGGGCCGCGCCCCGCCCCGCGCGGCCCCGTAGAATTCGGCCCAGACTGGACTTCTCCCGCCATTTATGAAGTGAATTCCAAAAGTATGAAGTAATCCAACGCCTTATCACACTGATAGGACAGAGTATGGACTGATATACGTAGTGAATAGACTTAGGAATTCATAGTTATGAAATATAATAGAAGTGGATTTAGAAAGTAACAATTTAACAAAGGGAAAACCAATTATTATATTTTAATTAATAATAAATCATGTGAGAAACCCTTACGCTAGCGTAACTGGTTTAAGGTCAATAGTTACTCACACGATATCTCACTTCCGTACCCATGGCACTTTAGAGCAACACTTCCTTAAGTGACACAAGCGGCATTTCAGCGGCAAAGCGTCGACAACACGTTCATATGGAACGTGGTCCCTAGCAGTCCTCTCGAACTGGAAAACGTGACGAGGCGGCATTACAGCGGCAGAGCGTCGGCATCAAGCTCATAATGGAGACTTGGACCCTAACAGTCCATAGACTGTATAATATAGATAGGTATGGTCAACCCAACCCCAGGAAGCGCACTCTTCGTACAACAAGTACATCTGTAAGACACAGTGTTCGTATCTGACCGAATCAATAGTCGTATTTGACCGAATCAGTGGTCGTATCAGACCAATTCAGTGGTCGCAGGTAGAGAATATAAATTCAAGAATTAGTACAAATACAAATAGATACTTCAATCGAGAGTTATATACTCAAGAAGTAAATAGAGCTGAGAACTTCAACTCTTTCAAAACCTATAGACAGCCCTTAAAGCGCCCACCCGTCACTACTTCCTAGTGTTTCAGCTAGAGGAGAAGAAGTAGCGGAACAAACTCCCCAGCAACACGTATCTGTCTGTTTTGTTATGAAATTATAGCTGTTAGTGTCACTGTGTATAATTAAGCACATTATCAGCCTAGGATAAGTCAGAACAATAAAGAACTCACCCCAACAGCTCCAACACACACTCACACACACACACGTATTAAACACTAAATTAATCTAACTTATATTTAACTTAATAAATAATAATGGCTATCATAAGGGTTACAACGGACCACACGTCTGCTAGTTTATCTAACACCAGCCTATAGCTTATGGCGTATAGCCATCTCCGAGACATAGCCTGCGGCCTAATCAAACCTAACTCGGTTAACTAGCACCGTTCACCCTGAAGCCCTAATACCGAGTGACGCCAACGCCTTCAGCGTCGAGCCTTGCGATTTCCAACAGATGTGGCTACCTGGTAAGAACTCAACCGAGCGCGAGTCGGTCCCGCACACGAAGGGTTCCGCACCATAAACTTCAATTCGTACCTTGACGGACGGCCGAGGTCCAGTGCCAGGCTACGCGCTTCACTCGCCGAGCATGGAACCCCAATATGTTTGGCGACTCACTGTCGGACCCTTTTTTGTGTAATTTCTTAATTGTTTTAAGAATTCACTTGGGTTTTTTCTAAGGTGATTTATCGCAAACAGATGAGTGAGAGTGTTTTTAGAAATCAGATATTTACTGTCTTATTTGGTCCTGGCTATTCGAGTATAATTTATGGCTCTTCTAAGTGTCTCACAACATGTAAACCGTTTCGAAATAAAATAAATATTTTGTATTATTAGGACCGCATACTGTCACAAACGCAAAGGGTTTTAAGAGGAACACGGATGGGTTTTAGTCAGTAAGAGTCTGCCACTCCCTTCTGCTTCGCCCAGAGCGGGAGGAGTCATTTGATGATTTCCCATCGAAAAAAAAGAAAAAAAGGCACTCCACTATTGTATAGATGAGTAAAAAATGTGTATATTTTATCTTTTACCGATCAATACACATATTCTATGCCTCATTACTCAGCAATACATACACGTAGCTGAGGAATGAAGCATAGCAATTAAATTATTAACTAGAAGCTAGCTTTATAAATAGGTCGTGTGTGCCTCACAACTACGCTAATTAGAGCCAGTCTAGCATAATGCTAACTAGCGCCTGTTCCTTATAATTGCGAACATTCATGCAAGGGAAAGATTATGAGTCGTTAAGTTTGTTGTTTATAGCTCATCTATTTTTTCCAAGGACCTCCTTGGCTTACTAAGGCAGACGAATAGGTAAAGAAGTGCCACATTAAAAAAAAACTGGCCAAACCGAGTCGGACTCGCGTGCAAAGGGCTCCGAAGGAAACTCATATTTGTAACTTTCCTGTAAGCTAGAGGTAAAGAACTAATATCTTTTTCAGCAGTTTCGGAGATAAGGGGAGGGGGAATTGTCATTTTTCATCGAATTTCTTGAATAACTTCAAATATTTTGAAATTATGAAAAAAATATATTATTATAACCTCATAATAAGCCCTTTCATTTGATATGTATATCACACGGTACATTTTGAAAAACTTTTACTTCAAATTTTCCAGTTTGCCACCCAGAAGTGATTCATACTCAAAATGTGTTTATTTACGTAACGCGTCCGTGTTTGGGACACAGAAATTCATATGTGTACCATTAAATTCCAACAGAGTCGGTTCAGTAGATTCGGAAAAAAATGAACTGTGACCGACGGACAGAGAGAGAGTGAAAATAACTGTCCCCAATGCCAAAATAACTGCACGTAACTGTCCCCAATGTCCGATCTATCTCTGCATCAAAATTCATTAACATAAGTTTGGTGATTTAGGCGAGAAAAGACAAATAAACTCACTTTTCATTGTTTAGATTAGAATGCGTTGAGCCCATTTGCCATTTATCAACTGAAAATAATTTGGAATCTGAATCTGTATACAACTGAGAATTCCATAATATTTATAAATCACATCGGAAGCAATTAATCACTCCTCTTATGTAAAAACTCAAAACTGTATTTGTTAAAAAAACACCTCAACGCCTCTCGTAAACATCCCTGTCCTCTTTTCAACCCCTAAACACGAAAACCCCAATTGTTCCACAAACAATCGACAGTCGCGCTCCTAATTCCGCCAAACTTTCCTTCACATACAAACAACTACACACCGATAAACATTGGTAAAACATATACGTTCCAATATACGCTAGTAATACCAGGAAAACTTGTACATGGGAGTCATTTCATCAGCCTGTCTCTTCGAGCATGCAGTAATACCAGAGTATACGAATCAGTTCACATATTAGCCGAGCTAGGAGCGAAGGCACAAGTTTCACTTTTGCACTCGATAACACGTCATTTAATATCAAGCAAATATACCATTTGCAATTCACAAGCGTATTTTGTGACTTATGTCATCGTTCTAAGGCATAATTTGCAATGATTGGCGCGCGTTCTTGGAATGAAACAAGTATGCTGCGGTATTGGTAGTAAAATAGTTTTTTATCGAAGTGACGGATGATTTTTGGAGAAAATTGAGGAAAACTGCAACTTTTTTTGTAAGGGTCAGACAAGGAAATTGGCCTTTTTGTGTGTCTTCAAGATGGAGCATCAATCTGTTATTGGTTGACTGTATTGCCTTCTTTCGATATTTTAGGTCGATGAATGGTTGTATTAGTTCTACGAAAATATCAAGAGGAGCGCAAGAGGTGGGGTTCATGTTCTTTCTTTAAAAAATGTCGTTCTTGACAATTTTGTGCGTAGGTTTCGAAAATTCGTTGTTTTTAAATCATTTGTGATTTTAGAATTTTAGTCTTATTACTGTGTCCTTCGACAATGCATTTATATGAAGCATTGTTCTTATTGCCCACATAAAATAAATTTATTATTCAACATTTCTCACAGAAAATCCTGTCTAAAACATATAATTTCAAACAAACACAGAACTCAAAACTGACGAACGTCTAAACAAGAACTGCGCCGCAGTCATTAACTGTAAACCGCTGTAAACTAAGTCCATCAATCATGGCGTCAATACCAACCTTCGGATAGGCAACTTGGTTCAACCGCCATCCGCACTTAATGATTGTTACATGTTGGCGCTTGTACCTAATAGGTTCTCAAGGTTTGAAGCAGAATTAGTGATGATTTGTTCGATTTTTTTAAAGTGATTTCAAATTTGGAACCATAGTAAGCGTCAGATAAATGTGCAATAACAGCAATTGGACCCAAATAGATTGATTGACTTTCTTAAATATCAAATTAATCTATACTAATATATAAAGCTGAAGAGTTTGTTTGTTTGTTTGCTTGAACGCGCTAATCTCAGGAACTACTGGTCCGATTTTAAAAATTCTTTCACTGTTAAATAGCCCATTTATCGAGGAAGTTTATAGGCTATATATCATCACGCTAAGACCAATAGAAGCGGAGCAGTCATGAAAAATGTGACGCAGACCAAGTTGCGCGGGTCAGCTAGTATAGAAATAAAGACAAAAAGCTGTCCTGTAGTGCTATTCTGTAACAACATTTTCGTGTCTCGACAGCGGAATCCAAGGTGAGTATCAAATTCGTATAAACATAAGACCTTTATATTGTGTGTCATAAAGTTCACTTTGTGAGCTTTGTCACTCAGGTGAAGCTTGATATCGAAATGGTTATTTACAGAATAGACTAGCTGATTCGACTTCTACGTATCGTGATCCTTTACGTCTTTAGTAATAAAATATTCCCTACCTTGTTGCTCTTCTACCAATTCGCACTAAGCGTTTCCAAACGTCTTTTATAATGCGCACAGCAAAAGAGTGGAACTCTCTGCCTGCGTCTGTGTTTCCGAACGCTTACAACCCTCATCTCTTTAAAGTCACAGTGAACAGGCTCCTTCTAGGTAAGCTCGCTCCATCGTAGACTTGGTCTCTGTCATTTCTAGAGTCAAGAGCAAACCCATCTAAAAAAAACTGTTCATAATTTATTGTTAAGGTATCTACGAAGAGATATTAGGGAAAGGTCAATGTACTTTATTGCAAGTTTATCTGGCGCCTACCATAACAGTATTTATGTCCAAAGGTCAGTGATTTTTCTTTTCCAATTTATCAATTATGTGTGTATTCTGTTTACAAAAGCCAACCTCTGTTACAAGTCGCTCTACCAGTGAATTTGCGAATGTTTGTACAAAGTCAGATAAAACTGTCACAAAAAAGCAGAATTCAATAGACAACTATTTATCAAGAAAAGCATAATTGCTATGTAACGCATTATTATACTTAACGCAAATCAATTGTCTAAATAAAAGGTTAATAAAACTCGACGTTTAATACACCAGTTTGCAATTCCTACATTGGCTCTAATGTTATTACAGACTACAGACATCTTTAAATTGTAGCATTTTATTGCCAGGATCTGCTTCACAAAGCGTTTTATGGTCGTCACAATTATTATGGTGATTTCAAGACGTTGAACGACTCTCGTTTGACCTATTTAGGTTGACCTCTGCTTTTGAAAGGACGAAACGATTTTTTAGAGCGATATATTTGGCTCCTGTTAGGTGATTACAAACTCAGTTCTTACACAAGTTCGTGATCAGAATGAAATATCAATGCCTATTTATTTTCGAATCCCCGCATAATACAGCTGTCTTGTCAACTTAGCAAGGGTGCTGGTGTCGCCACACTATTGTATAATTTACCTGGAATTGTATGTACCACCATGTGTTTCATCCTTACTTAATATTATAAATGCGAAAGTAACTCTGTCTGTCTGTCTATCTGTCTGTCTGTCTGTCTCGCTTTCACGCCAAAACTACTGAACCGATTTAAATGAAATTTGGTACAGAGATAGTGTAGAGTCTGAGAAAGGACATAGGTTACTTTTTATCCCGGGAGAATGTTCCCTAGGGACCACGCAGGCGAAGCCACTGGCAGAAGCTAGTGTAAAATATAAATCTTGTTATGCAAATAAATTATTTTTATTATTTTCTAAATATAAATAAATAAATTTAAATAAATTTCTAAATAATAAAAATATAAATTATTTTTATTATTTTATAAATATCGCAGCGTATGCGCTCAGATAGGAACCTTTTTGTTCTCGCACACGACGTTGTAAATGAAGTTAGATTTTATTACTTCGTTATATTTTTTAGGATTTTTTTTTTGTGGCAGAGAGCTATACGCCAAATATTAGGTATTTTGTAAAGAGGTTGATTAGGTAGGAAACATTTTCCTGCCTGGTCATCCGCTGTTTTTTAAAATACAATTTCTATATCAATGTTTAATAACACTAGAATATAAGATGTTTGAAATACTAACAACATATGCGCACCCTTAATAATATAAGGGCTCAAATCAAATTCTTTGTAACGCTCGTCTCGTCATATTATTATTTATTCTTATTGATGACTACTTATAGTCTAGGTATCGAAGAATAAATTTGAAGGTAATCACATTTATAACTAAAGTCCTAAGCATTTTATTAAAAAAATAAGCTGGAATGTAACAATTCAGAATCTTTAAACACGTATTCCCAAAAAACTATTTTTTTGTTTTAAGCCTTTATATTACTAAGGGTGCGATATGGATCACCGTCGTCCAAAATAAACGATTTTTTTTGTCTCGGCTTTTTGGAGGTGGGCGTTAATGACTGCGACACAAATGCAGTTATTATCGAATACATACTTTTTGTTAAATGAGTTTTATCGACTCAATTTTTTTGATAATTTTCCTATTATAGTCCCAATTAACGTTTTTGAACCCATTTTTTTCTTCATTCTCTGTCTTTATTTTATCCCTCTAGAAACGAACCTATGATATCCCTCTACCCTCAAAGCCTAGCTATAATATCCCTCAACTACTGTCCAATCCATAAAACACAGCTACATAATAGTCGTTCCTGAAAACCGTATCATAAATCATATTGTCACTGTACGGACAGCCTTCAATTATCGGTAACATTCTGGCTGTAACTGTCCGCTGTAGTAACGCAGAATGATTTAGTATGTATCGGGGTTGTTGTTATTACATAGCATTGAGCTTCAAAATGGAATACTCTTATTGCGGCTCGTTGCGGAATTTGTTCGGACGAGTCACCGCAGTTCTAAAACGCAAAGGGCACTAGGAGGAACACGGATTGGTTGGGTAGTTAGTAAGAGTCCGACAGTCCCTTCCGCTCTGCCCAGAGTGAAAGGAGTCATTTGATGATTTTCCGACCATCATCATAATTCTGTTGCTTTAATTCTAATTTGATAGGGATCGGTGCAACATGCTCTACTCTATTATACCCCTTTTTTGCCGTCAACTAACGCGTGTGTTTTGGCATATGTCATTCGGACGACAGTGGTAAGACGTCACTTCAATAGCAACAACAGACCTTTAAATTGGAATTTATTTAATCCTGATATCACGAAACAGTATTAGTGAAGACAAAACTGCTTAGATCACACACACTCTTACTCACACACAGTCACTCACTCACTCAGTTTTTCTTTCTTTCTAGATAATCAAACTAGGTATATACTTGGACATGTTGTTCAATTAGGTACAGTCGCAACAAATTCGTTTGTTTCGTAATTGGTTCAGTTTTACTTCTATAAAAGACCATTTTTTCTCTTCATTTCTAATATTAGTTTAGAATGTATATGGTTTAACTGGTTTTAGCTTGAATTCGTACGCGCATATCCCGTTTTTTCCCGTTCCCGTAGGAATTTTGGGAAATCCTGCCGAGTGTATGAAAACTACATGCCAAATTTCAGCTTTCTACGACTAGTGATGTCGGCTGTGCGTTGTCTGTAAGTGCGGAAGAATGTTATTATGTACATAAATTATGTTTTAAAGAACAAGACACACACACACACAACAGCTGAAATACATACACATCAGAACAAACTGTTAAAGGTTAGTAGCCACGTAAGTCAATGAATTTTGTGAAAATATGTGTATAAGTTAAAATGAAATAAACGTTATAAACAACTAATATTCAGACATCTATTTACGTTCAAACAATATGATAATACATCCAAACACTGTCAGTTAAGAGGGGACTCTAGTCGGTAACTCTTGGGCCTTTTTCCATACAAACGCATTCCGCTGTTTTCTTCGCGGATAAAGCTGCTAGAGCAATAATTTTTTTTCCAAAAATCTAGATTAAATTAATACGTGCCTCTGCCATTTTCTTGTTTCCAAAACATAAAAGAATTATGACAATACAAAACCCGAAAAAACAGCCCGTTTTTACCACTATTTTCAGACGACTGTCTCGAAATTTGATAACTTTTTAACAAAATAGATAATAGTAGAGCATGGATATAGTCTTCCACTAAATTTTAATGGATGATTTTTTTTTTTAATTAGTCCAGTTTTGAAAAAGAAAACAGCGGAAAACAAAACGTCTTTTACTCAAAGTTTTTGTAGGTAAAAATCAGCCTGAGCTGCAGTTGTCGCTTTTGCACTTTACTTGATAGGGCACAGTGCGACACATCGGCAATAGTATCTTCAAATACCTATTTTTCAAATTCCTCGGGACTAGAGTCCCCTCTTAATAGCCGAAGAAGAGACAATTAATTCACAAAGATTGTTGACAATACAGAACAGTGACAGATGAAACACTCAAACGCCCGCATTAATATCGTATGACACTTTAATTGGGTACTAAAGTATTAATGTGCGTATTTGTGTTCGTTTGTGCGATGTGTTGCTTTAGTATTTTGGATACAAAGCGTTTACAAATAAAGTATTAATTTGAATACAGCTGTAAGTGTTTTAGGACCTGTATGAATTCACAGGCCATAGACTAATTTACAATTTCTATTGTTGACATGTTCATAGAGACGGCATTGTCGAAACTTTCCATTAAAACCAAGTGAGTTATTAACAGATTTTTTTTTTTTAAAGATTCTTCACTGTTTATTTACAGATATTGACGGCCCATAACAGTTCCTACTGCAGCTACGACAGCAGAAACTTGTGCTCAACAAAAAAAAAGATTAAAAGAGAGTGAAAATTTTTATATTATCGATATCAAATCACCGCCACTATCGGGATAAACAATATTTCTGTACTAAATCAGGTTCTGACCTACCCGTATTTTAAATTTCATGAAAAACCGTTCAGCCGGTGTGACGTGATTCAATCCATATATTAGCCTTTTCGGCCTTATACAGATCTCTCCTGTTATTTTTTTTTTGTGTCCCGTGCGATTCTCAAATAATGTATATATATTTTTTTCTTTCAAACTTCCAAATTTATAATGAAAAGTATGTAGATAGCGTCTCTAGCCGCTGCCGACGCGAATATTCTATAGTAAACACCAAAAAAATAATTAGGGCCTTTGCACACAGCGTTTTTTATCGCGTTGACGACGCGCAGTTGATGCGTGCTAACGCGTTTTAAACGCAATTCAGATGCGGACAGTACTACAGTCATATCCACAGCGCCGTGAGTGCGCTTTCGTAAAACGAGCGTCGTCGGCGCGTTAAAAATACGCCGTGTTCATACGTTCTAACAAAGCCTATGTTCTATCACAAGCCCCTCATAAGCAAAGACACGAAATATGGCCACAAAATGTAACGTACAAACATTAAACTTCATAACGTTTCATATTTCGGAATTACTGCTTAGAGTGTATTAACACCATAAATGTCTGTACCAACGAAACTCCAGTATACGGGCCTTATAACACAAAACGTGCTCATTTTCACAAAGTAAATATCAAGTTTAATATCCCTGAAGCTTGTAAATAAGAGAACTGATGGTTATGTATGTAAACAATATAAAAAAATATGTTATGGGAGTGTGAAGTGAATTTTTACGCTGAAACGGCCGCTTTGGGAAGTGCGATTTAGTAAATCCATCTGAATTGGTTTGGTGTTACGTGTTTATTAGTGAGGCTGCAGTGTTTAGGATGTTTCCCAGTCTCTGGAATATTTTCAATTCGGTATGTTATTTGTACACTTCCTTAATTTTGATTTCTATTAGTTCATGAGTAAAAAATTGTAGAGAATATTGGTATAGAGGACATATCACTGTCATCTACCATTAGTCTAAAATACCTAATAATGCGCCTAATTATTTTACCTCAGCGTCTGGTGCAACAGTAACATAATATTGTTGCAACCCCTCTACCGCAAGCCAATTTACATGGCAACACTGTAATGCAATTTTATGTAAATTCAATTTTATTCCACTCACGAACGCACACAAAAAAATATCGGGCCCCATTAATTTCTACGTAGGTGCACACCAAACAAAAAAGGAAAAACAATACTAAAATCAAAAGTCGAACAAAAGTCAGGCCGAACAGAATACTGCGTTGCGTTCAAAAAAACTCGTGTCCCATTGAAAAGCGATACCAACTTTAAAAAAAAAATATCGAACGCAAACTAAACGGACGAATTGAAAACTCTTTGGTCAACCAGTCAAATGGCTGGACGGAAACAAATTATTCTATTGAACTCAATCGTAAATTCTTTGCATCCGCTTCGTAATGCGTTGAGAATATTAGCACGGATTGTTATCATCTTGAAACAACCGGACTTGGGAGCTGTTGTGAGATTGTGTCTGTGGTTCCTATAATTGAATGATGAGGTCTATTACATTAGGTCAGCTTTGCTAACGTAGGCCATAATATTGCTATTTCATTAGTAGGCTAACATCATTGGGTATTACGTCATGAAAACAGTTGTTTCAAACAATGCTCGACCTGACAATTTTCACTTCAATTTGGTAATACGTGGTGCTTTTTTCTTGACAATTCCATTTCCTAGTAACTATTCTTTCGATCTAAAACAGCAATATTGCGAACCACAATTTTCTTTTTAATCCATTGTTCCATACGTTTGAAATTCTTAAACCATGTTTGAAAAATTCGTCTGCTCGACAACGACGAGAACGCAATTTTTTTTTATTATTGTTTAGCTAAACACCAATGCCATTTCATTGACTACTTATTGCGTGTTCCGAAATAAAACGTTGGACACTTTGACACGAGTGTTCGTAGAACTTCGTTGGTTTCCAGAACTTACGAGGTATAATTTAATATTCCACGCTCAAATTGTCGCCATTACTTGCGACGTCATTAAGCCTTCATGGCGCAGGTCCGTGCAACTTATACATTAGTGTCGAACTGTCGATATTAGTTCGACTGCGGTCCGCTTCATTCACTCTTCATGAATGAAGCTTAAACACTATGCCTTGATTTGATGCTGTCGTGATTAACTATTATAATCCACAGGGATAAAAAATACACTTTTTCCCAACCTAAGGCACTTGTCTCACCGCCGACTAGGAAGCGATTAGCGATCGACTATTTTCTTGCTGAAGAAACAAACAAAAGATATAAATCCCGTGTGAGTAACAGAGACACATACATTTATAGTCGATTGCTGGCTGTTCACAGTCACACTGTCGGCGAGAACTCTCTTACTTGCAGCGACAAGAGCTATCAAAGATAATACTCTCATTTCTCTCTAAGCGATACTCGCTTGGCGGTCAGAAGTCCAAATTCACACCGAGAGACCAACCAGCCGTCATTTCTACCAACAGTGCGGGCCACAGCGAGTGGTGCGAGTAATCACCCGTCGCACATGAGCATTCGCTAATAGCCGAGCGACAAAACTATTGGAATTACACTCTCGCCCCTCGCTGCTCGTCAACTCGTATCCAGTTCCTAGCTTTACTCGCTTCTTGATGATCGTCGGCGGTGAGACAAGTGCCTAAACGGCTATAACGTGTAACAGAATAAACACAATTCCTGAGAAGGCGTCATTGTACTCATCAGTCTCCGCGGCGCTGAAACACAAAGGGCATTAGGAGGAACACGGATGGGTTTAGTCAGTAAGAGTTTGACACTCCTTTCTGCTCCGCCCAGAGCGGGAGGAGTCATTTGATGATTTCCCATCCTAAAAAAAAGGGTAGCTATTTAAGAAGACAAATCAATGTTTGAATTTTTTTCGGTATGATTTTCATCATCTCAATCGTCACCTGCGGCCTTTCGAATAGCTATACATATACGAGTTCTTGCGTCGAAAAATGCTGCTTACTTTCTGAACTAGGTAAGGGTGTTCCCTTACCTACATAGCTTCCTACAACGAAATCCTGTTAAATAAGATCTTACCTACCTTCCCCAAATAACCCTTAAAAAAAATATTCCTTCTTTGCCACCCAAAATTAAATACACAGTCCTGTCCGTCTAATAAAAGTCCCATAAACTCCTCGAAATCAACTGGACCAACTAGGATAATCCCCAAAACTCTTCTAAGGTGAGAAAGTAACATTCTTTGGGAGATTCTTTCAAAGGCCCAAATACGTGGGTCTAATAAAAAGATCACGTTGACGGACGGCTGTAACCAAATTATAAGGGTCAGCCTACCTACTCTATTAACTGAAGCTAGTGATGGGAAAGTTCGTTTATTGTAAGTAAATAATATTAGGTTTTTTATCGTATTTGGTGGAAGGGTTTCAGGTTAACGCAATGTTGAGGGTATAAAATGTTATTGCTTTTGAAGAAAAAAATAAAAGTTATGATGCTTTCAAATAAATATTTTTTAAAGATGTCGTTACAGTTTGGACGCTTTTTGCTTCTGTATAATTATTCTTTTTTCTTTGCTTCAGATTCATTCTTGTAGTTTCGTTCGGTTTCTAAGCCTGAAGTTGAATTCGCTAATCTCAAGAACCAGCAGGTTCTAATTAAAAAAAATATTTTAGTGTCCGATAGCTCATTTATGGAAGGCTAGAGGCTATAAACTTAGAGGCTTAATATAACATCACGCTACGACCAACAGTAACCGAGCATAAATGAAAAATATGACGCAGATAAGTTGCGCGGGCTAGTTCCAATATCAAATCAAAAGAATTCAAACAGAAATCGGAGGCAGGAAATCAAACAAGAAAAGATTCCATTTCGACTACTGAACCAATTTATGCCATAATCAGACCCCGTAAGTAGCGAACATCAAATTACGATACCGAAACGCCTCCAGCTACGAGTATTTCCAGAAAAGGTATAATTACCTAGCAATGTAATCACTCCAGGCAAAGAAATAAAATATCGCTTTTGTTCGCTCGTTCTAAAATTATAACGGTTTTATTTGAAAAGTTTTCGACGGCGAAAGGTCATAGTTTAGGCTAATATTGGTGAACGTAATGCCAATAGTATGTTTTATGACTAAATTAATTCTGTAAGGTCGAGAAGTCACGCAATGTCGTGGTCAATCTAGTGGATAAATGAAATTTTATTCATAAAAATTATGTAAAATAATATTTTTTTAGGTTTACGTTACACAATTTTCAATAATAATCCTCCCTACTGAATTCCTATCATGGTGACCTGATCCAAGTGTGCAGAAGGTGTAAGAGTACAAGTGTGTGCGCAAACACATGTGTACTTTCTGTTCCTTTATTCTCATAGTCCGATAGGACCGCGATCCGACACGATCGGGGAAAGATGAAGTGCAGAACCAACAAGTTTACCTGATTTTCAATGTACGGGGATATCACACCTTCATGCATGAAGTTCATAGTTCGGGCACCTTTTTATTAAGGAACTAGCGGACCCGCGCAACTTCGTTTGCGTCACAATTTTCTTTACTGCTCCGCTCCTAATGGTCTTAGCGTGATGATATATAGCCTATAGCCTTCCTCGATAAATGGGCTATCTAACACTGAAAGAATTTTTCAAACGGACCCGTAGTTCCTGAGATTAGCGCGTTCAAGCAAACAAACAAACAAACTCTCCAGCTTTATATATAAGTATAGATGGGAATGGCTATTGGCCTTGATTACGCCAGATGGAATGCGATGGATGAGGTCTATGATGGAGCGAGCGTGTCCAAAAGATACCTGTTCACTTTTGCTTTGAAGGCAGTCGGATTATAGGTATGTGGAAGGGAACACAGACGCTGGCAGAGAATTTCGCACTTTGGCTGTGCGCATAATCTACTATGAAATTCTAAATGGAAAAATCCAATCAACGTAGAAATTATCTCCACAAGTAACAATATTTTAGTTTGTCAGGCTTTTAGCAGTGGACCTCGTACCAAGCTTGCCAACGAATTTCGTCATGCCAACATAAAAGCAACAAAAAACGAAAACAATTACACTTACACCCAGCAAGGAATAAGTCAAGGAAAATACACGTTTCTCCAATTAACACTGATCCTGTGATCAACAGAAATAACAAAAGGAAGTTTATAACCGAATTATAAAGGCTCAACGTAACGATCCGATCAAGAAGAGGATCCGACAGCTTCTATCAGTCGAGTTGATAGAAAGTGTCGTCGAAATAGAGGATCAATCAATTAATGCTTACGTAAGTGGATTAGGTTGTAAATTGGATCACGTTTTGATGATTCAATGTTTTGAGATTATAATTAGGTTATCTACACCTGAGGGGCAATTCATGCATTAAACGAACATTCGCATTCGCATGTCAGTTGAAACCTACAAATTGTTGCAAGTTACCAATTTATACGTTTTCTTTAAAGCCTTGAATCAAGTACGATTCATATTCAAATGTTGTACGAATGTCTAACGGTCATAAAGAAATACTACAATGCGAACTTTTTTGCAGCAAATAACTAAAATGTCCATTGGGATCGACGTTGTCAGTATCATCACCCGAAAATTAATTACTACTTATTTATCGTTCACCTCCAAAAACAGTTACAGTTGTAGCGGCAACAATGCTGCCACAAGAAAAAAAAAAAACTAAGCCTGCATCGCGGTATCTGAGTTCTCCGAGCGATTTGAATATACAACGTGTACACAACAGAATAAACGCAATACCTCTTAAGGGGTCATTGTACTCATCATTATGAACAACTTTCACTATGGGACCAACACAGGAATCGTGAAAAAGAAATCGACTCCCCCATACATTTATGTGCGCATAACTCGACAAAATATACTGAATAGCAGATTTTTTTTCGCGATTGCGGTATTGGTCCCATAGTAAAAGTTGTTCATAATGATGAGTACAATGACCCCTTAAAGGTATTTCTATTACAGGTTGTATACAACAGTCCGATCAGGCGGTTGCCCACCGGACGCAACAACCATCCAGACGGAGGATCTATCTGTTTCGCATACCCCCATAAAGTGTTTTTAATATAAGAAAATAAATTCTACACCTATAGGATATTTTTCTCCCAGCCCTAGTCCCTAAACACAACCTTTTCCGAAACAATAAATATGAAAATTCCACGTCCTTTGTTCAATGCTTAATCAAAATTTCAGGTGAAATAAATATAATAGGACAAAAGAAGGATTAACGGATGAATAGGGATACAATTTTACATATAGATAGGATATTGTGAGATTCACAATGAAGATATATTTGCAATTTGCTGCCCTAAGTAGGGAAGTGAGATAAAATCTCATGTAAATTTTAAAACAGATTTATTTTTGTAACGTTGCGTTGGGTCGGCTTGAGATACTGACCCGGTTAATTTTAGAATGTACGATTTATTTATTCGTTGAGATAAATGGAGAGATACATTATGCCTTGTTGTTAGTATGTTTAGTTAAAAACTGGAATTATCTAAGGCTGGAATTATAAAAGCTATCAAAAGAAGGAAGTTAAAATAAAATCCCAAAAAAAAACACACCTACCATACTATTGTTGTTTATTTATATTGGCAGAAAAAAATAGTATTTATTGTTCCGTCCCCAAAGGTACTCTATTACCAAGGCTCCGCTGTCCGTCCGTCCGTCCATCCGTCTGTCTGTCTGTCAGCGGGTTGTACCTCAAGAATCGTAATAGATAGACAGCTGAAATTTTCACAGAGTGTTTATTTAGATTTAAGTGTCCTTTTTATTTGTACCTACATTGTGTGTGTCTGTGTGTGCCAAATAAATTTGTTTTATTTCTTTCTATTGCCGCTAAACTACAAATAAAAGAAATGAAAGGGGACTCGCATACAAGAAACGTATTTTAGAGTCTGACTCGCACTTAGCCGATTTTTAAATATGAATAAAGCTTGCCGTTACACCATGTCGTTGTCACTCTATAGAGCTATCTAGATGTGTAATGTCCTACGAGGATTATGGAACTGTTCGGAAGAGTTACCGGACAGTTCGCGGACATGGAACACAAACGGCATCTGAAGGAACAGAACAGAGAACAGGGGTGGGATTTACTCAGTAAGAGTTTGACACTCCCTCCCGCTCTGGGAGAAGTCTCTTAATAATATCCCATCCGAAAAAATCCGACCATGTGCGAGTTGGACTCGCACACTAAGGGTTCCGTAGAGAAAACCTTATTTTTTATTATTTGTTGTTATAGCGGCAATAGAAATACACAATCTATGAAAATTTCAATTGTCTACCTATTACGGTTCTTGAAATACAGCCCGCTGACAGACAGACGGACGGACGGACGGACGGACGGACGGACGTGCGGACAGCGGAGGCTTAGTAGTAGGGTTCGGGTACGGATACCTAAAGACGTTTCTAATGTGTGTATTGATGTCAATAAACGCCCAAGTTTGTGTCTTTCATAACGTTATTTTCATTATTAGAACGAGTAATTGAAAACTCAAATGACAAGATCGTGTTTATTTTCTCATGAAGTTTGCAAGCTTTAGAAAAGTTCGCGACACCGTTATATGAAACGTGACGGTACTGAAGGTAACGTTGCGACGGTGAAATGTTTATCGACAATAATTACGAGAAGGAAGAAGGTGTTGTACAAACAATGGGATGTTCAATGGTTACATCACTTCCAATTCGTAGGTAATTTTGTAGCATGCCGCCAGTTTTTTGGAAAACCTTTTTATTTTATGTGTATACAGGGAAATTGAAAAAACACCTGAAACTTCTTTATCCTGACTTCGTATCATGACCCTGATCAACATTTGTTCTACGACTTTTCAAAATTCGAAACATATTTTTCAGGCGGCGTTTTTATCAGGCGGCCGACGAAAAGCCGACGCCCGGCTGGCGGCGCGGGACTGGGTCTGCGCGCGCGTAGTATACGCGAATTTTACTTGAAATAAATGAAAACAAATTGTTTTTAAACCAACTTCTAAAAAAGAAGGTGGTTCTCAATACGACTGCGTATTTACAAATATATTTTTTTATGTGTGTTCGCGGATAACTTCGTCTTTTATGATCCGATTTCGATGAATCTTTTTTTATATGAAAGGGTATGCTTCCGAGATGGTCCCATTGCCACCACATTAGGATTTCATACACGTCGACATAGTCATAACACGAAGTCAGGATTAAGAAGTTTTGGGTATTTTTAGGGTTCCGAACAAAAAACGGAACCCTTATAGGATCACTCGGGTGTCTGTCTGTCTGTCCGTCTGTCACAGCCAGTCTTCTCCGGATCCACTGGATCGATTCTGTTGAAATTTAGTATACATATGGACTTCTGTACCCAAACACGGACGCCTTACGTAAATCATTAAATTTTTAGTATGGGGGTCACTTTTGAGGGTCAAACTAGGAAATTTCAAATAAAGGTTTTTTGATCAATATCGTGTGACATATCAAGTATAAGGGCTTACTGTAAGAGTTTTAAATATATTTTTTTCATAAATTTAAAATAAATGGTTTTGAAGTTATTCAAGAAATTAGACGAAAAATGACCCTTATCTCCGAAACTACTGAGCCTAAAATTTCGAAAAAAATGGAGAAATTAGATCTTTACCTATAAATTTCAGAAAAACCTATTAAGAAGTCTATAGTGTTATAATAACATGTAAAAAATATTAAATTCGTTTGGAAACCTTTGCACGCGAGTCCGACTCGCACTTGACAGCTTTTAAATTTCCCTGTATAGTCAGATGTATTAATTCGTAAGTTATTTGTTAAGACACACTAGTAGCTTTTAGCTGATGGAAGTATTTCACATAGCTTGGAGATATTTAATCTGTCCAATCGGTTCTTGAAACAGTGTGCGAGCTGTCAAAACAGTTTCCGGACTTATTCCATGCAGTTATGACTTGGTTAGGCAGAAATTACTAGATGAATTTCCCCAGTACTTGAGAAAATGTTCTGTAGGTGTTCGGTGGCATCCTAATACAGGGTTATTTGTAAAACACCAATAACCTCTTAGGCACTGAAAGTACACATATATACTCTATACTAATATACAAAGCTGAAGAGTTTGTTTGCTTGAACGCGCTAATCTCAGGAACTACTGGTCCAATTTGAAAAATTCTGTCAGTGTTAGATAGCCCATTTATCTAGGAAGGCTATAGGCTATATATCATCACGCTAAGACCAACAGGAGTATAGCAGTAATGAAAATTGTGACGCAGACGAAGTTGCGCGGGTCAGCTAGTGATTTTATACTGCTTTTACTTTGAGACGAACCCTGAAAACTCGAAAAAAATAGCTGCAGCTGTTTCATACATTTTCATTTGCTAAATATTGCATTTTGTATGAAACAGCTGATATTTTTTCGAGTTGTGGTTGCTGGTGTTTTACAAATAACCCTGTATATAAAATTCTTCAGTTACTGGTGACTGAATAAATGACTGACAGACAACCTACAGCCGAAACTACTGGTCGTAGCAATCTGAAATTTGGCAAGTGCGTTCCATGGACGGTGTAGGGGAGCACTAAGAGAAAATTTCCCGATTTTCTCACGGGAACGGGAAAACACGGGATATGCACTTACGAAGTTGCGGGCAAAAGCGAATTCAGTGTTTAAAGCCTTGAATGTTGCTTGTACATCACATTATTCTGCGAGTCTCAATCAGCCTCCTATTTAAGTTAGGAGACATTAATTGGGAGACTGCCTATTAAGGTTTTAAATGTTAGCAACGGTAAAGCTTTCACGCTGTTTCCATTCCGCAAAACTAAACAAAAACTAGTACCATTTGCACGCCTCTGTAGCCATGTTGTAGCGTTAATAGCAACTTTGATTTAATGATCCCACATAAATTCAACCCGAACGAGCCCCGTTCAAACGAGCGAGTTCGTTAGCGCCAGCCACTCGACCAAGTTATGTTACAAGTATGCCCATTTGAGTAACTAGAATGTTTAGGATACGGCACTTGAAAGTGACGCGTCCCTAGGGTAGAATGGGATCTGGGTAATCGTTTTAGAGTACTGTTATGGTCAGTGGATATTTTATTAGGATAGTGTGTTTAATTGTTTTATTGCTGCCTCATTGGTGCTAATGATAGTAAAGTTTCCGGTTAATTGTTGAAGTTTCTGAAATAATGAAGTTGTAAATGATTTTGCTATGCTTTAATTAAGTGAATTTATCTGTGGAGTGTTCATTAGTTTCATCGGATATTACAAGCTTTGGTCTATTTTTATGTCTCCAGAAAAAAAAAAGCCTTGTTATTTTTCTTCCACTAATCAATTACCTTTGAGCTACGAAATTCTCATTTTTCTCAGAAGAATTTTGATCCTGATTGAGTGGGCAGAGACAGTAAAGTCCATTATCTTGTTCAGGAGATAATTTTGTACAGTTTTTTTTTTTTGTTGCTATCTACTTCTTTTTCCACTGCTAGGCAAATACTATGATAGCCGCTATGATGGTACTTTATTCCATATCTTTACTAGCGACCTGTCTTGGATTTAGTTTGCAATTAAATATCAGTCCGACGAATTTTACAAAAAAAAATAATGTACAGGAAAATTGTTTTTCGAAAAATATTTTTGTCAAATCGGTCAAGCCGTTCTCAAGTAATGATCTTCAATACATCGTTATATTGATATTTTATTTCAAATATTGAATTGAATGATTTGTAGCTTGTATCATATTAAAAAAAAACTGGCCAAGTGCGAGTCGGACTCGCGTGCAAAGGGTTCCGAACGAAATTTTTTTTTAACATGATATTTTAACACTACAGACTTCTAATAGATTTTCCTGTAACCTTTAGGTAAAGATCTATTATCTCCATTTTTTTCAAAATTTTAGGCTTCGTAGTTTTGGAGATAAGGGGGGGGAATGGTCATTTTTCGTGTAATTTCTTGAATAACTTCAAAACCATTTATTTTAAAATTATTGAATAAATTTAATTAAAACCGTAACAGTAAGCCCTTTCATTTGATATGTCATACGATATTGTTAAAAAAACTTTTTTTTAATTTTCTAGTTTGACCCCCAAGAGTGACCCTCATACTAAAAATTTAATGATTTACGTAACGCGTCCGTGTTTGGGTCATAGAAGTCCATACGTGTACCAATTTTCAACAGAATCGGTCCAGTGGATCTGGAGAAAACTGGCTGTGACAGACGGACAGACAGACAGACACCCGAGTGATCCTATAAGGGTTCTTTTTTTTTTCGGAACCCTAAAAATTCTCAAGTTTTTAGCAACAATTACAACTGATGACTAAACTTGTGACTGATGTAGCAAAAAACAGTAGTAATGTAACTGTCATGCTTAATGCAGATAAATGATGCAAAGTCAAAGTCAAAGTCAAATGATTTATTTCAACTAGACCAATAAAGGCACTTTTGAACGTCAAATTAAAATAAAATAAAATATTATAGTGACTCTAGTCGTCCGTTCGCAAAAGGTAGATTCTTATGGAGAAGAACGGACAAGAAACTCCACAGTTACTCTTTTCAAAAATAAGCTTTACAATATTTGCATACATTAATCAGACCAACTGCAATGCTTGCCATTTTTAACCCTGGCTATAAAATGAAACTATAGCTATAAATTTTCTAACTTTATCTGCACCTGGAAGGAGATACAAATCGTCTTTAAACACTCCCTACATAATTTCGGGATTCACTTCCTACTTGCTACTCTCTCGTCTAAAGACAAACGCAGCAAAATTACACCGGAGCTTCGTTCGTATTTAATCCACGCACTGGTCCATTTAAACGGTACACGGCGCAGAATGACGCCCGACGCGAATTTATGTAATTGTCGCGACGAAAGCGCGGTATTAATGAGTTAGAGCTGGCGGCCATGTTCCACCGCTCACCGAACCACTGCGCATCGCTCCACCGCCCTGCGGCTGATTGTACCCTTGATGGATCGCACTTTTTGAAGCCTGAGAATTTGCAACGTTTGTAATAATTCTATTTTTAGGAAGATGACGATGATTCATCGTTGGTGATTTTGTTCGGTTTGGGGTTTCTTAATTTTCCGGTTTAGAAGTTGATTGTAAAAAGTATTTATAGGGGATTGAGGTGGTATAAATGTCAGTTTTGTGACAATGAATACTGTTTATTTCTTTGTTTATTTATTTCTTTCTTATAAGCTCTCAGACACAGTATGATTAGAGATACCTATAATAAGACAAAATGAATGCACATTTTCATTTATACTAGGCGACACCCACCTACACAAAAGCGCTCAAGTTTAAATTGCATAAAAGTGCAAAAGTATTCTGGCATTGACAAAATATTTTAGTTACTTAAGGCTGCTCTCTCGAAAATAGCTTCAAACAGCGTGCAGATAAAGCAGCTTTTCGTCGGCACTAACAGAGAAATAACATCTGAAAAAGTAGTTAGTAATCTACATTTTTTTTTCTCTTTTTGTTGGAGCTTTTGTCTATACAGATATGCCAGCCCCATCGTACGATTTAACTCTTATGAAAACAATATTTTATATTTAGACAACACTGTGATAACGATGGAAGTCACTGATGAAGGACTGTTATTAATCGACACAACTTTTGACAATTGACAATTTGTCTATCGGTATCACATAATAAGAAAAAAAAATACCAAATCACCTCAAATCGTCGATATGAAACTTTACTCCTTTATTTTGTATCAAAAGAGTGTAAAAAATGTTTACTGTTTTGTAATACAAATGAAAATGATTTGGTTTTGTTACTTTTTAAAAACTAGTATTATTTTTATTATAAAAAAATAATAAAAATAAGGGTAGCGGTGTGGCGCGTAGAGGAGTAGTTAGCTCCGTTCATTTTCTCAAGGTCATTGGCATGAATACAAGCCTTAAATGAGTTAAAGAAATATGTGTGTAGTCCACCACATAGTTTTTAATTATCGGCTAGTTTTAGTGATAAGACTTAGTTTGTCACAATCTAAGAAGTCGTATTTGACAGCTGAGTAGAGAGCGATAGAAGATCGCTTTACCGCTAAGTGTGAAAGATTTTTATTTTATGTCTCTTTTCTGTTCTGTTCAATTTTTAGGGTTCCAAACAAAACACGGAACCCTTATAGGATCACTTGAGTGTCTGTCTGTCACAGCCAGTTTTCTCCGGATCCACTTGCTTGATTCTGTTGAAATTTGGTGCACATATGGAATATTGTGACCCAAATACGGATGCATTACGTAAATTATTAAATTTTTAGTACGGTAGTCACTTTTGGGGTCAAACGCAATAGTTTTACTTTTAACAATTACTAAAAACAATACAACTATTGCTGTTGTCAACACGTTGTTCGAATATTTGTATAGTACCTACCTAAATAACGAAATATGTAAAGATCATTAATTATTCTATAACAATACCATAAAAATAATGATAAATAATGTGCTACGTTTTTATGCAAATAAAATGTTGTTTTTCTTAATAACAAAACGAGGAATAGAAAGAAAGAAAGAAAAAGCGTTTATTGGCGCATACCAAAAAAAAAAACACGAATAATCACGATGAAAATGAAATAAGTTTGCGTCATTTAACTATGATTAATTTGCTATCGATACACCGTACACTACCCCCTTTTTATTTTCATCCCTTCTGTGAATTCAAAGGTGGTCTGTTAGATATGTATGTCAGCAATTAAATCGCTATTGCACCATTTTTTAAGGTTGGTAAATCATCATATGACCCCTCCCGCTCTAAGCGAAGCCGAAAGGAATGTCAGACTTTTAATGACTAAAACCCAACCGTGTTCTTTCAATGCCCTTTGCGTTCCAGGGCCGCGGTGACTCTTTCGAAAAACGGCAAGCCATTGTGGCAATGGCTTGCAGAATTTTTACATTAGGTACAATATACTTTACAAACATTTCTGTCTGTGGGTTTAGAACTAAGTTTTTGTAAAGTATATTTTATTCACATTCCATCTACCTATCTATGAGGAGAGAAAAGCTGGTGTCCATATTATTACACCACGTCTAAAAATACTCGGTTCCAATCCTAAACAAACAATATCTATAATGCCAACTAAAGCCAGATACCAGATAAACAAACCACTTCAAGAATTGAGCCGAAAGTAACGCTTCGACAAACATTCATTTATGCAAATAAAAACAGTTTTTTTTCTCACCCGAGCGCCGAGGAAAGCAATGGAGAACCAATTTTCAGGTTATTGCAAAAGCCAATTTAAAATACCGATATAGAAAATTTGAACTTCTGGTTATGAAATACAGTGAACTGGTTGTCACTGAGTTTTATTTTATTAGCAAACATTCAATAGGATTTTTAATCACAAAGTTTTGCAGCGGAGTTGTGTTAGCAGCGCGTTCGAAAATGTTATAGTTGAAAGTTTTTACTTCATCATAGACTTTAGAGGAACCAGAAACACACCAGATTGAGTCAGAAGCCAGAAAATCTGACACTAGACTTGCCAATGACTACCGTGTTACCCAGTTAATGGGTCATGGAGGTCTGGTAGGCAGCTGCTCTACGTAAAGCCGACCCAAATATAGTTCGGAAAAGGCTAGGCAGGTGATGACACTTTTTAGGAACGGCAAAACCATAGACAGTACAAATATTGGACCCTGTGTGATAGTTATGAAATAAATAAAAGAGGAAAAGTTGTCACATTGTAGATACTTTCAGACAGTGGTGATATTAAAAAAAAATATAAAATAGAAAACATTTACTACATGGAACAAAAACTAAGTAAAAAATGAAATAATAGTTAATAGCTGCAATAAACGTGAGTGGTTTAAACATTTTATTTTGATGTGCATGAAATAGATTATACATAGAGTAAACATATTTAATTAAATGACCTATTTAAGTTTGTTACTTCAATGAAAAGTTACAAAATATGCGTATGAGCTTGAACATTATAACTCTTAACCATTCATTTAAGTGCCTAAAATTTCAACTGAATATTTTATAGAATGAAATTATTTCTCATGGAGTTATCATTACGATGAAAACATAAGATCATCATCAGCCTAACCTTTTCTCAACCACATTAGGGTCGGCTTCCAGTCTAGCCAGATTTAGCTGAATACCAGCATTTTACGTGGAGCGGCTGCCTACCAGACCTCCACAATCCATTAACTAGGTAACACGGTACTCCATAGCAAAACTGGAGTCAAATTTACTGGTTTCTGACTATCCGTAACGACTGCCAAAGATCTACGATGTAAACATAACTGTAACAAATGCAAAATTATAATAAAATAATCATAAGTACAGAATATATATAGCACGAATATTTTGACGTATATTCGTGCTAGGCCTTTTTGCCAAATATGAATGTGAAAAACTACAACCCCATAGTATTTTGGTTTAATTTTATGGGACATACACAATTTATATCATTCAAAAATATGAATATAGTATCTAATTCAAATAAATATTATGTGCGAAACGAGTATTGCAGCTATGGTTAAATTTTACGTTACGTTACTATACGTCAAAAATATTCGTGCTAGGCTTTTAGCACGTATTGCGTACTTTGAAAACAAATCTTATTCGGAAGCAAAACAGTATACTTCGAAACTAACAATCAGTTCTGACACTGCAGCACAGAGCATTGTTATTATGATTGCAGTGAAACTCGGAAACAATACCGTATCCACGTATGCCCCAGTGCATGCTGATCCGGATTGTATCACTATCAAACTCGCTGGCATACAGAGATCCAATTCCGAGACGCAATCAAACCTGGCAGGAGTGTTTCGTCTGTTTCTAGCTGCGAAGGTGGGGTGGTAATGACTCGATTTAGGCATTTGTTTAGGCAGAAATTCCACCTCGTGATAATTGTGAGTCTACAAGCATCACTATATTGAAATAGTAGCGTGAATGAGTGATTGGCTTCTCCCACAAGTGGTGTTTCCCAATATGTCACGAAAGTATCATCAAATACAAAACTCATTAGTAGCATTTAATAGAAACAATTAATTGTATGTAATTGTCAAAAATAACAAATTACAAACCACAGCCAGAGTTAATTGGATCCCCCAGTTTTTTTTTTTTTGTGTAAACTACTAACTAACCATTGAGCAAGTTGTAAACTGTGTACTCAATATCATGAACGACTTCACGATTTTAAGGTTGGTCCTATAGTAAAAAAACACCTTGTATAGTTACACAGTAGATGCAAGTACGTCTATGGTAGGCGCCAGATAGATGTGAAATGACGGTCATTGACCCACATACATTTATTGACTTTCTTAATATCAAAAACAGAAATAAAGGCATAAAGGTGTTCTGAATCGATTTTTATCGTAATCCTTAACGTTCTCTAGTAATGAAAAACGGTTCATAATTTATTGTTGGAGTATCAACAAAGAGATATAAGAGAAAGATCAATGTACTTTAGTGCAAGCTTATCCGGCGCTTATCATACCTACTGTGGTAACTAAAGCGTGGTAACTAAGGGGCCGTCTACACGAGCGTGAGAATCGCCGCGAATTGTCATTTTTTCATTAATCGAATCGCTGCGATAATATCGCCGTACAGAGACAAGTTTATAGACTTTTTAAAGAAATACGTGGCACGACGATAATATAGCCGCGATTCTATTGCTCGTGGAGACGGCCTCTAAGAGAGACAAGGTCGCAACGTTATTTTCTTCAAATGATTCTATGATAAGAAAAAAGAAACGAAAATCAATTCCAAAATCTTAAGCTACCTAGTATTCATTTGAGTATTTCCACTGCAAAGGTCTTTCTTTGCAGCCATCTCGTGAACCGAACTGGTATACTTCCGAACAGTTCCATCATACAAGATTATGATCTGGTTCTGCTTGAACATCGCGTGTCTTTTGTGACCTTCGTTATGATAGCTAGGTTTTGCTTGATCCGGTTTTTTGAGTGATTTTTTCCACCTTTTTCTAAACAACTGGAATGGTAATTAAGTGCTCCTAGAAAATTATTAGAGTAGGTGGGTGTGTAGGGTCGTTAGACCTTACTGCCCACACGATAAGAAGAAGACTAGAGTAAGGATTCCATTTTCTGCACTTAGACTCTCATTCGGTTCATTGTGCTGTTGTGTGTTGAGTCTCCTGAGAAAGCTCCCAGGAAACTCAACCTCAACCACGCCTGTGCAGCCACAGGCTTCGCGAACCGACCTTACAGTTCCGAGGATTTGTTGATGTTCGGCCGCGCATTCCAAGATGACGTGGGCGGCTGATTCTTCGGCGTCAAAGCAGCCCCTGCAGAGTAGGCTGTCCGTGGCGCCGATGTTAAAGCGATGTTTGTTTAGAGGGCAATGGCCCGTAATTTTCCCTATTATTGCTCTGAGGTTATTTCCACTTAGGCTGAGTAGTCGTTTTGTTAGTCGTGGATAAAGACTTGGCATTGCCATTTTTTTTAAGGATGGGAAATCATCAAATGACTCCTCCCGCTCTGGGTGAAGCAGAAGGGAGTGTCAGACTCTTAATGACTAAAACCCATCCGTGTGCCCTTTGTGTTCCAGGACCGCGGTTACTCTTTCGAACAGATTCCGCCACCCCGGCAGGCACTGGCCCTAGCAGGCCCCGTCTTCTATGCTGACAGCTTTTTGGGTTGCGCGTGGTCGACCCGGGCCTGGTTCTGATCGGACGGCGAGTAATAAATCATTTATTTCTTAACAATATAAATTGTGTAGAAAATAATAATAATTATAATAGAAACAAATTCATTAAAAAAAATCCTCAATAAAAATTAATGTCAAAAATAATATTTAAAAATCAATAATTTCAATAAATCAATAAAAAAATATATATTAAAAACAAATCATTAGGAACCCCAACCCAATGCTCGCCGTCCGCAGGCCCGCGCCTACGGTGGCCGGGAATAGCCCTGCGACTTCCGATGCCCGGGGCATCTTCTTCTGTTGCGGCGGCTGGGGCGTGAGGTTTCCCTCTCTCTCACGCGTTCTGCTTCCTCCTTCGCTAGCATTACTGCTTCGCAGAAAGAGGTGATCGCTTCCCATGCCTCCTCACTCCGGACCATAGATTGAACCAAAGCCGGACGCGAGAGGCCCCCTCCGCCGATCGCCTGATGTAGGCTGCAGCTTGTGACCACTTGTTGTTGTGAAGTTTAGTCGATCTCTGGCGAATCTATGAACGAAACTGCGAGAAAGGTTTGGAAGGAGTGGGTTTAAAATTACTATCTAATAAATAAGTACCTCAAAAACCAGACGTTTCTAAGAATAGCGTTAACGGACAGATAAACGATCGATAAAAACATCAGTAACCGGGCTAAAGTCATAAATTATACAAACACCATACGGATAGATCTACGCTTTGGAACGTGCAAATAACTGCATGTGCATGTTTTTGACTGACCGACTTTGACAATTCAAAAGTGCCTGTAAATGGTTTATTTGAAGTAAATGCTTTGAGTTTGATCTTTTAACGATGCATTCGCTGTTAACAACTTCCCTGTCCCCATACAACTCATTTTGATAATGCCCTACGTCCAAAGGTTTTACTTATTGTTACGCTTATTAGCTTTTTTGAGTCACATGTGACTCACGAACGTAGGGCGTTAATTTTTCTTTACCACGTTTAATGAGTCATATGTGAACACACACACACAAATGCATTTATTGAGTGACACTAACAATACATCATCCGTCAAATGTCAATAAACTGTCATAACTACAATTAGATTAGAAAAACCTCGAAATGCAAACAATAAACTTGTCCGAAAAAGATGCACTGGGTGCTATGTCAAATTGAAAAACGAAGGATTATTGGCAAGAAAAGCTAAGCAAGTACACACTGAGTGCAAAAGGTGTGAAAAAGCATTCTGTTTAGAATGTTATAATGAGAAACATGCTTGATTTTTTTATATTTTCTTGTAATAAAATCCTTACATTGCAGTATTAGTTTTATTTATGGCAAATTTTTATAGTGATTAAATGATAAATATAAAAAAATCGCGAAATTTTCTTTTATCATTGTAAACATTAGGCTTTTTGCTATACGTCCACGTATGATTTAAATAAATATCATGTCACGTTCATACCGAAAAATGTGCCTCAAATTGTATAAAGAAATGAGTCACCTGTGACTCATGAACTTATTCTAGTACGTTCCTATGAGTCATATATGACTCATTGGACAGGGAAGTTGTTAAATAGATTTCTCATTATTGTAGATTTATGTCCTATCCGATCAATAACTATAAACAAGCGCTGTACCATACTACTATGAACTAAATACTGAGATGGTAACCTTTTCGGAATGGATATATTCAGCGAAATTATACCATTATTTTCTGTTATTTATTTTACACAACAACAACTAAACACAAAGTTTGTTACTGTACGAATAAAATGTTTTGTGTTTCATTGAACAATGTAAAATCAAAGCGGTGTGCGGGCCTAAACAAGCCGATTTCTAATTCAATAGTTATTGTGTAAACACGTTGTTTTCGGCACTTCGGCACTTGTCTCATCGCGGATGATCAGCGAGAAGCGAGTTACGCTAGAAACTAGATACGAGTTGGCGAGTAGCGAGAAGCGAGTATGTAGTTCTGATAGTTTTGTTGCTCGGCTATAAGCGAGTGCTCTTGTATTACGGGTGATTACACGCACAACTCGCTCCGACGCACAGCGCAGGTTGGTCCCTCAGCGTTTTTGACCGCCAAGTGAGCTTCGCCGAACGGGTATCGCTGACCGTGCATTATCTTTGATAGCTCTCTTGCTGCGACCATTTAGTAGTAAGAGAGTTGTCGCTGGCAGTGTGAATAGCCAGCTATCGACTATACATGTATGTGTCTTCTATAACTTTTGTCTGTTTTCTCAGCGAGAAAATAGTCGAAAGCTGATTGCTTCCTTATCGGCGGTGAGACAAGTGCATTATAATCTTATACAAGTAACTATTACAGCAGGAACACACAAGGAACTATTACAGGTTTCCCGGTAACCTCTGATATGCCTAAAATGCCAAAACGGACTTCAGGGTCAAGAACTTTTAATGGCTGAAACATTTCCATTGGACAATCCCTCTCACCAATTGAAACATTAAAAGGTTAACAAATGGCAACCGAAATCAATACCACAAACTAAAGAATCAATCAATAAAACCAATTTAGTAGAAACTAACAACCATTCGCGTAATGGTGACATTTTGTGGTCGCCATTTTTATTTTATTGCAAGAAATAAGAAACGTTTCAAGATGGCCCCGGGGATTCGCGGTACACGACTTTGACAGATGTTCGGAAGGCGATACGCGGGAGTTTTATTTTTATTTTTTATTAATTGAAACTTTTGTAGTGGAGTAGTGGCCAGTCTTTGATATAATTTTGTTGAAAGTTATTGGGGCGAGTAAATGGATGAAACGAATATCTATCTGAGTTGGCCTTGTTTCGATTGGTGATTTTGAAAATGGAATTAAAGTTGCTGGCCATATTTTTAGGAAATTCTTTGGTTTAATCGACAGAACGATTGCGGTGTTCCATTTTATGTTTATTTCAGGAAAAAATATCAGTTATAATGGTCGTATAATCGCTCATACATACAGATAGGTTTATTGTTTTGCGGTCTATGTACAGTAGTAAAACTAAATGTATTTATTGACATTTTTTAAGACTTTTTTAAATACGCGGTTTGCAACAGTGAATGCCAACGCGTTTTCATGTTAATAATTTTATCATCATAACAATTTGCGATTAATTTCTATGAAGACACGCAGTCGCGGTCCCGCAAACAAGCGCTATCAAGAATCCATGAAAATGTCGTCTTACCTACATGTAATTCTGATACGTACTTATAAGAAATTTTTATTCCAAGTACTAGGTACTTACCGAGCGTTGAATTCCCAGTAGATTGGTTATTAGTGTCACAGATTGTCAGAAGGAAAACGTTCCAATCTCAGCTCGAGATTAAAATACAAAAGCTAATTTAATGAAAATATTGCTGAACAAATATTCTGGGAAGTATGAAAAAGATGGATTAAATTTGGAATGAATTACGTAATGTAGAAACAGTGTTTCTTATAAAGTTAATTACTAAATTTCAATTAAAACTAGGTTACAAGTATATTAGTGTTTATATTGGATAAAAGTTTTTGGTGATCAATTATGTTTGACTGCTGAATTTGGCTGTTAACACTAAATGTCATACCTAAGAAGTGGAATTCCGTGCTGGTGTGTGTTTCCTGATAGCTACAACTAGTGGTCTCTGAGTCAAGAGTGGACACTGGGCATCCGTGCTGGTGTTTCCTGATAGCTACAACTAGGGGTCTCTGAGTCAAGAGTGGACGCTGGACATCCGTGCTGGTGTCTGTGTTTCCTGATAGCTACAACTAGGGGTCTCTGAGTCAAGAGTGGACACTGGATATCCGTGCTGGTGTCTGTGTTTCCTGATAGCTACAACTAGGGGTCTCTGAGTCAAGAGTGGACACTGGACATCCGTGCTGGTGCCTGTGTTTCCTGATAGCTACAACTAGGGGTCTCTGAGTCAAGAGTGGACACTGGACATGCGTGCTGGTGTCTGTGTTTCCTGATAGCTACAACTAGGGGTCTCTGAGTCAAGAGTGGACGCTGGACATCCGTGCTGGTGTCTGTGTTTCCTGATAGCTACAACTAGGGGTCTCTGAGTCAAGATTGGACACTGGACATCTGTGCTTGTTTCACAACTAGTGATCTCTGAGTAAAGAGTCGACACTGTGTTCAGTGTCGACTCTTCGACTTCTAGGCAAGCGTACTTCATCTTTGACCACATCTTCGCTATACGTCAGATGAGATTGTGTTCAATCGTGAGCCTGTCAAAGGTTTATAAAACAGCTGGTATAGCAATTCATCGGTGACATATAATATAAAACCAACCTTTTCAAAATGAAGGTTAGGAACCAATGTATCTAATCTAACTTCTAACTAATATTATAAACGCGAAAGTAAAGATTGATGGCTGTTTGTTTGTTACTCAATCACCTCAGAACAGCTGAACGGATCTGAATGAAATTTGGAACAGAGATAGACTATAGTCTGGAATAGCACATAAGCTACTGTTTATTCCCTAGGGAACACGCGGGTGAAGTCGCTGGCAGAAGCTAGTGTATCATAGCACCAATAATTTAGTATATACGCCCCGCGCGCTTAAAATACAATACGCCCTACATGTGGGACGGCCCGCAGCTGAGGTGTTAAATCTTATTAAGATTGCAAAAATTTGTCACCACAGGATATAGAGGTCAGATACGTAGTCGACCCTCTAAAACCCGACTCCAACATAATTGGTAAAAGGCAAGGAAGTTAATTTATGGTTTAATAAATAGAAGGTTCCATCTTTGCAATCATTATCAATAGCAGTACGAAAATGAAAATGTTATATATAATTTGTATTTCCATCTATTGCTGGACTGACAACGCAATCTATCACGACAAAGAGCAATGAATAAATTCATACCATATTCATGCCTTGCTCTCAACTAGATCTTCGCCACTCTTTGTCATTCCAAGCAGTCATTAGACCTCACACAACATATTTCCTTTCAGTCCACTTCCAGATACTGTCTTGGAATCATAAGTAGGAAGATTATACAGGGTGGTGACATCGGATGTAGACAACCTAAATTATTTTTACGGTTTCGAACCTCTGTAACGAAAAACGGAACCTTTGTAGGATCACTCGTGTGTATGCCTGTCACAGCCAATTTCTCTAAATCTACTGAACCTTTTCATTTGATATTTCTGTACATATTAAGGCTTGTATCAATGCCAATGACCTTGTGCATATAAACGGAGCTAACTACCCCTCAACGCGCCACTCCACTACCCGCATTTTCAATTTTTATAATAAAAATAATACATATTTTTAAAAAGTAACCAAACCTAATCATTTGAGTTCATATTGCGAAGCAGTAAATATTTTTTTACTCTTTTGATAAAAAATGAAGGAGTATAATGGTTTCATCTCAACGACTTGAAGGTGATTTGGTGAATTTTGTTTCTTATTATGTAATACCGATAGATAAATTCTGGCTAAATCAAATTACAAAACATATCATTTAGATTACTATTTTTTTTTCAGATGTAATTTCTCTGTTAGTGCCGACGAAAAGCTGCTTCATCTGCACGCTATATTAGGCTTTTTTCGAGAGAGCAGCCTTAATTGAACTTCTGTAATCCAAATATTCTAACGTAAATAAATACATTTTGAGAATGGGGTTACTTTTATTCCCTATAATTTACCGTCTATTACATTTTCAAACAAAAACATTGCGCAGATTTCCTTAGTCTATATGTATCGGTATAGCTAATATAATAAGATCCTACGAAGTATTGCTACCAATCTTTCTGCGCAGATCAAAGCTCTAAGCAGCTTTGAGGAAAATATTGCAAAGAAGATGTTTTAATAAGGGACCCTTGTTTTTTGCAAAGAAAAGCTCTCGGGGTGCTCAGCTGATTCTGTAGATGGATACTGAACATCAAATAGGATTAAAAATAAATCTACACTAATATTATAAAGAGGAAAGATTTGTTTGTTTGTTTGTTTGTTTGAATTGAATAGGCTCCGAAACTACTGGACCGATTTGAAAAATTCTTTTAGCATTGGTAAACTACATTATCAGGGAGTAACATAGGCTATATATTATCCCAGTACTCCCACAGGAACGGGAACTACGCGGGTGAAACCGCGTGACGTCCACTAGTTGTGAATAAAAAGATAATGAGAAGTAGACTGGACTATTTATACAAAGTGACACAGAATAAACGCAATACCTGTTAAGGGGTCATTGTACTTATGAACAACTTTTACTGTAGAACCAATCCCGATAAAAAAATCAGCTGTTACATTTTGTCGTGTTATACGCACATTAATGTATGAGACAGTTGAGTTTTTTTTTTCGCGATTTCAGTGTTGGTCCTATAGTGAAAGTTATTCATAATAATGAGTACAATGACCCCTTAAGAGGTGTTGTATTTATTCTATTACAGGTTGTATAATGGTAGTAAATGCACAGAGTAGTACAATTTTTCATAATACTCTTGCTCTTATGTGATTAATGTAGTCCAACCTGGTCTGTCTCCAGATCATTTTGCAAGAGATGTTCCTCATTAGAAGAATGAGGAAAAGGGGTTTGAACTTTTTCTAGCCCCCTCAGCGCTATATTGTGTTTTTTTTTTTCAAAGTTGCAGCATATATATGATACAATGGCAATAGTCTTGATTGTCACCATGGTGACTTTACCTCGAAATAACTCGGCATTGTGACACGTTAGGGCACCACGTTCCTAACACTTACTGTTTGTTGAAGCGTCCTCTTCTCTTATATGCATGTCAGATCGTGCGCCACAACTTTGATTAAAAAAAACGAAATTGCGGCGTGGGCTTGACCAATATGGTTCTATATCCTTTCGTGAGAAATGTCCAACCATTACTATAATAAGTTCCTATTGCTCCATAGAATATCAGAAATGAATCATCTTATTTATTAACAAGATCTTCAATAGTTAATGGGTAACCAGAAAAGCAATATTTCAGTTTAAAACATTCAAGACAAATACCGCCCTACCCTCACTCCCTTATCAACGTCAAACTGAAAACCGCTGAATCGCCTCCTGAAATTTGACACGTATTTTGTTCCTTTGGTTCTCTCGTTAACGTTGGAATTCTGGGAAATCTTTTTGTGAAAACCGTTTTACGAATCGAACACATAAGGTTGGATCTTACGGAATGGAATAAAGACGTGGATGGTAATAAGTGTGTATTTTAAATATTATTAAACAGGTTCATTAGTCATCCTTTGATTTATCAAAAGAGACGTTTTCACGGACAATAGAAAAACTCTACAGAATAGAATAGAATACTCTTTATTATGTACACCATATAAGTACACACAGACTGTACTTCGGAAAGTGTGCGCAGGACCACGCCCATCACCTGACCACTCCACGCCCACGACCTGATCCCACCATCGCCCTTTTATATCTACACTTGGTTGATACCCTTGGTTGATTCCATTTATTATGCACACAGTCAAAGCGTGGAACTCTCTGCCAGCGTCTGAGTTCCCTTCCAAATATAACCCGTCTGCCTTCAAAGCAAGAATGAACAGGCATCTTTTGGGCATGCTTACTCCATCATAGACCACATCCATTGCTTTCTATCTGGCGTGAACGAGGTCAAGAGTAAGCCCATTCCTCAATTAAAAAAACAAAACAAAATATCAACTCAAACGGATTAAGAAAATAGATGAAAAATGGTTAAAAAATTTCGAGTTTTCAGCTGTCGCTGACTAAGGCGCGAATCTGTGGAAAACCTTGTTTTATTCCACCGACTCTCCTGAAATTAAAACCCTGAAAGCTAAGCTTTATAATATCAAAGTGCCAACAAAAGTAGATTAATCACTCAAGTAAAATGTAGCTTAAGTTTAACCAAAGCGTTGTTCCACGGAATGTTTTACAAATTGCTTTAAGGTCACGACGAAGCACCGGGGTCGAGGTATATCGCGGTATGGACACAGAATAGACTGATACAGTAGGCTAAGTCTATACAATGCACGAGAACAGATGGACACGCACGAAGAAGTCACTTGGTACGCATTTACGGGTTAAAATATTTATAATAATATTAGTAATAATATCTTGCCTTTACACCAATTTATTTATATCTGATACAATATGTCTTCTTCTCCTACACCCCTCAATTCGTTATCTCAGTAGTCACCCCTTTGTGGCATTTTACTAGACTGCTAATATTGATAAATTAATTAATTGACTGGTGATTACAATTTTCTTAGCTTCTTCCTTCTTTCCTCAGTACCCCATAAGAATGCAAATGCAACTCGCGCGAGCGCTTGCACTTGCTGTACGTGAAGCGTGTTTATGTGTACGTGCGTTTTTGCGCGTTGTATAGAGTCGACCTTCTGTGACTATCTACTCTGTGCTGCTGTGTACTTTCCAAGAATTTCGTTCTACTATTCCTGCCCTGAAGCGACTACAGACGGTTAGTTGGGCAACTTTTGTTCAAATAATTTCGGAAGCCGCTAATTATTTTAGTGTTAGCGGCTTTTTGTAAAAGTTATTTCATAGAGGCGTCAGTTCAAAGTGAGGGACGGATACTGGCAATTAATTTATGAAATGAGAAGGGGTTCTAGTTTAGAATTTTTAACTTTGATCTTTATACTTTTCTGTAATTAGATAAATTAGTCATCTTTTGTGTATTTTGTGGTAGGAAAAGTTTATTCCAAGAAGATAGACAAAGATTTTGTTTGTGATCGACAATCCAGCTACAGTTTCAGTAGGTAACTTATTGAAATCCATAAATCACTATTACGCTGCCCAGTTGATTTTAATCTTCAAACATTTCTGTCGTTAAATAACAGGTATCTTACTTTTCCATGAACCAAACTTTGATAAAAGTCAGACACAATAACTATTTAACAACGCCGAAACATCTGTGACACAAAATCGATCATAACTCCCGCCCTACAAACACGACATCACTTCTCGCCATCCTAAAGACAACCTTGAAGATCGTAAAAGGCGTAAAATATACCTCATTGGTTCCCCAAAGTGGCCCATTCAGCTCCACTGGGCTCCATCTAGAATATTTCACAGTACACTGCTTCAATTGATTATATTGGGGACAAGGACGCCAGTACGTGAGGTTTTGGCAAATATTTTTTATGAAAATTTATTATCTACAGGTGTACCTATTTTTAGAGCTTATTTTTTGGAATTTGTTCGAGGGAGGTACGTATTCTAATAGTAGCTGATACTGATAATATAGATATTTTGATAACAGCTGATACAAAGTTTATGAATGGCTTATCATTGCAATCTGGGTGGCCACTTTAGCAGAATCAGAAAGCACATCACGCTATCTGTCACTGTCAAAGTTTCCCAATCAACCTTGAACCTAATGCGTTAACGATAAGGATGAAAATGAAATTTGACAGATTGTTGTGTGGTTAATATTATGATTCTAATATGATTCTGCTAAAGTGGCCTTTTTAGACCCACTGTTGTCAAGTGCCAATCTTATGAAGTTAACTGTAGTATTATCTATCTAATATATAAAAATCTTGTGTCACGGTGTTTGTTACCGAACTCCTCCAAAACGACTTGACCGATATTCATGAAAATTTGTGTGTATCTTCGGTAGGTATGAGAATAGGTGGTAGGGTATTTTTTTTTTGTATAGCAAAACAACGTGTGCCGAGTCAGATAGTACTAATATATAAAGCTTAGGAACTACTGGTCTGATTTGAAAAATTCTTTCAGTGTTAGATAGCCCATTTATCGAGGAAGGCTATAGGCTATATACCATCACGCTAAGACCAATAGGAGCAGAGCAGACGAAGTTGCACGGGTCAACTAGTTATTATATATATTAAATTAGAATTATTTCTGCCATCAACTTCGCCTAAAAATTGGAAATTATCCCAAAAAAACCTACTCCATACTATCAGTGCCGGATTAACCACGTAGCAAGAGGAGCAAATGCTACGGGCCCCGCGCATTGGGGGCCCCGCACTTGAACTTACAAAAACATGTCGCTGAAAACCATTGGATCTATCTCACACACGAGTCCTCCTAGCTCCCACTATACAGCGACAGCCGTTTTCTGCGGATGAAGTCACTAATTTGTTCTATTTTGTTATAGTATGGGTCATACTTCGCGCAAAAAACTCGTTTTCTGTCTTTTATTTCATGTTACCATACCGTGTGAAATATAAACAGCCCAATCTAGTCTATAGACGAAGCCGGATCCGTTCCATAGTTCTATATAGAAAATGTAGATAAAACCAAAAAAATATGGGCTCTGGCGCTACATGAGGGCTCTAGGGTCCGTGAGAAATAATTAAGGGGGGCTGTAGGAAATTGTTTAAATTGGATATTTTCATTTTCACTTTACAAAGGTTTTAGGTGTAGGGGGTAACCCTTGGTAACTTACTACTGGCCCCGTGCTGGCTTAATCCAGCACTGCATACTATCCCGCTCCGTATGTCCTAATCCAGGATGGTTTACCCATATTCTAATTTTAGTCTGTTTAGCAAATAAGACGTGAAGAGGTAACAAACAGGTAGCCAGAGTAGGGTTTGGGCAATCAGGGGATAATTTTAGTGAAACATGTGTTAGAGTGGAGAACGCGTGTGGGCAAACGTAGTGTGGAACGCCCTGCGCCACGATGGACCGATGAATTGAATATGGTGGCTGGCAGCGGATGGATGCAGACTGCTCAAGATCGGGATGGTTGGCGCTCTTTGCGAGAGGCTAACGTTCAGCAGTGGACGGTAATTGGCTGATATGATGACATATTTTGATGTTTTCCAAAACACGTCTTTTTCAAAAACTCTCTATGTATGCATCGACTTGTTTAATTCATCTTTATCAAGTCCCCACTTATTGCAAAAAAGATTTTTAACATTAAAATATAGTTGAAAATCTCTCGATTGCCAATCAACACTTGATCGCTCCAGCCTTCGGGCGTTATCAAAATCAAATCTAACTTTGAAACACGCCCGAAATACTTTCAAACTCAATATTCCAAAGTATTCGAGTAAGATCTTCGCTCTAATATTTGATAACCGTCCCTATAAAAGTAATTTTACTGGTGTAGTAACAGACGGCCTATAAACTGAGATAGAAAGCCTGCAGTAAATTTACGATAAAAAACAGATCCTAAAACTGTAAAAATACGGCCAAGTTCCGAGCATCTTTTTGGTCGTAAAATAATTTAAGGTCAAGTTCAGCGTTATTAAAGTGAGTCATCATAATTCAATTTTTTATTCGGTTTCAAAATGTCTTCAAGCTGAAATGTTGGAATATGAAAATATTTTTTTTTTTTTCATTTCTACTATATTTGAGTAGGTACTGTCTGCGTTAAAAACTCATCATGTGTCAGCTGTCAAGCGCGATTCTGTAAAGTGAGCTGTCATTCCATCTTGATGGCATGGCATGGATTGACAGATCACTTCATCCAAGCCTTCAATTTAGTCCGGTAAATTCGGACATCCGTGTGTACAAAAATTCGCACCCAGCTCAAAGTTATATGATAGTGTTTTGATTGTTTTGTTGATAAATGAAATGTAAAAAATCCTCATTGATCGATTACAACTCCTCAAACTTTTCGAAATCGTAGAAACGGTGGTGCTTAGGAAAAAAAGTATCTAAACATTTTTATAGATAATTATTTGATCTACAATTTTTGTCTGAGCTAATTTTATGATAAAACTTACCGTTTTGCTGAAAATCGCGAAAAACCCGTCTTGTGACCTTTGCCACCGAGTATTTTTTTTTCCAGGTATCGGATCGATGAGGATTTTTAAGATTTAATTTATGATAGTGTTTTGAATAATCCTATCTATTGTGAGCTGGGTGCGAATTTTTGTACCGTCACTCCTATTTTTTGCTCTAATTTGACCGGACTACTTGGATATATTCACAGAATCGCACTGCTGATTACTTCATAGCAGATTGTTTCAGTTTTACCTTGTTATAGCAGAACTTAGAGTTCATCAAACTATGTAATACGTTTACTGAAAGCATGTTACAGCCAAAGTTCACGGGCTATATTCGGGCTAACTTTGTGAGGGCGTACTATACGTGAACGTGTTATTGTCACATTTATTACGATGACATTTCCTTCATGTTTCACCTATGTTAATAGAAAGGTTTGGCGTATCATTGATAGTTAGTTTATAAAATAGGATTATAGATTTTAGCAAAGGATTGAATTTTATTCTGACCACCGAATTGCTATGTATGATATAATAAAGCTGAGGAGTTTGTTAGTTTGTTTGAACGCGCTAGTCTCTGGAACTACCAGTCGTATTAGGAAAATTCTTTTTGTATTAGCCACATTGATGAGAAATACAGGCTTTTATGCCACACGGGAACGGGAAAAAACGAAATATGCATGTACAAATTAGCGGTAAAAGTTAGTATTTTAAAATAGAATAGTATACTTCTTTTGGCATTTTTAGTAATTAGACCATTTGTTTTTTTTTTTTAACATAGGCCTAGATTTAACCTTTAGCTAAAAATTAAACGTCGGCGGCACCTGCTAGACGAAAAGGTTAAACTTAATGAGCTGTAACAAAAATAAGTTAAAAATAATAATAACCATTTTTGTGCGCAAACTTATCGGATACGCTCTACAAAAAATATCTCCACTGTCTGTAACTCATGATGAAAACCGAGATATCAACCCAATTTACTTTGCCATATTGCCTGTACCTAGAAGATTACTTTTATTGTACCAATTGTACAGACACAGTAAAAATAGGTTCGTCACCTTGGTAGGTCCGTTTTAGTTTGTTCCGATCGCGATTGAATCTGAGTGCCAATTCAACAAATTAAGCAACGTTGGCATTCGCATGTCAGTTGCAATCTGTCAAAAATAGAATAGAAAGACGCGAAAGCGAACATTACTTTAAAATTTAGTAGAATTGGCCTTTTTTTTTCGATGGGAAATCATCAAATTACTCCTCCCACTGTGAGCGAAGCAGAAGGGAGTGTCAGACTCTTACGGACTAAAACCCATCCGTGTTCCTCTTAAAACCTTTTGCGTTCCAGGGCCGCGGTAACCCTTTCAAACAAATTCCGCAACCCTAGCTGGCACTGGCCCTTGCGGACCCATTCTTCTATGCTGACATCTCTAGTAGAATTGGCCTACCTCAGTATTGTCATGTTAATGTCACATATTGACACACAGTACTATAAAAAATGTGGTTACTAAAAATCGGTATTTTGGCTTAGTTCAAGTGACATTTAAACACATTGGATTATATATTATATTATATATTATTTATTTATATATACTTTATTGTACACCAAAATATCTATATGGATTCATCTTTATTTTTTTATTATTGCTAGGCACACGTTTGACCACTATGAGTCACTATGATGAATGATTTGAACTGAATATTTGGTGGAATATTTATGGAATACTAGCTGTCCCCGCGGCTTCGCTCCCGTCAACTGGCTATCTACCTATCTACCCATTTTTTTTTTAAAGCGGCCTCTTATTCTCACGAGCCTAGCAAAAAAGAATTATTCAAATCGGTCCAGCAGTTCTCGAGTTTTAGCGAGATTAACGAACAGCAATTCATTTTTATATATAAGAAAGAAGATAATAAGCATATGACGTTAACTGATATTTATTTAGGACTAGTTTCTGCCAGCGGCTTCGCCCGCGGCTTTTTATTCCGGGAGTATGTTCCCTAGGGACCACCTAGGGAACATACTCCCGGAATAAAAAGCCTATGTCCTTTCTCAGGCTCTAGACTACCTGTGTACCAAATTTCATTTAAATCGGTTCAGTCGTTTTGGCGTGAAAGCGCGACAGACAGACAGAGTTACTTTTGCATTTATAATATTAAGTAAGGAAGTAAGGATAGTATAGTTTAGTAAGGATTGATCTTTGATGACAAGTGAATAAATATAGTTTTTATGCATATTGATCGTTGATGACAAGTGAATAAATATAGTTTTTATGCAGTACTCTATTCAGTTCGGTTGCTTCAAATGGTGTATGTGACTACGTAATAAAGTATCTTTTTTCATTTGAAAACTGGCGGAGCTTTAAACGACTCCACTGTACAAGTAGTATCTCTAACCTAACCTTGATTCTAGTTACAGAGTAACATAAAGCAATTTATTGTCTAGACTATTTCAATAAACTTAATAGTATGCCTTTGTAAACGCGATCTCGGTATCAAAGAAATCTGTTTTACTTGGTTTAGAATTTATTAGCTGTGGAGTTACGGCGGTATTGACAAAATTTAGCTTTATTTTTGTCCTCGTGATTTATTCTGGTTACTGTCTATCGGAAGTAGATTTTCATTTTGTACTGTAGTATGAAATTGTTTTGAAAAAATACAGCCCAACTGAGACGTTATTCACGTATAAAACTATCTTAATACAAACAGTGAAACACACAATGGGACCTTTTTACCTGACATAGCGTAAAAAATCGGCTAATCAGTACATTTTATCAATTTATGTAAATATAAATGAATAAGCCCGTTGTTGTTTTTTCGCACTTTATAAATTGGCATCATAGTAAAAAGAGCCGGTCGATTCTGTAAATATATTAAAGTGAAGGCTTGGGTGAAGTGATCACGAAGTGTGCTGTCATTTCATCTTGAGTATTTATTTATTTATTTAAATTTCATGTACGATAGTGATACATAGGCGGACTTAATGCAACGAGGCATTCTCTACCAGTCAACCTTTGGGTTAAAAAGAAATACACTGTGGTAGGTGTACAGCAAAGAAATAAAATTTAAAATAAAATTTAGTTACGGAATAAAAATATACAAAAAAAATACATATATAATCCTAACATAATAAACTAATAAATATGATGTTTTATAATAATCTTTCTGACTAAGAGAACTCATAATAATAATGACGAAGACCAAACTAAGAATAAATGGATAGACAGCTCACGCACTATGTTATCACTTCACCCACGCCTGCACTTTGACATATTTACAGACTCACACTGCTGTTCATTGTGATGTCACCACGTTTCAGGTATTGAGTTACACACTGTCAAAAGGAGAAAATTCCCTTAGTATAATTCCGTAACATTTAACAACAATTACTTTAAGTCACCAAACCCATATGAGGAAGCCAACGGTCTAACATATCTTCATAAACTTCCACAATTAAACTTACGCGCTCTAACTATGAATTGTTTAATACCCCTGACTTCAGTGTCAGGGATTTTAGGGGTTGCAAACAATGTACAACCCTCACCGGCATTGTAACATTTGTTTACTTTGAACATGTTGAAAACTAAACTAAGGAAGAACTTTGTTCTAGATGAATGGACTTGTTGGCACTTGGCAGTCTTAGATGGTCGATGAGAATAGTTGCTATTGTTGTGTTTTTGGGTGAGCCTTAACACCGTTATTCTGGGGTTTTAAAAGCTTAATTTGGATCCTTCCCGTTGACCTAGTATTTTCCTCAAGTGTGCCAATGTGTCCCTTTGGAATTTGGTTTAAATGTAACATGTTACTAATAATTTTGTAAGTATGTTAAAAACATAACACTTTTACACGTCAATCTTCTTTGGATATTTTAAGCTAGATGAGGCCGGTTAATTCGCGAATATCAAAATACGAGTGTGTCGCATAAGTGACTATATTATTTATATGGCGTTGGTTTAGTAGTTTTTAGGGTTTCGAACAAAAACGGAACCCTTATAGGATCACTCGTGTGTCTGTCGGTCTGTCTGTTTGTCTGTCTGTCCGTCTGTCACAGCCAGTTTTCTCCGGATCCACTAGACCGATTCTGTTGAAATTTGGTACACATATGGACTTCTGTGATCCAAACACGGACGTTTTACAAAAATAATTAAATTTTTAGTATGGCGGTCACTTTTGGGGGTCAAACTAGAAAATTTAAAAAAAAGTATTTTGAACTATATCGTGTGCGGATCAAATGAAAGGGCTTACTGTGAGGATTTTAATTATATTTTTTTTTCATAATTTTAAAATAAATGATTTTAAGTTATTCAAGAAATTAGACGAAAAATGACCATTCCCGCCTCATCTCCGAAACTACTGAGTCTAAAATTTTGAAAAAATGGAGATAATAGATCTTTACCTATTACAGGAAAACCTATAAGAAGTCGTAGTCGTAGTGTTAAAAAAACATGTTTAAAAAATGAAATTCGTTCGGAACCCTTAGCACGCGAGTCCGACTCGCACTTGGCCAGTTTTTTAAACTCAAAAGACCCATTTTCTTCGGAACTCGTGGAGGTATCAACCTCCACCATTCCCAAGGGTCCATTTTGCCTGCTAGGGTAGCAGAATTTGTTTGAAAAAGTCACCGCGGCCCTGCACCACATAGGGTATTTGGAAGATCACGGATGGGGGTTTTAGTTAGTAAGAGTCTGACACTCCCTTCTGCTACGCCCAGAGGACTCATTTGATGATTTCCCATCCAAAAAAGAAGAAAAATGGTTAATTTCTGGACTTGTGCGATTTCCTAAAAAAAAAACCAAGATGAGTTTTCGATTTTGAATTTTTCAGCAAGCTCGGGTCTTCCCGAGCCCAGATTGAATCCCACTTGCCCCGTATTATCTAAATGAAATCTAAATATAATAGGTGAAAAACACCTTTGGCAAACCTTTCAAGGACAACATGTGTCATGTTCATTTCAAACCAATTTCAAACTCCATCGAATGACATTTCGATAATTTTGCCAACGTAGGCGTAATATTCCCTCATGCTATTCGCTGTTAAGAACTGTCAACTTAGTTCTGTCGATTCGTGCATGAAATAAAACTTTGACATTGATTAGACTTAGAAAAAAATATGAGTTTTATATAACTTTCTAGGTGTGCTATTTTTAGAAACACTTCAATGATTTTGACATAACTTGTCCACTGTCATATTACGTAGTGATTGGACTTAATGGAAATTTATAAGATCTCTTGAACATCTTTTTATAGAATCCTTTGAAAGTATTTCAAACGTGTTATCGCTTAAAATTCAGGATGGTTTCCTGGAAATACTTTCCACTTGATTTATATTTTCTGGAACAGTTCATAAGAATCTAATGTCATAGAATTGTGAGACTTGTATTAGAAAACTGAAATTCGCAGTATTCAATAAATTATCTTCGTATACAATGTAGTGTGAAGATGTTCGTTTATGTTTCTTTGAATTTGGAAGATTGTTTAAGTATTAAAAAATCCAAAAAGGTTCAAATACTATAATTTTGAACTCAAAACGGTGAAGGAAAACATCATGAGGAAACCGGCAGGTCCTAGAACCCAAAATTCGAAGACATGTGACATTCACCAACCCGCATTGGGCCCGCGTGGTGGATTACGGCCCATTCCCTTTCCTAGAGAGGAGGCCTGAGTCCCAACAGTGGGAACATTGTAAGGCCGACTATGCTAAACTATAATTTTGCGCTATTGGGATACAAACCTCCTATCTCCGAGAGGGAGGAGAGAGGGGGTGAGTAGGTACCTGGTGGTGGGTGGTATCCACCACGGTAGAAACGTGTGAATTTGTAGCTGTTACATATTATCAAAATTTTGCTAAAGACAAGCCAATTTCCTCACGGCGTTTCGTTTTACGAAAAAGAAAAAGAAAATAACTCTTTTGTCATCTACACACAAAAGAGTAGGAACATTTACACACCATTATCATTATTGGGTATTAAAACACCAGCAAAGTGCGGAGAAAACCGAATAGTTACGATGTTAACTGTCCCTGAGATAAAATAAAGAGCTACACAATAAACCAAATGTATCTTTGAATGAAATAAAATCGACATTATTATACGTAAAAAGAAAGCATAATATATTTTAACACAGGCAACATTTCGAGAAAGCCTAGCCTAACCCAACGATATTAATTATAACTACCCATGACATAAAATATAGAGACACCCGATGTATCTTCCAATGAATTATTCTTCTTCTAATTAACTAAAAGCCTTCATTCATTCAATGTTGTTCACTCAGAATTCGAGTTGCCAGAATAAATCCTTGGCCAATGTCGTTATTATAATGGCAACATTCTGTTGGGTTACGTAAGGGACACTTAGTTGGACGGTATTAGTTTCTATCGGAGAAAAACTTTCTTTTCAGTACGATTTCTGGCTCCCAGAGACAGTTCCCAAACATATTGTCTACAAGTACATTATCATTTTGTTTTTTACATCTGCTTGCACAAAGACAAACTATTTGTGAGAAATGGCTTCAAAGCTTGCAGTTTTTTTTTTCACCCGTCTATTTCGTTTTTTGAAAATTTTCTTATTTAGAATTAGAACACAAATAATTTAAGCTATGCCAAAAAAAACATGCGGAGTAGTCTTTGGGGACTGCCGATAGGAGTGAAAACTAAGTAACTTGTGAATTGTGGAATATAGCTCATGGAAAGCATTCAGAAACGATGACGCGAGCTCCATGATTTTTGTTTACCCAAAAAGTGTTCAAAGGCCTAAAGAAGTTGTCACTTCAAAAAAATATACAAAATTATAGAATTAATTAGAAACACATTAGATTCTGAACGGTTTTCGAAGTAAATAATTACCTGGTTTCGAACCCACGCCACGGCCTAAATACGTCGCTGTACTTACTGATGATCTTGTAGATAGATGAAAATATGACTCTCTGTTATGATCCCTCGTGGGTTAAGAGGAAATGCTGGCGGCGAGACTTCGTATGTAAAAAGTCATAATTCGAGGTTTGGCTCTCGACTGTTTTCTCCTCCAATATTGTACCGATTTGAGAGATATTTCACAAACGGAATAAGAAGAATACATACTGTGTCCCTACGTTTTCTTTTTTGATGATTTAGTAACCGTATAAACACTAGAACTCTCACAAAATGCTCAAAATTGTCCAAAAAGTCGCTGTCAACAGAGCCCCAGTGTACAAATTTGGCAACTATTAATAAAAAAAAGATAACAGAGAGACACAGTATAAATATCCCTTTTATTCAGTTTGTGAAATATCTCTTAAATCGGTCCAATATTGGAGGAGATCCTCTTAATAACATAGAGTTATATTTACTTGACAAAGTTTTCATCTCCCAGATAAGCAACGTGCATTAATCAACACGACTTTTAACTTTGCATCTCATCTGGAACATCTCCCAAAGTCATGTTTGTTATCCTCTCTAAATCTAAAAGTTATTCTGTTTGTTCACCTAATAAACTACCAACTCAGACTATCCTCCATTTATTATCCTGAAGTGAGGTACAAATAGTTTGCTAATGAATTTGCTTTATGTTTTGCTACTAATTTGGTAGGAGACCTAAGTTTTTGTTGATCTAGGTATATCTAGACAAAACCTGGGAGAATTTAGGTAGCTAGTTTTGTTATTGTATTACCCAATTTTACGAAAACATTTTTGTGTTTTTTCCACTACAATAAACAGTGTCTAGTGCTTGAATTTCGGTCTAGTTTTCTAGGAGTTGGTAACTAATTATGTCGGCCTTGACTCAATTTTCTCGTATATTGGCTTCGTATGTTTTCGTATTAATTTATGATATCAATAATAAATTATGTTCTTGTGTAATATTTATAAGAGGAACGTTGTTATGAGTATGTTTTGGCTGTAGTGTGATAGAGCAATCACATGCATACATATACGTACGTATGCGTACGTTATTACGTCCACTCGTTGAACCATCACGTCGTAAGGTAATTGAAGTCGTATTTTTTCGTGATATACTCGTAGTCATGTCGAATATCAAAATAATGGGCTCGACGACTCAATTCAAGTGTAACTTAAGCAAAACTTTTTAGGTTTTTTTGAGGTTGGTTTCTAAAACTAAAGCTTGTACAGAGCAGATAGATTTTGAAGCCTTCACCAATAACCATTACTTTTAAATAACAATGAGAGTACAGAGTGACTGACAAAGGTCTTTTTAAAAGCCCGTAACAATAAAAGCGGTCGTGCGTTTCGCACTTAGTGCAACAAAGAGAAGCGGGTCTCGCTAATAGGACGGGAGCACGCCAGTCTTACATCAGCGAGAAGCGAATGTATTAAACTACGTAAAATATTATGCTAGGATTGGTATCAAAGGGAATTCTAAATACGATGTTTAAATCTAACTCCTCGATGCAATGCTTAATTTTTAGTAGAAAACACGAATAATCGACTTAAAAATTCCAAACAAAAAAAATTTCAAGCAATTTTATGCAGCTGGTGGCATTTTTATAGTTCGAACACAGATAAGACCTAGTAGCTATATTTTTAAGCCTTCACCAGAACCGTTACTTAAATAAAAATACTGAGAGTACAAACTGGCTGACGAAGCTCCATAAAAGCCCGTAACAATAAAAGCGGTCGTGCGTTTCGCACTACGCGCAACAAAGACAAGCGAGTCTCGCTAATAGGACAGGAGTACGCCAGTCTTACATCAGCGAAAAGTGAATGTTTTAAACTACGTAAAGTATTATACTGATGTTAAACTTGATGTTAATCTAGCTACTCGGTGCAATGGTTACGTTTTAGTTTAGAACACGAGAAAACGACCAAAGAGTCCCTAACAAAACACTTTTAAATTATCAGTCTGATGTAGCTGGTAGCATGCTACATATCTGAGTTTGAACTGTAAGAAATGCCACCAACTGTATCACATTGCTTGAAAAGTGATTGGTTTGAAAATATTTAGTCGAGTTTTTAACTAAAACTTAAGCATTGTACCCAGTAAACAGGTTCATAAGTCCTTATCAGCAACTATTACTTAGAAAATACGTACTAAGCGCAAAATGTGACTGCCGAAGCTCCTTTTAAAAGCCCGTAACAATAAAAGCGATCGTGCGTTTCGCACTTAGTGCAACAAAGACAAGCGGGTCTCGCTAATAGGACGGGAGCACGCCAGTCTTACATCAGCGAGAAGCGAATGTTTTAAAGTACGTAAAGTATTATGGTGGGGTATCAAAGGGAATGTTAAACTTCCGGCTTGGGCTTTGACGATGTTGTATTTCGTATTTAACTCGACTGGTCTCGAGGAGGGTAATGTTTTTTGATGGTCTCAAAATGCATTGTTTGGGGATTTTTAGTCGTATTTTGCGATCGGATTTTTAACTTAACTAAGACCATGTTCCTAAAATCCTATCCTATTTAATCACCTTAACCCCTAAAAAACTGACCAATTGCGAGTCGGAGTCACACATGAAGGGTTCCGTACCATAAACTGAAAAAAAAATACGTTTCTGATATGGGAGCCCTCTTTAACTTTTTTTTAATTTTTATTATTTTGTTGTTATAGCGGCAATAGAAATAAACACTTTATTTGAGATGGGTTTGCTCTAAACTCTAGTCTCTATCACTCACCGCCACTCTGTCAAAATTTCATGTCTACTTATTACGGTTCTTGAGATGCAGCCCGCTGGCAGACAGACTGGTGGGCGGACAGCGGAGGCTTAGTAATAGGGATCCGTTGGTTACCCTTCATGTACGGAACCCTAAAAACACCACAAAATAAAACATAACACAGTATTATCCCTAACCAAATTCAAGCCACGACATGTGAAGCTATAGAGGAGAATGCAACGAAAGGAACAGGGTATCATTTGTCGCTCATCTCAGACGTGCCAATGGCGGCGCGTCTCCTGATGTCTCATAAGTCGTCGACGAGGAAATTGTACCAGGTTGTTATGTATGTATGAAGGAGCTTAGGCTATACTTATGTGGGATATGTATTGTTTTGTTGTAGAATTGGAAACGATATTCTGATAGTACATTTATGTTAAACCGGCCGTAAAAAAAATTTATGGTACCTTTCGTGTGAGAATCCGACTAGCACAGTCGGATTCTCGCACGAAAGGTACCATAAATCGAAAAAAGTACGTTTCTTTTACCCGACAAATAAATGTTATATTATTAATATATAATTTTTTTATTTGTTATCATAGCGGCAATAGAAATACATATTCTGTGAAAATTTCAACTGTCTACCTATTACAGTTCTTGAGATACATCCCCCTGATAGCAGACTGATGGACGGACGGACGGTTCCGTTGGTCACTGTTTGGACACGAACCCTAAAAAGCTTAACTACTAGTGGAGGCTAGTAGAGGGGGAGCCTTCTAGGAGCCTGGTCTTAAAATCTTGAGCAATAAAGGGTCCTGAATTTCAAATGTCAATTGAATGTACGTAACACAATTTGCTTGACCTTTTGTTTTGAGAAACTCTCTAAGTTACAATAGTAACCTATATTTCATAGCACAAAGCTTCTAAACGGGTTACCAAAGCTGACCTACTTCGCGTTTACTTCCTTTAAAAGCACTGATTGCTCCCAATACCTTAAAATACAACTTCTTCAATAAATCATTTTAGACAATCAATCGCTCAATTAAGACGCTAAAAAATTCGAAACGAACCGATATAAATACAGAAATGTCTTTATACAAATGTACAATTCGAAATCAATTATGGCCAAAGTACGGTCCAAAAAATTGCGGAACACTAAATCAGTCCAAAAAAGTTCCTCAGGGACGAATCGGGATGAATAAAGCTGTAATTAAATTTGAAACAGCACAGACGATGTTCTCGCAAAATTAAACGATTTCATCTCTTTGCGTGGCCAGGAAAACCGGGATTACTAAAATCCCGGGATTTTTTTGCAATCCCTACGTGAGTTATTGTTTCGTTTTTTGTTTCCTTCATTAGCTTTTTGGGATAAGTTAAGGGTCATTAGGTATGCTTAAGTCTTTGCCGTAATTTAATATTAAATTCGCTCGTAAATCGTTTTTAGGGTTCCGTACCCAAATGAATGAGGAACACGGTATCATTTGTCACTCATCTCAGACGGGCCAAAAGCGGCGCGTCTCCTCATGTTTCATAAGTCGTCGATGAGGAAATTGTTCCTGCTTGTGTGGGATATGCATTTATAAAAACCCAAGATACACACTCAGCAACTCAAAAACGTCCGCAAAAAATAAGCGCAATATGTATAATTATGCGCAAGTTTGAAACAGTCTCGCATCGCTCGCCATATTGCACTGCTTTGTAATAACAAATTTAAGCGATCCGTGTAAGGTCGAATTTGCAAAAAAAAATTGCGCATCACTCGCCATACTGAACTGCTTTGTAAGAACAACTTTAAGCAATCCGTGTAAGGTTGAATTTGCAAAAAAAAATTGTTTATAGTATAACTACACACAACTCACACATGACACTTGATACATGTCAGTTTTTGACGACAGTTTCGAGTGTTGCATTTGTTAGAGACTGTGCATCTTGGGTTTTTTTTAATATATCAATGGGGATATGTCTTATTTTGTTGAAGAATTGGAAACGTTATTCTGATAGTACATTACCATCGCCTAGTGCGATAAATTGAAAAAAAAAAACATTTTCTTGTACCTGTGGGAGCCCCTTTTAATGATTAATTTAATTATTATTATTTGTTGTTATAACAGCAATAGAAATACATACTCTGTAAAAATTTTAACTGCTTACATATTACGGTTCTTGAGGTGGTATCGACGGACAGATAATAATAAATAATAATAATAAATCGTTTGTTTGTACATTTACTATTGAGCATACACAATTACAAACATCAACTATCTGTCCGTTCGTCCGTCCGTTCGTCCATCTGTCTGTCAGCGGACTGTATCTCTTGACATTTAGTCACAGTTATTTTTTTACAGTGTGTGTATTTTCAGTGTGTGTACCTATAACAACAAATAATAAAAATAAATGACATTGTAAATTAAACAGGGCTCTCATAAAAGAAACGTGTTTTTCTTAGGTTTAAAATTCGAAACCCTTCGCGTGAGAGCCCGAATTGCCCTTGGCCGGTTTTTTTGTTAATAGTGTCTTCGCTTATTACTTTTCAGACCAATTTTATTGTATTAAAATTCTTTTGTACCTTTTCAAAGTTTAGCTTAAGCAAAGGTTAGGTTAAGTTTTCAATAAATTGTTATACAAGGTAACTTTCCCTCAGAAAATCAAAAGTTTGAAGGTTGTTTACTACGGATATTAAATCCAGCCATACAGATTTTATATATATTTCTAAATCCAGTCAAAAAAGGAAGGACAATATTGATTTATTTAAAAAAAAATCTTGATTTCATCCAAACTTTCACTTTATCCAAACAACGTAGAACCAAAACTGAAGGGTTTAGAAGTAGCATAAGTAGGACGCCTTTGGGCTGATATGATGATGTTTCATCATCATATCAGCCTAAAGACGTCCACTACTGGACATAGGTCTCCTCTAAAGTATAAGTACAAGTTTTTTAAAATACATAGTTTAATATTGAATGAAAATTCGGATGGAAGTTCGACCCGGGTTGTTTATGAACCAAAGCACGCCTTTTCTCATCAGGCTAATCAGAAATTATATAGGACTATAAGCAAAGCCAATATGACAACGCAATTCTGGAATACCATTTATAGCCTTAGTATACCTAAGTTCAATTTTGTCGAGGCATCAAATTCATGATACGTTGAAAGAATTTTTTTCTTTCCAGCAACATTACACTAGTACAATGTTATCTCAGGGCTGAAAGTAACTGATTTAGTCCCGAGACGGCGTTTGGCGCCCAAACGTAGCGACAGTATTTACTGTGCTTTTCATTCAGAATACAAGAAAAAGTAAAAATAAAAACTCATTAGGTAATGAAAGAAATCATAACTGAATCTGATGAACTCATCATGTTAATACAAATCTCTGATTTACGTAAAAAGTATGAACAAAAATGTACAACTCGAAAAAACAAATGAAGATCGGACTGCAGCTTTCCCGCCTATTTTGTTTTTTTTGCCACCGGGCAGCTATTCAACCATTATTTTATATTTTCCTCATTGAGAAAATGGTTAATATTTTACCCAAATCTATTTTGTTTTAAAGAAAAAGTTGAAAGTAAATTATAATAAAGTAATTTATAAAATATAATCTTAAGTCTGTTAAAAAACTTGTGGAACAGACTTTTGACGGCTGTCAGTTGAAAACGATTCTCCCTAGGGCTGAAAAGTCATATTATCAACCCGCTCCTTAGGTTACTTTAGGCCTACTTTTCAAGTATGATTAATGAAAAATATACTTTACATAGTCAAGAAGCAGCGACATTTTGTTGTATGTTAATTTCTAAACCACTGGTTTGGCCCAGGCAAATGTCAATAGAAAATGACTTTGCTCGCCATTTCAAAGGCTGCTACAGTGTAGGTACTGTAGCGGCCTTTGAACTTGAATTTATATCATATTCTTTGTAACATTTCTCGTTCAATGTGACGTGCTCTCGGCTACTGCTCATTCATCCAAGATGTAATTACCTTTTAATTAGTGTCAAAGAGGCTTGCCCGAAGTTTTTCTTGTACTTTTCATGACTTGTGTTCAAATGAATATATGTAGTGATGGGAACGGATAAATAATTAAGTATAATATGTTTGAAAGTGATGCCAGTGACGGAAAAGTTGAAAGGGAATGTTTGTCTTGGTATGCTCATGTGAAAAGGAGAGATGACACGAATGTTTCTTAAAAAGTTATGAACATTAATGTGGATTGATGATGACACATGATGATTTTATTCTGATGCAGTTTGACAGTTATTAAATTGCAAACACAAGAGAGAACTTAAGATTCATCATATCAGCCGCAAGACGTCCACTGCTGGGAATAGGCCTCCCCCAAGCGTCGCCACAACGACCGGTCCTGTGCGTCTCGCATCCATCGGCTACCCGCGACCTTCACCAGGTCATCGGTCCACCTTGTGGGAGGCCTTCCAACGTTACGTCTTTCGGTACGCGGTCGCCACTCCAGAACTTTTCGGCCCCATCGACCATCTGTTCTGCGAGCAATGTGCCCTGCCCACTGCCACTTCAGTTTGGCGATTCTTCGGGCTATGTCGGTAACCTTGGTTCTCTTGCGGATATCATCATTCCTGTTCGATCACGCAAGTAAACTCCAAGTATTGCTCTCTCCATTGCCCTTTGAGTGGCTTTGAGCCTTCTGATAAGACCCATTAAGAACTTAAGATTGGTACTTTAGAAATTTATTAATTTCATTACGTTTGGGAAACTTAGAGCTAATAAGAAGGCATGCTTAATGAGGACTACCGCTTTTGTACTCACCAGTTGGCGCCACTGTCGAGTAAGGTTCTTAATCATTGCATTAAAGTTGTCATTACGCGCATGTGAAAAAAGTCAGGCTGTTTCACAAAAACACTCACAAAAATCAAAACAAGTTAGTAAATAAACTCGCGTCAATAGCCAACCAATTATGAAATTTGACTTATAAAACCTCACGCTACGCCAGCGCCTCTACCGGTGAATTTAAACGCAATAGCCCTCATTGCTTACTTATTCTAAAAAATAAAGACCAAGTACAAATTTTCCTATGTCCAGCAGTGGACTGTTATAGGCTGATGATGATGATGATTATGATAACGATGATGACAAGTTTAGTAAGTGAAATTGTGTCTAGGGGGTCTAAAATGTTGCGGAATTCGTTCGAAAGGATCACCGCGGCTCTGGAATGCAAAGGGCACTAGGAGGAACACGGATGGGATTTAGTCAGTAAGAGTCTGACTCTCCCTTCTGCTTCGCCCAGAGCGGGAGGAGTCATTTGATAATTTCCCATCGATAAAAAAGGGGGTCTAAAATGGCCACTTTAGTAGAATCATAATATTTACCACACAACTTTAGGTTCAAGATTGATTGGGAAAATTTGACAGTGACGGGTAGCGTGATGTGCTTTCTGATTCTGCTGAAGTGGCCTTTTAGACCCGCAGTAGTGTGCAGAGGTGGCCACTTGTTTGAGTCGGTTTCTATGAATGTACCATGTTACAGAGTTAATCAACCAAATAAAATCAATTTATTCGTAAAACTTTTACAATAAAATGTGTATAAATAGCCACAGAAAGATATAGAATACATAGTAAAAATCTTATATAAACGTAATAGGGAATATGCACGAAAAAAATATTTATTATCTATACACTTTATCTAAAAATATAATACTAACAGTGAAAATAGAATCAAAATTGCTCGAAAAACAAACGAGATATAATTATTTTAAACAAATATATCTGTCCCTCTCGCGAAAACGCTGTTTTCTATGGCAGCTGTATAGGCGCCAAGAACTTTGACGTCACAATTCATATCGGACTTCTCTTTCTAATTGTAAACTTTGAAGCTTTATAACTTCATCGCTGATGAAGTTATTTAAAAAATAATTTCATAATTGTTTATAAGAGCTAATAAGTATTTCATGTTTCAAATAAAAAAATCGCATGCATATTCCCTATTCGTGCCAAACTTAAATCAAGTGCATGGCTATAATAAATTACAGGTAAGTACAAGATATTTAACTAGGAACTTAAAATGTATGTAGCGACCTGCCCGATCTAGGTTTATATTAACCTGTGTAATGACAACAGAGACTAAGAAATTCTTTCCTTGTTTCATTATAAGACACTCATAACTCTTGCCAAGTTTATTTAAAGCATCTTCCTATTTAAATTCTACACCAAGTTATTTATACACTCACCTACCCAAATTAAGCCATCATACATTAACGTTATATCATCAAATATTCTCGGTACCCATCCCCCATACATAAGTAAATAAGTTTATTTTATCCCACATAGGCAGGTGTCTAAAACATTCGTACAGGGATGACGTCAGAGCTGTATTACGGTATGAATTATTACCTTATACGAACATTTGTCACTGAGACGCGGAGAGTTACGTTGTCTCGGGGAGGGGCAAGTGTTGCTGATATTGTAAGAGTCGAATGCGACTTTTAAAGACGGCTGTGTTGGAATATTTAGAGATTCGTTTTTGTGATGGGTTACGTTATAAATGGGTGTAAATTGTGTCATGAAAAACCATGATAACAATTTCTGATACGAATTACGATCCAAGCGGGTTCTAATTCGATTATTTATAAAACAACTGTTACCAAATAATTCAGTAAAATACTGATAAGTAGATCATAAGTATTCTTCATGTTTTTATAAGTATTCTTCCTGTTTTTTTTTTTTTGCGAATAACGTTGTTGATTACATAATTGTTAATTTGATATTTAATGTAAGTATTTTATATTATGTAAGTGTTAGTTGTTTCAAATAAATAAAATTAAAAAAAATATTCATCCGAAATTGTAAGTTTGATATAAAAATCCAACAGATATTGATACAGATTTCACTAATAGAAAGGGCGATACAGAAGGCAGGTTTGTGTTTATAGATGCAGCCTTGTAAAGCCGGGGTGGGATCTAGTTTGGAATTTAAAACTTGAATAAACTTGTTGAACCCATGTCAGACAAGTAAATCAAACTCATTTGGACCCGGTTTTAAAGCAATATTCCACAGATCCAAATAAAACCCGTTGTTTTAAAACTGTAACCTATTTATTTATTACATGTTGCATTCGAGTTGAACTCGCAAACAGAGTGATTTAATTGTCAGTAGCCTGAGTGCTTTATGTATCGGATTTACATACGATTTATGGAATAAAACTCAAAGGTTTTATTATTGGAAACATTCAATGAAATTAAAATATAATATTATTGAGTAGAGTTGTATATTGAGTTTCTCTTATCTAAATTTAATTGGGGTTGGTGCTATATTATTTCATATTCTTGATCTGGGACACAGTATTACACTTCAGCAGTTTTCATCGTAAGTTGTTATTGTACAGAAATGTGGTTCCAAAGTAAATTAATATTATTATTCCGTACTTTTTAAACGACTTCAAAAAAAGGAAAAGGTTCTCAATTCCGCTGAAAGATTTTTTTTTTGTTTAAAAAGAGTATTCTCCCGGATTGGTCTCATATAGTTTGATGAAGATCTGATGAAAAACTTCGGAGATAGGCAACGGAAATCTTCAATAAATGATAGCAAATCTCCCGGAATTGCTGAAATCGCATGTCTGTTTATTGTTTACACCAGTTCATAACATAACGTAACATCTCATCACGCAGTACCTTCACCATGTTATTTTTCAGACAGTCAATTCATCGCTTCTTTGTTGATTTCCTACTCTATCGCCATCCTCGAAACTTTTCTCACGCTATTTCCCAAGTTCGCATGTATAAAATGTTTCCTTCCCTTATCTTATCTGGGTCGAAAAGGAACCCAATGAACTAAATTAGCTGATATTGGTTGTCGTTCGCCCGGCATTTGTTTCTTCAATCAATTTGTCCCGGCTTTGTCCGTTATTGCTGGCAATTTATCGATGATCTTTGCGTAAAGACCCTTTGGGCTCTAGAAAATGTGTCTTTCCGTCACTGAAAATGATTTTAAAGAGTCCAAGTGCTTGGCACTGATCACACGATATTTCAGTAGCATATGTCGATCCCCTTTTTATTAAAAAACTAGCTGACCCGCGCGGCTTCGCTCCCGTCAACTGGCTACTCTACCTACAGACCCTAACCTACCTACCTTACCTACCTAATTACCTACCCTACCTACCTACCATAGCTACCCTACCTCACCTACCTACCCTACCTACCTGCCTACCTACCCTACCTACCTGCCTACCTACCCTACCTACCTGCCTACCTACCCTACCTACCTACCTACCCTACCTACATACTCATTTTTTTTTGTATTTTAATTCTCATTATGCTATTCCGGACGAAGGAATTAGTCTTCGTCCGGAATAAAACACAAAAACTATGAAAATCGGTCGAGCCGTTCTCGAGTTAGTTAGAATAGTGTTCGAACAAACCCGACTTTGAGAATTTTGCTATATTGTGAAAGATTCGACCTTTTTCTAGAAGACATTTTTATATCAGCGAGACAGAAATAAAACGATTAAACTGAAGGAAGACGGACAGCGGTGGCTTATTAATAAATAGGGTTCCGTTAGCAACCTTGGTACGGAACCCTAAAAATCGACTTGGTTCGCACGAATCAAGATCGTACGCGAAGGCTTAAATAATAGGGTCCCATTAGCAACTTTGGCACGGAACCCTATAACTTGCCTTGGCTCGCAAATCGAACCGTCTGATACTTAGCACGAATTAAAAACTTAGTTGCGGGCAACCTGGGAGGCTTTAAGACAAAAGTGAATAGGTTGCTTCTAGGCAAACGTGCTCCATCTTCGACCGCATCATCGCTTACCATCAGGTGAGATAGTGGTCAAACGTATGCCTATCTATAGTAAAAAAAAAATTCTACTCCGTATCACCTAACCACAGAGAACTAATGATAACACGATTTGACAGTTACTGTGAAATCGTGTTGTCATTCATTCTTAGTTCGGGTTTGGGATTAATCGTTAGTCTGTAGGTGATACGGAGTAGAATACGTCCGCAACTAAGCCCGAAACTACGGACTTCGGACTTAGAGAGTAGCCCCCCCCCCCCCAAAATCGATCGCTCCCGTCACCGTGACCACCTTTGGTACGGTACCTTATTATTATTAGCCTTGTTTCGCAAATCGAACCGTTCGTTGCTTCGCTCTAAACGGAATCAATCGCGGAGGCTTAGAAGTAGGGTCCTGTCAGCACCTTTGGTACGGAACTCTACAGGCCTGATCCGCAAGTCGAACCGTCCAGTACTTCACATAACTAAATCAGTTTAAGACTCTACGATAAAACTTTTTTACAAAAAATGTAACCGACTTCCAAAACAAAACACTACAAAGTATAAAATAATTTTAATTTCGGAAGTCAGTGTTTTCGGTTATTTCTTTTTTTTTACACCGACTTCCGTAATTAAAATTATTTTATACTTTGTAGTGTTTTGTTTTGGAAGTCGGTTACATTTTTTGTAAAAAAGTTTTTTATTTTTCACTTTTTAGTGGTACCTGCGTACCCATTCACAGCGTACCGGCGTGATGTTATGTTATGAAAATAAAACTAAGTGTTTTCAGTGTAAAGGTCTCGTCAATACGAATGAAATAAGCCCAAACACTTGGTAGTTCCTACATACCGATGTGGAGTTCCCTTGAGTCTCTATCGTCTCCATCATCAGGTCTGATCCAAACTTTCATTCTTTTGTACCCGATATACACACGAATATCAAGTTTTTACCAAATACGTGCCTACAATTTTCGAGAGTTGCCCTCGATTTCTCAGGGTTTCCATCATCAGATCCTGACGTGGTGGCAATGGGACCACACGGGAAGCACCAGCTTTCATATAAAAAAAGAATCATGAAAATCGGTTCATCCAGTCGGTTAATATGAGGTAACAAATATAAAAAAAAAAATACAGTCGAATTGATAACCTCCTCCTTTTTTTGAAGTCCGTCAAAAAGCACTTTAAACGAAACCAGCACAGCTCAGAGATTGAAGAACTTTTGGTCCCTGTCCGTTTAAAACCTTCCAGAGACCAAACCGAAATTCCTACGAACTACGAATGTGTTTAATAATCGTGTGAGGTCATTCTCCAGCGGAAAATCTTAACACCGCAATTCAGAAAAACGCGTCATCAGTGCAACGCCATCTATCGGCCATATAAACTGACAAAATATTTGGCAGCAGAAGACGTTAAATAAGAACGAACGATGTACCGTACCGTATGTAACGATAAATAACGATAAGGTATTAAAATGTTTACTTTTATTTTGCTACGTCTACATATTAAAGGTTTCATAAATAACTCATGTGTTTTGGTGTAACATTAATGCTTTCATGCATTTTTTGGTTCCTCAATAGATGGCGCTCTGACTGATCAGAATACAGTAGGAAGTTTTTTGATTTTGTGGATCGATTGTAACGATAAATAACGAAAAGGTATGAAAATGGTCACTTTTATTTTGCCACATATTAAAAGTTTCACAAATAACTCAACAATTTTGAATGCTTTTGTGCATTATATTTTTTCTCAATAGATGGCGCTCTGACTCATCAGAATACATTAGGAAGTTTATTCCTAAACTTAAAAATTCAATATCTTTTGATTTTGTTGGTCGATTTTGATGAAATAAACGCTAAATGTTACTCGGGTTATCACTTAATATTTTTAAGTACTTGGATTTGTAATCCAATCTGTGGTTTATGCGTGATGCTCCCACAAACGCACAGACAAACAGACAAACAGACAAACAGACAAAAATTTCAAAAATTGCATTTTTGTGTTTTATACATTTTTTCTGAGTTTTCTGTGTAATTTTCATGGAAAACTATTCAATGTACAGACACGGTTAGTCTACGATTTTATTATATGTATAGATCATTAAAGGACTCCTTCTGCTCTGGGCGGAGCGGAAGGGAGTGTCAGACTCTTACTGACTAAAACCCATCCGTGTTCCCCCTGATGCCCTTTGCGTTCCAGGGCCGCAGTGACCTTTTCGAACATATTCCGCAACCCTGATAGGCACTGGCCCTGGCGGGCCACGTCTACTATGCTGACATCTTTTTGAGGCACAACGATCCCCTACACTTTGATTTTAGCTACAATGATATTCATTATCTATGGCCACTTGAGCTTCAAATGTTGAGCGTACGGGGATCAAGATCTACTGATACATTGTTTCCTATACAAAAAAAAAATCTTCTAAGTATAGAAGCGAAGATCCGTATACCTCAAAGATTTTAAATAGTAACTAAACCAATGAACTGATAATAACAATAACCCCTGACGTATCAAATCACGTCAATATTTAATACAAAAACGAGAGCAGAATAGGGAACGATATACCCGATCTTTCTCATATATTTTATGAACGATCAGCTGGCGTCGCGTAGAACAAGTAATTATATAATGGTGTGTACACATCGCGGTGAACAGTGATTGAGAGCTTTCGATCGCCGGGTGGATGATGGAAGCATTCGTTCCAAACGTTTGTTGTTTCTGTCTGTACTCCTTGTTGTCTTTGTTTCCTTGATACGGTTCCCTTTTTTAGGCTCAGAAATCATCAAATGATCATCCGCTTTGGGCGGAGCAGAAGGGAGTGTCAGACTCTTACTGACTGAAACCCATCCGTGTTCATTCTAAAGCCCTTTGCGTTCTAGGGCCGCGGTGACTCTTTCGATATAATTCGCAACCCTGGTGGTATGGTTCCCTGTAATTGCATTATGAAAAGCGCGTTAAAAGGTTTTTACTCGACTGCCTGGAAGGAGGGTAATATTTTTTGAGACTATATAATATTTATGTACATAATTATGTTATGTGTGTTTGTTTGTTTCTTTGTATATCAATTGCTTTGACTTACCCCTTTAACCTAAGCGACTGATAGATTTAACAAAGATGTCTTTAGATTTTATTTTATTCGTCATAAGTGTCGAAGTGACAATGGCTTTAAAAATGATTTTTTTATCAATATATATAAAATTAGCTTCTGCCAGCGGCATCGCCCGCGTGGTCCCTAGGGAACGTACTCCCGGGATAAAAAGTAGCCTATTTCCTTTCTCAGGCTCTAGACTATCGCTGTACCAAATTTCATTTAAATCGGTTCAGGAGTTTTGGCGTGAAATCGCGACAGACAGACTGACAGACAGAGTTACTTTCGCATTTATAATATTAGTAAGGATTCAGGAAGAAAGGATTCTTCCGATACTGGTGACTGAAAGACAACGCACAGCTGAAACTACTGGTTGTAAAAAGCTGAATTTTGGCATGTAGGTTCCTTGGGGAGTTTCTTGGAGAATTTCTCGGAATTTCTTCGAGAACGGGATATGCACGTACAAAGTCGCGGGCAATACCTAGTATAGTATAAATTTAATTTGAACATATTCAAAGTCCAACTAAAATGATCATAGTTCGAAGTGGCCTGACGAAATAAACGACAATTTCATAGGTGACGACATTGTGATAACGACCTAGTATTAAGAGATGAACATCAGCTTAGTTTGTATTATTTGCCTAAACCTCTCTTCACTACATACATAACTCCAAAATATTTACATTTCACTATGTAAGCTACATCAAAGATTAGCTTTGTGCGAGTAACAACGACATATAGCTGACAGCACTAAACCGCAACTGTGACTGACGTATTGGTAAGGCTTGTTACACGCGTGCGACTGAGGTTGCGTCGGTTAACAGTTTACTAAGTTGTCTGAGTGATTTATGGCTGTCATCTGGCACTTGAGAGTTGCTAGTTTCGAAAGAATTTTGAATTTTACGACATATTCAGAAACCCATCGTTATCTTGCCAATCCTTCTTCCCATTTACTTAAATTGACCTTCTCTGATCGTTTTTAGTGTTTCGTATCCAAAAGGGTAACCAAAGGAACCCTATTACTAAGTCTCCGCTGTCTGTCCACCCGTCCGTCCGTCTGTCTGTCTGTCAGAAAGAAAGAAAAGAAAGAAAGAAAAATGATTTGAAATTGTCACAGTGTGTATTTCTATTGCCGCTATAACGAGAAATAAAAGTTAAATTAAATAAAAATTAAAGGAGAATCCCATACAAGAAACGTGTTTTTCCGGTTTATGGTACTGGGAGTCAGACTCGCACTTGTTTCCATACAAATGTTTCTTTCAGGTCGTGTCGTGAACTATCGTCAGATGTGGTACTTGAAACAATTAATTACTTTAGTAAAATAAAATTGACAGTTTCTATCAAGAAAATAGTAATGCAAATGTCACTTAACTGGACCTGATTCTAACCGACTTCCAAAAAAGTAGGAGGTTCTCAATTCAGTGGGTATTTTTTTTTTATGTATGTACACCGATTACTCCGAAGTTTTTGATCCGATTTCTGTGATTATTTTTTAGTTCGATGCGGTATAGTTGCTATTTGGTCCCTTAAAAAAAATATTTCAGTTTGGTTCAGTAGCTTTTTTTTTATGAGCATTTTTGATAATTACAATTTCTGCGTAGGCGAAGACGCCGTCCAAGTATCACCACTTATAAGTGAAAAATAAAAAACTTTTTACAAAAAAATACAGCCGACAACAAAGTACATATAACATAAACTAATTTTCGAAAGTCGGTTTAAAAAAAAAAAACAAAGGAACAAAACTAAAAACACCGACATCCGAAAATTAGGTTATTTTATACTTTCAGAATAAGAATCAGAATGTTTATTTGCTCAAAATGTAGGTACAATATAAGATAACTTACACAAACACATAGATCAGCTATAGATCAGCTGTAGTGTTTTGTTTTGGAAGTCGGTTATATTTTTTTGTAAAAAGTATTTTTATTTATCTACACTAATATTATAAAGAGGAAAGATTTGTTTGTTTGTTTGTTTGAAATGAATAGGCTCCGAAACTACTGGACCGATTTGAAAAATTCTTTCAGCAATGGATAGCTACATTATCAGGGCATAGGCTATATTCTATCCCCGTACTCCCACGGGAACGGGAACTACGCGTGTGAAACCGCGTGACGTCCACTAGTTTCTAATAAAACCGGTACAATCACACTTATCATTCTTTTACTATTCAAGTCAAAAGTCCCACTGACTGAATTTCAGTCAGGTGGCCAATCTTAACGGATATTGCGGTACATAAGAGTGACCAACACAGTTGCACTACATACTATTACTACAGGATCATTGGATACGACCGCAGAGAGATCGGACCAACGGCTTAAAATGCCCTTCAAGGCACGGGGGACCGGGGGACCACTGCTTACTTCCAAATTTGCTGTTTGTGAATTTCGAAGAACCCAGAATAAATCCATATTTTGCAGGTGAGACCAACAGCGGCTGTGTTTAAGTCAAACGACACAGAATAAAAACAACAATGACTTCTTTTTGGTGGGCTCACTCACTTACCATCGCCGACTTTGTCTCTGCCACCTCTGCTCTACACTAGAGTCAAGAGCAAACCCATCTCAAGTAAACAAAGTCGGTTAATGGACGATAATTTTAAGTGATAACGTCATAAGAAAACAATTGAATTCTTAACAAACAAGCCGAACGCTTAGGCCGATCGTGCCTCTCTATCGCTTGTTCCGCGCTCTCGCTTGCACACTCGGCTCAAGCGGACCACACACTTTTACGTGCGTGCAGCCGGCGTTCAACGATTTATAAGACTTATCACGTCAAAAAAAAACTTACTATTATAAATTTCTGCTATGCATAAAATAAGCCATCTTTTGGTTTTACGACAACAGATTAGTCGTAAGTCGGCCATCTATAACGCGCCTTCAGCGATATTTCGCGCCAGTCATTTGCAGTGACAAATCGTCACTGGCTATGGAACTCAATAAATCTAGATTCAGCTTGTGGTGGCACATCATTTATAATATTATGTTTACCGTGTACACATCCACGCCCGAGCCTTGGAGAGTAGGCGGAGTTACTATGATAATATTTTGTTAGTAAATCATGACGTGAGTGGAAATACCGGGACCTAGTGTATACACCGGTGATACTATATAAACATCTCACCGTTTAAAATTAGGAGAAAAAAAACACACTGTCTTTGCTTTAACCTAATGAAAAATGAGATGATACTCTCAAAGTTAAACCTAGAACTTCATGCTCAGCAATCCTGAGTGACTGACAGACAACGCACAGCCGAAACTACTGGTCGTAGGAAGCTGAAATTTGGCATGTAGTTTCCTTGGGGATTGTAGGGGAACACTAGAGGATTCCCCAAAATTCCTATGGGAACGGGAACAAACGGGATATGCATTTACAAAGTCGCAGGCAAGAGCTAGTCTACACTAATATTATAAAGAGGAAAGATTTATTTGTTGTTTGTTTGTTTGAATTGAATAGGCTCCGAAACTACTGGACCGATTTGAAAAATTCTTTTAGCATTGGATAGCTACATTATCAGGTAGTAACATAGGCTATATATTATCCCCGTACTCCCACGGGAACGGGAACTACGCGGGTGAAACCGCGTGACGTCCACTAGTCATTTATAAAACCAACGACACGTTTTTCATGTTGCTTGTATAAAATTAACATTATATAACGATGTTTGCTATAAATATTTGCGCACATAACAGCCACGGACAAATATGCGTTCTGTTACCGAATTACTGTTTGCTGGGGCAGTTCATTGACTGTATTTATTTTACGTCATAAATATTGTTATATAGCGGTAAACTGCTAATTCTTGGTAGTCTAAATAATACCGAGTACTGATGATCGGTGATCCAACCGATTTCGACCAAGGCGATTGTTTCAACTCCGCTGCAGTTGTCGTTCGTGAGCTCGCATGTGGCTTATGTCACCAACCTTCTTTGTGAAGATCCTCGCACATTGCGGGCACGTGAGCATACCATCTATAAAATTATAGTTAATTGCCGCAGGTGGTCGGACTTTCAACTGATCACGCTTGGCATCACCCTCAAGACGCCGCCGTAATTGAAAATCATGAACTTTAGTTTTCACCAAAGTTATCATGGGTGGTGGTATGGGTTCTTGAGTGGAGGATACCGAGTAATACCACGTAATTGAATGGGGATGCCATTCGATTACGTATTATGTATCATTTTGACGATCAATTTGCTTAGACATCGTAAATATAGTAATTGATCTGAATATTTTGTTCATAAAATTAAGTCACTTTCTCTTTACTGTACTTTACTGAGGACCACGTTTTTCGATCTGAATTTTTCAGCGTCTTCAAGTTTTCCAACCACCTTGCGCCATTTTATTCCCCTGATAAAGCATGTATTTGATGCAATACAAGAAAAACAACGTACACAATATATCAAAATTAAATTTTGAAATATTCAAGGTAGCAACAAATGCGTGACATACCAATCCACTGGCAATTCTTTTCAATTCATTCAAAAACAAAGACAGTTCACTCCAAGCGCACTCTACTTAAGTTATCGCGTTGTTATTACGAAAAAGACCGGCAAATAAACATCAAAAACTTCCCATTAACATATTCATAGCACCTAATACTACACTATATAAAAAGGAACCCTTACGGTCTGACTAAGTCTGTTCGTTTGTCACAGCCAGTTTTCAACGAGTATTTTTTTTCTTCTTCGGACTTCAGAGATAAGTTTCCGAAGTTTCCATAGAGAAAAATCTGAAATAATCCCATGTGATAGAAAGAAGTTTATGTTAAAATTACAGGAAAAAATAAAACTATGTCTTTAAGAAGCACACTTTTTTTCAGGAATCATCAACAAAAATTACATTACTTCCAATATCGGTCAAGAGATGGCGCTGATCTAAAACTGCAATATACACCGCAGTGATAAAATTCTCTGACGAATATAAGCCTCGCCGATGAAAATTCAAAAACATTTCACATTTTATATGGTGGTAGGTCGGTGCACGAGTTCGACTCACTCTTGTTTGAGTAGATGTTACGTGCGTTCCACCAAAAATAGTTTTAATTTTTTCCAATAAAAAATGGCTGCTGTAACTCAAAATAATACGCAATTTTATACACGTGACATTGTCAATTTCTTCATGAAGCGCCTTTTTCCGATCTATAACAAACCAGACACGCTTACATATTTCCAAACGTGATGCCTATTGAAACACTCAAGGTATTCAATAAAAATATCTTCTCTAGGAGGTACATAGAATTTCAATACGTCAGCTAGAAGGCAGCGCGAAATTGCCTCCGAAACGTAATACTGGCAGTCAATTTCTAGCCCGACATGTAATGAAAGTTGCGATTTGTAGTCTTCATAAACAAAATCCCCCTTTATTGGGGATATTGCAGTGATTTCGTTCCTCCGTACAAATCCCCTTTACTGGTACTACGTTCACACGCTGTTTAAGTAAATTATTAGCGTAGTAAAAAGTGAGGAACGGGAGATTTAGAGGTGTTCTAAGAATAGAGTCCTCACTTTCTAACGTTTAGGTTATTATTACAGGATTATGGAAGGATGAGGTTCCGTACCGTCCGTTATGAAGTATCTTAAGTTAATGGTAAGTACGGATTTGGCATGAGGAAGTTTTTTGAATTTTCTCCTAGTTTTGGGCTCGATCGCAGTCGGGTCAAATCTTAATAAATATTAACATAAATTAAGCCATATTAAAGAAAGCAAAAGCAATGAGTGATGTTTTTTAGGGTTCCGTTTCCTTCAGGTACTAAATCTCGGCTATACCAACAAGTAATAAAAATTAAGGCACGTAATTTTATCGGTTGATACGATTCTTCGGTACGGAACAATTCGTGTGCGAATTTTTGTCGTTTTACTGACTAGAAAATGGGCCGATGACCTGGTGAGGGTCGCGGGTAGCCGATGGATGCGAGACACACAGGACTGGTTGTTGCGGCGACAATTTGGGGAAGCCTACGTCGAACAGAAGACGCTTTCGGCTGATATGATGATGATGAGCCTGAAGAGTCTTTTTCAATTTTATTTACGGCCACCACGAATTGTGATCATGACAGTACCACAACAAATTACAACACTGCCCTCAAAAACTTCAATTGCTTAACCAAAAATTGTGCATGTGGTGTTCGCCTATAACTAATTGTTACACTTATTAATGACATAAACATTAAATGAAATGTAAAAGTGTTGCGTAAACAATTGTTGACAAACCTAAAAAAAAGAAACAGCCCACCTTATCCCCAGGTACATTGGTAGACCCATTAAACTTTTACAGCCAATAAACTGACGGCAATCAAGTCAATAATTTCAACAAACGATTAACTCGTTTATTCATCCTTGTCAGTAAAACACTGAATATTTGGCAATTACTTCAACAGAACGAAACGGTCCAATAAACTTGTACAATAAATATTGCATTAACTGGCGTTTGTTCCCTTCTTTGGGGATCGTGGGGGGAGGGGGGATAAAGTGTTTCTTTGTTTTCGTGATGGTGAGGAGATGGATGTTGTAATGGGGTCTTTGAGTGATGTTAGTAGTATTGTGGCGTGCACTTTGGAGATGCGTGTTATATGTGTTTTGTTATAAGTAGGTATGTAGTATAAACAAAGCATTAAATAGGTAATTAGACTGTAATGTGCCTGTGCGTTAGGTTATACACTGTAAGACTGTAGAGGCAGTTTATACTGGTCTCACCAGTAATACAGGGTGGCCAAATAGGATGTATAAAACCTTAAATGTTTGATTGCCCACTTGCGTTAAAATGTACTATTTTTTAATAATATGGATAGCCACTTTCATGTGTAGAAAGAAGCAGTTAGTGACAACATATTTCAGGTATATTTCATCTTCAAAGTTAGAGTGCACCTTTCGGGGTAAGCTCGCTCCATCGTAGACTTCGTCTCTGTCATCTCTGACCTAGGCTAGAGTCCAGAGCAAACCCATCACATAAAAAAAATAAAATTAGGATACGCAATAATACAAAACTCATTAAGCTTGCTCCGATTAAAATAGCTGGTAGTGAAAACAACTACATTTTTTCCCATGTATAGCTGTCGCCTTAACTACATTTCATTCCTCGTCCGACCTCATTTTCTGTTAATTTATTTACCAATGCTCATCAGAAAACCGTGAATATTTCACAAATCGTTAATAAGATGACTGTCAAGCCTTTTAATATTCATAAATTGCACATTTCGTGTGACCAACGATGCAATTAAAATTCCGCTATCAATTGTCATTCTCGAGTATCTCATTAAACTTATCTTTGCCACAAGTAAATATTCATTTTGTGTGAATGTCCAATCGAGCAGAAATGTAGCGTTAATAAATTAAATATTTACGATGTTTCATCGTTTATTTATGTCATCAATATAGTTACTGAATATTTATTTTTGAGTAATGCTTTCTTTGAAAACGTTATTTTTTTTTTTGTTTGACAAAAAATACGTATACTACATACGTCCACGACTGCATGTTTCTTATACATATGATATTGTTTCAAACATTTTAATTTATTTTCGTGTAGTCGGGTCTTTCCTAATTAAAATATCCGTATTAGATAGACAGGTTATTGATTTGCCTTCCCAGGGTTGCGAAATTTGTTCGAAAGAGTCACCGCGACCCTGGAACGCAAAGGGAACACAAATGGGTTTTAGTCAGTAAGAACCTCACAATCCCTTCTGCTCCGCCCAGAGCGAGAGGAGATATTTGGTGATTTCCCATCCTTAAAAAAATAAGGTTATTGATTTGCAAGGCCTCCCACAAGGTGGAGTGATGACCTGATGAAGGTCGCGGGTAACTGATGAATGCGAGACGCACAGACAGACGTCCACTGCTGGACATAGGCCTCCCCCAAGCATCGCCACAACGACCGGTCAGTCGTTGTGCCGACGCTTGGGGGAGGCCTATGTCCAGCAGTGGACGTCTTTCGGCTGATATGATGATGATGATGATGATTGATTTGCAGACCAAATAAAATATGTATATCTACCCATATATATTTTTTTTTTAAAAAACGTTGCCCCACACTAGGAATTTCTCCGGTATCGTGGGTGTGTTTACAAACATACAAACTCACATACACAAATAGCTAGACCCGGAACAACTATCTGTAGGCCATACAAATATTTGTTCCGTGCGGGGATCGAACCCGCGACACGCAGCGCAGCAGTCAATCGCTCAACCATTGCGCCAACCGTGCCGTATATTGCATTGGTGATGCTATTTATTTTTCAATTTCCTATAAATGTTTTTAAGAAATTTAACCATGTTACCAGGCATTGCGTTTTTTATCACTGTTTTAGTACAGTAATCCAGTTCACGTGTTTTTTCAAATCTATTGCCGTTACAATAATGTCATAAAAATCTGTAGCATGATTTTGTTTTGGGATAGATATCCCAAATCAAACACTAACAACAACACAGCCTTATAAAATTACCCCTCCCTCCCTTCCCTCCACCCCCGATATCCCCTCTATCTCTATACCCTATTTCTTGATAAAAACCCTCAGAATTCGTCGGCTATCCTCGTAATCTTAGCAAAGGAATGCTCTTGTCCTCAACCCTTGAAGGAACGTTTGTCAAAAGGATTTAAGTGTATTGACTTTAGGCAAACTTTGGGAAATGTCAAATGAATCATGGTTGAATGGGCCGTGTAGGGGATGTTACTTTTTGTTTGTTTGTTTGTAGGTTTATTTGATCTGTGTGTTACTTTTTGGTTGTTTGTATCGAGAGCGGAGTACGGGTTTCTGATCCCTATTTAGCGGAATTAAAAGCTTCAACATGGTTTCAGATTTACTGTAGTTTGGAGGTATGCGGAACAAAGAGTAAAGTCCTGCAAACCTCCGTTGCAAAGGGAGGATCCTCTGACTTTTGGTTTTTCTTGTGGCGGCATTAATACCACTACAGCAGTACCGTCAGAATATTAAAAGTTTAACGAAAATGCATTGCGATTCATGTTCTCTCGGGCCCACATAACAAAGTCCAACAGTGGAAATGCTAACACTATACTTGGCGTATTAGGTCAAATATACGCGTCAGCTATTCAATACAAAATATACCCTATGAAGTTCGAAAGAAAGTTAATTTTGTATTGCACAAGTGATGCGAACATTTTGTCAGGTGCAGTGCTACCCTGGAACGCAAAGGGCATTAGGAGGAACACGGATGGCTTTTATTCAGTAAGACCCAGACAATCCCTTCCAGTCCGCATAGAGCGGAAGGAGTCATTAAATAATTTAACATTCTTAAAAAAAAAGGTGCCAGCATCAAGAAAGTTACTCATGTAAGTTAAGTAAAAACTAAATAAAATTTGAATTAAGACCTTAACTTGTGCGTGTATTTGGGTACCTATTGATATGATACCAAATACAATGTAACCTGAAAGTCACTGCCCTCTACCAGGTAACAACCCCAGTACACACGTTCCGCTTAGCTTCTAGGCATTACCCTTATCTAAACTATCTCCCTACCTACTACGGCATAATGACGTCACTTATCAGACATGTTTGAACCTGCTGTAATTACTTCATATCTCATGGACTGTGGAACGTGGTAGCTGGAGCGATTATTATGACGTAGTAATTAGTACAGTATTTTAGTATCTGAATGTTCTCATTTACGAAGAGTTAGCTAAAATGTATGTCATCCTGGTGTTGCGTTAATTTGGATTTTGTCTTTAAAATCGGGTTTTGTTTATTTTCTAAATGACTGTCTTCATGGTGCTGTCGTTTTGCTGCACGAGAAAATTATCGTTTTGGACTTTAGAAGCCGTAATTAAAGCTTATAGTGAAAGTTTTACTATAGTGAAAATTTTTCAAAAGACATAAAATACCACAACTTGGTACAACTCTGGGTACGAAGTCCAAGCAAAAGTGCCCACTGGCGTTACTGTAACTTTGATATCGTGAGTTTAAATTATCAACTCAAAACGGACGGTACGTAACCTCGGGATGTGCTACGAAACCGATCACGTTTGCGTTACCATTATTAACTGCACTAACTAAAGTCATATAATGTACTAGTGGACGTCACGCCGTGGGAGTACGGGGATAATATATGGCCTATGTTACTCCCTGATAATGTAGCTATCCAATGCTAAAAGAATTTTTCAAATCGGTCCAGTAGTTTCGGAGCCTATTCAATTCAAACAAACAAACAAACAAATCTTTCCTCTTTATAATATTAGTGTAGATGTAAGTTTTCCTACGACCAACTCTGTCATGATTTAATAAAGTGATCTTTTATCAGGGAAACGTCAATAATTATCCCATAACACGCGATCAATAACTTAATATAAAATATCTCATCCCAACCACTTCAAAATGAACCATTGTGTGGGTAAAACTACCCATACAATAGCACAGTATAAAAAACCACTTGCCAAAGTCTTATTATTCTCTCCTCTTTCAAAGGACAGTACCCTCAATATGGCAGTACAATATCCATCTGCATAATATACCAATTTTTTCGTAGTTGTTCCCCAAAAATTCAATAACGTAGAAAGTAGCTCCAGGCCTTAAAAAAGGTACAAAATAAAGGCTTTATATGGTAGTAGTTTCACGCGGCTCGTTCCGCCAGTTTAGAATTCCTAGAACTTTTGAAAAAGTCGGTGTTGCGAGTGACCGGCAATGTTGAAATGTTCACACAGGTGAGGAATTTCTCGTTCAACAGCGCGCGATACTCGGAAATGAATACAACGAACAACGTTTTTGGAATACTTTCATTGTGCAAACAGTACAGTAAGGAATGGAATTCCCTACTGGAGTCTGTGTTAATTGGTGGCTAGTCATAAAGTCTAGTGCGATCACTTTATGTCCAGATTTTCAATTGTCCACCACATCATTGCTTACCATCAGAGTACCAATTCTACAAATTTTTAGGGTTCCGAACATCCGTGAAAAACGGAACCTTTATAGGATCACTCGGATGTCTGTATGTCCGTCTGTCACAGTCAGTTTTCCCTGGACCTACTGGACCGATTTGTTGAAATTTGGTGTACATATGGAGTTTTGTGATCCAAACACGGACGCGTTACGTAAACAAACAAATTTTGAGTATGGTGGTCATTTTTGGGGTCAAATCAGAAAATTAAAAAAAAAAGTTTATCAAACTGTATCGTGTGACATAAAATCAAAAGAAAGGGCTTACTGTGAAGGTTTTAGTTATATTTTTTTTTCATAATTTTAAAATAAACAGTTTTGAAGTTATTCAAGAAATAGGACCGTAAATGACCATTCCCACCTTATCTCCGAAACTACTGAGCCTAAAATTTTGAAAAAAAAAATCTGATAATAGTTCTATACATAAGATTACAGAAAAACCCATATGATAAGTCTGTAGCGTTAAAATATCATGTAAAAAAAAAAATTGGTTCGGAACCCTTTGCACGCGAGTCCGACTCGCACTTGGCCAGTTTTAAACAGCGGTGTCAAAAATGTGAACGTTGCTAAAAATATTTTAGGATTAGCCCTCTGGAGACTGTTATCGAACGAGAGTTTATTAAAATTAAAATATATATATATACTCGTATGTGTGATTGTTTGAAAACTCAAATAACTAGAAAAGCCAAAATAATCATTTACAAAACCAACACTAACACACCAATGGCAGCAAAACAGTATTTTAAACTAATGTAGCTGCAAAGGCATACAACTTTTTTAACCTGTTTTTTGTTAACTGACCATAGACAATAGCCACAACTCCATGTTTTTTTTTCTATGGATCTTTCATCGACTTGATTGAAATATTACGTACGAGGCGAGACATGGACCCATTAGAATTTAAAATAAACGAAATTGTAATGAGTGTCTAATTCCGGATTCACACTTTGTTCTGATCAGGGGAATAATTCTACTATTCTTTAAGCAACTGTCGTATAAGCATTTTTATTGCAAACTGTCAAATACACTGTTCCCAATATTTTTGATAGATTACGATAGAACCATTGATATATAAAAACCCAAGATACACACTCAGCATCTCAAAAACGTCCGTATAAAACAAGCGCACAATTTAAAATTGTGCGCTAGTTTCAAACAGTCTTGCATCGCTCGCCATACTGCACTGCTTTGTAAAAACAACTTTAAGCGATCCGTGTAAGGTTGAATTTGCAAAAAAATCTGTTTACAGTACACACAACTCAAACATGACACTTGATCAGGGACCGGCCGGGTACTCGTTGAAAGGGTTTTTGAACGGGTTTTTTTAAGCGCTTCAAAAATAAACCCTATGATACGTGTTACACTCTCGAACGGGTGTTGTGTAACCCCTTCCGAACGGCTTACCCTTTCAATACCCTGTAACTCTGTAACAGGGTAAGCCATTCGAACCCAACACATCGTAATATGCACTCTTCGAAATCGACATTAGTTTGAAAATTGCATAACCACGACCGCATGGGACATCTTGTCGCCCGGCGCGCGCCATTGTTGCATGTACCGAGCGACTTCTAAACATGGAATAATAATCATTGTCCGTATGATCTTACAGTTCAATTTTCCTTGTCGCACAGGCTAAGCATTGTAGGTAATGTTCCTTTTTCATGTCTATTCTTGTTTATTCTCATCATTCGTCATTTAATTCGGAACACGGACGGAACTACGGAAGTAACTTAAATAAATTTAGCAGTGTTTTTGTTTACCTAAGTGTATGTTGTCATCATCATTTCAGCCAGTATCCGTCCACTGCTGAATGTAAGCCTCCCCCAAAGAGCTATCCCGGTCTTGAGCAGTCTGCATCCATCCGCTGCCAGCCACCTTCTTTAAATCATCGATCCATCGTGCCGCAGAGCGTCCCCACGCTACGTTTGCCCATATGCGGTCTCCACTCTAACACATGTCTGCTCCATCGACCGTCTGTCCGTCTGCAGACATGGCCGGCCCACTTCCACTTCAGCATGCTGATCCTACGCGCAATGTCAGTAACTTTAGTTCTCTGGCGAATGACATCGTTGCGAATTCTATCCACCAGAGAAACATTGCATTGCTATCTCTATTGCACGCTGAGCAACCTTGAATTTGTGGACCAGGCCTATGGCGAGTGTTGTCCACGTTTCGGCTCCGTAAGCTATTACGGGTAGGACGCACTGGTTATAGACCCAGTATTAAGGGATTGTGGGATCGACGATTCAAAGATACCACGCAGCTTCCCGAATGCCGCCCAGCCCAAGCGAATTCTTCTGGTCGCCTCCTTCTCAAAGTTGTGCCGCCCAGTTGTATAATTTGGCCAAGATATTTATGTTTTCTTCTGCAAAGATTCCGCCTTGATTTCAATGTCATACGCAAATTGGAGGTGTGAGATATACTGACCGTTGATATTTATGCCCCATCTGCATCCTGTGCATCTTGAAAACGTCCTCCAACGCGTTCGTCAACAGTTTCGGAGAGATGACGTCTCTCTGTCTTACACCTCGACGCAGTTGGATTGGTTTTGTGCTCTGTTCTTGTACTTGGACGGTAATTGTTGCGGCCTTGTACAGATATCTCATCACCTCTACGTAGTGGTAGTCGATAAGACATCTCTGCATGGACTCCAGGACAGCCCAGGTCTCGACGGTGTCGAAGGCTTTCTCGTAGTCTACATACGCTAGGCTTAGAGGTTGATTATATTCCTCGGTCTTTTGAATTATTTGCCTGAATTGTAGTGTGATCTAGTGAGATATGAGTATGTGTTCTACGTTGCTGTAGCCTTTTCGAAACCCGGCCTGCTCCGACGGTTGGAAGTCATAGAACTTTTGGGCGAGACGATTCGAGATAACTCTCGAAAACAGCTTGTAGACGTGGCTCAGGAGTGAAATGGGGCGGTAGTTCTTGTGGAGCGTGTTATCGGTCTTCTTGAAGAATAATACCACCACGCTGCTGTGCCGTTCCTCCGGTGTTATGCCAGTGTGGATGACGGAATTGAAGAGTTTTACAAGCTCTGTCAAGACAGGTGTTCCTCCTGCCTTGAGCAGCTTTGTGGTTATCCCGTCATCCCCCGAAGCTTTGTTGTTATGAAGTTGTCCGAGAGCTATCCTAATCTCACCCATGTGAATGTGGGGTAGCTCGTCTTTGAGATGGCGTGTAAGCCTGGCCCGTGGATCATACGCGCCGTGGGCCTGAGGTGTTTTTTGAGCTTACAAGTCTCCGTAGAACTTTTCGACTTCAGCGAGTATCTCTGGCTTTGAGGTGACGGTGGTGCCCTGTGACGTTTTAAATTTCGGCAGGTGACAACGGGAGGTATGGGGCTTGGCAAATACCTTCGAGCCCTTATTCCGCGCTATGGCTTGCTCGATGTCTCGGGTATATGGACTCCGAGTGTCGCGTCTGATTAGCTTCTTGATCTCCCTGTTAAGTAACTGACGCTCAGACGGTGTGGTATTCGGGAGTTCTCTTCGTTTCCTCATCAATTCCAGAGTCTCGCTAGTGAGTACTGATTTACGTCTATAACTCATTGGTCGAAAGTGTTTATTACCCACCTCGCGGATGATACGTAAGCAGGCTTTCGGTGGCATCGTTAAAGTCCTCAGTGTTTTCCAACATGGCAAATCGGTTCTGTAGGTCCAACTGGAAGCTTTCGCAACCAGCTTCGACCTGGAGCAGTGTTGGTCTGACGGTCGACCTCGTTAGTTGCACTCTTTCGATTTTAACATTAATATTCAGAATGCCTTTAACCAGTTGGTGATCACTTCCGGTGTTGACCCTGTTGATCACAGAGACATCTCTTAATATATGGCGCTTATCAGACATAACGAAGTCGATCTCATTCTTTTTCACGTTATCGGGGTTTCGCCAGGTCCACTTCCTTTGAGGATTCTTCTGCAAAAAAGAGTTAATCAGAAAAAGCCCCTGAGTCTCAAGGAAGTTTACCAGCATTCGCCCCCTGTGATTTCTGCGCCCATAGCCAAATGGACCTACTCTCGACTCACCACTCTCTTGTACTCCCACTTTAGCGTTGAAGTCACCCAAGACAACAGTGTAGAATGTTTTGGTACGAGACATAGCTTTCACTATGTCTTCGTAGGTGGCCTCAACTTCTTCGTCAGGGTGTGCGGATGTTGGGGCATACACTTGAATAATCTTTAAAGAGTACTTTTCTGATATCTTAAGTGAAAGGTATCAAGCCCTTGCCGACACATTGCCGCATTCCACAATGTTACCCCTGAGTGACTTGTGGACCTTAAACCCAACGCCACCTTGGGATGGTTGGTGTCCTTCTCGGAAATAGAGCAAGTGGCCACTATAGAGGGTTATCATCTTCTCCCCGTCTTTGGATCTCCGATAGTCCCACGATGTGCTAGTTAATACGACTTAACTCTACTTCCAATTCAGCGAAGTGCTCGTTCAGCCGCAGAGAGCGTCGGTTGTACGTCGCCAGGTCAATTTTTCGGGATTGGTACCCTGCCATAGCCCGGGGATTCTTAGCACCTGCCACCGCACCGTTACCGTGGCCGGTACCATGGCCAGGAATAGTGCAGCTACCGGGAACTGGGGGCCGTGAATCTGGGATTCTGGGTTGCTTCTCATAGTGAGGATTTGCCATAGTCACCACGCTTGGCAGGCGGGTTGGTGACCGCAATTCCTGGAATGCTTTCTCTTATAGTGTTGCTGCCCACTGTAAGGTTCGGCATTTGGGAGCATTTCAGCATGGTTCATGGATATACCGCCATGTTTCGGTTACCGGAGCCAAAAAACGGATGCGTTGTTGTCATTCCGGCTAATATCCCTTAGTCGCCTCATACGACACCCACGTGAGGAGATGGGTTGGTCTATTCTTTTTACTTGCCGGATACTACACGGCAAAGTGTATGTTGTAGTACTTCTCTATTAAGCAAGGAATTTAGAGAGGTATTCTATCTGTGACAATGTCACAGCCGAGGCGAGGTGCTGTTCACCGATATTATGTATACGATGCATCAATTGACACAAGCAAATGTAATGCCATAACATAACCTGTAAAAAACCAAGTCTCGCAACTCAGTTCTTCTACCGTAAAAAGTTGTGAGATCCATGTAATATCAAGTCGGTCAATTTATTCAGTTACTTAAGGATCCTTCTGCCTTAAGTTATTACTTAATTAGCTAACCTAACAACATCTCATATCAATGTTAAAAATCTTTTATGTTTTAAATGAAAAGATTGACTTGGCAATCCCACTATATGTATTACTTGTGAGATACATTGTGTTTTCATGCCAAGTCAATCTATGTAGTTTGTGTGTGTTTAGTGTTTTTATAGTGTTATACTTACTTAACTCTATTTAAATCAGCTATGATTCGTCATCATTCATTCACCATTATTGACAAATGTGATTTCACTCTAGTGACAAAATAAGTGAAAGACTGATTAGTGTAACAAATTTTAATAAATTGTAATAAAACTCACGTTAGATATTAGGATATTAAGAAGTACAATAAAACTCACATTACTTATTTGAAGGGTGGTTATATTTTCTCCTTGAACACAGTTAACACGTCCGTCTTCGATGCTGGCCCCGAGCAAATAGGCCGAGTGCCTCGCCTCAACCCCAAACGTCATTTCTCAATGTCATTTCTTCACACTGGTGTTGCCAGTGTGAGAAATAAAATGTCCCACTAAACGACTTAAATTATTCAAAGATTTAATTATTTTATAAAACCTAACACTCGACCATCCTGACGTCGTGCATGTCCTCATGCACGCAAACCATTTTGCTATTACAACCTAACACTTGGCCATCAAAGGTGACAGCATCGAATCCGAACTTACAACTATTAACACGCTATGTCTAAAACATATAATTTGCGAACTATTCTTTTCACAATACAATAAAATAGAAACACAAAATAAAGAGATGAAAAAAAAAAATAAACAATTAAACACCAACTAATCGTCATTATGATAGTGAACTCTTTTTCACAAAACACGGTGGCATTATTTATAAACTTATTTTTTTTTTTTTTACAAAACTATGCATGAAACAAATGTAGGTAATAAACAATATCCATAAATCATGATTGTTGTGAACCTTCCTTCTCACAAGCCATGATAGCATTGCTTGTGAACCCTCCTTCTCACAAGCAATAAATATAATAAAATACATCACAAGTCACGGTAGTAGTGAACCCTCCTTCTCACATACCAAGGTGACATTGCTTGTGAACCCTCCTTCTCACAAGCAATAAATACATAAACTTAATAAAATATATTAAAAGTCACGGTAGTAGTGAACCCTCCTTCTCACATACCAAGGTGACATTGCTTGTGAACCCTCCTTCTCACAAGCAATAAATACATAAATATAATAAAATATATCAAAAGTCACGGTAGTAGTGAACCCTCCTTCTCACATACCAAGGTGACATTGCTTGTGAACCCTCCTTCTCACAAGCAATAAATACATAAATATAATAAAATATATCAAAAGCCACGGTAGTAGTGAACCCTCCTTCTCACATACCAAGGTGACATTGCTTGTGAACCCTCCTTCTCACAAGCAATAAATACATAAATATAATAAAATACATCACAAGTCACGGTAGTAGTGAACCCTCCTTCTCACATACCAAGGTGACATTGCTTGTGAACCCTCCTTCTCACAAGCAATAAATACATAAACTTAATAAAATATATTAAAAGTCACGGTAGTAGTGAACCCTCCTTCTCACATACCAAGGTGACATTGCTTGTGAACCCTCCTTCTCACAAGCAATAAATACATAAATATAATAAAATATATCAAAAGTCACGGTAGTAGTGAACCCTCCTTCTCACATACCAAGGTGACATTGCTTGTGAACCCTCCTTCTCACAAGCAATAAATACATAAATATAATAAAATATATCAAAAGCCACGGTAGTAGTGAACCCTCCTTCTCACATACCAAGGTGACATTGCTTGTGAACCCTCCTTCTCACAAGCAATAAATACATAAATATAATAAAATATATCAAAAGTCACGGTAGTAGTGAACCCTCCTTCTCACATACCAAGGTGACATTGCTTGTGAACCCTCTTTCTCACAAGCAATAAATACATAAATAAAGTCTGTCAGAATCTATACAATTATATTATTCAACACGATCAATCTAAATGTATAAATGTTAGGTATACATTTCTAAACATAATCCTACACATACAATTACAATTCAAGATCAGTTTATGCAAAACTAAACAGAGCTTTGTTTATTTGAAATATCAAGACAATTATACTACAACTTATCAGTACTTGGTTGTTATAAATTTACAAATCCAATGAGCGACATTAATCAATTATAATGAACACGGTGTCAATTACTATAACGTTGTATATAATTTGAAGTTAAGTTCAATTTGTAGGTTAATCTATTGTCAGCTAACATATTAGTAATGGTGATGATGATAATTATGCAACGTCTACGTTAGCATATAATCTCTAAAATTAATGAAGTTACGCATCCGTGTCTTCATCGTTACAGCTATTCGTCTCATCATCATCATCATCATCACTGCCCTCATTTACATCTAAGGCAGCCACGTGAACCCATGGTAACATGCGATCGGCAGCTACAGTGGTTTTGCGCTTATTTTTAGTACTAGATAACCCTGGTATAGCAGCCAGTCTATAACGGTCGTTACCCAACACAGCAATCACGCGATAAGGTCCAACATAGGGTGAAATTAGTTTTTTACTTTTACCATCGGATGCAAACGAAGTTCTTGTGATCTTTACAAGATCGCCCTCACCATAGACACGTGCAGGAAGCCGGTTTTTGTCATGAGCAGATTTTTGCTTCTCCTGTTCTATGTCAATTTTATCTTTGACAGATTCTCGTAGGATTTCTGGATCTAATTCCTCCCTACTTTCCCGTACTAACTCATTAAGCTTAGGATTAATCTCTGCGTTCATATTCAATCCGAACATGACTTCGGCCGGCGCCCTACCCGTGGTTTTTTGTAGAGTATTATTCATACCCCATTGGACTTTACCTACTTTGTCATCCCAATTCCTCTCATCAAAATTAAGATTCTGGGCAGTTAAGGAGTTCAGAATGGTACGGTTGTACCGCTCTACCTGACCATTCGCTCTCGGACTAGCAACTGCGTTCAAAATATGTCGTATGCCCTTATCTAAACAAAAACGTTTAAACGCGTGCGATGTAAAGCATGTGCCCCGGTCACTAATGATACGGTCGGGGATCCTAAATGTACAGAAGATGTCTTCAAGAACTCTTACGGCCGTCTGCGTCTTAGTATTTCGCACTGGTTTAATAAAAACGAACTTCGTGAAGGCATCCACTATCACCAAAAGGTAAGAATTCCCTAACTTCGAACGAACAAAGGGCCCAAGGTGGTCAACGTGAATGGTGTGAAAAGGTACTTCTATTTTAGTGATTGGGTGTAAAAGGCCCTCATTAACAGCGCTTTTCTTTGAGTATGCGCATTCAAGACACGCCTGAACGTATTTTTTCATGAATCTGGACATTTTAGGGAACCAATACGTTTTCTTAATGCGTTCTAACGTCTTTTCTACCCCAAAATGTCCGATATCATCATGGTTCATGCGGCAGAGTTGCCACCTTGCGCCCTTTGGTACTACCCAGCGTAAATTATTCTTATCGCCGTTTAAACATTTATAAAGTTTGTTATCCTTAATAAGATAGTTTTCTTTTATATATTTTAAACTATCAGCATCCATATCAGCTGTAAGTATATCACGAGTTCGACGGAGTTCAGAATCTCCCATCTGCAAGGTGTGCAACCAGTCCTCGCTACTGATCAGCATAATACTTGGATACTGATCAGTTTCAACTGTGTCATCTACTAATTCGACAGGATTTCGCGAAAGAGCGTCCACGTGTGCCATTCTAGTACCGGCGCGATACACTACAGTGCATTGAAACTCCTGTATCAGAAGCCACCAACGCGCTATACGCGGAATCATGTCTCGCTTCAAGAATGTCGAGCGTAACGCGCTACAGTCCGTGACAATTTTGAAATTTTGACCTAACAGGTAAACTCGAAATTTCTTGAGCGAACATACTACAGCCAGGGTCTCAAGTTCAAAAGCATGAAAATTTTTCTCCTCTGGAGAAGTTTGCCGGCTATAGTATGCCACAGGTTGAAAGGAATCGCTAGCATGCTTACGTTGAAGCAAAATCCCTCCTATTCCTACTTTGCTTGCATCGGTGTGCAATTCTGTCTCAGCAGTCGGTTCATAAATCGCTAATATCGGCCTATCTACCAACCTATCCTTAAGCGCCCCAAAAGCCATCTCTTGATCCTCGGCCCAAACCCAATCCGCGTCTTTTTTAAGCAACTTATTCAGCGGGTGTGCTAGAATCGCAAAGTTCTTAATGAACTTCCTGAAATAGCCCACCAACCCAAGAAACTGCCTCACCGAATGCGAATTGGTCGGACAAGGAAAATCTAATACAGACTGTACCTTCTTATTACCAGGACGAACACCTGCAGCACTGATTTCATACCCGAGATAAAGTATCTGATTCTGAAGGAAATCGCATTTCGATAGGTTGAGGGTCAAGTTCGCCTTCTCTAACAATTGCATCACTCTTTCAAATCTGTCCAAGCATTCGTCTACACTCTTACCATAAATAAGAACATCATCAATGTAAACCATAGCCTCTGTAAACCTAGCAGATCCCAGTACTCTGTTCATCATCCGCTGGAAAACAGCGGGCGCATTTGCCAACCCGAACGGCATACGATTAAACTCGTATTGGCCATCAGGGGTTACGAAGGCCGTTAGCGGTTTTGAGCCTTCGGTTATTGGCACTTGGTAATAACCAGAAGCCATGTCCAGAGTAATGAAATATGCCTGGCCTGATAGTCGAGAAATCTCGTCCTCAATGATTGGCATCGGGTACCGTTCTTTCACCGTTACAGAATTCAAGAGCCTATAATCGACGCATAATCTCTGTTTGCCATCCTTTTTGCGCACTAATATGATAGGACTAGCATATTCTGAAACAGATTCTCTCACGATTCCGGACTCTAACATTTCTCCTATCATCTCCCTTACCTGTTCACGTTCCTTATGTGCTAATCTGTACGGTCGGTACACAACGGGCCGGTTGCTAGTTAGTTCAATATTCATCTCAGTGACGCTCGTACACCCTAATTCCTTTAAGGACGTCGCGAAACAATGTTTATACCTATTAAGAATGTCTCTCAACCGTCGTCGCTGAGATTCGTCGATTGCGGCACCTATTTTTAATTGACTAACATCAATTATACCGGGTTCGGTCATGGAGGAGTCTGCTGATGTGTATATGCGACTAACTATTTGAATCTTAGTACCCCTTCCTATAACGACCGCCTCTCTCAATTGACAGAATTTTGACAAAGGTATTATGTGAATATAAAGTAAGCCGCTTTTAACCCGATACACCCCTCCATTAACGGTAAACTGTTGATTTGGTTTCCCTATCACTTTCCCACTTAATAAAATATCTCCGTCTTTAGTTGTACCAGTATTTACGCGGGCCCTAACTACAGCTGGACCATAAATAACAACATTAGAAGCAACCGCCACGGTGACCGATGTACTGTCTCCTATATCTAATCGCGGGAATCCTAATTCATTTTTGCCGTCAAAGAATTTTAATTCTTCCGCATTCTTATACACTACGACATGAGACTGTTCTGTAAACGACTGTCCTACAAGCAAGGGTAAATCAAGAAGTCTGTCCTCTACTACTTGACACAAAACTCGACCTCGAACACCATCAATACTCAAATCCACATCCACCCCACCTTTGGATTGTATTATGTCACTTCCGAAACCTTTTAAAGGTATGGAAGGACTATCGTAGGTTAGGCCTAAGGCTGAAGCTACGGACTGGGTAATAAGCGTGACCTCACTACCGAAATCTACGAAAGTTTTTATTGGAACGTTATTAATCCTACCTTCTTTGATAAACTTTGAATTTGATTCCGACGTTAATATACGCATTGTCTTTTGTACATTCTCAGGCCTTTTGTCGTTTCCAGATTTAACAGTGCAATTTTCGATCTTATGGCCAAACTTACGACACTTAGTGCATTGAATTAAGGGTTTGGGACATTTAAGGTAAGGATGCCCTTTCTCTTTGCAGTTATAACAGAAAAGTTCGCGAATAATATTACTATTGGTCTTTGTAGTTCGGTTTGCAGCATTATTATTTAACGACTCTGATGTAGCCGAGGATTGACCTTTAGAACTGGCACGATCAGAATATTGGGAAATCTCCTTATTAGTCATTAAAAATTGTAATAACTGATCGGGTTGGGTACACCGTATCGCATTGGCACTAGACCTCATCGTTCTGTCACCTAAACCATGTATTATACATTCTACAGCGCGTTTGCCTTCGATATCACACTGGTTCAAGAGGGCCAATTTTTCATAATAGTAGACCTCTATGGGTTCACTAATTCTACTTTTTCTCCTGAGCATGTCCTCCAAGGATTGACCATAATTTAGTTCAAATGGGAACGCACTCGTCAATTTATGTTGCCACTCGCTCCAACTGAATAGTATAGAGTTCAAACTCTCATACCACGTTTTGGCCAATCCTTGGAGTTTCTGCATAGCAAAGTGTATGATGGTTTTTTCGTCCCAACCGTAGACAGTGGCACATTCATTTACCTTTTTAAGCCAGATATCAATGCGCTGACCCTTTGAAGAAGGATCAAAATTAGGTAATATGTTCTTGTGGTTTGAATTCTGCACCGGAGTTGCCATTGTTAACGGTTGAGATTGAGACTTAATGTTACAAATGGAATTTATAATATTCGTAATATCCTTGGAGGTAAAAGTTGGACTGTCTGACCTTACATTCCGCGGCGCAATATTAACAGCATCACGTACTTCACGGGATCTCCGCACTGTAGGGCTGCGTTCCCGAGGTAAGCTTCTATCTCGAACCCGCAGCTGGTCCGGCTCGATGTCCTTCGACACGCAGCGGTTGTTGCGCTCAGCACCAGCCAGAGGTGTGTCCCGTGGTCTGAGACTGCGCTCCCGGCTCAACTCGTTCTCCAGAGCGCGTAGCCGCTCGCGGTGATGTTCCAGCTCCTGTTCCAATTTTCTGGCACTGTCACGTCCTTGCCTTTGGCCTGGAGTACGCACGCGGCTGCGACTGCGACAGCTGTCGCCTTCTCGGCGCGTGCGACTCCGACTCCGTCTGCTTGAGTCTGCATTTCGATCAGCTTCTCCATGGGTCGGCGTCCTTAAACGCCTCCGTGGAGAAGATTCGTTCGAACGTGGCATCGTTATTCTGAAACTTGTAAACGTAAGCGATGTAACTCCTCAATTAAACACGTTAAAACAATTATGTTGACGGTGGCGGTATAATTAAAATATCTCAAACACGGGGTTTCGTAGCTCAAAAATAACGAAATTTTGTGCCCCCTTGCACCCCCAAAGTAAAAATAAAAGTAATCATGTGGACCTACTAATATGACTTTGAGACAACCCACTTAAAAAAAAAAAAAAAAAAAAAGAACCGTCACTAAATATTCCACACACACATTAAAGGATTCTTAGAACTGTTATTAAGCTGATACAATACAAGTAAGCAGTATAGTACTGCACAAGCACATAAGTAGGTTAATCCCACTTCTGAAATGTAATAAAACTCACGTTAGATATTAGGATATTAAGAAGTACAATAAAACTCACATTACTTATTTGAAGGGTGGTTATATTTTCTCCTTGAACACAGTTAACACGTCCGTCTTCGATGCTGGCCCCGAGCAAATAGGCCGAGTGCCTCGCCTCAACCCCAAACGTCATTTCTCAATGTCATTTCTTCACACTGGTGTTGCCAGTGTGAGAAATAAAATGTCCCACTAAACGACTTAAATTATTCAAAGATTTAATTATTTTATAAAACCTAACAAAATCTTATTAAACAAATCATATTTTAAAAAAATAATCGAGCCTAGAGGTAGTTTTTGTCGGGTACATTAAGTGGACTGCCTTTGTAAGACGACTAAAATGGCAACGTGTTTATGCACGTTAAATCATGCGCCTTTGAAAAAAAAAAACTAAATGGCAGCGAGGGTGCTATGCCAGCTCCCATAGAAAAACTAACCAAGTGCGAGTCGGACTCGCGTGCAATCGTGTGACATATCAAATGAAAGGGCTTACTGCGAGGGTTTTAATTATATTTTTTTTCATAATTTTAAAATAAATGGTTTTGAAGTTATTCAAGAAATTAGACGAAAAATTACCATTCCCCCACTTATCTCCGAAACTACTGAGCCTAAAATTTTGAAAAAAATGGAGAATTGGAGATAATAGATTTTTGTCTATAGATTACAGAAAAACCTATAAAAAGTCTATAGTGTTAAAATAACATGTTACAAAAATGAAATTCGTACGGAACCCTTTGCACGCGAGTCTGACTCGCACTTGGCGAGTTTTTATTAAAATAAAAACATTGCGCGCCCGTCGCGTCGGTCGCCACTTTTTTTCACAACTGCCAGAGTTTGCATCGAACCAAATATGCTATACCTACGAGTACACAGTTTAAAGTTTAAAACTATTCATACATATCATAGCCGCCTGTGCTAGTAATCGTACTCAGGAATTCGTCTTGATTCTCTGTAAAAAGCGGCTGACTATATTCTTGAAATCGTACATTATCATCATCAGTATCGCTAGCGTCAGCTGAAACACAATCAGTCCTATTGGTAATAATAATAAAAATATATGTTACTAAATAAATAAATAAGTAGGTACTTAAAAGGCTAAGTAATTCAGTTGTAGGTAACTTGTAACTTAACATAATAACAATAATTTTAAATAACAAATATAATTATTAATTACACATCACAATATTAACATTAAGGTACCAAACTCAGTACTTTAAATAATAATCACTAACCTGTGTTACTCATCCTAATTATTAGCTCGCTTATCTGTCGACTTTCATCACTTGCTGGCAAATTCGTAATAACTCAATAAAAATAGTACGGCAATGAGGCGCCGCTCGGGTGCAAGTATCCCGCACCTACATGCAGCTCAAGTATATTAGGTAATTCAGGGTAACCCGAATAAAAGCTTTTCGTAAAGGTAACCTCTTCAAAGGCTTAAGCCATTGAAGGGGTTAACCCCTTCACGTGCTTACCATAATAAAGGTGGTAACCGTTTCGCTGGGTTTCGGAGATGTAACTCGATCAAAAGGTAACACTGCGATATGAGTTACCTCATGTACGGCTTACCCTATCAAAAGGCTTAACTCTTAAGCGGGGTTGTCCGGTCCCTGCTGACTTGATACATGTCAGTTTTTGACGACAGTTTATTTGTTCGAGACTGTGCATCTTGGATTTTTTATATATCAATGGATGGAACGTAGCTTTTGAGGCTGTCATGCGCAAAAGAACGGCATCCCTAATGCGTAAGATACGTGGAAGCTCAAATAGCATCCTGAAGGTTATCGTGGAGAGGCCAGACTGCCTATTTCTGATGCACTAGTCCAGTAGACATAGCTGCGGGCCCGGTGCTGAGGAAAAATATTTAAATTAGTTAAAAAAATAATTTATAGTGACACTTACATAGTTTGTAAGTCCTAATACTAATACCACATGAATGATTTCCGAAATCAATTTTAACTAATTAAAAATAAGTAGAATTTTCCATTTTATATTAAAAATTTTGTAAAATGCTCCCTTTCAAATATCACCTAAACCGATATAAAATTCAGATGCTGTCACCAGCCATCCAAAGCCACTATAAATATAAACACGGTGACACCTAAGCTAGTACACACAAATCGTATGCAGCCAAACGTCAGCCATATAAAAGATTGGTTCCCTTCCCTGAAGCTACTAGCTTATGCATGCGTACGATCGTGGCCCGGTTAGAAGTCCCATTTTACTTGCAGCACTTGATTTCCTGTTTATGTATATAGCTATTTATATATACATCGTGGAGGGTATTGAAGTGTTTTGTTTGTTAAACCTTTCGTGAGTTTAATATCATACTAGCTGACCTGTGCCCATTTCGTTGGGCGGTATTTTTCATTTTAATATATAGCCTATGACACTCACAAATAAGGTGGCTTTCAATTGGTAAAATAATTTTCAAAATCGGTTCCGTAGATCCAGATATTATCCCCTAAAACTTCTCAAACTTTACCTCTTTATAATATTAGTATAGACATAGACTAGCTTTTACCCGCAACTTCGTACGCGCATAGGTATCCCGTTCCCGTAAGAATTTTGGAAAATCTTCTCTTAGTGTTCCCCGAACTTCAGCTTTGTACGACCCATAGTTTCGACTGTGCGTAGTCTGTCAGTCACCAGTAACGGAAGAATTTCATATATTAGAATATTAGAGAGAAATCCGGGTACTTTCTGCGTTTGGAATTCGGCTTTATTTTATTTCGATAGTGAATTGGTTTATGCATACTAAATAGACTGTGCATTTTATTAGTAAAATGTCTTTTTAATTCTCTTTTTCATTACCAACGCCCTCAAAACACCATTTCATAGACCCACTAGCTACTGAATCTTTACGAAAAATGTTTCCTCCGATCACTCATTTTTGCCTGAACCTCTCATAATTTGTCCAAATCTGCAAAATCCAATACTCACGCTACATAAAAGTATATATCTTACACTCGCTTATCGCTGATATTTAAAATCGTAGCAGAATATTGCACATTTTGCAGCTCGTTATTTCGCCTGAGCTATAAGAGCCAGTTAAAACGAATTGGACTCATACGCTTATTCTCTTTACTGGAATAAATACACATTTATATAAACTGCTTTAATGCCTTTCCGTGTACAGTATTGAAACTTTTAATGAGAACGATGTTTTGCGTTAACCGGTGTCAGCTGACATATTTCATTGCACGGTTTGCGGATACGTGAAGTGGTTTAATGATATCAGTGCATATAATATTGTAGAGGAACGGAGGAGCTCGTGGCTAAATAATAACAGCCGCACGAGTCGATCTTCAAGGTTAAGCAACGCTTGCCGAGGTTGGTCTATGAATGGGTCCGACCATTTTATCATACCGTGACCCCTCCGTGCCACAGAAAGCACGTTTGTTAAGCCATTGGTCACGGCTGTCATTTGTAGATCTTCGGCAATCATTACGGAAAGTCAGAAGTCGGTTTATCTGACAAGTCTTGCCAAAGAGTACCGTGTTACCCAGTTAATGGGTTGCGGAGGTCTGGTAGGCAGCCGCTGCACGTAAAATTCTGGTATTCAGTTAAATCCGGTTTGTCTACAAGTCGACCCCAATTTGTTGGGAAATTGTTGGGAGTTGGCTGGCAGATGATGATGACAATTATAAACGATAAAAAATATTTTTATGTAGATTTGAATTACTTACCAAAATGACCTAACAATATTTTCTCTTGTTACAGAAAGTATCGACAAATCCGGTGAAGACCCTGTGATAGCAGCTTTAAGACCTTACGCAGCCCCAGACGACGATGACGGTCCGAAAGAGCTCTATAACTTCCAAAAACTCTTCGGAAACACATCCGTCGCCAAACACGAAGTCACCACTGACGACGTATCATTAGTCGAGCACTTCATAAACGTAGAACATAGTTACGATAATAACGATACGAGAAATAATGTAGACGAGAATTCTGAGATAAGAGACTTGAACGGTACGGCAGAAAATGTGACCATTTCCAGGCCAGTGCACGAAGACGTGGTGACAAAGTTCCTAAGGTTGATAGAAACGCAGCACTTGCTTGGCGAGAATTGTACAGCTGGTACCCATTTAAATTTGGGTGAGGGTGTGGTAGACAGATACGCACAAGAAAGATTTAGGATAGAAGCAGATGTAGCTGTGAATAGAGCAAATATGTTGACAAGACTGTGGAAGTACGCGGGTCCTTCTGTGATGCACAATGAGTATTTACTCCACGCAAGTGTCTTCTCAATGGTAGAATTTGACGATGATATCTTCGCAGCTGGGAACTGCTACGATCAGTTGCAGTATAAGGACTACCAGTTGTTCTGTCCCTTCGCGTATCGGTTGCCTGAAGGCCCGATACTGGCGAAAGATTTGGCGGTGGAGTACAAATACTTGAGCAACACATCGGAGTGGTTCTACATCGCGCGCAAGAATGCTGAGCGCGTGATCAGGAACCACAATCAGTTTAGAAGAGGTGAGTTCTAAGTTTAATTCTATTTTCTTAAAGTTTATAGTATTGTATTGCTCACTGAGGCCGTCGAAACTCAGTTTTACATACGAAACTCCATTTATTATACTACTTACTTCTTTGTCATTGGTATTGAAACCTTTGAAGCGAAAGAGAAAACAGTCATAGAAAATTCAAAGACATAATAACTTCATGTTCTACATTAAAGTGACTGCCAATTGACGTATTCAGGTTGCCCCGATGTATCAAATATTTATAGTTGACTAGTAGAACAACCTATTGAATTGGAAACTAAATTGGCGAAACCGGTTGAGTTCTGTTATTGTTTAACAGAGAATTATAATTTTATTTGATGGCCACTGAATTATTAATAATGGTTTTCATTCTGTAAATAGACTAATTACAATTCAGCAGGTATAATATTAGTGAAATTAATAAGTAATTTGTGTATTCTTATATAGTTAGACTAGCTTTTGCATGCGACTACGAAGTCACGGTCACGGACTTCGGCATGGACTTGTACGCAGGCGGGAACAGAAAAAAACAGGATATTCGCGTACGAACGCGCTTATCCCGTTTTTTCCTCGTTCCCGTAGGAATTTCGAGAAATCCTCTCTTAGTGCTCCTCTACGAAGTGTAGGGAAGTTACATGCAAAATTTTAACTATCTACGAGTATAACCCGTAGTTTCGGCTGTGCGTTGTCTGTCAGTCACTCAGTAACGGAAGAATTTTATGTATTAGGAATAGCTTCTGTCCGCGATTTCGTACGTGCATAGCCCGTGTTTTTCCCGTTCCTGTGGAAATTTTGGGAAATCCTCTCTTAGCGCTTCTCTGCACTTGCCAAGAAACCTACATTCCAAATTTCAGCTTTCTACGACTAGTAGTTTCGGCTGTGCGTTGTCTGTCAGTCACTGAGTCACTCAGTAACGGAAGAGTTTTATACATATTGATGATAAACATAACACCATCATCTGCTTACCCTTTTCCCAACTTCTATATTGGAGCTGGCTTCCAGTCAAACTGGGCTCGGCTTAATACCAGTATTTAACTTGGAGTGGTTGCCTGCCGTACCTCCACACTGAATCGTAGCGACTGCTAAAGATCAACAAGTTACAGGTGGGACCAACCACTTACCGTGCTCTCCGAGGCACGGAGGAAACTGGGTATGTTAAGATGGTCACCCATCGACAGACCGACCTCGGCAAGCGATGCTTAACCTTGAAGATCGAACCGTGCCGCTGTGATATTATTATTTTTATTTTATTTATCATAAACAAGTTTTACAAAACTGGCCAAGTGCGAGTCGGACTCGCGTGCAAAGAGTTCCGAACGAATTTAATTTTTTTAACATGTTATTTTAACACTACAGACTTCTAATAGGTTTTCATGTAATCTTTAGGTAAAGATCTATTATCTCCATTTTTTTCAAAATTTTAGGCTCAGTAGTTTCGGAGATAAGAGGGGGAATGGTCATTTTTCGTCTAATTTCTTGAATAACTTCAAAACCATTTATTTTAAAATTATGAAAAAAATATAATTGAAACCCTCCCAGTAACCCCTTTAATTTGATATGTCACATGATATTGTTCAAAAAAACTTTTTTTTTTAATTTTCTAGTTTGACCCCCAAAAGTGACCCCCATACTAAAATGTAATGATTTACGTAACGCGTCCGTGTTTGGGTCACAGAAGTCCATATGTGTACTAAATTTCAACAGAATCGGTCCAGTGGATCCGGAGAAAACTGGCTGTGACAGACGGACAGACAGACAGACAGACCCCCGATCTTTGTTATAACTATGTCCCCACAAAACCATTTACACGGTTTGTCTGCGGGAATAATTTTTCCACCAGCTCCTCGTCATTTGTTAAACATATCATAAATAAAAAATATAATTTAAAGTTATTCAATACAGTATGAGTAAGAGTCAAGATCAAGGTTTCAAGTACTTTTTTTTTACTATTGATAGGCACGCGTTTGACCACTACCTCACCTGATGGTAAGCGATGATGCGGTCGAAGATGGACACGCTTGCCTAGAAGTAACCTATTCACTCTTGACTTAAAGACTCTCAGGTTGTAGCTATCAGGAAACACAGACTCCGGCAGGAAATTCCACTCCTTAGCTGTACGCACTATGAATGTGTTCCCAAAACGTTTCGTGCGTGTCCACCATGTAACGGTGGCGCATCGCCGTTCGAAACTGAAACTCGTATTATTTTATGCCCAAAGAATCCTTTCTCTGTCCCCTTTTATACGTGATTGAATCTAAAACTCTACAGTGTAAATAAATATATCTACAGAACCTAAAATTAAATAGGAGTCTCAAACTGTTTTAGCCAATTTCCTACGCAATTCATCTGGGATCGTTCCAGGTAACTGACGGCCTACCTGGCGTATTTTTAAACCAAACATTGGAAAAATCCGCGTTACATTACCGTCAAATTATTCAAAGAATTCCACAAAGTTGGCAACCTCTCTACAAACAAAATCACGACCCCCAGGGGTTCAATAGTAGAAGAATCGATTTAGCGTTTTTAGGGTTCCAAAACTCTGTATGGAAAAACGGAACCCTCATAGCATGAATCGGTTGTCAGTCTGTCCGTCTGTCACAGCCAATTTTCTCCGAATCTACTATACTGATTCAAGTGAAAACCACGGACACGTAACAAAAATAAATAAATGTTGAAAATGGGGTCACTTTTTTGGGGCCCAATGAGAAAATTAAAATAAAAGTTTTTCTAACACCATACGTGTTTCAAAATGTATTTTTTCACAATTGCAAAATATTCTTTTTCGAAGTTTTTAAAGGAAATTGACCATTCCCGAATAATTCTGAAAACTACTGAGCATGAAATGTTTTAAAAATATAGATTCGAAAAACCTATAAAAAGTCCATGGTATTTAAATAAAGTGTTAAAAAATATTATTCGTTCGGAACCCTTTGCACGCGATTTCTATTCGTACTTGGTCGATTTTATAAAAAATACCGCGTCAGCTTCTTTAACGGAGAATTCGCAGTCTGTCAATCGGGACCCTCACTCAACAGATTTCTTTGCCGTCAAGTAAAATATTTATTTATTCGGTTGGCTTGTGAAACATTTTCAAGTAACAAAAGGATCAGAACTAAGTTTCGAGGTAATTTTCTTTTTATTATCCAAATTCCAGGAGATTCAAACAAAAGAAAACAAAGTTTTTGAGTTGTTTATTATTGTAAGAAGAGAATTTGTTTAGGATATTGTTTTCTTTTGAGCGTTTTGAGAAGTATTGTTTTTAATCTCTTCGGTACAAAATAGCATCGAAGATATTTTTGCTGCAATAGCTGAATTAAAAATGTTTACGATTAGGGTTCTGTAATAGCTTCATAAGCACTTAATATTATTTATTGATTTGATACTTTATTGTACACCAATATATATAAACACTAGTTGACCCGTGCAACTTCGTCTGCTCTGCACCTATTGGTCTTAGCGTGATGATATCATCATCATCATCATTTTATTTTATTATCAGGCAACTGAGGCCCATAGATACAAGACACAAAATTATCTTAAACAATAATAAACTAATACATATTATAGCAAAAACCTTATTAAAACTACCTATAACTAAATACGGTTTACCTAAAACCCGATTCCAGTGTCGGTCCCACAGTTAAAGTTTTTCATTATGATTAGTAAAATTTACCCGTTTTCAGGTTTGAGTTATTTTCGTTACACCTTATATATCGTTAAATGTTGCAATCACTTGAAACTCCGTCCAGGTTTCTTCCAAGATCTGCTTAAAACTTCAGCCACCTACCGGAACTACAGCCAATAAATAGCCTTCAACCACTTTTCCTTCCCAACTACAACTTTTAATCTTTTAAACCTGGAAATAAAATTAAAGTTTGCACCTTCGATAAAGAATCCTCAACAAGTTCAATTCACTTCACTTCAGCACTTTTGAACTGCGTAGGAAATTAAAGTTAGCGCAGTGTTCGCTGGCACCACACAACACTACTTCACACACCAAGTTGGTTTTAGAAGTTATCGCTTGTAAAGAGTTAAGACCAGCAATAAACGAAACTCGGTGATAAGTGCTTACCTAGTTAGTTTACATAACTATACTAATCCTTACTTAATATAAATGCGAAAGTAACTCTGTCTGTCTGTCGCGCTCTCACACCAAAACTGCTAAACTGATTTGAATGAAATTTGGTACACATCTAGTCGAGAGCTTGAGAGAGGACATAGACTACTTTTTAATGCGAAAATAGTGTTGTAAGGGGTTGAAGGGGGGGATGAAAAGTTGTATGGAAGTATCGTCATTTTTAGAGCTAGAAGCTTGAAACTTATTGTTAGGCCGTTGATTCGATATAAATAAATATTACATTCAAATTTTGTGAAAGTTTTACTCTCAAGGGTGTAAAATAACAATAAAGAATAGGGGATGAAAGTTTGTATGGAAATATGTAAGGTTTATGTGAATTCAAATAGCTCATCAAAGTATTTATATGTCAGCGAAGGTGCAACTCTCCAGGTTACATCTTCCAATAGGTACACTGAACAAGTATTCGGAACATGCGGCGGTTTCTAGACGTGTGCAGGTCTGCACTGCTTGACCGCCACCAGTAGACTGAGCTGAGCCACTGTCGAGCACAACGTCCTAGACTCCGTCGAACGCCACTAGATGGCGTTGGCGTCCCGATTGTTTAATTGACTTACTTATTTCCGACATATACGTATGTGTCAAATATGTGTATTTATAAAATAATTAGCCTAAATAATTAAAAAATGCTACCCAAAGACATGGTGGACATGAATGGTAACAAAGTTATTAATTATCTCATAAAACATTTTTTCTGTCTCTCTGTGTTTGTTCCTGCTTATCTCCGAAATGACTAGAAAGAATTTGACGGAACTTTCACTGGCAGATAGCTAATGTTATAAAGAATATTTTAGATAGTAAAAACATTTATATAGGGAAAAACAATTTCGCGCCAAAATAAAAATGCAGTCCATGAAAATCTGTGATTAAATTTTTTGACATCCGGCCCTTTCATATTTTCAGATTTCAGTAGTGAATCGGATCCATTTAGTTTTCGTAATTGAAATATAATTATCTATGTGGGTAGTTACTTATTCTGAGCTAATTTTTTATGTTCATCAAATTAGACTCATAAAATGACACACATTATGTAAGAAAAGTTTACGATCAATGTAAACTAGATCAAACTATAGCTATTAATCAAATGGTATTTCTAAAATCACGAGTCGGTATTCAGGGTTATTTGTAAGTACACGACATGATCATAAACAGCTTTTTCTTTGAACCCAGCCCCAAAAAAACGAAAAAATATCAGCAGTTTTGTATGAAACAGCTGAATTTGTTTTTTCATTAATCATGTATAGTTTCGCTCCCTAAAACTTTGTTAGTGTTTTACATATAACCCTGTATATTACAGTATTTATTTTAATCCCACAAAACTAAACAGTTAGTAGTACATACCTTTGGTATTAATTGCTGGTTCCATACTAAACACTTGGTAGAACTAACCCCCAAGTGCCCAAACTTTCCACCTACCTACTAGAAAATAAACCGCGCTAAAGAATACCGAGTTAGTTCAATCTACTTGAGCACTTTTGAACTACGAAGGATGTTTACCAAGTTAGAATAAGTACCACACTAGAATAGCATTACTTACCTACACTTTCCAGTTTTTTAGGGTTCCGAACAAAAAACAGAACCCTTATAGGATCACTCGGGTATCAGTCTGTCTGTCCGTCTGTCTGTCCGTCTGTCTGTCCGTCTGTCACAGCTAGTTTTCTCTAGTTTTTTCTAGATTCTGTTGAAATTTAGTACACATATGGACTTTTGTGACCCACGGACGCGTTACGTAAATTATTATTTTTTTAGTATGGGTGTCACTTTTGGGGGTCAAACTAGAAAAAAAAAATAGTTTTTTGATCAATGTCGTGTGACATATCAAATGAGAGGACTTACTGTGAGGGTTTTAATTATATTTTTTTTATAATTTTAAAATAAATGGGTTTGAAGTTATTCAAGAAATTAGACGAAAAATGACCATTCCCCCCCTTATCTCCGAAACTACTGAGCCTAAAATTTTGAAAAAAATGGAGATAATAGACCTATAGATTACAGGAAAACCAATAAGAAGTCTTATTGTTAAAATAACATGTTAAAAAAATAAAATTCGTTCGGAAACCTTTGCACGCGAGTTGGACTCGCATTTGGCCAGTTTTTTTTTATAAACTTTGCCCCACAATAGGAATTCCTCCTGTATCGTGGGTGCTTTCACAAACATACAAGTACTCACATACACAAACAGTCAGACCCGTAACAGTTATTATCTGTATGCCAGACAAATATTTGCTCCGTGCGAAAATCTTTTGTCTTTACCAATCTTGTTGGTTTTTTTTTCATTTATAGCCACATCTTGCCCTTTGAGCTTACAGGACGTATCAAATAAATAGATAGACAAATAATATCTACCTAACATTATGCTCACGAAAAATAATATCCTATTATTAAAACATTTAGAAGTGGAATTCCCCGCCAGATTCTGTGTTTTATAATAGCCACAATCTGGGAGTCTTTCAAGTCAAGAGTGAATAGGTTACTTCTAGGCAAGCGTGCTCCATCTTCGACCGCATCATTGCTTACCATCAGGTGAGATAGTGGTCAAACACGGGCCTATTAATAGTAAAAAAAAACCTCCTTAGGCACATGGGAAAAAAAGTAGATAAGAGTTGGGAATTAAAGATAAATTCGTAGTTTTAAAGACTTAATGAAGGAGGTCTTGTAAATATTTAAGTTGATGAAGATAAAACGGCACGAATGTTTAATAATGATTTTTTTAAACGCCTGTAACTGGGGTGGGCTCGGGTCATTAGCGGAAAGGGTAGTGAACTCATGACCTTTTCAGTCCGTTCAATGTCGGTTTGGGCTATTTCCTGTTTCTTACATAATTAACAAGAAGTCGAGGTGCTGCCACATATCTGTGACTCACCACGAATGGCAGGAAGATATTAAAAGTGAAGCTGCTGACAAAACAAGTATATAGTATATATAAGTAGTGATAGTGAACCAATAAAGTGTAGTTAAAATGGAGCCAAAGAGAACTGTGAATTTTTCTGGAAATACAATTGTCTTATGGCAGTCAATGATAACGTAGCTTGCTAGCAGTGCAATCGTTTCCTTAATCGGATCTTAAACAAAATCTTTTGTTTCAAATATACCTATAACAGGCACTTTTGCATTGTCAAGGTCTGTCACTCATAGATAAAGCTAGTTCTGCCGCGCTATCGACAGGAGCAACGAGGTGTTCTGCAGCAAAACACACCACCGACCTTATCTCCTGCGCGGCAGTTGCACGTTGCAAAGAGTAGACCTTTGGAGAACAACGTGCAAAAAACTCCATGACCACTATTTTAGATCATGGTTACATTCATTTTGAAATAATTAATGCGTGAAATCAGTTCAGATCAGTACAGAGATTGCCTCTTACCGACAAACAACACTTGTAAGATTTAAGGCCGTATGTTGAGTTATTTACAATTATAATTTATAGCATTAGCGAACAGCCCCAGCTTCTGCTATTAGGGACCAATTTTTCAGTAGTTTCACTTTTACCTGTGTGAGTTAAAAATGTCGGATACACAGTTTTTGTACAGAAAACATGGGAACCCGCCAAGTTATTTTTCTGCTTAAATATACCAATGTCTGCCTAGTGTAAAATCAGTCCCTATAGATGTAACACACAAGTAACTATTTTCTACAAATAACTTCTCATTGAATATCTACGACAAAAATATATTAGTCTAGAGAGATAAGCACTGTAAAGGTTTTCAGAATCAGAAATGTCAACCACCGAAAATCAGACAAATCAAGAAAAAAGATAACTTACTAATCTCGGGTTTATCTCTTCGTGCTAAAGTTTTCCTAAATTACAAGTAGGACAATGTTTTTCTAGGACTGATGGAAAAACAGTCAGACTGTTTATTTCTTTGTAGAACTTCCAACAGACGATAGAAACTTAACAAAGTTGAGGAATCGTATTTTATTGCTGTCTCTCCTTTCGAAAGGTAGATTTCGTTTCCTTTCTAGGGTACCGCACCCAAAAGGTAACCAACCTAATTTAGGACTAAAAGCGTAAACACAAATTCACATTCGCACTCATACTATTAGTTAGGATACACTTTTGAATTGTCAACGTCCGTCATTCAAAAATAATGAAGCCAGTTGCACGTTCCAAAGCGTCGATCTCGATGAAAAAGAACGTGCAAGAAACTCCACGGACAGTTTTTAGGGTTCCGTACCCGAAAGGTAACCAACGGAACCCTATTACTAATCCTCCGCTGTTTATCCGTCCGCCCATCCATCTGTCTGTCAGCGGGCTGTATCTCAAGAACCGTAATAAGTAGGCAGTTGAAATTTTCACAGAGTGTGTATTTCTATTGCTGTGTATTTCTATTTCTATTCTGTGTTTTTGGTTTTGCTTCTTCGTTTTTTAACACCGTCTTCCGAAATTAAGGTTATTTTATACTTTGTAGTGTTTTGTTTGGAAGTCGTTTAAATTTTTTTTGTAAAAAGTTTTTTATTTTTCACTTTTAAGTGGTGATATACGGACGACTTCTTCGTCTACGCAGAAATTGAAATAAGCAAAAATGCTCATAAAATAAAAACTGCTGAACCAAACTGTAACAATTTTTTACAGAACCAAATGGTAAGTATACTGCATCGAACTAAAAAAGATTCACAAATATCGGATCAGAAACCACGGAGTAATCAGTGTACATGTAAAAAGAAAATACCCACCGAATTGAGAACCTCCTCCTTTTATGGAAGTCGGTTAAAAATTAAGGTTCAAGTAAGGAACCTTTCGTCTGCGATTCCGACTCGCACTTGGCTGATTTTTTTGCTGTCTCTCCTTCCTTCGAAAGGTGTATTTCCTGTACTTTTTTACTATTTCTGTTAGCTGTACGATTGGATACTATAGTCTGTTTTTTTTTTTAACAAACGAGTACTGAGTATGTCCCTCGCACATTTCCGACCAGAGTGAGATGGGTTATTGGTCAGGCCGGGCCAACGCCTTTGTTCTTGTTTCGAACAAAGGCGAATTGAATGGAACGGACTTTATGTTGATTAAGTGGACCAATAGAAACGCAGAGACAAATTTTCGGTACTCGTTCATTAATCGTTTGTTAAATTAAAAAAAAAACTGGCCAAGTGCGAGTCGGACTCGCGTGCAAAGGGTTCCGAACGAATTTTTTTTTAACATGTTATTTTAACACTACAGACTTCTAATAGGTTTTCCTGTAATCTTTAGGTAAAGATCTATCATCTCCATTTTTTTTTTTCAAAACTTTTGTCTCAGTAGTTTCGGAGATTTATTTATTTATTTATTATTCAGGTTAACCAACAATTGTTTACACCAGTACATTAGCAGCTTATTATTTATAATAGGATACAATTGCAGGTGCAACAATTAATTATAGGTTAACACCGCTAGCACAAAAAACAGTAGTAAAACCATTAATTATTAAATAATGACAAATTCATAAAAATACAAGAGATAAGGGGGGGAATGTTCATTTTCCGTCTAATTTCTTGAATAACTTTAAAACCATTTATTTTAAAATTATGAAAAAAATATAATTAAAACCCTCATAGTAAGCCCTTTCATTTGATTTGTCACACGATATTGTTCAAAAAACTTTTTTTTTTAATTTTCTAGTTTGACCCCCAAAAGTGACCCCCATACTAAAAATTTAATGATTTACGTAACGCGTCCGTTTTTGGGTCATAGAAGTCCATATGTGTACCAAATTTCAACAGAATCGGTTCAGTGTATCCGGAGAAAACTGGCTGTGACAGACGGACAGACAGACAGAGAGACAGACACCCGAGTGATCCTATAAGGGTTCCTTTTTTTTCGGAACCCTAAAAAAGCGGACTATAGTGATTGTTAAACCTGTAACAATCGATATTATTTTCCTATCTTACTAAAATTACAAATGTCACAATTTGTCCGTATTTATGTATGTTTGTTGATCAATCACTTTTCAACGGCTAAACGAATTTAGACGAACTTTGGCGTACAGGCTCCTCGTGAAATCGCTGACGCTTCCTCTTCCGCTCCCGTCTTAGCTAAGTCCACACCACAACTCAACTGACCTTATTGTAGGACGCTCAATACAGTAATTACTCTATTACGCAATCTGGTCCATGTTAATTGATAAAAGGGCCAATGGGTTTGTAGTACCTACTGCCTGTGCGCGTACTATCTATATACATAAACCGGCAAAGTGCGAGTCGGACTCGCACACGAAGATTTTCGTGCCATAAACCTAGTTTTTATCCTTTTTTTTTAGAGTGGCAATACACACTGAAAATTTCAACTGTCTACCTATTTACCGTTCTTGAGATATAGCCCGCTGACAGGCAGACGAACGGACGGATTGATGGAAGGACAGACGGACGGACGGACCGCAATGGCTTAGTAACAGGGTTCCGTTGGTTAACTTTGGGGTACGGAAACGTAGAAATGAATCCCTGTTTCCCTTGGGCACGCCATAACTGGAAAACGACTCGATGATTAAAAAAAAATATTTTTTTTTTTTGTTGTAATCGTAATTGTCCAGTCCTGCCAAGAAGTACCGTATTAACCAGTTAATGGGTTGTGGAGGTCTGGTAGGCAGCCGCTGCACGTAAAATTCTGGTATTCAGCTAAATCCGGTTTGACTGGAAGCCAGCCACAATATAGTTAGGAAAAGACTAGGCAGGTGATGATGTTATGTTCGTAATTGTCAGGGCGCGATTTTTATGAAAGAAAATTTTGAAAATACAAATACATGCGGGCTCGAAGTCGGGGCTGGCCACTAGTGATAAATAGATTTGCAAAAAATAAAAGAAAAAGAAAAAGAAAAATAACAAAGAAATTATGTAAAGAGGTGAATAGAATAGAATAGAATGATTTTTGTTTGCAAAGAATGTAGGTACATTATACATAAGATGTTACAAATATTAGGGTTCCTTGTACATTCTACCTTTAAGGCATGCAAAAATTCATGATAAGTAACGCAACATTTTAAAAACAATGTTTAAATTAATTTATAACTAAGTAATTTATCAGCTAAAAAGTAAATAAGTTAATTAATATTTATTATTAATATATAATCACTATTGGACTCACATCTCAGAGCTACCACCAGACCTCTCATATTTTTTCACTAATAAAATGAGTAATTATAGGGTGCCTGTCTATTACAGCGGAGCGGGGGATCGGAAAAGAGAAACGGGGAAATTTTAACCAATGGAATTGCATAAAATCTCCGCACCACGTGAGTCACTGACATTTTCATTTCTCCGTTTTTCCGCTCCGCTATAATGGACAGGCACTCTTTGTATGTACTTTTAATATACGCATACCTGGCTAGGCCTAGCTTAGGCTGACTTAGACTTCTTTTTGCAAGAAATAAAAAAAAAAATATTTTTTATTATTTTGTTCATTCCGTTTTTCAAGATGAGTAGATACTTCAATCAGCATTATTGATAAATTAATGAGCTCCGTTCGGAGCTCGATTTCATAATTATTAACTGTGGTAATTATTCGTGCTTTCGAATTGTCAATATTTTCCCAACGGAACTCATATGAGTTCCGGAAATATTGCCTATATGTTTCGAATATATACTGAAGTGAGTCGTGAAATGCATTGAATGACCGGTAAATGGACATAAATAACATTTTCATTTATTTTGCAAACAGACAAACACTTATTTTCGCAAAATTTTGCTAAATGAGAAAGTCAGTTGCGCGTAACTGCCTCCGTGGTCGAGTGGTTTAGGCGTTTGCCTTGTGACCCGGTGGTTATGGGTTCGATTCCCACTGAAAGCATACTTTGTAAAGTTATTTTTAGTTTGGCTAGGACATTGCAGGCTTGAATCACCTGATTGGCTGATAAAAAGATGATTCCATGCTTCGGAAGGCACGTATAAGCCGGTGGTTTCGGCCGGTCAAATGGTGGTCGTCAAATAAACTATGTCAAACGCCCTTGAGGCGGTTTAGAAACTCTGACACTAGGGTGTGTGGGGTCTTTAGACCTTACTGCCTACACGATAAGAAGAAGAAGAGTTGCGAGTACTATCGCTACCATCGCACGTGTTCGAACAGCACACCAATTGCGTATCTCACACTTTCGATCAGATCCTTTTCTGACCAGGAAATTCCTGATGCTTAGAAAAGTCGTTCGTGGTGCGCGTTCTGACCCATCACTTGGTGACCATCCTCAAGGAAAAATTTTGGCCGAAAGGTGTGCTGTATCGGCGTTTCCGCGGCCGGCTACGCGACACCTCGCAGCGCTACACGACACCGTCTCTTCGTGTATAAATTATATGTATTAGTTTATAGTCATTGTTTTTATGTTTATATATGTATTGTGTTTTATGGGCCTCAGTTGCCTGAAATAAATGATAAATAATAAATTAATTGTTCGTGACGCTATTACCTCACAAATGTAAACGAAGCAAATGAGTATGTAATGAACTATACAGCGGTCTGCGGTTTCCGCTTACTCTCGTGGGAGAAAGTTTGTGTACATGTTGCTTAATAAGCATTATTCTAAACCCAAAAAAAAATGACGAGACGAGTTGGACTCCTACCTTAAGGATTGGACTCAGATTGCTCAAGATAGATTGACGTGGAAAGAAGGAAGCGAGGTCTTTACCCTGTAGCGGGCTATTATGGGCTTATAATAATAATATATCTGGCATTCAACAAAAGTATTATAGACTAAAAAAACATTAATTTCGGAAGTCGGTGTCAAAAAACGAAATATCCAAAAACACCGACTTCCGAAATTAAAGTTATTTATACTTTGTAGTGTAGTGTTTTGTTTTGGAAGTCGGTTATATTTTTTGAAAAAAGTTTTTATATTTTTCACTTTTTAGTGATACTTGCGTACCCATTCACAGCTTACCGGCGTGATGTTATGTTATGAAAATAAAACTTACATGAAAATAAGGTCTCGTCAATACGAATGAAATAAGCCCAAACACTTGGTAGTTCCTACATACCGATGTGGAGTTCCTTTGACTCACTGTCGTCGCCATCATCAAGTCTGATCTTAACTAATATATATATATATCCGCTGTCGAATTGAGAACCACCATCTTTTTTAGAAGTCGTTTAAAAACAGCTAATATTAAGAAAACAATCTGCGTCCTACTGAAATCATGGTACCACTACTCGATTAATAAAAGCACGCAATTCTCACGGCAATTTTCTAGAAACCACTTCCTATGAATTACCTATTTATTTTATTTTACCGATTGGTTTTCTCTTCTGCATTTGTTTACGACACATACGAATGATATAATGAGATTGGTCCTTATACCTGTCGGATTCAAATGGAACCAGATATTGGATTTTTTCACTGGCAAACGGGATTGGAAAAATCTTCCTATTTATTTAATTGGCCCCGATGTGAAAACTGACTTTGATCTCGTAATATGAAACGTTCTTTGTCGAACACGGAAATAATTAAAACGGCCAATAATAATAATGGCATCCAGTGGCACCGTATTATCGTCCTGTCTCCTTTTGCGCTGAGCTGGTCCATTCGGTACATTTTATTATTTTGTTTGTTTACATATCATATTTGTTTTTTTTTTGTTTTATGTTTTTTGCAAGTATCTAATCAGCAATCAATCATCATCAATATTTACAAAATTCTTCCGTTTTTGACTGACTGAGTGACTGACAGACAACGCACAGTCAAAAGTACTGGTCGAAGAAAGCTGAAATTGGCATGTAGGTTCCTTGGGGAGTGTAGGGGAGCACTAAGAGAGGATTTCCCGAAATTCTTACTGAAACGAGAAAAAACGGGATACGCGCGTAATAAGTCGTGGGTAAAAGCTAATATTATAAATAATTAAAGTTTTTTTATACAACTGATGAACCGATTTTGAAAGTTCTTGTACTAGTAGTGAGCTGCATTAGTCTTGAGTGACATAGGCTATATTTTATTGTGATTGACGCCCAGCGAAGTACGCACAGTACTACTACTACTACGTGCGGGTCAGTTAGCAAGTATATAATATTAAAAACAGCTAAAGGCGAGATTGCAAAAGTTTAACAAAATAAGAATCAAAGGAGATTGAGCTAATTTGCACCACTCCTCTTTTAAGCGTTAAGATAAATTAGGATTTTTATTGTTTTTTTTATTTCTTACTAGTGGACGTCACGCGGTTTCACCCGCGTAGTTCCCGTTCCCGTGGGAATACGGGGATAATATATAGCCTATGTTACTCCCTGATAATGTAGCTATCCAATGCTGAAAGAATTTTTCAAATCGGTCCAGTAGTTTCGGAGCCTATTCAATTCAAACAAACAAACAAACAAATCTTTCCTCTTTATAATATTAATTATTATATATTATATGTAGATATTTTGAATTCTTCAAGACAACATACAGAACCAATGTACGAGATGTAACAGAAAATATGCAAAACCTGAAAAGCGTTCATTATGCTCATCATTATGAATGACTTTTATTATGGGAGCAACCTCAAAAATAAACATAGAAACAGGTTTTTATTACCATGTGTAACGTAATCTTTCGGCTTAAGTTCATTTCAATCACGTCTTCTGTCAGAAAGGAATCCCTTTAATGGAATGGAGTTCGCAGTCTCTTAACATCTTGTATCCATTCTTTGTGATAGGTTTCGAAAGCCCGACTACCAACAATACAAGATAGGATAGATAGAAGAACAACAATTTTCGGCTAGTAGATCCGCATTGTCTATCAGACGGATAAACAATGGGTTTGCTTCGACTTTGACATGAATGTCTTACTCTAAGATCAACTCATCGCCTAAACAGCCAAGTTGTTCAAGATTTGTTCAGAAGCCTTCAACGAGCAAGCCTCACATAATGACTGACTAAGCTGTTTACGACAGCAAGCTGCGGGCGTATGTACCTAACTAAAGGAACAGATTTTGTGTAATCTGATGAGGCAAAGGGGATAGAACCTTAGCTACCCGACCACCATTTTGTTTTTTTTTTTTCAAAATTGCTGCTCATGGCGAAACTGAAAAATCTGCGGATAATAGACGCTTAGACGAAAAAAAATGTTAGCAACATGGTGCCCTAAAATGTGGATAAACACAAAGTCCTTGTATTGTGAAAAATTCATAGGTATCCATAAACATAATAGAAAACTATAAATAGGAACGAACTTTGAGGAAAAATATCAAATCATGTATCAATCGTTCCTACATTTGATTTGTTCCGCCATTTTGCGCAGTTTTCACCACTCGTGACCGGGAAACGTCACGTAAAATGGGAAACAGAAAATATACTTATGTAAAAACAGTATGAATAAATAAAGCAATATATTCGGATACAACTGAGTGGGTAAATGTGAATACGTAGAGTATTTTTAACATTTTTCGCAACACATAAACTTCCTGCGCAGAAAATATTAAACCATTTTCATGTAACACTTTGTTCGCCTATAAAGGGTTTAAGCGTTATTCAATACCGCTTGACATGAAGTCGAATAAATTACAATTTAATCTCCGATATCATTGTCCTGCCTGTTTTCGCGTGTCACCTGTCCTTTTGCTGTCTGCTATGAATTTTCTCATTAAAAAAACAAAAAAGGTATATTTTTAACTTCGTAGTTTATGAACCGATTTTGATGAATCTTTTTTTATATGAAAGGATCTGATTTTGGAAACCCTGAGAAATCGAGGGCAACTCTCGAAAATTGTAGGCACGCATCTGGTAAAAACTTAATATTTGTGAGTATATCGGGTGATACTATAAAACGATGAAGGTTAAGATCAGACCTGATGATGGAGACGACAGAGAGTCAAGGGAACTCCACATCGGTATGTAGGAACTACCAAGTGTTTGGGCTTATTTCATTCGTAATGACAAGACCTTTACACCGAAAGTACTAAGTTAGTTTTATTAAATTGGCCCTAGTTCATAACATAACATCACGCCGGTACGCTGAATGAGTACGCAGGTACCACTAAAAAGTGAAAAATAAAAAACTTTTTTACAAAAAATATAACCGACTTCCAATAACAAAACACTACAAAGTAAAAAATAACTTTAGTTTCGGAAGTCTGTGTCAAAAAACGAAATAACCAAAAACACCGACTAAACACGATAAAATATTTGGACGTTCGACGTATAGATGTTGATTGCGTTTGTCAAAGACTTCTAAGAAAAGTGAGAATGTGTGTTATGTTGCCAAACAGGCTTCTTATTTCTATGTTTGTGTTTTATTAGAAGTGGTATTAGTAGAAAGCTCTTAGAGTTCCAGTAGGTACTGCCAAATCTTTTACTGACATTAAGCAGCTTAGCAGCAAGAAGATATGGCATACTTAAGTGGAATGTTTTGCTCTGTCTGGGTTCGAATGTCGTATTATTTAGTTATTTTATTATATACACATAGTAGTTGCCAAATACTACACTTAATACGTAGGTTTTAGGTAAAGTTGACCTCGTTCTTTGGGAAAGATGGCTTTTTGGTTCTCGGATATTTCATCTAGATATTTTCATTTTGTTTTGAGGCGAGGCTCTAGACAAGTGAAATTCTGGCAGCAGTACCGTGGCGAGTGCGATTGTCAAATATGTATGAGACTAACAAACAATGTCAAAATATCACATACACAATCCTAAAATATAAAATTCTTTCATTACTGACTGACAGACAACGCACAGTCGAATAATTGGTCGTATAAAGCTGAAATTTCACATGTAGTTTCCTTGGGGAGTGTAGGAGAGCACTAAGGACGAATTTCCCGAAATTGCCACGGGAACGGGACAAAACGGGAAATACGTGTACAAAGTCGTGGACAAAAGCTAGTCACTTATAACTTGGTATTTTGACAAACATCCTCGCTAATCGAATGGTGTTTCTGGTGATGAAAGCGAATACATAAATAAATCTACTTGCGCCAACCACTACCCAAAACTTGGGGGCCTAGATACGCAATTGGTGTGCTGTTCGAACGCGTACGATAGTAGCGATAGTTCTCGCAACTCTTTTTCTTCTTCTTATCGTGTGGGCAGTAAGGTCTAACGACCCCACACACCCTAGTGTCAGAGTTTCTAAACCGCCACAAGGGCATATGACATGGTTTATTTGACGACCGCCATTTGGCGGCCGGGACCACCGGTTTATACGTGCCTTCCGAAGCACGGAGTCATCTTTTTATCAGACACACAGGTGATTCAAGCCTGCGATGTCCTAGGCAAACTGGAAACAACTTTACAAAGTATGCTTCTCGTGGAAATCGAACCCACCGGGTCACAAGGCAAACGCCTAAACCTCTCGATCACGGAGGCCTTAACCGTTGACCAACCACCGCTGGCTTAAAAGCATCAACCCATTTGTCTATTCCAGTCTCTTCTTCGTTTCGCTTTTGGCAGATCGGTCTTGGTAACTGAATTCTGTCCAATAGATGCTGTTGTTGTAACATGCTTGATGTTCTCTGGTTCTATTAGATAATAGTCTTTTTTTTAAGGATGGGAAATCATCAAATGAGTCATTCCACTCTGGGTGGAGCGGAAGGGAGTGTCAGATTCTTTCTCTCTTTCTCTGACTAAAAACCCATCCGTGTTCCTCCTAATGACCTTTGCGTTCCAGGGCCGCGGTGACTCTATCAAACAAATTCCACAAGCCTGGAACCGCGGATTTAATCTGATTGGTCCACCTTATCGGTGACTTCCTCTTTTTTTTTACTATATATAAGCATACGTTTGACCACAATCTCACCTGATGGTAAACAATGATGCGGTCTTAGATGGAGCACGATTGCCTAGAAGTAACCTATTCACTCTTGTCTTAAATACTCCCAGGTTGTAGCTATCTGGAAACACAGACTCTGGCTGGGAATTCCACTCCTTAGCTGTACGCACTATGAATGTGTTCCCAAAACGTTTAGTGCGTGTCGGTGGGATGTCCACCATGTACCGGTGGCGCATCGCCGTTCGTCTTGTGGTCCGATGATGGAACGGGCTTGGTGGAATTAAATCATGCAATTCCGTCGCACACTCCCCAAAATGCAAGCGATAGAAAACCGACAGGCCAGCAACTCGGCGTCGATGCTCAAGACTTTGGAGCTTCGACTCGACGAGCCTGTCATTACCGATGATCCTCTTGGTTTGTTTCTCAATTGACTCAAGGGCATGAAGCTGGTATTTGGCAGATCCGTCCCAAAGATGAGAGCCGTACTCCATACACGATCGAACTTGCGCTTGATAGAGCTTGAGCAGCTAGCTCCTTCTCCTCTTATATTCTAGTCTGCCATCATCTAAACCCACCTTCTCTTCCAGGTTTCAACACGTACACCTACAACGACACAGCCCACACTGACAGGGAGCCTGACGAGATCCTCTCAGTCACGTATGAAGACGGGAAGTGGTCGAAGCCGTACTACGACTGCGGAGGCGGCAACATCTGGATGCTGACGTATACTGTGCCTTTCTTCGGATATAGCAATGGAAGCTACTTCTTCAAGTAAGTTAATGTTTTGTTTTTGAAGAGTACTAGATTGTGAATTATGGTTTTGACGCTGTAAGTAGATGGAAAATGTAAAACAGTTAATGAACAAAAAAGAACAGTAAGGATTAAGAAAACTTCACTGAAACAATTTAAAAAGATGCAAAATGGTATTTTTAACTGCGATAGCGTTTTTCGTAATGTAAAATGTAAGTGTGTTGTCAGATGATCAACCCACACCTACTGTAAAATCCCATATTTTTTAACCTTTTGAAAATCGTTGTCACCACCATGCTACGGTCCACAACGGCTAAGCTCTATATAGTTTGTTTTAAAAAAGATATTGTTTATTTTAACTACAAAAACTGCCGGAAATACTTGCAAAGAAAGGTAAAAGAAAGCATATTATGTACTACGTTATACTTCCACCTCAAAGCAACATTCAGAATGTTATAAAAATATTATCATTACAAATGATCCATAAAACCAAACGTTGAACATCAAACGGCATACGACCACGATTTCCGCGACAAAAAACAGGACAAAACAAAATCTCTCTCAAAAAAGATTGAACGTGGAATTGGAGTTATCAGTTCCATTTGAAGTCGTTTGAGCAATAACACAGATCGGGTCAGTGATACGCGCGGCCGGCCGTTTGTCCTAGAAAATGGATTATTCATGGATACCGCAGTATCGGGACGATCTGTTGCTAAAACTTTATGTATGGATTCTTGGGAATTCTAGCTTGAAAGACGTTGTTACATGGATTCCTTGTTTTGGGCTACAGACGTACCTAAGTAACCAACAAAAAGGTAAATTAATATCCGAAAAAGTATCTAACAACATGTCATTTTGCGTGGGATTTTTCGTAGTTAACTTAAAAAAGGGCAAAAAACATAAAAGTAACTTGTACAGTTATTTAAACCTAGGACATGTTTGAGGTATTTCGATTGGTGTAGTCTTTAAAGAATGATCAGACTATATTAGCAAAAACCGTGCCATAAACAGACCAAAAATCAAGTGTCTAGTATCCTTTTCAATTTTCACTCTATGAAACACACTCTGAAAATTCAACTCTCTACCCATACAGCTTATGACAGTTCGCTGACAGACAGACGAACGCCGCGCGCGTCGCGCGGCGATTAATAAGCCTTTTTATAATAATAAATTCATTTTCGGTGTCCGTAAACCTAAAATGAAAATTCTGAAAATTTCCAGTAAAGTTCCACATCATGAACATGTTACTTATTCAAAACTTTATTTTTATTTTATGCCACACACCATGCTATACATAACCGAGCTAGCAAACTGTCTGTTAGCGGTTCTTTCAAGCTAATATAAGCACTAAAAACAGTCAAATGTAGGTGCGGTTGACGCCTGCTCGACGCTTGCGGTATCCGGGTTTCAGTCTCTGATTGTTTTTCAGGTGCTAGCAACTTTAAAACGTTTATATTTCAACCGCGATAAGCATTTCTAGTGTATTTGTGTTCTTTTGCATTATTTACTTGTATTATAATAGTTTTTTATTTATCTTGCCTAGTTATGATTGTCGACCGCTTACTGGAAGACCTCCCAATCATTGGAAAGCCTCCCACAAAATGGACCGATGACCTGGTAAGGGTCGCGGGTAGCCGATGGATGCGAGACGCAATAGACCGGTTATTGTGGCGACACTTGGGGTGGCAAACTAAACAAGTATGCAAATTTAGCATACTTGTTTAGTTTAAATGACAATACATAGTTAGCTATGTGACATTATTTTAAATCCAATATGGTAAGCTCCCAAAGACGGCGGATTAATTTTTATGCAGCCCCATGATATGGGTGTCAAATTAAAAAAAAAACATTTAACGCTAAATGAATTTAAATTATCATTCTAGTTTAGCAATCGTTTAAAGATGGCAGAGACAAAATGATTATTATATTAGGGCGCCTTCAAATTTGTCGCAAAGAGTCGCGTGGCGGCAGCGCGGCATTTTAAACGATTGCTAAACTAGAATGATATTATTTTTATTACGTTTGAATACTTTTAGCGTCAAATTAATTCATTGATTTATGGTACAAGTAGCTCTTTTGAGCACCATAAATGACAGTGCGGAAATAAAAAAATAGATAGTTATTTAAATATTCATTGCAGAAATTAAAACCTCTAAAAGTGCTTTTGGGCCAGGGGACCTCTTTAGCAATAAAGGTTTATGAATACAACTTATTTTCAATTATTAAAAAGTCTTTGACTTTACCCTTTTTTTCCAAAATGTCTCTTACGGTCTAAGGCCCGTATTAATAAACGGCCCTCAACAACGTACTCAAATGCGTTATCATTTGATACGGCATTATGACATCATCAGCATCTCAATATTATTGTTTATTAATAGACACATAAATACAGTATCTCAGTAACCAAGATCAGCATCTCACTTAGCTGTACTTGATGCCTTGATCGCGTGAAAGATGACGTCACATTGACCGAAGTTTTGAATGAGACTTGTCGCATTTCGTTATTGCTATGTTATAAAATGTAAAACTTTTGATTTAAATACTTTTATTTAATTAAATATTTAATGAATAGCGCTAATACATGTTATAAACTTGGTTGCTAACCAAGAAAGCGTTAAATTGTCAAAAAAGTTGTGTATTTATTTCCCAATATGACATAATTGTTTACTACTTAACTCAGTAAGCATAAACAACATAACGCAATATAGCATCAGTGTCAAAACGCAAGTGTAGAACGCCAAACATAAACATCTGTTTGTGTTCAGCACGAACATCTCAAGAATATAAATTAATTACGTCAGGCACATTATCATATGAATTAATGGATTTTTTTCTATTAATATTAGATAAAATAATATTTTTTTAATAGGTAGACATATTAGTAGTAGTTAGTAGTTCCGTACCCCAACGGTAACCAACGGAACCCTATAACTAAGCCTCCGCTGTTCGTCCGTCCGTCCGTCTGTCTTTCAGCGGGCTGTATCTCAAGAACCGTAATAGGTAGAAAGTTGAAATTTTCACCGAGTGTGTGTAAACGAAATCACAAACGCCACAAAATATCGTCATAGTTATCTTCTTCATCGTAATAATTCATTTCACTTCAATATTTTCAAACTCCATGTTTGGCGCCACGCTAATCACTCCTCAAGTCATGGTCTGTCTGCTCTCACGATATAGCATCTCAGTAACCCGCGCTCGATGTATACTTAAGGGTTGAGTTTCGTTTATTAATCAGTCCATCACTCAGTTGATGACACAAACCTAATCCGCAACTTGAGAACATAAATAATCATGTTTATTAATACGAGCAGCATCTCAACATTCAAACCAAGTGCGATCTCATGGGCTGAGTAACGTTTATTAATACGGGCCTAAGTTTAAGAGTGACTATAATTAATCCTAACAATGTGTACTATTTCATCCAAATTATGCCGAATTTCAGCATATTTTGAATGTCTAAGTTACGTCAGACAGTTCTCAAAATACTCGCCTTTCATGGCTTCCTTGTTTTTTTAGTCAATCTGGTGTTGTCTGTTACGTAGAAATAACTTGATGTAAATTTCTTCTTCGTCGTTCCCACATTGCTGAGGATCTTGACCACATACGACGCCTCCCCAAGCCATACTGACTTCTGCAGTGTGGACCGCGCTGTACATGCTGCCTCAAACATCCTTCTTTATGACATCGGACCATCTTGCTGGTGTTCTGCCTTGAGCGCGTTTTCTTTCGACTCGGCCCAATATCATGGGCCTTTCCAGACTATACTTAGATGAACACATAATATACCCGAAGAGGCTGAGGCCACGCTCCTGGTATATTAAAAAAACCCGTTTGGTGATGTTGAGTGCTACCAGTATGGACTGATTCCTTCTCATGGTGGTGTATAGTACACGAAGAAGTCTTCGTTAAGTAATTAATATTATAAAAAAGCAAACATATAAAGAAGGTCGTTTGCATGTTTATCTCTTGTAGGCCTAAATTTTCCAACTAGTACTAGTACTTCAGTCTAGTTTAGTAGAGGAAGGCCAAAAAAAAGATGGATGGATTGTGTGAGGAGCGATTTGAAAGAAAAGGGACTTAGTGATAGAGTGACGACTAATAGAACAGAATGGAAGAAAAAAACGTGTTGCGCCGACCCCAAGTAACATGGGATGAGGGCAGGAAGATGATGAGATGATGATGACTAGTACTTCAGTCGCCGTTCTAAAAAGTAACCAGCTTTATATTATGTTACAACAAAATATCCCTTAAAAACCCACTGAGATCAATAACATCCATCAAATTATGAAGTAACCGTCATTCCTCTCGAATTTCCCTAAAAATAATAAGGAAGCCATATTTCCCATAACGTCGAACAGCCCGTTCTCTTTGACTATAAATCTTTTATTACAACACTGTAAGAATATTATAAGATTAATATGAGGCCCGATCTTTAATGTTACGGGTAGCTACAAAAAATACTGTTCAAATCAAAAGAGTAAAGTAGATCCACGATGCACACAATATAGAATTCTCGTATTAATATTTTCGTAATTATTTTGTTTTTGTAACGTAAATGTCAACTTGTCAGTGCCGGGCGTCGCGGTCGCACCATAGACAATGTACTTATTTTTTGCACTCGACGATTGAACTGTGTTCTGTTTGTCTGTGGTGTGTATTTCTTTTGTTTGTCTGTATTTTTTTAATGTATGTACACCGATTACTCCGAGGTTTCTGATCCGATTTCTATGATTCTTTTTAGTTCGATGCAGTATACTTACCATTTGGTCCCATAAAAATTTGATTCAGTTTAGTTCAGTAGTTTTTATGTTATGAGCATTTTTGCTTATTTCAATTTCTACGTTGACGAAGACGTCGTCCAAGTATCATCACTTAAAAGTGAAAAATAAAAAACTTTTTACAAAAAAATATAACCGGCTTCCAAACAAAACACTACAAAGAATAAAATAACCTTAATTTCGGAAGTCGGTTTTAAAAACCAAAGAAACAAAACCAAAAACACCGACTTCCGAAATTAAGGTTATTTTATTCTTTGTAGTGTTTTGTTTGGAAGTCGGTTATATTTTTTTGTAAAAAGTTTTTTGAAGTTGCAAGTAGAACTGTCGTAGGCAAAGTAATTACAACTGAAACTACTTTTAAACTGGCTATTGATGTAATTCAATAAATTTAAACAATAAGCCCATTGTTTTAAAACACGGTAGTGTGAAAAAGGGCTTTTAAAATTCCACATTCAATTTTTATTCATTTATTTATGTTGTAAGTTTTTGGATCCCAGAACTTCACGTCAGAATCGGTGGACTAGATTCGCAAAAAAACACGCGTGTTTCTATTAGGGTTTCGTTTTCCATTCACACGTACGGAACCATAAAACCACAACAGCGAATAGTGCAAGTTAGATTTTTATCTCAGTGATTTTTAAATTCACAGGTATCCTTGGCATTACGTTGAACACCAAGCTCCCCCAGTAACATAGAAGCAGTAGGTCAACTCTGATCCGAATCAAAATATAATAATGACCACATTGCAAATTTCCTAAAGCTCTTTGTTTCGACTTGTCTTACTGTATCCTCCTACTCTGTGTTGTGTGTTTATGCAAATCTCAGCATGTTATTTAAATTTTTGTGACATCAAAAGGATTGTAACAAGTTGTTACGATTCGGGAAACATGGGAAATGTTTGAGAGAATTTGTTATATTGCTAAGTTAATCGTGAAGGAAGTTGTGGCGTAAGCTGGGTTATGTGCAATTCTGTTTTATATTGGGATCAAGCAAGGATGAGAGAAAATATTTTTTGTTGGGTTGTCGTGACTCGTGAAAGAAAAGATCGTCAAGCTATTTTGTTTTGATGAAAGATTTCAGATCAAACAGACGTGGTGAAAATTTTTGTTGTTTAAATAAATAAGGGGTAATATTGAAAAGATGTGGGCAAAGGTATATCATATAAGTATATTATCTCTGTCTAACCGTTCGTGGAAAAACGCATTTCTTACCGATATATTATTTAAAAGCCTTACAAGGCCATCATATACTATAACAACCCAAACTACTGATCCAACTTTTTCGTGTAGTCTCGAGGCATGAAACAGTAAAGTCACCTTTGTGAGTACAAAGGTACAAAACGATACACGTGTTTTCATCGGGAATTTAACACTATTTAAGTAAAATACAACCTTACAGTCTAACATAACTAAATACACCCCAACCACAGCATGAATTCCTTATTAGTAGCCTTAAAATAATTGCCTTTATCAGGACATCTAAAGCACAAAGCAGGAAGTGGCCGCGTAGCAATAAATCTGAACAAAAATATTGCTTCCCCAAATGAAAATTGTTGGAATATTCGTTAATACAATGGCACATGAAATGCATGGTTTTGGTTTTAACCGTTTTAAATCAACCTGTGTGTGAAGTGCGGAAGTGGTAAATCGTTGGTACTCGAGGCTAGCGGAATGTTGAAAACTATTAAGTATTTTATCGTGTGGAAAGCTCTGCTGAAGTGATGTTGAGGTTTCTGCTCATTCAGATTATTATAGCCCCAGAATATTAAAGTCAGATAGTCGGTTTAAATATTGTAGGATTTGAAGGTGATCATAATAACTTATATTAAGCTTGCCAATTTTTAGGCACGTGACTCACCGCCGGCGATCAGCTAATAGCGAGTAAAGCTTCAAACTCGAAACGAGATGGCGAGCAGCGAGTAGCGAGTGAAAAGTTTCGATAGTTTTGACGCTCGGCTGTAAGCGAGTGCTTTTGTGCGACGGACTCGCAATACTCGCTCCGCCCACACTATAGGTAGAAATTACCGCTGTTTAGTGAGTTCTGACCGCCAAGCGAGCATCGCCGAGCGAGTGTCGCTGAGCGAGTACAATCTTTGGTAGCTCTTGTCGCTGTGATCAACTAGAGGTAAGAGCCGCTCGCTGGCAGTGTGAACAGCCAGCTATCGACTATGAGTGTATGTTTCTCTTTTACTCACACGAGATCTATATCTTTTGTCCCTTTCCTCAGAGAGCAAATAGTCGATAGCTACTCGCTTCCTCGAGTTTGTAGCCGACTGCAGCAGCAGCAGGCGACGTGCCGCGCAGCACTGGTTTCTTTGTATTTCTATGAAATAGCGGCAAGTGTCAAAGAGAATAAAAATAATATTATCAGAATATTCGTCAGAACTTAATTTTTTTTTTTTCATACAAGTTATTTGAACCAAAAAATCACATAATTGGCGTACACAACGTTTGATCGAAGTTTCAAAATATTGCGTTGTATTCAAACCTCGCTTCTAGTTGATCGAGCTTTGAAAACATATTAATTTCCCAATGTTATTGTGAAATGAACGAAAAACAGGCAAGTGGGTCATCTACTTTGGAAATGGACACTAGAGTCACTTTTGAACGTCAACTATAATGTTGAATTTGAAAAGCGCCTTTATGGAGTCAAAAAAGGCTAATTTAGGAGAATCATATTTATCATACAGCAATTTATAAAATTTCATTTTGATCTTTATCGCTAAAGCATTAGGTTCAAGGTTGAATGGGAAAATTTGACAGTGACAGGTAGCGTGATGTGCTTTCTGATTCTGCTAAAGTGGTCTTTTTAGTCCCGATGATGTCACAGATAACTCACTATGTTCGTGACAATCTAAGAAGATTTGACAGCAGGATACAACATTGCTTTACTAGTTAGTATGAAAGAGACATGAAATAAATCTCTTTCGCATCTTCTATCCCTTTCTCAGCTTTCCGATTCGACTTCTTAAATTGTCACGAATATAGCGGAAGTGAGTTTGTTACGCTTTCCCTTCTCTAAATTGATGAAGTGTTTTTAATTAAATTAGTTGCGGAGGTATATGAGACTCTGGAGACGGTTATAGGTTAATTTTTGTAAAAACCGGCCAAGTGCGAGTCGGACTCGCACTCGAAGGATTCCGTACCATAAACCTTGATTTTTGTTATTTTTTACTATAGCGGCAACTGAAATTCGCAATCTGTGAAAATTTCAAATGTGTACCTGTTACGGTTCTTGAGATACAGCCTGCTAACAGACAGACGGACGGACGGACAGTGTACATCCTTTAGGTACGGAACCCTAAAAATCAATAGTAGGTATTTTGAGTGAAGCCGTGGGCAAATGAAGTCAATTAATGTCAAAATCATAATTGAAAGATTGGTGCTGAAAAATAACATGCACAGAAAATAACGCTATAACGACTAAGCGAACTACAATTTGGCAATGCGGCACCACTTTTCATTGTGATAGTTGAAGACTTGTTTTTAACAAAATGGTAACCTTTATAAACTTGCACCATAGAGCCAATTAATATGATTGCTATACGAAATTAAAACTAAAACAACGGACAATGTGCCGTCAAAATTTTAGAGTCTACAGTATATTTTTTAATTTGTTCATATTGGATGTTACTGGTCGCTTTATCTGAAATCTCAGTGCTTTTCTGTAAATATTTTACTGTGAAACTCAGGTTAAGTGAATAGGGAACATTCAATATTTCCATTTTGGCATTAATCTTAAAGAAATCCAAGTAGAATAGACCACATAAATAATTAAAAATGAAAACGATTTAATTTATTGCCGAAATTGCGTTATTAAACCGACAGTTTAAATTTTCGCGCGAAAACGGACGATGACGTCACTCCTGTCTGCCACTGGTCAAGAACTGTCCTAGCTCAAAGATATAAGGGTTGCCTTTTCGTTGTCACAACAGCAGTGAAGTCACTAAACGCTGATTGTTGTTTTTAAATACGTTCCGTTTCACGTTACTTTAATTCATTATTTTTGTTAAAAATCGAAATTAACTAAAATAAAAACGTCGCAATGACCTTTATTTTATACTCTTTTATTATTTTATTATCAAAGTCCTCATAAATTCTGTATTTGCATCTTCCCTATTGTCAATCGCCACTATAATGTGATTCTGTATACATCTCCGTGTAAACTAGGGTGAAGTGAAAACCATACAAGTAATATAGTAAGATGAAATGACAGCCAGACGATTCTGTTATCATGTCGAAGTGAAGCCTTGGGTGAAGTTAAAATGAGCTGTCATTCCATCTTGATAACATGGATTGACAGCTCACTTTATAATCACTTCACCCAAGTCATCACTTCGACATGTTTACAGAATGGAACTGCAGTTCACTTCATGCTCCCTTCACTGCTGCTGACGAATGACAGCTCAATTCACTCAGTTGAGATATTAACAGACTCGTTATAGACTAGCAGGTTCATTTTGACAGACAGTAAAAAAAACCGGACAAGTGCGAGTCAGACTCGCCCACCGAAGACTCCGTAGAAAGTAAATTTATTACTTTTAATAAAGGCTGATTTTTTTATGATTTAATTACAATTGTATAGTTTTTCGACTCTTTCCTATACTTGTAGTGTAATTTCATAGTTCTAGGTTAGCAGGAAATACCCTATATATTTTGATTCCCTTGAGACTGTCAAAATATACGTTTTTTGCGGCATAAACGGCCTTATCTTTTTTTTACTGTTAACTTAGAACTTTGATTTATTCACAGCTTCAAGAGACCACAGACTTGATTATATGGTTTTAATTTCAACTCGATACTTTCACGCGTTCCTGAGGTAAAGGGTCTTGACAGACAGACAGACGGAGAACAAAGTGATCTTATAAGGGTTCCGTTTTTTTTCCTTATAAGGTACGGAACCCTAAAAATAACTTTTCTGTGCGTCTACAACAGAGTACTACCTATTATTACTTTCTATTGTATATCAACCACACATCGAGTCATGATGTCACATTAATATTTGCAAACTGTTTGGTATATAGATGCACAATACATCTGTGTTAGTATTCATCTATCTTTGTTAATTTAATCAATCTTGATATCGGGTAACGAAAGGTTATTTATTTTGTTGTCAACAGTTTAATTGGTCTTGTAGTCAGAATGTAGATATGTTTTTTTAAAACAAAACGGCGACGTTAGGTTTTAAATGGCCATATATTTTATATCACCCGACAACAACCACTGGGCCAACTAGAAACAAACCCGTCTGGTTAGAGAATCCTCCTTTTTAATGCAGATTTAAGGAACTTTACACCCTGTTCTGCACACCACTTCACAGGCAAATAAATTCCACACATAAAAACAACATATAATAAATTCCACCCGACACCAAAATTACCTCAAAAACAGACGAGTTTAAATTAAACGCTGTAAAAGTTAAAACGTCGCTTTGAAACCACTTCGTCACTTCATCTAAAACCAAAATTAAATTAAATTTAACATCTCACTCGAATTTGCATGCAAACTGCCGTGAACTCGAAAACGTCATATAGAAGAGTGGTGTAACCGTCCCATAAACGTCATATTGCTGTGGTTTAGCGGGTAAAGATGCCTGTCCATTACAGCGGAGTGGAAAAACGGAGATATTTTAACCAGTGGAATTGCATAGAAACTCCGCACCACGTGACTCACTGACATTTTGACTGACATGGTTGGTTAATATTTCTCCGTTTCTCCGCTCCGCTGCCTCGCTCCGCTGTAATGGACAGGGACCCACCCTTATGGGTGCAAACTCAAACTCAAAACATTTGTTTCAAATAAACCATTTACAGGAACTTTTGAATTTTCAAGGTCGGTCGGTCCAAAAAGATGAAGCTATTTGCACGTTCCAAAGCGTAGATCTCTATGGAAAAGAACGTGCAAGAAACTCCACGGACATTCTTTTAAAAATAATAAATTGTTACAAAGTTTTGTTCACATCAAGTTGAAATTATACATACATGTGAGAACGATGTAAAAGACGAGCAGGATAAAAGCGTCCGGAAAAAAAAGGAACAATTCAAAGAAATATTTAAAATAAACCATAGCAGCTGAGAAATGACCAGTCCCAACTTACAGCGCCCATTCACGAACATGACGCATGCGCTAGCACCATTCGGCTCAACCATTTTGTAGGGAGCCAAATGATCCAACGCATACGCCACCATCAGCTAGACTTATATACTTAAGTCCGTCCTGTGTGGTTCATTACCATAATCTATCAGGGAGATGTAGTGCACATATATTTTAGAGCTTCATGTGCAATTCTGTGTTTAATTGAACGTGTAATTGGATTAGGTGCGGAGCATGTTAAATGGGAATACAATTTAAGCAGATGTTAGTGACTGGTATTGTCATCGAGATAATTCCGTATTGGTTAAAGTAGATATAATAATGTAAATTGAGTTTTATTTAAATGTTTTCGATCGCGTTTACATGAACTTTTGCTTAAATCAAATCGTATGGAAAATAGAGGATTAGGTACCATTATTATCAAGGGATGGCACGTATATTATAGGTAGTATATTAGTTTTAGTACAAATTGTATTTCACGTTAAAGCGATAAAAACTCGCGGTAAGGCCTCAGATGTATGTAAACAAAGCAAAATCTTTCGTAGCAGGTGGAGTTCTTCTGCCTTCCCCCGTGGGGAAAAGGCGTGTGTTTATGTATGGTCCTATATAATAATATGTTTAAACATGCCTTTCGTCGCTTTTGTCACTACAATATTCGATTAGTTTACCCTCGATCTGGTCTACTTTGATTTTCTATTATTACGGAAATCGAACAGTTGTTACACAAAAAGGCCACTTTGCCTTTTTCCGAGTTACAAGCGGACGGAGTCGTGGTAAAACTACAAACAAATTCTAGGATAATTTTTCAGACAAACAGTGTTCCAAAAATACTTCAAAACACATTTTATATCTTCGAGCATACGTAAATCGTTGCATTACCATTCTAAGCACAGTTGCCATGATCCGTGATTCCTAGTTCGGATATCATTTGAAATCCGGCCAAGTTCGGTAATACACGGCCTTGCACAGTTTAATCCGGAAACTTTGTGATGAAATTTAATTTAATTTGTACAAGTTAAATCGGTCCGGTTTAAGTGTCGGGCGGCACAAAATTATGACTTTTAAAAGTCTGTTTTTGGTGTTTCAGTTATATAATTTAGAATGCAGTTGTTATTCATTTTACGCGGCTATTGGTATTTAATTATAGAGGTATGCGGTACAGAGAGTAAAGTCCCGCAAACCTCCATTGAAAAGGGAGGATCCTCCAACTGGACGTTTGTTGTGTTCGGTGTGGGCAACTGCCCGATAGTTGATATTCGGGCTGATGTATATGTTCAAATCGCACGATAAACTCTGATTGTGCAATGCAGGATTTCGACGTAGTCGTTCGCTGCTAGTTAAATAGATGGCGTTGCGGTTAGATTTGCTCCGTTGGTTTTTCTTGTGGTGGCATTGATGCCGCTACATAATCATGTTCATTTTTATGCAGGGTAATATTGCATTGCATGCAAAACTGTTTTTAAAGTTAACCTATATCTCCCATAAAGCTTTCCAAAGATCTTAAGTGTCTTGCATTTTCCAGCCAATCCGTCCGGAACTAGTCTAAGTCGTCACGCCAGCGTGGCGACAGCGTAGTGACAGCGTGGCGACAGCTACGACGCCCCGCACCCCTTAGTGGCATAATCTTGGCACATCGGTATTGATGCTTTCTATAACACATGCAAAACTACTGTGTCGATAAACTTGATTTTAAGGGCGTTATTACAAAATCGAGCGCTTGGCGCGGACTAAAGCTATAGACCACGTTTCCCGAGATGTATTTATAGTGATTGTAATGCTGTATACATTTTTTTTTTTAAATATTGTTTTATATTAAAATAGGTTTTGTTCTTTTTTCAAGCAATTTTATATAGTACTTCTTATTATGCTATTCCGGACGAAGACTAATCCAAAAACACAAAAACTATGAAAATCGATCGAGCCGTTCTCGAGTTAGAAAAGTGTTCGAACAAAACCGAATTTGTTTTAAATATATTAAGAAGATTAAGAATTTTGCTACATTGTGAAAGATTCGACCTTTTTGTAGAAGACATTTTTTATATTACCGAGACAGAAATAAAACGCATTAACTGAAGGAAGACGGACAGTGGTGGCTTATAAAAAAAAAGGCTTCACTTCACAAACTTGGTACGGAACCCTAAAAATCGACTGGGTTCGCACGAATCAAAATCGTACGCGAAGGCTTAAATAATAGGGTCCCATTAGCAACTTTGGCACGGAACCCTATAATTTGCCTTGGCTCGCAAATCGAACCGTTTGATACTTAGCACGAATTAAAAACTTAGTTGCGGGCAACCTGGGAGTCTTTAAGACAAAAGTGAATAGGTTGCTTCTAGGCAAACGTGCTCCATCTTCGACCGCATCATCGCTTACCATCAGGTGAGATAGTGGTCAAACGTATGCCTATCTATTGTAAAAAAAAAAAATATTCCACTCCGTATCATCTAACCAATGAGAACTAATGATAACACGATTTGACAGTTATTGTGAAATCGTGTTGTCATTCATTCTTAGTTCGGGTTCGGGACTAATCGTAAGTCTGTAGGTGATACGGAGTAGAATATGTCCGCAACTAAGCCCGAAACTACGGACTTCGGACTTAGAGAGAAGACTCCCAAAATCGATCGCTCCCGTCACCGTGACCACCTTTGGTACGATACCTTATTATAAAAAACCAAACTACTAACCTAGACTAAACCTAAACCTAACTACTAACTAAAAAATGGACTCTGTCTGAAATATAAGATTTTTATTTATATTACTAGCTGACCCGCGCGGCTTCGCTCCCGTCAACTGGCTACTCTACCTACCGACCCTAACCTACCTACCTTACCTACCTACTTAACTACCATACCTACCTACCCTAGCTACCCTACCTCACCTACCTTACCTACCTACCCTACCTACCTGCCTACCTACCTGACTACCTACCCTACCTACCTGTCTACCTACCCTACCTACCTGCCTACCTACCCTACCTACATACTCATTTTTTTTTTGTATTTTAATTCTTATTATGCTATTGCCTACTTACCTACCATGCCTACCTACCATAGCTACCCTACCTCACCTACCTTACCTACCTACCCTACCTACCTGCCTACCTACCCTACCTACCTGCCTACCTACCCTACCTACCTGTCTACCTACCCTACCTACCTGCCTACCTACCCTACCTACATACTATTTTTTTTTTGTTTTTGAATTCTTATTATGCTATTCCGGATGAAGGAATTAGTCTTCGTCCCGAATAAAACACAAAAACTATGAAAATGTCAAAAAGCGAAAAAACTAAAAACACCGACTTCCGAAATTAAAGTCATTTTATACTTTGTAATGTTTTGTTTTGGAAGTCGGATACATTTTTTGTAAAAAAGTTTTTTATTTTTCACTTTTTAGTGGTACCTGCGTACCCATTCACAGCGTACCGGCGTGATGTTATGTTATGAAAATAAAACTTACTAAGTGTTTTCGGTGTAAAGGTCTCGTCAATACGAATGAAATAAGCCCAAACACTTGGTAGTTCCTACATACCGATGTGGAGTTCCCTTGACTCTCTGTCGTCTCCATCATCAAGTCTAATCCAAACTTTCATTCTTTTGTAGTAGCACCCGATATACACACGAATATCAAGTTTTTACCAAATACGTGCCTACAATTTTCGAGAGTTGCCCTCGATTTCTCAGGGTTTCCTTGATCAGATCCTGACGTGGTGGCAATGGGACCACACGGGAAGCACCAGCTTTCAAATAAAAAAAGAATCATGAAAATCGGTTCATCGAGTCGGTTAAAATGAGGTAACAAACATAAAAAAAAATACAGTCGAATTGATAACCTCCTCCTTTTTTTGAAGTCGGTTAATAAACTGAAGGAAGACGGACAGCGTTGGCTTATTAATAAATAGGGTTTCGTTAGCAACCTTGGTACGGAACCCCAAAAATCGACTTGGTTCGCACGAATCAAGATCGTACGCGAAGGCTTAAATAATAGGGTCCCATTAGCAACTTTTGCACGGAACCCTATAACTCGCAAATCGAAACGTCTGATACTTAGCACGAATTAAAAACTTAGTTGCGGGCAACCTGGGAGTCTTTAAGACAAAAGTGAATAGGTTGCTTCTAGGCAAACGTGCTCCATCTTCAACCTCATCATCGCTTACCATCAGGTGAGATAGTGGTCAAACGTATGCCTATCTATAGTAAAAAAAAAACTACTCCGTATCACCTAACCACAGAGAACTAATGATAACTCATTAGTAGCGTAGCGAGGGGGGGGGGGGCGGGGGGTGCGGCGCGCACCGGGTGGCACCCGCTTAGGGGTGACACCCGACCGCTCGTTGACTGGTTTTTGACACTATCCGGTGGCACCCCTAAACGTTTGACGCAATGAAACCTGTCGGGAGTAGGCTGCAAAAAATTTTGAGCTCGCTTCGCTCGCTCTTGCATTTTGCACTCTCTGGCAGGAAGTCACAGTTTTTCTATATAAACCAACAAAAACTTAAATTTCTGTATGAATGTTCAAAATACAATAAAACCCTTCCGAGATGAGTTGCAAAAACTTCTTTAGTCCTTCAGGTTTCCTGCATTTAGGGGTGATACTCGTTAGTTGACTTTTTGTCAGGGTCGGGTGTCACCCCTTAACGGGCAACGTAATGAAATCCGTCAATGGTGGGGTGTAAAAAATTTCGAGCTCGCTTCGCTCGCTCTTACTTTCTGCACTTCCTTTTTTCTCGAGCGTTTCTTTATGACTCAGTAAAATCAGTATGTTTGTGTATGAATGATCAAAAGAAAATAAAACCTATCCGAGGTGGGATGCGAAAATTTTCGAGCTCGCTTCGCTCGCTCTTGTGTTCTGCCCTCTTTTAGTTCTTGAGTTTACATGCGTTACTCAACAAAGTTGGGTTTAGATAACGATGAAAACAAAATCAAAATAATCTAATTTTCGAGATTTATTTTGTAAGTAAGCATGATGTAAGAACATTCCTGAAAAAAAATACCTGCAGCGCAAAGGGCTCGCCTTCGCCCCCCCTCCCTTCCGAAAAACGGCTTGCGATTGCCGTCACCAGAACGAAAAGCCAAAGACGCAACTCATAATTTGGGGGGGGGGGTCATTTGTGGGGTGACACCACATGATCCGCCCCGGGTGTCACCCATGCTAGCTACGCTACTGTAACTCGGTTTGACAGTTACTGTGAAATCGTGTTGTCATTCATTCTTAGTTCGGGTTCGGGATTAATCGTAAGTCTGTAGGTGATACGGAGTGGAATACGTCCGCAACTCAGCCCGAAACTACGGACTTCGGACTTAGAGAGTAGCCCCCCAAAATCGATCGCTCCCGTCACCGTGACCACCTTTGCTACGGTACCTTATTATTATTAGCCTTGTTTCGCAAATCGAACCGTTCGTTGCTTCACTTTAAACGGAATCAATCGCGGAGGCCTTAGAAGTAGGGTCCTGTCAGCACCTTTGGTACGGAACCCTACAGGCCTGGGGGGCTACTCTCTAACGAAATCCGTAGTTTCGGGCTTAGTTGCGGGCGGGCATTTTCTACTCCGTATCACCTAACCACTGAGAACTAATGATAACACGATTTGACAGTTACTGTGAAATCGTGTTGTCATTCATTCTTAGTTCGGGTTCGGGACTAATCGTAGGTCTGTAGGTGATACGGAGTAGAATACGCCCGCCCGCAACTAATCCCGAAACTACGGATTTCGTTAGAGAGTAGCCCCCCTGATCCGCAAGTCGAACCGTCCAGTACTTCACAAAACTATTGAGTTCTAAATCAGTTTAAGACTCTACGATAAAAGCACTTTAAACGAAACCAGCACAACTCAGAGATTTAAGCAATTTTGGCCCCTATTCGTTTAAGACCTTCCAGAGACCAAACCGAAATTCCTACGAACTACGACAGTGTTTAATAATCGTGTGAAGTCATTCTCCAGCGGAAAATCTTAACACCGCAATTGAGAAAAACGCGTCATCAGTGCAACGCCATCTATCGACCATGTAAACTGACAAAATATTTGGCAGCAGAAGACGTTAAATAACGATAAGGTATTAAAATGTTTACTTTTATTTTGCTACGTCTACGTATTAAAAGTTTCACAAATAACTCAATGTATGTGTTTTGGTGTAACATTCATGCTTTCATGCATTTTTTGGTTCCTCAATAGATGGCGCTCTGACTGATCCGAACACAGTAGGAAGTTTCTTACTAAACTAAAAATTCAATATATTTTGATTTTGTGGATCGATTGTAACGATAAATAACGAAACGGTATAAAAATGGTCACTTTTATTTTGCCACGTATTAAAAGTTTCACGAATAACACAACAATTTTGAATGCTTTCGTGCATTTTATTTTTTCTCAATAGATGGCGCTCTGACTCATCAGAATACATTAGGAAGTTTCTTCCTAAACTTAAAAATTCAATATCTTTTGATTTTGTTGGTCGATTTTGATGAAATAAACGCTAAATGTTACTCGGGTTATCACTTAATATTTTTAAGTACTTAGATTTGCAATCCAATCTGTGGTTTATGCGTGATGCTCCCACAAACGCACAGACAAACAGACAAACAGACAAACAGACAAAAATTTCAAAAATTGCATTTTTGTGTTTTATACCTTTTTCCTGAGTTTTCTGTGTAATTTTCATGGAAAAATATTCAATGTACAGACACGGTTAGTCTACGATTTTATTATATGTATAGATTAGCCTTGTTTCGCAAATCGAACCGTTCGTTGCTTCGCTCTAAACGGAAACAATCGCGGAGGCCTAGTAGTAGGGTCCCGTCAGCACAACACCTTTGGTACGGGACCCTACAGGCCTGATCCGCAAGTCGAACCGTCCAGAACTTCGCAAAACTAAATCAGTTTAAGACTCTACGATAAATGCACTTTAAACGAAACCAGCACCAGAGATTTAACCTATTATGGTCCCTAACAGTTTGAGACCTTTCAGAGACCAAACCGAAATTTCTTCGAAACACGACTGTGTTTAGGAATTGTGTGAAGTCATTCTCCAGCGGAAAATCTTAACACCGCAATTCAGAAAAACGCGTCATCAGTGCAACGCCATCTATCGACCATGTAAACTGACAAAATATTTGGCAGCGGAAGACGTTAAATAAGAAGCCCGTATGTAACGGTAAATAACGATAAGGTATTAAAATGTTTACTTTTATTTTGCTACGTCTACGTATTAATAGTTTCACAAATAACTCAATGTGTTTTGGTGTAACATTCATGCTTTCATGCATTTTGTGGTTCCTCAACAGATGGCGCTCTGACTAATCAGAATATATAAGGAAGTTTCTTACTAAACTAAAAATTCAATATATTTTGATTTTGTGGATCGATTGTATCGATAAATAACGAAAAGGTATAAAATGATCACTCTTATTATGCCACGTATTAAAAGTTTCACAAATAACTCAACAATTTTGAATGCTTTCAAGCATTTTATTTTTCTCAATAGATGGCGCTCTGACTCATCAGAATACATTAGGAAGTTTCTTCCTAAATTTAAAAATTCAATATCTTTTGATTTTGTGGGTCGATTTTGATGAAATAAACGCTTAATGTTACTCGAGTTATCACTTAATATTTTTAAGTATTTAGATTTGCAATCTAATCTGTGGTTTAAGCGTGATGCTCCCACAAACGCACAGACAAAACAGACAAAAATTTAAAAAATTGCATTTTTGTGTGTTCCTGTGACCTTTTTCCTGAGTTTTGTGTGTAATTTTCATGCAAAAATATTCAATGTACAGACACGGTTACTCTACGATTTTATTATATGTATAGATTAACTACCCCCGTGGTCGAGTGGTTTAGGTGTTTGCTTTGTGACTCGGTGATCGTGGGTTCGGTTCCCACGGGAAAGCTTACTTTGTAACGTTGTTTTCCAAACTGAAAAATTCTTCTTCTCGTGTGGGCACACGAGAAGAAGAATTTTTCAGTTGGAAAGAAGATTAATGATTAAATTATTATATCTTCGATGTAAATTTTATGAAACATCCTTTGCATAGACAAGGTTTTTACTAATTTATGTAAACAAGCTATATTTATATTATAATCACACATCAAAACTCGAGTCAAACACTCAAATCCAAGAAAAATGGTAATAGCCCTCTTAACTCTTAATCAGGGCTTTTCTCTACTCAAACCAATTTCATTGGGTTCTCAAACTCGCTGGGCACAAAAGTAAATCTTTCATATAAACAAAAGTAAAATAAAGTAGGTCAGACATAAGTGTTTTGATTCAATATCATCCAGTAGATTGAGTTTTCGGAGAAATCAATTTAACGAATCAAAACACTTCATTCTCTCCTTAACCTTTTTCTAAGAAAGACAACTCAGGGACGCTTATTAAACATTACGTAAAACCATTTGTATTTGTGCGTAGGAAGATCTGGGGCCGTAACTATGAAATCTAAGGACCCGTTCTTAATATGACGAATCGTCTGTTTAAACATAAGACGGCGCCGAATGTGCGTGTTCACACTATGACGAACCGTCTGTTTAAAACAGAAGACGGCGGCAGGACCTGCGTATCACACTATGACGAACCGTCTGTTTGAACGGAAGACGGTGGTTGGACGTGCGAGTAAACACTTAGACAGACGTCTGTTTAAACGGAAGACGGCGGCCAGACGTGCGTGTTCACACTTAGACGGACCGTCTATTTAAACGAAAGACAGCGGCCGACGACCGGCAGATTCGTACACACTACATCCGATTCGGGTGTAAGGAGGTGTCTTCGCAGTGCCAAGATGTCCGTCTAAGGGTGCCGGTCCATTTGCTCGGAGCGAGGCAGCGGAGCGAAGAAACGGCGAAATATTAACCAATGAAATTCAGTAGCAGGTTTTACACAAATAAACACGAACTATAATTCACACTCAGTCTGTATTTGGACAGAGTAATGTTCTCATCACTAGTTCACAATACAATGCCCCCATAAAAATGATCTACCTCCTTTTTTATACACTTAACCGCTATATTCCAATCAACGGGGCACGTATTTGAAACGTTACATACATTTTGTATGAAACAGTTGCAACCGTGCGTTGTCCGGGCCTGGACGGGACACAGATCATGCACAGTGTAATATAAACTGTGGCTGTCCAGGCCACGTACATGGCACGCCCCAGGCACGGCCCGGACTAATATAAATCATCCTTTAGTCTGCTGTGATAATAGTCAAAAGCGAGCCAAACGATAGTAAAAAAATCATTAATAATCATAAATATTCAGTTACAAATCGTGTGTAACTGAATATTAATAATAATGCTACCACGTCCTACTATTCAATGTTTTATTTAAGTTGACGTCAAATAATCAGGAAACCTTGACTTAGGCTGCGTTTCCACCATAGATGTGCGAGGATACGTAGCGAGGAATGTGTTTGTAAAGAACCAATAAAATCGCTTCATTTCGCTACCCTCGCTCAGCGCAAATGATTCTAACTACCAAGTCAACCAACACAATCCTCACTCACTACCCATCCTCGCACAGCTCTGATATAAACGCAGCCTTACGCCTGTCCATTACAGCGGAGCGAGGCAGCGGAGTGGAGAAACGGAGAAATTTTAACCAATAGAATTGTATAAAATATCTGCACCACGTGAGTCACTGACAGTTTGACTGACATGATTGGTTAATATTTCTCCGTTTCTCCGCTCCGCTGTCTCGCTCCGCGCAAATGGATAAGCACCCTTACCCTGGCTTTTGTAAAGAATATATCTATGCGCCACAAATTCAACTCTCATCAAGTGATGAAATTTACTCTTGAAAGTTTATTCTAATAACCATAGTAGAAACCACGCGTTTGGCAATTCAACATATACTTTTTTTAACAATTTTGGTTCCAGAAACTAAGCTAAATTGGTTTATACTGTCTCCAATACTCTTCATACAAAACCTTCTTTTACTAGTCTGCGTTTAAAATCAAATTCGAATTTAAGTAGGTGATTCAGCCGTATTAAGAAAAACATATGTATACACACAAAACTAACCGATTCCCGATCTTAAATTATATTTACTTAATGTCGGAAATCGGTTGCTTTGTTTTATGTACGTACTTTTTTCTTTTAACGGCAGAATTGCTAATAAAATACATTCTGAACAGCTTCTTTTCTCTTTTGACAGAGGGACCAGCGGCATCGACATTGACCTTCGAAGGGTGGACATCGACCAGTGCCCGATAAGATCTGGCTCAACACAGCTCAATATCTTCGCTGGAACTGACAAGTGCAAGAAAAAGACTACTGAGGTGAGTTTCATTTGTTTCTGGAAATCTAATATTATTATTAAACATTTAATTCAGATAAAGGTATCCATACAATAAATTTAAATACTAAGTATACACAAATACAATCACATTTTAAAAAAATCAAAAACTCAAATAAAATTAATCACATTATAATAAAAAGAATAAACAATAAAATCAAAATAATAATAAAAAGAAAAATAAATCAAATCAAATCAAAACTATAAAAAATCACAATAATCAAAATAAAATCAAAACCAATTCATTCACATCAAAACATGTCAAAATAATAATAAATAACGCATAATCAATGTTAATCAATTGGCGAGCCAGACACGTTACCGTCAGACCAGTCATCCTATCCTAGACAGCTTGCGCTAGTTTGCCGACTATGACACACGAAAAATGCTATTGCCTGTAGAGGCTAGAAACTTCTTAGCTACTTATTAGCTGACCCACGCAGTTTCGTCTGCGTCAAAATCAAAAGTCGTTTATTCAAATTAGGCTGAGAGCCAGCACTTTTTGAACGTCAAGTTTTACAAAAGACAGTCCCCCAAAACGCCCGCCCGTCACCACTTCCTAGTGTTTTAGCGGAGAAGAAGTGGCCAACAAACTCCCCAGCAACACATCTCTCTCTGTCTGTTACGTTTTAAGAACTTGAGTTAGGGTATTTTACTAAAAAAATCTAATTAGTCCGTCAGATAGATATTCAAAAAATATTAAACACGCATTTTTTCTTTTTTCGCGTAAACAAAAGATGAAGATGATATAGTGCCACGATGAGATGATAAAACACGCGTGACGTCACTATGATGGTACAATTTTACCAAGCCACATGACGTCACGCGTGTCTTCAACGCGCTGTATCGTCTTCATTTTTTGTTAACGTGAAAAAAGTAAAAATACGTGTCCAATATTTTTTTTTAATCTATCTGACGGACTAATTAGATTTTTTTAGTAAAATACCCTATTAAAACATGACACGAAAAAAAAACATATTTTCACTTGTTCATTAATACTCCGCTCTAATTGGTCGTAGCGTGATGTTCCTATAGCCTTCCTCGATAAATGGGCTAAAATGTATGTTTCTAATTCGAACCAATAGTTCCTGAGATTTGCGCGTACAACCAAACAAACTAACTCTTCAGCTTTATAATACTAGTATAGATTTTAAAACGCTCACAACCCTGTGTTTTTAGGGTACCGTACTTCAAAAGGAAAAAACCGTACCCTTATAGGATCACTTTGTTTTCCGTCCGTCTGTCTGTCAAGTTTTAAGATTTGATAACGTTTAAATTGCGTCTTATCTTGTTTCTAATAAATATCTATGAATAAAACGAGAAACTCACTGACTTTTTTAATTTGTATGGAAACTTTTTCAATGCCGACTCTACTGGTTTTCTTTTCTATGATGCCATATTTAAATTGGTTTATGAAGAATGCCTTTGAGCAACAACTTCAAGACGTCTAAGATAATTCTTGAAAAGTACTGTATTTTTCGAAACCCACACTCAAATTCCTAGAATTTCAATTTGAATTTCGTTCAGCCTTCCGAATCAATTAGGTAATGTCTATTGTTATTCCTGTACCTTTTCAAGGAGATCTTGTTCATAGAATTCTTAGAAACTTTTATGCCTAGCCTTAAACAATAATTTTGAAGACAATGGAATTAGTCTCAAAATTCAATGAATCCTTTTAAGACTGCTCTTTTGATAACAGCTTTTAAAGGTACCAAACATTAAAGACATGGCGCCGATAGCATGAAGTTAGTAATTTGAAAAGGCGAAATTATTCTTTACTTCGAAAGGTCAAGGTAAAAGGGAGAGTGTCTTTTTTTGACAACTTTAAAGGACACAGCACCGTATCAACTCGGAAAAGTATCATAACCGTACCACCTTTCGCCTCGACGTCAAATAGGCGTCAACTTAACGTAGGCACGTAACCAAAGCGGATCAGCAGCTCCAGTACCTCGACGCGGCTACGGCCAGGCTACGTCGCCGCGCTTACGGCTAGGCAGCACCACGCTTGTCCCGAGACGAGGCGATTACGTTACGATTCCGATTAGTGTGCCTTCCAGTAGGGAGTTTCATACAAATAATACTGTACTACTCAAGTTGATACGGTTTCGACCCCTTTCCGAGTTTCACCTAATTTATTTGATTGCAATTAAGCACGTCGTATTAAATGGGACTTAAATTTTACTTAAAAAAAATTGCTGCACGGTAGGTGCACCTGAGCCCAACCTTTTCGGAATATAAGCACTTCATTTTGTTAGTTACATTTCCTGGGTCGCTCTATATGCCGATTTCCTCGATTTTATCGATCGTCTCCTTTAGCGATCGGAAAATATCAAGGTGTGAATGTGATGATATGATGTGATGTCATCACACTTATCGATCGAATAAGATATCCTCAGTAGATCAACAAATTAAATTACTTGTCTTTTTCACTCTTGGGCTATTTTGTTTGATCACACACATGTCACTCGTCATAAATTTATTATATACTTCAATGTACACCTCATAACAAGCACAGGAAAAACTAGAGAAAAAATCAAAGGAATCTTAAATAACTTTTTATTATTAAAAAAAAGACGAATTTAGGACCACCTCTTTGTTTGAAGGCAGTTAAAAAGCACTGAGCCAGTGAAAGTAAACTGAAAACAGTAGAAAGAATGAGACTGGTTCCCGTGGGATCTTAAGACCGTACTTTTGCAATTGAATATTTTAGCTCCTTCAGTTGCTACCTGAAACTTTAAAACCTTATTCCGTTGTTACCAAAAATATCTGTTACATGTTCTTAGCACTTACGGCTTCAGACAAGCGCCGCGGCCCTGGAACGCAAAGCGCGTTAGGAAGAACACGGATGGTTTTAGTCAGTAAGAGTCTGACACTCCCTTCCGCTCCACTCAGAGTGGATGGAGTCATTTGATGATTTCTCATCCTTAAAAAAATATCTTCTGTTGGAGGTACCTACTAAATAAAATAACCATCCTTTAGCTTCGCCGTAGTCGGATAACTTAAAGTGGTTATAAATAACCACCTCTTTGTTTGAAGGCAGTTAAAAAGCACTGAGCCAGTGAAAGTAAACTGAAAACAGTAGAAAGAATGAGACTGGTTCCCGTGGGATCTTAAGACCGTACTTTTGCAATTGAATATTTTAGCTCCTTCAGTTGCTACCTGAAACTTTAAAACCTTATTCCGTTGTTACCAAAAATATCTGTTACATGTTCTTAGCACTTACGGCTTCAGACAAGCGCCGCGGCCCTGGAACGCAAAGCGCGTTAGGAAGAACACGGATGGTTTTAGTCAGTAAGAGTCTGACACTCCCTTCCGCTCCACTCAGAGTGGATGGAGTCATTTGATGATTTCTCATCCTTAAAAAAATATCTTCTGTTGGAGGTACCTACTAAATAAAATAACCATCCTTTAGCTTCGCCGTAGTCGGATAACTTAAAGTGGTTATTTATAACCACTTTAAGTTAGGCCTTCCCTGCTATGTTTACAACGTAGGTTTCTGCACAAATTCTGTTGTGCCCGCTAATTACATTAACCCAAGTCTATATAAAGGTTCTTTTCGAGGGTCACTCTAACGCGACCTGAAACAATTTCAACGAAATCGCCCAACTTGGGGGTCGACCACCCCCAGAAGCAAAGTTACGCGTGGTTTATACCGAGCCCCACGAAAGCAGAGTTACGCCTGGTTTACATACAGCCCAGAACTTTCAAACATTTTGGGACTTACAAACTATTTTGCTTCTATAGAAAATTTTGGAGAAACATACAGATTAAGTGTTGATTGAGAAGTTGTTTGGGATAACTTTTGCGGTAGTTTGAACAGTATTGTTAATCGTTTGGCTGTCAACCACGTTCCTTCGAACTATGACAATACTTGAGTGTTGAAATTACTCCTAAAAAAATAAAGCTAGGTGAAATCAATAACACAGGACACTTTTCTTCATATTATTGCTCGTACGTATACTATAAAGTGTCTTGTTCTATTATTGCTTACATTAAACACCCACGAAAAAATGGGGATCATATATGGGATGAATATGAGAAGGTCGCAGTGCCCTTTTTGGAAGGAAAATATTAAAAAAATGCTCTACAATGGAACTAGCTTTGTAATTGCACGTTTTTTGCTACACCCACGTTCCATCCGTGGGAGTAACCATTCTTCTTTGGGAACAATCGGTATGAACAAAGATAGGTCAGCAGATCGATCTTTCGTATTAGTACGGTGATATAGAATAGATTTATTTTACTCGACATATTCAACCTTTAAGGTGATGCTGACATGCGCATAACTGGTCAAAATGTGTGTTTTTTTTTTTTTTTTTTCATAATTTTAAAATAAATAGTTTTGAAGTTATTCCAGAAATTAGACCAAAAATAACCATTTTATCAGACTTTTCGAAAATGACCGTCCTTGTCCGATTTACCCGTTCAAGGTCTCCGCCACTTGTCGCTCTTAGAATTGAAAACTAAAACATTTACAAAACAAAAATACTTGATCAATTGCGTGCTCTATGACAAATTCATGTCATTTTAGACACTTGATGAACCCATGTTAGAGTGGTAATTTATTTGCAATGTGACAGATAACGGTACCTTTTCGCCCCACGAGAGCTTCTCAATTTATTAGATATATTTATATTCACACTGTATATAGACATAATACATTTTCTTCGCCATTTTTAGAAATTGAAAGTGTCATCATAATAAATCATAGCTTGGTTTATTGTCATGCAGGATGAGAGGTGTTAGGCAGTAGTGAACTGTTGTGGGGTGATTGATTGCAGTCCAATTTTATTATTGTATATCAACCATTGTAACGTGTATTTTATCCGTGTTATGTATTTTTTATGTGGCAACCGAGGCTGAGAGACTCAAAAAGTGACAATCGATCAGCAAAAGATATTCAAGATTCCCTAAAAATCTAACCATTTTTACCGTTTAAAATGCTGATTGGTGGATTTTAGATGAATATATTGTAATCTTCTAATTAATATTGAAACTAAGCATGTGTTTTCTATATCTATACTTCTATACTTATTATTATTATTATTTATTTATTATATATAATATTATAAAGAGGAAAGATTTGTTTGTTTGTTTGTTTGAAATGAATAGGCTCCAAAACTACTAAACCGATTTGAAAAATTCTTTCAACAATGGATAGCTACATTATTAGGGAGTAACATAGGCTATATTTTATCCCCGTACTCCCACGGGAACGGGAACTACGCGGGTGAAACCGCGTGACATCCACTATTTTTAAATAAAGTGATTGTCCCTAGTACAACATATTTGAGATTGACCCCAAGATATTTAGTTGCATATGGACACATACATTTTGGACTTTTTGACAATCTGACACAACCAGCAACAACGATTGTCAAAAAGTACACTACCACCCCCAAGAGACAATTTGTCTGGAGCCTCTTTTTCTGTATAGTGAGTAAATTCGTCTTTTAATAAATTATGCTCCAAGTTATCTAGAATGCTAGAAAACCTTTTTGTTGCCCTGAGTATCTTAACCCGAATCAAAATAACTTACGCTTAACCCTAACACTTCCCAGAATAAAAAAGGTCACCAACTTGTTGGTAAAAGTTTTTTTGTAGTTAATATTTAGGCTATACTCTAGACCCTAATAAAACAATTTCTGAATAAAAAATATGAGCACAAATTCCCAATATTTGAGATAACTCCAATAAACCTTTGGGGGTTCGTATGTTAGTATTTAGGCTACAGGGATTGAATCATTGTTTTATGTTTTAGTAAACCGAGTCTGTAGTGAAACATATTGTGCTTGTTTAGGACCAATAGTAAAAGTAGTGATAGATCGTAGCCAGGTGGTAAGGGCAGCCATTTTATGGACCGTTTTACGAGTGTGTTCGATACCGAAACGTGTTTGTGAACACATTTTTGGATACGTTGTTCAATATTTATGTGAGAAGGTAGCGTGGTATCAAGAACGATAAATTTTTAGGGTTCCGAAAAAAAAACGAACCCTTATAGGATCACTCGGGTGTCTGTCTGTCCGTCTGTCACAGCCAGTTTTGTCCGGATCCACTAGACCGATTCTGTTGAAATTTGGTACACATATGGACTTCTATGACCCAAACACGGACGCGTTACGTAAATTATTAAATTTTTAGTATGGGTCAAACTAGAAAATTAAAAAAAAAAGTTTTTTGAACAATATCGTGTGACATATCAAATAAAAGGGCTTACAGTGAGGGTTTTAATTATATTTTTTTCATGATTTTAAAATAAATGGTTTTGAAGTTATTCAAGAAATAAGACGAAAAATGACCATTCCCTCCCCTTACCTCCGAAACTACTGAGACTAAAATTTTGAAAAAAATGGAGATAATAGATCTTTACCTAAAAATTACAGGAAAACCTATTAGAAGTCTGTAGTGTTAAAATAACATGTTAAAAAAATTAAATTCGTTCGGAACCCTTTGCACGCGTGTCCGACTCGCACTTGGCCAGTTTTTTTCTTTTGCGATTCAGTTTTCAAGACTTTAATATCACATTTTTTGTCAAAAACCTTCTTGTTTTCACTGCATATAAAAAGTCGTTTTAAATCACAAAAAAGTCAAGAAATAATTCTATACCACACTAACAGAACAGAAAAACAGGAAATAAGAGAATTTGTAAGAAACCATTTTTTTTTTTCTTTTTTAAGCATGGGAATTCAGACTTTTACTGACTAAAGTCCATCCGTGTTCCTCCTAATGCCCTTTGCGTTCCAGGGCCGCGGTGACTCTTTCATAGAACTTCAACAACCCCGGCAAGTACTAGTCTTAGCCGACAACGAAACTCTATAATCAGACTATCGAAAACAAACAAACGCATCGAAGCGTAAAACATTCCTTTGAGAATAGCAGAAAACCCTGTACTCAAAGATGCATAGCCGGCCAATACAAGACTGCGACTCAAAGTAAATTCTCTGAAAACATCAATACTGTCCGCTGAACGTTTGCTGGCCCAACATGGACCATTGTGTGCGCCTGTGCATACGCCGGACTCCGAAGTGGTCGCTAGGGACGGAAAACAAACATGCCATAAATAGGATTGAAGATACTGTGCTTCTCAAGTGGATGTCTGTAGTGTTTGGTTATAGAGGAGTGCTGTTTTGATTGTGTTGTGAATAATGGACGCTGTTTCAATACTGAGATCGTTTTGGTTTAAATTATGCTGCGTACAGAGCAGTGGTGGCCGAGTGGTAATGGCTTCGACTTACGAGTTGTAGGTCGCGGGTTCAAACCCAGCCAGGCACATTACTTTGTGTAATTTATTTCATCACCACTGCTCTCAGAACGGTGAAGGAAAACATCGTGAGGAAACCGGCATGTCCTAGAACCAAAAATTCGAAGACATGTGAAATTCACCAACCCGCATTGGGCCCGCGTGGTGGATTACGGCCCATTCCCTCTCCTAGAGAGGAGGCCTGAGTCCCAACAGTGGGAAAATTATAAGGCCGACTATGCTATGCGTACAGACTGATGAAAGGTAGCATGCAATGCAACGTGAAAGAAGCATTTCATCAGTGTGCACGCGTGTATCTGCTTCCGCTGTGCGCGCGAATGTAGAGTCTGCTAAGAACACGCTTTCTTCACTTCAAGATTCATCCGTAGCGGTGTCTATATCAGCAGTGCGATTCTATAAATATGTCTAAAAGAAAGCCTGGGTGAAGCGATCACAAAGTGAGCTGTCAATCCATGTAATCAAGTTAGAATGACAGCTCACTTCGTGATCACTTCACCCATGCCTTCACTTCGACATGTTTACAGAATCGACCGGCTGGTTCAGTTCGTGTTCGCGCGTGTCTCAACAAAACCCGTCCACACCAACGCTCTGAGAACACTGCGCGGGTTGGTTTGAAAACCCGACAAATCACTGATTCGCTCCGCGCGCGATTTGAAATGCTCGTAGTGTGCGCATAAAATGCACAGTTCGCGCGCGCAAGGCGTATTGACTATGAGAATTGTTACAAACTGTGTTACATCATCATATCAACCGAAAGAGGTCCACAGCTTGACATAGGCCTCCCCCAAAGGGAGGGGGGTGTTGCCACAATCGCCACTGTTGGCAGGCGGGTTGACGATCGCAGTGTATGGTGTTGAGTTTTACAGAGAACGCTGCTACCCATTTTCTGGCGAGTCCCTTAGTCGCCTCTTACGACATCGACACTCACGGGAAGTGATGGGATGGTATTATTCTTTTACGGCACCCTACGGCATCGGCCGACACCATGCGGCGTTACATAGCATGATACATTGCACTAATGTGGATGAAAAATTCTTTCATGTCATGTTACGTTGCTCATGTCTGTACGCAGCTTTAGAAGACTTACTGATCCACGGAACTTCGTCTGCGTCATATTTTTCATTAATGCTCTGCTCCTTTTGGTTGTAGTGTGTGTGTGCCTTATTCGATACATTTATCAACGAAGGCAATAGGAAAACTCTTTAATGTTGGATAGCCCATTGCAGTTCATACCAAGTTCCTGAGATTAGCGGGTGCAACCAAACAAACTCTTCAGCTTGTATTGACAGAGGATATAAAGTACAGAAAACAGACACAATATAGGTTTTTAATTTTTGAACATGTTTCGTTAAAAAGATCTTTTGCAAGAAATATAGCTACAAGAATAGGGGGCGGCTTGTCATCTAAGCGGTATCTCGGAAGCTTAATCATACTTCTGCGTATTCAAATCATCATCATCTGCCTAGCCTTTTCCCAACTACATTGGGGTCGGCTTCCAGTCAAGCCGGATTTAGCTGAATACCAGTATTTTACGTACTTCTGCGTATTCAAATAATAGGCTTTAAATCATAATATTAAGATAGATGCAAACCATGTGCAAACTCATTCAAAGTATTTTATAAAAATCAAATTAGAGCCTTTTTGGAAAAGAAGAAGATCGCACTATTGCTTCTATGAAGCTGTATTTTTGTTCCATCTCTCCCTGTACAGTCATGAATTCATGATGTTATGTTACGCCATATGCTAAAGTTCAAGCCAAACAAATTCAAAGAAATAGGAAGGAAGGAACTCGTATTTTATCAGACTTTTCAAACGGGTGCCCCAATTTGCACGACAGGCCATTTTTACATTTCATGTTTGCACCTTGAATTCGTTTCAAAAGTTTTGCATGCAATACGACCACGGTACATTGGAAATCATCCAAGAAGGTCGGAGCATTTGGAAATTGTAATAAGTCGCGGTGAAAACTGCAACTGATACTAAAAGTGCTGAGTTTTATTTCTAAAAACCGGTCAAGTGCGAGTCGGACTCGCTCACGAAAGGTTTCGTACCGTAAACCGAAAAAACACGTTTCTTGAGTGAGAGCCACCTTTTATTTCTGATTTAATTTAATTTTTATTATTTGTTGTTATAGTGGCAATAAAAATACACACTCTGTGAAATTTTCAACTGTTCAATTTACGATTACGGTTCTTGAGATACAGCCCGCTGACAGACATATGGATGGACAACGAAAGCTTAGTAATAGGGTTCCGTTAGTTACTCTTTGCGTACGGAACCCGTAAAACTTTGTTTTTACTTTTGCTGTCGTTTGTGCATACATTTTCGTTTTAAAGTGTTTTCGACTTGTAGCAGTATTGTGAGATATTGCTGTTTGGAAACTTTCGATGTTCTTTGACCGCACTTGCTCGATGACTGTTCAGTAGTAGGTTGCTCTGTACAAAACAGTTTATTTCTACCAAAATTATTTACTGCATATTTTTTATTTTGACAAAATTTCTACTAGCTTTTGACCGTGACTTTACTCGCGTTATTGTAGATTTTCGAAAAAAATCTACTAACGTAGGTCGAAGAGACCCTGGAGCCGGTAAAAAATTTCAAAATTGGTTTACCGATTTAAGCGTGAAAATGTAGCAAACCAATTCTTTCCGCAATTTTTAATATTACTTAAGATTTATTTTCGTAGATTTATCAGGCTTAACTGGAAGCCGACCCTAATATGGTTGGGAAAAGGCTAGGCAAATGATGATCTTCGAAGATTTATTAAGCATTAAAAGGGCAGAATAGTTCATTGAGGGTTATCCAATAAATTTGGTAGAGTTTTGTCAAACTATAGATACCAGCTCTAAATATTTGCCCCAGTTTCGAGCTCTAGTTTTTAATTAAAACCCCAGATAATTACAAATGGATCTTTCAAAAGAAATTGTGTCAACAGATTCTTTGTACCACAAGGTTATTATTAGCAGGATTGGTCCTATTCATCAATTGGCTATCAGCATGATCCATTCAGACTCTTGTTATTTATTAGGATTACGGAACTGAAAGGAACCAACTAAACCCTATTATTAAGCCCTTGGTATCCTTGAGGAGGAACTCGTGGCTAGATAATAACAGCCGCACGGGTAGATCTTCAAGATTAAGCAACGCTTGCCGAGGTTGATCTGTAGATGGGTGACCATCTTAACATGCCAAGTTTGTTCCGTGCCTCGGAAAACACGTTAAGCTGTTGGTCCCGGCTGCCATTTGTAGATCTTTGGCAGTCGTTACGGATAGTCAGAAACCAGTAAATCTGACTCCAGTCTTGCCATGAATTACCATGTTACCCCGTTAATGGGTTGTGGAGGTCTGATTGCTAGCCGCTAAAAAAAAAGGCTAGGCAGATGATGATGGTGTCCGTCCGTCTGTCCGTCAGCGGGCTGTATCTCATGAACCGGTGAACTCCTTGATCCAGCCACCTTATGAGAACTTCCTTTGTATTGGTCGAGCCTCGTGGCTATTAAGCCTATGGGTGACACGACTGTCGGTACAATGATGGCTGAATCCACATTCCCTATATCTTCCTCTAATAATAAGTTACCGTAGTCATAATTAAGCAAATGATATTTTTAGGGTTCCGAAAAAAAAACGGAACCCTTATAGGATCACTCGGGTGTCTGTCTGTCTGTCTGTCTGTCTGTCCGTCTGTCACAGCCAGTTTTCTCCGGATCCACTAGACCAATTCTGTTGAAATTTGGTACAAATATGGACTTCTATGACCCAAATACGGACGTGTTACGTAAATCATTAAATTTTTAGTATGGGGGTCACTTTTGGGGGTCAAACCAGAAAATTTAAAAAAATGTTTTTTCAACAATATTGTGTGACATATCAAATCAAAGGGCTTACTGTGAGTTTTAATTATAGTTTTTTTTTTCATGATTTTAAAATAAATGGTTTAGAAGTTATTCAAGAAATGAGACGAAAAATGACCATTCCCCCTTATCTCCGAAACTACTGAACCTAATTTTTTTTTGATAAAAATGGAGATAATAGATCTTTAAGTACCTAAAGATTACAGAAAAACTTATTAGAAGTCTATAGTGTTAAAATAACATGTTAAAAAAAATAAATTCGTTCGGAACCCTTTGCAACGCGAGTCCGACTCGCACTTGGCCAGTTTTTTTTACATAAACGCTAAGCTTAAACACCAGTATTGATATAAAAACGGCATATTACTTAGAATTCCAGTATCCTACAGCATAGTTTTTCAAAGCAATACTCAAAATGTGAACTACGATTCACACAGGACCACACCCACAAAAGTAACATCGCACATCTGACATTTTACAAGGTTGGTTCCAATTAACTACCTACTTCAATACGTAAGATACTCGATGCACACAACCTGATTAAGAACCATCGAATCTCAGTAATAATTTATTTACCAAAAACCTCAGCCTAGATATCACCAGTGGGTCCAGGGGGGGACTTGGGGACTGTCCCCTATTCATTTGGACCCGAAGTGGCGGCGCGTGGTGTTCCCGAGCGCCCCTCTTTGACGTCGCGGGGGGAGACAAACACCTCACTCCCCCTGCTGACCCGAGGTGGCCCGCAGAGGCGGGCCCGGCACCAGCCGGGGATTACGGAAGTCGCATAAGTTCCCACGATCCCCGGCGTAGGTGAGAGATGGAAAACCGAGGTGGTTTTAGTCAGTAAGTGTCTGACAGACCTCTCCACCCGCTCCAGGGCGGAGGACATCCATGAGGATTTCCCCCGTTAAAAAAAAAAAAAGATATCACTAGTGTTATTTCAATAAAAATGGTATCTTCTTCGTATTTGGAAGTCCTGAATCTTAAAGGTTAGTTGTAGGTACAAAGTGTTGGGGTTTTCGTCGTTGACGATACTCCAGGTGTACGTAGTCGTTGTAGGTAAATAATTAACACTAATAACATTATTTAGTAGTAGTAGTTTATTGAGAAGAAGACTTAACTATTTCTATTTATGAGTATGTTTGGCGTCTAAGTCGCACGTTATGTAGTTGTTACTAGTAATAATTTACCTCAAGTTAGTGGTTTTGTTACGACTCGCGTTAGTTGTTTTGAAACGTATAAATGTAGAGCGCATCACGACAATTCGCTGTATAAGCATAATGGGCTCGTTCACTGAGCGATAATTAAAATTTTAACTAAGAAGCAAACACAGAGGACCACAAAAACTCGATTTTTCCTGAATAGTGGTTAATTGACCACTGTGCAAAATTTTTTTTTTTTCCAAATTTCCAAAACTAGCTAGCTTGCCCACGCCGAGACGCGTCTTCTGAAACCTCAAACGTGCGGCTGGCTCACAAAGAACTTAAAAAAATAAAGCGTGTTTATCTAACTTCTCGCAAGGTTGGTTCCAGTCAATGCTACCAACTTTATATGGACACAATCGGATTAAGAACTAAAATATCTCAGTGATAATAATTATAATCTGAACCCTAAAATCGTTTCTATAAAAATGGTATGTCTTTCAAGCGAAGAAATCCTGTTTCTTGTCATCTTGAAAGAAAATTTTCCGAAGCAATACTCAAAATTTCTACGAAGGAAACACACAGGACCGCACCCACAAAAGCAAAATTGTTCATCTGACTTCTCACAAGGTTGGTTCCAGTCAATGCTACCAACTTCAATATACGAACACAATCGGATTGAGAACAGTTGTATCTCTATTGCTTTCAGAAGTACCACTCTAGTAACGAATCGATAGTTAGGAGAGCTCTAGTAGTTTATTTGACAGTCAGAAGTGGGTTTGAAAGGAAGTTTATTTGATTGTGATAAGGACCAATAACAAAAGGCATTGTCTTTGACTTTGGAGTAACATTGTTGTTGAATTGATATTTAATTAAATAATCTATATAAATAAAAATGCCTCCTTGGTCGAGTGGTTTAGGCGTTTGCTTTATGACCCGGTAGTCGTGGGTTCGATTCCCACGTGAAGCATACTTTGTAAAGTTGTTTCCAGTTTGGCTAGGACATTGCAGGCTTGAATCACCTGATTGTCTGATAAAAAGATGATTCCGTGCTTTGGAAGGCACGTTGAGCCGGTGGTCCTGGCCGTCAAATGGCGGTCCTCAAATAAACCATGTCAGAGGCCCTTGAGGCGGTTTAGAAACTCTGACAATAGGGTATGTGGGGTCGTTAGACCTTACTGACCACACGATAAAAAGAAGAAAAAGAAGTAGCTGAGTCCCAGTATTTAAATCTAAATCAAAATTTAAATCAGAACATAATTCCATACAAAATTGTTAGTAAAGCTTAAAACTATGTTAGTATCTTATTCAAATTATCCATTTTTTTTACATTGTATAGGAGACCACCAGAACTGTTTACTTTATTCCAGTGCCTCACAATAGGATACTCAGCTCTATCCGTTATGGTCTTTAGAAGGCCACTGGAGCTGCCCCGCACACGACGCATCAGGGAGGCCACCCTCTTGCGCACTAATGCTCTAAAGCAGTCTGTGTTGGTCTCCGCAAACATCCCCGATGCACAACAGTATCGCGGCAACCCCATCAGTATCCTAAACCCATTATTGTAGAGGATCCGAAGGACATTGAAAGCCTTTTGCATTTTAGCCTTGGCTAGACTATTTTCAAATATTTTTGTGCTAAAAAAACAATTCAAAAGAATACATCACTGTTTTTCATCCACTAATTCCATTACCCAGTTACAAATGAACAAATCATTCAATTTACTATTTCGTAAAATATACGGAACCAGAAAACAAAAGCCTATATTTCATTAATGTTCCAACTCTATATCGCCGACATCCATTTGTCAAAAGAGGATTAAAATAATAAATCCTTTGATAAAATGTTTCCGGTTTTGCAAACTAATTAAACGGCTTTTAGAATTATTATTAAAACGTGTTTTATTTAATTTTTTTATAAAGAAATTCTACTGGGAATTATCTATTTTGCGTTCAACTGAAAATTACCTACATAAAATAAGCATTGATTGAGTTCGATTACACAGTAATTTAAGAAAAACTATTACGTATTTAACCGAGGGTTTATAGTATAGTGCCCCACTGAAGCACTACTTTAATCTATATCTTTTCCATATTTTTTGACGACGCGGTTGGTGCAGTGGTTGAGCGATTGACTGCTGCGCTGCGTGTCGCGGGTTCGATTCCCGCACGGGACAAATATTTGTATGGCCTACAGACAGTTGTTCCGGGTCTGGCTGTTTGTGTATGTGAGTTTGTATGTTTGTAAACGCACCCACGATACAGGAGAAATCCTAATGTGCGGCAACGTTTTTTTTTTTTTAATAAATAAATAAAAAAAAGGACGAGTATATAATATTATAAATCGGAAGTTTAGATGTTTATAACTCAATTACGTCAAACCGACTGAACAGATCTTGATGAAATTTGGCACAGAGGTATAGTCTGGAATAAGACATAAGATGGATCATTCACGCGGGCGGAGTCGCGGGCGGTAGCTAGTAACTTTATAAATTTAATACCAAGCAATCAAAGGAAGTTTTGAAAAAAAGTACCAACGCAAGTCCGCGCGGCACTACCTCGCTCCGTAAAAATGGACAGAGACAGTCCGTACTCGTTACTCCGTTCCGCATTACTCCGTCGCTCCGTGCCGCTGCCTCACTCCGCGTCAATGGTTTGGCAGCCTAAGGCCTTCGCCACACCCGACGGAAATTCCGTCGCGGATCTTCCGCGTCGTTACGCCAATACATGTTATTGCGTATAAATGAACAATAACGGGCACACTACGCGGAAGATCGGTCACTCCGTCGCGGCCCGCTCGCCCTCTACGTCTGGGGGGCTACTCTCTAACGCAATCCGTAGTTTCGGGCTTAGTTGCGGGCGGGCATTTTCTACTCCGTATTACCTAACCACTGAGAACTAACACTGAGAGATAACACGATTTGACAGTTACTGTGAAATCGTGTTGTCATTCATTCTCAGTTCGGGTTCCGGACTAATCGTAAGTCTGTAGGTGATACGGAGTAGAATACGCCCGCCCGCAACTAAGCCTGAAACTACGGATTTCGTTAGAGAGTAGCCCCCCTGTTCCGGATTTACCGCAACGGAAGTCGGCGTCAGAATTTCCGTCAAGTGTGGCGTAGGCCTAAGGCTTGCGATCAGCTAGCTTAAACTACAAGGCAGCGGACTAAACAGTAAATTACAAACTAACTCGATAATCGTATTCCTGCATGTTCAAAAAGCCGTGAGAAAATATCTACAAGCACCATGTGTTCTCGCGCTCCAACTAATCCCTAACACATGTGCACAGGATAAGGGGGACTTAATCCCCGTACAATCCCTCTTTTATTGATTTCCCTTTTTGTACGGAAAACCCTCCTGGATCCAGAAAACAGTGACCAAAGGTATATTTAAAAAACTGGCCAAGTGCGAGTCGGACTCGCGTGCCAAGGGTTCCGAACGAATTAAAAATTTTGTACGGTGAATCCTACTGGTTCTAGCAAACAGTGACCAAAGGCATTGTTAAAAAACTGGCCAAGTGCGAGTCGGACTCGCGTGCCAAGGGTTCCGAACGAATTAAAAATTTTGTACGGTGAACCCTATTGAATCCAGAAAACAGTGACCAAAGGCATTGTTAAAAAACTGGCCAAGTGCGAGTCGGACTTGCGTGCCAAGGGTTCCGAACGAATTAAAAATTTTGAACATTATAGACTCTCAATATAAAACAAAAGGTCACCCACCCACAAACCGACTACAACTAGCGTTGCTTAACCTTGAAGATTGACTTATTCGGCTTTTGACACCAAAAGACGAGCTTTCTTAATCCTTACTTCCTTACTTTATAATATACTAGTGGACGTCACGCGGTTTTACCCGCGTGGTTCCCGTTCCCGTGGGAGTACGGGGATAATACAGCCTATGTTACTCCCTGATAATGTAGCTATCCAATGCTAAAAGATTTTTTCAAATCGGTCTAGTAGTTTCGGAGCCTTTTCAATTCAAACAAACAAACAAATCTTTCTTCTTTATAATATTAGTGTAGATATATATTATTTATTATCCTTATCCTTACTTCCTTACTAATATTATAAATGCGAAAGTAACTCTGTCTGTCTGTCTGTCTGTCTTTCTGTCTTGCTTTCACGCCAAAACTACTAAACCGATTTCAATGAAACTTGCTACAGAGAAAAGCCATAGGCTACTTTTCATCCCGGGAACATGTTCCCTGGGGATCACGCGGGCGAAGCCGCTGGAAATAATTATGAAAATCGTCACCATCATCATATCAGCCGAAACGTCCACTGCTGGACATAATCCTCCCCCAAGTGTCGCCAAAATAATCGGTTATTTGCGTCTCACATCCATCATTCGATCGACAATAGGAACCATTAACCTGCACAAATTTCTTTCGTAGTACTTACTATAACATGTTAAACGTCTTGGCAACTCAGATTACTGAGTTCCTATGCGTCTTCCGTCTTGTGGTTGAGAGTAATTGTCGCAGGTTGTCTTGTGACAAGGTACAGTTGTCAACTTGGCATTTGGCAAGAGGACCTTAGCTTGCAGACACTGTGCGAGAAATTATTGCTTGTAATAGTAGTTCTTTCGTCAAAGGTTTCAGTCTAGTATCAGCAGTTGTTGTTTTCTACTTTATTTTCAGCCAGTTCCTTCCCATTGTAAAGCAAAATTCCTCACGGCTTTGGGCAAGTGTGGACCAAGCCTGTGGATAGGTCAGTGTCAGTAGAACAAGATCCTATTCCAATCCTAAGCCTGTTTCGTATCATGGGCCTTTAAGATTCTCATGATTTGATGATTCTCATGATTTGAGATGATGGTCAAACGCCCGCCTATTTTAAATAAAAAAGAAAAGAACAAGACGAAAAGAAAAAAAAAACATTAACTTAAAATGTCTCTTGAATTAGCCTAGTACCAAAGAGGTTGCCTAGCACTAAAATAAATACAGACACCAAGAAAAAATTTCTTTTGAATATTTGGAATAAAAAACAAATCTCAAAGTTGGTAGACTTCTAGACACTAGGGAATTCTTCTACCATAAAAAAAAAAATGTGTATTTCATCAACTTATGTAAGTAACATTACAACATTAGGAACTACCTTTTAAGCAAAAAAGAGTGCTTGTAGTAGGTAGTTCCGCTCCTCTAGTTTACAGTAGTGGTACATACATTTTAAAACTAGTGACAATTTTAAACTAAGTACATAGTAAAAAAAAACTATTTAAAATAAACTAAACTTCAATATAATACAATATTATTAAATAGGTTAATCTTATGTTAGATTCCTGTAGTAGCAAGAAATAAAGGCTATTTTTATTTCATTTTATTTATAAACTTCAATAAAGAATATTTAAAATAAAAAATAAAAAAAGTTAAGCTCACTCAGTTCGCACACTGGGTGTGTGTGTGTGTGATGGTGTGTTTGTGAGGGGTCTATGTATGTTTCTAATTATTTGAATGCATATAGGATCGACTCGATTTCGGCGTAACTCTTGTTTGTCAGCCATTGAGTGACTGTTTTTGTTTTATATAAATCTATAGTCACTTCTCATATTAGCACAAGGTCAATTTGCTTCGGGCCATTAAAAACTTATAAAATACTAGAAAAATTGAAGAGAAAAATAAATAAAAGCAAAGATACCTGGATCTGCTGTTATCAGGTAGTACCAACCTAATGCTATTAAAAAGAAGGAGTAGTAATTAATGCCTCTTGAGAAATAAAAACCAAATAAAAAAGTAATTGAATTGAAACAAAATGTTTGCAAAGTGATACTACTAACTCAATTATTAAGGAATGCTTAGGGAATTTGGCAAACAACAAAAGAGTATATTTTTTCTTAAACCATTTAGAAATAAATTTGTTTTAACAATTGCCAAAAAGGTTCTGGAACTTTGTTTACATTTACTCTTATTCAATCAACTCAATCAGAAATGAATATATATAAAATTATGAAGATTTAGAACGTTTTTCGGGTATCGGAACCAAAAATAACATTGTTAAAAGCGAAAATACGGTGTTTACGTCATCGAATAAATACACATTTTTTTCCTTATAATAGAAAGTAGCTTTGTCCCGAGATGTCGAGTCTACCTAGTCTTTCTTTAACCCAAAGGTGGATATCCCACCCACACGCACAAAACGTTTTGGGAACTCATTCATAGTGCGTACAGCTAAGGAGTGGAATTCCCTGCCAGAGTCTGTGTTTCCGGATAGCTACAACCAGGAAGTCTTTAAGACAAGAGTGAATAGGTTACTTCTAGGCAAACGTGCTCCATCTTCGACCGCATCATCGCTTACCATCAGGTGAGATAGTAGTCAAACGTATGCCTATCTATAGTAAAAAAAAGACTGGTAAAGAATGCCTTGTTGCATTAATTGTACGCCCGTGTACTACTATCAATATCCATAAAATTCTTCCGTTACTGACTGATTGAGTGACTGACAGACAACGCACAGCCGAAACTAATGGTCGTAAAAAGCTGAAATTTGGCATGAAGGTTTTTTGAAGAGTGTAGGGAAACACTGAGAGATGATTTCCCGAAATTCTTACGGTATCGGGCAAAAGCTAGTTGCACATAAAGTTTAAATAAATTAATAGCAGTTTGTCACAAAGTTAGTATAGTATAGTAGTCAAAGAAGTCGAAGGAGGACTTCCAAAAATTACATTTTACAAACGTATCAATAACTTTGACCTTTCATTGTACTCGTTTTGTTGAATGCCTATCGCTTAAACGCCAATTATATTTCAAAATTTCCAAAGCCTATATTCGAGGTACAAAATAAAACGAAAAAGGTCCCAAACCAGTCCTCGAACTGAGTACAATACAAATTATTTCAACACGTTTCTGTACCTCGCTCAAGTGACCCCAGGCGCTCATTGTGACCCCCAATATATTATGGCCGATAAAAGTTGACCAACATAAAAACAAAATATAACCAACACTACACAAGAACGTTTACGTCAAAACACATCGGCCTGGCCATAAAAAAAAGAAAAAAATCGGAACAAATGCCAGACGTATTTTTGTTACAAAGTTTTATTTGGGTTTTACGATATACTAATACTTACATACTTCGTATCTAATATATTGACGGCTTAGCTTGGAAGTAGGTCTTGTGGACATACCTCATAACACACAAGATTTTTTAGGGTTCCGAACATCCGTGAAAAACGGAACCCTTATAGGATCACTCGGGTGTCTGTCTGTCCGTCTGTCACAGCCAGTTTTCTCCGGATCTACTAGACCGATTCTGTTGAAATTTAATATACAAATGGATTTCTGTTACCGAAACACGGACGCGCCACGTAAATATATAAATTTTTACTATGGGGGTCACTTTTAGGGGCCAAACTTGAAAATTAAAAAAAAATGTTTTTTAGAGTGTATCGTGTTACTATAAAAAAAAAACGCCTACTGTAGGTTTTAATTATATTTTTTTCATAATTTTAAATAAGTATTTTTGAAGTTATTGTTAGAAATTAGGGCAAAAATGACCATTCCCCCTCCCTTATCTCTAAAACTACCGAGACTAAAATTTTGAAAAAAAAAGGAGATAATGATTCTATACCTAAAGATTACAGGAAAACCTATAAGAAGTCTGTAGAGTTAAAATAACATGTTAAAAATGAAATTGGATCAAAACCCTTTGCACGCGAGTCCGACTCGCACTTCGCCAGTTGTTTTAATGGTAAATCATCAAATGACTCCTTTCGCTCTAGCCGGAGCGAAAGAGAGTGTCAGACTCTTACTGACTGAAACCCATCAGTATTTCTACAAAAGCCCTTTACGATCCAGGGGGGCTACTCTCTAACGAAATCCGTAGTTTCGGGCTTAGTTGCGGGCGGGATTTTCTACTCCGTATCACCTAACCACTGAGAGCTAATGATAACACGATTTGACAGTTACTGTGAAATCGTGTTGTCATTCATTCTCAGTTCGGGTTCGGGACTAATCGTAAGTCTGTAGGTGATACGGAGTAGAATACGCCCGCCCGCAACTAAGCCCGAAACTACGGATTTCGTTAGAGAGTAGCCCCCCAGGGCCGCGGTGACACTGGAACTAATTTCGCAACCTATCATACAAGCGAGGACCGAGACCATCATGCTAATTGTTAGTTCTAGTTTATTCCCACGGCTTTGCCTACGTAAATGTCTAAAATATCAAATGCCCCAATCCAGGTCATATTCTACCCTTGTTTCTCTTAGTTTCGTTCAATTACGGTCAACCTCTAAGGTGTGATTTTTTAACAAACACATAAACATGCAAACATTTTCCTTTATAACATTAGTGGCATAAAAATACAGACCTTAAAGCGGGGTGAATAGAAACAAAATTTTAAAAGGAATTTTTAATTTACAGTGTAGTCCGTTTAGAACGAGTTCGCATATAACAACCAACCGTTTTCAGCGACGTAAGTATTGGCATATGTTTGGTTTTAATATGAGCCACTATGGAATTGTCAGTACGTTTAGTATTACTTCTGGTTCATCATCGTCATATCAGCCGAAAGACGTCCACTGCTGGACATAGGCTTCCCCCAAACTTCGCCACAATGACCGGTTAGTACGACGTAATATCACCGGTTCCTTGACCGTCGTTATAATCTACTGTATTTAAATTTTGCTTGCAGCATAAGGACTCCAATTTTTAAAACAATAGTAGTTTTAAAAGATTGATAAAGAAATATATAAATAAACCAATCATGTCGCATTCAAGTGTACCATTCAAACTTGTCTCTATTCATCATGCGTTTTTATGCATTTTCCCGATGCGTTTTCCCGATAGACAATTTTAGCATATTACCAAGATTTTATTTTACTTACATTATTTATGAATGACCTAACAATCTTTCATAAAAAAACTCTTCTCTTAAATTCAGAAATCTTAGGAACTTACTTATTGAGAGGCTGATATTAAATAATAGGCCGAAAGGGCAAGCCAAAAAGGTCAAGATTTTGGGTTAGCATATTATTTTTCTAGTTCCGTTTATACAGACCACTCAACTTTGCCAGCAAATAAGGATCTACGACTAAACTTAGGTCTTCATTATATATGGAGGTCTGGGTTTTGCAAATCGTCTATTCAGCCCGAAAACTCTTAGACCACTGATCTACTTTGAATGATAGCAGAAATATTTTTTGTTTGTGCTCACCAAATATTTCTTTATAGTCATTTATTTATCCAAATAAATCATTTAATTCAATTATCTACACTTAGATTATAAAGAGGAAAGATTTGTTTGTTTGTATTTTTGAAATGAATAGGCTCCGAATTGAAAAATTCTTTCACCATTAGAATCCTACATTATCCGTGATAAACATAGGCTTTAGGATATTTTCAAAAACGTTAGGGATCCGTATGAAAACTTCGATAATATAACCCAAGGTGTGAAAAATATACCAAAAAAGATCCTTACATCGCGTACGCTGTTGAAACTATTTACAATATAGCAAAGTAATGTACTACAGTTTTATAGAGGACATCAATATCTACAAAAAAGTCCGCAAGGGTATATATCTAACTATTATGGTTAAGTCACAACGACCGCTTTTTATTCAAATTATGGAAAAATGATGGGGTTAAATGGAATAGTAGTGATTTCAGTATCATGATGTTAATCCTTCTCTATTTAAATTGTTTAATAATTAAGGTTGCTCATGTAGATGGAAATTACACTTTAAATTATTCAAATTGGACTTTTCGTTTAAAAGTTACGACGAGTATAAAAATACTCTAAGTAAGAAAAATGTTCGATTTGAGCAAACTGCCCTACGTTTAGTCTATTAATAAGTAATTTACACACTACCCGAGGGTAGAGGGGAGATGAAGTTTGTGGAGTACCAACTAAACCCGCGCGAACGAAGTCACGGGTGAAGTGCTAGTTATAAATATTTTGAACATCAACATTTACAGCAAAAGGTAATTCTTATGGAGAAGAACGGTCATAGTAACCCTTCTCAAATACAAGTTTTACAATGTTTGGTATACATTAATATGCGAGGAAAAAAATTATAAATCAAAGAAACAACTTACGTTGTCAGCCGTTAAAATAAGTAAATACAAAAGAGTGAAAAGAACGTCAAAAGTTTTCTCTAATTAAAAATGAAACAAGAAATCTTTACCTTAACGTGTAAAGAAAATAATTAGTAAAAAAATACAATATGAGTTCAAAGGAGCCTTCGCAAAGAAAACTGTAATATTTCGTTTGTTCTTATTTATATTTTTATAACATTTCAAGTCATGTAGGCCTGTTTTCAAGAGCACTCAGAGGCACATGTATTTCTAAATATACTGGTATTGTATTTCTATATACTTCTTCATACACATCTTTATACACCAACACGGGTATTTCGGCGAACAACTTCAACTTATTTTACGATAATGTATCGGGAGTCGGAATGCTGTTCATTTTGTTTATTTTCTACGTGACCAGGTTTTTTGAGGCCAAAAAGGGTAGCATATGGGTTAGGGTACACTTCCACGGTTATGTGTGTCATAAGACCTTAACAGTCAAAGTTGGGTGCTTGTCATTCTGGAAGTGGGTGACGTGAGAGGATAAAATTGCTTGAAATAAAGCGAAAGGGTTCATAAGCCTATCTGTCATGCATGTGTGCACGGTCGTGCATTTTATATGGAGACGGTTTACGACTGCGTCACTTTCTCGGCAATCTTTTTTTTAAAAGATGTAAAAAGCTTCGTCAAAAGTAAATTGAGTGTGGTTATCAGTTGCTTGCTTCACATGGATGCAAATTATTGAATGTCAAAACTTTGAGTTTTCTTGCTGTTTTGTGAGTAAAATTTTAATACTAGGTATATACTATTCATACTGGTTTTTAGCTGAATCCGGTTTGACTGGAAGCTGACCCCGATATAGTTGCAAAAGGCTAGGAAGATGATGATATCCAATTCAGTAAAGTTTTAGCATAAATTCTCTAAAATGACGGTAAAAAGGCATCAGAATGTACGTATTGTGCAGTTAAGAATTAAGCCAAAGCTTATGCAGAAACACAAGAAAATCTCTTTGTTTTGTACTCTTGATTTACTTAATTGAATCTGCTGATACATACATGTAATTAATTATACGGCCTTATTTATAAAACAATTCTAATCTTAGTACCTAACTAGTAATGTTGGGTTAGTAATTTTAATCGTAGTATTTAAACTAAACATATGCTCAGATATTTTTAACCGACTTCCAAAAATGGAGGAGGTTCTCAATGGTTAGTATTTTTTTTTTAAATTATGTACACAGATTACTCCGGGGTTTCTAATCCGATTTCTGACCGAATTTTGCGATTCTTTTTTAATTCGATACTTGTCATTTGAACCCGTAAAAAATTTATTCAGTTTGGCTCAGTAGTTTTTATTTTATGAGCATTTTAATACTTTGTAATGTTTCTTTTATTTGGAAGTGGGTTCCATTTTCTTTTTTTGGAAAATTGGTTTTTATAATTAAGTCTGTATGATATCAAATTCAAGGCTTAATAAATACAGGCCCAACAGTCTGTCTAACCTTCATCTGGACTGAAACGAGTCGACAAAAAATATAGACAGACATTTGGATAATAGGAAAGTCTTCACAAAATATAATAATATATTTTGTGTCGTTTACTGATCCGTGTCGGGCTGAGGCTATGAAGGACATTTCTAGTCCTGTCCCGTCAAACCGTGACGTCAGCTCCGCTATTTGTCCCTCGTATATTGTTACTCGACTTTTTCGAGGAAACCTACTTTTTGTAAATGTTGTAGCTAATTTTTGTGTTAGGGTTTTTGTTGAAGTAACTAAATGAGCTTAGATAATTGGCGAAGATAGACACACAAATAAAGCAAAGGAAAGTACTGTGAAAGTGATGTGGTGGATGGATGCGGACTGCTCAAGATCGGGATGGTTGGCGCTCTTTGGGGGAGGCTCAGATTCAGCAGTGAGCGGAAATTGGCTGATAATTATGAGAGTAATGTAACGGTATTTAAAGGAGTAATGTCTTCATTTATTATTATAACAATAGGTTATTTCGAGATCAATTTTATAACCTTTTTCGTGATTTCAAAAACACTTCCGGCAAAGTTAAATAGGAATTTACCTAGTCGAAATAAATAAATCTCGTCTATCATAAAAAGTTAAACGTTCATAACTTCAAACCAGAACCGCTTCATAAAAACCAAGTACAATGTGTTCCCTTAATACAAAATCAATAACGAATAAAGATATCAAAATGAGGCTGTTTTTATAGTCATCCATAACCCTAGAATAGGGGGATCCATTTCGATATAACTTGGCACGAAGACTCGTAAATTGATGATCTGACACGTAGAATTTTATACCGCATCCAATATTGCCGGATTCAATTAATCAATCATCGGCCAGCTACCGGATATTCGAGTGTCATAGCAGCGCAGTGGACCTCTGGAAAATGCCTGGTGGTTTTATGTGATTGTTTGAAAATATGGGAAAATTTGTGTAATGAGGAATATTTAAAATAATGCCTTTGTTAAGTTTGTTTACTGGGTGTCTGAATTCAGTGAATTGAGCTTGAACTTTAAAATTCTCTCTCATCGAATTGTGTTTCAGATTTTTTTTTGAGTCTACTTGTCTTATTTTATTAAGTTTAAATCAAGACACCTTGTTTTTAATACAAACAATGTTTGTTAACTACATACATGTAAATAGTATGTTATTTAAACAAATCTTATTTACGTATATAATGCTTTATTTACTTTTATATTAATAAAATAAATAAAACCTTTAAATAGCATCACAACTGATTTTACCATTCGGGAATTAATCACATCACGAAAACTCCATTGGGAGGCAAAAATAGACGTTTTCGATAAACACCAAATTCACTCACACCAAGTAACACGTAATCTTTTATTCCTATTGGCTCAGTGTGATACCGCGTCGGTCTCGAACAAACGGCGTGCCTTCGCCTGCCATTCATTTTATATCTAAAACCTTTCGTAACACGAAAACAGATTTCGCCAATCTACCTTGAGGTAGATTGGTGAAATCTGTTTTTTTTTCTAGAAAAAAAGATCTGTTATAAAATTGTGTGGTATTTATGGATCTTTTTGGACTATTCTATAAGACAAGTTGAAGTGAAAACTTCGAGATGATAGTTTCCCAGATAAACGTGTGGAAGAAAAGATTTTAGAGTATTGGTGACTGCTTGTAAGAAAATTTTACCTATCCCTGTTAGACAGCAATATCGAGGCATTATGTATCGCCGCTGAGCCATTAGCTTTAAATTCCCCAAATAATAATGCCATGACCCAGCCTGTCCTTTGCTGTCCTCCCCAAAACGACGCTGCTGAGCCGAGGTTCGTACCCCGCAGGGGGTGCCCTCAGCGAGCGGAGTTTTGTTGCCTTGCTTGGGGGCCTTAAATTCATTTGAGACCACCACAGGCTAGCCCGGTTGAGCAGTAACCACCCTTAGCGAGGTGAACTGCGAATGGTCCAGTCCAAAAAGAAGTTTACATATGCTCAGGTTAGGTGGAGCGACGATCTTCGCAGGGTGGCTGGTAGAAGCTGGATGAGACTCAAATGGCGTGTACTAGGAGAGGCTTACGTTCAGCAGTGGACTACTATAAGCTGATGATGATGTAATAATCATAGACACCATCATCATACACACGATTTATGCAAAAAAAACCCGGCCAAGTGCGAGTCGGACTCGTACACGAAGGGTTCCGTACCATTAAACTCAATTTTTATTATTTGTTGTTATAGCAGCAATGGAAATACACAATCTGTGAATATTTCAACTATTTACCTATTACGGTTCTTGAGATACAGCCCGCTGACAGATAGATGGACGGACGGACGAACCCTTTGGGTACGGAACCCTAAAAATCATTTCTCAAAAATAAAAATGAACAGTACAAAAATATACAGCTGTTCAATATATTTTTGATCGCTTAACGCTACAAAATGTAGGGAACATGTTGTATATTTATCCCGTCTGAACTTTTAGATATTGACAAAACTATTACACAGGCTTTTTCGTATCTTTCCCAGGTTCGTAAATAAAGACATTTTGTGGCTGAGTAATCCTTATTGCGTCAGCTCAAAACTTTTGTTTTTCTTTCGGATATTTTCAGAACAAAAAGGGCGAGTAAAAGGAAACACTAGATGTACTCAACCTGATTGATCCGAGTCAGGCAAATAGTTACAAACCACTGAGCTAAGTTTGGCAACGATTTTGTTTTTTTTTTTTTTTTGTTCCAAAGAGGATAATATTTGCGTAAGCTGGTTAGGCAGAATCTTTTTATTCTGAGAACAGAACTGGATAGTATTCTTTTATTATTTTAAGGCGGTAAATATGGCCAGCAACATTGTGTTAGTGCTTTTGGCAGATTGTATTCAAAATGTATCTACCCATAACATGACCCTTTTTTTTAGTTGCTTTGGGTTTGCTCTTGACTCTAGTCTAGGTCAGAGATGACAGAAACAAAGTCTACGATGGAGCGAGCTTACCCAGAAGGAGCCTGTTATTATATTGTACTAGCTTCTGCCAGCGGCTTCGCCCGTGTAGTCCCTAGGGAACATACTCCCGGGATAAAAAGTAGCCTATGTCCTTTCTCAGGCTCTAGACTATCTCTGTACCAAATTTCATTTAATCGGTTCAGTAGTTTTGGCGTGAAAGCGAGACAGGCAGACAGACAGACAGAGTTACTTTCGCATTTATAAAATTAGTAAGGATTAGGGTTTCGTACCCGAAAGGTAACCAACGGAACCCTATTACTAAGCCTCCGCTGTTCGTCCGGTCGCCCGCCCGTCTGTCTGTCAGCGGGCTGTATATCACGAACTGTAACAGGTAGACAGTTGAAATTTTCACAGAATCTGTATTTCTATTGCCACTATGACAACAAAAGAAAATCAAATTATATTAAAGGATAGGTAGTACGGAACCCTTCGTGTGAGAGTACGACTCGCATTTGGCCGGATTTTTTTAAACATTTTACAGCCTATTTTATGAAGTCTATTACAGTACCTGCAAAGATATTGGAAGTGTACAAGTCAAACGGTTTATAGAAGCACTCAAGTACCTACAATCGAAGGCTCAGATTAGAACTGTTTAAAGTCACGCTCTGACACTTTAGATGGCTGCCGATACTACCGATGTCTCATCTCTGCTCGGTTTTGGAGAATACGAGATTTATTTCAGGATACGTGTTAGAGAAACCATTGTATTTTTTTAACAGATTTTTGGGACAGTTCAAGTATCTGTAACTTATTACCTAAGTCGACATAGCAAATTTACAGTAAAATTAAGAAGAGAATTATTATTAATCTTAATCCTGTCTTGTGTACTGGTAAGTATAAAAATGCAAACCAAGGTAGACAAAACTTAGATTTGAAAATGTGTTTGCTTATGCATTCGTAAAATATCAGACATTCAAATTTTAAATACTGAATTCCTTTTAGTAACACAGACTTTTTATTTTAGAGTTCGTTGTTTCTGTACAAATTCTTGTTTTACCCGACTACGGCGACGCAACAGGAGAGATATGGTTTAACTACACTGTTGTTACAGAGTAGTTACAAAAAGAATTTATATTGCATTATCTAGGTTAACTATTTGCTTACATTCATAGACAAAATATAAGATTTATGTTCAATAATATTTAACTTTCGAGACAAAAACGTATGTTAAATGTTTTTGCCCGCAACTTTACGTCTCCCTATCGGACGAAATGTAGGTATGTCAAACGTTACGTCACTTAAGAAAATGGCGGCCGATTCTTGAGGGACCAAAAACTTATCGCGCCGTTCCTAGCAAAACTTTTTGTTATAGATAAAAGTACTTGACCTAAACTTATGTCTAAGTGTCTTAAGCTTTTGTTTGTGTCAAACTATTTCTCTGCCTGACGTTTTTCCATCGACGTCATCAATCTCTACAGATTAAGGCGGCGAGACCTGAGAGAAGCTGATTTTAAAATGAGAATCACGTTTAATCGTAATTATTGGGAAAAAATAAATGTAACATTAGACTATTTTCTTAATAATTTGATATATAAAAATGTTGAGTTTTATTTGTCCAACATAGTGTAAAGCTATGTCTAACACGGACATAAATACGACAATCGAACCAAAACGTAAATTCCATTAAAATATTTAATGGAATTTTTATAAAATATACGCTGGCGTATGTCGTCGCCTTAAGGTTAGGGCTACCCCTTACCCCAACGTTTCCGGAGTCCATACTTCTTCCATACTTCTGTTGGTCTCCGGGTTGCAAGCGCGAATACCAAGCGTGGAATCGTGAGTTTGATTCCCAGGTCGGGCAGAAAGTGTTATTGGGTTTTTCTATAAAGGATTTCTCTATAACAGCTCGGAGTTTGAAAGTTGATGGTGTGACGCCCCCCCCCCCTCCCGTGCCTCAGTGCGCACGTGTCGCCATTGGTCCGGCGCCAGATCTCTCTCCGGTCGTGCCGGGTTGCCGTCCTTGAGGTATATGAGAGTGCACCTGTGTTTGCGCACACATTTGTACACTATAATACATATGTCCCGCACCGACGGCTAGTCTCCGTTGAGGTTTGCCGCCACGGTCGAAATTGGTCAGGTGTACTATATACATAGTACATACATACATCACGACTGTACATTTGTCGTGATCTTCGAAATAACTGCCTCCGTGGTCGAGTGGTTTAGGCGTTTTCCTTGTGACCCGGTAGTCGTGGGTCCGATTCCCACGGGAAGCATACTTTGTAAAGTTGGTTCTAGTTTGGTCAGGACATTGCAGGCTTGAATCACCTGATTATCTAATAAAAAGATGATTCCGTGCTTCGGAAGGCACGTATAAGCCGGTGGTCCCGGCCGCCAAATGGCGGTCGTCAAATAAACCATGTCAGAGGCCCTTGAGGCGGTTCAGAAACTCTGACACTAGGGTGTGTGGGGTCGTTAGACCTTACTGGCCACACGATAAGAAGGAGATCGTCGAAATAAAGCAAGAAAATAATTTATTTGCCATCAGCCAATCAGATAAAGTATACACATAAAGTGAAATAAAAACTGGCAATAAAAACAAACTAAAATACAATGCTGTGTGCCTGACAGCTGCCCCAAAAGAATTTTAGCAATGTTGCCGGACAGATGGTGTTTGATGCTTGTCTTCCATTGAACTTTTAGTGACGGAGCAAACGAGTTTCTTAGTAGTAGCCCCCTTTCCAGATACTTACATCAAGTTTCACACAGACCACCCATCGTATTTGAAATCTTCGCTTACTTTTTACATTCACTTTCATACTCGGCAAAGCTTACTTCGTTTTTCTTTTTCCATTGAAAAACAAAAGCTCACATCGGATTACAAAATAATGAAATGACAAAACAAAGCTGAAAATAAGAGATTTAGCAAAATAAAACCGTTTTTTAAAATATACATTTCCTGATTCTTCTAGGATTCATTAAAAAAATACCGTCTTAAGAGATTAAGTAAACAAACAAAAATACCGGAAACGAACAATCCCAGTCCAACGTATTTAGCGTCAGATTTCTCGATTCTTTTAAATCGGCAAAATCTCATTATCTCAATCCGAAATTGATTCGATTCTGATCCTCATTTTAAATTAAAATAGAGTATCAGTCCGTACTGTTGTCAAGTGATCTGCATAATGCTGGAATACATACTTGATGTGATTAAAGTCACAGTTATTTGTAACGCGTATTTACTTTACTGGGTATTCATGATCAAGTATTTTTAGGAACAGTAAAAACTATCGAGTATTTTTGGGAAAATGCTGTATTTGATCAATTCAGCCTTTGTCATAAAAGTTGAAGAATAGTTTTCGTTTGTGATCAAATTCGATAAAAAACTGTTTTGTATTCGATAAAATTGTTGAAACATGTATACAGTAAAAACTGCCCTCTGTGGTGCGCTGTAGGTAGAAATGCCAACAGTAGGTTTTGGGTTGGGGGTTTTGGGTTTGGGTAGGCTTTGTTTAAGAGTACTTATAAAATCATTGTTCCATTAACCGATTAGTGATTCCGAGATTTTTTTTTTTTCGGTGATTGTGATCTGAAAACTCTAGACGAAGTTAAGATTCGATTTGAACAAATCTATGATACAAGTAACTACTTGTATCGTCGATTAACGCGAGAACTGAAATTGCACAAAAGCCAAGCACTCAGCCAATCGATTCATCGCGACCCCAAAGCTTATCCAATCAAAATTGCATCTACAAAATTGGTTTGCCCTAAACCATGAAATGGCAAACCGATCTCCGACATGATTGGGCAGCAAGATGAAACAATATTTCGTCTTGAACCCCTTGGGGTCCATACTGTTTGATATAAAAAGTGGTCCTCATCCATTTCGTGCCGTAGGCATAAGGTTATATCCGTCATCTATTGTTCCTCTGAGACGGACGGACAAACTGTTATTTGTTCTATGGGAAATACTGAATGTTTTGTGCGATATCAATTTCTTTAAAGGAAGGTTCACAGGCGGAGGTTCAAGATAAATTCACTGTTTGTACACGGCAGCAAATAAGGGTAACGGAGTTCTGCGTTGAGTGTTTTAGGTGTTTTTTTACTGTTGCATTGGTCTTGGAGACCTTAAGCACAACTACTGAGTGTGAAGTCCCGGGTTTAATTCGCGAGTCGGGGGGTCAAGTGTTATTTTGGTTTTTCCATCTGGATGTATCTAAACTATAAATCTCTAGATATTATAAAACAAAGTCCTCCGCCGCGTCTGTCTGCCTGCCTGTTCGCGATAAAATCAAAAACTACTGCACCGATTTTCATGTTGTTTTTACGAATGTATAGAGTAGTTCTCGAGAAAATTTTAGTATATAATTTGTCTAGGGATCCTTAAGAAAATTGCAGCGCGGACGAATTCGCTATTCTCAGGAACTACTGGTACAAATTGAAGAATTATTTTAGTGTTGGACAGCCCAATTGTCGAGGAAGGCTATATAGGCTTTGTAACATCGTACAATGTCCAATAGAAGCGGAGTATTAATGAAAAATGTGAGACGAAGTTGTGCGGCTCAGCTAGTTTAAAAATAGCAGGGTAAAATGAACGTACTGTAAATACTTCTTTACCTAGCGGCTAATGTCGGGTAAAACAATCGTGTTGCTGTCGCATATTGTATGTAAATGCCTCCTGCCTGTCCGTCTGTCACAGCCAGTTTTCTCCGGATCCACTGGACCGATTCTGTTGAAATTTGGTACACGTATAGATTTTTGTGACCCAAACACGGACGCGTTACGTAAATTATTAAATTTTTGGTATGGGGTCACTTTTCGGAGTCAAACTAGAAAATTAAAAAAAAAGGTTTTTGGACAATATCGTGTGACACATCAAATGAAAGGGCTTACTGTGAGGGTCTTAATTATATTTTCTTCAAAATTTTAAAATAAATGGTTTTGAAGTTATTAAAGAAATTAGACGAAAAATGACCATTCCCCCCCTTATCTCCGAAACTACTGAGCCTAAAATTGTGAAAAAATGGAGATAATAGATCTTTACCTAAAGATTACAGGAAAACCTATTAGAAGTCTGTAATGTCAAAATAACAGGTTAAAAATATTAAATTCGTTCGGAACCCTTAGCACGTGAGTCCGACTCGCACTTGGCCAGTTTTTTTTTTGTAATTTTAAAGCTTAAAGAACAATTTAGTTAGAAGTTTAAAATGTTTGGGAATAATCTCATACATTTTTAGGGTTCCATACCCAAAGGCTACCATCGGAACCCTATTACTAAGCCACCGCTGTCCGTCCGTCTGTCTGTCAGCGGGCTGTACCTCAAGAACCGTAATAAGTAGACAGTTGAAATTTTCACAAAGTGTGCATTTCTATTACCGCTAGAAAAACAAATAAATAAAAATTTAATCAAAACTTAAAGGGGGCTCCCATACAAGAAACATTTTTTTTTTCGATTTATGATACGGAACCATTCATGTGAGAGTCCAACTCGCACTTGCACACGACGCCACAAAATTTCTTCAAATTCTAGGACTTTTTAAGGCCCAAAACGAACTCTTTCAATGTGTGTGAAACTAAAACTACCTCCTTGTTTCAGTGTGTCCCGGTCCCTGGATTGGGGTTCCGTCGAGGGTCCTACCGCTGCGTCTGTCGGAGAGGGTTCTACTTCCCCAATACCACAGCTGACAACCGGTACTACAATGGAAGCGATATTGAGGAAGAGTATGAAAAGCACTTACTGGTAAGATTTTAGTACCCACCGTCACTGTAGCACTTCATTGAAGGACTAATTTAAAAGAATTACTTACTAGGAACAATAAATCTTCATGATATGAGCATACAATAAAGGGAGAGTTCCCATCACGAGAAGCTATAAATTATGTAAACAAAGAATTTCTACGACAGCAAATAATCCCAAATTCAATCAACACAAAGTAACATATATAAAGTACGAAACTAACGAGCAATTTCGCTTGGTCGGGTTATATTTCGTCGATAACAAACGCTATCGTCTAAATTTTGTGGTACTGAAACACGTCTGAAAAAACCATCATCACCACCACTGAAATTAGATTATCAAATAATTAGTCCGTCAACTAGATTATCAAAAAATATTTGACTTGTTTTTTTTTTCTTTTGTTACGTAAACGAAAATTGACGAAGATACAACGCTTTTAAAATTCTGAATACGTCACGCCGTAGTATAATTTTTAGTGCGTTCTGACGTCATGAGCCCTCACTCCCGAGTTTTGATGCGTTTTATATTTGTCAATATCCATTGATTTACAAAAACAAAAAATACGTGTCCATTATTTTTCAATACTCTAACTGACGGACTAAATAGATTTGCAATTTATTGATGGTGGAAACTAGCCTATTGTGACACTTGAAAAAATTTACAGCTTCTCGTAACGGAGTCTATAGTCTGGTGTAATATAGATAGATAAACTAATAGAAACCATTCAGACCACCAAATAAGGACAATGGTAAAAAATTGTATTAAGTAAAACGTTATTTTAGTTGAAAATAAAATTATTTTAATCACTGTTTTTTATTTTTGCTTGGAGATCTTTAGTTAGACGTACTGAACGCTGTGTTCTTCTTCTTATCTTGTGGGTAGTAAGGTCCTAACGACGCCACACACCCTAGTGTCAGAGTTTCTAAACCGCCTCAAGGGCCTCTGACATGGTTTATTTCACGACCGCCATTTGGCGGCCAGGATCACCGGCTTATACGTGCCTTCCAAAGCACAGAATCAACTTTTTACCAGACAATCCGGTGATTCAAGTCTGCAATGTCCTAGCCAAACTGGAAATAACTTTACAAAGTATGCTTCTCGTGGAAATCGAACCCACGACCAACAGGGTCACAAGGCAAACGCCTAAATAAAATTTGATATATTTGAATGGGACCTTACATTGAATTAATCTTTTTAAACAAAAGTCTGTGCAGATACTGAAAGTAATGATATCAAAATACTCTTCAAATTACCCTGTGAACTCCAGTCTCAACGAAATTTAATAAAATAACATAGTAGTACATCAAAAGACAAAGAACAGCACCCAAAAAATCTAATTATAATTATTCCCAAACGAAAAATTCTTTGTAAAAATACGTATTATTATCTTTATATTCGTATGTAATATTTCATTCCTTTGAACACTATTATAATTTACGCAAAAGAGTTTATTAAAATATGTTATTATTCAACGGGAGCCTTTTATAAAATTTTATATTATGATAGCGGCTTATAAAGTAGCTTCGTCTCGACACATTATTAAAATAATAAATCCCCTGAAGCAATCCTTTGCACGTCGCCTCCCGTCGCTCGCAATGCTTGCAGGAATACTTCGCATACGTTTTCTTTGAGGAAAGTAAATGTGTCAACGACTTGCTTACGACGTTTAAATTATGGGAAAGACTCAGAGAATTTATGCTCGGGTTATTAGGTAAAAAGTCCTTTGTTTTAGGGGAGATACTAACAGTGAAGCTACAAAATAAGTACCTATTGCTATAATCATGCTTAACAGGCAGAATAGTAATCGCTGGTGCTATTGCCAAATACTATTACTCGTCTTCTCGACGACTTCTGGGAAGTCAAAAGTATGATTTCTGAGTTATAAAAGAGAAAATCAGAATCTTGGAAAAAAATTACCGACACGGTACAAATTACACGAAAGTCATGTTCCTTTTGGGCATGGAAACCTAACAAGGACCTAAAAAGATTTAATCAACCCTTTTTCTCCACCAGCTCCAACGCAGCCTGTACTCTATCACGGATGCCTTCGAGTGCCTCCCCTGCGCCGAGGGTTGTGAAGCCTGCCTAGACGGCTCCCCATGTGTGGCCGCCCTGAACTGGGTCGTGCGGACCACCATCTTCGCGCTGGCCTGCCTGGTGATATCCTGTCTCCCGTTCATCGTGTATTTCACTATAAAATATGGGCATGTTAGAGTAAGTATGGTTTTTGGAAAGGTTTTATGATAATGTTAGGTATGTATATAATTTATGCTGTAAGGAAGAATAACGACTCCCTTGAAACCTGACGTTTTTACGCCATCTATCAAGTGGACATACTAATTTCACAGGCAAACTATACTTATACAATATTATCAATGCGAAAGTTTGGGCGTTTGTTACTCAATCTCGTCAGAATGGCTGTACAGTTCTTGATTAAACTTGGCACAGAGGTAGATTCATCATCATATTCCTGTCCTTATCCCATGTTACTTGGGGTCGGCGTAACACGTTTTTTTCTTCCATTCTGCCCTATCAGTCGTCAAGCTATCACTAACTTCTTTTTCTTATCGCTCCTCACACAATTCATCCATCTTTTCTTTTGGATTCCTCTCCCTCTACATCCATCCACATTTATATTCATTACTCTTTTTTTTAATTACATGCGTATCATCCCTCCTCCTCTTCACATGACCCCTCCTACCAAGACAAGCGATTCCCTTTTAACTTTTCCGTCACTGGCGCCACTTTTAAACTACCTCTAATGTACTCATTTCTCACTTTATCCATTCTCGTTACTCCACACATCCATCTCAACATTCTCAACTCCGCTACGTATGCAATCTATTTTGATCCATCTTTTTCACAGCCCAACATTCTTATCCGTACATTACGACAGGTCTTATCACAGACGTGTAGATTTTCCCTTTCAACTTGAGGGGCATCCGTGGGTCGCAAGTTGTTCAAGTGACCTGACGCCATTTCATCCATCCTGAGTTGATCCGGTGCGTTACATCTCGGTCTATATCGCAGAGAGGTAGATTATAGTCTGGAATAAAACATATTTATCTCGGAATTTTCCCTTGGAATAGATAAATTTCGAAAATCACGCGGGCAGAACCGCGGGCGGCAGCTAGTTGGTTACAAATAAATAAATTTCTTAGTCTGTGCAGAGGTTATAAAAATATTGTCAATCACACAATTAGTAATCAGATAGTGCTAATATCGTTATAACTACAGTTAGACTAAGCTGCTCCTAATTAAGCTCCTAGAGTTCAACTTTAGGCCAAATGGGCTCCTGAAGGTAACGTTGGTTTTAATTAAAAGGATAGAAAAGAATTAAATTAGTTTTCTTAACAAGAACCTGTTGAGTGGACTTTGGAATTTTACGGGACAAGTGACACACACACACATTCTAAGAACCCCGTCAGGTACTGGCCGTCCCACATGTGGGACGCGTCTATTGTCTTTTAATTTTGCGGTACCTGACGGGTAATCATCATCATATCAGCCGAAAGACGTCCACTGCTGGATATAGGCCTCCCCCAAGTGTCGCCACAACAACCGGTCCTATGCGTCTCGCATCGATCGGCTACCCGCGGCTCTCACCAGGTCATCGGTCCACCGTGAGAAAGGCATTCCAACGCTGCATCTTTCGGTACGCGGTTGCTACTCCGGAACTTTTCGGTCCCATCGACCATCTTTTCTGCGAGCAATGTGCCCTGCCCTCTACCACTTCAGTCTGGCAAACCTTCGAACTCATCATCATCATCATCATATTAGCCGAAACACGTCTACTGCTGGACATAAGCCTCCCCCCAGTATCGCCTAAACAACCGATCTTGTGCGTTTGGCATCCATCGGTTACCCTCACCAGGTCATCGGTCCACCTTGTGGGAGTCTTCCCACCGCTGCGTCTTCCGGCACACGATAGCTACTCCAGAACTTTTTAGCTCCATTTACCATCTGTTCTACGAGCGATGTGCTCCGCCCACCACTTCAGTTTGGCGATACTTCAGACTATGTCTGATTTGATAATAAATACCTTGCAAAAGGAGTCATATATTTTTCTTTTCTAATTCCCCAAGGCTAACATCTATTCCAGAATTTATTATGCCACCACTAATTGTTCACGTTGCCTCAAGCAATCACGTCAAAAGGAAAAACTTATTATGATTTTGGCAGTGACGGATAGCTTCGGCTTATGGCTTCCATGATTGATGTACTGCCCCTCCCCCCTCCATCCTGGAAGTTGTAGAAGTAAGGGTATAAGTATTGATGATTGTCTGACGAACAAACAGATGGCGTAACTTTTGGTGCTGGGCAAGTTTTATTGGTCAGTGTTTGATATGAATTTGATGCAATGTGTCATGAAAAAACTTGGATTCCAATGGCGTTTTGCTTTAACACTTACAGGCTTTGTCTTTCAGTCTGTTCACGTTCATATTTCTGGAGGGCTGCTCTCTAAGCCCGAAGTCCGTAGTTTCGGGCTTAGTTGCGGGCGTATTCTACTCCGTATCACCTGATCCTTATCATTAGTCCCAAACCCGAACTAAAAATGAATGACAACACGATTGGACAGTAACTGTCAAATTGTGTTGTCATTAATTCTTAGTGATTAGGTGATACGGAGTAGAATACGCCCGCAACTAAGCCCGAAACTACGGACTTCGGACTTAGAGAGTAACCCCCCTGTTGCTATTTTAGTAGCTTTGTATTCCTTCACTATTTGATCGACCGTAGACAGAAGCCCGAAAATCTAAGTCAGTTATACCATTGGGTGTCGTATTGCCCAGTAAGTGAGTTGTCGAAGTCGGATGGGTATCCGAGTACCCAGTTGTTCTATGTTAAATACTGTTTTCACCAGTATCCGATAAGACCGTAAGTTTAAACTAACATAGTTGGGAAAAGCTAGGTAGTTAATAATTTGACCGTTTTAGGGTGCCTTACCCAAAGGATAATTAACGGAACCCTATTACTAAGCCTCCGCTGTCCGTCCGTCCGTCCGTCTGTCTGTCAGCGGGCTGTATCTCAAGAACCGTAATAGGTAGACAGTTAAAATTTTCACAGATTGTATATTTCTATTGCCGCTATAACAACAAATAATAAGAAATTAAGGTTTATGGTACGGAACCCTTCGTGTGCGAGACCAACTCGTACTTGACCGGTTTTAAAATAAATCTATACTAATATATAAAGCTGAAGAGTTTGTTTGTTTGCTTTAACGCGCTAATCTCAGGAACTGCTGGTCCGATTTGAAAAATTCTTTCAGTGTTACGTAGCCCATTTATCGAGGAAGGCTATAGGCTGTACGGAAATGGGAAATTCCTACGGGAACGGGAAAAACGGGATATGCGCGTACGAAGACGCGGGCAAAAGCTAGTTAAATCATAATAAATAATATAAAACCATTATCAATCAAAACTCGGTCGCCTATTGCTTTCATCTGAAACTAACAATTATGTTTAACATTCACTATTATGTAACTCAACACTCGTACTACAGAAACCTCAAAGGTGCCTCAAGCAATAACTTGGTAACTCATCAAATTTCTACCTTACAAATTAGTATTCATACTGTTTGCAAACCTCAAGCTCAATCAATATCTTGAAATGTATGTTATGTACCCCGTAACATTAATTCCGTATGTGTTCGTTACCGAGTTATATAATTTCAACAATGTTATGTCATATTAAATTTGTTAATTTGGTTCCTGTTACTGATGAATGTACGGTTTTGAGTTTCTATATGACACACACAGAAAGCTTTTCGCTTTAAAGGGGTTTGAAGTTTTTTCTATGGAGCTGGCAACGCCCTCTGCCGCCATCTTGGTTTTTAGGGTTCCGAACATCCGTAAAAACGGAACCCTTATAGGATCACTCGCGTAACTGTCTGTCTGTCGGTCTGTCTGTCCGTCTGTCACAGCCAATTTTCTCCGGATCTACTGGACCGATTCCGTTGAAATTTGGTACACATGTGGACTTCTGTAACCCAAACACGGATGCGTTACGTTTTTTTTTTTTTTGTATAGGATTTACTTTTGGGAGTCAAACTAGAAGGTTAAAGAAAAGCTTATCTCCGAAACTACTGAACCTAAAGATTATAGAAAAATGTATAAAAAGTCTGTAGTATTAAAATAACATGTTAAAAAATGTAATTGGTTCGGAACCCTTTGCCGACTTGTCCGACTCGCACTTGGCCAGTTTTTTTTCTAAGTTGCGGCGGACGATCTAACGCGCAAAGGACACCATGTTCCTAAAATTTTTTGTTTGTTGTGTCCTGTAGATTTTTTGTTCCATGCTAGATCATACGCCGCAAGTTTGAAAAAAAAAAACATAATGGTAGCGGGGACTGTGCCAGAATGGTAGTATGCCCTTTGTTAGCTGTGTCGCCCAAAAAAGTCAGGTTAGATTTCCACTCAAACACATATACCCCACAAAAAAAATATAGACAAACATATCGACGAAGGGATATAAGTGTTTGAGTGGAAAAATATGTGTCTAGTGTCTACTAGAACCATAAATTATGAATTATTTTTCATTATTAGAAATCGATTCAGGACAGCTTATGTCATTATTTCTGTTTTTTTTTTTTGATATATTAAGAAAGTTAATAAATGTATTTGGGTCAATGACCGTTATTGCACAGGTATCTGACGTCTGCCATAGGTAATACGAAACCTCTTGTCAAGACTGATAACAGACTTTCAGGCTTCTGTCTGCTAGTAACAACTGTCGAAAGCGATACCAAAGACGACTATCAACCCATCAGTGGACGAATTGTTGACATGAATTACCTTAAGAACTAAAAATGCCAGCCGGGTTAAATGGCTTAACTTAACTGCTTTCTGCGGTACGTAGGGGCCTTAGCAACTGTTGCTTTTACCCTTGATATAATTAGCAATGAATCTCTTTTTTATTAAATAAGCAGCTTAGTAAGTTCGTACCATTAGAACTAAAAATGTAGTACCTTTTTACCGCTAAAAAATAAAACGATTACACTCAGTAAAAGCGCTAGAAAAATCTAGTATCTTTACACATTTTTAAACAGGAAAAGCCAAGCTATTAAACACCAAAATTTTCCGTAATCGCCGCACTAAATGTTGAAAATCGCGCGCCCATTTTGCACATTCGCAACGACTTTACAGCTATAGTGGTATTTTCTAACGCCGAAAACAAAAGCTAGAGGAAAATTATGATCGCCTGGCCTACTTGTGAAGTTGCCGTGTCGTTTTTTTTGGTGGGTTATCCAAAATCTTGGCGAATTCCTATGCAGATACTAGTTGAAGCACTCATGTCAGGTCTCGCCTTGCATGTTTTGAGGCGGTTGCAGTTCTTAAGGGTGAATTTAGATGGGCTATTGAAATTTTTGCTTGACAAGACTTGCTTGGGGTATCTTGAGGAGTTATGATGTTTAGTTGAGGGTTTGGAACACAATGCAGTGTAGTTCTTACCTGTCTGTTTTGGAAATAGGACCTCTATTTCTGTCTATTTTACTTGAACATATTCAGTGAATCTTCATCAGGATGAATCACCTTGTTCAGCCTATTACTAAGTCTCCGGTGTCCGTCCATCCGTCCGTCCGTGTATCCGTCAGCGGGCTATAACTCAAGAACCGTAATAGGTAGAGACAGTTCAAATTTTCACAGATTAATCTCAGAATCTTTAAGTCAAGAGTGAATAGATTACTTCTAGGCAAGCGTGCTCCATCTTCGACTACATCATCGCTTATTATTAGGTGAGATGGTAGTCAAACGCGTGCCTATCAATTAGTAAAAAAAAGATTGTGTATGCAACCCACACACGCGTGATTGTGTGTGTTGTGGTTGTGTTGCCGCTATTACAACAAACAATAAAAATTACAAACTCAAACTCAAATCATATATTTTAAATAAACCATTTACATGCACTTTTGAATTGTCAGGGTCGGTCGGTCCAAAAAGATGAAGCTATTTGCACGTTCCAAAGCGTAGATCTCTATGGAGAAGAACGTGCAAGAAACTCCACGGACACTCTTTTAAACCATGTGATGTATTACAAAATCCTGTTAACATTTTCTTTGATTGCTTCTATATGTGAGGACAATGCAAAGAACCAGAAAATTAATAAACAATTCAAAATGTAGGTACAGATAAAAATAAGCCAGCGGCAGGTAAGAGATGACCAGTCTCAACTGACGGCGCCCGTTCACGAACATGACGCGTGCATCAGCACCATCCAACTCAACCATTTTGAAGGGAACCAAATGATCCAAAACACGCGCCACCATCAGCAAAGCCTTTGTGTGAGCATGACCACGCTCGTTCATGTCAAACTAATTAATAACAAAATCTATTACTAATTACATAATGTAAACGGCTCCATAGTACTCAATACTCAATACTTTATTGCATTCCACAATGTAGGCTTAGGTGGTAAACATTTTAAAAGTAACAATCATGGACCCTGTCAGGCACAGCAAAAGTAAGATGTGGAGATGAGGACTTAACATTTAACTTATTATCTAACTTATTCTAAAATGGTTTTTGTCTATTCTATGCAAGTTTCAAAGATTTGTCGTTTAAATATTCGTTTACGCTGTAATAACATTTCATTAGTAAAAGTTTTTTTTAATTTATTCGTGGATATATGTAGTTTTTTTTTCATTTCTTCCGGCAATATGTTGTATAATTTTATTGACGTGACCAGAGGGCTTGTTGAGTGTATTTTTAAGCGGGATGTTGGTAGGTTGAGTCGTGTTTTGTATCGGAGTGCGAATCGTTCACATTTACAAAAAATTGAAAATACATTATTCAAAACTATGGTTTTCAAGTAACTAAGATATGAAAATAAAGAAGGCTGCTTTATTGTGTATACTAACTTTGCTAATAACAATATTGCAAAGAAATAATAAGTAAATTATAGTATAGGAGAACAAAAAAAAGGGTAAGCATTTCTTCCAATTATCAACCTAACTAGTGGACCCATGCGGCTGTGGCTGTGGAGCAGGACAAACGGTTACGGTTTATGTTACAGAACCCTTCGTGTGCGAGCCCGACTCGCTCTTGGCCGGGTTTTCCCTTGTTGAATATTTCTTGGGGTGACAAAAATTAAATGTGTTTCTCCTCTGGTAGCTGCTACTTGATTAAGTAATCCTATTCATCCCTCTCAATACAAATCTTTCTTTTGTTTCAAGTCTGACTCAAAAAAAAAGTATAAACTGCAAAATACTGCCAATATTGGCACGCAAAAAATCATTAAACAAGCGGCTACATCGTTGTTCCGAATCGCTACTTTTTATTTCCCGAACCATCCATCATAGCGGACTATCGATCAAATACTGCGGTGTCAACAGAAATTGAGGTGCTACAGACACTTTCCAAACCAAATTATCGGCAGAAATTGTTCAAAGTTCTTTCGTTTGCAATATTTTTTTGCATTTTTGAGAGTTTTCGTGAGTTGAGAGCTCATTTCGTGGCTCATAAAAGGTGTAAAAATATTCATGCACGTTAAGTAAATCCTTAGGTTTTACAGTGCTTGTACTTTCAAAATGTTACGAGTAAATATTAAATGGAGGGATGCTTTGGCCCAGCATTGGGTTATAACAGGTAAATTCTATAGACAGAAATGCTAAATTGATACTTATTGACTCAAAGGTACGAAAATGTACCCTGAAGTTGATATCCTGTATAGAGTAATACATGGTCATCGCACGAACATTAGCAACACCTTTACTTCTTTAATTGTGGCTGACTGTATTACATCTGAGTCATAAAAATCTAGATTTAGGTATCATAGCAATCTGTGTTTCATATTTTCTACATCTCCGTCTTTTGTCTCCAGGTTGTAAGAGCAGCGAGTCCTGCTCTCCTCAGGGTCATAGTCCTGGGAGCTCTCCTCATTTACTGCACCACTTTAGTCATGTACGGAAGACCCACGGTCCTGACCTGCACTGCCAGGGTCTGGCTGAGAGAAGTCGGGTTCTGTCTCACGTATGGAGCTCTTATGTTGAAGACTTGGAGGTGAGAAAGAAAATTAAGTTTCATCATCATCACTTCACGTTCACTGCTAAATATAGGCCTTTTCCAAGCTTCACCACATCGATGACCTGGTGAAGTTCACGGAAATATGTTGTATTCTATAAGTACAGGGTCAGTTGAAGAATACTTGAAATAAAACTCTTGCAAATTGAACACGTCATAAGACCTTGGCTATGAATAACAATATATAGGTACATATATGTAGTCCCTATAGTGCCCATTTTTGTATAGCAACTCATGGTGTGAGTTTTTATACAAAAATGGGCACTCGCTAAACAATCACAAAGAGGTCACAAAGTTTGCAAGACTTACATATTTGAAACAATCCATTTAATTGGCCTTTGATGTCTTTCAGCAACTTGCATGATTTATTGTCACAATTTAATGCCAAAATATGAGTGTTAAGCCCTTTCCCAGGGTCAAAATTTGGCCCAGAGCTAATTATTTATACAGGTATCACAAAAATCCAGCGAACCGTTATTAAGCCCGGAATTAGGAGCGGTCCTCGAAATAGAACCTTTAAACCCACCTAGGGTCATACAAAGCATACCTACCTACCTCCACGTTGAAATTTCAATTTTGAGTTCAAAATTAAATTTCGTTTTTCCATCAGTGTAAAGTGAATGAAGTTGTTAATTTGTTTAATTTAAATTGAAATCAATTTGTGTTGAATTTGGGTACCGTGTGCTAATATTCTGGTTATTGGGTAGGAGTCTTATTAAAAGTTTTATTTAAGGTAACTCGTTAAGTACGGAAGAACTTGGGAGGAAGTATGTCAATAGAAATACATGAAACTTCTTTCAACAAGCATGAAAGAAGTTGAGAGGAAGTATGTGAATAGAAATAAATAAAACTAATTCAACTACTACAGTTATTATAAACATTGAGCTGCACGATAACTGATAAATGCTTGCACTATCTGGACAGTTCCACTCAAATCTGCTGTATGGTCCTCAAAAGACCACCTCAGACATAACCTACATGGTTCTTTTACGACTTCACACTGGCATTGTATAGATTCAATTTCTTTTGTGTTATGTAACTTTTGAATATGAAAGCATGATTTCAACAATTTTTGACTGACCGACCTCGACAATTCAAAAGTGCCTTTAAATGGTTTACTTAAAATAAACACTTTAACTTTGATTTTTAAAAACATGGATTCAATTCAGGTGATTATTAAGACAACAACAAATAGAGATGTATGTAAGAAAAAGGCATGAGAATGATGATGGTACTCAATGTTTTAGCAAGTATTCTCCAAAATAAAAAGTTTGAAAATTAATAGGCTGAATTGGTCTTGGTATCCTGAACAAACTTTTCAAGATCGCTTCTGTTCCAATTTTGAACCAGACGACTGACTTTTTCTCAGAACCAATTTATTACCCACTGGAAACATTATAAGCCTCCTTGATACAATTTACATCAACAACTTTTTCTAAATCTTCAAGCCGGGTCTCATTTCAAGTATATAATTGGGCTTGAACTTTTAGATTACGATCAAATTTCTTTTAATTAGATAGCGAGGGAATGAAATTGTCCTCTTGTCGAGATAAGAATCAAGTTGGCTTTTAAATTTTCCCTCTTCAGAAATGCGTAAATAAAGGGAATCTGTTTACAGGCCCAATTTATGATAATCTACTTGAGTCTACCGTTTGCATAACAGGATCTGTTTTGTTTAAGGGAACTGATCGTGCATTTATTAAATTCTTATTTTGTAAATAGGATTTGAAGTCTGCTGTCTGATTCTTACGTACATTTTCGTAGGCCAAATTACTAATCTGATTTAGATGAGAGGGGACTTGGTGTCTGGAGATTTTTTATAATAAAACGTTCAGATAATTGCGTGGAAACGACAGCAGAGCTACAGTTAATAGGCTAACACTAAGGCCATTAGGTCCGAGTGCTCATCGAGTTTTTCGTGAAATCAGCTAGCAGTTACCCGACTCTTCACGTGATCAGAGGGCTGGCTCTTTAGCCCACGAATCAGCATTGTCATTCAACCTGGCAATGCGGTCAATGTACTGGGCACTTCTCTCGTTGACAGCGATGTAGATAAATTTTTCGATGCCTTATGAGTTCTTCCCCTCTCCATTTTTACTCCGCTTGTACAATTTTCTACTCACTTGTATAAACCATCTAATAAGTTAATAGAATCAGGGTCAAACTTCTTTAGATTTAATCTTTCAATTCTCTACCCTGTTCTTTATTATTGGTATCATACAATGATTTTGTTAAACAATTTCTGAGAGATGAGATGCTGGTCACCTGTAATAAAGGTTTTAATTATCTACCACAGGCACCAGTGTTTCACGACAATGTAATGTGTGTTCTTGGGTGTATGCTATTTTAAACAACTATACAGGTAGACTCTACTAAACTTAGAAAAGTTGCCATTTTTTCGCTAAAAACCAAAATCCAACTCGACCATTATATTTCAATTAGCATCTACAGGCACTTTTGAATTGTCAAGGAGTTAGCCATAAAAATAAGGCTAGTTAGTCATACCAAAGTGTAGACCTAGGACGTACTTACATAGGTACCTACTGCGACCATTTAATTTTTTGATTAAGTTACGAGGTGACCCTGGATACAATTCTTGGACGTACTTGGGAAGGCTTTTGGCTAAACAGTGGAACAGTATGGGCTAGTATAACCATAACTAAGTCATCATCTGCCTCACCTTTTCCAACTATATTGGGGTCGGCTTCCAGTCAAACCTTACTTACTTTTTGGCAAGACTGGTGTCAGTGACTCTGGTGTCTGACAATCCGTAACGACTGCCAAAGATCTACAAATAGCAGCCAGGACCAACGGCTTAACGTACTTTCCGAGGCACGTTGGAAAATCGGTATATTAAAATGGGTATCTACAGACCATCCTCGGTATAGATTGACCCATGCGGTTTTATATTTCAGCCACGAGCTCCTCATAACTATAACTAAATAATATAAGGACTTACTTACCTAAAATTTATTGTTCTCTTCAACAGGATTTCAGTAATATTCCAAGTACGATCAGCGAAGGCAGTGAAGATCTCCGACATGTACCTGCTGCGTCGGATCGGCGTGATCGTGGGCGTGGCGTGTGTTTTGCTGGCCATACGCACCCTGGTCGCACCACCGGCTGTCATTGTCGGGAGAACGAAAGATGACTTGAAGGCGTACCTCTGTAATACAGATTGGTGGGATCATTCTTTTACTACACGTGAGTAGCTGTTGAAATTATCCTTACTCATTTTATAAATGCAATTGTAAATCTGCCTGTCTATAAACTAAAATAAATGCCAAAATTTTGGATGGAATTTTTTGACATTTGTTGCGTTTTTGTTCAGATTGAAATAAACAATAGTGAAATAAATTAATTAATTAATGGTAAAATAACTTTTTATATTAAATGTGACGAATTAGTTTTCTTGCTCTCCTCAGCAAGCCCTTTCATTTGATACCCATACTGTGGTAGTGCAGAAAAAATAACTAGTCCCCCATCTTGGATGATCCGCCATATTGGAATTAGAATGAAGTCACATAGCTGAGCAAGTATTGTCATCCAAAATACGCATGTATACCAAATTTCAGCTCAATCGGTTAAATATAACTGATTTAAATTTCCGTTGCAAGATTCCACCCGGACAAACATATAAGTTAAATAAAAGCTTGTAAAAATACAGTTGCCGTAAGATCAGACACAGTAGTTAGCTTAAATAAGACGACCATTAACTTTGTTAAGTGAATGGTCCTTATGTTATAGGCGCCTCATGTAAACCACCAGCTTTTCATCTATACTAATATTATAAAGAAGAAAGATTTGTTTGTTTGAATTGAGTTGAGTGAAAAGAATTTTTCAAATTGGACCAGTAGTTTCGGAGCCTATTCATTTCAAACAAACAAACAAACAAATCTTTACAATATTAGTATAGATAAAATACGATTTTACTTATCTAACGGCGGCCGACATCTTTTTCCTTCATCTGTGGTACTTAAATGTAACATGTAACTCTGGCACTTAAATATATACCTCATTTGCTACAATCTTACCAGCCGTTTAGGCTACACTCATATTCTCAATTATACTCGCGGCTGTTGGGTAAAAGCGCAAAATGTTACATAAGCCAGACAAGTTTTTGAATTGTGTTCAGTAACTTAATAAGCTTTTCAGAAGCCGGAAGTAACACTACAAACCGTAAGTAAGTTGGTTGTTTAGCTTCTTAAAACTTACTATTTTAATCAATTCCAACTAAGCTTAAATGTAGTCTGTAGTGAAGTGGCTTAAACAACATTTCCCCTTTGAATTCTCTTAGGATTATACCAACTTAAGGCGCTTGGTAAGACAAAGAGAAAATCCATTCGTTTCGAGTGGAATTTCGGGGTTTGGGCAGAAAATAATATATCAGAAAAATATTTACTATAGGTATCTATAAGAAATCATAGTATTTATCACAACGAAACATTTTGTGTTGTTTAAAATGTTACATGTGTTGTGTGTGTATTTTAGTTAGTTGAAAAGTTATTATTCTTCCATTTTTTTGTAATTTTTGTTGTGCGTCAATTCTGGCGAAATAAACGGCTTTTCTTTTTTATTTAATTTGGATGCCCAATTAAAACGAAATGCGAATCGGGAAAGGCTTTTTGTAATGTTTTGGAGCAAAACCAGGGAAAAAAATATAAATTGACCAAAAAACATACTAATAAATACTTTGACTTTAATGAAGCCACATCCCTGTAGATTCTGAACCACAAATTTTCCTAGCGCCTCAAGAAAAACTGATCTGAACATTGCAATTTATGGTATCCAGTGCCTAAGTACGTCCCCAACCCAATTGTTACCACCCCAACAATTGGGGTGGGGAGAACGGTTCAGCGGTTTAACATGTCAGAGTGAGTTAGTCGGTGACAAATAATTGTGTAAAATTACATCGAGTGTGCATAGTTCAGGGATATCACTTCACCGTTTTATTGTTCGCGTAAAATCACTCAAACTCAAAGCATATACAACGTGTTACAGAATAAACACAATACCTCTTAAGGGGTCATTGTACTTATCATTATGAACAACTTTTACTGTGTGACCAATCCCGAAATCGCGAAAAAAAGATTAGCTGTTCAGTACATTTTGCCGATTTATGCGCACATAAATGTATGGGGAAGTCCATTTTTTTTCACGATTTCAGTATTGGTCCCATTGTGAAAGTTGTTCTGATTGATGAGTTCAATGACACCTTAAAAGGTATTGCGTTTTTTTTTATAGGTTGTATTTCAAAATTACGAACTCAAACTCAAATCATATATTTCAAATAAACCATTTAAAGGCACTTTTGAATTGTCGAGGTCACTCAGTCAAAAACATGAAGCTATTTGCAAGTTCCAAAACGTGGATGCCCATGGAAAAGAACGTGCAAGATGCATGATGTATTACAAAAAGCTTGGTAACATTACAATGCAAAGAACAAGAAATTATGTAAAACTGTTCAAAATATAAAGATTAAAATAAGCCAGTGGCAGGTAAGAGATGATCAGTCTCAACTGACGGCGCCCGTTCACGAACACGACGCGTGTATCAGCACCATCTTTTTTTTTTTTTAATGGGGGGAAATCCTCATTGATGTCCTCCACCCTGGGGCGGGCAGAGGGGTCTGTCAGACTCTTACTGACTAAAACCACCCCGGTGTTCCGTCTCTCACCTACGCCGGGGATCGTGGGATCTTATGCGACTTCCGTAATCCCCGGCTGGTGCCGGCCCGCCTCTGCGGGCCACCTCGGGTCAGCGGGGGGAGTGAGGTGTTTAACTCCCCCCGCGACGTCAAAGAGGGGCGCACAGGAACACCACGCGCCGCCACCTCGGGTCCGGATGAATGGGGTACGACGGACATCCCCAAGTCCGTCGCCCCTGGACCTAGTTAGGGGGGCCGGAAGAGGGCAGCGTATGCCCTCCTCCGACGCCCGGTGCGCCTGCTGCGGGCCGGGAGAGAGGTCGAGATCTCCCTCTCCCTTTCCGCAGCCTCCTTCTGTGCGATGACTATGTCACAGAAGGAGACCACCGCGTCCCAGGACTCCTCGCCGTCAACCATAGGTTTCAGCACCATCTAGCTCAACCATTTTGAACCAAATGATCCAACACACGCGCCACCATCAGCGGAACAATTGTGTGAGCATGACAAGCTCTCAACTTTCACTTCCAGTTGAAAACATTTTGATTTAGTTGAAAAGGTGTTTCCTTCTGGGAAAGCTTAAAGTGAACTAGTTTCCGGTGGGTCTATAAAGGTACTTTAGCAGAATCAGAAAGCACATCACGCTACCCGTCACTGTCAAATTTTCCCAATCAATCTTGAACCGAATGCTTTAGCGTTAAAGATAAAAACTGGCCAAGTGCGAGTCGGACTCGCGTGCAAAGGGTTCCGAACGAATTTAATTTTTTTAACATGTTATTTTAACACTACAGACTTCTAATAGGTTTTCTTGTAATCTTTAGGTAAAGAACTATAATCTCCATTTTTTTTCAAAATTTTAGGCTCTGTAGTTTCGAAGATAAGGGAGGGAATGGTCATTTTTCGTCTAATTTCTTGAATAACTTCTAAATCATTTATTTTAAAATTATGAAAAAAGTATAATTAAAACCCACACAGTAAGCCCTTTCATCTGATATGTCACACAATATTTTTCGAAAAACTTTTTTTTTAATTTTCTAGTTTGACCCCCAAAAGTAAAAATCCCCATACTAAAAATTTAATGGCCGGAAAACTGGCTGTGACAGACGGACAGACAGACACCCAAGTGATCCTATAAGGGTTCCTTTTTTTCGGAACCCTAAAAATGAAATTTGACAGATTGTTGTTTGATTAATCAGTCAACAGCTTGCTTGACTGATTTAATGAAGTACTTCCATAGAAAAAGTTAAAACCCCCTTGGTGGTTCTAAACAGTGGTTCTGGAACTGGAGGTAATTTTCCCCACGGGAATAAATCAGATATTCTGTAGGGGTAACAAAGAAACTAATAATTAAGACCCAAACTTTGAAAATACCTAGCTAAATAGTAAAAATATGTGTAAAATTATAGATTGTCGTACAGTAAGTACCGCACGTGGGATCTCTTTTTGCAATAATTGGTAAATTTGCCACTAGATGTGAGAGTGCTTTTACAACATTGGATACAATGAAAACAAAAGCCAGAAACCGTCTCAATGTGGAACATGACTAAAGATTTGCTAAAAAAAAACTTGCTAATGTAAAACAATACCAACCATCAAACTAACTATTTTTGCTTAATTAATTGTTGAGATATACAAAATACGTTGAAATTGTAAGATTGATGTGCAATTTGTGATTGATAAAGATATTTTGTATTCACAAATAACATTTTGAAGTCGGGGTAAAATCAGTTTCTCTAATAAGTCACAGGGGTAACAATATTGAAAGTTAGGAACCACTTTACTAAAACGTTCCACTCATTTTGACCGTCTAGGTTAAGATATATTTGTTTCGTTCCAAAACCTATGAGACACCTTTTCAATTCACATTCCATGAAAACATTTTCGCAAAAACGTTACAAGTTTATGTGAATCATTACAGAGAAATTATTGATACAGATTAAAATAACAGCGTTTCAGAGAGAATGTTGCGTTTTGTGTTGTTTTTAGCTACAAATGTTTTCTGCAGTGTGGGTTGGAACTTTGGAAATACAAGAAATAATAACTTTAGGACTGGAGTGTTTTTACTATAATATGAAGGATGCTTTAAAAAGTAGCCATTAACTCAGTTTTGACTGACTTGTGGGTTGGAACGTTTTGGCATAACTACGTCCATTTACAGAGAGCTATAGGAGATGGAGTTTTAATAGTATACATAAATGCCTAAGTAACTCCGTCCGTCTGTTTGCGCATACGATGCTATTGACCCTAGGAGTGTGTTCCCTTGGGGCAAATTTCGGCTTTCCCGCGGGTGAATCTCTTGACAAAAGTTAGTTTTTATTAACCCCAAATATTTTCCATCAACAGTGGAAGTGATATTCCTGATGTGGGGCATCAGACTGTGCATCATGGTGCGGAAGGCGCCCTCGGAATTCAACGAGAGCCGGTTCATCTCCATGGCCATCTACAACGAGTTCCTCCTCTCTGTCTTCCTCAATATATCCATGTAAGTGTGTCTCTTTCTACTGAGTGTGTTTTAAGGACTAGAGAAAGTAAGAAATGAGATAAAAAGACTACTTTCATCGAAATAATAATAATTGCACTTTGATAAATATGAGATTAAGGGCCTTTGCACATGGCGTTTTTTAAAACACCGACGAAGCGCAGATGACGCGCGCTGACGCGCTTCAGACGCAGACAGTACTGCTTTTTGTTGGTTATCTACAGCGCCCTGAGCTCGTAGCTAAAGAATACTAGCCGCACGGATCGGTCTTAAAGGTTAAGCAACGCTTGCCAAGGTTGATCTGTGGATGGTTGACCATCTTAACATACCGAGTTTCCTCCATGCCTCGGAAAGCACGTTAAGCCGTTGGTACCGGCTGTCTTTTGTAGATCTTTGGCAGTCGTTACGTACTGTCAGAAGCCAGTAAAATCTGACAGTCTTGCCAAGAACTGCCGTATTACCCAGTAAATGAAATGTGGAGGTCTGTTAGGCAGCCGCTCCATGTAAAATGCTGGTATTCAGCTGAATCCGGTTTGACTGGGAGCCTACCCCAATATATTTGGCAAATGATGATGATCTAGAGCGCCCTGAGCGCGCGTTCGTAAAACTAAAAATGCGCCATCTGCTCTAATAGTAATACTATAGGATGGATCAGGTTAATTGTATAAATGAATTGTTTATTCAAATTGTGTCCAACAATTCTTATTGCTCGCGTTATGAATTTTATTCTAAAGGTTATCGTAGACAGATGCAACACAACAACCCTTTTAATAGAAGTGGTTGCATTTTTGGGGAATGTGCGACGGAATTGCATGCCATGCCATCATCGGACCACAAGACAAACGGCGATGCGCCACAGATACATGGTGGACATCCCACCCACGCGCACAAAACGTTTTGGGAACACATTCATGGTGCGTGCAGCTAAGGAGTGGAATTACCTCCCGGAGTCTGTGTTTCCTGATAGCTACAACCTGGGAGTCTTTAAGTCAAGAGTGAATAGGTTATTTCTAGGTAAGCGTGCTCCATCTTCGACCACATCATCGCTTACCATCAGGTGAGATAGTGGTCAAACGCGTGCCTATAAATAGTAGTAAAAAAGAAAGTAGTTCCATATTTATTTTCTTGTGCAATTTTTTATTTGTATCATAAACAGGGTTGTCGTATCGCACCTGTCCAAGGGAACCATAACGTGTGTATGCCTTTTGTTCTTCTATTTGTGTGACAAGTTATTTAAAGCGTTGCAAAGTCTCTCGGTAATAAAATCCAAACCCTGTTACCTACTTATTTCGTTCAAAATTTAGAAACGAGATAGTTTGCGAAGGTTAGAGAGCTAACGACAGAAAGTTTAGAGCCCGGAACTCATTAAACTGTTGTGGTAGACTCGCTCCTGGCACAAGTAATTTGTTTCACAGAGCTCACACTTTGACGCAATATGCAAACGTGACTAATAATTATGTTGTAAAGTGTCTTTGACTTCATAATTAACATAGTTTGTAATGTCCAAGGCTGCTCTCTCGAGAAATGCTTAAAAACAGCGTGCAGATGAAGCAACTTTTCGTCGGCATTTACTGAGAAATTACATTTGTAAAAATAGGTAGTAACATAATAAGAAAAAAATCACCAAATCACCTCCAAATCGTTGAGATGAAACCATTTTACTCCGTAATATTTAAAAAAAAAGTAAAAAAAAATATCTACTGCTTTGCAATACAAACGAAAATAATTTGGTTTTGTTACTTTTTAAATATGTTATTCTTTTACAAATAAATTAAAAATGCGGGTAGCGGAGTGGCGCGTAGAGGAATAGTTAGCTCCATTTATATGCACAAGGTCTTTGGCATGTATACCAACCCTAAACTGTCTGTAACCGGTAAACCAATGCTCTCAAAACGATGAAGGATACGTAGTAAGTGACCGGCATTAGAATCATAAAATCCGAAGACTCTGTGACATCTCTTTCTCATCCATCTTCCTCACATACAAAGAAGGCTTTTATCCCAGCAGTTGTTCTTATCAAATTGGGAAGGTACGGCTTATTAAATATGTATGAGCCTGACGGCAAAACAAAACCCTCCCCCTCCATTTCCCATTGATTTCTTTCCATCTATAGAACAGACTGAAGAAACAGCCTGGCCAGAAAAATATATTTCGATCTGATTCTTATTTTACTTTATTATAAACTGGTGGACGTCACGCGGTTTCACCCGCGTAGTTCCCGTTCCCGTGGGAGTACAGGGATAATATATAGCCTATGTTACTCCCTGATAATGTAGCTATCCATTGCTGAAAGAATTTTTCAAATCGGTCCAGTAGTTAGGGAGCCTATTCATTTCAAACAAACAAACAAACAAATCTTTCCTCTTTATAATATTAGTGTAGATGTAGAGAACACAGTAATCATTTTCATTCAAAACCTTTACTGAGATTTTCTGTTCAAGCCAATTTCATGAAAATTTTGAAAGAATCTTTGTTATAAATCAAATGAATATTACTCGATTATGAGGCGGCGCCGCTGGGGTGTAATCCCGGAACTTCTTTACTTAATTACTAGTCGTTACCTGCGGTCAAGTCCGGTACTACCACCAAGTTATTTCGGGAAGAAAATCGGAGAGATTATGACTTATTTTTAGCTGTTCAAATCCCATTTGCTCACCTTCCATTTACTGTTCTAAAGAAGCCATGTTTTTCGTCTTTTTGTAAATAAAGTTAACTTTTTCGTTCTTTTTTTTACTATTGATAGGCACGCATTTGACCACTATCTCACTGGATGGCAAGCGATGATGTGGTCGAAGATGGAGCACGCTTGCCTCGAAGTAACTTTTTCACTCTTGACTTAAAGACTCCCAGGTTGTAGGTATCAGCAAACACAGACTCCGGCAGGGATTTCCACGTTCATCAAATTCTGAGGTTCACAATAAAAAAACTTTAGAAATCATAATCCTAATACCTTTATTTTTTCCTTAACTTGTGACTGAATGAGTGATTGGCTGAGTGATTGACTGAGTGAGTGACTGGGTCACTGCTAGCCGAAACGGTCGGAGAAAGCTGAAATCTGGCTTGTAGGTTCCTTGGGGATTGAAGGAGAGCATAGGCTAGTATAAATATATTTTAGGTTTAGTTTTATAGAGTTATGAATTGATGCTGTAATCAGTAAGGGTTTACCATCTTGTTTAGATCTTTTAAACATAGACTAGCAACACGACCTACGTAAAAAAAAATGTAGACTTACTTTTACGCCTTTAAATCAAGGAATTCAATCAGAATCTTAAACAATACAGTTCATAAAGTTCCCTTAAAACTGCTACAACAAAAGTATAATCAAAATTCAATCCTGAATCCTAGATCTTCGAACAAAATTCTACAAAATAGTCGATCGTTAGGAACAATTTGCATCTCCCAAGGGTTTTACTTCTAGACAATTTTATAGCGGAACATTTATGAACCGTCGAACTGTCTTCAGAAAAATCCAATTCAGTAACGGTGGCAATTTATGTTCGTGTAGAGGCGAAAAAGATTTAGTACTTTAAGAATGGACTAGATTTCTTCGATAATTGACTCTTTGTTCAGGGTTCGTACTTTATGGAAGCTTTTAAAGGTCTTGAAGAACTTAGGGCCAGTTCTTGAGTTAGGTCTTTTATTCAATGTGATTCTCGCCGAACTTAAGTGGCAGTGGGTACATTGCTCGCAGAACAGATGGTCGGTGGGGCGAAAAGATCTGGAGTTGTGACCGCATAACGGAAGACGCAACATTGGCGCGGCGTCCCATAAAGTGGACCGATGACCTGGTGAGGGTCGCGGGTAGCCGATAGATGTGAGACACACAGAACCAGTTGATGTGGCGAAACTTGAGAGAGTGGCCTATGTTCAGCAGTGGACGTCTTTCGGCTGATATGATGATGATGATGATGAAAGTTCTCGTGGACACTGCAAAGAATTAGGTTTTAATTTCGTTGTTGATTAAAATTCTATTGTAAAAATTGTGTAGGTCGGAGCGAGCTTGAAAAGAATTAATTAATTCTATTTTCAGCAACAGAGCAGACATACTGTTTTTCGATTTTTAGGTAGTATATAAGTATCCGAAAAATATTTGAGAACCTCATATTTGTTGTTGATTTAGTGAATAATACTCATATTATATTTTCCAATTTACTCGCCAAAATAGACCTATCCTGAAAATAAACTTTCGTGAATATTTAACCGATGAGTTTAGGTCTATTTTCAAAACATTTTTTTTTAATTCTTATCGCATATTGTCTTAACCTGAACAAAAACAAGAAAACCTTCATCAATTAGTCACTCAAGGTGGTAAAAAAACCTCTCTAATCCAAGATAAAACCGAGCAATAAAAATAAAATAAAAATTCAACACGACCAAGCGATAGATCCTTGTCACTCCTGCTCGAAAGCCGTAAAAGAAAAAGAGCTTGATAAGATTCAATCACAAGAAACAACGATAAAAACTGCAGCTGTAATAAAGAAGTTACATTAAAATATTAGTTTTAAAAGTGGAACAATAATAAATCAACTTGGAGAAGAAGTTGAGAAACTTTTTGATATTGCACGAGAACCGGGTGAAACAATGATTGTGTTTCGAGTTGCCAAGATCCATTGCATAGTTTGAATTGTCAGGGTAGTTTGGAATTTTTCAGAGCAATCTGGGAATGGGCAAAGTTTAAGTGTCAACTGCTTATCGTCAAGGCAATAGGAAGTAGGTTATTGTGATGTTTTTGAAATCAGTCATTGCGTATTGTGATACTGTATTGTTCTAGGAATCTTGGCTAGCAGAGTCTTATTTTGTGATGTGACATAATATCTTTCATTTTTATATTCTTATCTTAAATATCCCTTGGTATTCAGTTAAGCTAGACTTCTGCAATGTACCCGTTTTTGATGGTTTGTAAATTTTAGTAGTCTTAAGTTACTTATCATTGTTGTGATGTTACATGATCTCTTTCATTTTCATTTTGTCCTAAATATTCCTTGGTATTCAGCTAAGCTGGACCTCTGAAAACTCATTTTTGGTGGTTTGTAAGATAGAAAAATATAATTGAGTGCGACAGTATTTTTTATCACCTTGAACTTTCTCTCGCTTGGACAAAGACTCCAATTGTTACGTTGTTGTGTGTTGTGGTTTTCCGTATTAACACCTAGAGGACATTTTTTTATCCAGCCAAGCCCGTTCCATCATCGCACCACAAGACGTGAGGTGATGCGCCACCGGTAAATGGTGGACATCCCACCCACACGCACAAATCGTTTTGCGTATAGCTAAGGAGTGGAATTCTCTACCAGAATCTATGTTTTTTGATAGCTACAACCTGGGAGTCAGGTCAAGAGTGAATAGGTTACTTTTAAGCGTGCGCCATCTTCGACCGCATCATCGCTTACCATCAGGTTAAATAGTGGCCAAACGTGTGCTATCAGTAAAAAAACGTGTTATCATCTATTTAGCCTATTTTATACCACAATCTTCGCCTTGCTCAGCTACGATGGACATAAAATTATAAATAATAACAGTATTTATGACTCTACTGATACCACTTCTTCTTTCCAGGTTATTCCTCCAATCACCAGCAAACCCTGATCTCCTGTACATCATCTTCTTCTGCCACACGCAGCTGACGGTGACGCTGCTGCTCTGCTTCATCTTTGGGAGCAAGGTAGGCACGGTAAGATTGTGGTCAGACTGTATGTATGTACCTCTGTGTTGGTTCTGCACTTGACGTTTCAGTGTTCACGGTTCTTATTGTGTCGTGACGGCAGATTTTTGTGTTCTTAAAATTTCTTGTTTATTTAAAGTACAATAGTTTTCACATACATATGATATGTGTTTATCTAAAGAGATACATCCTAATATATAAAATTCTTCCATTACTAAGTGAGTGGCTAACAGTCAACGCACAGTCGAAACTACTGGTCGAAGAAAGCTGAAATTTGGCATGTAGGTTTTCTACACTGCGTAATGGGGTACTAAGGCATTTCTCGAAACTCCTACGGGATCAGGAATAAACGGGATATGCGCGTACGAAGTCGCGGGAAAAAGCTAGTATTACATAATTATAATGAATGCAATCTAAACTAAATTTTTTAAAGAACGAAAATTGACTGTAGGCGGTAGTAGGAAATAATATTTTCAAGTAAACTTTGGATCAGCCCAGGTTAGTATGACTTGTCACTGTCATCATAGTGCCACTGTGAGAGAGAGACACAACTATACAGAATGAATATGACTCTCCCTTTTTCACAAAAACGATGTTTATTATTTGTGTATGTTTTAGATGCAATAGAAATACATTGTAAATTTGATCTGTCTACGTATTACGGTTCTTGAGATATAGCGGACGGACGGACTGACAGCGGAAGCATTGTAACAGGGTTCCATTGGTTACCCTGAGGGTATGGAACCCCAAAAAATACAGTTCTTCTTCTCTTCTATCTCTATGAAATTATAATTTATCAGTTAGATTCGCTATTTTTCTTTTGTTTTCTGCCGTCAAAACTCAATAGGAACAGCTAAAAAAACTCCGTCATCTTTCGGATTAAAAATTCGTCACGACACAGTTGGTGCGGTGTCTAAGGCTGCGTTTCCACCAGAGATGAGCGAGGATGCGTAGTGAGGGATGTGTTTGTTAAGAACTAATAGGATTGCGTCATTTACCTAGCCTCGCTCAGCACAAGCGATTCTATTGGTTCTTAAGAGGAAACGCGGGCGGAGATATTTTGTATGTAAAAAGTCATAATTCGAGCTTTGGCTCTCACCTGTTTCTTCCTCCAATATTAGACCGATTTAAAAACTGTTTCATAAACTGAATATAAAAGATATATACTGTGTCCCTATGTTTTCCTTATTGATGATATATTAACCGTATAAGCACTAGAACCCTCGAAAAATGCTCAAAATTGTCCGATAAATCGCTGTCAACAGAGCCCTAGTGTACAAATTTGGCAACTATTAATGAAAAAAGAAAAACATAGGAACACAGCATAGAACATCCTTTTATTCAGTTTATGAAATATCTTTTAAATCAGTTTAATATTGGAGGAGGAAACAGGCGAAGGTCATACCTCGAATTATGACTTTTTAGATTAAAATGTGAATATTGAACGCTCGATCAAAGAAACATTAGGAATTTTGAACACTCGATGTATTGAGTGTACGATAAATTGAATGTTCGATTTATTAACCGTTCAATATTATGAACTTTCGAGTATTTAGACGTTCGGTTTATAGTGTTCGATCAATTGATATTCGATTATTTGGCATTCGATTTGGCATAGTACACCCCTTTTTACATACAAAGTCTATCCATTCACATTTCCTCTCAACAAACACATCCGTCACTACACATCCTCGTACATTGCTGTTGGAAACGCAGTCTTACGCTTACTGCACTTTATGGTGCTTTTAAATAAACCTGTGTGTACCGGGGTTGCAGTGTTCTATGTTGTTTTACGATTATTTACCAACTTTTAAGTTATTCAATATTACAATCTGTTTAATTTTAAGAAGTCTTTCATTAAATAATAATAACTGGTTCCGAGGTCGAGTGGTTTAGGCGTTTGCCTTGTAAACCATGGTAGTTGCTGAAAACCAGCGCTCTTGATCGTTGGACTTGTCCAGAGTCGCGGCATACGCTGAGCGACGACCAATTCTTGCTCGGATGCGACGCACAAATTTAATTTATATATATTTTAGAGGTTATTTGTACCTAAATCATCCATTTCTGTTTTATTTATTATTATTGTTTGTTTTGTTTTTGTGTTGTCAACTGGTCACTGACAGTCAGTGCCGGCACGTCACGCCATAGACAACTATTCAACTGTGTTCGGTTTTGTCTGTGGTGTGACCAGCGCATCGTGATAGGTAATGTCCGGTCCTGACATAGTTTATTCTGTAACAGGTATTATTAATTTAGTTTTTAGTTTGTAAGTGGTTTTATTTTAATTTTGTGCGTCATTTCTGGCGGAATAAACGTATTTTCTTTCTTTCTTGTGATCCGGTGGTCTTGGGTTCAATTCCCACGGAAAGCATACTTTGTAAAGTTGTTTTTAGTTTGGCTAGGATATTGCAGGCTTGAATCACCTGATTGTCGTAGAGCATTCGGAAGGCACGTATAAGCCGGTGGTCCCGACTGCTAAATGGCGGTCGTCAAATAAACAATGTCGGAGGCCCTTGAGGCGGTTTAGAAACTCTGACACTAGGGAGTGTGGGGTCGTTAAACTTTACTGCCCACACGATAAGAAGAAGAAGATTAAATAATAAGTTACTTCTTAAGGTGAGATTGTGGTCATACGCGAATAATCAATAATATAAAAAACCGGCCAAGTGCGAGTCGGACTCTCACACGAAGGATTCCGTACCATAAACCGAAAAAAAAAACTCGTTCTTGAATGGGAGCCCCAATTTTTTATTATTTCTTGTTATAGTGGCAATATAAACACATACTCTGTGAAAAGTTCGGCCTGCTGGCAGACGGACGGATGGACGGACGAACGGACAGCGGACGCTTACTAACAGGGTTCCGTTACCCTTTGGGTGCGGGAGCCTAAAAATCCTAATATATAAAATTCTTCTGTTACTGAGTGAGTGAGTGACTGACTGATAGACAACGCACAGTCGAAACTACTGGTTGTAGAAAGCTACAATTTATAACGTTTGAGTATGAGGATTTCACGAAATTCCCACGGGAACGGAAAAACGGGATATGCGCGTACGAAGTCGCGAGCAAAAGCTAGTTATCATACAAAAAGAGATTTATTTTCTTCTCTCTCTTTTTTTTAGTTATTATTTCTTTTGCACCATAAGTGATTCGGAATATTATAATATACAACTATTCCGATACCGAAAAATATCGCTACCTCGGGTTGTACTGTGACACATACTTACGTACACACTTCTTCCCTAACTCTACTTGAGGAAAGTTTAGTGTACTACATTTTTAATATGAAGAACCACGCACGGTAAGAAGCACTCAGGAAAATAAAATTACAAGTAGTCAAATAATGGTAATTATTTCTGAACAGAACTCGAACTCATCTGGGTAAAAGGCAACCCCTTTTAGTATTGAGCAAATAGTTAGAACTTTCGCTTATACAAAATATTTTATACTCAACGTCAGACCCTTACAATTTCTGTTAGAAAAGGAAAGAAATTTATTTTGCAAATACGGGTAATACAAAATAGTTGTCGATATATCAGAGCTCAGCTATATTTAAACGTTCGGCATGCAAACATTTAAATTATTTATGCATATGACATTTTAAATCAGATCAGTTAATAAATTATCATTACAATTATCATTCAATAGGTTAATTCATAAATTATCATTTTCATCAAAATTATTTCACGTTTCACACCCGCGCGACCCAAATTTCAGTAGTTTTTTGTACTTTCCTTATTATTCTATGGCTTTAAAAAAAAGGTGTATATCAAAATGTAGATAACTAAAATTGTCTTTGAGATTATGCAAATTCCATTAGAATACGCTCGGCTGTTTTGGTCCAATGTTCGTTCTTATGTCCGTGTTAGACATAACTTTACAAATTAATTACACTATGTTGAACGAACAAAGCTCAACATTTTCGTATTTCAAATTATTAGTCTAATGTAACATAACATATTTGTTTTCAAAAAATTACAACTAGCCGTTTAGACGTGATGATCATTTCAAAATCAGCCACTGAGCCCTATATGCACCTTAAGAACCAATAGAATCGCTTGCGCTGAGCGAGGCTAGGTAATTGAAGCGATTCTTTTGGTTCTTAACAAACACATCCCTCGCTACGTATCTTCGATCATCTCTGGTGAAACGCAGCCTGATATCTGAACCCAAAAATTACAGCAAATTTACTTTCATATTCTACTAAAAATAAATTTTAAATCGAGCTTCATTCTAGACTGCCACAAGCTTAATTTTATCATTAAAAAGTTTGAGGTTGAAAAACAAACGTTTAAACATTAACTCTTTGCCGAAACACGTAATTATTTGTATGTGGAATACCAAACGTTAAGTGATGATATTTATTAGCGGCACGCACTCGTTACGACCGAGTTAAACTTTGTGTGAAAATTCAATTGATTTCACTTTGTTTTTGATATTTATTGGGAGACAACGAACAGCTAGTTGGTTTTTGTATTGAGCTCTAAAACGTTGAATATCTGTTTTGCGTGCCTAATGATTTGGACTCTGCGTAGGAATAGTTTAAAGTGATGCTTAACACATATACGTATAACAGTTGTTTTCTTATTACATTCACAAACATAGAAAATAGATCCCTTTATTATACTTGAGGAGATAGATAAACATTTTCATCATCAACATTTTTGGCAGCATTGTTTCATTTACTGCTGAATATAGACTGCCTTCCATAAGTGCCATGCTTCCCTGGTCCGCGCAACCTCAAACAGTGGATGACATTTAGAAGATTTTGAGTAGAACTTACTCGAACTTACCACGAATCTGGTTGATGATCTTTTTTTTACTATTGATAGGCACGCGTTTGATCACTATCTCACCTGATGGTAAGCGACAATGTGGTCGAAGATGGAGCACGCTTGCCTAGAAGTAACCTATTCACTCTTGACTTAAAGACTCCCAGGGTGTTGCTATCAGGAAACAGCAGGCAAATTCCAGCAGGGAATTACACTCCTTAGCTGTACGCACTATGAATGTGTTCCCAAAACGTTTTGGGCGTGAGGGTGGAATGTCCACCATGTATCAGCTGACACTTCTACCGTGTCATGGTAACCAAACAGTGCGAGCACCACGTCTACACAGAAATTCGTTTAACAAGCACAGAAATTCATATTTTGTTATCAGTACCTATTAAATGCCTAACATCATCATCATCATATCAGCCGAATGAAGTGCACTGCTGGACATAGGCCTCTCCCAAGCGTCGCCACAACGACTGGTCCTGCGCGTCTCGCATCCATCGGCTACCCGCGACCTTTCCCAAGTCATCGTTCCAGCTTGTGGGAGGCCGCGCAAACATTGCCTACCTATACCTATTGAATGCCTACTATCTACCAAAATAGACAGTAAACAAAGAGCGTTATAATAATACCATGTCGTTGTAATAACACCTGACTTGTTAATAAAGCAACTTCTACAGTATCTACTAATAGGATCCAATACGGTTGTTGTTTATAACTTAAAATACACGTGATTTACACCTAGTCTCGCAGTAATCAGGTTTCGATAGCTAATACTAACTCACTTACAAGTTTTACTTAGATATAAGATACGTCAATTTGAAGTTAATATAGATCAAAGTAAACTTAGCGTAGTTTAAGTCACAGGTAGTACCAACTCCATCTGTAATATTATTTTCCCTTCAGAAGTCTTTTTTTGGCATTGGGGGTATCACCTTCAAAAGACGTCTGAACTTTTGGAAAAAACAAGGTTTTGGGATTTGTACCTCACTTACATCACCTGAGTGATCACCATTACATGACAGCACGTAAATACGACTACGGAACCCGCTTTATACGACGTTCGTTTGGGCATATCCCTGAAGAGACTATAGAAATATAAAATTAAGAAACAGCAGCTACTTGCAATGATGACGATTACTGTTGCGACAGTAAGGTATTTTTATGATCAGATTATTAAGCACCCACACTTAATATGCGATCTGTGTTGCGGAATTCTGCCAGTGTTGCGGAATTCTGCCAGTGTTACGGAATTTTGCCAATGTTGCGGAATTCTGCCAGTATTACGGAATTCTGCCAATGTTGCGGAATTCTGCCAGTGTTACGGAATTCTGCCAGTATTGCGGAATTCCGCCAGTGTTGCGGAATTCTGCCAGTGTTGCGGAATTCTGCCAGTGTTGCGGAATTCTACCAGTATTGCGGAGTTCTACCACTGTTGCGGAATTCTGCCAGTGTTACAGAATTCTGCCAGTGTTACGGAATTCTGCCAGTGTTACGGAATTCTGCTTGTGTTACGGAATTCTGCCAGTGTTACGGAATTCTGCCAGTGTTACGGAATTCTGCCAGTGTTAGATGCGCTCTGGTCGCATTAGCTTCGCCCAGACCGGAAGGAGTTATTTCATGATTACCCATAAAGACTTAATATGCGATATCAAGCTAACAAGAGGTTGCTCATACAGATTTACTGTAAAAGTCAGATCCCGAAAGTGAATAGGCTTCACGATACTGGGGATCCTTATGTGAGTTTTACGGTTAAAAACCTCCAGGGTTGCAGAATTTGTTCGAAAGAGTCACCGTGGCCCCGGAACGCAAAGGGCATTAGAAGGAACACGGATGGGTTTTAGTCAGTAAGAGTCTGACACTCTTCCGCTCCGCCCAGAGCAGAAGGAGTAATTTGACGATTTCCTATCCTTAAAAAAATAGGGTTAAAATCTGTGTTTTTGGTAGTTTTGACATAGAATTTGTATTTAAAACTTTTGTTTTAGGACACCCACAGGTGAGGCGTGGAATTAAAGGCAATAAATATTCACAAATACTGATTTAGATAGTTTAACAAAATTGCTTGTTCATCGTTCGATTTGACAGGTATTACATTCTACACTCAAACAAATATTGCTTTCCATAGTATTTGCTCTAATTGAAAAATAGCTCGCCCTGAAAATCTATAAAAAATACACGTTTTATGTTTTCTTTAAAATAACGGTGTAAATAAATTCTGATTGGTCCAGTCATTAATAGTAAATTAATCATAAAATAACTAATAATGTGTAAGTATATCTAAAAACCTGAGTACATGAGCATCTGAGCAGTTCAACCATTATTTGTTCAAATTATTAAACAGTAACTCAAAATGGTGAATTTTAAATTGATTAAGTTTACAAGACAATGTTTGTGGTCTCACAAAAAGGCAAAGATCGAAAAGTTATAAATACTAAGGTAGTACAAAATGGTTGTTTAGGAATGTGGTGTTTTACAAACTTGGTCAGTAGTTCACTCATCAGTTTTTGTTCATCAAAGTTTTTAAGTAGCTTAGTCGACTCCTGGACTAAGCAATAAGGCAACTTTACCAACAAATTAAGCTGCACCATATTGCAGCAAACTTCACTCAGCTACACTGCACTACTTCATAATAAGGCGATAAGAAAAATTCAAAATTAATTTTCTTCAACAAGTGTATCTCTTTATTCTGAAAGTAGTTCGAAACTCTTAACACTTTCAACTTTTCCCCTACATAAGTACTCACGTACGGGGGAGCAGCTAATGGAAAAAAACCTGCAAAAGTTTATATTGAATCATGAAAGTGGACGAAGTTTTAAACCGATTGCTCAGGAGTTCCCAGCGAAATTAGTTTCGCTACAGAATTTCAATTGGCAGGTAAACTGTTAAGCGTATAAGTTGCTTCATCAGACTCTCGTTTGAAAAGCTATCGTAATGGGAGTGAAAATGTTACTTTTTTCTTTTTATGTGTACTTTAGTACTTTTTCCGTATATATAAGTGGGTATTTAAATCAGTTTTAAGATTTTGCTTAAGGACAACTTTTGCACTCAGCTCTGACAAGCCAGGGTTGCGGAATTCGTTCGAAAGAATCATCGCGGCCCTGGAACACACAGGGCGTTAGGAAGAACACGGATGGGTTTTAGTCAGTAAGAGTCTGACACTCCCTACTGCTCCGCCCATAGCGAAAGCAGTCATTTGATGATTTCTCATCCTTAAAGAAGAAAAAGCTATGACAGGTTAATCTAGGATCGATCAAAGTTGCATCCCCAAACGCTTACCTTATGCTATTTGAAAATTACGTGTTTAAATTATTTGATTACATGAGTTCATAGATTTAGCACTTAGTAAGCATTAACTCTTATACGTCACCGCTTTATTTAATATCAGATTTTACCAAAATAATAATATCAACGAAAGCCCCTCACCTGTTAGTAATAAGCTTTTTAAACTTCTACTTTAAGCCGCCTAAAGTACCTATACCTTAACGCCTACACCGAATAACCCAAGGTTATTGGACCATAAGCTCAATTGATTCTACCTTACCTGGTTTTACGCTCTAATAATTAAACCTTGGCTACGTAATATTAATTCGTACAAAATACTAACCCTTACCAGATTCCGTCAATCTCAGCCTGAAGTTTTGAAGTCCGAATTTGTTTATTGCCCCAAATTAATAATTAACCTCAGGGGTTTATCCAATTTTTGACGTCTCGATAGACAGTTCTCTTTTTTTCTCAGGGTAAAGTTTACAAATAAACAAGAAATGAGTTTTCCATCTTTACTAAAATATGGAATTTAGATTAGTATAAATTGAGTACCCCTTCAGTAATCTTTACGGATTAAAATAGTTTAGAAAAAACGGTACCCACATCCTACCTTACAATATAATCCCGTATATGCATGACAAAAAAAAGAACAAGGCTTATACGGGACGGAGTAGTCTAAGTCCCCGTTCCGGCTCTGACGGAGCGTCTGTTTTCTCAGTCCGTTTAAAGAGACGGATATGCCAGTTTTATATAGCACTGTTCACATTTAGATAGATCCGAGTAAAAAAACAGATCCGGGGTTTTAGATGGACAATAATTTACCGCTGCGAGGAACGTCTCGTTTAAACAGACGGTCAGTCTGAGTGTGAACACGTACCCCGGCCGCCGTCTTCCGTATAAACAGACGTCCGTCTAAGTGTTTACTCGCACGTCCAACCACCGTCTTCCGTTTAAACAGACGGTCCGTCATAATGTGAATACGCACATCCACCCGCCGTCTACCGTTTAAACAGACGGTCCGTCATAGTGTGAATACGCACGTCCGTCTGCCGTGTTCCATTTAAACAGACGGTCCGTAATAAGATGGATACGCACGTCCGTCCACCCCTTTACGTTTAAACAGATGTAGACGGTCCGTCTAAATGGGAATGTAGCGGCAGCAACACAAGAAAAACAAAGGAGCAAATCTCCAAAAAGAATCGCAAAGCCATCTATCCAACGAGCAGCGAACTACTACGTAAATCGCACGGTAAACTCTGATACCGCGATGCAGGATATCGTCCTGCATCGCGGTATCAGAGTTTACCGTTCGATTTGAACATATACATCAGCCCGAATATCAACTATCGCGCAGTTGCCCACACCAGACACAACAACCGTACGGTCGGAGGATCCTCCCTTTTCAATGGAGGTTTGCAGGACTTTACTCTCTGTACCGCTTACCTCCAAAGGAATACCTACTCGTAATCTTTATCAACCCACTGCCGGGCATGATCTTCCCCCTAGATTTCTTGTGGATTCGTTAAAATGCTAGTGTGGACCATTGCTTGTTAATTTTATCTATCTCGTCCTATATGACGCTAATCAGCATAAAACTTAGTAGCTTAAACTTAACAGCATAAGCAGCTGACCACCAAGTAGTAAGTAAGCCGTGGGAGCAGTTATGGCTGTTAATTTGGCTGCAGTCCCAAAGTAGCTGGCAAGAGCGGCTACAGCCCGCTCGTTATGTGTTATTATATGATGCTGTTTTATCTTGTGGCTGGGTTAAGAAGGAAATATTATCGAGATGTTTATTGTGTTTTGCTTTATTTTGGGGACTGTTATGGAAAAATTTAATGCTGGAGTTACTTGCGTCTTTAGTTAAACTTTATTATAACTGAAAGTCTTCGGAGGTACTTGAAAACGTTCCAATGAAATTCAACAATCAATGATGAACACTTTGAAAAAAGGGATATTTGTGGTTTTTCTGACAGACTGATTAGAATGTGAACTTTATAAATAAGTTTAACGCCCAGTATAGATTCCCGTGCTGACGAGGTCACGAATCAGCAATCAGACGCAACAGTAGTGCTATTCACTAACAACATTTTCGTATCTCGACAGTAGAATTCGAGGTGAGTTTCAAAAGAAGACCTTTATGTTGTGTGCAATAAAGCTCACTTTGTGAGTTTGATCACTCAGGTGAAGCTCGATATCGAAATAGTTTCTTACAGAATAGACTAGCAGCTCGGCTTTCCGACTTCCCGTTATAAACTTTATCTATAAAATATGGAAAATGCCCCTCTGAAATATTTAATTTTGCATCATCAGTATCATAATCATGCGTATGGCAAATCCGACCCAACATCGTTCATCAAAATACTCTTTGAGTAGCTTTGTTTTTTTTTGGAAAAAGTTGAGCCAAAATGCGTCTAAGACTTTGAACATCTAAAACTCTTAATATTTTTCAAACGGTCCACCACTTATATATCTACATCAAAGAAATCAAACTCAAATATGTTGGAATTTAAAAAGGAAATGCGATTTTTCAGTAACGAACACTGCGAGTGTTGACAGAGGCTCTTGTGTTTTTTTTATCAGCGTTTCATGATACTGGTTTGCAATGTTTGAGAAAATATGCAAAATTAATATCTAGGGTAAATCTATATTCAGAAAATCTACCTCTAGATTCTAGAGGTTGATTTCCTAAAATAAAATACTATCTGGAGTCTAGAACGTATTTTCTGTACAATTATGAAACTAATTCATTAATAACTATTTTGTATTTACCTATTGAGTTTAGCGTCGTAGGGAGTCATTTAGCCAGGGTTGTGTAATTGATTCGAAGGAGTCACTGGTGGCCCTGGAACCTGGAACGCAAAGAGCATTTGGAGGAACACGGTTGGGGTTTAGTCAGTAAGAGTCTGACACTCCCTTCCGTTCTGCCCAGAGCGGAAGAAGTCATTTGATAATTTACCATCCTTAACAAAGGGAGTCATTCAATAGATAAAATGATGTTATGTCTGCCCTAATTTGTATAACAATTTTGTAAAACAACTGTTACTAGAAGCCAATAGTTACATCGAATATTTATCCGGCTCGAAGTACCAATGTCAATGCCATGCGTGTCATGCATGTCATGCTGGTCTTTACGATACTCCAAAATTCCAGATAAAGTCCATATCAATTTGTTTACACAAATATTTTTGTTATCAGGCCTACATGGTTTATAAGGGGCATGGTAAAGACGAGCGGGAGAAGACGGGCAAGTTTAGATCGAGACCAGCAGAGTCTACGTACACTATGACGACCAATCGCAGTGCCAGGTTCTGCGATAATATGACTGAGAGGGAACTTGAGGTGAGCATTATTAAATTTTTGGAGTTAAAAGTTCTTTACTCTTACGTAACTTATTCATTTAAAATTATGTTCAATTTGTATGGTGATCGTATTATTATGGTTGACTAAATCGTCAACAATAACGCAATGAATTGTTTATAAAAATGTGATTGAATGATTACTAAAAAGAACGACCGAATGGTCTACATTAGATGCATAATTAATTGTTAGATACTATTACTTATTGTTGACACTTCGCGAAACCCAAGAGCTGGCTTTTACCTCGGAAAAAGAATAAGCATTGCCATACAACATGGCAATGCTACCAGCTTGGCCACATTACCAGTGGCTAGCGATGCGGACGAATTTATCGACGCCATTTTAGATTATTTTTAGTTAGTTAAGAGTATTTTATTTAGGTGTATAAGTATTAGTTCTTTAGATGAATAAAATTTTACTCTAGTACTAAACAAATTTCTCGGTTGTACTTTAATGCTTCAAGGAATGACATTGTGTTTGGTTTACAGTTGAAAACAGCATCCAATTTATTATTAAAATTTGAACTTTCATGCCATTTATATTGTAGCGTTAAATTAGTTTACTATTTCCAGAATCTGCCAGACAGGTTAGACGAGAACTTAATTATTTTAGCTAGGCCGAAAATGTCTGGCATTGTATTTTGAATCAAGGCTGTAAATCAAGTGTTAGACTTATTAAAACAGACCTTTGTAAATATTATAGCAATATTGTGTTCTAGAAACAAGATATAAATTTAATTTTGAAGGTACCAACGTCAGATATTTATCTTAAAATGTTTTTTTTTTCTAAAAGGAGGAGTTCAGAAAAATCTGCAACCAGTTAGAAAAGCTTCGGGAAAGATGTGGTCCTGGAGCAGTAATTTCTCGAAGAATAGGAGCTATGCAGGACGCTGCAGCAGTTTATGATAGAAAACCTCCTCCATCCGATCATTCAGCGCCTTTGAAACTGAACACAGTGTTCAGTGCAGTTGCTGACAGACTTATGTGTACTGTCACACCTGCTGAAGAATCCTCCAGTAGTGGTAGAGATTTACCTTTCGAAGCACCCCCAGCTTACAAACACAAAACTTTCAGTCCAACTAAGAGCACAGAAAACAGTAACGCAGAACAAAGCCAGACAGATGTCACGACTGATTCTCCTAAGAAACGCACAGACCTAAACGAGGAGCCAAAAGAAGATAAACAAAATGGAGTGTTTAAAATCTCCGGTGAACCAAACTGTAGTGATATCCGACCACCAGAAGTAAGTCGTAACAGTTACAATAATAAGAGTGAGAAAACCAGTGAACTAAAGTCAAGTCCTAGTAGTACGGAGACTGTGAAAGGTGTTAGATCAGGACATGCAAGGACTCATGCTATAGTTATTAATCTAGATGATAAGAGTCGCTTTACTGAAGAGGTCACTGTCTAAATAAAGACTGTACTTATGTTTTGATTAGGTCAAGTAGGGTGTACCAAAGATTGTGAATGAATTGCAATGAGGACACGTTAGCCAATCAAAATGTTGCGCAGAGATTCATGACATTCATCGTGTAATAGAATAAACAACTTTCACTATAAGACCAACACTGATATAACGAAATAGAAATCGACTGCCCCATACACTAATGTGCGTATAGCTCGACAAAATGTATTGAACAAACTATGCGCCACCTCCTATCTTGCCCTCTGTGCCCCAAGCAACCGAAGTGACCAACGATTATGTGGAAGTGGCAATATTTTGGGCCACCCAAATTTAAAATACCGTCGTGCTAGCGACATGAAGAAGAAGAAAACTGAACAGTTGTTTTTTTTTTTCGCGATCTTGTATTTGGTCCCATAATTTCCATAGTTGTTCATAATGGACCCCTCAACAGATACTATTACGTTTATTCTGTTACACGTTTTATATGTTGGCTTTAAAATCTGACTTTGTTCGACTTCCCTAAGAGTACAACCATAAAGTGTTAATCCTATAAACAAAACTCTGAAACTAGTTACGTCACCTGAAAATGCTTTTGCGTAGGAAGTAGATTTACCGCAACGTTTCAATGGGATTAAACTTGAAACCCTAACCTTTTCAACGCATTACCTTATGGCTTCCATTATCGAATTTCCACCACTATTATAATGGATAAATGGAGTAACAGTCAAATACTATTCAATTACAAAACAGAAGGTCTATTTCATACCGATGACATAGTCAGGGGCCGCGGAAGTGGGGGCCATATTCCTCTTATAATCAAACGGCGCAACCCCTCCAATTTTACTACCTGGTAAAGGTTTCTCTGTAGGTACCATCCTTCACAGAGCTTTTTTGACAGAGAGAAAGCAGAGCATAACAATATTTTTAACATACTTATTAGTTCCACCTGTATTTCTTTTTTATTGTAGTGGAATTTTTGAAAGCAATTTACACCCACAGACTTCTCCAAAGTTGATTGCCTTTCTGTTATGGAGTACTTACGCGGTCCCTGGACATAGACGTCGACGAAAATAAAGATAAAGGCTTGCAATCTCGGACTGCAGTGATTCAGGCATATTTCGTGACTGTGGGCCGTAAACTTAGTTCTCTTGAGGCGTTGGCGATAAAAGAACAACAATTTATGTGATTGACGTTAAGATATTGACGGAACTTTTCGTCCAGACCTTATCGTTGGGACTGTTTAGTATGTATGAGGTTCCCGACATAAGAACTATGATCGTGTGTGATGGCTCTTGAACAACTAAAGGTTTAAGAAAAAAAAGTTAAGAAAATCTAAATCCAACTTCGACTTACATTACAGATTTTGGTAAATTAAGTCCATTTAACAATTAGGCGTTAAAAATCAAGAAAAATTGCATCAGATTGAAGCAAATATTTCTACATAATTTAACCTGAGGGATAATTTATAACTACAAACATAGTTGATTGTAGACCTTCTGTGCCGTTCTTACCCTGTGTCCATATTGCTTGCCAAGCCCAAGCAATTGAAGATTGTCATTAAAGCTGGTATTTGGCGAGATCGCTTGCTCCAAGACATCGATCCCTCTTAGCGTCACTTCGAAAATGTCTGCACATTTTTCTTTGAACATAAAACATTTAAGCCGAAATAATGTGCTTTCTTATAAAGATGCTTTTTAGAGGGGGACTCTAGTCCCGAGGAATTTGAAAAATAGGTATTTGAAGAAACTATTACCGATGCCGTCGCGCTGCGCCCTATCAAGTAAAGTGCGAAAGTGACAGCAAACCTTGACCAAAAGACGTTTTGTATTCCACGGTTTTCTTCTTCAAAACTGGACGGATCTATAAAAATTTAGAGGAAGACTATATCTATGCTTCTATTATTTTCTATATTGTTAAAAACTTACCAAATTTGTCTGATAGTCATCTGAACATGGCGGTAAAAACGGACTGTTTTTTCGGTTTTTTGGATTGTCATAATTCTTTAAGTAATTGTGTTTTGGAAAAAAGAAAATGATAGAGGTGAGTATTAATTTGATCTAGATTTTGTGGAAAAAGAAGACATCAGAATGCGTTTGTATGGAGAAAGGCCCAAGAGTTACCCACTGGAGTCCCTTCCTACTTTTCTACTAGTCCTCAAACTTGGAAATGAATGAATCTTTTTCAACAAAACTTAATACACATACGCACTATACCTTAGTCTAAAAACTTAGTTAATAACTTTTAAAATCGGTCCATTTATTTTCAAGATTTAGGATGTCAAAGTTTGTAGGTGAGGACTTAACACTTTGAACTAAAAACTTTGAAATCTCGAGGACCCAGGAAAGACGCGTCTGGTGAAGAATGAAGTCAACCCTGAGGCTGCGTTTTTCTGATGATGTGTTTGCGCTTCATTTACCTAGCCTCGCTCAGCGCCGATTCTATTGGTTCTTAAACACATCCCTCAGGATGCATCCTCGCACATAGTTCTGGTGGAAAATTCAGCCTAAATATAGGGTGAAGGCACTTGTCTCACCGCCGGCGATCAGCGAGTAGTAAAGCTTCAAACTCGAAACGAGTTGGCGAGCAGCGACTTGCGAGTGAAAAATTTGTATAGTTTTAACGCTCGCTTTCAGCGAGTGCTTTTGTGCGACGGTCTTTTACTCGCAATACTCGCTCCTGTTTGGTGAGTTCTGGCCGCCAAGCGAGCATCGCCGAGCTAGTATCGCTGAGCGAGTACAATCTTTGATAGCTCTAGTCGCTGCGATCATCTAGAGATAAAAGCCGCTCACCGGCAGTGTTAACAACCAGCTGTCGACTATGAATGTATGTGTTTCTTTTACTCACACGAGATCTATATATTTTGTCCCTTTCCTCAGCGAGCAAATAGTCGATAGCTACTAGCTTCCTCGCCGGCAGTGAGACAACTGCCTAAGGCTGTAAGGCTAACCAAACAGAGAGATACCTTCAGATACACCTTTGCCTTGAAGATATTTTAGTAAAAAGCGAATAACCCAACCATGAACGGCGTGGACAAGTTATCGTGAACACTACCGTGTTACTTGGAAATGGAATTCTAGTCAGATTTTCGGTTCAATGGTTGGACTGGCGCTCATTCAGGCAATAATCAATAATTGTGGTTTGAATTGTTACTACTTATAAGGTTTCAATTGAAACCACTCTCCTCACACATGGGTAATGTAGATTTTGTACAACAATACAGTATTTTACTGAAACAATCTAATTAGTCCGGCAGATAAATTTCTATTAGATTTTAAAAAGTAACCTATTGTGCGAAGTTTCTATACTGCCTACCAAAACAGGTTGAGTTTTCACTTAAAGAGTTTTAACGCCACACAGTGGTTAACAAGTGGTCTACCTAATGGTTACAGGTCATCACAGCCTATGACTTCTGCAATACTAAGTGCTCGTTTAAGGAGACGCGGGGCGTCGCGCGGGGCGAGCGACGTCGCGTTCGAAGCCGCGTTCGACGCCGTGTTTGACGCCGCGTTCGACGCCGCGTTCGACGCCGCGTTCGACGCCGCGTTCGACGCCGCGTTCGACGCCGCGTTCGACGCCGCGTGCGTAAATCGCTTCCCCGTAAACGCTCTCTTATAACCCATGTTTGAATTTAGTGCGGGCCGCGTCACCTCTCGCAACGCGTAGCTCCCCGCCTCTCCGTAAATGAGCGCTAAGGGTACCACAGGTGCGTTGCCTATCATTTTCTTAGAAGACTTTTTTTAATCTGTCTACGTCGTACTTTTGCGGAAAAAGCTCAGAAAGTGACAGTGTCATTCCAAATTTTGCAGGTATCTGGTAGACACAATTGTAAAAAAATGTGTTGTGTTAGACGATCACACTATGTTGGACATCTCTAAAAGAGAATTTAATATCACCTGGTTTGAAGCTGCGTTAAGCAATTTTTGGTACATCCACACTTCTAGTAATATATTATAAAAGCTAGTCCTTACTGTGATTCTTAGTAATATGTATGTTCGTTTATTAATAGTTTCCAAGATGCATATCAAAGTACTTCCGTGTTCGTGTGTTGTTAACTTTTTAAAGAAAACTATAGAGTTGTTGGATGCTTGAATGTTTGAGTTTATATTCTGTCATAATAATACCTTTATTATAAAGAAAAACGCAGGAGTAAAAGAGGGTCGCAAAACTTTCCACGCAAACTAAGTGTTTCAGTGAGTATAACTGTATGCCCACGACTATTCTGACTTCGGCCAAGCCTCAGAACAAGCCTAGCACAGACTTCGCGGACACTCGTTTGCACTTCAATTCCTTGCTGTGTGTTTTTTCATGAAGGATATGGCCAGTTTATTTAATAAATGCCAAAAATATAGTTCACAGTTGCACATTTTGCCACCGCAAAGACAAAATATATCAGCATTATGTTTGTCTTTTTACCTTCAAACAATTTAATCGTTTGGCAAATCAACATGCCGTAGAATACATTAATTGTTGTTAAGTGAAGACATACAGTTAAATGAAAAGCCCATGAGTTAATCAATCAAAAGTATCAAAAACTAATTATCTACCTAACTTCAAAAATAATTTAACTATCACACTTTGTAATAACTTTATTTAAAACAAATTCAAAAGTTATTAGTCTACCAGAATTTATGGTTTCAAACTTTTACGACTGGAAAATATTTCGTGGAATGACTAGAAGCCTCATTAGCCGGCTAATGTAGTACTCTGACCGTGCAAGCATTCAAGTCAAAGTTTTGAGCAATAATTTAATTTCGGTATGTTTTGCAAGTAGTTATCGCAGTAGTTACAATGCAAGAATCTTTGAAACAAAGTGCAACTGAATTTTTCAACTGGTAAGAATTTCCTTGATTATGACATAGTTGGTTTGTATCACAAAAATTGTTGCCAGTAGCTAGTAGTTTAAAGTTTATGCAATACCTATGGTTACGAATTATTATAATTTGTTAAAGTTTTGCAATATTTTAAGATAAGTTGATGATGATGTAATCACACATAATTGTTTGTTATGTAAAACATTTTAAAAATCGTTTATTTTCCAAAATGTTGGATTGAAATTATATTTCAAAATCTATGAGAGTGTTATTGTTGGTTGCGTATAAGTATTACGTAAAAGAACTGTTTTGTTGAAAAAGTGTGATTTTAAAATATTCAGTGAAACGGCATTTTAAGCCCCTTACTTTCAACCATAATGTTAACAGGAGACCTAAAATGCCGCTTTTGGTTCGATTGAAAATGTGATACATAAACATTTCTAATTCGCGCGATCAATAATTGCATCCAAAAATTTAAGAATCCAAGCCAAAGATTTTAGTTCATAACAACTTCAAGCTAAAAAATAAACGTATATCTTTCTTTGCAATTAGCGCTCAATGAAACGCTTTAACGTGAAGTAATATTTAATGTTGTATTAGATATAGCATTACTGGTTAAGAGAAGTGAAAGTCAGAATTTTTCAAGATAATTTAAACTCGTATTTTACGCACAGTCTGCTCCGAAATTAATTGGGTAATTTAATGAAAACTAGTCTCTAACTAATGATTAATCAGCAACATTTGGTCCGGCTGAACCGATTATTCTAAGACAGCCTAGACAAATGGTTCAATTCATCACCTTGAAATGAAAATAAATCGAATTACAGACATTGCAAACATACTTTGGCTCATTTTCTTTGAAAATTTAACATTTTGACTCCAAACAGTATTTATGTTTTTGGCTGAAAAATTCTGAGTCTCACCTTAAAACTGTAAATATTCGATCCACGATGAAAGACAACTAGTGAATGTATTTTTTTGTAAATAAGTAAGCATGTATAACTAAGTACCTATGTATAATACATCAGGACTGTACATATATCTAGTGACGATGTGCCATTTACGCTAATACAGTTTGTATTTAATAATATTTTTAATGCGTATTGAAATACTTTTATCATTAACCAGAAGAGAAGAAAATGTTTCAAATAGTTCAGGTGACTAATTCTCATCACTACTTACTTTAATCAAAATGTTGGTCACATCACCCGGTCAATGCTAAAAGTATAATTTACAAATATCCAATGAATAGCATAAATCTAAAAATAGTTTTGAATAAAAGCGTGCTATAATTGTTTTAAATAGACATTAAATGAATTTTTAACACTTACCCGTAGTTAATATCAATAAAATAATTCCATTTGAACAAAATTCTGAACATAGACTTTTAAACCTTCTTAATTAATATGAAAAGTTGTAAATAAAACAGTGTTACCACTATTATCACGTCTTCCTAATCTTTATATATTTATTTTATAAATTATCATAAAACATTCCACTAACTTATCGCTAAAATCCCAGAGCAGTTTTAATTGAAATTAAGAAAAAAATGAAGAATTGTACAATTTTATTTTTCAGTTTGGTTGTTACGTCAACGTTTCAAGTAGCCAAACCCACCCAGGGCCAATTCTACACATGTTTAATGTCATCTCGGTCGCAATCTGTCAAAAATTTATGGATATTAAAGAATTTTTGACTGATGCATGGGAACGTTGCTTAAATATTAGTAAAATTGGCTCCCAGCCTTGCAACAATCAAGCCTGATGGCCAATATGTCTCATTTCTCAAAAAACATGTGGAACTAACGTCAAATCAGGTAAATCTTTGTAAAATGGTTATGTTGTTGTATACTTTAAGGGACAATGTAAGTGAAAGTAAGGTTAGCGACAGACTGTAAATAAGTAACATATACCCACCTAATTTATTTTAAATCTTAATCTGCACAGACATCCCAAATTAGTGTCTGGTCATTCTGTAAACAATCTAGGTCCTCAAATAAATTGGTTGATCTATAAAATGACCGGATAAAGCGGGTTTTAACTAGAAAATATTGCAATTTATGCCACTAAGTGGTAATTTTACCGAACATTCCATTTTAATATAAAAATAAATATTTAAATAATAATGTAAATATTGTAAATACATAAAATTGTAAAGCTTTTAATGATAAAATATGTATCGTTTAATTGGTTATCGTAAATAATATTTTGTCATCGAATTAATTATTTTAGGAATTATTTTTAAATGGTTTAATACAATTATAAAACATTACATGCAAAATTAATAATCATGATAGTCGGGAATTTAATTATTACAGAAGTTTGTGTATATAGAGTAGGTCCTCTATTCCCTAAAGGCTTGGCAACAAGTTACTTGCTATCCATTTACTGGTTTGTGTTTGGTTTACATTTTGGCTAAATTGCTTATTTAACTAAAATGTACTACCATAATTTGTGTTAAGTGTTAATAGTTTTGTTTAAATCATATAAATTTTCTAAATTTAAATGGGTGTTTCGACGACTTTTTATTGGTACTCTCACATGAAGTTCCGTACCATAGCCGAAAAAAAAACACTTTTCTTGTATGAGACACCCTTTAATTTGAGTATTTTTTTATTATTTGTTGATATAGCGGCAATATTATACACTGTGTGAAAATTTCAACTCTCTACCTATTACTGTTCTTGGGATACAGCACGCTGACAGACAGACGGACAGTAGAAGCTTAGTAATAGGTTCCGTGGGTCTATGGGTACAGAACCCTAAAAACGATGACCCAGATAGAGAATTTCTATTTTATCGAGGTTAGGTTTACAAACATTTAAACTTACAAAAACAGCCAGAAGAAAGTATAAGTGTTAATTAGTATTAAAACTACGCTCAAACAAGAAGGCGTCTTCATAACAAGTTGCTGAAACACACTCCTAACTGCATAAATCAAAACATTCCATTTTGCGGAAAAATATAAAGAAACAGAAACAAAAGTGGAGTTTTACTCGAGACATAACTTTCCAACCGTCGACCGTGACAGAAAAAGTCGCCTTTTTAAATCTTAGTCACTCCCGAATAGGGCTGCCACATCATAGTCATTCTAATTTATTATATTGTAAGTCAATGTTACATAATTATTACACTTTGTTCAGAGCTAAATTGTCTACAGTCTTAAGAGGAAATGCGGGCGGCGAGACACTGTATGTAAAAAGTCATAATTCTAGGTTTGGTTCTCGACAGTTTTCTCCTCCAATATTGGACCGATATAAGAGGTATTTCACAAACTGAATAAGGATGCATATATTGTGTCTTTATGTTCTCTGTTGGCAGAGTTACACTGTTAATAAATCATCAAAGAGGATAACATAGGGACACAGTACATATCCTTTTTATTCAGTTTGTGAAATATCTCTTAAATCGGTCCAACATTGGAAGAGAAAACAGTCGAGAGCCAAACCTCGAATTATGACTTTTTACATACAAAGTCTCGCCGCCAGCATTTCCTCTGAAGCCGTAAACAAAGGAACTTGTAATGTAGCCTAGACGGCAGAATACAGCATTCTAAAGAACATTCTACCTTAGTCACTCAAAAAGTCTAAATTAATGAGGCACATGCACATATACTGCCATTAGCCCAATAAATTAAATAATTGCCGTTTAAGTTCTAAAACCCCGGATGTCAGAATGGCCAATAAATTATCAGGAGAGCAAATACTTGCAATACTTTTGAATTGTTCTCTTGACAAAAAACGTGACAATTAAAAGCAAAAGTTTATAAAACATTGACTATCAACAGCAACAATTATTCTGAGAAAACACTTTAAAATTACTGCTACCACAGCGAACAAATTTAATTCAAACAAAAAAAAAAATACGAAACTTTTAAATAAAATGGCAATATATAATTCTTGGCGCGCCAACCCTATTCCCGAGCGGTTTCCAGCCGATTCATCTTCGGAAAGCGTTGTGACACGTTCATAAAGATTCTCTTGCACCTGGGCACTGCAACGTGAACTCGTTGAGTCAGCCAACTTTGAGCGTACAACGAAGTTTTCGAAAGCTCTGGGTTTAAATCTAGGTCAGTTCTGGTAAACGTATTTATGTTGGAGAAAAGTTTTGAGGAGTGATGTTCAGTCATGATGAGCCAGGTTACCAAAGGTATTCGTGTTACTAAGTTATGGGGTTGTTCAACTTGGTACATCCGGCAAACGAGAAGCCATCCAAAATAAGCTTGGCAGATTAGTTGATTGAAAATTTGCAGCATTATAGGGTAAATACATGCAGAAATAATAAAAAAACTGGCCAAGTGCGAGTCGGACTCTCACACGAAGGGTTCCGTACCATAAACCGAACAAACATGTTTCTGTATGGGAGCCTTTAATTTTTATTATTTACCCGCTGACCGACAGATGGACGTACAGACAGACGGATAGCGGAGGTTTAGTAATAGGGTTCCGTTGGTTACCTTTTGGGTACGGAACTTTAAAAAGAAAGCTGGGAAATTCATTTATCTATTATCATAATCTTTTTTTTTGCAAAAAAAAAGTATGACACCAAATCCAACAAATGGATAATTGTGAAACAAAAAAACATCACTTTACTCACGCTTATACTAAACATAATGGCATGGTATATTTTAAAGCATCTCGTATAACATTTTTTTTTCATATAAGTTTATCATTCCAGTACAGTTCATTAATTTTATTCAGCCAAAGTTTACACAACCTGCGTCATCGTCAAATTGACTTTTTTCGTTAAAAAAGTAGTAAAATCATTTTTATTTATCTGCACTCAACCATTCGTCAAGAAACTGACCTAAAACAAGTACATTGAGATTAGCCAGGTCCCTATCAATCAATTTTGTAATAGTATACCTACCGAGTTTTATCAATCACTATAAAATGTTTCGATACAGCAATCACTTTGCTACCAAATAAATTGAACAGTCTGTCTTTTTATTCCAGACATCTTATCTAAGCTTGATGTTTTAATTTACTTTTTAGAGTATGGCATTGATTAGATTTGAGTTTCATAATTCTAATGCATTATTTATTTTTATTGTACCTATTATACAATAAAAATATTATATTATAAATGTCTTATTAGAAGAAACTAATTGACCCGCGGAACTTTATCTGCTCCTCTTCTTTTGTTCTTAGTGTAATGATATATAGCCTATAGCCTATATCCTCGATAAATGGGCTATCTAACACTGAAAGAATTTTCCAAATCGGACCAGTAGTTCCTGAGATTAGTGCGTTCAAGCAAACAAACAAACTCTTCAGCTTTATATATTAGTATAGATAATTGCGCCTAGAGGTAGTTTTTGTCGGGCACATTAAGTGGGCTGCCTTTGTAAGACAACTAAAATGGCGCCGTGTATATCTGAGTGCCAAAATGTATGGAAATTGAGGCTTTTTTGACAGATTGCGACTGACATGCCAAACGTTGTTTAAAAGTTAGTAGAATTTATTAACATCAATATACCCTTCATTTTTTGAAAAACTATCTTCTTCTAATGAGTAAATATGATACGCTGAATGGCAGTCTTGTTTTCCAATTTTTAGCTCAGTTAAGGTATTTTAAACACCCATATATCTTTTCGTTGCAAATTCTCACTGATAATCTCTTTTGAATCTTCAAAACTACCACTCCGTCACTCCACCACGTCTCCAATCACCGTCAGCTATTAACAGCCAATCTCGTTAATACCTGTACCAACAAGGGTAGATCCTTTCACGAAAGCCGTAAGCCTCACCAAGTCCTCCATGCATAGCCCGTCTTTCGATTGAGTACTCCATGGAAGCCTGGCTTTTGAGCCGATAGGTAACCCCACCTGTTACGTCAGAGTACCACGTTACATCAACACTAAAAGTTTACCTGTAATTAGCTGGCAAATTAATCTGTTGACTGTTTCAGGCTCGTTGCCTAGAATTTGGTTTCACGCTAAATAGATGCGCGTATGAGTACGTACGTACACTCTGTGACTACCGTTTGATCTCCGCGAAATTAATTGTTATTTTGTGACAAAGGAACCTTCGGCAATTTAACGAACTTGCCACGGAAATGTAAAGTATTAGAGCTCTGCCTTGCGTTTCGTTGTGTTGCGGCGTCGTAGCGGCGATACTGCGTCGTTTTCCATATATTTTAAATGACATTCCACATTATAGCGTTGCGCCGTCGCACGCGATGATGGCATACAATGCGTTGAACCGCTGCGACGACGCAACGCATTGCATTAATGAGGGATCGCCCTTATTCTGGTAAAGGGCACGGTTGGCGCAGTGGTTAAGCGATTGACTGCTGCGCTGCGTGTCGCGGGTTCGATTCCTGCACGGAAAAATATTTGTATGGCCTACAGATAATTGTTCCGGGTCTGGTTGTTTATGTATGTGAGTTTGTATGTTTGTAAACGTACCCACGATACAGGAGAAATCCTAATGTGGGGCAACGTTTTTTCTAATAAAAAAAAATGCAGCAACAGGAAAATAGTGTTATCTACGTTGTTTAATACAAGCCTCACAGTTGTTTAAGTTATTTAGGGATTCTAAAAAGGCTCGATTAAGTGTAAAACATTTTGTCACATCATTTTAACGCTTTCGTAGCCCAAAACTGTAAAAGCTCTTTACAATATTACAATATTAAACAGTTTCTTCCCAACATACAAACACCATTCTGCCTTCGTCAGTCGTCATTCCTGAAATTGAATAGAGCTACCTAAAGGTAAATAGCGTAACAGGTTGTCAACTCATAACGTACATCCCAAAGGGTATGTGTTTGACAGGTTGCTGTCATCCTGAGGCGTGACTTGTCAGTTGTGTGTCAATCAATAATATCGAATGTGAGAATTACGTGAGGTAGGGGGGGAGAGGTAGGGCAAGGGCTGTAAATATATTCATTTCTATACCCTTCTTTGTATATGGACAAATACTATATAGGTGGTGAAATGCTTGTTTTATTTTAATACTAGCTGACCCGCGCAACGTCGTCTGCGTCACAATTTTCATTACTGCTCCGCTCCTATTGGTCTTAGCGTGATGATATATAGCCTATAGCTTTCTCGATAAATGGGCTATCCAACACTGAAAGAATTTTTCAAATCGGACCAGTAGTTCCTGAGATTAGCGCGTTCAAGCAAACAAAGAAACAAACTCTTCAGCTTTATATATTAGTATAGATATAGATATAATATCTTCTATCTAATATATAAAAATCTCTTATCTCGGTGTTTGTTACCGAACTCCTCCGGACCGGCTCGACCGATTTTCAAGAAATTTCGTATAAATATTTAGTAGGTATGAGAATAGGTGGTAGTGCTATTTTTTTTGTTGTGTGTCAAAACAACGTTTGAGTCTTATTATAAAACTGAAGAGCTTGTTTGTTTGGTTGAACGCGTTAATCTCAGGAACTTCCAGTTCGAATTGAAAAATTATTTTACTGTTGGATAGCCCATTTATCGAGGAAGGCTATAGGCTATATAACATCACGCTACGACCAATAGGAGCGGAGCATTCATGAAAACTGTGACGAAGTTGAGCGGGTCAGGTATCAGTTGTGGATAAAACACTAAGAGTTTTTTTTATGACTGAAAAGGATTTACATAGAAGCCAAGACTGGAGCCTACGAGCTATTTAAACTATTGCAACTTATTTACTTATTAATTAAATTTCACATTCGCTATTATAACGGGAATAAGTATAAACACGCACTCATTGAAAATTTCATTTTTCCTAATGACTGATAGACGGACGGACAGATCAAACCTAGTAACTAAAAATCAGCCAAGTGAGAGTCTAATACTCACACGGACGGTTCCATACCATACCCGAAAAAAAACACGTTTCTTGTTTGGCCCCTTTCATTTATAATTTATTTCAATTTTTAATATTTGCTTTTATAGCGGCAAAGGAAATACACTCTTTGCAACTATGACGGTTATTGAGATACAGCCCGCTAACAGAAATACGGACGAGCGGACTACGGAGGCTTAGCAATGGGGTTCCCCTAAGGGAACGGAACCCTAAAAAGCACACAAACAAATCAGGAAACGTTGAAATTATTCTGTTGTAATTTGAACTGAACTAGTTTGTATTATTTCTCTGATGTTTTCTGAATCAACTAAAAATTAACTATAAGGTGATTATGATAACCAATTAAATCGATATTTCTAGTTATTTGCAATAATAACGAATAAGGCATTGTGATTGAGTTACCGCATTATTGTAATATAATGGACTATGTCGTCGATGATAAAAGGAAATAATATGTTGACTATCTAAATAAACAAGTTGAGATAATTATACCCGTGTGTTTCTATTCCACAATCCCTGAAGCGCTATTCCGAAAAAAAAACTCACGGCTAAAGGTCACAGCACACATATCAACCCTGAAAGGGATCGTCACCGTATCGCCTTTCGACTCGCCATCAAATAGGCGTCAACTTTGTATTTGTTTTTGCTTAAGTCTATTTTAATGTCTATTTAATGTGTGCAATGTGTCCACAATCGCATTGTTGCTGATACTTGCACTTGCATCATTTTTGTTTTATTCTTTTTTTTTGTTTCGCCACTTTTAGTTTTGCCGGTGCCGTGAAGCTCTGTAATTGGCTTAAGAGATGGTTGTCATCATCTCACTGTCACTGAGCAGTGTGTGCGGACTTTATGGAGGATGCTGGTACCAGTGGAAACTTTGACGAAACTGCACTGGGCTGCTCATTGATAGTGAGATGAATATTTATAATTTCATGTAAAATATATTATAAGCTGTTGAGTTACCAAATAAATAAACTTAAGTTATTGCCGATGCGTCGCTTTGTGTATCAAGTAAAGTGCGAAAGCGACAACTGCAGCAGAGACTGATTTTACATATAAAAACCTTGACAAAAAGACATTTTGTATTCCGCTGTTTGCTTCTTTAAAACTGGACTGATCTATAAAAAATATATATCAAAATTTAGAGGAAGACTATATCTATGCTTCTATTATTTTCTATTTTGTTAAAAACTTATCAAATTTGTCTGATAGTAGGTAGCAGTAAAAACGGGCTGTTCTTTTCGGGTTTTTGGATTGTCATAATTCTTTAAGTAATTATGTTTTGGAAAAAAAGAAAATGATAGAAGCACGTATTAATTCGATCTTGATTTTTTGGACAAAAGTCATTGCTCCAGCAGCATTATCCATGAAAATATGAAGAAAGGCCCAAGAAACACCGACTAGAGTCCCCTCTTAAAGTAAGCACATAACTAAAACGGATCTGCAGCAGCTCCGGTACGTCGACTTGGCTACGGCTAGGCGACCGCCGCGCTTACGGCTCGCCGGGTGGTCGAGTTTGGGCAACTCTAGTATGCTATAGTAAGCGCGGGGACGACGAGGCGTAGGCACGGGAACTGCAAGTAGACCACGTACCAAACGACGGTTCGTGAGCTTGTCCCGAGGCGAGGCGATTACGTCACGATTCTGATTAGTGTGCGTTGCAGTAGGGAGTGTCATACAAATAATATTGCACGGCTCGAGTTGACATGGTGACGATCCCTTTCCCAGTTGATAAGTGTACCTTAAGACGAAATAAATATGAAGTGAATTTTCAATCCATGCAATAAACGTGGACTCACAGTTCACTTCAAGCTCATTCCGCCTGTATTTCGCGGTGAGATTTTTACAGAATAGGCCTACTGACCTTTACACAAAGCCGATTACCATTTTTCGGTAAAAGGAAAGCTTCGCTCAAGATAAAGTAATCGAACAAAAGCAGTTCAGTGATGAATAACAAGATTCTCCACGGTCGCTGTTTATTTACTTCGCCCTCCGCACACCAGGGGGGCTACTCTCTAAGCCCGAAGTCCGTAGTTTCGGGCTTAGTTGCGAACGTATTCTACTACGTATCACCTACGGACTTACGATTTGTCCCAAACCCGAATTAAGAATGAATGACAACATGATTTGACAGTGATACGGAGTGGACTACTTTCGCAACTAAGCCCCAAAATACGGACTTCGGGCTTAGAGAGTAGCTCCCCAGTTTCAGATTTTCAGTAGCAATTGTTAAAAACTGAGTACATTCAACTTAAGTCTACATCTTTGGAGTGGAACGTTAGCTTAGAAGTTTTATTTTTTCACAGCTTCAAGGGACTGTAGAGCTGATTATATGGTTTTATTAATTGCTGTTATATTTCGACTCGATAGCTCTAAGCGTTCCCGAGATAAAGGGACTTGACAGACAGACGGACGGACGGACGAACGGACAGCGAAGTGATCCTATAAGAATTCCGTTTTTTCCTTCTGAGGTACGGAACTCTAAAAAAAGGAAAAGATCTGGAGTCACCGGAATAGCTTGTAGGGTTGGCAAGCTCGAGTGGCAGTAGAGCGGCTGAGTTTATCGAAATATCGATGTTGATGGAGTAGAGGACAGCACATATCGATAAACTTAGCATGGTACACCTCTCAGCTGACGACCTTAAACAGTAGCTGGGGCAAACGGGCGGAAGGCGGAGAGTAAATATCTGAGAAACAGCTTGGGAGAGACCTTTGTCGAGCAGTGGCCTATGACAGCCTGAGCTGTTCAGTTCAGAAGATTACTTGATGTATGTTCACGAAGTCCCCCAGGTTGCGGAATTTGTTTGAAAGAGTCACCGCGGCCGTGAAACAAAAAGGGCATTAGGAGAAACACGGATGGTTTTTAGTCAGTAAGAGTCTGACACTATCTTCTGCTCCGCCCATAGCGGAAGGAAAGGATTATTTTCATAATTAAAAAAACACCCAAATTACAGGTGCATTTGAGGCACCCCAATGTGTGGCTCATGTTTTGAACGTGGGCCACACCCTCACATTGGGTATCCTACGGGTCCATAAAATATTTGACCTGACCTTATGAGTATTGAGTAAACCAATTCAAAGGGCATCAGCCACAATAGTCAATCTATCAGTTGCTCATAAAAATCAGTTCACGTACTATTCAAATTGAACCCGTTTGAAGTAATACTCAAATATATGAGTAAAACTAGTTCTAAAGGGCAAACTACACAACGCTTTGATATGTATGAAGTATGCAAGGTTATTGAAGCTAATCCTCGAGGGGGAAGAGTTTTTACGTTCGCACGCTTTCGGGAAACTTCGGGATATTTGTGTTTTTTGAGGAGGTTGAGTTCTTATAATCCTTTTTGTTGGGTTTTTGCCTTGTTTTGGGTACTCAGACCTTTTGATCTACGTGTACGTATAGCTTTTAAGTTTTTGCATGGGAATAAAGGTCATTGACCCACCTTTTTTTAGGGTTCCGAACAAAAAACGAAATGGACATATTTCGTCTAATTTCAGTTTCGGAGATAAGGGGGACAAAATTAAAAAAAAATGGAGATAATAGATCTTTACTTATAGATTACAGGAAACCCTATAAGAAGTCAATACTGGTAAAATAAAATGTAAAAAAAATAATTCGTTCGGAACCCTTTGCACACGAGTCCGACTCGCTCTTGACCGGTTTTTTAAGGATGAAATATCATCAAATTACTCCTTCCGCTCTAGGCGGAGCAGAAGGTTGTGTCAGACTCTTACTGACTAAAACCCATCCGTGTTCCTCCTAATGCCCCAATGCCTCTTTTGAACAAATTCCGCAAATCTGGCAGGCACTGGCTCTGGCAGAACCCGTCTACTATGACATATCTCTTTGAGCGCGCGTGGAACACAACGCACCTTCGACCCGGACCTAATTTTAACCGAACGGTTAGCCAACCAACGCTCGCCGTCCACAGGCGCCGCGCCTATGTTGGCCGGGAATCGCCCTGCAACTCCCGACGCCCGGGGGCGCCTGCTTCTGCTGCGGCGGCTGCAGTGTGAGGTTTGCCTCTCTTACACGCGGTCCGTCTCCTCCTGCGCTAGCATTGACCCACCTAGGGTTAAACCGACATTCTTACTCTGACATTTCGACGTTAAAAAAGCAAAAAAAACGGAGACACACATAACAATCTGAAACTTGCTCTCCTCTCCCATCAAATCTGTGGTACAGAGCGTCAGCCATGACAGTGACGTCATTCGTTATGCCACTGAATGAAACATGAGCTTATTTCATGCATACGAAAAGTACCTATTGTTTAAATTCATAAGGTGCTTTGATTTTTTTTCTGTTGAGATATATTTTGGTATGAACGGCTTCTTGTATTTTTTTTGTACAAATATTTCAGGAAAATAAAGGATCGTATTTTAAGGATAAAATGTCCTTCTTTCGTAAAAATTTATAGAGAGATGTGAAACAGCAAGCAAAGTCCCTGAAACCTCCATTGAGAAGGGAGGGTCCTCCGCTAGACGGTTGTTGTAGACACAACAACCGCCTACCAGACGGTAGGCAACTGCCCAATAGTTGATATTCGGACTGTTTTATATGTTCAAATCACACGGAAAACTCTGATACCGCGATGCAGGATATTGTTCAGTAATTCGCTGCTGGTTAGATGGCGCTGCGATTCTTTTTGCTGCAGTACTTTTGCTTCGTTAGTTTTTCACTGGTGCTTGATGCAAATTTGTTAGTTTGGAACTAAGCAAATAAATGGTGCTGCCAAGTCTAGCAAAAAAACAGGCACGGCCGTACCACCCTTTTCTCAAAACCATTCGGGCCGTTTTCGAAGCCTTTTACTTCAAAAGAAGTCGAGGTAAGTTGTAATGGATTAAATTATTTAAAATTTATTATTGGTGTTTAAGGTCCACCTGCGCTACAACTGTATTTAGCACAAAACAAATTTATAATTTGATACGATTTGCATTTCTTTGAAAATCTTCTTTCTCTTTTTTTCATTCTTTGATCATGAAAGATTAAAAAAATACTTCACAAACTAAAGCTAACAATTTCGCTACACCAAGACGAGAATACCTAGAAATAATTGTTAATTTCCCCCTCTTAGGTAAAACTTGACATTTTATTTCCTGGGCGACCTGTGGATTGTGACGCCGTCATATTTTCTTGTCTCCTCGTAATTTACCGGTTTTCATTTCCGGGCCCTTATTTACCACTCACAAAATTATTCCCAGCTACAAAAACTAATTTTGAACTTTTTGCGGTGGCAATAGAGATGAATTTAGAAGTTGTGAGCGTTGTTTTTATTTTGTTTGCCAGATGCCTTGTTTCAATACAATTTTCTATGTCCTTTGATGTCCTGTCGGAGATCAAAAGATCGATTTTCAGTAAAGGTAGCAATTACTTGTTTTTGGAATTAGTCTGAGTAATAATTTCGCGGCAAATAGGTACGGTGGCAATTTTCACAAGTAATTTAATCTAATTTTGAGTTGTTTAAGTGATTATTTTAATTAAAGTGATTTTTTAATTAAATTAAATGTTAGTTGAAAAGGAGCTTTAATTATATCAATCAGAAAGTCTATGATATCAAAAGCTACGTTGCTTACTACTTTCATAGAACTTCGATTGATAAGAATCAATTTTACTATCTTGATCTCAAAATATAGAAGTCTAATATTGTAAAGTAAAAAACTTAACAGTTTTCGTTGTTGTGTTAGTGTTGTCAGATCATATGTTTGTAGAGTTAATTTGTGGAAGAATATTTTTTGTAATCGGATCAGGGGCCGTACTATGACGAACCTACCACCATGATTATGTTGTGAAAAAGAGATAGCGCTTTGCATGTGCTATAGCCCCGTCTCTCTCTTTCACCACGGAAAAATGATGTTTTTATTAAAAAGATAACACGGAAAGAAAGCTACACTGTCGCTAACTGATATAGACTACCCATTTAGTAGTCTAAAAGTGTCGCCAGTGACGGAAAAGCAGAAAGGGAACCGCTTGTCTTGGTATGGGCATGTGAAGAGGAAGGATGAAACATGTAACTAAAAGAGTTATGAATAAATGTGTATGGATAGAGAGGGGGAGGGAGGCCAAAGAAAATATGAATGGATTGTAGTAGTAGTAGTTTCGGGCTTAGTTGCGGACGTATTCTACTCCGTATCACCTACAGACTTACGATTAATCCCGAACCCGAACTAAGAATGAATGACAACACGATTTCACAGTAACTGTCAAATCATATTATCATTAGTTCTCAGTGGTTAGGTGATACGGAGTAGATTTTTTTTTTATTACAGTTAGGCATACGTTTGACCACTATCTCACCTGATGGTAAGCGATGATGCGGTCGAAGATGGAGCACGTTTGCCACCTGTTCACTTTTGTCTTAAAGACTCCCAGGTTGCCCGCAACTAAGTTTTTAATTCGTGCTAAGTATCAGACAGTTCGATTTGCGAGCCAAGGCAAATTATAGGGTTCCGTGCCAAAGTTGCTAATGGGACTAATTTTGATTCGTGCGAACCAAGTCGATTTTTAGCGTTCCGTACCAATGTTGCCAACGGAACCCTATTTATTAATAAGCCACCGCTGTCCATCTTCCTTCAGTTTATTCGTTTTATTTCTGTCTCGCTAACATAAAAATGACTTCTAGAAAAAGGTCGAATCTTTCACAATATAGCAAAATTCTCAGTCGGGTTTGTTCGAACACTTTTCTAACTAACTCAAGAACGGCTCGACCGATTTTCATAGTTTTTGTGTTTTATTCCGGACGAAAACTAATTTCTTCGTCCGGGATAACATAATAAGAATTAAAATACAAAAAAAAAAGAATGAGTATGTAGGTAGGCAAGTAGGTAAGGTAGGGTAACTATGGTAGGTAGGTAGGGTAGGTAAGTAGGTAGGTAGGGTAGGTAGGTTAGGGTCGGTAGGTAGAGTAGCCAGATGACGGGAGCGAAGCCGCGCGGGTCAGCTAGTAAATAAATAAGAGCAAACCCATCACAAATAAAAATGCAAATAGGTAATATTTTTATGTTTCGTAGTTTTTGTTTAATTGAATATTGAAACCACCAACACCCTTATGGCCCACCCTGTATAATGAGAAGTTATCTAAACGTCTCATTAATAACCTACTTCATTGGTACAGCTTAGGTACCAATGAAGCCTTATACAATGTGTGACATAATTAATTTGACTTACTTGACTTAAGGTCCTATGTCCCTAGCTGAAGCAAAGGGCGTGAACAGTAGTTCTCCATCGCGAGCGGTCTTGAGCTTCGCGCTTCACTTCACTTCACGTCATCCGATGCTCGTCGCTTCTGCCAACACGGTGCGTCGCCAGGTTTGATGGGGACGGGCACGCTTCCTTTTCCCTTGAGGATTCCAATCCATGGTTGTTTGGGAATATGATCGGGATCCCTCCGGAGCGTGTGACCAGTCCACCTCCACTTACGACGCTTGATCTGGTGGTCGATCGGGCTCTCGTGGCATTTTTCCGACAGCTCTATATTAAAGATCGCCAGTAAACCCAACATAATTAACGCAATACCTAAAAAGGTGTTATAGTACTGATAATTTATGAACAACTTTTGCTATGGGATCAATTCCGAAATCGCGAATAAAAACAGCTGATCAGTACATTTTGTCGAAATCCGCCAAGCCCGTTCCATCATCGGACCACAAGACGAACGGTGATGCGCCACCGGTACATGGTGGACATCCCACCCACACGCACTAAACGTTTTGGGAACACATTCATAGTGCGTACAGCTAAGGAGTGGAATTCCCTGCCAGAGTCTGTGTTTCCTGATAGCTACAACCTAAGAATCTTTAAGTCAAGAATGAATAGGTTATAGGATAGTGGTCAAACGCGTGCCTAGCAATAGTAATAAAAAAGTTCTGCGCACATAAATGTGGATGTCAGTGTTGCTCCCATAGTAAAAGTTGTCCATAATAATGAATACAATGACTCCTTAAGAAGTACTGCATTTATTATGTTACACGTTGTATTATAGTCTTGTTTAGTATATCGAGAAGTCTCAACTAAACGTCTCATAATTAACTCTTGGACTGTGGGGTGTGTGCTAATAATATAAAATGAAAGAATAATAATGTTTAATTCGAATAAGCAACATCCATATAGGTTAGTAAACAAAAATACAACTTATTCCTATGTTAGTAAACTTATAAATCTATTAAGAGACAAGGATGTTGTTCGAGATACATCTTCGAACAACATCCCCTAACAAAGGAGAGTCGTATCTCCCCGCTATGGTCTTCAGGATGGAGTTAGAGCTGACCCGCACTCTGCAAAGCAAAGAGAATCTTTATTTAAAGATCTTTCTAAACCCTGAGTTCACACTTCGCGTGACCCAAGGGCCGGCTTTTACCTCGGACAGAGGATAAGCATTGCCGTATAACGTGGCAATACCGCCAGTCTTTTGGGCTCACTTCCAGTGGACAGCGATGCGGACGAATTTTTTGACGCCTTATTTTAGTTAGGATTTTTTATTTTAAGTGTATATATTTTGTTTTAATATAAAGAATGTCCAGTAAAATAAATAAAATAGTTTTAACGGCTCATTTATCTACTTCATTGATAAAGCAGAGGTACCAGTGAGAAGCAGTAATGCTAGCGAAGGAAGAAACCGAACGCGTGAGAGAGAGGGAAACCTCACGCCCCAGTCGCCGCAGCAGAAGAAGACGCCCCGGGCGTCGGGAGTCGCAGGGCGATTCCCGGCCACCGTAGGCGCGGGCCTGCGGACGGCGAGCATTGGGTGGCTCGCCGTCTGATCAGAACCAGGCCCGGGTCGACGCACAGTGGTCCGGATTTACAGAAAGGTGGACATAGGATCGAAAATGCATATTTAACTTAACAAAAAATTGTTTCGTATAGGAAATTTAACGCTGATTAATACTTATTACTACAACTTTTCAAAAAAACTGCTCCTTCACGTCAAAAAAAAATATTGAAAATAAAAATGTATGGGAGAAAATCTATTTTATTTTTTTTCTCCGTTCAGTATCAAAGTATAGCAAGCAAACCTTATATTCTGGTAAACACTTATTGTCCTTAATACGACGACATATAAATTGTTTGCGTATCCCTGCGGCCTTGACGCCTACGATGCTTCAAAGTTTAAAATTTTAATTGCGATTTTTTTCTAATTATTATCGAGTTTTTCAATTATGCTGAATTTAAAATATCATTTTTTAATTATATAAGAATTAAAACATACGCATTCAAGCATTTGCAAGTATTTGTTTAATTTATTTTAATAAAAAATAGCAATAAAAGTCTTTAACAACAGACACGTGCTGATTCGTTGTCTATTTGTAACTGACTGAAATGACTCCTGTGATAAAGGAATCATTTACCCCCCACCACCGGAGATATCGACGACGCTGATTCTACACATATCTTACAACATGGACTTTGAGATGTGGACTGCACGAGGTGCTAACAAGCAACTAAAAGCTGCGAAGAAACATTCGACACAAGAAGAATTCAAACAGCAAATGGGAATACTTGTGGATTTTGTGAAGCAAGGCTTTGGAACCACAAACGACGGAAACACAGCCAGAAGGTTTTTTAGAGATTATGAGAAATCTGCCGAAATAACCAATGTTGACAAAGACCTGCTGAAGCATTTTGCGGTTATTCTTCAAACGATTTCATCAGGATGTGCCATAGATATTGAAAAACAGCTGAGATATTTGTTCATCTATACCCATGGTTTTATATGCCCGCAAGTGTGTACAAGCTACTCATACACGGTGCAGACATTTGTCATCACTTTGGCCTCCTACCAATTGGCATTCTTTCCGAAAAAGCGGGAGAAGCAAGAAATAAAGAATTTAGAAGAGTTCGTGAATCTCACACAAGAAAATTTAACAGGATAAAGACCAACGAGGACTTGCTCCATAATTTTTTAATTAGTTCAGACCCATATTTATCCCATATTCGACCAAAATACAGCGATTCAAAGCAATTCGATTTTTTTTCCAGATGTTAAAGAGCTTTTGTTGTTGCCCGAGGTAGTAACAGAAGAAACCAAAAATATGGATCTACAGGAGTTGCAGTCTGAACATGATCCATTAATGTAAACGTGACAGATTTAGTGATGTTGTTATTGTTAGAATTGAGTTTGTTAGTGGTAGTAGTTAAGTTGTGGTCGTTTGAGGACTACTTAAAATAGTCGTTTTCATGACTTCAGAAAAAGCCCTTTTCAGGGCTAAATCTATTTCTAATTGTTTCTTTTAAGATGAGTCACGCTAGTAGTATAACACACAACAATATCAACCATGATTTATCAATAGGAAATATCAACAGATGACAGAATAATCAACGGAAGATTATTTTAAAAAATAAGCAAAATGCTTATTTTATCATAATATCACGCTTTATATTCCCCGAGCGGTTCGGCAAAGGTGTATACTACACTATAGTACACTGTAATTTCGCCAGTTATATTTAAGTCCAAAGTGATAGGTTGCGAGTCTAAAACACGGATGGGGCGCGCGGGGGGCTTGTTTTATTAAAAATGATATTTTGGATTAATTTTAATAGAAAAACTCGTTAATAATATTAAGATAATTCAACATTAAAATTTTAAACTTTAAAGCATCGTAGGCGCCAAGGCCGCAGGGATACGCAAGCAATTTATATGTCGTCGTGTTAAGGACAATAAGTGTTTACCAGAATATAAGGTTTACTTGCTATACTTTGATACTGAACGGAGAAAAAAAAAAATAGATTTTCTCCCATACATTTTTATTTTCAATATTTTTTTTTTGACGTGAAGGAGCAGTTTTTTTGAAAAGTTGTAGTAATAAGTATTATTCAGCGTTAAATTTCCTATACGAAACAATTTTTTGTTAAGTTAAATATGCATTTTCGATCCTATGTCCACCTTTTTTAAAATCCGGACCACTGTGCGACGGCGCGCTGTGTTCCACGCGCGCCTCAAAGAACTGTAAGCATAAAAGACGGGGCCCGCTAGGGCCAGTGCCTGCGGACTTTGTTCGAAAGAGTCACCGTGGCCCTGGAACGCAAAGGGCACTAGGAGGAACACGAATGGGTTTTAGTCAGTAAGAGTCTGACACTCCCTTCTGCTTCACCCAGAGCGGCAGTCATTTGATGATTTCCCATCCTTACAAAAAAAAAGGTACCAGTGAAGACTTCTATAATGTGCATCATAATGAACGCAATACCTCTTAAGGGGTTATTGTACTTGTCACTATGAATAACTTTTACTATGGAACCAATTCCGAAATCGCGAAATAAAACAGCTTTTCAGTATATTATCTCTAATTATGCGCACACAAATGTATGGGGCAGTTGATTTTTTTTTTTCGCGATTTCCATCTTGGTCCCATAGTAAAAGTTGTTCATAATTATGAGTACAATGACCCCTTTAAAGGTATTGCGTTTATTCTGTTACAAATTGTATAGATACAATAAGGATGCTCCTTTAAATTAAGGATGTGTCTAATATTTAGTAGTTACTCTCACCACTGAAATATAGAATACATATTGACGAGGCACCCGTTTTTGTGAACGTAAACAAAGTCAAACACACAAACACAATTCAAACGCACTTGAAATGCTGCTGAAAAAACCTCTCCTCTTTTCAGTAGATTTTTAGGTATGATAGTATTTTTTTCTAATAAAGTCTCTTACTTCAAATCTGATTTCATAAATAAACGAAAAATTATCCAAACAATTTTGCCGTTTATGGCTTCAGGGACCTTAAACAAGACCACCAACAGGTGCCATTATAAAGTAAAAATATAATAAATAAAAAAAAAACAGAAATAAAATAAGTAGCGTCAAATGGCGGATGTTTCTTTGAACTAATAGCGTCAACTGACGGCTACTTCTTTGAAGTTGCGTTAATAGCCCATTACGGCCTCAGATTAAGAACAACAAGACACAGTAATTATGTGAAAAGGATACTTTGCTACTTTTCTGAAAAATTAACCGTAATTAAATCAAGGGGATTTAATTAAGGTGAATTAATGAATCGAAAAGAATAGAATACTCTTTATTATGTACCCCATATAAATTACCGCATGTTCACCGCATCATAAATGATTTTTCTTCTAACTTTATTCACACGCGCGTAATAACTACCTAAATCCTACGATTAAGGACCTCAATCGACAGTGGCGCCAACTGGTGAGTACAAAAACGGTAGTCCTCATTGTCTGCTGAACTACTCATTCATCAGCGTTACATTTAGCGCACGCCAGCAATGTTCACCTGTCAAATTACCACAAAAACCACGAAGGCAGAGCTCTCCTTCTCGAGAACCCTAACTACTTGGATGCCCTAAACCTTAAGATTGTCCACATCATACAGACTTGCATATTAAACAAACATGGAATGTAGTCTGAGCAAAAAAAAAACCGGCCATTTGCGAGTCGGACTCTCACACGAAGGGTTCTGTACCGGAAAGAACAAGTTTTTTGTACCCATTCAACATACGTGTTCTTACGGTTGAACACATTGATATATAAAAAACCCAAGATACACACTCAGCATCTCAAAACAAGCGCATAATGCGCAAGTTTCAAACAGTCTCGCATCGCTCGCCATACTGCACTGCTTTGTAAAAACATCTTTAAGCGATCCGTGTAAGGTTGAATTTGCAAAAAAAATTGCGCATCACTCGCCATACTGCACTGCTTAGTAAAAGCAACTTTAAGCGATCCGTGTAAAGTTGAATTTGCAAAAAAAATTGTTTATAGTATAACTACACACAACTCACACATGACACTTGATACATGTCAGTTTTGACGACAGTTTCGAGTGTTGCGTTTGTTCGAGACTGTGCATCTTGCGTTTTTTATATTAATTGTTGCTATAGCGGCAATAGACATACTTACTTTGAAAATTTCAACTGTCTACCTATAACGGTTCTTGATATACAGCACACTGACAGACAGACGGACGGACAGCGGAGGCTTAGTTATAAAATTCCGTTGGTTACCCATCGGATTCGAAACCCTAAAAAGCATGCTGACAATTAACAAATTAATTAAGTGTGTGGTAGAAAAGTTGGAGTATGCATGTAAGTGTGCGTATTTATCGGAGCCAAAAACCAGACTGATAAATCAAATCTGTAGGGAAAATATTTACAACAGAACCCACACCAGCTATTTTCTCCTTATCAAATTGCCACAAAAGCCACGAAGGCAATTTTCTTTTTCTCGAAAACCTTCACTACCTACTTGGGTGCCTTAATCGTTACACAAATATCACACACACAACACAACTCTCATTTCTTTAAACTCAGAGTGAACAGACTCCTTCTAGGTAAGCTTGCTCCATTGTAGACTTTGTCTCTGTCATCTCTGACCTAGAATAGAGTCCAGAGCAAACCCATCTCAAATAAAAAAAAAAACATTTTGTCGACTTGTCAAAAAAAAACTTGAGAGGTGTCAAGGGACACGCGGATGGAACGAAGTTCCTTTCGATTAATTAGAAAAAAATATATATATATTAAAAAATATTTATTTTTATTTTTTTTTAAGTTATAATAATATATATATTTTTTTATTATTAACAAAAAAAAAACGTAAACAGAAATAGAAAGATGAAACGAAAATAACAGGCTAGCTTTCTATGAGAGAGAGAGAGAGACAGACAGAGAAAGACGCGCAAGCCGCACGGCTTACAACTATAGCAAAAAGTGTCGTTACAACTTTTCGTGAGATTTTTTTCCGTCTAGCCCCCTTTCACAACGCGCGATAAGGAACTTCGTTCCAAAAAAAAACTTAACATTTCGTCATCAAAAATAATTAATCTGCACTTAACAATCTTCTGCTGGGCCACGGCCACACCAGCGTTACTTTAACCAACCGCACGCTATATTCCCCAATCAAATTGCCACAAAAGCCACGAAGGCAGTTTTCCCCCATCTGAAAACCTCTCACTTCCTACTTGAAAGCCTTAAACGTTACAAAGATTACATAAAACACCATTAACAAACCCTATAACTAGACTAACTCCTTCCGAGCACCTCTTCAACGCAGCGCTTATTTGATCGTACATTCAAAAGCCTCTCGTTCCCTCTCCCTCTTGCTTCAAACAAACGCCGCCTCGTCAAAGGACGTTAAACGTTCCAATGAAAAGGTGAAACGAACATTAATATTGCTTTTAAGGCGTGTTTTAGATTTCAATCCGTGGAAGTTTAGTGAATGGGGTGAGGTCGGCGACCTGGTAGGTCGGGTGTAAATAGATCGAGCTGTTGTAAGTAGGCGTCAAGTTATTACTGTCGAAACTGTGCGAAATTGTTGGTTTTTGATTTTGTGAGACATTGAAGTGTGCCACTCTAAAATATCGATTTGAAGCAGCCGAAATTCTTACCTTAGCTTTTTTGTTTATTTTATGCTAATTTGTCGGCAGTTTTGCTAGCTTGGCTCACAGGAGCCGTGCATTATTCCGGGATAAAATAAAAGATCTAACCTAAGACACTTAGTGATAGGTTATTCTACAAGTTTATTGAACAAATTTTAATCACATTAATTTTGTAAAAAAAAAAAACGCTTTTATAACACAATCAGTTCTGATTTTCTTTTGTTTCCTTAATAAATTATTTGACGGACTCCGCTAAGTTGTCAAACATTATGTTTTCAGTATTGAGTGGATTTGCACCTGCGCAATCGTCCACGCTACAAACTGACATAATCCAAGAGCAGTGTGTGTATGTATGAAGTGATCGCAATGTTTTAATGTTTCATATTTTGTTTTAACGATTCTCCGTCCATCAAATACATTCAGTGAACAGCCTTGTAAATGAGCCTAACCAGATCGGTGGCAATTAAAATGAGATTATGGTCAGACCAAAACCAATTTCGTCTACCATATTGTGGAAATTAATTTCATTTTAGGCAAAAAATATATTCAAGGTTTTCTCCTAATGCTGTGATAATGAAAAGGGCGTTACAAGAGCTCTAGAAAATTTTGCTCTATTAATAGTTAATTTATTATAATAGAGAATAAATAATTTCGATTTTGTGTCTAGTACTAAAAATCGAAATTCTAATGAAAATTTGGACAGCTTTATGACAGGTATTTACAAGGATTCTCGAATTTTCTTCACTTAAATTGTCCAAGGAACGCAGGGTTGGCGTGAACGTGGGAAGCGATCACCTCCTTCTGCAAAGCAGTAGTATGCTAGCGAAGGAGGAGGCCGAACGCGTGAGAGAGAGGAAAATCGGAGGGCCCCAGCCGCCGCAACAGAAAAAGACGCCCCTGGCGTCGGAGGTCGCAGTGCGATTCCCGGCCACCGTAGGCGCCGACCTGCGGATGGCGAGCATTGGGTGGCTCGCCCTCCGATCAGAACCAGGTCCGGGTCGACGGCGCGTTGTGTTCCACGCGCGCCTCAAGGAGATGTCAGAATAATAGACCGTGCCCTCTACGGTCAGCCTGCCGGGGTTGCAGAATTTGTTCGAAAGAGTCACCGTGGCCCTGGAACGCAAAGGGCACTAAGAGGAACACGGATGGGTTTTTCTCAGTAAGAATCTAACACTCCTTTCTGCTCCGCCCAGAGCAGGAGGAGTCATTTGATGATTTCCCATCCCAAAAAAAAAAAATATAGAAGAACAATGACACACTTATGATTTATCAGAAATATTACCAAATCAAATACGTGATGTATTTGATTTGGTAATGTTTTTGATGATGATGTTACAAGAAAACTGATCAAATCTCACGTTTCACAAATACATTGGTTGTTAAGCCTACCCCAAGAATGTGCCCAAGATTGCTGAATTTAATTGAAAGAGTCAACGTGGCCCTGGAACGCAAAGGGCATTAGGAGGAACACAGATGGGTTTCAGTAAGAATCTGACACTCCCTTCTGCTCCGCCCAGAGCGAGAGGAGTCATTTGATGATTTCCAATTCTTGAAAAGAAAAAGGGTTAGCTAACGTGTCGTAGGTTTCGAACTAAGGTAGGCCCATTATTTGATGTAATTCATTTCATTATCACTGCTCCTAAAACAATGAAAGAAAGTATTGCGGGGAAATCAACGTGTCATTGATCCACAAATTTGAAGATATTATTACATCTGCCAAAGTAAACTGCTAGTCAATTCTGCTTCAATGTCACTGTGAAAGGGTGACGTGAGCATGAAGTGAAGAGCTACATTTCTTTTGAAGCTAAACAGCTCACTACACCTAAGTTCACCGGATTTTATTTACGGTGAGATGTTTACAGAACAGCACTGCTGTTAATCCATAGAATAGAATAGAACAGAATAGAACAGAATAGAACAGAATAGAACAGAATAGAACAGAATAGAACAGAATATAACAGAATAGAACAGAATAGAACAGAATAGAACAGAATAGAACAGAATAGAACAGAATAGAACAGAATAGAACAGAACAGAATAGAACAGAATAGAACAGAATAGAACAGAATAGAACAAAACAGAACAGAATAGAACAGAATAGAACAAAACAGAATAGAACAGAATAGAACAGAATAGAACAGAATAGAACAGAATAGAACAGAATAGAACAGAATAGAACAGAATAGAACAGAATAGAACAGAATAGAACAGAATAGAACAGAACAGAACAGAATAGAACAGAACAGAATAGAACAGAATAGAACAGAATAGAACAGAAGAGAACAGAATAGAACAGAATAGAACAGAACAGAATAGAATAGAACAGAATAGAACAGAATAGAACAGAATAGAACAGAATAGAACAGAATAGAACAGAATAGAACAGAATAGAACAGAATAGAACAGAATAGAACAGAATAGAACAGAATAGAACAGAATAGAACAGAATAGAACAGAATAGAACAGAATAGAACAGAATAGAACAGAATAGAACAGAATAGAACAGAATAGAACAGAATAGAACAGAATAGAACAGAATAGAACAGAATAGAACAGAATAGAACAGAATAGAACAGAATAGAACAGAATAGAACAGAATAGAACAGAATAGAACAGAATAGAATAGAATGTTTTTATTTCAGACCGGAGTCCATAGGGTCGGTAACAATTTTACTTAAATTCTAATGTTAGTAGGGTACAGACTATAGAAATATATATCTATAGTACAGGCACAGATAAAAATATACAATTAACATTCAGCGTGGAGTCGCATCCACCTCCGCAACATCGTAATACTAGGGACTGTCAGCTTGTTTCAAGTTCACTTCACTTAAGTGTTCAAGGTGAAATTTTAACAAAATAGCACTAGTGGACCCACGTTGCAGATAAGGGAGCACTTTCTGTCAAAGTGAGGGCATCTGTACTGTAGGTATACCAAGAGAAGGAACGCTGGTTGACTAATGCCCGGTTTCTGGGGTTTTTATCCGTGGTTTATCTGTCCGTTAACGCTTTTTGTCATAACGCCATTGATTAGTAGTGGTTACCTCAGAAACTACTGCAATACATACAAACTATGGTAGGAGACTTTTCCCCCACCCATAAACTATTTACCACCAAGTGAACATCTTCCCGCAGGGCTTAATCTGCCGTGGTCCACTTGGAAATCCGTGTACTACCTCAAAAAAAAATACGAAGGAGTAATTCGAACCTTACAAAGTGGGGATACCGTGACGTATCACTGCAGGATGTGGATGTGGAGCCGAGTCACAAACCATGCTCCACCTCCTATCTTGCCCTCTGTGCCCCAAAAAATTTATCTGAAGTGACCTATGTGCAGCAACCAACAATGCTCTGGAAGTGGCAATGTTTTGGGCGCCCAAATTTTAAATATGTCGTGCCAGCTACACGAAGAAGAAGAGCCAAATAATGTACGAAAACTTTTCCCAAAAAATATACTTCCTGACCAAAAAACAGTGTCCGAACAACAGTACAATTACTCTAAAACATCAAAACAATAACAATATCGTTGCAAATGGGGTTAAAATTTAGCAAATTGAATGTCTGGTGTACACAAAACAATTGTAGCCAATGTATTGTTTATTCCTATGGCAATAAGCGCTGTTTCTCCGCAGCCGGGCGGTCCCCTTGGGCCTCATTATATAAGGCTTATTGGGCTTTGCTAGTGGTCCAAAGAAGTTGGGTATTATTTACATAAAGAGTATTATATTAGGTGTAGGGCGTGTAGGTCTGGGATAAAAATAGAATGATTGGCTTCTTTGAGAGATTTTCTTGGAACTGAATTTCAAAGTTCCCGTCACGTAAAAGTTCAATAACCTTAAAGGCACAATTTGATTTTTACTTTGAATATAAAGTTGTAAGTGGTATACAGACAAGGCAAGGAAATGATACGATCTAAATGAATTTTATGAAAATATTATTTCGTTTGGTTCGGATATTGCAGTGGCAGAGCATTTTGTATGAAGCTATTCACACTTGTCTGACACCGATTTGACAGAGGCGCCGACACCCTATTTAAATCCGGGCCCGACAACCGACAAGTGGGAACGGAACTGTTATTTGTAAAAAATCTAACATTATGATTAGTTTGTATTACCAGCGGGTCTAAAAAGCCACTTTAGCAGAATCAGAAAGCACATCACGCTGCCCGCCGCTGTCAAACTAATCGTACGGTTATACTTTTTTAAATAAGGCTGAATAACGGTAACAATAACAATCTTTCAGAACTCCAGCTAACTGGTTTTTTGTCAGCTCACAACTCCCCGAACCAACTGCTGATCTGGTAATATTCCACAATGGAGTAAAAACTTCATAGGGGAGTGTGCTAGCTTACAAGTGGTGAATAATATTTAATTATTATGATTTACATATTGGGTACCCACATTTTTTTTCTGTTTCATATACAACGTGTTGTTTTGCATCCTCGTCAAATTTCAGGAGGTTGTCATAAAAGACATAAATAATCAATCGAAAGTACGGTAGCGGGCAATAACTAATAAGCGCTGCTTTTTTTTGTTGTTGAAATTTAACAGTATTTCAGAATTAAGCCCTAAATTCAATACAAATAAAACAGAATCACCGACTACGCACACAGCGACAATGCAGCTGTGTGCGTGAGTGTCGACGTCTTACCTACGAAATGCAAGCGCGCGCGAGCGCGACCGATCAATGACCGGTAGCAATAATTTTACCTAATTTTATTTCGAAAATCACTTACATTATTGTCATAAATTTCGCTTGATAATTAACTCATCTTTGAGCATCATTGGAATACGGAAATCTTACTAATGACAATAATACTAGTGCGCCAAAGAAAAGTTCACTGACCTGTTATCAGATGATTAATAAAATGTTAGTTTTGCTTTTCGTAGTGATTTTGTTTTTATTTGTGGATTTCCTTCCTACTTAACGGGCTTAGGACCGGCAAGAATGCTTAAGTTAGTGTAGCGATCTACTAAGTCTAAAAATGTTTTCTAGGATAATTTGAAATCAACTTATTTACACGAATAAAATTGATTAAGCTTACAACGTATTTACAAAATGTACAAATAAATAAATTACCTACTTAAGTTACCCGGAGGTATTGTTCAAAGTTGCCACCATCACACTCTTCGCACAATCGAGCACAACGTAGCTGGTTTTCCTTCAGCTTACGTAACACTAACACATTCGTTTTTAAAGTGTCGAAAGCACTAATGATCCTTGCATGTAATTCTGTTACACTTGTCACTTCCTCCGTGTAAACTAACGTTTTAACGTCTTCCCACAAATAAAAGTCTACAGGCGTCAGGTCTGGAGAACGCGGAGGCCAGGCCAGGTCGGCCAGGTCTTCCGCGACCGATCGAGTGGTCACCAACTTTTCGGTCAAGTACTCGCGTACTTGCCGACCATAGTGAGAGGGAGCGCCATCCTGCTGGAAGTAGAGGTTGTGCCTTGCGGTAGTGGAACGGGTGTTGAAGTTCACGTTTCAGTAGGCGCCACACTGTGGTGTGGTGCACTCCTAAGTGTTGACCAGCCTCCCGCGTGCTTGCCCGTGGGTCTCGCTGGAAGTATTCCAGGATGTCTTCCTGCAAGGCGACAGGCAGGCCTACGCTGCCGCGAGCATGAGCATGCCGAGGAACGTCAAACTGCCGATGATCCCACAGTCCCTGCGTAGCAGCCAGCATGACGCTCTGTGATGGGGGTTCCCGATCGGGAAACATTTCCGTGAATATCCGGTTGGCTCCACGTAGGCTGTCTCCACTGATGGCATACAGGCGGACCATCTCCACCATCTCGACTTTGAATAATTGTCCGTCATCTTGCACAATTCGCAAACGCGCGCACGCTTCGGCGACATCAAACACACTGTTAGTTCTGGGGCCGCGGGGGCCGGGGGCGTGGCTGGGAGCTTGCGCGGGAGAATCCCCGTACCGTGATTGGGGTGCGATTGATTACCTACGAATTTATCGAATGATCGTTGCGTTGTGTATGTATTGTTTGCGTTTGTTTGTGTGTGAAAGCGCGATTATAAGGCTAGTAACAGACGGGCCGCGGCTGGTTTACACTTACGGATTTCCGTAAATAAAAAAATAAAATTAAAAAAATACCTACCCATTTTACTGTCGATTTGGGTCGAGAATCATTAGCATAATTACGTCCTTGAATTTGACTAGGATGCAAATCAACACGTTGTATAAGTTCAAGTTCTTAGAACGTAGACAAATGCGTTGCCTGGGAGTTTGTTGTGCCACTTTTTCTCCTCAGTTGTCTTTATGTAAAATTTAATGTCTAAAAATTTCTGACTCTTGGCCTAATTTAAATCCACGACTTATGATTAAATAACTCAATTCTTGAACACCTAGCAACTATTTATAGGTAAATGAATCTTTAAAAAACTGGCCAAGTGCGAGTCAGACTCGAAACTGCGAGTCAACTTCAAAATCATTTATTTTAAAATTATAAAAAAAATATAATTAAAACCCTCACAGTAAGCCCTTTTATTTGAAACATCACACAATACTGTTCAAAAAACTTTTATTTTTTTATTTTCTAGTTTGACCCCCAAAAGTGACCCCATACTAAAAAATTAAATAATTTTCGGAACACGACCGTATTTGAGTCACAAAAGTCCATATGTGTACCAAATTTCAACAAAATTGGTCCAGTGGGTCCGGAGAAAAAGGCTATGACAGACGGATAGACAGACAGACAGACACCCGAGTGATCCTATAAGGGTTTCGATTTTTGTTCGGAACCCTAACAAGAAAATCACTCAACAACTTGTACCACACGAACCACAAGTATCGTATCGATCCATAAGCTTCGTCTGAGACCCTTATCGTGGTCTAAGACGTCTGTATTTCGTGCCCCGCTATAAATCTTCCTCCGCTATATTACCAACATAAGTAATATTGACAATTTATTATTAACATAATACCAATTTAGATACAACCTTGAACTGTTTTGAATGGAGAATCTTTCCTTTGAGCTGGTTTCGTCAGTACTCTGTTTTTAATGTGAATTTCGAACCACCTTTTTATTTTATTTTTACTATTGCACGCGTTTGACCACTATCTCACCCGATGGTAAGCGATGATGTGGTCGAAGATGGAGCACGCTTGCCTGGAAGTAACCTATTCACTCTTGACTTAAAGACTCCCAGGTTGTAGCTATCAGGAAACGCAGATTCCGGCGGGGAATTTCACTCCTTAGCTGCATGTGTTTCCAAAACGTTTTGTGCGCATGGGTGGGATGTCCACCATGTACCGGTGGCGCATCGCCGTTCGTCTTGTGGTCCGATGATGGAACGGGCTTGACGGAATCAAATTATGCAATTCCGTCGCACATTCCCCAAAATGCAACCGATAGAAAACCGACAAGCTAGCAACTCGTCGTCGATGCTCAAGACTTTGGAGCTTCGTCGCGACGAGCCCATCATCGTTTACATACTTTAAAATCCACTAAATTACACACTTTTAAAAAGTATGTAAATTCAAATGTCGTTAGGTTTCAAATATCACTAAAATGGGAGTACAATTACCTAATTAAATTAATCACAAAAATTACACTGTTACAAGACGACTGATCAAACCTCAAGTTTCATAAATGCATAGGTTGATCAACCAACCACAGGGATGTGCCCAAGTTTGCGGAATTTATTCAACACGGTTGAGTTTTAGTCATTAAGAGTCTGACACTCCTTTCCTCTCCGCTCAGAGCGGAAGGAGTCAGTTGATGATTTCCCATCCTTAAAAAAGGAGTGTGCCCAGAGTTGACTTAAAAAGGTCACAGAGTTGCCACGTTCTGGTGGTCACAACCGTGGTAGGTTTAGTGTGGTAAAAAAAAATTCCTCAAAAGTTCATGCCCCTTTCTCGCAGAAAACAAAAAAAAATTGTTAATAAACCAATCCTTTTCAGCTAACTACTAGAGCTAAGATTTAAGTCATCTTACTTCCAACCATCATGTTTTAAAGCATTTGGTGCATCCCAATCATTATGTTTCAAAGCATTCGGTACAGCTGATTTGGGGTATTCCAAACTAGCTGTGGACTCAACCGGAGGTGGTATTCATGAGCCAAACAGAATCAGGCTTACAATGAATATGTAACAAAGTAGAAGCGTTGAGGTAGTTACGAAATATCAACACTTCTCTACAGGCAACGTATACTGATTGTACATGGACTTGCTTACCGGATCTCTCATTCCAAAATGATTCCAAAGATAAACATTACTAATTTCATTTTTCAAATCTAGCTGACCCGCGCTAATTCATCTGCATCACATTTTGCTTGAATTCTCCGCTCTTTTTGGTTGGTTTTTATTGAATAATTTGAACAAAAAGCGATCATTGTGACTTAACCATAGTAGTTAGATATATACCCTCGCGGACTTTTTTGTAGATATTGATTTCTTTTATAAAACTGTAGTACATCACTTTGCTCTATTGTCAATATTTTCCGCAGCGTACGCGATATAAGGATTTCTTTTGGGTTTGTTTTCACACCTTGGTTTAAATTATCGAAGTTTTCATACGGATCCCTAACTTTTTTGAAAATATTCTATAGCCTATATTCATCAGGGATAATGTAGGATTCTAATGGTGAAAGAATTTTTCAAATCGGTCTAGTAGTTTCGGAGCCATTCATTTCAAACAAAGATCTAAACAAATCTTTCCTCTTTATAATATTAGTTTAGATAAGTATACATACAATCAGGCTGGTCAAAGAGCTCCCTCATCTACGTCGCTATCACCGAACAAGAAACTGCCCAAAGACTTGGTAGTATTGCCACATTGGATGGCTAAGTATGCTAATTGTTTGGGAAAATACCTTGACAGTTGCTCGGTTTCATATCTGCAGTGTCAATTGTGTTACATGAACTCAGTCATTGGCTTATTGAAAATAGTACCTATTGTCTTGAAAACAAAAATGTTTTCCTGACTCGATTATAAAAATTACAATGGTTTGAATAGCATAAGGACCTGGGGAATACTCTTTTCCAACAGACAGAAGAAATTTAAATGCTGATAAAGTAGTTGTTTCAAGCAAATTCAGAGACTGTTTGTAAGATAAGTATGATTTCCTAGAAGTAAGTCCACTGAGTATCAACAGGTAAGTTGAAAACAAGTTGAAAGCTTCCCGGAACAAAATTGTAAAACTGCAGTCGGCTAATAAAACTAAGAAAAGCTAAGAAAACGTTCACTGCTTCGTTTTACTGCTGTTTTCCTGCCTTTTCAGGATTATTTGTGTAAGCCCGAGCGGAATTTTAAAACGAAAGTATGTTTAGTTTTCTGTCTGGTAACGTTGTCATTACAATGAATTAGGGAATATGATTAAAAAAAAATATTTATTATCCATGCAGTTTATCTAAAAATATACAAAAAAAAATATTAACAGTGAAAATAGAATCAAAATTTGCTCGAAAAACAAACGATATATAATTATTTTAAACAAATATATCTATCCCTCTCGCGAAAACGCTGTTTTCTATGGCAGCTGCTGTATAGGCTTCATGGACTTTGACGTCAAATTTCATATCGGACTTCTCTTTCTAATTGTAATCTTTGAAGCTTTATACCTTCATCGCTGATGACAGTATTTAAAAATTAATTTCATTAATGTTTACTAGAGCTAATTAGTATTTCATTTTACATATAAAAAAGACGCATGCATATTCCCTTAAGAAATTATTCTAATGTTTTTAATATAAACTTTTCTAAGGAGATGACATTGTATACGTTACAGCGCCTCTCTGTTTACGAATACTAAATTCGCACTTCGATAGGTCTACGCCCTATGCCTTTAGCAGTGGTTTGTTAATTAGTTTCATTAGTTTAAATATTTGGTTTGACATGTCAGTCTAAAGACCACATTCTTATTGTACGAAACCTTTTTCTTGTAATTGGACTTTAATTAGCCCCAGTATTTAGTCAAAATATACAGTTCATATGTTCAAACAAAAAGTACATTGTTATGTTTGTAAAGACAATCTTTGGGAGTTCTTATCCAATTAGGACCGTTCTCTTACTGTTAGAGTTAATAAAATCGAAGTATCATAGCATTGTATCCCAAATGAAATGCACTTTTTCGAGTTCCTACAAGTTATCTAAAAACCAAATTAATCACAAAGTTTTCCATACCTCATAAGTACCGTCAACAAAATTTTTCCGCTGTGCTGCCAATATTTATTTCTAATGTGTGCATTATAACTTTCCAAGCTTCTGACATACTTACGAGTGTACAACAAATTGTCTAATCAGTACACTCACAACATTGTTCAAAAGTAGTCGTGAGTTAGGTGCCTGCATACCAAATAGCATTGTTGTTATAAACAAGTAAGTGAACGCTGATCTGCAAATATGTCCGAAAGTTCTAGTATTCGTTACGCTTAAAAATATATAAAAGGTCCTATGTCCGTTTTTGCTCCAGATAAAAACCCCGAAAGAAAATTGTAAGTATTTTTCTGACTCTATTACGGGTATTTTACGAGTAATTCACAATTGTCCCGGCTCCCATAACGGAACACTGGAACCATTTAGGAGCCCACCTACATTTCGTTGCGAAGAATTTTATTTGTGAAACAGGCGTACCGACTATGAGAAGCCATTTTGACTTCCCCTTCACAGATTATAGAAACAAAGAAGATATTTTTGTTTGTTAAATTAAACTACTATGTTCAAAGTTATTTCGAGGATTTTTTTATAAAAAAGACAAATAAATGAATCAGCTTCTTTTTGAACCATGATTTTAACACGAGCTATTATCTGGACAAGAATCATTTAGATCCTGGAAGAGCCTATATCATAGTATTTCTTTTTTCCAAAAATAACATTACACACTGTATTCTCCTAAAGGATAAAAGAGGCTTTTAGTTGAGACTACAAGCCTCTTTTATCCTTTTACATTATCATATCAGTCGAAAGACGACCACCCTCTGCTGGACACAAGCCCCAAGTGTCGCCACACCAACTGGTCCTGTGCGTCTCGCATCCATCGGGTACCCACGACCCTCACCAGTACGTCTACCATGAGTTTTATCAATCTATACTCGCTAGCGACAGTGGTTAAAAAGATGTACGAAAACTTAAAAAAAAACAAGTTTCTAATTAATTTTTTTAGTTGTTAACTAAAGTTTTACATGCAACTTGCTTGTTTATTAGTTAACAACTTAAACAACTACATTACAAACTGGTTTTTTTTTTTAAGTTTCATTTTTTTTTTAACTACTGTCGCTAGCGAGTATTGATTGATAACACTCATAATAGACGTACAGATCAGCGCTCCACCTTGTCGGAGGCCTTTCTACGCTGCGTCTACGCGGTCGCTACTCTAGAACTTTTCAGCCCCATCGAAAATCTGTTCTGCGAGCAATGTGCCCTGCCCACTTTTTTTTTTAAGGATGGGAAATCATCAAATAACTCCTCCCGCTCTGTGTGAAGCAGAAAGGAGTTTCAGACTCTTACTGACTAAAACCCATCAGTGTTCCTCCTAGTGTCCTTTGCTCGCCAGGGCCGCGGTGACTCTTTCGAACAAAGTCCGCAGCCCGTGTCCTGCCCACTGCCACTTCAGTTTGGCGTGTAGTCTATAATACCGAAATTACTCACACCTAATTGCCACTTCATAAGAAAGGAATACATCTTATGATATACATTTATCGCAATTTTATTCAGTACGCAATTAGGACCAATTAGCTTTCTAAATTTCACAGAAAAAGTTATGAACAAATTAGTTCTCGATACAATAATTCTAAGCATCGCACTAGTCCAAAGGCACATCTTATTTTCTTTGATCTACGCTGCGAGCCCAAAGGTCATCTATGTACCGGACCACTTAACGTTTCATGTACTTAGTACCTCTCCCCTATTAAGTTATATTGCCCTGAGAGAGGATAAATTGCTCAGTCGTACTTAGGTAATGAACCGGGCCCTTCCTGTACATTTTGTACTCGAAGGACTAGTTTAATTTCTTGGTGTCACTTGCAGTAGGGACCCGGAAATGCGGATGTCAAATTACATTGGATGTCGACCCCAATATGAGGTGGCACTTCGGGAGGGTTGGGATGATTGGGGCTTATGATCTTGGGAGGGACCTTGACTGTGTTTTTTTAAACGTAGTATGTTTTTCGTTCTTTTCTTTTTGTGCTAGGCAGGTTCTTGCAACTATTCCATGGAACAGTATTTTTTGTTTTAAAAAAATAACTTTTCATATTAGTCTGAAAAAATGTGTATTTAACTTTTTATAATTATTTCACCAGATTTTACCCGCGGCTATTGTCTAAGTGCGGAAAATGGAGTCCCTGTATCTACTCTGCTCATCGGTCGCGTTAAAGTAGCCTTTAACCATTTGTCTCTTTAGCAGCAATCATCAAAATCGGATCGGCAATTTAAGCGTTAAAGCATTATAACCAAAAAATCTGGCCAAGTGCGAGTCGGACTCGCGTGCAAAGGATTCCGAACGAAGTTAATTATTTTTAACATGTTCTTTAACACTATGGACTTCTTATCGGTTTTCTTTTAATCTATAGGTATCTAATCTAATCTATTATCTCCATATTTTTTAAAATATTAGGCTCAGTAGTTTCGGAGATAAGGGGGATATTGATCATTTTTCGTCTAATTTTTTAAAAAACTTCGAAACCATTTACTTTAAAACTATGAAAAAACATAATTACAACCCTCATAGTAAACCCTTTCATTTGATATATCCCACAATATTATTCAAACAACTTTTTTTCTATTTTTTTTTAGTTTGACCCCCAAAAATGACCCCCTTACAAAAAAATAATAATTTACGTAACACGTCCGTGTTTGGTTCACAGAATTCCATATGTATACCAAATTTTAATTGAATCGGTCCAGTGGATCCAGAGAAAACTGGCTGTGACAGACGGACAGACAGACCGACACCCAAGTGATCCTGTAAGGGTTCCGTTTTATGTTCGGAACCCTAAAAATAGTTAAGATTATGAAATTTGCACATTTTATCCAATTGCTATACCAAAACTCGAGTAAAAGGACCTAGGCAAAGTGAAAGCCTCAGCGTGGCTAAATGACAGGCTTCCGATAAGTGACGTACTAACAATATTTATCGCTGATAGAATAATATGACTTTCTAAAGCCCAAGGTCAAGCAATATAAATAACACCAAAAACGCCCTTGACCTTGCAAAAACAAAAACATAGCGAGCTACTTTCCGTACCCTTACGTCAAAAAGCATAAGCGATACTCGTCGAGCCCGAAATTTTACGACCTCAGGCCATCAGGGCGATCGGTATAATGAGACCACTGCTTTCACACTAATTGCTTCATACGGCGATGTGTGCCGAACTATGTACTTATTAAGGTAAAGTACTTATTAAGGCGTAAAAGTCTACTGTGCGAAGTAATAGTATAAAGAGATAACCTGTGATTAATCTGCTTTTTTGCGGTCGTCTTTCAGTCTAACTGTTGTCGTAACAGCCGAAGATGTCCACTGCTGGACATAGGCCTCCCCCAAAGGGAGATTTGCCCTAATCGCCATGCTTGGCAGGCGGGTTGGCGATCGCAGTATACGGTGTTGCGTTTTACAGAGAACGCTGCTGCCCATTCTCAGGTGAGTCCCTTAGTCGCCTCTTACGACACCCACGGGAAGTGATGGGATGGTGTTATTCTTTTACGGCACCGGCCGACACCATTCGGCGGATTTAACTGTTGAATACCAGTATTTTAAAACAGAACGACTACTTATCTGACTACCCACAATACGGTAGCGGCAGCTCACTCTCAGCAGTGGCGTTGCAAGGGTTGTGGAATTTGTTCGAAAGAGTCACTGCGACCCTTGAACGCAAAGGGCATTAGGAGGAACACGGATGGGTTTTAGTCAGTAAGAGTCTGACAGTCACTTCTGCTCCGCCCAGAGCGGAAGGAGTCACTTGATGAATACTCATCGTTAAAAAAAATAGTAGCTTTTTCGTCCACTAAACCAACAAAGCAGACTGTACGAGTTTTATGCCTTACTCGTAGGACCGTTTTTAGGGTTCCGTACCCAAAGGGCAATGGAACTATGGCGTCGATAGCTGAGGCGGCCAGCAAGGTCACGTCAGCGGACTAGATCCCCAGTCGAGATGCAACAGATCATGGCGCACAACGACCATACTAAGCCACCGCTGTCCGTCCGTCCGTCTGTCTCTCAGCGGGCTATATCTCAAGAACCGTAATAGGTACACAGTTGAAGTTTTCACAAATTGTGTATTTCAATTGCCGCTATAGCAATAAATAATAAATATTACAGTTTATGGTACAGAACCCTTGGTCTGCGAGTCCGACTCGCAATTGGCCGGTTTTTTATTTGGTTGATTGAATTAGTCTTACAGTCTTGTTTTAGTGCCTACATATAGTTTTATGTCTGTTTATTCCAACGGCTATATCTCGTAAGTCATGTTCACTAGGAGGACTTAATACTGTGTTGCTTACCTACACTTGTCTTAGGAATAGTCAAGATTTCTCGAAACAATTTGTATTAACGTTGATACTTTGAAAGATAGTTTTCCTGTGTCCAAAAGAAGGTGCCAAACTAATAAACTACCTCTAGTTTATATAATACTAGCTTACCCGCGCTAATACTGGCCTATAGCCTTTCTCGATAAATGGGCTATCTAACACTGAAGGAATTTTTTAAATCGGACCAGTATTTCCTGAGATTAGCGCGTTCAAGTAAACAAACTCTTCAGCTTTATAATACCTACTAGTTGACCCGCGCAACTTCGTCTGCGTCACAATTTTCATTACTGCTCCGCTCCTATTAGTCTTAGCGTGATGATATATAGCCTATAGCCTTCCTCGATAAACGGGCTATCTAACACTGAAAGAATTTTTCAAATCGGACCAGTAGTTTCTGAGATTAGCGCGTTCAAGCAAACAAACAAACAAACAAACAAACTCTTCAGCTTTATATATTAGTATAGATTAGTAAGTATAAAATATAGATTGTAGACCTAGAAATAGTATAGAAGTATAGTCTAGCTGTGCCCGCGACTTTGTTTGCGTAGAATAGTGTCTTTGGTTAGCATTTTTAATTATTAAGGCTAATTATTTCACAAATAGGACACATACGTATAAATACTTTAATGAGCTATTTCATTCAAATAAACCTTACATATTTCCATACATACTTTCATCTCCCATTCCCTATTGTTATTTTACACTCTTGAGGGTAAAACTTCTACAAACTTTGAATGTCATATTTATTTAAATCAAATCGACAGCCTAAAAATAAGTTTCAAGTTTCTAGCTCTAAAAATGACGATACTTCCATACAATTTTTCATCCCCCCCCCCCTTTCAACAACACAACACCCCCCTCCTTACAACATTTTTCGCATTAAAAAATAGCCTATGTCTTTTTTTAGGCTTTAGACTATCTGTGTACCAAATTTCGTTTAAATCAGTTCAGGAGTTTTGGCGTGAAAGCGCGACAGACAGACAGACAGACAGAGTTACTTTTACATTCATAATATTAGTAAGTATAAGGATAACTATCCCGTTTTAGGCTTGAGGCACCCGAAAAATATTGCTGGCCTGTCAGTTTTCTTTTGGTTGCATTTTGGGGAGTGTGTGACGAAATTGCATAATTCAATTACGCCAAGCCCGTTCCATCATCGTATCACAAGACGTACGGCGATGCGCCACCGATACATGGTGGACATCCCACCCACACGAATAAAACGATTTGGGAACACATTCATAGTGCGTACAGCTAAGGAGTGGAATCCCCTGCCGGAGTCTGTGTTTCCTGATAGCTACAACCTGGCCTAGTCCTCCAGAGTGAATAGGTTACTTCTAGGCAAGCGTGCTCCATCTTCGACCGCATCATCGCTTACCATCAGGTGAATTTTAAATACTTGCCTCAGACACTCAAGAATATTGTACATTACTTACCATCAATGAGGATTTTCGTAGTTTTCGTTCAGATAGTCGATGTGGCTGAAAGTTCTGGAGAAGCAATAGCGTACCGAAATACGCACTTTTGGAAGGCCTCCCACAAAGTGAACCGATGATCTGTGAAAGCCGCAGGAATTCTTTGGAAACGAGAAGCACAGATGACGTGGTGACGCTTAGGAGAGGCCTGTGTCCAGCAGTGTCTTTTAGCTCAAATGAAGATGATCCCATAAACAAACAAACAATATAATATTGTACCTATGGATAAACACAACATCAGGACGTCAAAATAGCCAATCAGTTTCAGTGCCTCTCCCTGAATTACATGAAGTCCATAAAGTAGATTGAAAGCAGGACAGATCTATGAAACATAACTCTGTTGTGGTATGTTGCAATATCTGTCATTTTGAGGGATGTCTCGTTTCGCACTAAAGTTTTCATGTAAATCTCTGTGTCGCTGAATTGAAAAACAGCGGTGTGCAAGTGCAGTAAATATTTTTACTGCTGAATAGTTTTATGAAACTATAAAAAGCTTTAAAATTAATATTACTCGTGTAGAAAAAGTAATATATCCATGTTATGACGATAGTAAATCCACGTTAATTTGTTTTACGAAACATGAATAATGCATGTTACATAATAGGAATGTAGGACTTATGTAATGAAGTTGAAGAAAAAAAACGAAATACTGATTATCTGGTCAGTCAGGTATTTTGTTTTAATTAGTTTTGGCTGGCTTGGCTTGCTTTTCTCAGCTTTTTAATCACCTAACAACGAATGCTGTATAAATAAAATCATATTCCAACTTATGTATATTTTATCTATATCCATACTAATATATAAAGCTGAAGAGTTTGTGTGTTTGTTTGTTTGAACGCGCTTATCTCAGGAACTACTGGTTCGAATTGAAAAACTGTTGAAGTATTCTTTTAGTTAATAGCCCATTTATCGATGAAGGCTATAGGCTATATATCATCATGCTAAGAGCAATAGGAGCGGAACATTAAAGAAAAATGTGACGCAGACGGAGTTGGACGGGTCAGCTAATATCTATATAGGATTGTATGACTGGATGAGGCATTGACAAGAAAGTGGAAATAAATTTATATAAAATTCTTCCGTTACTGACTGACAGACAACGCACAGCCGAAACTACTCGTCGTAGAGAGCTGCAATTTGTCATGCAGGTTTCTTGGGGAGTCTAGGGAAGGATTTCCCGAAATTCCCACGGGAATGGGAAAAAACGGAAAATAATAATAATAAGTTTATTAGTACATAACCAAAACAACAGCACAGTACATAGTATATGGAAACAGTGGGTTGTACTACCAATTTTTAAAATTATTGACAGTTTTCCGGGCTCCTAAACTAGGTACGCAGACCTGTATCTTAGGAGTCGGAGATTTTGCGGCTTCAATTTATATAATACAACCGTGACTTTACTGTTTGTTTACAGTATTTTTTTTATTTTATTAATACAGCAAATGGAGTGATTGTAAATGAGTGTAGTGTGTGTGTGTGGTGAGGTGTGTATGTGAAATGAAATCAAAGTGTCTAATAACTTTTTTTCAAGCTAGGTTTAATAAAGTTACGATTCTATAGCCAATATAATTTCTGTCTCATCATAAGTTAAGGATAAAAGCCATTTTCGTAATTTATTTTTAATTTCATATAAATTATATCTATACAGCGGAATAATTTTATTTATTTTATTATACATTCGTGAACTTTGAACCAACAACTGTCAACTAGTAAACGCAAAATGACAGGGGTTTGTCTTACATATAGGAAAACCGTGGCGTCTCAAAAGCAGCTTTTTATCCAGTGGAAGGTTGGAGTGTCTCCTCAGGACCGAACGGAGGACATATAGTTGCCTGACTGTGAGAACTTCGGCCTCAGAATATAACTGATCAGTGGGGTAGTCTATCAGGTACATCTAGTAATTGAAATGCGCGAACGAAGTCTCGGGCAAAAGCTAGTTTATGTTAATAAAGTAGATACTTTTGGAATTTTATTTTCATGTGTATCATTAGAGAGTAATACGAAAAAGTGCGAGTCCGACCCTCATACTAAGGGTTCCGTAAGATAAAACGAAAACACACGTTTCTTGTCTGGGAGCCCCCTTTAATTTTTAATTTAATTTAGTTTTGATTATTTGTTTATATAGCGGCAATAAAAATACTACACTGTGAAAATTTCAACTGCCTACCTCTTACGGTTCTTGAGATACAGCCTGCTGTCAGACACGGACGGACGGACGGACGGACATACGGACGAACGGACAGTGGAGGCTTAGTAATAGGGTTCCGTTACCCTAAAAAGAGGCAGAAACTAGTAATTTAACAAATACCCCACGTCACGTAATGTCTACAACATCTTTAGCAACAAAGTTTGTGCTGAATTAGCTTCATGTTTTGGCTCTTTGCACTTTGTATTATTTAGTTTCAAGGACGGAGTAAATACTTTTCGCTCCTAGCTTTATTACTTTTATAGCAGTGTGCAGGTAGTTTTGCCCTACAAAAGGTGGAATAGAAAATGTTTTAATTTGTATTGTTTTAATTTGGCTAGTCATGAAAAATGGTAAGTTATCGACCTCGAGGGTTCACAGCGTTAGCCGCCATCTTGAATTGAAAGGAACAAAATTTGTATTTGAAATTATTCTGTTCGTCTAATAGATACAAAGTTAGAAGAGGGAGATTTTATATTTACAAAAAATCACCTATTACGCTTAAGCTTGAATCTTTAAACTAAAGGTTCTTAAACTAATTATGTTTAAACCGTTTTGAGGTTTCAGGTAGGTTCCTAAGGATTTTGTTTACCTACTTGGAACCTCAAAACGGTTTAAAAATAATTAGTTTAAAAACCTTTAGTTTAATTTTTTAACATGTTATTTTAACAATACCGCCTTTTTATAGGTTTTCCTGTAATGTTTAGGTATAGAACTACTATTTACATTTGTTTCAAAATTTTAAGCTCAGTAGTTTCAGGTATAAGGTGGAGGATGGTGATTTTTGGTCTTATATCTAAACTAGGAAATAACTTCAAAACTATTTATTTAAAAAATTATGAAAAAATTTAAATTAAAATTCACACAGTAAGTCCTTTTATTTGATATGTCACACGATACAATATGAAAACTTTTTTTAAATTTTCTAGTTTGACTCCAAAAGTGACACCCATACTAAAAAAATATGTATTTACGTACGAGGTACGAGTCCGAGTTTGGGTCATAGAAGTCTATATGTTTGCCAAATTTCAACAGAATCGGTTAAGTAGATCCGGAGAAAACTGGCTGTGACAGACGGACAGACAGACAGACACTCGAGTGATAAGGGTTCCGTTTTTCACGGCTGTTCGGAACCCTAATACCAAATTTTAGCCCCTTCAATTCAAGATTGCGTCTAACGCTGTGAGTGTGACTCCTCCAGGTCAAAAACTCACATTTTTTATGACTAGCCTATACTTAACCAATACAAATTAAAACATTTTCTACTCCACCTTTTGAAGGGCAAAGCTTCGTTTTTGTCCCCAAAGTTTGGATTATTATCTATTGCTGTTATTATATCATCACACTTACTTATACACCATCTACTAGAGCTGAGTGAGAGTGTAGTGTTTTAGAGACAAAACAATAGTAAGTAACGTAGTAAAAAATTACTACGTTACTTACTATTGTTTTGTCTCTAAAACACTACACTCTCACTCAGCATTTTACCATATCATCACGCCAGTATTTCCTAAAGGGTATGGCAGAAGTCTGTAGGGTGGGTTGCTCCAGTTACATTCAAATGTACTCAGCATTTAACTGCCCAAAATATCAAAACATCTTAGTACTAGGACCATCTCTCTCCATTCTCTCCATATAGAATTTGTGTGGAACCTTTTGTCCTGCACCAAAAACAGGCGATAAATTTCCTAATATTCTATACAATTTCTCGTACATCAGTTATCTGACCTTTCGATGGAGCCCTTAGAAAAAACCGGCCGGCCAACATAATATTGTAACATAAATAGCTCCGGGCGTTCGTGACCCTTCCTCCCTGTCAATATATCAATGATTTATATAATGCAACTAGCCTTTGCCCTCGGTTTTGCCTTTATGGAGGTCAAGAATGGCATCATTTTTGGGGCGATGCCAATCTGGTCAAGTTCAATGCTGCCCAAGCGTGTCTTTTTTCCGCCGTGCCGATAAACGAACAACTTGAGCTTCTTGGGGTATCATTAGCCCTTTCATAGAGGCGTAAGCTCAAGTGGCTGCAAAAAAGTCGCGGATCCTAGAAAAGGTGAGACGGTTCTTCACGCCGGAACACCTGCTCAAACCCTATCAAGCGCAAGTTCGATCGTGTATAGAAAAATAATGCCTCGGGCCCGAACTACCGGATATAAAAACGTAGGAATTCAATGTCTTCCAGATCAAAGATGATAAGATCTCCAGTACTGATGATTTGATGTCCAGATCAAAGTCTACCCAATTAATATATGAATCTGCCATGCCTTTTCCCAACTATTCTGAGACTGGCTTTTAGTCTAAGCGGATGCATCTGTCTCAGTAACAGTATTTCAGGAGTGATTAGAGCGGCGCCACGGCATTCTCACCTTCCGCCTGACACAGTTACTCATAGGACACGGTTGTTTCGGGAGATAACTGTATCGGATTCAGCGGGAGGACACACCTGGGTGACTACAATGCGAGGATCGCCCGGAGGACACAGTGGAGCATACGGTGGAGGTCTGCCCTGCTCTGGCGGAGCACCGCCGTGTCCTCGTCGAGGCGATCGGCGGCGGCGACCTCTCGCGTCCGGCTCTGGTTCGGAGCGAGAAGGCATGGGAAGCGGTCACCTCTTTCTGCGAAGCAGTAATGCTAGCGAAGGAGGAGGCCGACGCGTGAGAGAGAGGGAAACCTCACGCCCCAGCCGCCGCAACAGGAGAAGACGCCCTGGGCGTCGGGAGTCGCAGGGCGATTCCCGGCCACCGTAGGCGCGGGCCTGCGGATGGCGAGCATTGGGTGGCTCGCCGTCCGATCAGAACCAAGCCCGGGTCGACGGCACGCTGTGTTCCACGTGCGCCTAAAAGACCTATCAGCATAGAAGACGGGGCCTGCTAGGGCCAGTGCCTGCCGGGGTTGCGGAATCTGTTTGAAAGGGTCACCGCGGCCCCGGAACGCAAAGGGCATTGGGAGGAACAAGGATGAGTTTTAGCCAGTAAGAGTCTGACACTCCCTTCTGCTTCACCCAGAGCGGGAGGAGTCATTTGATGATTTCCCATCCTTAAAAAAATACCATTTACAGGCACTTTTGAATTGTGAAGGTAGGTCGGTCAAAAAAAAATTAAGCTATTTGCACGTTCCAAAACGAAGATCTCTATGGAGAAAACGTGCAAGAAAGTCCACGGACACTCTTTTAAAAATATTAAATCGTTACAAAGTTGTGGTTACATCATGTTGTAATTAAGTATACATATCTGTGAGAACGATGTTAAAGACGTGCAGAATAAAAGCGTCTGGAGTAAAAAAGAAACTGAAGTAAGACTAAGCAATCTGACCTTCGCAATCCAAAAAGTGGGTAACCCTTTGGTAATACTGGTGTCAAATTTGGCAAGTGTGTGTGTGTGTGTATGTGTGCCACAGCAACATCTCATTAAAATCCAGGCCCAACAGCCAACATGTGGGAACGAGCTGTCAAAGATCTTCAAATCATATCCGGCACTAACAGTTTAAGCTTAATGTGCTTTCCGATCCACGGAAAAATCGCAGAATATTAAGATGGTCACCCATTCGCGTTGCTTACCATTGATCAGCCCGGTGATATTTAGCCACGAGCTCTTTCTCCCACGACATAATAGTCCACTCGTGTTCCAAATCAATATATATAAAATTCTTCCGTTGCTGACTGATTGAGTGAGTGAGTGACTGACAGACAACGCACAGTCGACACTACAAGTCGTGGAAAGCAAAAATTTGGCATGTAGGTTCCTTGGAGATTATGTTCCACTGAGAGAATTTCCCGAAATTCTTAAATGAGCGGGAAAAAACGGGATAATATGCGCGTACGAAGTCACGGGCAAAAGCTAGTTGATGAATATATGATGAACTAGTGGACGTCACGCGGTTTCACCCGCGTAGTTCCCGTTCCCGTGGGAGTCCGGGGATAATATATAGCCTATGTTACTCCCTGATAATGTAGCTTTCTAATGCTAAAAGAATTTTTCAAATCGGTCCAGTAGTTTCGGAGCCTATTCAATTCAAACAAACAAATCTTTCCTTTTTATAATATTAGTGTAGACAAAAACACAAACTTATGCATTTAAAATATTAGTAGAATTATGTATTTGAAATATGTGCCACGTTATATGAGATTAAAGGACCCTGTATAGATTTCTAGGATACCTTTTATCATACCCGTGTCAGATTCTAGCGTCGATTTGTTACTCTTTGAATTGTGAAGAGGGTCTAGAGATTCTAAAGGCAGCTTGTTGAAGTAATGTATCTGATTTTCATCGTAGATATTTCTTGTACAATAATATGTGGATTTTTACTCGTGTTCGATTACTTTTCTTGGATAAAAAAACCACCACTTGAGCCACCACTACTGTTGATTTTTTATCCATTTATCATCTACCTAGCCTGTAAAAAACGGTAGTTTTATGGATGTTTGAACATCCATTAAATATCGGGAAACTGCTGTGCGTAAAAAAGCATGTCAAGCCGAAGTTCCCGGCTATATTTGTTGATCTGACGGTCATGACGGTTTTTAGGGTTCCGTACGAAAATTGTGAAAAGGAACCCTTATGATGCCTCTCTGTCTGTCACAGCTGGATAATTCAAGAACTACTAATGCCATTAACTTCAAATTTGAAGTAGTTTTAGATGACGTTTGCTAAACTATTTTGCAAATAAGAAAAAATAAAAATGTATGTAGTTTTTTTGCAACAGCAACTGAAAGGGTTCTTAAAAATTCGAAGTGAGGCTACTAGGTCATGTGAGGTATCATATGGAAGAGCACTATTTGCAAATTCTCAAACAATGTTTTTTTAGACCGCATGGTATTCGACTTTTGATGAAAAAAGCCATTTCTCCGAAGTTTGCAAAGAGAAAAATCTGAAATTATTCTATGTGATAGAAGTTTGTGTAAAGATTACAGGAAAAATAAAACGATGTCTCTAAATAGCACACTTTTTCAGATAACATCAACAAAAATTACATTGCTTCAACTAGCGATCAAGAGATGGCGCTGATTTAAAACTGCGATCCATACCGCAGTGTTAAAATTCTCTGACGAATACAGGCCTCACCAATGAAAATTTAAAAACTTCACGTTTTATATGATGGTACGAAACTAACAGACACATTTTTGACCACTATCTCACCAGCAACGAAACGAGTGTGGTAAGCGTTGATGTGGTGGAAGATGGAGCACGCTTGCCTAGAAGTAACCTATTCACTCTTAATTTAAAGACTCCCAGGTTGTAGCTATCAGGAAACACAGACTCTGGCAGGGAATTCTATTCCTAGTAGACAGAATTCTGGATTTCTTACAACCAGTCTTACCATAAGATTTCCTATTAAAAAGGAATTGGTTCATAGATACCAGATAGGCAATTGCTCTATGTAAAATACTGGTATTCAGGTGGTTTTTGTTAGAATAGAAGCTGAATCCAACATAGCTGAGTAAAACTAGGACTGACTAAAGGCTAGGAAGATGATATCTGACATATCTGAGGTCGCAATGCATTCCACCAGGTTTTACGATAAATCTTTTACTGTTCAGGCGGTGCGGTTATGGAATGCCTTGCCCGTGTCGGTAAGGCGTGCTCAATCTTTGTCTACTGTTAAAACTTTGGTCAAAAACCACTACCTCACTCTTTTTGCTTCAAAATTATTATTGTATATACTTATCTATTATGTTTTTATTTGTATATATGTTTGAACAGTACACCTAAAACTACCTACAGTACTGTCTTTCCTTTTTCTCTTTAAAATTCATACAAAGGTTGCCGGTTGGCGAAGAGATCGCTGTTAGCGATAAGGCCACTCATTGTGTCACCCTATGTTATATTTTCCTCATGCATCTTTTCTGTAACTTATATAGTGTACATAATAAAGAGTATTCTATTCTATTTTATTCCATTCCATTCTATTCTATTCTATTCGTTTCTATTTTATTCTAAAGATGATGATGGTCGACCAAGCCATTTGTTTATATTTCAGAGTTGGCTTACAATGAAACCGAATTCAACTGAATACCAGTATTTTACATGATGTAACTACAGTAGAACAAAAATAGCTCAGACATATTTTTCCTATTAAAGCTAGCCATTATTTAGAAGTACAGCGGAGAACAACATTATATCCGAAAATAAGCTGGCAAGTGTTCATTAATGTGTGTTAAATCACTTTATGACGGGCCAAACGACTTCGCTTGCTACCTGCCTGGATATTAAGTGTGAAGAACAACATAAAACAAGAATCTTGACCTCTCAACAAATAAAACGCTACGTGCGTGAAGCAATAAAAGTAATAAAAATATATTTTCTGAAATATTACGTGCTACAATTCTACATGTGTATCATGTTATGTAAGGCACTCAAACCTACTTGAGGTAGGTATGCTGTAAAACGTTATTGTTCAACAAATAGTTTATGTGGCAAAAAAAAAGAAAACCGGTCAAGTGCGAGACTCGCACACGAAGGGTTCCGTACGATAAACCTTAATTTTTATTATTTGTTGTTAAAGCGGCAATAGAAATGCACAATCTATGATTATTTGGAAATTTTAATTGTTACCTATTACGATTCTTAAGATACAGCTCGCTGACAGACAGACGGATGGACGGACAGCGGAGGCTTAGTAATAGGGTTTCGTTTGTTACCTTTTGGGTACGGAGTCCTAAAAATGAAGACACCAACTTGAGCGTTTTAGTACCATATTTTTATTGGTTAGGTTCTAAAGCGGCGACTGCGTATCGGAAGACGCAACGTTGGAAAAGATTTTCCCACGCGTCACATCGAGCGACTCGTTGCTCATTTCCACGTATGATTGCACGAATGCTCGCTTTATAACATGTTACACCCTGTAGGTAACACTGGTCTGTAGCCACCTTTAGGATTTTTTTTATCACAAAAGTCCTACAAGAATACCCAAGTAGTTCTATCCTCTTAGAAACATAGGCATCACCAACTTGGCTTACAAATCTTTTCACCGATAAAAGCAAGGAAGACTAAAATAAGTATCACAACTACTTGATCCGTTAAAGCTAAAATCTTGAGTTATTTAGCGCTAACTTTCAAGTACAGAGCGCTGAGTTCGAGCTCTTACCTGAACTGAACTTGCAACCACATCGGGTGCGGTTATGTATCCGAGCGGAGCGTGGAGCGTTTTTAATCTTTGTTCAAAACATTCTCTACGCGTTTGCCTTGTGACCCGGTGGTCGTGGGTTCGATTTCCACGGGAAGCATACTTTGTAAAGTAGTTTTCCAATTTGGCTAGGACATTGCAGGCTTGAAACATGTGATTTTCTGATAAAAAAAAAATAATTCCGTGCTTCGGAAGGCACGTATAAGCTAGTGGTCTCGGCTGCCAAACGGCGGTTGTCAAATAAACCATGTCAGAGGTCCTTGAGGCGGTTTAGAAACTCCGACACTAGGGTGTGTTGGGTCGTTCGACCTTACTGCCCACACGATAAGAAGAAGAAAGTGTAATTGGAATATCATATCACACCTCTATGCTCATCACTGTGAACAACTTGAAAACAAATAATAATAGTCAGCTGAGTCCTACATAGATGTTTCTACTCAACAAAACTTGGGAACAGCGGTTAATATTTTTTCAAAGCTGTTTATCTCCAAGAGTTACAACCTGTAAGTATTATTTTTATATAAGTAACATATGATAAGAGGGATAGCTCTAGTCTGTCTTTTAAATGTCATCATCTGCCTAGCCTTTTCCCAAATATAGTGGGGTCGGCTTCCAGTCAAACCGGATTAAGCTGAACACCAGTATTTTACGCGGAGCGGCTGCCTACCAGACCTCCACAACCCATTAACTGGGTAACATGGTACTTCATAGCAAGACTGGAGGCAGATTAACTGGCTTCTGATTATCCGTAACTACTGCCAAAGATCTACAAATGACAGCCGAGACCAACGGCTTAGCGTGCTTTCCGAGGCTCGGAGAAAACTCGGTATGTTAAGGTGATCACCCATCCACAGACCAACCTTGGCAAGCGTTGCTTAACCTTGAAGATCGACCCGTGCGGCTGTTATTATCTAGCCACGAGCTCCAAATGTCCTGAAATACCATGGTTGGACAATGTATTATAGGTTTTGCCATTTCTTGGAACTGTTCCGTATGAGCTCGTAGCCAAATTTGTGCCTGGATACGTCTTGGCAGCGGCAATAAGTCAGATAAATAGTTGCTGATTGAAGAGCTTACCTAGCAAAAATACTCTAAGTCGATTTCATAGTAACCTCATCGACAAGACTATTTCTTTTTATCCCGCCCACTCAGAAATAACATAAAACAACTTTTATTCCGACAGAAAGTAGTTCCGCGTCAAACTAAACAGCAAATGAACGGCGATGCGCCACCGGTACATGGTGGACATCCCACCCACACGCACAAAACGTTTTGGGAATACATTCATAGTGCGTACAGCTAAGGAGTGGAATTCCCTGCCGGAATCTGTGTTTCCTGATAGCTACAACCTGGGAGTCTTGAAGTCAAGAGTGAATAGGTTACTTCTAGACAAGCGTGCTCCATCTTCGACCACATCATCGCTTACCATCAAGTGAGATAGTGGGAAACGCGTGCCTATTTATAGTAAAACAAAAATGAAAATTTTATGGGATTTTTATTTGTGTTACTCTTTATGCTATATCTATCTACCACTGAGTATCCATCAAAATCAGTCCAGCCGTTTTGGAGATGAAGACACCTTAGTGCAAAAGTCTACCTAACACAACCTTGTTGATTTCATAGTAACCTCATCGACAAGACTGCTTCTATTTATCTCTCCCACTCAGAAACGACATAAAACAACTATTATCCCAACAGAAAGCAGTTGCTCTACATTGACTAAATACACAATACAGAGAGTAAACAAGCAAATAAAAGTAATGCTTCGACGAGAGCTCTCTGCGATAGTCCTTGACTTTAGTATTATGTGTAGAGTTTATATTATACTAGCTTCAGCCAGTGGCTTCGCCTGCGTGGTGGTCGGACATTATGCCAAGGAAACGTACACCCGGGATAAAAATTATCCTTATTCCAAATACAGGAAATGGCGTACCTGTGAGCAAAGTTTTCCAAGACAAAGATGTGGCTAGTTTGCACAGTGCGAGCTGCTGGCTATACAGTAGACAGATACTCGAATGAATTACTCATATTCTAGTATCTCGACTAGCCTTAATTGTCTTCGCGATGATAGTAACTGCCCGGTCGCTTACGAGGCGCAGCATACAAACAATACGCGTTCCTCTCGCAACTGTCTGATTGAATCTGACGAGCTACTGCCGAACACGTCGGAACGATGCCAGTGATGTCCAAGCTGCAGCCATGTGCGAGTTACTGTCAAGCGAGCAGGCGAGTGAAACAAAAAATGTTGAAGTAACACGGATGCGAGCTACTATAAACTTTTGCTAACTCACACGAGGCAGTAACTTGTAAGATACGTCAATACGATGCTAGTTACTGCACTGCAGCTACTCGGCATGATGACTCGCATGCTAGCTCGCATGCAAGCTCGCACTGTGTAAACTAGCCATTACTTTCACATACTTTCAGGCTTTTTTCCGCGGCCCCACTGGTCTATAAGCGTCTCCATGGTTGAGTAGTTTAGGCGTCTGCCTTATGACGCGGTGGTCGTGGGTTCGATTCCCACGGGAAGAGCATACTTTGTAAAGTTGTTTCTAGTTTGGCTAGGACATTGTAGGCTTGATTCATCTGATCGTCTGATAAAAAGATGATTCCATGCTTCGGAAGGCTGGTATAAGCCGGTGATCCCGGACGCCAAATGGCGGTCGTCATATAAACCATGTCAGAAGCCCTTGAGGCGGTTTAGAAACTCTGACACTAGGGTGTGTGGGGTCATTAGACCTTACCGCCTACACGAATAGAAGCAGAAGCGTCTCCAGGGCCTCTGTAGCAAAATGAATAAAAAACCGTTCAGCGGTTTAGGCATCAAAGCGTAGCAAACAAACAGACTCTCATTTGAAATTTTTATAGTATTAGTTCGGATTGTACAAAATAATGTTTGTGAAAAAATATGTTTTGCGTACTGTAAGGGTGTCGACTAACAGTATTTGCTTGTATTGCTGGTTAAGAGAGCGACTCGTTGTTTGCTATGAATAAGTATTTTTATACTAGCTTTATATGGTAAATATTACCTATCGGCTAGTATGGTAGTAATTGTGATCCAAGGACAGATTTCTCAAAGTTTAGCAAGAAGGTTTGGAATTGATTTTATTTGACGTTCAAAAAGAGCTGATTTTCAGCTTAGTTTGAAAAGATGTCTTTTGATTTTAAGACAAAAAAAATGGTGGTGAGAAAGATAGAATTGTATGGAAAAGGCAGTGGGATGGGTTTGCACAGCAGTGTCAAAATTTTAAACCAAGATAACTTATTTCTTTTCATTTTTTTTTATGATTTTGCAGCCAAAAATATCGTCATTTGCAAACTACTTAGGTACTATTATTTTCAGAGGAATGAGTTTTTCATTATTTCTAAACTAGCTATAATAAGTCATGTAAAACAAGTAGCAAAACCAGAGGGAAAAAAAACTTTGCGTTTTGCGGATTTTCCAACAGCGTAAAGACCAAAATCATAAACTTTAACTTTTCTTTTAACTTCCGCCAAGGATATTAATTTACTTATTCCAGAATTCAATTTAAACTGAAACAAAAGCCCGCTCACAAGTCATAAAATTCGATACTTTTTGCCATTAACTACAGTCGCCATTAGTCAAAACTTTTTTAATTGACCCGCGTCTCAAGAAATTCGTAACGACGTCTTGTTGATTAATATACAGATCCAATGAAAATTAGTTTCTGAGCTGGGACAATTGATTTTCGGAGTCTCCTTTGTCGTCCACTTTGAGACTGAACACGAATTTTGCAAACAATTACGAGTGAATGGTAAAAATTAAACGATAAATTCACTCTACATGTCTTACTTGACTTAAGGTCCTATGACCCCTAGCTGGATCTGCCCCAGCGTTCACAGTAGTTTTCCATCGCGAGCGGTCTTGAGCTTCACGCTTCACTTCACTCCACGCCATTCCGATGCTCGTCGCTTCTGCCCGGTGCGTCGCCAGGTATGACGGGGACGGCCACGCTTCCTTTTCCCTTGAGGATTCCAATCCATGGCCTGTTTGAGAATATGATCGGGATTCCTCCAGAGCGTGTGACCAGTCCACTTGTACTTACGACGCTTGATCTGGCGGTCGATCGGGCTCTCGTGGCATTTCTCCAACAGCTCTACGTTAGTGATCGTCGCTGGCCAGTAAATCCCTAAGATACGGTGAAGGCATCGGTTGACGAAGACCTGGATTTGGCGTGAGATATCCTTGGTTACCTTTCACGTTTCGCACCCGTAGAGCAGCACTCTACATACTACATTTGTGATCTCACTTCATGGTAAGCGATGATGTGGTCGACCAAGGAGTACGCTTGCTTAGAATCAATCTATAGGTGCACTCTTGACTTAAAGATGCACTCTTGACTTAAAGATCGCCAGGTTGTAGCTATCGCAACTCACAACAAACTCAGTTAATTTCACTCCATAGCTGTACTTTACTGAAATTTAGTTTAAAAAATGGTGCATTTACTATATGGAAGTGTCAAGTAAAAAAGTTCGTTTGTTATGAAAGGGATGAATGGAAAATAAGTTTTTCAATACACTCAAAATTGTCTCTTATTTTCCCTTCTGTTAGGGTCAGAATCCGTATCAAGATATCCTTATTAATATTCGTCTACACTTATCTACATCTACACTAATATTATAAAGAGGAAAGATTTGTTTGTTTGAATTGAATAGGCTCCGAAACTACTGGACCGATTTGAAAAATTATTTTAGCATTGGATAGTTACATTATCAGGGAGTAACATAGGCTATATATTATCCCGTACTCCCACGGGAACGGGAACTACGCGAGTGAAACCGCGTGACGTCCACTAGTATTCACTAAAATCCTAATGGAGTTACCTCCACAGGATTATTCCAAAAACTTCATTCATATTAATGTTGTTATCTAATTTTATCGGACCTGCTGCACAGGTATCCTAACTTAATCTAAAGTCTACTCAAATCATATTATAACAAACACATAGCTTTGCACGATATGTATGGGACTCTTAACCAAACGCGTGTAACGAAACCATAGCGCGATTCAGCGGAACTGTACAACGCCATCTATCGAAGGAGGGGTCAAACTTATGTCGCTGCTTGGCGCGAGCAAATGCGTAAACTCTTGAGAAACTGGTTCTTATTTATTTATGAATAGTCGTTGACTCACTGGACGGTGACTTGTCAGTACAGTTATAAGCTCTGCTTTATATCACGAAAAATTGGGTTTGGAAAAGAGTAAATTAACCAGGGTCCCAAGTCTGCTATTACAATAGTGTCAGAATGGTCTCATAATGATTTCATAACGGTCGATTTTGACAAGTTATGCCAGTTTTCTTATATATATGTTTTTAAATATTATTTATTAATTTGTCATTATGTACGAGATTACTATTCTATGCCATTTCTTTCAATGGAGTGTCAGTGGTTGACCATTGGAAAGTAATAATGACGCTTTTATATTTTATATTAGTAGATTACCAAACTTGTCAAAATCGACCATTATGAAATCATTATGAGACCATTCTGACACTATTGTAATAGCAGACTTGGGGCCCTGTTATAGATAATTTAAACATTACATGTGAAGTTCGTACGATAGCAGTAGTATATTTTCGTTTAGTAGAAGACAAACATATTATCTACTTGCTGAGCCGTGCCCACTTCGTTGGGCGGTATTTTTCGGGTCAATATGACACACAAATAACGTGGCTTTCTACTGGTAAAAGAATTTTCAAAATCGGTTCATTAGATCCAGTGATTACCCCCTATAACCTCACAAACTCACAACGTCAAATATTCACAAACTTCTTTATAATACTTAAAACTCCTTTTTCTTTATAATATTTATTATCTATAGGTAACCCTAGCTTTGTATTCAAATAATATAATTTACTCGAGGCCAACAAGATCTTCAAAATACTTTCAAATTCTAGTCGCAGTTTCATTACTGTTTTAATGTCTATAACTTGTAAAAAAGCTTCTAGTTGAGAAAACTAAAAACTTAAAGTTAGTTGAAAGAAATTTTGAAGTTGAGTTGTAGTTTTTGTTGTATACGACGATCGATATGAGATTTTCTACAAAAACTTTTCAAAAGTTAAATATTTCCTAATCCTGTGCTACAATCACTCCGTAGCACCGTAGCTCCCTATTTGTAGCCTCGTAGGTGCGTAGCAGCGTAGCGGCTTAGCCGCGGGCGTAGCTCATTTCAATGAGTATGCAAAATCTAAGTTTAGTTTGCTCACTTAGTAATTAATTAATTATTTATTTATTTAAACTTTATGTACAGTAGTGGTACATGGGCGGACTTAATGCAACAAGGCATTCTCTGCCTCTGCCTCTGGTAGGTGTACAGCAAACAAATAAAAATAAATGGAGTCTTTTGGGGAACAATTTACAAATAATATTGTTGGTAACTGAAGACGAGGTGACGTCATGAAGAAGTCACGCCATCAGCTGTCAACCGATGGAAGTATAAAAGAAGGCGCGCGGTGTGGCAACACTCTCTTTTTGCTTGGACGGCGGTCGGAACGGACGTGCTACCTGACCATTATTGTGTGCTAGGTTAATTTTAGGTTACGTTTTGGTTCATGTACTGATTATTTCTTTTGGCTTGTGTAATTTCTATTTGATTAATAATTACAGAGTTCCTTTTGATATTTTTATATTTTTGTCGAAGTGCTATTTAAAGAAATTAAAGATTGTTTATTTTTTTTAACTTATTTTACTGATTATTCCTAACAATATATTTAATACTAATAAAAAACATATATAAGCTAAACTAATAAATAAAATGTTCTATAATAATCCTTCTGATCAAGAGAACACACAATAATCATGACGAAGACCAAAGTAGAAATGACAGGCTTTTAAGTAGTGTTTTCGGACTTTACGCTTAAAAGAAAATTTCGACTCGGCCTTCTTGATGTCAAGGGGTAGCACATTCCAGAGTTTAATGGTGGAAATAGCGTAGGAATTAGACAAGAACCCGGTACGGTGAGAAGGAATATGAAGAATTAAGTTTATGGACGCTTGGAGGTTAAACTGTGAGAACTGCCCAACACTTGAAAATATTGTTTTAGATAATTAGGAGGACAAGGATCGTTCAAAATAGTGAATCTGAGGGATGTCCTTTGACGGATAGGCAAGCATTAAAGCTGACAACGGAAGGAAGAAATAGAACAGTTGTTAAAAAGTTCTTGGGATTTAGTTCATTTAATTTGAGTTGTGTTATTTTAATTTCAATTTTATTTTTGTGTATTTTTTTTTTAATTGACGTGTGAGAATTTCAAATATGGATAATTGATATCTGAAGTAAATAAATTATTATTATTATTATAATCAATTATAGGAAGCACAAGTGATTGGACCAAAGTGGTTTTAGTGCTTGAGGGAAGAAAATGCTTGAATGTATAGAGAGATCGCAGTGAGAATGTTACTCTCTGGCTAACTTGAGCAATCTGCCTGTTCCAACTTAACCTGTCGTCGATGTATAGGCCTAAGTCTTTAACGTGCGGCGAGAAAGGGATGACGGTATTGTTGAATGAAAGCGGCTATAATTGGCTGGTGTCCAAGTTGCGTAGAAAATAAGGACTACCAATAAGGATAGCTTGGCATTTACTAACATTGACAGTAACCCCAAATCTGCTTGACCAATCACTGATGAGCTATATGGTCAGAATTCAGCAACGAGATGCAGTTGTCCAATAATACCAATAAAACACGACAAATTAACATTCCTAAGAGAAAAAGATTGCTGAAATTTGATATTACGTTCAAATCAAGTAAGCCTCTAATGTCAACTTCTTAGAAAGGCCATCAGATCTGATCAGAGAGGTCTTTACCAAGTTAAAACATAAGAATCCATCCCCCCAAAACTCAAACTTCATCAAAGAAAACCCAGTTTGAAAAAGCATTTTCTTTACTACCAAGTTAGTCTGAAGATGAATAGATTGACCGTACAAGTTATGTACATGACATTTTCTACCCTAATATTACAAATTCGAAAGTACCTCTGTACGTTTATAATCTCTTCACGTTTTCAGGGTTGAACGGATTTAAATAAAACTTAACACACCGCTAACGGAACTGAAACGTGGTCGCTTACAATGGGCCTCATCAGAAGGCTCAAAGTCACTCAAAGGGCAATGGAAAGGGCAATGCTTGGAGTTTCCTTGCGTGATCGAATCAGGAATGATGATATCCGAAAGAGAACCAAGGTTACCGACATAGCCCGAGGGATCGCCAAACTAAAGTGGCAGTGGGCAGGGCACATTGCTCGCAGAATAGATGGTCGATGGGGCCGAAAGGTTCTGGAGTGGCGACCGCGTACCGGAAGACGTAACGTTGGAAGGCCTCCCACAAGGTGGACCGATGACCTGGTGAAGGTCGCGGGTAGCCGATGAATGCGAGACGCACAGGACCGGTCGTTGTGGCGACGCTTAGGGGAGGCCTATGTCCAGCAGTGGACGTCTTTCGGCTGATATGATGATGATGACACCGCTAAACCATGTCCTGGAAGAGGACAGCCGGTCGATTCTGTAAACATGTCGAAGGAAAGGCTTGGGTTAAGTGGTCACGAAGTGAGCTGCCATTCCATCTTGACAGCTCATTTCGTGATCACTTCATCTAAGCCTTTACTTCGACATGTTTATAGCCGATCGGTTTTGTAAAAATGTCGAAGTAAAGGCAACTCACTTTGGGAAAGTTAACTGTCATTCCATCTTGATTACGTGGAATGGCAGCTCACTTCGTGATCACTCTACCCAAGCCTTCACTTCGTCATGTTTACAGAATCGACCGGCAGAATCGCACTGCTGTTTTCATCCCCGGAGTCGGTTTTCTCGGGAAAATTTTCGCAGGCAAAGTCGCTGGCTTTAGTTTTTTTTTTCTACGTATTATAGCTCAGGTGACACTTTGATAATATATAAAAAGGAGGGTATTATATCTTAAAAGGTCTTTTGATGGCTCCTCAAGCGTACAGTCGAGGGCCGTAAAAGTGTTACGTGGCAAACCTTTATTTTCTCTTTATATTGTTATGTGATACTTATGTTATTACGTAAAAGTGGGAAGAAAACGATGTGTGATGATGAGGCGTTATGTGATGTTTTTTGTAGCCGATGTCTTGCTGGTTTTAACTAAAAGTGTTTCGACAGCGATGCGGACGAATTTTTTGACGCCATATTTTGGTAAGTAGGTTTATTTTAATTTTCAGTGTACTTAAATTAATATTTAAAATATATCTTAATATATATAAATCACGTGTCACGTTGTTTGTCCGCGATGGACTCCTAAACTATTGAACCGATTTTGATGAAACTTTGTAACTATCTGTTATTTGATCCAACTTAAAAGATAGGATAGTTTTTTGGAACGGGATACGGGAGAAAACGGGATATGCGCGTCGCGTGCAAATGCTAGTTTATTATATAATTTATTGTACACCTCATATCCTGAAAAATATATATGTATTAAGGTATTCACGTTTATTTTCTGCTGGTGTAGCTAAGTTATATAAAAATATTGTAGCGCTACTCAATAATTATAATAAACTAGTGGTTTTTTCCCACAAACCTCAACCTGGCAATAACGAACACAACCATAAAATAATTATCTAACTTGGGACATTCTTTACGAAGTTATGCGCGTACATAAGTTTCTGCAATTCATTTTTATTCATTTAAAATAAATAGATTTATACAACCTTTAACAGAATGAACGCAATACCTCTTAAGGGGTCATTGAAAAAAAATCAACTGTTCAGTACATTTTGTCGAGTTGTTCGCTCAAAAATGTACTGAACAGATGATTTTTTTTCGCGATTTCGTGTTTGGTCCCATAGAAAATATTTATTTATTTATTTAATACTTTACGCACATAGATGTACAGAGGCGGACTTAATGCCTTAGGCATTTTCTACCAGTCAACCTTTGGGTGATGAAGAGAATAATAGTGGTAGGTGCAATGTGGATAAAAAAAAAAACCAGAAACGCGATTAAAATGAATACAAAGATAAATATATATAAACTATAGATACAATATAATATATACTCAAATTAATAAACTAATACACAAATATAGTAAAAAATAAAAAAGTTGTTCATAATGATGAGTTCAATGACCCCTTAAGAGGTATTGCGTTTATTCTGTTACACGTTGTATAGTTATAACACAATTTGGAATTCAACTTTGTACTTATTTACGGCATTTGCCTTATAGAAGAGCTAACACATGTCTGTCATATAAAAACAATTCATTTTTTGCATTCGTAATTTAAATTTATACTCATATATAAAGCTGAAGAGTTTGTTTGTCCGTTTCTTTCAGTGTTAGATAGCCCATTTATCGAGGAAGGCTATAGGCTATATATCATCACGCTAAGACCAATAGGAGCGGAGCAGTAATGAAAATTGTGACGCAGGCGAAGTTTCGCGGGTCAGCTAGTACGACTAACTTGTTTGCCAATGACCTGTAGCCAATGAGGTCATAATATCAAACCTCTATTCCCCGAACGGTAAAGCGGTAAAGTAGAGATATACCACTTGCAAGTCACACCTTATATGAATCTGTGCCATCCACTACTTAAGACATTTTGTGCGACAGAGATAGATGATAACTACAAAAGCGTGTAACTCCAACATACCTGAGTATTTACCCATTTTTTTCATCAAATACTGCTTTATTATTGACAGTTGTCGGCCCCATTAAAATTATTTAGTAATCTGTACTTTATTGTTTTCCCCGATATTTCGTTTATCTTTTTAACCGACGAAAAAACGGAGGAGGTTCTCAAATCGACGCGTATATATAGGGTGTCCTAGAATTCAAAGTCAAGCCGAAACGGGGTGACAGGATTGATCATAACCATCACGAGAAAAATCTGAATCGGATAGATTTTTTTTTCAGATTTTTCTCTTGATGGTAAACGTGTTAAACGTGTTGCGCCGACCCCAAGTAACATGGGATGAGGGCAGGAAGATGATGATGGTTATGATCAATCCTGTCACCCCGTTTCGGCTTGACGTTGAGTTCTGGGACACCCTGTATATATATACATATATTTTATGTATGAACACGGATAACTTTTTATAGAGTAGTCCGATTTTGATAATTCTTTTGTTATTGGAAAGGGTATACCTTTTTTTTTACTATTGATAGGCACGCGTTTGACCACTATCTCAGCTGTTGGTAAGCGATGATGTGGTCGAAGATGGAGCGCGCTTGCCTAGAAGTAACCTATTAATTCTTGACTTAAAGACTCCCAGGTTGTAGCTATCAGGAAACACAGACTCTGGGGGTGGTCCCATATAAATTTGGAAAAAAACATGCAACCTTAAGGGAAGCGAAATGATTGATTGTTCACTCTCTAATTGTAATGTATGACCACTCATAACTTTTTACTGGGTTGTCCGTTTTGGATAATTCTTTATTGGATAGGGTATACCTTAAAAGGGGTCCCATATAAATTTGTAAAAAAAAATCCTACCCTAAGAGGGGGAAAAAAGGGGTGATTCCGGAAGTCGGTGTTAAAATACGAAACAATCAAAAACACCGACTTCCGAAACTACCTAAAGTTACTTTTTGTAAAAAGGTTTATTATTTTTTGCTTTTCAATTTTTACGGAGGTTAATTTTTTTTGTTAAAAGTTTTTTAGTAGAATTTTTTCACAAATCGTACTTTAGTAATATCTTTCAGATAGGTATTAATTCATTTAGAGTTTAATAAATATTTGTTTGTTTAATAAAACACAACAAGTGTTTAATATTTGTCAAATACCCTATTGCGCGGCCACAAATGCTGTTAGCAATGACATCTCTAGTCACCGGTATGGTGTTCCGTACTCTGCAAATATTCTCAACTCAATGATGAAAACCCCTTTTCAATAAGAAATATAAGTCTCTCAATTGGCACCCTTTTCACTTCAAGTCACCGAAGCCATTAAGATTCCAGAACGCAGATTGGAACCTTAATACCTGTACGTCTACCATGAGTTTTATCAATCTATACTCGCTAGCGACTGTAGTTAAAAAAAATATATGAAAACCTTTAAAAAGCAAGTTTATTATTTACTTTTTTAGTTGTTAACTAAAGTTTTACTTGCAACTTGATTGTTTATTAGTTAACAACGTAAACAAATAAATTAGAAACTTGTTTTTTAAAAGTTTTCATACATTTTTTTAACTACAGTCGCTAGCGAGTGTAATTTGATAAAACTCATGGTAGACGTACTGAAGAAGGAAATGGTGTTTTCAATGCGGAAAATTAGAACCGGGCAAGTGCGAGTCGAACTTGCGCACTGAGAGTTTCGTACCGTTCCGTGTAAACAAAAAAAAACAGCCAAGTACGAGTCGGATTCTCACACGAAGGGTTCCTTACCATTAACCGAAAAAACACGTATCTTATATGGGAGCCCCTTTTTTAATGTAATTTAATTTTTATTATTTATTGTTATAGCGGTACATTCTGTGAAAATTTCAACTTTCTACCTATTACGGTCCTTGAGATACAACCCGCTGACATACAGACGCATAGACGGATGAACGGACTCGTAGTAATAGGGTTCCGTAGGTTATCTATCGGGTAAGGAACCCTACAAATAACATTCATTGTATTCTTTCATTTTTATTATTTCTAATAGCGGCAATAGTGACAATTAACACCCTAAGTGAAAATTTAAACACTCCATCTATTACGGTTCATGATACAGCCCGCTGACAACTGCGAGCGGCTGATGAAGATTTAAGCGGTACTGTCAAATACGGAATTCTAATCGTTCCTTCATATTTTTTTTCTGTACCAACGGAACTGAATGACCACCATCCGTCGAGCCTTTTCCCGACCACATTGGGATTTCTTTTTGGATCACTTTATTGTCCGTGCGTCTGTCGTTTAAGACCCTTTATCTCGGGAACGCGTGGAGGTATCGAGTTGAGTATATGGGATACTCAGGTCTACGGTCCCTTGAAGCTGTGAAAAAATTAAAGTTCTAAGGTAACATAAAAAGATACGGCCGTTTATGCCACAAACAACGTATATTTTGACACTCTCAAGGGAATCAAAATGTATAGGGTATTTCCCGTTGACCTAGAACTATAAAATTTAGCAATTAATACCGGCTTATACTACAAGTATAGGAAAACGTCTGAAAACTATACATTTGTAATTAAATTATAAAAAATATAGTATTTATTTAAAGTAATATGTACGTACCTACGGAACCCTCGGTGAGCGAGTCCAACTCGCACTTGGCTGGTTTTAAGGATTCCGAACCAAAAATGGAACCCTTATAGGATCAATCAGGTGTCTGTATGTCTGTCTGTCTGCCTGTCCGTCTGTCACAGCCAGTTTTCTCCGGATCCACTGGACTGATTCTGTTGAAATTTGGTACACATTTTGAAAAAAATAAAATAACACGTTAAAAAAATTAAATTCGTTCGGAACCCTTTGCACGCGAGTCCGACTCGCACTTGGCTGGTTTTTTTTTTCGGTTTCGGCTGCTGAGTACCAGTACTTTACATAGAGCGATTGACTTAATCTGAACTCACAACCCAGTTGCTGGGTGACACGACTGACCCATCATTTCGCCTTTACATTACGAGAAAGCGGACGTCGTGAGCACGAAGGTGGAATATCTGAAATATTCATGTCACATAAAAGTTGGCGACCCAGTTTTGTGCACGTTCCTCAAATCGTTACAATTGCATTGCAACGACTTCGAGTTTAGCGTGGCATTTACTGATATTTCTACGATATTTTTTTAAATAAAAAGATACCCATTATGTATTAAAGGAGGAACTCGTAGCTAGATAATAACAGTCGCACGGGTTGATCTTCAAGGTTAAGCAACGCTTTCCAAGGTTGATTTGTGAATGGGTGCCATCTTAACATACCGAGTTTCCTCCGTGCCTCGGAAAGCACGTTCAGCCGTTGGTCCCGGCTGGCATTTGTAGATCTTTGGCAGTCGTTACGGATAGTCAGTAAATCTGACTCCAGTTTTGCCATGAAGTACCGTGTTACCTGGTTAATGGGTTGTGGAGGTCTGGTAAACAGCCGCTCTACGTAAAATACTGGTCTTCAGCTGAAACCGGTTTGTCTGGAAGCCGACCCCAATATAGTTGGGAAAAGGCTAGGCAGATGATGACCCACTATGTATTAAGGCTGTAGAAGACGATTCGACGATTTTTTTTTATTGTTAATTTTTCTGCTTGGTTTTATACCTGGTTCGACGTGGCGCAAGAAAAGAATGTCTAAAGATGAACTTCTTCAAACATAACAGACAGAATATGTGTTGCTGGAGAGTCTTCCCAATTTTCCCTCCAGACTATAACACCACTATGGTGACTGGTGGGGCGTTTTGGGGATGATCACTCTGTATGTTGACATTCAAAAATTGGTAATTCTCAGCCTTATTGGTATAAATTACTTTTGATATTGATTTAAGTTGGCTGTTACTCAGCATTAATAATAATAATAACCAACTAACCACCGGTAGCTTGGACCCTGCTCCCGACACCGGTGGACTATCATTTTTTTATTTTTTTAAAGTTTTTTTTTAAGAAATATTTAAAAATGTAAATTAGTATGTAAGGATAATAAATAAAGAGAATAATTATAAATTTTATTTATTAGGGCATGAAGTCCCAATACTACAATTAAATTAAAAATACAAAATATAAAAACAAAAAATTACAAATAAAAAAATTACCAAATTACCAGCTAAGCAAAATAACTCAATGTCTGTAAAAAAAATGTCTTCGCTGAGCCTTGACGTTATAGTTACGACTAAAATTCGTGACATATAAAGTAGCCCACGCCATCTGAAGTGGGCGTCATTTTACAACAAAATATCAACAAAAAAATAAGTGCCTATTACATTTCCACGGCCCCATCAAACAGCCATCATAAGAAAAAACGGCCAATCAAAGTAAAAAAGAACTTATCCACGGCTGAACGATGTCTTTTGTTCAAAATATCTCCATGAAGCCCCGCCATTACTTATTGTTGGCTAGGGATGGAATGGAAGCCATTTTGATTTAGGCTGAGGATAACAAAAAAACAATAATAGGTATTGTTATTCTATTTACAAAAGCAGTTTTGAGTCACATTCCTGTTTTCTTCGTGGTACATTAAATAATTCTCCTTTTTTTTTAAGGATGGGAAATCATCAAATGACTTCTCCCGCTCTGGGCAGAGCAGAAGAGAGTGTCAGTCTCTTACTGACTAAAACCCACCCGTGTCCCTCCTAGTGCCCTTTGCGTTCCAGAGCCGCGGTGACTCTTTCGAACAAATTCTGCAACCCTGGCAAATAATTTTCCTACAGTTTGGTTTTTTGTTTACATTTCTTGGATCTGCACTTGGTAGAATGTGAACAAGTTATACGTCGAGGTATGATCAAGTTATATCTCCAGTTCACTAAATAGGACCTCGGAGGAGCCCGATGCGGAGATATTCCTTTACAACCCTAGTTATTATTAAAAGTCAAAATGTATTCCTTTTCTCTAGTCCTTTTGTTCGACGTTTTGCGAAAAAGGACCAAAGCGGTATGAATAATATCAGCGCGTAGATCATCTCCCGGCTATTTGTGGGCCGAAATCTTAAAAATGTATTTACTTTTTTATTATTAAGTTACTAAGGAAATTGAGCCGGTTTGCCTTTGTTGCTGGTAAGAAACGGGCGTTTAAAAACCTTGTTCCTTTTATGTTTTCGGGCCTTGCTAAACACGAGATTTGGGGCCGTATTATTTGACCGAGACAATCGGCGCTGAATTTTTGTAAAACCTTTACAACCGCGGGTCGTTGTCTTCCTGACTTCAAACTGACAATGCAACATCGCTTTTTATGTTTTTTAGGGTTCCGAAAAAAAAAGGAACCCTTATAGGATCACTCGGGTGTCTGTCTGTCTGTCTGTCCGTCTGTCACAGCCAGTTTTCTCCGGATCCACTGGACCGATTCTGTTGAAATTTTGTACACATATGGACTTCTATGACCCAAAAACGGATGCGTTACGAAAATTATTAATTTTTTAGTATGGGGGTCACTTTTGGGGGTCAAACAAGAAAATTAAAAAAAAAGTTTTTTGAACAATATCGTGTGACATATCAAATGAAAGGGCTTACTGTGAGGATTTTATTTGTATTTTTTTCATAATTTTAAAATAAATGATTTAGAAGTTATTCAAGAAATTAGACGAAAAATGACCATTCCCCCCCCTTATCTCCGAAACTACTGAGCCTAAAATTTTGAAAAAAAATGGAGATAATAGATTTTTACCTAAAGATTACAGGAAAACCTATTAGAAGTCTGTAGTGTTAATATAACATGTTAAAAAAATTAAATTCGTTCGGAACCCTTTGCACGCGAGTCCGACTCGCACTTGGCCAGTTTTTTTTTTCTACGAATATATTTTTTTTCGATTTGAGCCGTGTCTCATTTGTTGGACTATCCGATGTATCATTAGAAATCCGATGTATCATCAAAGATGTATAATTAGAAAAAACATTTCTCATCTCATGTCGCGCGCGAACGCTACGAGCGCAAGCAGCCAATGCCAGCTCCGTGTAAATTAATTCTATAAATTTCAAAACTTAACTATTTTGCTTCTAAATGACATTAAACGATACGTTAAAGTGCAAGTGTTAAAACATATGTAGTAAAATCAACAACAATTAAGCAGTGTGTGAATAAACAACAAACATCTATGTTATAAAATCAAACAAAGAACTGTGTTGTGAACGTAAAACAGTGACTCATGCAAAGTGCTCGCGGACCGGCGATTACCATATATGGTCACAAAACGGGCACTGCTCAGTTACTGCTACTTAAGAAGTTGCTTAGAAGAGGAACAATTCATCGGCACTAGTGTGTAACAGCGTGGTGTGGCGGCTGTTTAATGTGCTTGCCATTTAGCGAGTAGCAAGTTCGAACCCAGGGAAAATTCTGTTTTTGCTGATTTTGCTTTCGTGTATCTATTTAATTTTTGCTTATTGCTGTGATTGTTGGCTCTTTTTCACATGCTTTGCTCTATTAACCCATCTTTCAATATTTAATTGACGTTTTTTGCTGATTTCTACTACGGTATTGCAATGAGTACACCTGGAATGGAGTCTGAAAACGTAACCTTTAGAAAGCCACACAGGTCCAATTCACTGGACAATCTCTACTATAACAACTCAGCATTATTAGATACGACAATGATGAGCGTGCCAAATACTTCATTGAATGATAGTGACACTATTGCGAACCTCAATGATACCATCAAAAGGCTAACAGAAGAATTACACAGTGCACACTTAGAGATTGAGAACTTAAACAGTGAAAATTTCAGATTGAAGATGGATCTTGGAAACTGTCAAACCACCATTGATGCTTATAAAAAAGTGACACTATCGGACAGAAAGTGCAAGACTCCAAGACGTTCACGAAATAGCGTACAAACCAACAGCAGCTTTTCTACACCAACAAAACCAAATAATCCTGCTCCTATACGGCAAAGCAGTAATTCTAAATTAGCAATAACGGTCAATGAAAAATCTGATACTTCAATTACAACAGAAGAATCTATATTAATCGAAACAAAATCCAACAAGGAAGTAATAACATCACAAAGCGCCTGTACAACTACACAGAGCAAACATACGCACGGTGATGACACCAACTTTTCTACTAGGAGTCTCGTGGGGGATGAAGTAAACATAAACAGTGAGCAAACTATACTTACAATGCAATCGAAATGCAACGCCCAGGAGAAACCTACACTGGTACCTAAAGACAGGAAGGTGTCACAAGAATACTCGGCTAGCAACAGCAAAAAACAACACCGTGTTATGATTTTTGCAGATCAAACTGGGTATGGTGTAAGACAAATACTGCAATATTACTTAGGGGACACTTTTTCCGTTAGTTCAGTCATAAAACCGAATGCCACAATTGATGAAGTGCTAAAGTCCTGTGTATCTATGTGTATTAATTATACTAAATCTGATTTTGTACTGATTTTGGCAGGAGCTAATGATAAAAATCCGATGATAGTTCAGACGTACCTACACTATACCCTATGCCAATTGAAGATCACTAATGTGTTGGTAACTAAGATATACAAAAATGACTATGTAAATACTAATGCACTAAATAATTCAGTGAGGCTTGTGTGTAATAACTGTAAAAATTCAGCGTTTATTTCATTAGATACAAATTTTTATGCTTGGCAACCTAAAAAAATTAACAAATTACGAGCCTGTAGACTAATACACAGAGAAATTTTGCATATAAATTACAAAATAAATTACCAAATGTACATGAAAAAACTGACTGATTATGATGTGCAAAGTAAAGTAAAGTATTGTAAAAACGCTTCCACACAGACTGATTGCAATTATTTCACTATTGATAGCATCATCCCAGAACAAGTAAAGTTTGTAAACTCCACGACACAAACTGATGATGTTATACAACAAGCAAGTTTTTTTCTCGACTAATGAGAAATTAATAATATTGCATCAAAATATTGCAGGATTGATCAACAAATCAGACATGCTTTCAATCTGCCTGGAAGAGCTTGTAGATAGGGAATTAAAAGTTGATATACTGTGTATAACGGAGCATTTTATGTCAGAGGGCAATGAAAGACATCTGCTGATCCCAAACTATAGTTTAGCTTCATGTTTTAGCAGAATTAATAGTAAAAGAGGTGGTTCTTGTATTTTGGTCAGAAATGGGCATTCTTGGAAAGAATTACCTGAGGTTAAAAAATTGTCAACAGCTAATACATTTGAATGTTGTGGAATTGAATTGACAAAGTATAACATCCTAATTATGTGCATTTATCGTGTACCTAAAGTTACAAATTTGAGTGATTTTTTAAAAAAATTGGAACAATTATTAACAAATGTAAGTAATAAAAAATATAGCAACATTATATTAGCTGGGGACTTCAATATTGACATGATGAAAAATAATAGTGTAAGCCTTGATTTTACTTGTTTGTTATTAAATTACAATCTGAAATTAGCCATTAATGAACCTACTCGATTAAAAAGCCAGACTTGCATCGACAATTTTGCACATAATTTTCAAAATCGATGTGGTACTGAAGTGATAGAATTTGCATTATCTGACCACACGGCGCAACTGTTTAAATGTCCTGTAAAAAATGCATACAATAGTAAATACTGGAAAAAAACACAGAGAGATTATTCAAAAGAAAATATATTGAAATTCAGATCTTGTTTAGAAAGTCTGACATTTGCTGATGTCTATAATACAGATCACCCTAATAATGCATATAACTCATTTATGGAGGAGTTAACATTGTTTTATAAACTCTGTTTTCCATATAAACTTGTTACTATTAACATAGGCAGAAAGTCTAAATGGATCTCACGTGGTGTTAAAATTTGTAGTAAGAGAAAGAGGCACCTCTTATGGAAATATAGACTCAAACCGTCTGAAACTAATAAAATTGACTATATTAAATACAGTAAACTATTTAAAAAAATTATACGACTGACCCAAAGGGCTCAAAATAATTATAAAATCAAAACGTCTGACAATAAAACTAAATCGACATGGCAAATAATAAATAATAGAAAATTAAATGTACCTCGGGATTATTTACTTAAAATTAATGTTAATAATAATATAATTACAAATCCAGAATCAATTGCAAATCAATTTAATAATTATTTCGTTGACAGAGTTGTCCCTTTACAAGAGTCGGGAAAACACGTCACATCAGGCATTTTGAACAGACAAAAATCAATGTTCATGGCCCCAAGTTTACCGTGTGATATCTTAAACATTATAAAACAACTAAAAAATACAAACAGCGTGGGTTATGACGGTGTTTCTACCAAAATAATAAAGTCTGTCGGTGATATAATATCCAGCAAATTAAGTCACATCATAAATCTATGTATCAGCACGGGTATCTTTCCTGATGGTATGAAAACGTCAATAGTAAAACCACTATTTAAGAAAGGAAACAGGGACCTAATTGAAAATTATAGACCAATAGCGCTGATTCCAATTATGTCGAAGATTTTTGAAAAGTACATATACAAACAAATATATACGTATTTGGAAAAAAATAATATTCTTTGTAGTGAGCAAAAAGGGTTCAGACAAAATAAGACAATAAATATGGCGGTTTATGATTTTCTTCACACAGTAATGTTACGGATGGATGAAAAGACTCCCATTTGTGCTGTGCTATGTGATATGACACAAGCATTCGACTACGTCGACCACTCTATTTTACTTAAAAAACTTGACTCATATGGAATTAGAGGGAATGTTCTTAAATTAATTGAATCGTATATGTCTAACAGAAGGCAAATAACAGCAATCCCAAGGATAGATCGTACCAAAAAAGAGACTATGTATTTATCTCAAGAACGTATAGTGAAATTCGGTGTACCCCAGGGAAGCGTTCTGGGACCATTGTTGTTTATCATATATATTAATGACTTTCCGAAATCCATTGAGCATCCAATGACTCTTTTTGCAGATGATAGCACAGTCACAATAGCATGTAAGAAAACTGACACCTATAACCTTGACATTAATAATGCTTTAGCCTCTATCATCTACTGGTTAAACAATAATAATCTAAAAATTAATTTAAATAAAACACAAATCTTGCATTTTAGTCAAAGAATACCAGTAAGAAATGACATTAACTTAAACTATAAAAATCACACCATATGCAGAGTTGATAGTGCCAAATTCCTTGGACTAACTATTGACAAAAAACTTGATTGGAAAGATCACATTGATGAAATTTGTAAGAAAGTTAGTAGTTCTTCCTACGCATTGCATAAACTCGCCCCAATCGTAAATACGGATACATTGCTTACTGCCTATCACGGACTTGTTGCATCGATCCTTAGATTCGGCATTATTTTCTGGGGAAACTCTACGCAGAAAGATGTAATATTCAAAATGCAAAAACGATGCATAAGAGCTATGTTTGGTCTTAAGATCACAGACAGTTGCAAACCATATTTTATTAAGCATCAAATTCTCTCACTTCCGTCCTTGTACATATTAGAAACGGTACTATTTGTTAAAAAGAATCCCCAACTCTTTCCGAGGTCTTCAGATGGTTCCGAAAGAAGTCAACGTGATAATCGGAGACTTCGCTCACATAGTGCTAAAACGGCTCTCATGCGTAAGAGTGTATTCTGCATGGCCCCAAATTTATACAATAAGGTACCAAAGGCATACAAAGACCTAAATATTAATAGTTTTAATAACAGCATGAAGAAACTTTTAATAAATAGGTGTTACTATAGTGTTGACGACTATTTAAATGATGTACTGTAGACATTTTTATTATTATTTTATTTATTTTGACATAACTTTGATGATTTTTTTATTGATTTTTGACATAATTATTTTTTTTTATCGTTTTTGACATAACAATGATTTTTCTACTTCGAATTTATTATGATTTTTGATTTTTTTTTGTATTATTGTATTTGTACGCCTTTCTAGGCAAAACATGTTGAAACTTTTTTTTTCTTTTTGTAATCATTCCAACTGATTATTTAACCTACACATGTTTTTGACAAATAAATATATCTTATCTTATCTTATCCATACACCTGTACTTTGCGGGGCCCAGCTTTTTTCATACATACGTAATTTACAATTACTATCAGATCGAAAATAAGAATAAGTCTGAGTTGGGTGGGTGTGTTTCGTGATAGCTGCAACCTGGGTGTATAAGTCAAGTTATTTCTAGGCAAGCATGCTTTCATAGTTGACCACAACATCGCTTTCCATCAGGTGTGATTTTGGTCAAATTCAAAAGTCGTTTTTTTTTCAAATTAGGCTGAGAGCCAGCACCTTTTGAACGTCAAGTTTTACAAAAGACAGTCCCCCAAAACGCCCACCCGTCCCGACTTCCTAGTGTTTTAGCTGTGGAGAAGAAGTGGCACAACAAACTCCTCAACAACACATCTATCTATTACGTTTTAAGAACTTGAATTTATACAATAGTATGCAAAGAAATTCATACATGATACATTGAAAAAAATATCGCTTGTTAGCTAGCACACTCTATAATACTATAAAAACAAAAATACAGTCGAATTGATAACCTCCTCCTTTTTTGAAGTCGGTTAAAAACACATTGTTACGAATTGATCAAGTAAATATGTAAAAAAAATCGGACTTACCTACATATTCAGATAAATAAAAATAAAAACAATATAATATGAACACATATAAGGTAAGGTTAGTCTATCAATGACAAAAAAAAAGTATAAAATGGTTTATTTGCTAAATGTATTATTTACTTTTACCTACCCTAAAATCTTACAAAGCGCCAGGATTCGAGCTGACCTGATTAAACTTTAAACTAAATTAATTACTTCGAAAAAGTTCACTTAACTTTCCAAATAAGATTAACACGTGGTCCAAACTCCTTGCCAAACCCTGAAAAACGTTCTAATAATACCGTTTAATTTAATAAAGAAATTCGAAATTTCAAAGAAAAGCAGTGTAGGAATATTCTCTGGTACAGTCGAGACGTAAATACCTTTGTAATTCTTAATTCTTTTATGCACCAAACCTAATAGAGTACACAATGATTAAATACTTCATGTTCAAAGGTAAGCTTGACTAAGGTGATTTCTCTCCCAACAAATCTAAGCCAATTATTTTTAACAATATAATTATTCTGAAACTACATTGCTAATCACAATTATTCTGTTTTATCAGTCCTTAAAATCCAGGGTATATAAATGACAAAAAACAATGTTTAATACCATCAAAATAAATGTTAAAATAAAGATACCTTGCAGCAATGTTTTAATTCTAACTGACATTTTTGATACAAAAATAAAATATGTTCACATTTTGTGTTCGAAATCAGTGTCATTTTATGAAATTATAACTTACATTATTTATTTATTTATTCACAAAATCCACAGCTCTTTAACAATATTTAGTTATAGTTGTGGCTGTAGTGGTAGTTAGGTGTTATTAAGTAATTATTATGTTGTTTTTAGGGTACCGTACCTCAAAAGGAAAAAACGAAACCCATATAGGATCACTTTGTTGTCCGTCTATCCGTCCGTCGGTCTGTCAAGGCCCTTTATCTCGGAAACGCGTGGAGGTATCGAGTTGAAATTAAAACCATATACTCAGGTCTTCAGTCCTTAAAACTGTGAAATTACACTTCTAAGCTAACGTAAAACAAAAATTACGGCCGTTAATGCCGCAAAAAAACGTTTATTTCGAAACTCTCAAGGGAATCAAAATGTATAGGGCATTTCCCGTTGACCTAGAACTATGACACTTGGTAAGTAATACCGTCTTATACTGCAAGTATAGGGAAAAATATGAAAACTATACATTTGCAATTAAATCATAAAAAATAGTCTTCATTTAAAGCAATAAATACCTACAAATTTGTACGGAACCCTCGGTGGGCGAGTCCGACTCGCACTTGTCCGGATATTTTTATTATTATATTGAGTTGACTGTTAAGAACATTCTATCATGTATTTAAGGAGGAATACCTACTTTTACACGACTGTACAATACCGGTTCGCTCCCCGGTGGAGCCATGGAGCCGAACGAATACATTTAGTATTCTCAGAGCATCCCCTAATGATATTATATTAGTATTCATTCCTCACATCGCATAAGTATTTTAAAAGGAAAACCACGGGGAAAATGTTAACATTCATGGATACGTAATGTCTTGAAAAAATATAAATGTAGAATCTTGTTATTCTATGACTTAAAAAGCCTTTTGCGTGCGCATTACTTCGGTCCTACGATCATAAGGATTCAGTCATCCATAAACTCTTTGAAATATTTTTAAATTATTGGATGTTTTATTAAATGATGGAGTTATGAGTGAATTATGATGTTTGTGGTTAAAGATTTAACATCGTACATGTCGTTCATATCATCATCATATCAGGCGAAAGACGTCCACTGCTGGACATAGGCCTTCCCCAAGCGTCGCCATAACGGCCGGTCCTGTGCGTCTCGCATCCATCGCATACGTCGTACATATCGAGAAGAATCTCAGAATTTCAAAAATTCAGCTTACATTACACACAAATCTTACAACGCGCTATCACAGTTGTTCCCACAATTTGACCCGTAGAAAAAACCATCGGGCAGTTGCCCACCAAAAACAAAACCGAACGAAAATTTTTTACAAATAAATAAGTTATAAGATTGAACAGCGTTAACAAACATTAAACTTATTTTAATCAGCTATCTCATTCTCCTTGGTCATAAGCCAATGAATATTTAATAAAATCATTTTAGGGAGGTAGGTGCCTCAATTTAATCATAATTATTAAAATAATAAATCATGTAAAAATTATATAGGTCCTTTTATCCCATCCAGAACCCTTTCAAATATTAATACGAGTGACTGGCTCCCATCAAAGGGAGCTTATTACCGTTAAGTTAATTATCAGTGCGGTTGCACGGCCTTAAGTTAGTTAAACTTTGTCGAACATGTTCGTCTGCTGGTGACTTGGCATGACATGTCGGTTAACGAGGGTGACTGGTTCTGGGTCAATTAAGGACAGAAAGTGAGAACTTGTTTGATTACACTTTTTGGTTCTGGAGTGGCGGGCATTTACTGGATGCAAGACAAAACGATTGCTTGCTGAAGGAGTTATCAAGAGTCTCCTGGATGCGAGAAGGACTGGAACGATCGATACGGTGACGCTTGAGCGAGGCCTATGTCCGGTAGGGAACGTTTTTCGCTTGACATTTTCATAACATAATGATTTATCCCATCGTATATGTAGCAGTAAACATTGGATGAGATGGGGACGTACATATCAGACACCAAAGGGATGTTTTATAACACAGTTTATCACATACTAGTGGACGTCACGCGGTTTCACCCGCGTAGTTCCCGTTCCCGTGGGAGTACGGAGATAATATATAGCCTATGTTACTCCCTGATAATGTAGCTATCCAATGCTAAAAGAATTTTTCGGTCCAGTAGTTTCGGAGCCAATTCAATTCAAACAAACCAGCAAATCTTTCTTCTTTATAATATTAGTGTAGATAACATAGAAAAACAATAAAATCTCAAAGAATTTCACTGCACATTAATTTATCCACTAAAACTCAGGGGTATACAAAAGTGCCCCTAGGCGATTTTAATCCACACATATAATAAAATCGTTAACACCACCATTTTCAAAAAATCTCAGCTCATTGGTATAACGGTTTATTACAATTTGTAATGCCATTCACGAAATGACAGGCCTTTCGACGACGTCGACTCTTTTCATTTTACCTCGCAATGACCGACAAGCCTAGGGAGACAAGATTTGAAGTCGGAATAACTATTAAACGTACTTTATCACTCTTTTACATTGTAATTATTCCGGGAGACTATTTACAGCGGAACTTAGGGCGTGATCACTCTTCCGATTACAGTATTTACATCATTAATTATTAACTGATAGCTACAAACTGAGAGAACAGGAGTGAACTGGTTACTTCTAGATAAGCGTGCCCCATCGTAGATCACATTGTGATCAAATGCAAGCTTATCAACATTAAAAAACATGATTATAATTATGTTTTATGTAGTCTAACTAAAAATATTTTTTCGTTTAAGTAAGTCAAAAAAATATAGAAAAAGAAAAACATAATTTTACCATTTTTGAAACTAAAAACGACAAGCAAAAAAATCACTATGTTTCAGCCCTAACAATGAACTTGGCTGAATTTAAAATCACGTCCCAGGTTATTATGGGGAGTATAATAAGATATCATCCCGGTAATGTTCGGACGAGGTCGTAAACTGGTGAGATTTGAACATTAGGATAAAGGTGGCTTGAAAAACGAGGCTCTAAGTGATGCGGCGGCGAGTTCAAGGATCCATTCTCGTTTCTGATTGAATGTCATAGATGATTCTTTAAATATTATCATTTAGTTATCTTTTTATCGTCGCAAGCATTTTGCGTTCTTACTTCTCTCGTATCGACACGAGAATAAAAAAAAATGCCTAAGGCATCAAGGGCGTCTTTGTGCAATGTTTTTATGGTTCCGTAGCAAATTAGTAAAAAGGAACCCCTTTAGTGTGACTAAGTCTGTCCGTCTGTCACAGTTGGATATCTCAAGAACTACTAATAATATCAACTTGAAATTGTGATAGAAGTTTATGTAAAGATTACAGAAAAAAAAACCGGCCAAGTCCGAGTCGGACTCGCCCACCAATGGTTCCGTACAAATTTGTAGGTATTTATTATTTTATTACTTTACTATTGAACCCTCGGTGCGCGAGTCCGATTCGCTCTTGACCGGTTTTTTAGTTGTGTATAAGGTTTTAATAAAACTACAAAATTGTATTTAATAAGCCTGACTCTGTAAAATTAAGCTTTGGCCCTGTTTGTTATAACTAAAAGACACTACCAAACTTTGTTAAAAAAAACTACCTCTACATAAATGGTAGGTATACTGTTTAACACAGCAGAAAATAATGAGCGAAAATTTACTAAGATTTTGGATCGTCCAATTAAATTGACACCTATCGCCTGTCAGTTTTACATATTACTAGCTTTTACCCGCGACTTCGGTCGCCTATATCCCGTTCCCGTAGGAATTTCGGGAAATCCTCTCTTAGTGCTCCCTAACACTCCCCAAGGAACCTACATGGCAAATTTCAGCTTTCTACGACCAGTAGTTTCGGCTGTGCGTTGTCTGTCAGTCACTCAGTAACGGAAGAATTTTTTTATATATTAGGTTAAGTACTAGCTTTTTCCCGCGACTTCAACGCGCATATCCCGTTTTTTCTAGTTCCCGTTAGAATTTCGGGAAATCTTAGTGCTCCTTTACACTACCAAGGAACCTACATGCCAAATTTCAGCTTTCTACGACCTGCAGTTTTGGTTGTGCGTTGTCTGTCAGTCACTCAGTCACTAACGGAAGAATTTTATATTTTAAATAAAGTACTCATTTTAGTTTTATATATTAGGATTTATTACAATACACTTCAACGTGGCTTTGCTACCAATTTATAACTCACCTCTTATCACTCCTGCCTCATTGTTCAAACTGGTTACCAGAAGCACCAGGAACCTACACTATATCTCTGCTGTCAACGTGTCCAATAAATCGGTATCACAATGGACCACAGCTATGCAGCTGCGATCGAAGCTTCGTTAGTAACTGAATTTACCGGCAACAAAGGAAGCCGACAACATAACTTAGGTAACAAGAAAACGTCGGCAACATCATATGGTCCTTAGAAATTAATCGGACACCGCTTGAATATATATCACCATTACGGAGGTCTCTGCAACGAAACAATGGGTATTTTTCGGTGCTCTGAGTTAGCGCCTTGGCCCTGTTTGGCGTATCTAATTGGCAATGCCAAATTTTGGTAAAAAAATATACATAACTAGCTTTTGTCCCGTGACTTCGCACGCGCATTTCCCGTTTTTTCTCGTTCCCGTAAGAATTTCGGGAAATCCTTACCCAAAGAACCTATATTCAAAAATTCAGCTTGCCAAGACCACTAGTTTCGGCTGGGCGTCGTCTGTCAGTCACTCACTCAATCACTCAGTCAGACACCAGTAATGGAAGAATTTAATATAATATTAGTATTGGTATACTGCTTAAAAATTAATGAACAAAAATAACTAATTTTCCGATCGTTCAATTGACACCTGTCGTCTTTAGTAAATATTTATAACAACACACTTCAACATAACTCGCTTAGCTAACAATTAACGCGAGAGACACACTGGTCCTACGTACGCAACGTATGCAATGCTTTTGTATCGTATCTTTGTCGCGTTGCATGCGATAAGTGTGTCTCAATTGCATAGTTTTTCATATAAAATCAAACGTTACGTACGTGGGACTAGTTTGTCTCTAGCTTTATACACCTGTTATTACTCCTACCTCATTGTTCAAACTGGATACCAGAAGCACCAGGAACCTACACTATATCTCTGCTGTCAACGTGTCCAATGAATCGGTAACACAATGGACCACAGCTATGCAGCTGCGATCGAACCTTCGTTAGTAACTGAATTTATCGGCAACAAAGGAGGCCGCCAACATAACTTAGACACGATAACATCGGCAACATCATATGGTCCTTAGAAATTAATCGGACACCGCTTGAGGATATAGTTTCGGGTAAACAGTTATTGTTTAGGAGGGAGAGATGATTTGAGAAATCGCAATCAATAATGTAATAATAGCCCTTGTGCTCATAGGCTATTCAAATAAATTTCGAAACGGCTGGTTGACACTCCCCGTGACCCAAGAGCTGGCTTTTACTTTGGGCAGAGATTAAGCATTGCCATTCAACGTGGCAATGCCGCCAGTCTCTTGGGCATATTACCAGCTGACAGCGTTAAGGACGAATTTTTTGATGCTATATTTTAGTCAGTTATTAGTTTAGTTATTATATTACTGTTAAAATGTACATAAAAATAAAGATAATGTCGTGTCTGATAGCTAATTTGATGTCGTAGCTGGTGCTCTGGTGATTGTTTACTGAACTCACAGCAGCGAAGGTTTTTTTAGAGTGGCTAGTGTTTCTTTTTTTCAAGCTTACGTTTGATGAAATTCCTCCTCTTAAGCCTTCCAACAAAATAGGTATAACTAAAACAGGTAAGGGTTTAAGTAATTTGTCTGCTAGGACACACAAAAAAAGCATTGGTGCAACGGTTCCCAATTTACATGGCTTATTAAATTTCTTTTCAGTTCTTTCTACAAAAAAAAAACGGGTAAGTACAATTCGGACCCGCCCACCAAGGGTTCCGTACAAATTTGTAGCTACAAATTACTTTAAATAAAGACAATTTTTTTATGATTGATTACATATGTATAGGTTTCAGACTTTTCCCTATACTTGTAGTATAAGACGATATCACTTGCCAAATTTCATAGTTCTAGGTCAACGGGAAATACCCTATACATTTTGATTCCCTTGAGTGTCAAAATATACGTTTTTTGCGGCATAAACGATCGTATCTTTTTTACACTAAGAAGTTTGTTTTTTTTTACAGCTGCAAGGGGTCATAAACTTGAGTATGCGGTTTTAACTTCAACTCGATACCCCACGCGTTCTCGAGATAAACGGTCTTGACAAACAGACGGACGGACAACACAGTGATCCTATAAGGATTCATTTTTTTCCATTTGAGGTACGGAACCCTAAAAAAAACGATTAGTCCTCATGAGAACGTTTCCTGGTGACCGCTGCCCGTACGGTATTCACGTGTTCGCTGCGATTAACGACATGTTATTGTAGACATCATTATGAACAAATTAATTTTACCATGGGACCAACACTGAAATCGCAAAAAAAAACCCGTCTGCGATTTCGTGGTTGGTCCCATAGTTAAAGTTTTTCATAATGGGTATAATGACCCCTTAATAGATATTGTGTTTATTCCATCAAAACATAAATGTGAAAATGGGAGCCAAGTTCATATGCGTGAATGTCGTCATTAGCGACAAAAGAATTGAGATCTAAATGGGTGGCAAGTTCTGTAGATAACCCTGAAATAAGATAAATTGAGTCTCAAGATTCGACTTGGCTAGTTTTACATACACGTTATCTTATATTTGGCTTAACTTTTCATCTTTATGTTATACGCAAGTTACAGTTTTGTATATTGAAAGGTTAATATCTGATTCTTCTAAAAATTTGACTTGCTGGCAAAAACTGGCCAACACAGCTGCTGCGTAAAAATTTATTTTTCTTTGAACTTGGCTGGCACGCTGCCGTGTGTCTAGATGGAGCGTATTTTGGTATAACAACGTAGGCTACGTTGGTTCGTGGTTTCAGCGCGTATGCCTTGAGTCGGCGTAAACATTTTTTTTTCTCATACAAACCCGTGCACTTTGTTGGTACGTGGTCTACGCGATTATAGCGCATTTGCCGCGCGTACGACGCGTGGTCAATACGTTGGGTAAGCGTGAACACATTCGTGTCATGTCAAACGCGTTCCAACACAAAAGAAAAAAATAAATTGATATACACACATTTTGCTGATATGATTATTAAATTCCACTATTTCAGTCGTCGGTAACGATTCTAAAAATGTAATGGAAAAATCCAATTACTTTTTAGTTTACATGGATTTTGAACAAAAAAGGAAATTGTTTGAAGGGGATTATTAGATATCGTCAATTTAATACAACGTTACATTACGAGGTCCATTTTTGCGAACAAAATTATTATCTAAACATAATACGAGTTTTTTCAATATTAAGATAATATTGAAGCTAAGTTATAGGTAAAATTGTTTTCTTATTTGGACGCAATCTTTGAAAGAAAATACTTTTGCGAAAATCTATATTAACGCAAACGAAACCCCAAAAGTTAGGGGAAGTTAGGGGTTAAACAAACTTACGTAAAATTCACACAATTTCCTCTAACTCCAATCAACGTTCAAAAATTAAATGAAAGACAGGAAATTAAATAAAAACGTGCCTTTTTTCACAAGAATTAAAATTCCAAATCTATTACGAGCATACAATAGGTCGCCCACGTAAAAAATAATAAATAAACATAATGACCGTATCACATCGGCTGCCATCGGGTTCGTGATATATTGGCGCCGTGTAGGCAAGGGTTTATTTAGGGCATGGGACATGATAAGCCTCGGTAGTGGAGGGATATCGATAAATGTATCGAGTGTTTGCATTAGTAGGATTTTCTGGGTTAAGGCGTTGGTAAGGCAGGTATTAAACAATGAAAATCACTGAAAATGTGGTGCCCATATTTTTGCTTCACTTCGTCAACTTGCATCAGAACTAGGCTCAGAAGTTTAGTTCGTTATAACTCTTTTTGTCACCATATTTGAATTGAAAACTTAATCAATCAATCAATCATTTATTTATTTATTTGCAAAAATGGGTCGTTGTTACATAGCTACTTAAGCAGGCAATGCTTCGGTATTGAAACACGATATTTTAATAATATCATAAAAACATAATTTAAACCACAACATTGCTCTGGCTTCTGCGTAAATAAAAAAACCGGCCAAGTACAAGTCGGACTTGCACACGAAGGGATCCGTACCATAAGCCGAATAAAACATGATTCTTGTATCCCATACAAGAATCACGTTTTATTCGGCTTATGGCCCCCTTAAATTTGTAATATAATTTAATATTATTATTTGTTGTTAAAGTGGCAATAGAAATACACACTGAAAATTTTAACTGTCCGTTACTGTGTAAGACCGCAAACCTTTTGTATTTATTAAGTATAAGTATCTATTATTAGCCGTCTCCCGACGCGATGACGCTTGGCCCAAAGAATCGTACCTATAATAAACTAAAAGGATCAATAGAAATTATTTTTTACTTTTTGAAGTTATTTTGCCGGGAGTTTTTTAAATTTTTATTTCATGCTTTTTAAACTCCCCTTCAATATAGTGTAAATTATTCTACTTCTCAAGCCCTTTCATTTGATACCCATATTTAGGGAGTTGTGAAAAAAAAAATGTAAGTTGTCATTTTGTGGTGGCGGCCACAAAATGACAACTTACAATCTTGGATTTGAAATTTGTCATAGTGTATTCTATTTTACTAGTCAAGCCCTTTCATTTGATACCCATGTTGAGGGAGTTGTGAAAAAATATATAATCCGCAATTTTGTGGCGGTTATCTTTCATAAAACATAGCTAAGAACACTAAATCAATCATAAATCAAATGAAATCGTATATTTCAAATAAACCATTTACAGGCACTTTTGAATTGTCAAGGTCGGTCAGTCCAAAAAGATGAAGCTATTTGCACGTTCCAAAGCGTAGATCTCTATGGAGAAGAACGTGCAAGAAACTCCACGAACACTCTTTTAAAAAGAATAAATTGTTACAAAGTTTTTTTTTACATCAAGTTAAAATTATACAAACATGTGAGAACGATGTAAAAGACGAGCAGGATAAAAGCGTCCGGAAAATTCACCTTTCAAACAAAAAAAAAACAAAATTTTAATCGGTTCATCCGTTCGGGAGCTACGATGCCACAGACAGATGTACACAAACACACAGACACGTCAAACTTATAAAACCCCGTCGTTTTTGCTTCGGGGGTTAAAAACTGATGCAATCTTCTTATATCATAGTCTCCTTATATTGACTTTCATAATATCTCTCATAGACATAAAAATACTACTTTACTTTTTAACCACATCATATCGCACAAAGTACACACGCTAGAAAATTAATGCTTCCTTTGAACTCGTCACAACCAATATAAGATTTAATACAAAACATTATACAGAAGCGAAGCGTGGAGGACCGAAGCACAAGGCATCGAAGCATGGCGGAGTATAAAATAATTTCATACTCCGTCAAAAGTTTCGGAGTTAAATCGAGTTTTGGGAATGTCGAACGTTTTCCGGGCCGAAGCGAATAATTCTGGTGAAATGAAAATACTTATTGGTGATTACCGCGATTAAGTTTTCATAAGCTTTTCTGGCTGTTGCTTCGTAACTTTTACGCAACTGAAGTTTAGTTTGCGAAATCCCTTCGTAAGAGTTAATTAGTTTTCCCAGTACATTTCAGAATAGTTTTAGAAGTAATAGGACTTAGGGATATTTCAATGAAGACACTTTTAGCCAAAAGCGTAAGTCATCATTAGATCTTTTTATTTTTGCTAGCCGTATTTGTACACAACTGCTGTGCAAAGGCCTCCCCTCTTCTCTTTCCTTACCACTCTATCCTGAGCGATTTCTGGTCAATTTTTATCCGCATACGTCATCAGGTCGTCACACCAGCTTCAGCACAGCCGGCCACGATGTCGACAACCTTCCTCAGGTGTACAGGGAGTCCCTCCCGGTTCATTCGTGCAACGTGGCCAGCCTACTCCTACCCCTTCCTATCATCCTAGCTGTTTTTTAGGGTTAGGGGCCAGCAGTAGCCAAAGGGTAACCAACGGAATCCTATTACTAAGCCTCCGCTGTCCGTACATCCGTCCGTCTGTCCATACGTCCGTCCGTCTTCCTTCTGTCTGTCAGCGGGCTGTATCTGAATAACCGTAATAGGTAGATGAAATTATGACAGAGTGTTTATTTGTAATGCCGTTATAACAACAAACCTAAATAATAAAAACTAAATTACAATAAAAAATAATAAAGGCTGCCACACAAGGTTTATAGTTCTTATTAAATCTATTTATACAAAAAAATAATCTAAGTAACACTGTCTCGAATACCAAATTATTAATAAAAAAAAACTATTTATGACAGATGTCCTCAAAAGCCAATCCTCTCTCAATTATTTCTATTTATAGGAAACATTAATTTCAAACGGAATATCTCCATGGTTCTTCCATGATTTTTAAAAAATATCCCGACAAGCCTTTTCATGTCCAGTGTTGCGAACAAAATGAATTCAGATGAAAAATGATTTAATGGACGATGCGGCTTGCGGCGACTTTAATATTACTTGTATTTACGTTTTGAATAAATGAATTTGCTATTTCTGGAATTTTCATGATTTTCTAAAGCTATTTAATTAAATAATTATAAGAAAGAGTGTGAAATGTGATTACGAACGCTGCTACGAATTGTCTACGGCGTAGCTGACATCGATGCTACGCAGTAGCCACGCGTGCTACGCCATCAAACAAGAAGTATAATTTTACTTAAGGGTGCTCTCTCGAGAAATGCTTAAAAACAGCTTGCAGCAGCAGCAACTTTTCGTCGGCATTTACTGAGAAATTACATCTGAAAAAAAAAAATAAGTAGTAATCTACATACGTACGAATAATTTGGTTTAGCCAGAATTTATGAATCGGTATCACATGATAAGAAAAAAAATCACCAAATGACCTCCAAATCGTTGAGATAAAACCATTTTACTCCTTAATTTTTTGACAAAAGTCTAAAAAAAATATCTACTGCTTTGCAATACAAACGAAAATAATTTTTTTCCATCTTTATTGATTGATTTAATTGGGGGTTTTTATCCCAATGTATACGTCAACCCCATCATGCCTTATACAGACTACTACAAAACATTGATTTAAATTTAAACTAGAGAAGAATCTCAATCAATATGGTACACCAACTCGCTTAATCTTTTCGCCACATCTGACGTCGGTTGAGCTAAAATTGACTGAATTAAGCCTACCTGTGTTACATTTCAATTAAACTCATTGATTAAAATTCTCCTTTCCTCTTGGTTCTTGACACAATCCATCAGCAAATGATGTACATCCTCAAGTACATTACATGTGTTGCAGTTGGGAGAGCTTACTTTCTTCATGAGAAATGCAAATTTTCCCGATGGATAGTGTCCAGACCGTAATCTTACAGCTAACTTTACATAACTTCTACTTAACCTGCAACTGTCAAACCAGGGCGCTTGAGGAAGCTCATTTTGAACTGTTTTGTACCATATTCTTGTGTCTAATGACTTAATGATAAAATGTTGTTTCCAGTTACACTGTTGTTTCCACTGCACATTAATTTATCCACTAATACTCAGGGGTATACAAAAGTGCAACGCAAAAGCGATTTTAATCCACACATATAATAAAATCGTTAACACCACCATTTTCAAAAAATCTCAGCTCAAAGGTATAACGGTTTATTACAATTTGTAAAACCCATTCACGAAATGACAGGCCTTTCGACGACGTCGATTCTTTTCATTTTACCTCGCCGACCGACAAGCCTAGGGAGACAAGGTTTGAAGTCGGAATAACTATTAAACGTACTTTATAATTCTTTTACATTGTAATTATTCCGGGAGACTATTTACAGCGGAACTTAGGGCGTGATCACTCTTCCGATTACAGTATCAATTATTAACATCATTAATTATTAACTGATAGCTACAAACTGAGAGAACAGGAGTGAACTGGTTACTTCTAGATAAGCGTGCCCCATCGTCGATCACATTGTGGTCAAATGTAAGCTTATCAACATAAAAAAACATGATTATAATTATGTTTTATGTAGTCTAACTAAAAATATTTTCTCGTTTAAGTAAGTTAAAAAAATATAGAAAAAGAAAAACATAATTTTACCATTTTTGAAACTAAAAACGACAAGCAAAAAAATCACTATGTTTCAGCCCTAACAATGAACTTGGCTGAATTTAAAATCACGTCTCAGGTTATTATGGGGAGTTTAATAAGATATCATCCCGGTAATGTTCGGACGAGGTCGTAAACTGGTGAGATTTGAACATTAGGATAAAGGTGGCTTGAAAAACGAGGCTCTAAGTGATGCGGCGGCGAGTTCAAGGATCCATTCTCGTTTCTGATTGAATTTCATAGATGATTCTTTAAATATTATCATTTAGTTATCTTTTTATCGTCGCAAGCATTTTGCGTTCTTACTTCTCTCGTATCGACACGAGAATAAAAAAGGTTGGAGAATAAAAAAGGCCTTGATGCCTAAGGCATCAAGGGCGTCTTTGTGCAATGTTTTTATGGTTCCGTAGCAAATTAGTAAAAAGGAACCACTTTAGTGTGACTAAGTCTGTCCGTCTGTCACAGTTGGATATCTCAAGAACTACTAATAATATCAACTTGAAATTGTGATAGAAGTTTATGTAAAGATTACAGAAAAAAAAACCGGCCAAGTCCGAGTCGGACTCGCCCACCAATGGTTCCGTACAAATTTGTAGGTATTTATTATTTTATTACTTTACTATTGAACCCTCGGTGCGCGAGTCCGATTCGCTCTTGACCGGTTTTTTAGTTGTGTATAAGGTTTTAATAAAACTACAAAATTGTATTTAATAAGCCTGACTCTGTAAAATTAAGCTTTGGCCCTGTTTGTTATAACTAAAAGACACTACCAAACTTTGTTAAAAAAAACTACCTCTACATAAATGGTAGGTATACTGTTTAACACAGCAGAAAATAATGAGCGAAAATTTACTAAGTTTTTGGATCGTCCAATTAAATTGACACCTATCGCCTATCAGTTTTACATAATACTAGCTTTTACCCGCGACTTCGGTCGCCTATATCCCGTTCCCGTAGGAATTTCGGGAAATCCTCTCTTAGTGCTCCCTAACACTCCCCAAGGAACCTACATGGCAAATTTCAGCTTTCTACGACCAGTAGTTTCGGCTGTGCGTTGTCTGTCAGTCACTCAGTAACGGAAGAATTTTTTTTATATTAGGATAAGTACTAGCTTTTTCCCGCGACTTCAACGCGCATATCCCGTTTTTTCTAGTTCCCGTTAGAATTTCGGGAAATCTTAGTGCTCCCTTACACTACCAAGGAACCTACATGCCAAATTTCAGCTTTCTACGACCTGCAGTTTTGCTTGTGCGTTGTCTGTCAGTCACTCAGTCACAACGGAAGAATATTATATTTTAAATAAAGTACTAGTTTTAGTATTATATAATAGGATTTATTACAATACACTTGGCTTTGCTACCAATTTATAACTCACCTCTTATCACTCCTGCCTCATTGTTCAAACTGGTTACCAGAAGCACCAGGAACCTACACTATATCTCTGCTGTCAACGTGTCCAATAAATCGGTAACACAATGGACCACAGCTATGCAGCTGCGATCGAAGCTTCGTTAGTACCTGAATTTACCGGCAACAAAGGAGGCCGACAACATAACTTAGACACGATACCGTCTTATGGCAACATCATATGGTCCTAAGAAATTAATCGGACACCGCTTGAATATATATCACCATTACGGAGGTCTCTGCAACGAAACAGTGGGTATTTTTCGGTGCTCTGAGTTAGCGCCTTGGCCCTGTTTGGCGTATCTAATTGGCAATGCCAAAACTTTGTTAAAAAAATATACATAACTAGCTTTTGTCCCGTGACTTCGCACGCGCATATCCCGTTTTTTCTCGTTCCCGTAAGAATTTCGGGAAATCCTTTCCCAAAGAACCTGTATTCAAAAATTCAGCTTGCTAAGACCACTAGTTTCGGCTGGGCGTCGGCTATCAGTCACTCACTCAATCACTCAGTCAGACACCAGTAATGGAAGAATTTAATATAATATTAGTATTGGTATACTGCTTAAAAATTAATGAACAAAAATAACTAATTTTCCGATCGTTCAATTAAATTGACACCTTGTCGTCTTTAGTAAATATTTATAACAACACACTTCAACATGACTCGCTTAGCTAACAATTAACGCGAGAGACACACTGGTCCTACGTACGCAACGTATGCAACGCTTTTGTATCGTATCTTTGTCGCGTTGCATGCGATAAGTGTGTGTAAATGCGATAGGTGTCTCTATTGCATAGTTTTTCATATAAAATCAATAGTCCAGATAATGCGTTGCATACGTTGCGTACGTGGGACCAGTTTGTCTCTAGCTTTATACACCTGTTATTACTCCTACCCCATTGTTCAAACTGGATACCAGAAGCACCAGGAACATACACTATATCTCTGCTGTCAACGTGTCCAATGAATCGGTAACACAATGGACCACAGCTATGCACCTGCGATCGAAGCTTCGTTAGTAACTGAATTTACCGGCAACAAAGGAGGCCGACAACATAACTTAGACACGATAACATCGGCGACATCATATGGTCCTTAGAAATTAATCGGACACCGCTTGAGGGTATAACAATGGATATAGTTTCGGGTAAACAGTTATTGTTTAGGAGGGAGAGATGATTTGAGAAATGGCAATCAATAATGTAATAATAGCCCTTGTGCTCACAGGCTATTCAAATAAATTTCGAAACGGCTGGTTGACACTCCCCGTGACCCAAGAGCTGGCTTTTACTTTGGGCAGAGATTAAGCATTGCCATTCAACGTGGCAATGCCGCCAGTCTCTTGGGCACATTACCAGCTGACAGCGTTGAGGACGAATTTTTTGATGCTATATTTTAGTTAGTTGTTAGTTTAGTTATTATATTATTGTTCATATGTACACAAAAATAAAGATAATGTCGTGTCTGATAGCTAATTTGATGTCGTAGTTGGTGCTCTGGTCATTGTTTACTGAACTCACAGCAGCGAAGGTTTTTTGAAGTGAAAACTTCTTTAGCGGCGTTGAGCACTTTTTCTGTAATGGGTATAAAATCTTAAACTCGCGTCAGGACACGTGACCTGATCGAAAAAGCGTAAGACGGACTCGCGTCAGGGTCACGTGATGCTGATCGAAAAAGCGTAAGACGGACTCGCGTCAGGGTCACGTGATGCTGATCGAAAAAGCGTAAGATCGAGGGGAAGGGAGAGGAACTAGTATCTCCCACTCTTTCTACCGTGCCTGAGTGTGCTGCTCCGCTTAGGCGGCACAGGGCGCTTGCGCGAATGTCCGTCTGTGTTTATGTACAGCGTGCCACGCGTATCCAAGGATACGAAATTACGGAATTACGAAATTATGGATGAAAGTTGATTTTTCTAAGAGATAAAAATTAATGTAATATATAAATAAATAACGATATAATATTATGAATAATAACATGTAAATTGTCATATTTGTGTACGATAGCGCAATAAATAAACATTGTATTCTACCTCATAAATGATAGTATTTTTGTACTTATAATTAAACACAACGTTAATACTAAAGTTTTCACTTCTGCCGGCACTCCCGGAGTGCTACCGGTGTTTTTTTGAGTGTTTCTTTTTTTGAAGCTTTAGTTTGATGAGATTCCTCCTCTTAAACCTTCTAATAGGTATAACTTTAAAAACAGGTAAAAGTTTAAGTAATTTGTCTGCTAGGACACACAAAAAAAGCATTGGTGCAACGGTTCCCAATTTACATGGCTTAGTAAAATTATTCTCAGTACTTTCTACAAAAAAAAACGGGCAAGTACGTGTCGGACCCGCCCACCGAGGGTTCCGTACAAATTTGTAGCTACAAATTACTTTAAATAAAGACAAAATTTTTTTATGATTTAATTTCAGACTTTTCCCTATACTTGTAGTATAAGACGGTATTACTTGCCAAATTTCATAGTTTTTGGTCAACGGGAAATATACATTTTAATTCCCTTGAGAGTGTCGAAATATACGTTTTTGCGGCATAAACGCCCGTATCTTTTTTACATTAACTTAGAAGTTTGATTTTTTTACCAACATCAAGGGGTTATAAAGCTGAGTATATGGTTTTAATTTTAACTCGATACCTCCCCGCGTTCTCGAGATAAACGGTCTTGACAGACAGACGGACGGACAACACAGTCATCCTATAAGCGTTCCATTTTTTTCTTTTAGGTGCGGAACCCTAAAAAAACGCTTAGTCCTCATGAGAACGTTTCCTGGTGACCGCCGACCGTACGGTATTCACGTGTTCGCTGCGGTTGACGACATGTTATTGTAGACATCACTATGAACAAATTTTACCATGGGACCAACACTGAAATCGCGAAAAATAACCGTCTGCGATTTCGTGGTTGGTCCCATACTTGAAGTTTTTCATAGTGGGTATAATGACCTCTTAATAAGTATTGCGTATATTCCATCAAAACATAAATGTGAAAATGGGAGCCAAGTTCATATGCGTGAATGTCGTCTTTAGCGACAAAAGAATTGAGATCTAAATGGGTGTCAAGTTCTGTAGATAACCTCGAAATAAGATAAATTAAGTCTCAAGATTCGACTTGACTAGTTTCACATACACGTTATCTTTTATTTGGCTTAACTTTTCACCTTTATGTTATACGCAAGTTACAGTTTTGTATATTGAAAAGTATATATCTGACTCTTCTAAAAATTTGATTTGCTGGTAAAAACTGGCCAACACACAGCTGCTGCGTAAACATTTCTTTTCGTTTTTGGTATAACAACCTAGCCTTTCGTGGTTTCAACGCGTATGCCTTGAGTCGGCGTAAACATTTTTTTTTTTTTTTCATACAAACCCGTGCACTTTGTTGGTACGTGGTCTACGCGATTATAGCGCGTTTGCCGCGCGGACGGTACATGGTCAATACGTTGGATTAGCGTGCACACATTTGTCATGTAAACGCGTCCCAACACAAAGGAAAAAAATAAATTGATAGACACACAATTTGCTGATAAGATTATTAAATTCCACTGTTTTAGTCGTCGGTAACGATTCCAAAAATGTAATGGAAAAATCCAATTACTTTTTAGTTTACGTGGATATTAAGGAGATACCTTTAGAACAAGGTCGTTTTTCGTTTTAACGTATCTTGTTAGGTACTTCGAACAGGGATGTGAGATTACGGTATATGCTTTTTGACTTTATGATCTAGTATCCAACTGAAGGAATACACGATACGAAGAAATTTTCTCGATAGAAAAAAATCACAAAGTTCGAAACATCTTTTTACTTTTTTTAGCTACAAGACGCAACGCTTTAGATTGATCCTATGAAAATAACTTTATAGCATATAAAATAACCTTATCGAGGTTTCAACTGAACAGATTTCGATATAATAATACTTTTATGTTATCAAATCCGAAAATTTATTTTGGCACTTACGTTTTTTTATTCCGAGCTACACTCTTATTATCTTCATCTCATCTTTTGCCTTGCAAAAGTATTTGCATCTCTCTCATTTGTTCAGTTCTTCAGATGCTCCGTGGAGCTCTTGCAGGCAGGACCTGTATCACTTTTCTGCAAATCGGAGCTGTCAGATCCTCGTAATTTCAATATATTTTTTTACAGTAAATGCTAATAGTTTAGCCGTTTATAGATAAATTTAGTGTTAAAAAATGTCTGCACCATGTGAATGTGTATTTTTATGACCTTGAACAATATAAAACGCAATATTTTTCTATCCACACTAATTTTTGAATTATGTATAATATTGGTATGAAATAAAAGAGCAAAACTAAATTAAGTACAACGTCATTGGGACTTCCTACCTGAAGGCGACAATGGACTCGTTTACCAGGAAATGAATAGCAACGGCTTGAAGAAAATAACGTCTCCAAGTCATCACCTTTACTTGTACATACGTACTGTATCCTCCAATGTTCTCATCTCACAAAGCAATATTGGGTAAACATTATGTTTTCTATATTGGAGTGTCTGTTTATACAGCGTTATTCTTACATTTTAACTCAAGACACACGCTAAAATAAATGTTTTCATTTTAGGATTGAAATACGTCAAACATCATTGTGTCAAGAATGTGTTAAATGTCAAAGGCAACAAGCCTAGGGAAAATTATGGAGTCGCGTTTGAATTGTGAAAAATGTGTTAAGTAAATACTAGCTTTTTACCCCGACTTTTCTGCGTGGGTTTTAGAAGTACCTACCAGAAATAAATGAAAAATATTTAATCCTACTAATGTTATAAATCTAAATCAATATAATGTTGTAATAGTTGTAAGGCCAATTTTAGTTTATCATAATTCTGGGCTCTTGATATTTTGTGACTCTTTATCCCTCATCATTTCAGCCTTACTTCATCTCGTACCACAGACATATTTTTGTAAAAATAAATTATTAGCAAGTTCAATTTAATTGACAATGACGTAATTTCAAAGCCTTAAGTTAGTTATGACGCATTTTCAACGTCTCATTATATATATCGCCAATAAAACAGTATGTAAATCAAGCCTTCTCATAAAGTCGGCGAAAAAATTACACATTATTTTTTAATTTTTACCTTCCAAATTTGTTTAAAACGCTTACTTTCTTTCGCTTTTACGACAATAAACATTACAAACATCAGAATAAGGTTAACATTTTTCCGCCATTCCAACCTATCAAAAGTCTTGGTAGGTATAGTTTACGAAGACAAAAACAGTACAATACAATATCAGCGTTTTACCTGAAATAAAACGCATATTAAAATACTTACCCCACTGGAAGCTTTCTTATGAGATCTGTTTGTTATCGCCTGGTGCTATACTGTAGGCCGATGTGATAAAGCAAGAAAGAAGAGAGATAGAAGAGAATTTAAACAAAGTTGTAATTAATAATTTATGCATTTATTTAAATAAACGTATAAAGCGATTCAATGAAAATACATAGATAAGTGTAATTTCTAGAAACTTTATCTATAACTACTATGTGTAACTTAGAAATATAATTAACACTTTTTTAATAAGAAATCATAAATTGTAATCATAAACAACCAATTTAAGAATATCTGTTCTAGGTAAACAACATTTTTATTTAGCAATGTTAATCAATTAGATTGAACAATTGTGTGACGTTTTGTGAATCAGTACCTACTTCTCATTATTTCTCGTCTATAAAACTGCTGGAATGTATTAGCTGAACGCCAATTTCCACGTGCCAAGATTTCGTCGAGAGGATAATTTTGAAACCAGCTTTTGGAGGCTACAGCAGACCGGGTGCTACCTGGTGTGGCTGCAATGCCAGCTTCCCGAAACAGGGTCTTTACCCATCCTGCAATGGCTGTACGTGAAGCAGGTTTAGCCACACCTCTAATCGTAATAAATAAATTAGTTGATTTTGCCGCTTTACGTCTGTCGTTTAATAATGCTATGGTTTTTTCTGTCCAGTATATAGGGTTAAGGTTAGAACTATCGGTATTTAAAGGCAATAACCAGCCGGATTACCTATAATTAGTGCTGTCAGTTTTGGAGCCAAACCGAGGCCAAAATATTATACTGCTATCAGATCTTATGCAATGATTAGGATCGATATTAAGTAGAGTTAGATCGTGTATTCGCCTACCAGAGCAAAGCAACAACAAAATTCCAGTATGACGTGATGTTTGAAATAGATTATTTGAATTAATTGTGTTATTATTCAAAAATGAAATATAATTTATCAATATCCCAAACTGGAGGCTTTGTGACCTTTGAATTTTTAAGGGCAATAGATCTTAAAACATGTCTTACTAGAACGTGTGAACTTAACTGACTTGAAGTTTCAGCGTTACATAGTGTAGAAATTACCGATTTATGTAAAAGTATTGAATTATACGACAACTTATCAATTAAATATAAATCACATAAAAACTGCGCTAATTGTGAACCAGCGGGATTCATTAAGTCAAGGTTTTTATTACGGCACCACGACGTCCAGCGCTTCCAGGCTAATTCGTAGGTTTTTAGTGTAGATTTTCGCCAAGAATTCTTAAGCAGTGATAGTTGTTGAGCGTTCCATGTCTTTATCGCGTCGGACCACCCCCACACTTCCAAACATCGAGGACAATGTTCTGGACCTGCGGTGGTGGGAGTCCCTTCGACGAGTCTATTAGGTATCTCTGTAGGTTTCTCAGATTTAAAGGAGCTGCGAGCGCTCGGGCTTTGAGATCGGCACGCCAGAATACCCTCTCCCATCGAGGTACTATTAATAGAAATATTCCTATCGACTGTTTTAAGTGAGACAGGACTTTGGGGACTAGGAAAGGTGGTGGGAATATCCATGCGAGCTCGTAATTCCATGGGGCACTGAAGGCATCGTGGAACAGAGCTTGAGGATCTCTCAGATCTAGGGACACGTAATTGTACACTACGTAAGCAGTCGCCGGGGCAAATAGATCTACTATTGGGGTTCCCCGTTTTGCAAACACTGCTTCAACACAAGTCGGTAGTAAGTGCCATTCTGGAGGTTGGCGAAGGCGCGATAAATGGTCCGCATGATTGTTGTATTTGCCCGGAATGAAGTGTATGTTGAAGTGTATCTGATGTTTGTCTAACAAATTCAGAATTCGATAGGTTATTTCCAATAGGGATAATGTCCTCGTACGTCCTTCCTTTCGTAAGTAGGTGACCGCAGTTCTGTTGTCGCTTTGAATGAGGAGCGAACTTTGATGAAGCCGAATGAACTTGGTTCTGAAGAGCATGTAAAATTGCTAGCATTTCTTTTTCATTGCAATGCAGCGTTTTCTCTTCTTGCGACCAAGTTCCTGACAGAGCTAAATTGTTCGCTTGATCCGACGCATCTGTCGTCAGAAAATTTATTGGAGGAGGGTACTGAAGGGGTGTTGACCTTTGACAATTTTGGGCCCACCAGTTTAGTTCCTCTTAGACACCTTGTGGTAGTGGGTAGGTCTTTGATGGCAGGACTAGCAGCGAATTTACGACATTAGTAACTGTCGATGATTGAACCGACCCCGAGGGACAACAAAACTGGCAAAATTTATAAGTCCCACTATTTTCTGCAACTCCTTTAAAGTTAACCGCTCTTGTTCGCCTGATTTATCCTGATAGCCTGATTTATCTTTGTAATGATGTCCTGAATCTTTTCTTTTGGTAGGATTTTTTTATTTTCCCATGGTTTCTATAGTATCCCTAAATAAATTATCTTTTGAGGAGAAACAACAGATTTTACGAAATTTCCTGTCCACCCCAGTTTTTGTAATATTTTTATAGTTATTTTGACATGCTCGCGAAGCGTGTGAACAAAAATGGCGTGCCACTTTTTTACGAAAACTAAAAACTACCCGCAACCACCAGGTGGTGCCACTGAGCCGGAAGTAAAGAGGGGATAGAAGTACGAAAACTGGTAAGAAATCGATGGGAAACGGAAATGCCATCTCATATGAAAGCTTCCAGTGACGGTCAAGTAGTTTAATACAAGTATTTTTCCATGATTTGGTATAAGTCTTGAAGATGTTCCGTGGATGAAACAACAATCAGGATGAAACTATTTACTACTTAGCAATATGGGCCTGAGGATGGAACCAGGGTTATCCTACAGCCCCGGATATGGAATACCGCATATAATAGCAGCGGTCCTCATGTATACTTCCGATGGAACTTTACTGAAAGGGTCATTGCATCACATTTAGGGTCTCATATCAACCGAAAGATGTCCACTGATGGACATAGGCCTCCCCCAAAAGGGGGGGGGGTTGCCATAATCGCCACGCTTGGCAGGCGGGTTGGTGATCGCAGTGTATGGTTGAGTTTTACAGAGAACGCTGCTGCCCATTCTCTGGCGAGTCCCTTAGTCGCCTCTTACGACACCAATGGGAAGTGATGGGATGGTGTTATTATTTTACGGCACCGGCCGACACCATACGGCATTTAGGGTCTAATACTGATTAACTATGTCCAACAGTGGACGTCTTTCGGCTGATATGATAATGATGATGATGACGACTGGTTAAGTAGGTATTGAACTCAACTAATATGATAAAGAGTTAAAAATATATGTTTTTTTTTATTTGTAATGGGTTTGCTCTTGACTCTAATCTAAGTCAGAGATGACCGAGACAAAGTCTACGATGGAGCGAGCTTACCCAGAAGGAGCCTGTTCACTCTAACTTTGAAGAGATTAGGGTTGTAAGCGTTTGGAAACACGGACGCAGGCAGTGAGTTCCGCTGCTTTGCTGTGCGCATTATAAAAGACGTTTGGAAACGCTTAGTGTGAGTTGGTGTAACAGCAACAAGGTAGGGATGGTAAGATGCAGTGCGTCTGGATGTCCGATGGTAGAAAGGGGCCGGTGGGATGAGGTCGTGGAGTTCTTGGGAACACTCACCGAAGTACAATCTGTAGAAGACCGACAAGCAGGCAACCTTACGGCGATGAGCCAAGCTATGCAGCTTGGCATCCACCAGTTTTACGTCACCGATGAGCCTCTTAACTCTGCGTTCCACCGAGTCAAGCGCGGCAAGCTGATACTTAGCTGAGCCATCCCAAAGGTGGCTACAATACTCCATGCAGGATCGGACTTGCGCTTTAAATAGGGTTAAAAGCTGTCCAGACCTGAAGTATCGCTTCACCCTATTTAGGATGCCCAGCTTTTTGGCAGCGGTTTGGGCTTTGTACACGATGGTGGCGCCGAAGTTGAGACTGGATGTCAACTCCATGCCTAGAAGCTCGATGTTTACAGGACGTTCGATTTATTTTTCACTGATACAAAACAATCTCCGGAAAATGCACGGTTTCTGTGGAAAAGGCTACGTGAGTAAAGCCATGCGAAAAAAAAAACAAATTGACTACTTATCTTTCATTCGTTTTCATAACTTGTGTACATTTTTCAATTACGATTAAAATATAACTTTTATACAACTGGTCCACTCCATACCTTCCGTATGCTTAAAAGTCTCTAGTACTATCTCTATCGCACAATTATGGCCATGTTCTTAAATAGTCAACTGAATTAGTAGTTTTCAAAATAATTTGGGGCCATACAAAACATGATATAATTTACCAACGATTGTAAAAAATGAGTATTAAAACTCACAATATTTTTCGTCGCTCGATATTTTATTAAATTGTATTTTATCTTCGTCTAAAATCACTGTTTATAAGAGTGCTGATTTGTGTTAATATTTTGACAGAAGAAGTTTATGAAGTTTGCGTGCGGGCAACACTGAATCAGTTGGCGGTTTGAATTAATTTCATGTTGTGGCGCTAGGTTCGATATTTCGGACTTTGCACATGGAAGCATGCGGGGACTGCGCGGTGCCAGGAGATGAAATCGGTGCTTTCGAGCTATCATTTATTTCAAAGATACGGCCTTAATCAAAAAAGGGAAATTGTTTGAAGGGGATTATTAGATATCGTCAATTTAATACAACGTTACATTACGAGGTCCATTTTTGCGAACAAAATTACTATCTAAACGTAATACGAGTGTTTTCAATATTAAGATAATATTGAAGCTAAGTTATAGGTTAAATTATTTTCTTACTTGGACGTAATCTTTGAAAGAAAATACTTTTGCGAAAATCTATACTAACGCAAACGAAACCCCAAAAGTTAGGGGAAGTTAGGGGTTAAACAAACTTACGTAGAATTCACACAATTTCCTCTAACTCCAATCAACATCCAAAAATGAAATGAAAGACAAGAAATTAAATAAAAACGTGCCTTTTTTCACAAAAATTAAAATTCCAAATCTATTACGAGCATACAATAGGTCGCCCACGTAAAAAACAATAAATAAACATAATGACCGTATCACATCGGCTGCCAACGGGTTCGTGATATATTGGCGCCGTGTAGGCAAGGGTTTATTTAGGGCATGGGACATGATAAGCCTCGGTAGTAGAGGGATATCGCCAAACGTATCGAGTGTTTGCATTAGTAGGATTTTCTGGGTTAAGGTGTTGGTAAGGCAAGGATTAAACAATCAAAATCACTGAAAATGTGGTCCCATAATTTTATTTCACTTCATCAGCTTGCATCAGAATTAGACTCAAAAGTTTAGTTCGTTATTACTGTTACGCGCCAGAATTAATGTTGGGTACATGGCGGCATTTGCGTACTGCTAACGCCATCTAGTTTCAACCAACCAAACATTTACGTGCTGCCATCTAGTATCGAGTAGCAGATACTGGCATACTGCTGGCGCCATCTAGTATCCAGTAGCTGACATTTACGTGCTAGAACATTCTCGATGTTTTGACGGGACCTGTGTGTGCCCGAACTTTCCAGAGGTTTCCATACAGGAGGGTTCTGGAAATGACTGTCGGTATATAAAGGGCGGACATCCGGCGACGGCAGTCAGTATTGAATTGGCGATACAAACGATAACTTCGAGAGCGATCTTCGACTGCGAATTATAGTGAAGTGAAGTGTTCAGTAGTGCGATTGTGTTTTGTAATTAGTGTGTTTTAAAGTGATAATTAGTGTTGGGGATTAAAGTGTCAGTTTTGGTTGTTTAATCGGCTGTTTTTATTGTAACGAACCCCAAGCTCGTAACAATTGGTGTCAGAATAGTGGATAATCATGCCGATTCTGCCAAAGGACGACACGGAGGGTATCCGTACCCGTAGTCAACGCCAGCAGGAGACGGACCAGAGGCGTTTTGGTGGTGCAACGCCGCAGACGTTGGCAGGTCAGCTACCGACCATGGAGGCCGGCCCGTCCACAGTAGCTCCGGCATCACCACCACCAGACTTTGCTGCTCTGATGATGATGCTGCAGGAGCAGGCTCGCCGATAGGAGGAACAGGCCCGCCGACAGGAGGAACAGGCCCGCCGACAGGAGGAACAGGCCCGCCGACAGGAGGAACAGGCCCGTCGGTTGGAAGAACAGTTGCAGCACGACAAGGCGGAGCAGGCCCGACGACAGGAGGAGCAGGCCCGACGACAGGAGGAGCAGGCCCGACGACAAGAGGAGCAGGCCCGACGACAGGAGGAGCAGGCCCGACGACAGGAGGAACAGGCCCGTCGTTTGGAAGAGCAGCTCAAGCTTGACAAGGAGGAGCAGGCGCGCCGCCAGGAAGAACAGATGCTCCTCATGAAGGAACTTCACGCGTCCTTCAGGAAAGACATGAAGGAGGTGAAGGATAAGGTTGCTCAGCATGACAACCGCTTGTCAGACGCTGAAACCAGGATCAGCAAGTTTGATGACGTCATAGCTGATATGAAGCAGGAGTTGGGCAACCTTAAACTTGGAGATGGGATTGCTACTTCAGCAGCCACTACACCTTCGCCACGTGGGTTCAAAGTGCCGCCGTTCGATGGGACGTCTTCGTGGTCGGCTTACAAGATTCAGTTTGAGGCTGTCATGAAGGCGAACGGGTGGAGTAAAAATCAGGCCATGACTGCCCTCACCCTAGGCCTGCGCGACCAGGCCTTAACTGTCCTGGAAGCTCTCGGTAAGGAGGTGACTTACGAGCAGCTGCTTGAGGCGTTGGAAGCTAGGTATGGCGACGCCCACCTGGAGCACGTGTTTCGTGCGCAGTTAAGGGATCGCGTGCAACGCAGCGGTGAGAACCTGCAGCAGTGGGCCCTGGAAGTGGAGAAGCTGGTGCGAAAAGCATACCAGTCTGCACCAGCGCTCATTGAAGGGAACCTGGTGCAGGCATTCATCGACGGCATCCGCGACCTTGAGGTTAGGGCTGCAGTGAGGCTCGGGCACCACGGGACGCTTAAGGACGCCTTGGCCCATGCACTGGAGGTGGAAGCTGTGCGGCAAGATCATCGTTCCCACCGCGTCAGGGAGGTTGCAGCGGTTACAGTTCGCGATCGTGTTAAAGGATACAGCCCTAGGTGCTACGGCTGTGGTGAAAGGGGCCACCTTCGATCCAGTTGCCCTAAGCGAACTGCAGAAGGGGAAGGTAGCCGATCTCCAGAGGGCAGGGCGGCTAATAGCACCGCCCAGCAACAGCAGGGAAACGAGTAAAAGCCAGGACTGCGGGGCGGGTGCTGGCTGATGTTCAAGGAGCCCCAAGGATTTCGATCTCACAAACCCGTGACGGGAACAGCCTTATCATCAAGGGCGAGGTCAACGGGACACCATGTAAGCTGACGATAGACACTGGAGCTTCTCGCACGGTTGTCAGTTCCCAAATTATAAGTCGGCTCCTTGGGGACTCTGCATACAACCGAGAGCGTATAAATTTGGTAACAGCCACCGGTCAGCGCATACCCGTCCGAGGAGAAAGAGAGATGGAGTTGAAGCTAGGCAACAAAAGCTACCTGCATAATGTTGTTGTGGCCGATATAATGGACGAATGCATCCTGGGCTTAGACTTTATGAGGAAGAATCGTTGTGAGATCGACGTTAATCAAGGAGTTATGAAATGTGGACAAGAGGAACTTTTCATGGAAGGGGCTTTACCTGGAAATGTGTACAACCTAAAGAAGATTGTTCTTCCTCCGAGATCGGAAACGGTTGTGCCGGTTAGTCTTCCTCGGAATCCTGGGCAAACTCATCGTTGCGTACTCGTGGAAAGGGTGGACAATGACCTTCCATGGAAAGTGGCACGAACATTGGTCAGAGCCACCGACATCTCAGGAGTACGTGTGCTGAACCTTTGTGACAAGGAGCAGGTGATAGAAAAGGGCACACTGATGGGTACCTGCGAGGAAGTGGATTGGTTGCGTCGATGCCAATATCTATCAACTGGGACCCTCAGCAAGGATGCACAAACGAGAGTGACCACACTTTTAGAAGACTGTCGCAGCGCTCTGTCTCACAATGAAATGGTCAAGGCGAAGAGGATGTTACTTAAGTACACCGATGTTTTCTCTTTGAACGATGCTGACATCGGGAAGACTGGCTTAGTTCAACACAAAATAAACACGGGAGAAGAATTGCCTATCCGTCAACGGCCAAGGAGATTACCGGTAGCACGTGAAAAGGAAGTGGAAACCATGATCGAGGGAATGGCGAAGGATGGTGTTATAGAACCTTCATCCAGTCCATGGTGTTCACCGGTAGTGCTGGTAAGGAAGAAGGACGGCAGCATGCGGTTTTGTGTTGATTATCGTCGTCTGAACGACGTGACGAAGAAAGACAGCTATCCCTTGCCAAGAATTGATGACACGCTGGACATGCTTACTGGAGTAAAGTGGTTTAGCACACTAGATCTAAAAAGTGGCTACTGGCAAGTAGAAATTGACCCGAAAGACAAGGAGAAAACTGCATTTTCGACAGGAAAGGGTCTATGGCAATTTAAAGTTATGCCATTTGGATTGTGTAACGCTCCGGCAACGTTTGAAAGATTGATGGAACTGGTACTAACCGGGTTGATTGGTGATGCCTGCCTTGTCTACTTGGATGACATCATCATCGTAGGCCGTACGTTTGAAGAACATCTTCAAAACCTGGAACGCGTGCTCATGAAGATCCAGAGTGCCAACCTCAAGTTGAGTCCGAAAAAGTGTTCATTTTTCAAACGGCAAGTTAGCTTTTTGGGTTATGTTGTGTCGGAAGAAGGTATTCGCACGGATCCAGAGAAAATCGCCGCTGTCAAGGATTGGCCAATTCCAAAAGACAAGACGCAGGTCAGAGCATTTTTAGGTTTGTGCTCCTATTATCGGCGTTTTGTCGAGAACTTTGCAGATATAGCCAAACCCCTGCACAAGCTAACTGAGGAAAAGCGACATTTCTGTTGGGATGAAAGTTGCGACATCGCTTTCCAGGAGCTAAAGAACCGTCTGTGCAAAACACCTATTTTGGGGTATCCTGATATCAGCAAGGAATTTATAGTTGACACAGACGCAAGTGATATCGGACTTGGCGGTGTGTTATCTCAGCGGAATGGCGATCAAGAGGTTGTGATTGCATACTTCAGCAAGTCATTGTCGAAACCAGAGAGGAATTATTGTGTCACGAGACGGGAATTGCTTGCTGTGGTAAAGTCATTGCAACATTTTAGCAAATATCTACTGGGGCGGAAATTTCACCTACGAACTGACCATGCTGCGCTGAAATGGCTATTGCAGTTCAAAAATCCAGAAGGACAAGTTGCGAGATGGATTGAACTACTGCAGGTATACGACTTTTTGGTAGAACATCGCAGCGGAAAATCTCATGGCAACGCTGATGCACTGTCAAGAAGACCTTGCCCTGAAGACTGCAAGCATTGTACTAGGCAAGAAGGTAAAGAAGTCATACCTGTGAGGATGCTCAAGACAGACCTCAGCAACGAGTGGAAGGAAAGCCTACAACATGCTCAGCACGAAGATTCAGACATCAAGCCGATTCTGGAGTGGATGAAGGCCAGTGCTCCTAAGCCCACGTGGAGTGATGTCTCAGCAATGAGTTCAATCACAAAAAGCTATTGGGCCCAATGGGACAGCTTAGTGATTCAGGATGGAGTACTGTGCCGTAGATGGGAAAATGCCCGGGGAGACAACTGTCACTTGCAAATGGTTGTCCCTAAAGTTAAGGTACCGGATGTTTTACAGCTATACCATGATGGTTGTTCAGGAGGCCATATGGGAGTTAAACGCACTCTACTGAAAATACGGGAACGGTTTTACTGGGTCCATTGCCGTGACGATGTTGAGGACTGGTGTCGGAAATGTACAAGTTGTGCGGCTGTAAAAGGACCTCAGACTCGTAGCAGAGGTGCATTGAAATTGTACAATGTTGGTGCACCATGGGAGAGGATAGCCCTGGATGTTGCGGGACCATTTCCGGAAAGTGATAGTGGTAACAAGTATTTCATGGTTGTAATGGATTACTTCACTAAGTGGCCGGAAGTCTTCGCCATTCCAAATCAAGAAGCTTCAACAGTTGCAGATAAACTGGTTCATGAAGTCTTCTGTCGTTTTGGAGTACCCTTGGAGATTCACAGCGATCAAGGAAGGAATTTTGAGTCACAGATATTCCAGGAAACTTGCCGAGTTATGGGTACTCATAAAACAAGAACAACTTCTTACCACCCACAATCGGATGGAATGGTTGAACGATTCAATCAGACATTGGAGAGATACTTGGCAAAAGTTGAGGAAAATCGGCAACGCGATTGGGACAAGCACATACAACCGTTTTTGTTGTCATACCGAAGTGCTGTTCACGAAAGCACATCAGTGACACCAGCTTTCGCAAACTTTGGTAGAGAATTACGGCTGCCGGCAGACCTGATCACTGGAATGCCACCTGATGCCCCACGTAGTATAACCGATTATGCGAATGACTTGCGGAACAAAATGAATGACATTTATGAGCACGTCAGAGAATCGGGCCAGCAAATGTCTAACAAGATGAAAACCCGTTATGACCGCAAAATGAACAATAAAGGTTTCGATGAAGGTTCACTTGTGTGGTTGCACAATCCAGTTCGCAGTAAAGGGAAATCTCCTAAGCTTCAAGCTAAATGGGACGGGCCGTACCGGATTGTGACAAAAATCAATGACGTGACCTACCGTATACAAAAAGGTACAAGAAATGCTCCTAAAATCGTCCACGTGGATCGACTGGCGCGTTATTATGGGGCCGATAATGCTCGGGACGAGCATGTCTTAGGAGGGGGCAGTGTTACGCGCCAGAATTAATGTTGGGTACATGGCGGCATTTGCGTACTGCTAACGCCATCTAGTTTCAACCAACCAAACATTTACGTGCTGCCATCTAGTATCGAGTAGCAGATACTGGCATACTGCTGGCGCCATCTAGTATCCAGTAGCTGACATTTACGTGCTAGAACATTCTCGATGTTTTGACGGGACCTGTGTGTGCCCGAACTTTCCAGAGGTTTCCATACAGGAGGGTTCTGGAAATGACTGTCGGTATATAAAGGGCGGACATCCGGCGACGGCAGTCAGTATTGAATTGGCGATACAAACGATAACTTCGAGAGCGATCTTCGACTGCGAATTATAGTGAAGTGAAGTGTTCAGTAGTGCGATTGTGTTTTGTAATTAGTGTGTTTTAAAGTGATAATTAGTGTTGGGGATTAAAGTGTCAGTTTTGGTTGTTTAATCGGCTGTTTTTATTGTAACGAACCCCAAGCTCGTAACATTACTCTTTTTGTCTCCATATTTGAATAGGCACTAAAAACTTAAGCAGGCTAATGCTTCTGTATTGAAACACGATAATTTTAAAATCTCATAAAAAAACCTAATTTTAACGACAACATTCTTCATTAATTCATTCTTTCTTCTGCGTAAATAAAAAAACCGGCCAAGTACAAGTCGGAGTTGCTCACGAAGGGTTCCGTACCATAAGCCGAATAAAACATTGTTTCGGGAGGTACCTGTTTCGAATTCGGCGGGAGGATACGCCCGGGTGTCAACACTGCGAAGATCGCCCGGAGGACACGGTGGAGCATACGGTGGAGGTCTGCCCTGCTTGGGCGGAGCACCGCCGTGTCCTCGTCGAGGCGATCGGCGGCGGCGACCTCTCGCGTTCGGCCTTGGCTCAAGCCATGGACAGGAGCGAGGAGACATGGGAAGCAGTCACTTCCTTCTGCGAAGCAGTAATGCTAGCAAAAGAGGAAGCCGAACGCGTGAGAGAGAGGGAAACCTCACGCCCCAGCCGCCGCAACAGAAGAAGACGCCCCGGGCGTCGGGAGTCGCAGGGCGAGCGCGGACCTGCGGACGGCGAGCATTGGGTGGCTCGCCTTCTGATCAGAACCAGACCCAGGTCGACGGCGCGCTGTGTTCCACGCGCGCCTCAAAGAGCTGTCAGCACAAAAGATGCGGCCCGCTAGGGCCAGTGCCTGCTGGGGCTGTGGACTTTATTCGGAAGAGTCACCGCGGCCCTGGAACGCAAAGGGCACTAGGAGGAACACGGATGGGTTTTAGTCAGGAAGAGTCTGACACTCCCTCCTGCTTCACCCAGAGCGGGAGGAGTCATTTGATGATTTCCCATCCTTAAAAAAAATGCCGAATAAAACATGATTCTTGTATTGGGAGCCCCCTTAAATTTGTAATTTAATTTTTATTATTTGTTGTTAAAGTGGCAATAGAAATACACACTGAAAATTTCAACTGTCTACTTTTTACGGTTCTTGAGACAGACATCCGACGGATGGACGGACCGACGAACGGCGGAGGCTTAGTAATAGGGTTCCGTTGGTTACCCATCGGGAACGGAACCCTAAACTAAAAACCACCATTCACTAGGAAGACTTTACAAATGAGAAATTATAGCCTTGTAAGAACATTTCTATAAAAACTGATGCAATCTTCTTATATTATAGTCTCCTTTTATTGCTTTTCAAAATATCTCTTATGCAAAGAAAAATACCACTTTACTCTTACCACATCATATCGCACAAAGTACACACGCTAGAAAATGAATGCTTCCTTTGAGCTCGTCACAACCAATATAAGATTTAATACAAAACATTATACAGAAGCGAAGCGTGGAGGACCGAAGCACAAGGCATCGAAGCATGGCGGAGTATAAAATAATTTCATACTCCGTCAAAAGTTTCGGAGTTAAATCGAGTTTTGGGAATGTCGAACGTTTTCCGGGCCGAAGCGAATAATTCTGGTGAAATGAAAATACTTATTGGTGATTACCGCGATTAAGTTTTCATAAGCTTTTCTGGCTGTTGCTTCGTAACTTTTACGCAACTGAAGTTTAGTTTGCGAAATCCCTTCGTAAGAGTTAATTAGTTTTCCCAGTATATTTCAGAATAGTTTTAGAAGTAATAGGACTTAGGGATATTTCAATGAAGACACTTTTAGCCAAAAGCGTAAGTCATCATTAGATCTTTTTATTTTTGCTAGCCGTATTTGTACACAACTGCTGTGCAAAGGCCTCCCCTCTTCTCTTTCCTTACCACTCTATCCTGAGCGATTTCTGGTCAATTTTTATCCGCATACGTCATCAGGTCGTCACACCAGCTTCAGCACAGCCGGCCACGATGTCGACAACCTTCCTCAGGTGTACAGGAAGTCCCTCCCGGTTCATTCGTGCAACGTGGCCAGCCTACTCCTACCCCTTCCTATCATCCTAGCTGTTTTTTAGGGTTAGGGGCCAGCAGTAGCCAAAGGGTAACCAACGGAATCCTATTACTAAGCCTCCGCTGTCCGTACATCCGTCCGTCTGTCCATACGTCCGTCCGTCTTCCTTCTGTCTGTCAGCGGGCTGTATCTGAATAACCGTAATAGGTAGATGAAATTATGACAGAGTGTTTATTTGTAATGCCGTTATAACAACAAACCTAAATAATAAAAACTAAATTACAATAAAAAATAATAAAGGCTGCCACACAAGGTTTATAGTTCTTATTAAATCTATTTATACAAAAAAATAATCTAAGTAACACTGTCTCGAATACCAAATTATTAATAAAAAAAAACTATTCATGACAGATGTCCTCAAAAGCCAATCCTCTCTCAATTATTTCTATTTATAGGAAACATTAATTTCAAACGGAATATCTCCATGGTTCTTCCATGATTTTTAAAAAATATCCCGACAAGCCTTTTCATGTCCAGTGTTGCGAACAAAATGAATTCAGATGAAAAATGATTTAATGGACGATGCGGCTTGCGGCGACTTTAATATTACTTGTATTTACGTTTTGAATAAATGAATTTACTATTTCTGGAATTTTCATGATTTTCTAAAGCTATTTAACTAAATAATTATAAGAAAGAGTGTGAAATGTGATTACGAACGCTGCTACGAATTGTCTACGGCGTAGCTGACATCGATGCTACGCAGTAGCCACGCGTGCTACGCCATCAAACAAGAAGTATAATTTCACTTAAGGGTGCTCTCTGGAGAAATGCTTAAAAACAGCGTGCAGCAGAAGCAACTTTTCGTCGGCATTTACTGAGAAATTACATCTGAAAAAAAAAAATAGGTAGTAATCTACATACGTACGAGTAATTTGGTTTAGCCAGAATTTATGAATCGGTATCACATGATAAGAAAAAAAATCACCAAATCACCTCCAAATCGTTGAGATGAAACCATTTTACTCCTTCAATTTTTGACAAAAGTTTAAAAATATCTACTGCTTTGCAATACAAACGAAAATAATTTGTTTTTGTTACTTATTTAAAATATGTTATTTTTTTATAATAAGTAAAAAATGCGAGTAGCGGAGTGGCACGTAGAGAGTGCGGGAGGTGGCGGCCCTGGCGGCTCTCAGGCTCAGTATATCTGGCCCTTAGGAGCAGACTCTAGAATCAAGCACCAAGAAAAAAGATACCTAAACACCGGAACGGGAGCTGGAGTTTACTCCAATGACCTTAACATCAGAATATCCAGACCGCTAGGTAAACTCAACACCGTCTACCAGGCGGAATACGCGGGCTTCATCCTGGCGGTCCATGCCATAGAAGTCAGGAGAGTCACGGATACCTACATTTGCATACTCTCCGACAGCGCCTCAGTCCTTCAATCAATGCGCTAGAACGCATCACGGTGACCAACCGCAACACTGTGACGCTGCTGTGAATAAAAGGACACAGCGAATCACTAGGAATTGACGCGGCGTATGATCTGACTGATCCCCTCCTGATGGTGTGGCTGTTGGACCCGAACCCATAGTACCACTCCCCTTCGTCCAACTGCGCACATGGCTACAAGAACACACCCACAAACAAGCGGAACGCTGGTGAGCCTTGGCACCAGACTGCAGGCAGTCCAGGGAGGCTATGCCATCCCTAAACAGGAAACTGACCAGGCGCTTTTTGCGACTGGATAGGGGTAGCCTGCGAATGGTGGCGGGGACTATCACCGGGCACTGCTCATTGAACAAACACTTACACACGATAGGTATCACGGAATGTCCTTTATGCAGAGCATGCATGGAGGAGGAAACGGTATCGCACGTACTCCTTGAGTGCATAGACGTTACCGAAATACGGAGTCAAACAATAGGGACACAGAACTTGCTTACAGATGTTCTGAACACACCGGGAAAACTGATCTGTTTCTGGAAGGAGGTTGGCTGGTTGAAGTAACGGCCGCCATAGCTCACACACAATGGTCCAACATCAGGACTAAGTGCTAAATACCTAGATAGATAGATAGTGGCGCGTAGAAGTATAGTTAGTTCCGTTTATATATACAAGGTCATTGGCATGTATCATCATCATCATAATACAAGCCTTAAAATGCTCAATACTCATAGAGATTTGTCGGAATCCTTGTGCAAACACGTGTAAACAACGAGTTATGAGTGCGATTCAAACATAAAAATACGTCAGTGTAAGAAAAAAGTATTTCATAAAAAAATCTTGAAAAAACAAAAACCTAAAACTTATAAACCTGTTCACTCAAAAATAAACCGCTTACGCTTGTTTACACAAAATTCCGAGTTTCCTTTCTCAGTAAAACAGTGTGAAAACAACTTATATCAAAGCCGTGTTTGCCCAAATCAAAGTGTAGCCGGACCCTTTGTCAACGCGCGGCGATACTACACACATAACTCATATAGGACAGGAAGAGGACCCCGTGCTCGTTTGCAACATGGAGTGAAGAGGAAATGGACTGACCATTAAACTTCTTCTTCTTATCGTGTGGGCAGTAAGGTCTAACGACCCCACACACCCTAGTGTCAGACTTTCTAAACCGCCTCAAGGACCTCTGACATGGTTTATTTGACGACCGCCATTTGGCGGCCGGGACCAACGGCTTATACGTGCCTTTCGAAGCACGGAATCATCTTTTTTATCAAACAATCAGGTAATTCAAACCTGCAATGTCCTTACCAAACTGGAAAACAACTTTACAAAGTGGTTTTTCCCGTGGGAATCGAACCCACGACCACCGGGTCACAAGGCAAACGCCTTAACCACTCGACCACAGAGACATTAAACTTTGATCCACACATGTCAGGCCTGTGCCCGGTTTCGTCCAGCCAAGGTACGTCAAACTCCGATAGGACCTAAAAAATATTGGTGCTTAAATTTTAAATGAACTCGTTATGTTTCACATGTAGAAGTACGCGTCGTGATACGTACATGCCAAACCATGTTCCGTACACCTCCCGGTTACGGCCGATATATGTGGTTTATGTGGAATAACGTTTACTGAGCAAATTAAAGTATATTGCTATGAGGATGTTTTGGCGCCTAAATGTCATCGACAGTTTTACAATTTTAGTGGCTGTGTTTGTTTCTAAATGTGCAAATGCTAGCAATTACACAAAATAAGCAACATTCTCCTAAAAACGTTTTCAATGTACATACTCTTACTACACCATATTTTAACTCAACCCTTTCTAACGAATTATCTGGTATTTTGGTACTACCTAGCAAAGCACAGATGGTACTCATCTAAACAAAGACGATAATCGTCACAACATCACCAAAAACGAACAATGGATTCGTTCTAGTACTCCATTTCCTACCACCTCGCGTTCACTAAGATACGTAAGAGCGGCTCTATGTGAGCTCATACCCTCAGGAGATGGAATAAAAATTGATTTTTTTAGTCACGTACTGCAAAGGGCCGGGGGCATGAATTGTGGGCCTTTTCCTGTTTGCCCTTTATGGGGTTTTACCACTAAGGTTCTTTTTAATCAAAAACTCCTCCTTTGGATTCAGGTCGGTAGGCTAAGGATACAAAAGATTAAAAACCGGTAAAATGCGAGTCAGACTCGCATGCAAAAGTTACCAAACGAATGTTATATTTGTTTTGTAATCCATAGGCGTCTTATAAGTTATCTTGCAATCTGTAAGTAAAGAACTGTTTTCAGACTTCCTTTTTAGGGTTCCGTATCCAAAGGGTAACCAGCGGAACCCTATTACTAAGCCTCCGCTGTCCGTCCGTCCGTCCGTAATTAATTATATATTTTTTTATAAATTTATCATATATTTTCTTAAATTACCTGATTACTGATAAATTATAAAGCGATCTATGGTCACGCCTGTGCATAAGGGGGGGGACCGGAACGATGTCAATAACTATCGGCCTATATCGGTTATATCATGCATCGCAAAAATTTTAGAAAAATTACTAAATAACAGATTAATTAGTTACCTTAATAAACATAATATTTTATCTTCCTCGCAGTATGGGTTCAGAAGGGGTCTATCTACACAAGACGCTGCGAAGGCATTAACTGGCGATATAGTCAATAATGTAGATAAAGGACTGAAATGTCTTACAGTTTTCTTAGACTTAAAAAAGGCATTTGACACCGTTTCTGTCCCCATCCTTCTGCACAGACTCGAATCAATCGGCATAAGAGGTACGGCTCTTTCTCTTTTTGGTAGTTACCTATCAAACCGAAAACAGCAAGTTAGAGTTGGAAACCTCACTAGTGATGAAAAAATTGTATGTTTTGGAGTACCCCAGGGAAGTGTGCTTGCCCCGACGCTGTTCCTGATTTATATAAACGAGTTGTGTAATATTGGGAACAGCGGCGGACGAATTTTTTCATATGCAGATGATACAGCGGTAGTTTTCACTGGTGATTCTTGGGCTACCGTGCGTGCTGCTGGTGAACGTGGACTAGCGGTAATAGCAAGTTGGTTACATGCTAATCTTTTAACCCTCAACGTAGCCAAAACTAACTACATCTGCTTTACTCCAAATCAGAGGACACAGCCAGGTGCTGATTTTGGGATCGTGATCCATGAGTGTGCAACCTCTCAGCATCCTTGTAATTGTCTACGCATACAGCGAGTCAATTTCATTAAATATCTTGGTGTAACAGTTGACCAAAGACTGTCCTGGCACACCCATATTGAAAATACCATGGCCAGGGTCAGAAAACTTATATGGATTTTTAAAACGTTACGACATGTGATGCCACCGTTGCTACTAAACAAAATCTACACTGCCCTGGCACAATCGGTTATCACATATTGTATACCGCTCTGGGGAGGGGCCACCAAGACCAAATTTCTAGACCTAGAAAGGGCTCAAAGGTCTCTCATTAAAGTTATGTACTTTAAACCCTTTCGTTACTCCACAGACAACCTTTACAAGTTAAGTAATCTTCTTACTGTAAGGAAATTATACGTATTGAACATAACCATACATCTGCACAAGACCCTTTCTTTTGATCTATCTAAGCTCGATAAAAGACGCAAGGACATTGTGGCCCATTCCACTCCGGTCCATACGGTATTTGCTAGGCGTCAGTATAACACTCAATCTACCTATATTTATAATAAATTGAACCATATATTGAATATTTACCCCATGTTGCGGTATGAATGCAAACATACTCTATCGGAATGGTTAAAATCACAAACATACGATGAAATTGAACTATTATTAACCAGAATATGCTAAAGTAAGCACCCAAATCTTAACATACATCAACCGATCTATCATTAACACATCCATGTACTCACACCCATACACCACTCACACCCATCTCCCACTCACACACACACACACACACACACACACACACACACACACACAACCACACTCACACCCCACACACACACACTCACACCCCACACCAATTTATTGTAATCATCCTAGAACCTTTATTTTAATTTTCATTTACTTTTAATTTTGTCTCAACAGTTTAAATTGTAACCCATGGGAAGTTGCGAGGTAACCCCATCACAAGTATCCTTATAACTTACTGGGGTTGCCTCAATTTTGTGCTGTAGAACAATTGTATGAGAAACAATAAAAACTTTTTATTTTTTATTTATTATTATTATAATTATTAAAAAATTCACAGTGTTATAGGTTAGTGTCCACCATGAATAAATTGCAAATCTATTTAGTTCGTCAGTATGAGTATTGAAAAATAATGGACACGTATTTTTTGTTTTTGTAAATAAATAAATATTGACAAACATAAAACGCATCCAAACTCGTGACGTCAGAACGCACTAAAAATTATACCACGGCGTGACGTATTGAGAACTCTATAAGCGTCGTATCTTCGTCAATTTTGGTTTACGTAACAAAAGAAAAAAAAACAATATATTTAAGTCAAATATATTTTGATAATCTAACTGACGGACTAATTGGTTTTTTTCCGTGGACAAGCCTATTGTGTTTCCTCACTAGAAAATAAAGTTGCAGTTAGGGTTTAGGTGTGTCCAGTTGATGGTATTTATTAGGTAGACTCGCTCTTTTATTTTTATGGGCCCCATACATTGTCAAACTTCTGAAATTAATGTAGAGGTAGGTGAACTATGCAATAACACCTGGGTGAAGGCGACCTTAATACAAGCGTGAATTCTATTTATTTATATTACGCATGATTTCAGCAAAAAAACATCGGCCAGGTGCGAGTCGGACTCGCACACGAAAGGTTCCGTACCATAAACCTTAATTTTTGTTGTTATAGTGGCAATAGAAATACACAATCTGTGCAAATTTCAACTGTCTACCTATTACGGTTCTTGAGATACAACCCGCTGATAGACGGACGGGCGGACGGACGGACAGCGGAGGCTTAGTAATAGGGTTCTATTGGTTACCCTTAAGTCGTATGGTGTCGGCCGGTGCCGTATGGTGCCGTAAAAGAATAATCACTTCCCGTGGGTGTCGTAAGAGGCGACTAAGGGACTCTCCAGAGAATGGGCAGCAGCGTTCTCTGTAAAACTCAACACCATACCCTGCGATCGCCAACCCGCTAGCCAAGCGTGGCGATTATGGCAAACCCCCCATTTTGGGGGAGGCCTATGTCCAGCAGTGGACATCTTACGGCTGATATGATGATGATGATAATGGTTCCCTTTGGGTACGGAACCCTAAAAACAGACATAATAGGTAGCCCTTCAGTCATTTTAATAATAATGAAAGGTCAAGAACCAACTTTTTAATTGAGTTTTCATATATAACTTTTAATTGATTTGAAATGTATTGTACTTTTCAATGAGGAAAGTTTTCGACGAAATAAAAAGCTCAGGGAAAAAGGTCATATTATAGGTATTGTTAACAGACCTCCTCATTACGAGTTATTTCAGAACATACAATTGGAAAGGAGAGGATTTTTTGCATAAATCCTTCGAGGAAAGTCTGAAGGGAAAATTAAAACTAAGGTACAGATTCTTAGTATTTCGGTATTATAAAAAACTGGTCAAGTGCGAGTTGAAAAATGAATTCCGTAGAGCAAACTGATAAAATATCTTTATTTATTACTAGTGGACGTCACGCGGTTTCACCCGCGTAGTTTCCGTTCCCGTAGGAATACGGGGATAAAATATAGCCTATGTTACTCCCTGATAATGTAGCTATCCATTGCTGAAAGAATTTTTCAAATCGGTCCAGGAGTTTCGAAGCCTATTCGTTTCAAACAAACAAACAAACAAACAAATCTTTCCTTTTTATAATATTATATATATAGTGTAGATTAACTTTAATTTTTTTGTTTAGCGGCAATTTAAATACACACTCTGACTTGAACTGTCTAGCAATGATGGTTCATGAAATAACAGTCCGCTAACAGAAATATGGACCGGACGGAGAGCGGAGGTTTTTGTAAAAAGATTCCGTAGGTTACACTTTACTTTACGTACGGAACGCTAAAAACCCAAAACTTTCTTAATTAAAACTACTCTAGCCTTACTGACATTCGCAAATTACTTTACAAACAAAATATTTTATTAAAAACAAAATCAACAATCTTTATCTAAATTAGCATAAAAATGCCATGACAAGCTCCAGGATCTCCGAATAATGAAAACCCGAATCTTGGAAAAAAAATAAATACGGTTCGAAGTCTATGCAGAAAGAATACCAATTTGTTCGGGAAACTTCGGCTAACTACGGGGAACATCGGTCTTGGTATCACAACATAAGTCATTATAACTTTTGCTGATGAATATAGACAGGAACTATATTTGGCGCTGTCTTGGCAAAGTTCAGCAAAAGATTATGTTATTAATACTGATATCCGGATTCATTTAATGTGAAGGAAAGTGAATACGGAAGTTTCAAAGTCAATTCTGTTTTTGGGAGGCTAAGGTTGACTGTCCACTGGAGCGGAGAAATATTAAGCAATGGACTTGCATAAAATCTCAGTGACTGACGCAAAGCGGAGATTCTATGCAATTCCATTGATAATAATATTTAAGTTGATAAGAGCCCCTTTAATTTTCAGCCTATTTTTATTTTTTTATTTGTTTTTATAGCAGCAATAGAAATACACAAACTCTGTGAAAATTTGAATTGTACCTATTTATTACCTTCACGCAGCTAAGACCTGTTTGGCAGTCACGGAAACTGACCCGAAGAATTAAACTCAAAATTTTCGGGTCTAATGTCAAATCCGTGCTGCTCTACGGGTGTGAAACGTGGAAGGTGACAAACGAAATCTCACGCCAAATCCAGGTCTTTGTCAACCGATGTCTTCGTCGCATACTCGGAATTTACTGGCCTGAGACCATCTCTAACGTAGAGCTGTTAGAGAAATGCCACGAGAGCCCGATTGACCGCCAGATTAAGCGCTGTAAGTGGAGGTGGATGGGTCACACGCTCCAAAGGGATCCCGATCACATTCCCAGACAGGTTATGGACTGGAATCCTCAAGGGAAAAGGAAATGTGGCCGTCCCCGTCAAACCTACGCGACACACCGTGTTGGCAGAAGCGACGAGCATCGGAATGACGTGGAGCGAGGTGACCGCAAGACCGTTCGCAATGGAAGTCTACTGCGGACGCCCTCTGCCCCAGCTAGGGGACATAGGATCTAAAGTCAAGTCACGTATTGCGGTTCTACATTGAAAAATGTAGGTTTATTTGAAATAAATGCTTTAAATCTAATTAAAACGAAGTTATGTACAAACGCGTATTATAACAAAATAAATCATTGGGCATCAAAAAATAATCCACATCGCTGTCAATGGTAAAAGTGCCCAGAACACTAGCAACATTGCCGCGTTGAATGGCAATTCTGATTTTTTGGCCGAAGAAAAGCCGAGCCCGCTGATCATGTGAACAGCCGACAAGTTGTTTGCTAATATCCCGAAAGACTCGATGCGCACTCGGACCCCATTACGGTTCTTGAGATACAGCCCGCTGACAGATAAACAAACAGTCGGACGGAAAGATAGACAGCGGAGGTTTAGTAATAGGGTTCCAATGCTTACACTTCGGGTACGGAAATCTAAAAAGGAGTCCTCCTCAAGACTGTTATTCGAATCTGTACGAGTATACTCCTCCAAAATGGTAAATCAAGGATTTATTTTGAATCATCGAGATACAAATATTCCACAAAAATTGAAAACACTCCGTTTTTGGAGAGAAATGAAACTATAATAAATAATAATAAATAATAATAAATAACGTTCATTGGTTCAAATAAAATTTGTTAACAACATGAACACTGTCACTGAAACTAGGTAGGTACCTGTGCTATATGCAACAGTAACAATTCGTGGTTGATCTATTTACTTAAAAAATAGTTTTGTGCAACACTCCGTTATTATTATAATAAATTAATAATGAAGGATTGTTATTATTAATTAATGTGAACGACTATCGTCGCATCTCAAATTAAACGCAAGTCAAATGAAGAAAATATCTGTTAAAAATTCATTCATCCAATCACATCATCTATCACGAGTTCCTTATACAATATGTCACATTAATATTCGTTCCTGAAGCATGTCCTAATTTGCGAACATTCCACAGGGTTCAGTATATTTGTCTATACGTCAAAACCGAAGGTGTTAACGTACACACATACCAATAGCCAGGCAACGACCGATAAATCGAACCGTGTGGCTTGGCTTGGTGACCTCCCCGAATTGCGTTGCGGTTGTGCGACGAACGTGGCCGAAATTAAGATGATGCGTAACAACAGGATGGGGGTCTTATTGTGATTCCAGTTTATTTTTAATGGTCGTAGAGAAGATTGCAGTATACAAAGATGAAAGTCAAGATTGGGATGTCTTTTGATGTTTTTAATAGCGTAGTAGTTTTGATATTGATTCCTTGAACGCGGACGCAATTTTTTCTTTATTTTACCTAACTGCGCCAGAAGGAGAGTAATATGTACGTATAGTTCTTTGGCATGTTCTATAACCTTAACGGCCTGATGGATTTTAGCTTGAGAAGTGTCGTTAAATTCGTCTTGATTGTGAGTGACACTGGGTATTTAAAAAAAAAAAATAGCCGATGTTTAGGTGCCATATTGTGTCTTTGAAAAAAATCATCAAAAACTGAGTATCAAAATAAAAGGCTTGAGGAGACGATGCCAAAAATGTAACTCATTCATTTTACTTTCACACTGGTTAGAACTGAGTGACTTGTTTGGAACATTTTAGTTGTTTTTAACAAAGTATTTTTTTTCCGCAAAAGTCCAGACTCAAGATTCGCCAACGGGCTATGGAACGCATCATGATAGGTGTTAAGCGAACAGATCGGGTTAGAAACACCACCCTGCGCTCCATAACTAAAGTCATAGATGTCAGAGAAAAAACAGCCAGGCTGAAGTGGGAGTGGGCTGGCCACGTCGCATGAATGAACCCGGAGAGGTGGCCGAAGATCGTCACTCACTGGACGCCTGAAAAAGGACGTTGTCGTCGAGGTCGATCGCGGCGAAGGTGGTGTGACGATCTCATTATATTTGCAGGACAAGATTGGCCAAAGATCGCCCAAGACCGAGAGATTTGAAAGGAGGAGGTCTTTAACCAGCATTGGGACACGATAGCAGGCAAACAATTTTTTTTTTTTTTCGATGAACGTGTCTGGAACATACTGAGTGGTTGGGGGTTTTTTCAAAAGAGATACCGCGGCCTTAGAACGCACAAGGCATTTGAAGGAAAACGGGTGGGTTTTAGTCGGTAGAGTCTAACACCGCCTGTTTCTATCGCTCCACCTAAAATGATCTCTTTCTGATGCAGCTGGTGGCATTTATTTTCGTTCAATAACAGTATTGATACTCACATAACTATGTCACGACTTACCTCACGGTGGATCTTTTTTTTGTATATATTCATAGCCCATTGTCACTTCGGCACTTAAAACGAATGTGCATTATTATGTACGTTCATAATATTCTGCCGTTTCCGGCGTACAAATATAGTTAGCAAAATTATGGGTTATCATTACATTATTACATACATATCATGTTTCGTGTAATATACACACTGCGTGCGTTAGGCCGGCACTTGGCCTGGCAAACTACCGTGCGCCTAGACCCTCTTTCTGCATCAGACTGGTAATTAAACAGTATTCGTGTCTTAAATAGTATCTATCAATAAATAACAAATCATACACCCCGTGCCTCTTAAAATGGTGTATGTTTATGTTATGTAGAATGTTGGATGAACTGAATTTAACAAGATTGGTTTAAAATACAATTTCCTATTATTTCACTCAAAAATCTCACGAAAAATATTCTTCAAGGGTCTCGCCCATTAAAAGTAACGAAGTCAATTATACCCTTGTCCCGCTTCCTCGAACATTCTGAGGTAAGGACGTAATGGACCCCAATACGGTGAAAATGCTAATTCAGTGAACTGTAAATGGGGGCGTTAGGGTGTTTAGTATGGTGTCTTATAGAATTTCCTCTTGTTTTTTATGTGAATGAGAGTTTAAATCCAACTGGTTTTGGTTTGTTAAGGTTCGTATCAGTGACACAAAGAATTATGACTGGACCTGAGGCTTCACGCAAATTGCTATTTGCTCGACGATTAGGCTAGTTTCCACCATCAATAAATTGCAATTCTATTTAGCCCGTCAGTAAGAGTATTAAAAATTAATGGACACGTATTTTTTTTTTGTAAATCAATAAATATGGACAAAGATAAAACGCATCAAAACTCGGGAGTGGAGCTCGTGACATCAGAACGCACAAAAAATTATACCACGGCGTGATGTATTAAGAATTTTAAAAGCGTCGTATCTTCGTCAATTTTGCTTTACGTAACAAAAGAAAAAAACGGGTCAAATATATTTTGATAATCTAACTGACGGACTAATTAGATTTTTTCAGTGGACAAGCCTATTGTCAAAATATATGACACTAGTGGACGTCACGTGGTTTTACCGTTCCCGTTCCCGTGGGAGTACGGAAATAATATATATATTACTCCCTGATAATGTAACTATCCAATGCTAAAAGAATTTTTCAAATCGGTCTAGTAGTTTCGGAGCTTATTCAATTCAAACAAACAAATCTTTCCTCTTTATACGAGTAATATTAGTGTAGATTGATCCAATGCATTGATCACGAGAAATTTCAACGTATGTCAACCCTATTAATTTTTGACATTTTAACGCGAATGTCACCTGTCTAGATTTTCTAAAAAAGTGGTGTAAATAGCTGTAGAAACTAGTGGCCGACTTCTTCTTTAGTTAGAGCATCTCCAATGGCAAATACTGTTATAACCAGGCCCATGATAAAGCCATAAATTCATACTGATGTTTAATAACGCCATCTATTTTTTATTTAGACAATTTTTTTAAATAAATATTTAAAAATACTGACGTTTTTAACTTTTTTTTTATAATTTTTCCTAGATAAAAAAAGAAAGAAAGAGTTAAAAAAAAATACTTTTTCTTTCTTGTGAAGAAAGTGTTAAATTTATTTAGCACATTCATGAAACACGCACGGAACATAGAAATAAAACATAAAAGGTATGCCAGAAACTAGTGCGTGCCTCACAGTTGCACTAAAAAGGTCCATTTTAGCGATATGACAGGCTGACTGTTTCATTTAAGGAACAAAAGTCATGTAAACTAGTTCAATAAACTGCACTAAGTTTTCTTTTACTAACAATAGGAATTTCTCCTAGGTTCTGAGTTGTAAAACTGTATTGAGTACCGAGAAGCCGACGTGCTTTGCCTAAGAAAAATATGATACCGCACAAAGGTACAGGCAACATCTTTAGATAACTCAAGATAACTAGGCCACGCGCAGTGTAGGGTTCCGTAGTTGCATGTCACAATTGAATACTTTTTATTTAAGGATGGGAAATCATCAAATGACTCCTCCCGCTCTGGGTGAAGCAGAAGGAAGTGTCAGACTCTTATTGACTAATACCCATTCGTGTTCCTCCTAGTGCTCTTAGCGTTCCAGAGCTGCGGTGACTCTTTCGAACAAATTCCGCCACACAATTGAATACTTGGAACTTTAAGTTTGATTCTATAATAGAACTATTTTTACGTAACTAACAACTTTATTTAACTAATTTTTAATGTTATTTGTACGAAATTTTCTGTCTCCAAATACATTTTTTAGGTTACGCGTTAACTTGTTAAGCCTACTTAGCTGTGATAGTTTTCCTTTAAGGCCGGGCCCGACAGTCCCACACGTGGGACGGCGGCTATTGTCTTTTAATTTTGCAAGGCCTGACGGGATTTGTTATAATATTATAACAAATGCCATTAGGCATTGCAAAATTTAATTTTAGAAATTGTTGTTTAAGAAATTGTTGAATTAGAATTTTTTTCTTCCAGCTGGCATAGGGGAGGACACTTGACTCTTACAAAAAATTAGCACTTATAGCTTAATATTGCCTTGTCTGTAAAAATGTTTTTCGTAAACCCTCAATACTTTTAAATGAACTAACCATGGGATAGACGAAAAAAAACTCATTGTCACTTTACGGACACACATGGCAAAACTATAACTTTCCTTTTTACTACGGAACCCTAAAGACAAAACTGAAAAGCAACACATACCCTCACATCCCAATGACTTTCAGTAACCGAACACCAAAATAATAAAGCCAGGGAAACTACCAAGTCACTGAATGACAAAATACAAGTCACGGTGGGACGCCTTGGTATGCACAATGGGACAAGCAAGGGTCTAACAGGGGTCGTAGTTGAAAAAGTAACCTGCCCCTAAGTTCGGAGACGAGCAATATTGGGCGCGGAGATATTTGGATGGGGTTATGTAAGATGGACACAGTGAATAAATTGAAAATAATATCCTAATAGTAGATTATGTACTGAGGGAATAAAGTAGTGTCTGATGTCACGGGCGTTTAAAACTTGGAAGCCGAGCGAGGCAACGGAGCGAGGAAGCGGAAAAAGCCTGACGCCTGCTGAATACTCGTCGCGTGAAGTCGGCCTAGCTTCGCACAGTCCGCAACTCCGCTCCGCACTGACTCACTGGACAGACACAGTCTGCAACTCCGATCCGCATAACTGAGGGAGTTATGCGGATCGGAGTCACGGACTGTGTCTCCGCTCCGCTGCTTTGAGACAGGCAGCCCAAAGGTCAGTCTTTTTCAATTTACGCTGAAGTTTATTGACCTTTAATTCACATCAAGTTATTTATACAACTATTCTATACTATAGGTACATCTAGGCTTACATGTTTTGTTTTTTTATCGTAGGCACAATATTATTAAATTTCATTATATACAACATGTAACAGAATAAACGCAATACCTCTTAAGGGGTGGACTCATCATTATGAACAACTTTCACTATGGGACCAACACTGAAATCGCGAAAATACGTTTCTGTGAGCATAACTCGACAAAATGTACTGCACAGCTGATTTTTTTTCGCGATTTCGGGGGTGGTCCCATAGTAAGAGTTTTAATATTAATATTAATATCTTTATTCGTTCCAAAATTAGTTCAATACATATACAACATATTATTTCAGCAGATTTAAACACTAAAAAAAAACAATATATCTCTGGCCCCCACACTAGGATTCCCTGTGTCGTGGGGGTCCAGTCCTTCCGTACGATTAAAAGTATACCTATAAAAGTAATGCATTTGTTGTATATAATATGTGTGTGTGTCACGAGGGTGTGTTATGGTACACACCATAACACACCCTCGTGTGTGTGTGCGTGAGTTGTTCATAATGATGATTACAATGACCCCTTAAGAGGTATTGCGTTTATTCTGTTACATGTTGTAGAGCTTTACCTTTTCGTGCATCTGACTTAAAAATAATACTAAATATTTGACTAGTTTCAAAAAAAATCAATAGCAAAAAACGACTGAGTTCCAAACAATCGCAAAAAACGATTTAAGAGTTCCAAACAATTCATTTTTCAAGCAGTCTGGTGTTATTTAAATCAGATCAGTCACAGATTTGAGCGCCCTCAAGTGCTTCCGATTACTTGATGAGTGACGTCAAACGCTGTTGTCTCTGTTTATGATAATCATCATCATTTTTATTTTTAAGGTTCCGAACAAAAAACGGATCCCTTATAAGATCACTCGGGTGTCTGTCTGTCCGTCTGTCACAGCCAGTTTTCTCCGGGTCTTCTGGACCGATTCTGTTGAAATTTGGCACACATATGGACTTCTATGACCCAAACATGGACCCATTTCGTAAATTTTTAGTACAGGAGTCATGTTTAGAGGTCAAACTAGAAAATAAAAAAAAAGGTTTTTTGAACAATATCGTGTGACATATCAAATGAAAACTTTCATATTTTTTAAAATAAATGGTTTTGAAGTTTTTCAAGAAATTAGACGAAAAATGACCCTTATCTCCGAAACTACTGAGCCTAAAATTTTGAAAAAATGGAGATAATAGATCTTTACTTATAGATTACAGGAAAACCTAAAAGAAGTCTATAGTGTCAAAAAAATAAAATTCGTTCGGAACCCTTAGCACGCGAGTCCGACTCGCACTTGGCCAGTTTTTGTATGTTACTAACACTATTATGGATATTTGTGTCCGAAATAAAGCTGTTACTTGTATTGTTGTATTCACATAGATTTAAAAACGCACACGTTCAGATTTTTTTAACTAAGGTTTAGATCTTCTCTCTAGGACTGAGCCCTAATACCCTGTTGCAACAAAAGTCCACCATTAAATAAATCAATCGAGAAATGTACCGTGTAATGCAACTTTAAATGTTGTTGAAAAACCACAGTCTTGGACTACTAACTTACAAGACCAGTTAATTTTTTGCGACTGCTTTTTAGGCACACGTTTGACCACTATCTCACCTAGTGGTAAGCGATGATGCGGTCGAAGACACATCACTATTGACTTAAAGACTCCCAAACTCCCTTTTAAGGGTTCCATACCCAAAAGGGTAACCAACGGAACCCTATTACTAAGCCTCCGCTGTCCGTCCGGCCGTCCGTCTGTTTGCCAGCGGGCTGTATCTTAGGAACTGTAATAGATAGACAGTTGAAATTTATACTGAGTGTATATTTCTATTGCCGCTATAAAAACAAATAATAAAAATTATATTAAATTAAAAATTAAAGGTCCAACCTTTAATTTAATATAATCTTTAATTATTATTATTTATTCATTTGTTTTGACTACAAAGGTCCAATTGTTAGTTAAATAAAAAACACAAGAAAAACCTTAATCTACGGGTTAGTAACTTAACTAGAAACACACAAAACACACAAACAAAAACTTATACATTTATGAGCGACAAGGTTGCCCTTGTCGCACCAATATATTTATAAAATGCCTCAGCATTGGGGCCCCCATTAATTTAAGCCCCCTTTTATTTTTAATTTAATCAAATTACAAGAAATTAAACTTTTTCGGTTTATGGAACGGAACCCTTAGTGTGAGAATCCGACTCGCACTTGGCCGGTTTTTTTAGTTATAAGACAATATTGCTAAGAAAAGGCCGAATCAACAAAAATAAAAATACAGAAATCGTAACCCGCTACCACATAACACCACTCCTATATGACATTCCGTTGACTAAGCAGGAGATAGGCATCCCGCGTGAATATTTATGTCCCAACACTAACTTGTGAGGATGTACGATATTCTATATTATTCTTATTTACGACTGCCGCCTTTTCTAATAAAATCTTATATAAGTACTCACTTTAGAGATTGAGCAAAACATTGTTAACGAAAGTGTTTTTTATATTATTTTTCCCAATGGATTCCGTCTACGTATTGTTTAATAAAAGTCGCTACATTTTCACAGCCAATAAAATCTAACCTAAAATAAAAAATACTCATAACACTTTAACGTATAAAACAATAAAAAAAACTTTTCCACAAAAAAAATACAACCGACTTCCAAAGAAAAAAACACTACAAAGTATAAAATAACTTAAATTTCGTCGGTTGTTTTTGGTTATTTCTTCGTATTTTTACACCGACTTCTGAAATTTAAATTATTTTATACTTTGTGGTGTTTTTTTGTTTGGAAGTCGGTTATGTTTTTTGTGTTTTTTTTTCATTTTTTAGTGGTATAGGATACCACCTAACACCACTGAAATGTCGCAGGAAAGCAAAATTTGCAATTTCGTTTACTTGGATGACAAACCAAATACGTCATCTAAGTAAACGAATTCCAGTTATTTTGATTTAAAAGCCAAATTACTAAAAACTAAAAACCGATTTTGATATATTTGAAAAAAAAAAAATGGGACCAATCGAGGAGTAAATCCTTTCTCATAAAACAAGAATTTTTCAAATTGGTTCATAAATGACGGAACAAACATAAAAAACTCGCCAAGTGCGAGTCGGACTCGCACACGAAGGCTTCCGTACCATAAACCTTAATTTTTATTATTTGGTGTTATAGCGGCAACAGAAATACACAATCTGTGAAAATTTCAATTGTCTAACTATTACGGTTCTTGAGATACAGCCCGCTGACAAACAGACGGACGGACAGACGGACAGCGGAGGCTTAGTTTCTGGGTTCCGTTGGATACCCTTTTGGTACGGAATCCTAAAAAAATACTACCGAATTGAGAACCTCCTCTTTTTTGGGAAATCGGTTAAAAATAGTTCAGAGGGAAGACAGAGTGGTCTTTCATTTTTTATAAAAAAAAAAAACTTAAAATTGCTCGCTTTAATGCGCGCCACACGCGTTCAAGTAATTCGAACAAACAGGCAAATACAAACAGTTTCATCAAACTGGCATAAGTGTCTGTGGGAAATTTTGATAAAAATGAGTCGTCAAATGGCAGTATGGAAGGTATGCGGTACAGAGAGTAAAGTCCCGCAAACTTCCATTTGAAAAGGGAGGACCCTCCAACCGGACAGTTATTGAGTCCGGTGTGGGCAACTGCCCGATTGTTGTTATTCGGACTTATGTATATGTTCAAATCGCACGGTAAACTCTGCTTGCGCGATGCAGGATTTCGACGTAGTAGTTCGCTTCTAGTTGGATAGATGGCGTCGCGTTTCTTTTTGTTGTGATGTAGATTTGCTCCGTTGGTTTTCTAGTGGCGGCATTGATGCCGCTACAGCATGAAGAAATTCGAAATTTCATACTCCCTCCAAATTACTTGAACGTATGGCCTGCACTATCCTCTGATCTCACTATCGAAGAGTTTGTAACTAGGTATCTTGCGTATGCCTACAAAGTTTAATTGAATCTTGGAAATTATTGAACTGATTTTACTAACTTTCTATAGTTACTTTCAAACACCATCGCTTTTCGAAAAAACGACTAAAGGAATCTTCAAAACCTAGGTACCAATAACCAATTCTAAACCATTTAAAAAATTCCATCTATCGCCCATCTGAAATAGCTGAGGCTGCAAGACATTACATTGGCCATAAAACCAATGTTTTAGGTTCGTCGTCCACTGCGATGCTATGAATAGGTAATAGCCGGAACTAACACAGCGACCGATTCAATTGCTTCCCAATCGGATTCCGGATCGGTTTGCCGCCGTTCGATGACATTGAACAAAGAGGTAAAGAAGTCCGGCTTTGTACATCATCGTCATCATCGTTCTTTGCCAATATGTACCTTAATTTGAAGTCGGCGCAATACTGACATGGCGCATTACTGGCATGGCGCAATATTGGCATGGCGCAATACTGGCATGGTGCAATACTGGCATGGCGCATTACTGGCATGGCGCAATAATGGCATGGCGCAATACTAGTATGGCGCAATATAATTTCTTAATACATATATTTCCATGAGTACAATTACTGCTGCGTTGGATTCGCGCTTGCAAGCAAGACTACTGATCGTGGGGTCCGGGGTTCGATTTCCAGGTCGGGCAAAAGTGTTATTGGGTATTTAAGATTTTCTCTGTGACTGCCCGGACTTTGGGTTTTGGTGATGTGGACACCCTTGCAATCCTGTGCCAGATATCTCTCCGGTTGCGTAGGATTGCCGTCGATCTCAAAAAAATGTCGGTTACGAATACGCTTACAGTCACTGCTCGCGAAGCGTGTCTATGTGTGCGTGCATTTTCGCTGGTTGTATGGAGCCGACCTTCTGTATACTATATTTTGTGGCAACAGTTTGCATCCCTGTGGGAGGAAACGATTGTAAGGAATCGAGTTCAGATGACATAATTTTGTTTTGAAGTTGGTAATTCCGTCTCGTTATGTGGTAAGGATTTACAGTGGTGCAAATGCAATTCTGGTGATAGTACTTTAAATTGGTATTATTCTGCAGTTAACAGTTCTGATTATGAAAATACTCAAGTGACGGGAATTGTATTTGGATGATGATAACTAGATAGAATGGATAATATCAGTCAGCAGCTGGCATCCGTAAGGACGACAAAGGTGTGCCTATGGAACACCCACATTTTGGTATGTTAAAAGTCCACTCTAGTGAGCCTATAGCCAACAACTGTTTCCAAAACTAGACTCTCGACTGCTACTGAAACACTTTTCCTAGATTTTACTGCGACTCGAGAATCGATAGGGCTAGTCTCGACATACTTACCGATCGCCTAGCGACCGGATTCAATAAAGTCACCCGTACACAGTCAATTTCGAACGCATTGCACGGTCAAAATCAATTGTATGATCCCTGGACCGCGTTCAAAATTTACTATGTATGGGCGGATTTAACGACCAAATTCGGTCGCTACGCGATCGTTATCTATCGAGACTGCCGATTAACAGTCCATATGAGTCACTCTTGCGATACACATCATCATCATATCAGCCGAAAGACGTCCACTGTTGGACAAAGGCCTTCCAGAAAGAGGGGGTTTGCTATAATCGCCACGGTTAGCAGGCGCGTTAGCGATCGCAGTATACGGTGTTGCGTTTTACAGAGAACGCTGCTGCCCATTCTCTGGTGAGTCCCTTAGTCGCCTCTTACGACACCCACGGGAAGTGATGGGATGGTATTATTCTTTTACGACACCATACGGTACCGGCCGACACTCTACGGTACATAACATTATAAATATCATATTTATTATTTTTTTTGCTTTCATTGCATAATTCAATCTGTATGTTAATTCCTAACCTTCAAAACAGTTGCTAATAACGATACCTAATCAAAAGTTTTAGGGTAAGCAATAAATAGAACGAGGTCAGTACATTCCTAGTATTGAAAAAGTTTTTAAAACCTTTGCCCTAAAGAGGGCAAGCTAAAAGTCAACGTTACAAATTTACACTTCTAAATGCTTAATATCTGAATATTTCATTTTCTCTTCTGAAATTAGGAGTGGCGTTAATAAACTATCACAAACAGCTGAGTCATTGATGCGAGAGATCGTCGCTTGGTCAGCAACCCGTTTGAATGTCAGCTTGGTGACTAACCTCCGTCTATTGGGAGGGTCCTCTCTTTACAACAGGCCTACTAATGATTGGGACTCTATTAAATTGCACGTTGGCAGAAACTTTGGTTACTAACGCTAGCTATTTAAAGAATTCATTTTTAGGGTAGGTACCTCTAAAGAAAAAAGTATAAAACCAGCCAAGTGCGAGTTGGACTCATACACGAAGGGTTCCGTTCCATAAACCTTAATTTTTATTATTTGTTGTTATAGCGGCAATAGAAATACACAATCTGTGAAAATTTCAACTGTCTACCTATTACGGTTCTTGAGATATAGCCCACTAACAGACAGACGGACGGACGGGCGAACAGCGGAGGCTTAGTAATAGGGTTCCGTTGGTTACTCCTCAGGTACGCAACCCTAAAAAGGAACCCTTATAGGATCACTTTGTTGTCCGTCCGTCTGTCTGTCAAGTCCCTTTATTATCGAGGTATCGAGTTGAAAACCATATACTCAGTCAGGCCTACGGTCACTTGAAGTTGTGAAAAAATCAAAGTTGTAAATAAACGTTAAAAAAAAACATACGACCGTTTATGCCGCAAAAAACGGATATTTCGACACTCTCAAGGGAATCAAAATGTATAGGGTATTTCCCGTTGATCTAGAACTGTGAAATTTATACCGTCTTATGCTACAAGTATAGAAAAAAGTCTGAAAACCATACATTTGTAATTAAATCATAAAAAAACATAGTCTTAATTCAAAGTAATATTTAAGTACAGACAACAAGGCTATTGGGTATTCAGGCAGCTAACTTGCAACTACTTTTAAACAATGTTGTGAGTGTACTGAGTAGACAATTATTGTACAACACACCCGTAAGTATGTCAAAAGCTTTAAAAAAACTGGCCATGTTCGAGTCGGACTCGCGTGCAAAGGGTTCCGAACGAATTTAATTTTTTTAACATGTTATTTTAACACTGCAGACTTCTAATAGGTTTTCTTGTAATCTTTAGGTTAAAATTTTAAAAAATATGGAGATAATATACCTTCTATTATCTCCATATTTTTAAAAATTTTAGGCTCAGTAGTTTCGGAGATAAGGGGGGGAATGGTCATTTTTCGTCTAATTTCTTGAATAAATTCTAAGTCGTTTATTTTAAAATTATGAAAAAAATATAATTAAAACCCTCACAGTAAGCCCTTTCATTTGATATGTTGTTCAATATTGTTCAAAAAACTTTTTTTTTAATTTTCTAGTTAGACCTCCAAAAGTGATCCCCATACTAAAAATTGAATAATTTACATAACGCGTTCGTGTTTGGGTCATAAAAGTCCATATGTCTACCAAATTTAAACAGAATCGGTCCATTGGATCCGGAGCAAACTGGCTGCGACAGACGGACAGACAGTCAGACGCCCGAGTGATCCTTCCACTCATCTGTTGAAACGCCAAATTACGCTATGTGTCAATTCCCCGCGTCTGTGGCGACGCCACATATGGGCTCCGTCAGTTTTGACGTAATTTTCATATTTTAACTATTTCGATCTTGCTCAAACTTGCACAGAGTCGAGAGACGGCATTTTTCCCGTGTGACTCCAGGGGCTTTCGTTGTCTGTGCCATGAGTTTTCACAAGCTGAGCGGATAAGTCCTTAAAAATTGTTAAAATATGAAATATCGAAGTTAATAAATACATTAGGAAGACTCCGCTTTGCCATATCTATCTTAACTTTGTACAAATATAAGATCTGTGTGACCTATTATTGCTGAAATCGATCAACCAATTCCATATTAAAGACAGTATAATCTGAGAGTCTGCAAGTTCTTAGTCGGATCTTGTACATATCTATACCCTACCCTGGAATTTCCTACAGAATTTCCATTACCTACTCGACAAAGAGATAACGCTATGGTGACAGTTTTCCTAAGACATATAAAACGAACCATAAAATATTATATATCTTCCACTGGAAAACAAACCGAACAGTTTCAGGTTTAAAGGCAACAATTTAACAGTTTACGATCGGGTTTAGTATTTCATTACGCGCTATCCTGAAGCAATGATATTGTCAACTATAAACTTTCCCAACCGCTGTTACGACACTACCAGTGATAAAATACTGTTGTCTTATTCTCAAAATTGGTCTTCAGTAGTGGTTGGATCAAAGCTCGTGGCTAAATAGTAACGCACGGGTCGATCTTCAAGGTCAAGTAACGCTTGCCAAGGCCGGTCAATGGATACCGAGACACGGAGGATGTCTCGGAAAGCCGTTAAGCCGTTGGTCTTAGCTGTCATTTCTCAGATCTGGTGACCTAAAAAGGCCACTTTAGCAGAATCATATTAACCACACAACAATCTGTCAAATTTCATTTTCATCTTTATTGCTAACGCATTAGGTTCAAGGTTGATTGGGAAAATTTGACAGTGACGGGTAGTTTGATGAAGTGGCCTAGTTATGTAGCTGTGCTGGTGTTTTTGGCTAGATGTTTGAGGTAAGCTGAAAACTACAGGTTCTATATAGAATACCTCTCTTATACAAACCTAACAGAGAACTGCAGACCTCAAGATTGACTAAGAAAATTTGACAGTGATGGGTAGCGTGATGTGCTTTCTGATTCTGCTAAATTGACCTTTTTAGACCCCCTGATCTGCGGTTCTAAAAAAGACACTTTAGAAGAATCAGCCAGCACATCAAGCTACCTAAAACTGTCAAATTTGCCCAGTCAACCTTGAACCTAATGCTTTAGTGATAAAGATGAAAATGAAATTTGACAGATTGTTGTATGATTAATATTATGATCCTAATATGATTCTACTAAAGTTGCCTTATTAGACCCGCTGATCTGGTCTTTGGCAGTCAGTAACAATTATTAGAAGCCAGAAAATCTCTTTTTTTTTAGTTGGGAAATCATCAAATGACCTCTCTCTGCAGTGCGATTCTGTGAAAATGACGAAGTGAAAACTTATGCGAAGTGAAACACAAGTGAGCCGTCAAATCATAAAAATAGGATGGAATGACAGTTCACTTGACGTTCACTCCACCTAAGTGTACACGGTGAGATGTCGACAGAATAGACTGGCTGATGACACTCTCTAGGCGGACGAGTGTCAGACTCTCACTGACTAAAACTACCAGTGTTCTTTCAAATTCCCTTCGCATTCCAAGGCGCCGGTAACTCTTACGAACAATTCCGCAAGACCTACGAGGACCTCAAAAACCTGCGACTACAAAACGAATTAAATCTACACCAACAATTATTTTCCCACCTGACCTTTTCAGGCACACAAAACGTTTTCCAACAATATGACACACACCAGATTTCCCAGGCGTTCCAGACAAAATACTCTGCAGCAATTTTAGTACAAAAGTGTGCCATCAAATTCGTATCACCTTTGGAAACATCTGTCACGGTCATAGATATGATGTTGCTCCCTAAGGATGCCACACACGATCTGGAAAAAGCTTGTAAAATTGCAATTGTTTTTGGAGCTAGGACCTAGAGTTACTTGGACCGGTCTTCCTTTTTACATTAACTCACACACTAGCACTTCGCCCGCGACTTCGTCCGCGCGGATTTCGTAGACCAAGCACTCCACAAACATCAACTCCTGCGCTACCCCCTTTAAAGACTATATTCGGAAAATTTATCAAAACGATTTTTATTGAATCCAGACCTTTGCTGCTGAGACCATAGGGTCATCGTAATTGTCTTGCCCTTTACCCCGTTTGGGGCTGATTATGAAAAAATAGTTAGATCCATTTCAATTATTCCACTTTCAGATTATTATACCTACTTACCAACTTCCAAGTAATTTGAAGCAAGCAGTCATTTTCCAATAATAATAAAAATTAAGGTTTATGGCACGGAACCCTTCGTGTGCGAGTCCAACTCGCACTTGTCCGGTTTTTTTTAAATATTTTTATCAGTAACAAAAACATCGTTAGTCAGTTAAATATTTCTTTCGGCCATTTAATAATACTTCAAAACAGACAACAGCGTTCCACTAGCATGTAATATCACTTCAAGAACGATTATTTCCATATTTACAAACACGAGCATGAAAAGAACAAATACGAGCTTAGCGCAGGTGCTCGAGCCAATCGCTCTTGTTCAGTTGCTCGAGTGCTCGTCTGTGCTCGTCGACGGCTGACAAGCATTTGAGAATTACACTCGAATGTAAAGGTGTCGCACTTTTTGTTTGTCTGCCATGTAAAAGTGGTCTGGGAAGAATTGCTTGAGATGTTTAGTTAATACTTTGGCGGTGAAGCTAGTTTTTTGTGTTTTAAAATGGGGATATTAGTGGCCTGTTTACGTGGTGTAGCCAACTTGACGTAAACAGGCCAGTTTGGACTCTGTAGGCTCCGCATTAAAACTGTATAGCATGCGGCTTATACCAACTGGTTCATTGGAGATCGGTGGTCATACATGTCGATCGTAGAAGTAAATTGTATTGGCCCAATAGTTTGCCACTTCCGCTGCGTCATGATAGGTGTCGCTTCTACAGCAGGTTTTACAGGCATAGAGGGCAATTAGTAAGTGTGCAAATAGGTAGTAGTCGCGAGTCTTTGTTCGTACCCCCACCCAGGTTGTCAATGCGTTGACTGCCGGTGTTTAACATGTCCATAAGGAGCTGACTGTGACACACTTTGAGTATTTTATGGTTGCCAGACTAAACACAGGTCTTTCAAGAAAACAAAACCGGCTAAGAATAAGTCGGACTTGCACACGAAGGGTTCCGTACCACCGCCCCCTTTTATTTTCGATTTGGTTCCATTTTTAGGGTTCCAAAAAAAAAACGGAACCCTTTATACGATCACTCGGGTCTGTCTGTCAGTCTGTCACAGCCAGTTTGCTCCGGATCCACTGGATCGATTCTATTGAAATTTGGTACACATATGGACTTCTGTGACCCAAATACGGATGCGTTACGTAAATCACTAAATTTTTAGTATGGGGTTCACTTTTGGGGGTCAAACTAGAAAATAAAAAAAAGTTTTTTAACAATATTGTGTGACATATCAAATGAAAGGGCTTACTGTGAGGGTTTTAATTATATTTTTTTCATAATTTTAAAGTAAATGGTTTTGAAGTTATTCAAGAAATTAGACGAAAAATTATCATTCCCCCCCTTATCTCCGAAACTACTGAGCCTAAAATTTTGAAAAAAAAAATGGAGATAATATCTTTACCTAAAGATTACAGGAAAACCTATAAGAAGTCTAGTGTTAAAATAACATGTTAAAAAAAAAATCGTTCGGAACCCTTTGCACGCGAGTCCGACTCACACTTGGCCAGTTTTTATTATTTGATGTTATAGCGGCATTGGAAATAGACACTGTGGAAATTTCAACTCTCTACCTATTACGGTTCATGAGATACAGCCCGTTGACAAACGGACGGAAGGACGGACGGACTGACAGCGGAAGCTTAGTAAGAGGGTTCCGTTGGTTACCCTTTGGGCACGGAACCCTAAAAATCATTGTATATGCGAAAAAATTTGCTTAGCGGACCTATGACTCGAGGGATATTGTGTGACAATATCAATCTCCACAAGTACAAACAAAATATGTAGTGTCCAGCCCTATATCGGCTCTACACGAAGATGTGTGTACTTAAATCAAACCGTGTGTAACTGTGTATAATATCCAGCCATCTAGGGACCCTCGTCACGTGCGACACTCCGAGACAGATGGCGAGGTATCTTCAGATATAAGTGCTCCTAAATGTATTCACTTTATTTTATTTTCTTGAAAGTAGGCTGTTGTATAGGGATTTGATATTTCGACTATTCATCATCATCATATCAGCTGAAAGAAGTCCACTGCTGGACATAGGCCTCCCCCAAAGGGAGATTTGCCATAATCGCCACGCTTGGCAGGCGGGTTGGTGATCGCAGTGTATGGTGTTGAGTTTTACAGAGAACACTGCTGCCCATTCTCTGGCGAGTCCCTTAGTCGCCTCTTACGACACTCGCGGGAAGGGATGGGATGGCATTATTCTTTTACGGCACCATACGGCACCGGCCGACACCATACGGCGGACTATTGACCAATAAGTATTTGATATAACAATTTATTATTTTTTAAAAGAGTGTCCGTGGAGTTTCTTGCACGTTCTTCTCCATAGAGATCTACGCTTTGGAACGTGCAAATAGCTTCATCTTTTTGGACTGACCGACCTTGACAATTCAAAAGTGCCTGTAAATGGTTTATTTGAAATATACGATTTGATTTGATTTGATTTGATGACAAAGTATGATTGTTTTACTTTACAAAACGTAAGACCTATTAATACTTTCTACGTGTTTACTTTTAAGTCTCATTTTCCTTTAAAAGCGCACAATTTTTCTAATAGTTGCTCATTGTGGCTCTACGGTAAGTAACTAGCAAACTCAGTGTTTACCATACGCCTCTACCAGCCTTTTTAAAATAGGAAGGAAGGTGTGATGTTAAATGAATTGTGAAATGAAGGCAGGCATAGACGAACTAGGATAACCCTACCGTCCAGAGATAAAGCAATCATCACTCGATGACGCGATCGTTGCTTCATTTCTACGGCACAGACGATCCCCTTCCAGTTTTGCCAAAGCTGCTTGTCCATCGACGCAGAGCGAAAGTAATGCGGAGCGGAAATTGTGTACTGTCCATTGACGTGGAGTGAGGTACTGCGAAGTGGAGTTGCGGACTGAGCGGAGCTAGGCCGAGTTCACGCAGCGATTATTTTAGCGACCGCTTCCTCGCTCTGCTGCTCACTTCGATCTTGGTTTTGTGTGAATTAAACTAGTTCGCAAATCCCTGTCCTCTGAAGCAGAGCGGTTGTATGCAATTTAATTGATTCATATTGGCACAGCTCCGCTCCGCTCCGCTCAGCTCCTCTCGTCTCTGCAACTCTCCTCATCGCTCCGCTCCTCTCCTCTCCTCACCGCTCCGCTCCGCTGTGCAGTCAGCTTTAAAACACCGTCTATACCTTTTTAGTGAAAGACCTATAGGCAAAGTCATCTACTGTCAAAATTGCCTAAACCAGACAAAATGCTTTTAGCTTTCCAGCTTTCTTGCCAACCCTAGAATAAATTCCCAGTTTATGATGCACAGTTAGACTGCGATCGTGAAGTTGTCTCGCGAGGTTTCGCTGAATTTAATTCTGTCGACAACGCCGGTTTATTTCCAACGGATCGTTGCAAAGTAACAGCATTGGGTCAAAAGTAACAACGGTTCTAAAGTAACAACAGGTCAGGAGGCTGGGGAATTGTACTACTATTGAATTTAGAACATATTATTTCTCTAACTGTCGTATGTAATGTCAATGTTAACAAACATTTAAATATATTCCCCATAATACCCTCATTTTGGGCCTTGCCGCAGGTAATAATGAGTAATATCTTTTTTTTCTATGTATCCAATTACGAAAATTCTTTGACTGATAAGCTACACTATTATTGTAGGCTACATCCAGAAGAATTGGTTTTGAACCAATTCTTTCTGGGATAGGAAACAGGAAATAGGCCGTAGTAAACACAAACAAACTTATTAAAAACTATCGATCTTGTTCAATCTATATTTTTTTTTTGGGACAAGTCAGCCACACATTCCCAACTGCTGAAACTCCAGAAAAACGCCGAGCCAATGAAACCCGACGAGTCCTGGAGAAACGATTCAACTGTCTTGGATCCCGTAACGAAATTAATCAGAAAAGTACAGCGGAGGAATAGGTGTTCAATCTATTTACCAATGGAATGATTACAGACTACTCGCACTTGTAAATTGACAGCACCCACTACATTCGTACCTCAAGTACCAACCCAGCACGTTTAGCACCCTCATCCCATTACTCCTACAGTGCCAAACATAAAACCGCAAATGATTCTAAATTTTCGAATAAAACTAACTTTTAAGGCGTCTTATTTAACTTTTATTTTGCGAGGTGGCGTTTTACAACTGGTACTCAAAAATGTATAGCTCACTAGGTACTGCTTTTATTTCATTGGAGCTATAAAGTTCTAGGATTTTTACATTATTTTTCAGGTAAGTGGCGTAGTAAATTTTATTTCGTCGAATAAATATATAGGCCACTGTCTTACCCAACTGCGGTGGAACCCAAAAAGAGGGTGATAGGTATGCTTGTGGTTTTGGAATCGAAGACAGCTGTTAACGTGAGATGACACAGTAGTTTTTGTATCTAGAGACTTGATTAAGCTTGAAAGAAGCGAAGATTTACTAGCTTAATGGAAAAAACCAAAGGGCAATTTAGTGGCAATCTGCATCAAGGTGAATGGTGCAATGGGAGTGATAAACTGCTGCAGGATGATGATGGTAAATCTTCTTCAGCAAATCCGCTACTAACCACAACGACAGTAACTATAATTAAACATCAGTTTGATTTGGTATACACGGGCTACTACAATTTTCTACGCAAAGGCTTGTTCAGACCTACGTGGTATTTGCTACCCAGAATGGTATCAATATACTTCGCTCCGCAAGAGTTCCGCAGCTTGAGTAAAACGGGCAAATCCAGTATCGCCATACCGCCCAAGTAGACGTTATTCTTTTGCTTGCCTTGCAAAACAGGTTCCACAACTATGAAGCTCATTGAGTAATATCGCTACCCACAGCGGTAGCGATGTTCGTTTAAGTTTGATCAATAGGATTACCGCAAAACCCTTTACGGCTTTCGCTACCACTTCGGGAAGCGAGTACCGCGTAGATCAGAACCGACCTAAACTAATAAGCAGACAAGACAATAATAAAATTCCCAACGTGCGTAGACCCAGCACTTTACGTACTTACCAGACACTCATATATGCTCCATAAAGCCAGTATAGAGGCCAACACAAAAACGAAATCGTAAAATAAAAACACAACTGCTATAAATTTTACTTCAAACTATTCACTCCAACATAATTTCGATATTAAGACCCTCGGATGTTCTCCGCCATTTTCAGCAGTATGTTCCTTAGCAAGTTAGCAAGTAGTGGGTAGTTCTGACCTAAAAGTGGCGCTCGCAGCTGGGGCACGCATACCTGTGGAAAACAAACATTGTTTGGTTCACGGAGTTTGAACTTTAGCAGGTGCAAAACATTTCAGGGAAATCTTAATCTATGTTAAACAATATACTGTGGATTTAATTCCTTAACTTTAGTTTCAAAGTCAAAGTTAAAACGTTTATTTCATGGCCATTATACTTTTGAACGTCATCATTTAGGTACATTGAAAATCTAATATATAAAATTATAAAGTGACTCTACTGTCCATTCACAAAAGGACGAAGAACGGACAAGAAACTTCTTTCGTCGCACCAATTTATTTTTTTCCGATCAGGAGCAACTTTAGCTACGTGATTGCTGGAATGAATTTTCAACAATTTAATTCCACCTAGCCAGTTCCATCATCGAAATAAAAGACGTATACGCGACGATGTACCACTAACACATGGTGAACACATACACACTAATCATTTTAAGAATAGTTTATTTATTTAACAATTTATGTACACACATTACATAGAAAGATAAAAAATAGGAAACAGAAAAATAGCTAATGGTAATGCTTATTTCAAAAGAAATCTCTTCCAGCATACCTGCGAAAGAAGAGTTTTATAAAATATTTGTAGACACTGTGTGTAAAAGGTATAAGTACTTACAAATGAAACAATAAACTTTAATGTAACATACAATCCATAAATATTACTAAAATAAATATACACTAATACATACTAAATAATATTACAAGATAAATAATAACACATACTTATATGAAACTATGACGGTAAAGAAAGGTAGTGTTCTTTCACTCTTCTTTTAAAAACTGAAAGGGATTTGCAGTCTCTAATGTACGTTTATACATGTACGAGAATTCCATTCTTTACCTGTAGGTAAAGAGTGGAATTCCCTGTGTACAACCTAGGGGTCATCAATTGGTGAATACTATTGTTGCGTTGTACGCAAGAATGCTCCAAAATGTACCGGGACCCTGTGTCTCCAGTCTTCCCCTTCCATTTGGCAACTACTACACATGCATGACAGTAAAAGCAATAGATACGTAGTCACGCATACACCCACATTTCTCAAAACAGTACGTACTACACAATCAATTATAAACCGATTTGCTGTTTTCATGATTTTAAAGACAAATACAGTAAATTACTTATATTTAGATAGTAATTCCTTAGAGTAAGAATATAGAGTGTAAGTGATTCCTTGATTTACAAAATCTTGGTTTAGGCTGCGGTTTCTTCAAGAAAACACTGAACAACACGGAATTACATTGTCACGATCGAGGTCGGAAGCGCACTAGTTCGCCGAGACGACATTTTCCTAGCCTATAATATGCTCAATTTGAGCATATCGCGCGGACACGGACACGCCCCCTTGCCACTTCTCCTGTTTTTTATATTTCTATGGTCAAGACGAATGTAAAATAGAATAGAATATTTATTTATTTGCTCAGAATGTAGGTAATTACAATAAGATGGTTACCTACAATAATATTAAAGAACCATGACTTTGTAAACACTGATTTAAAAGAGTGTCCATGGAGTTTCTTGCACGTTCTTCTCCATAGGATCTACTCTTTGGTGCACCTGCCGCGCTGGAGATAAGGACTGTGATTCTGTGAGTGTTTTGCTGCAGAACAACTTGCTGCTCGTGTTGCTAGCGTAGCAGAACTAGCTTTATCTTTATGGTCTATTTTAAATAAAGGATTTGAATAAATAAAAAACTTCGGGTCAATTAAGACGCTTCGATAATTCATTTCCAGAAGCCAAGGAGTTAGTAACCTAACTACATTTTACTCACGACTGCCAGAATGACGACCACCAAGGGACAGATCAAGTTTATGAGCAGAGTGAGAACGGCTCGCACCAACCACCAGAGGCCGACCACCACCATGATACTGGCTAGCATCACCTGCAATAGATCGAGAGAATCCTACAAAGATTATTAAAGTCTGTTGGTCTGTATGTATGGGTGTTGTCAATCACACTGCAATGGCGGATAGTAGGAGAGCTGCATATCTAGAAAGGCACTTTAGTAGAATCATACTGGGATCATAATATTAATCATACAACAACCTGTCAAATTAATTTTCATCCTTATCGCTAAAACATTAGGTTCAAGATTGATTGGGAAAATTTGAGAGTTTAGGGTAGCTTGATGAGCTGGCTGAAGTGGCCTAGTTATGTAGCTGTGCTGGTATTTTTGGGTAGATGTTCGAGGTTACCATCCGGTGAGATAGTGGTCAAACGCGAGCCTATCAATAGTAAAAAAAAGGCTGAAACTTGTTCTATACAGAATACCTCCCTTATACAATCCTAACAGAGAACTGCAGACCTCCCCAGCCAGGTCTGCAGTTCTGTTTTAGGGCATTATAGGACAAGTTTTCCCTTGCCTCAAAAAGAAAAATGAAATTCGTTCGGAACCCTTGCACGCGAGTCCGACTCGCACTTGGACAGTTTTTTTTTTTAATTTATCCATCGAATACTTTGATAGTGTACCTCCTGCTCTATGGAATGTTTTACAATTTTAAAACAATCGGACGAGCAGAATATCTACTACCGATTTTCTCTTTTTACCGACAAAGTCCTTATAAATGAAATACGCGGCGTCACTGTGAACTGCTAAACCGTCAGTTAATTGTTGGATTAGAGGGTCCAATTCCAATACTATTGCAGAATGTGCACCACAACTTCCGAACCAAAGTGAACTCGTCATACGATCGGCTATCTCCGTGAGCGATCGCGTGCTAGTCATTAAAATGCCGTGTTTCTTGCACAGTGAACGCGTATGAGCAAACGTTCGGACGGGTCTACCATTACTATTTAAATCTATGTTACGCGCATTAACTTTTCGGAAGCTGCATGTACAGGAGTCGTAGTGCATAAGTGAAATTGAACTTTTGCTTGTATCGTATTTTTCTTGAAAACGTTGCTTGTGAGAATAATCCAGTTAAACAAGAGAGTACTTAACTCAGAGCTCGATAAGTTTAACATACCTGCGCCTCTTCGTGGGTGTGCAGCCAGGTCCTAACACCATTCACGAAGTTGTAGTTTTCTCCCTGACCCTCCCCTCCACATGATGCCCGTGAAAGACAAAACTGAAACAATAATAAAATGTTCAAAAAAACCCTGCACGAAAAAAATCAATCTGCCGTGTAACAGACAATTAAAAAATCAAGTGTAGGTTTTTAAATTAATTCAATAATATCGCAAAACATATTTGCTTTAAATAAAAACTTTATCATAAAAGGGTAGTTCTGCAGAGTTGTGAAATAAATTGCAGGCGTAAGTGATATTGCAGAGTTTTACTCACTAGTGTTTTGGAGGTAGAAAAAAATAGGTAATATTTATTTATTAAAATAGATAATTTTACATACACCAGAGCCAAACATATCCCTCTGCCATTGGAGGTGATTGGCGTACATGTTGCTGGCCAAGTTTCCAATGACGTCTGTTGCGCCCAACAGGAAGTTGTGTAGATTTCTGTCTAGACGGGAGTCTGCAAACACAATAAAAGTCAGTTTGCAGACTTTGGACGAAACTCTGCAATATCACTTATCTCTGCATTCATAGAGCTTCAAAAGCATATCATACAAAATTACTATTTTTCCGTGTTTTTTACATAATTTGCATAATACTTTTACCCATAAATTAAGTTTAAGAACATAATTAGTCGTGTTTGCTTGTGTTTTCTTACATTACCATAATAAGGTAGTTTAATTAACATAAGGTTTTGGTAACGTGAGAATAGATCGTAAACATTAGTAATTAGGTAGCAACAGCTTTTTATTTGTGTTATTTCAAATTAGTAGGTTTTATTACCTTCCTAATTATGTCATTCATCATCACTGCTGGACATAGGCCTCCCCCAAAGGGAGGGGTTTTGCCATAATAGCCACGCTTGGGCGGGTTGGCGATCGCAGTGTTTGGTGTTGCGTTTTACAGAGAACGCTGCTGCCCTCTGGTGAGTCCCTGCTCTCTGGTGAGTCCCTTAGTCGCCTCTTCTCTTATTATGTCATTGCTTTTGTACAATTCTTAGGGGCCGTCTCCACGAGCGAGAGAATCACGGCGAGTTGACGTTTCTTCACTCATCGAATTGCCACGATAATATCGCCGTGTGGAGACACGTTCATAGAGTTGTTATAAAAATACGTGGCACGGACGATAATATCGCCGCGATTCTCTCGCTCGTGGAGGTGGCCCCTTACCGAAATTTAATCAGAAGTCAAACATTAATATGTTTGACTTCTTAAACATCAGGGTATTTTATAACAATTCGAGGAAAAGAGAGTCGAATACTCCAACATTCGGACTTCGGAATTCGGCAGTCGAGTAAAAACAGGTTATAATTTCAAGCATAACAGTTATAAGGGTTCCGAACGTCCGCAAGAAACTGATCCTTATAGAATCACTCGGGTGTCTGTCTGTCCGTCTGTCACAGCCAATTTTGAAATTTGATACATATATGAACTTCTGTGAACCAAACACGCGTTACGTAAATAAATAAATTTTGAGCAAAAAAAAATTTTTAAACTGTAACATGTGGCATATCAAATTAAAGAGCTTTTTTTGAGATCTAATTGTATTTTTTTCGTAATTAAAAAAAAAATAGTTTCGAAAAATGACCATTCTCCCCCCTTATCTCCAAAACTACTAAGCCTAAAATTTAAAAACAAAAATCAGATAATAGCTCTTTACCTATAGATTAAAGTAAAATCTATAAAAAGTCTATAGGTACTGTTAAAATAATATGTAACAAAAAAGAAATTCGTTCGGAACCCTTTGCACGCGAGTCCGACTCGCACTTGGCCAGTTTCACCGTAAAGGAGGACTTCATAATGCACAGCATTATGAACTCATATAAAAAAACAGTCACGTCCTCTAAAATAATTGAGTACAACACTCAAGCAAGCATAAACACTCATTCTTCATAAAGATAACATAAGAAATGGCAACAAACACAGCCATCAACCACAGAACCCGTGCATTTACTTTATGTTGCTTATCTTCATAAAAAATACTCTCTTCCGTATGATAATACGTTATAAGCGGAGCATAAAAGTTGTTGCACGATATGAAGAAAAATACCACTTCTGTTATATTACATAGCTCAATTTATGTAGAAGTGTTTTTTGGATAAACTTTTTTATATGGATTAGAAAGCAAAGTGCTATGTAAGTGTTTGCTAAATATTTTAAACATTAGATAAATGCTAAGATTATGAAAATTATAATTGAAGAACAACTATATAAGTACACACGATCCTGAAATATCAAACCTAAATATTACTCATACTGACCAACAGTGGAATGCGGCCATTTAAACCAATAAACTTAACCTACAAGGTCACTGCAAAAAAGCTCATTCAATCACCGCAATAATCCTTATTGCCCAAAGACACCCCTTTTTTAGGGTTCCGAACAAAAAACGGATCCCTTATGGATCACTCGGGCGTCTGTCTGTCTATCTGTTCGTCTGTCTGTCTGTCTATCCGTCTGTCACAGCCAGTTTTCTCCGGATCCACTGGACCGATTCTGTTGAAATTTGGTACACATATGGACTTCTGTAACCCAAACACGGACACGTTACGTAAATTATTAAATTTTTAGTATGGGGTTCACTTTTGGTGGTCAAACTAGAAAATAAAAAAAAAGTTTTTTGAAAAATATCGTGTGACATATCAAATGAAACTGCGAAGGATACTGTGACGGTTTTGTTTACATTTTTTTTTTTCAGAATTTTAAAATAAATGATTTTGAAGTTATTCAAGAAATAACACGAAAATTACCCTTATCTCCGAAACAACTGAGCCTAAAATTTAGAAAAAAATGGAAATAATAGATCTTATAGATTACAGAAAAACCTATAAGAGGTCTATAGTTTTAAAATAACATGTTAAAAAAATAAAATTCGTTCGAAACCCTTTGCACTCGAGTCCGACTCGCACTTGGCCAGTTTTTTAAGGATGGGAAATCATCAAATAACTCTTGCCACTCTGGGCGAAGCAGAAGGGAGTATCAGACTCTTAGGGGCCGTCTCCACGAGCGAGAGAATCGCGGCGAGTTGACGGTTTGTCACCGCGATAATATCGCCGTGTATAGTGGAGGCACGTTCATAGAGTTGTTATAGAAATACGTGGCACGATGATAATATCGCCGCAATTTTCTCGCTCGTGGAGATGGTCCCTTAATGACTTACACGTTTTGGGAACACATTTATAGTGCATATAGCTAAGGAGTGGAATTCCCTGCCGGAGTCTGTGTTTCCTGATAGCTACAACCTGGGCGTCTTTAAGTCAAGAGTGAATAGGTTACTCCTACGAAAGCATGTTCCATCTTCGACCACATCACCGTTTACCAACAGGTGAGATAGTGGTCAAACGCATGCCTATCAATAGTAAAAAAACCATTCGTGTTCTTCCTAATGTCCTTTGCGTTCCAGGGCCGCGGTGACTTTTTCGAACAAATTCCAGCGGGCCTGAAAACACCCCTACCTAACACATACTTTCACACCGCCATTCTCCAAAATAAAACAACGAACGCACGTTCCCACTCTCGAAACTCACAACAAACCTAATATAAGCAATTAGCGACTTAAACAGCTTAAATCAAACAAAGCGTCACCGTGCCGTTTCGCACGGAAGCGCAATTTACTACGGAACCCACCTTCATCCTTGTGCAGGAAAAACGGCTCATTAATGTGTCCCTGTAATTTCCTCACACACCGATCTTTGTCACATACCACATAATTTAAAGTTGACAGAGGAAGGTGAGCGCAGAAGGCTAACTTGGTATGGTGGACGTAGAATATACTGTGGTGCAACAAGTAGGCCAAAAATTGCAGCCAGAGGCTGTTCTGTGGCTCAGTTTCGGCGAGTACAAACTGGTGCAGGTAAAACTAGACGATAATTTTCGTACGATTTGCAATTTGTGATTAAATAACGGAAGCCATATTTTGCTGTATTTTATCACTGGAATTGATTGCTTATCCCCATCTTACTTATTCACCACCTTTCTGTATACCCTATGCACGATGTGATTAATTGTATAAGATTTTCATAATTTAAAAGACACTTTAAACTTTTTTTTTTTGCAAAAAAAAGCAATTTCATTGGATAGTCTCGTTGGCTAAGACTTCAAAAAAAAACAGCCAAGTGCCAGTCGGACTCTCACATTAAGGTTAATTATAAACCATGTTTCTTTTATGGGAGACAAAGTGGGCTCCCATACCAGACACGTATTTTTGTTCTTTTATTATTTTAATTTAAAATTATTTTAATAAAAAAATTATTCATTTAATTAAATTTTATTATTTCTTTCTTTCTATAGACACTCTGTGAAAATTTCAAATGTCTATCTATTACGGTTCTTGAGATACAGCCCGCTGATAGACAGACGGAAGGACGGAAGAACGGACGGAGGGACGGATGGATTGCGGAGGCTTAGTAATAGGGTTCCGTTGGTTTTCGGGGGACGGAACCCTAAAAAAAATCAATAAAAAAGCAAAATCTAACTTACTAGCCCTCGCAAAACAGGAGACCATTTTCGATCACGTATATCGCCCATCTTCAGCAATGAGTAGATTAATGCACAATACCCGTGAATGAGAATTGTTAAAACATGTTTTTTTTTATAAAAATTATTATTTTTAAAGAGTTTTATTTTTGATCTAAGCCATGACGTTGTCAAAGTGAAGCCTAGTTTTTTGTTTTTCTAAATAAAAATAGACGTGAGCAAAAAGTACTTACTATGTATGCAATTACTTGTTCACAGTAATATTTATTGTTTACTCAATCGCCGACTTTGTCTCTGTCACCTCTAACCTAGGCTAGAGTCGAGAGAAAACCCATCATCATCTGCCTAACCTTTTCCCAACTATATTGGGGCCGACTTTCAGTCAACCCGGATTTAACTGAATACCAGGATTTTACGGGGAGCGGCCGCCTACCCGACCTCCACAACCCAACAACTCACACACACAACACGCACTCACACTCTCAACTAACACGGTACTTCATGGCAAGACTGGAGTCAGATTTACAGGCTTCTGACTATCCGTAACGACTGCCATAGATCCACAAATTTCAGCCGGGACCAACGGCTTAACTTGCTTTCCGAGGCACGGAGGAAACTCGGTATGTTAAGATGGTCACCCATCAACAGATCAACCTTAGCAAGAGCAAAACCACATGAAGTAAAAAAACTGGCCAAGTGCGAGTCGGACTCGCGTGCAAAGGGTTCCGAACGAATTTCATTTTTTTTAACACTACAGACTTCTTATACTTTTCCTGTAATCTTTAGGTAAAGATCTATTATCTCCATTTTTTTTTAATTTTAGGCTCAGTAATTTCGGAGATAAGGGGGGAATGGTCATTTTTCGTCTAATTTCTTGAATAACTTCAAAACCATTTATTTTAAAATTATGGAAAAAATATAATTAAAACCCTTACAGTCTTTGTCTTTCATTTGATATGTCACACAATATTGTTCAATAAACTTTTTTTTTATATTTTCTTGTTTGACCCCCAAAAGTGACCCCCATACTAAAAATTTAACGATTTACATAACGCGCTCGTGTTTGGGTCACAGAAGTCCATATGTGTACAAAATTTCAACAGAATCGGTCCAGTGGATCCGGATAAAACTGGCTGTGACAGAAGGACAGACAGACAGACACCCGAGTGATCCTATAAGGGTTCCGGCTTTTGTTCGGAACCCTAAAAAAAATGACAAACACAGTACCTACTGCTTGCGTTGAGCATAATTAACTCCTACCCTTTTAAATTCCCTGGTTGACCACTGGAAAGTCATAATGACGCTTTTATATCCAGTGGTCAACCACTGACACTCCATTGAAAGAAATGGCATAGAATCTTGTCAAAATCAACCTTAATGAAATCAATGATAGACCATTCTGACACTATTGTAATAGCAGACTTGTGGCCCAGGGGCGTAGCCTCGGCCATATCAGCCGTATCAAAGATACGGGGCCCCCGAACTACAAGGCCCCACGAGTGGACGCAAAGCTATACATTTAGTCCCACCATCACCTTTGAGGCCTGCTAAGACAGTTCCGAGGGTTTATTACGAGTTTTTTAAATAGACACCCAGGTCGGCCGCAGTAAAGACAACCTCCTCATATGGTGGTTCTTGGATGGCTCCGATCAGAGGCGTAGCTATCGCCGTATCAGCCGTATCAAAGATACAGGACCAACGTGCTACAAGGGCGCCGACGTGTGGACGAAAGCTCCATTTAGTTCTGCCGTCACCTTCGTGGCCTACCGAGACACTTCTGAGCTAGGCCCTACTAGCTCAGAATTGTGAGTTGTTTTTAAAAAAAAATTGGTTGTCTGTAAAGTCGATTTACTGACGATAGTTGAACGTGACAAAGTCATAAGAAAATACTGATGGAATGGTTGCATTTATAAACAATTGACACCACATTCACTTTTCACTGCACTTCATACTTGACGAATACATGTAAATGTATTATTGTATAGCAGCTGTTCACGCGGACGCATCGCTCACTCAAGTAGGAGAGAGACAGATGTCGAACGCTGCCGAACGCGGAGGCCGATTGTGCCTCTTTGTCGCTCGTTCCGCGCTCTCGCTTGCGCTTCAAGCCTTAAATGGGACGCTTCAGAGCGAGATAACGCCGCATGAGTCATGTTTTTTCGTGCGTGCAGCCGGCTCCATCGAATTATAAGACGTTGTCACGTCAAAAAAACAATAAGTTCCCCTAAAAAAGGGGCCCCTAAAAATGTTTGATACAGGGATACCCGATAACCTATGAGATTAGCTACGCGACTGGCTCCGATCTTCAGTGTTTGTGTGGCGTCTCTCTACATTCCATGGCCCACCATTCGTCTTGCGCCGCATGCCCGTCATCTGCACATGCGAGGACCTTACGGCTGCGTCAGCGAATGGTGTTGCCAGCGAAAGATGTTGCCGTTGCTGGGTACTGGGTCAAATATAAAAATTAAATATCGGTCGAAATCGTAAACCTCCTTTTGCTTCGCCATATTCGGGTAGTAAAACTGTATCTATTTGCCATTAACACGCAAAAAAGTAGAATAGACTTAAATTATATTTATACCGACCTAATCATTAATAAATAGGTGTTGTTAGCTAGGATCTAAGATAATATTAAAGCGAAGAAAAAAGGCACATCCTATATCTACCTACAAACTACTAAATAAAAAACCGGCCTAGTACGAGTCTAACTCGCACACGAAGGGTTCCGTACCATAATACTTAATTTTTATTATTTTTTGTTATAGCGGCAATAGAAATACATAATCTGTGAAATTTTCAACTGCCTACCTATTACGGTTCTTGAGATGCAGCCCGCTGACAGACAGACCCGGTCGTATCCTCCCGGCGAATTCGAAACAGGTACCTCCCGAAACATGGGTATGGAACCCTAAAAACTAAAACAGAACACCAAACGCCCACAATATCGAAAAATAATAATCCATACTAATAAATTAATTTTATAAATGTGAAAGTAACTCTATATGTCTGTCACTTTCACTTAACAGATGAAGGAATTTAGATGAAACTTGGCACACAAGTAGACCATATCTCGAAATAGGACATAGGATACTCTTCATCACGGTATTAAACTCCCTTGGTACGATTTACAACACAGGCGTAGCCGGTGGCAGGAGCTAGTTGAAAAATAGGTAATTTAATAAGGCTATATTCTGTTAAAGAAGCCGAGTGACGAACAAGGCGTACCCAAGGGAATCCTTTGAAGGAAACGACCAGCCAAAAGGGGCCACGTTAATTAGAGTTAACCCCAATGATAATCAACATTGTCCTTCATCCTAATTTTGAGGTCGACGCCATTTGCCCATCCATCTTCATCAGCCATTATCTGAGCCTTCACTTCCTTCTTACCAAAATGCTAATTGAATTTTTTAACAACACAGCACCAAAGAAATATTTGTTATTTAAAAAAGCCGGCCACGTGCCGGTTGAAATCGCTCGCACGGGTTTCCAAACGATAAATGTTTTTAACACGACACTTTGAAAACAAATACTTCTTATAGGAAATTAAACAAATAAACTACTTTTCAAACTTATGGTTCAATTGATTTAGTAATCGTTATTGCTGTATTTACTTTGATTTTTAGACATCAAAATTGTTTACCTTTAGTTAACGACCTAAACCGATAGAGTATAAATGCGGATTACGAAGTCTCTACTCCATCCGTTGCGGGGGTAAACTTCTTTTCTGGTTGGTATACCTATGGCCAACTTTATTTAGCTCTATTGCGTGTTAACAATCCTAGCAACATTCATCAACATCGTGTACAGAAGTTTCTCATTACGAATATTACGAAAAACTACTAGGGTTGGACGGCATTTTCAACAGAAGAGAGGATACACTCACTGCCTTGCATAAGACCTTTATCACACGGCATGGATTTTGTAGCGATGCCCCACGCGGTAAGGCGGTTTACGTGTGTTAGGCATCAACGGATTTATTAGAGGCCAATGCGACATGAGATCCGCTTCACTGCCGACCGCGGTGGTGCGCAGTGCCGTGTGTTAATTGCCTAACAGTCTTCTAAATTCCTTATTCTAAGAGGGGTCTAGCAATGCTAGATATTGACTGTTTGTATATCTTATCTTAGTGATCTTACATAGCGACATAATTTTATTTTTCAACATACACGCGAACAAAGTCGCGGGCAACAGCTAGTAGGAAATAAAATTATCGTTGGCTTATTGCAAGAACTCATTAACTGCAAAAAATCACTAAATACGTTTTTATATATAGTGGACTTCTTTTAACACATTTTACAAAAGGCAAAAACTCACTAATTTCTTTCTAGTCAATTTTAGGCGTTACGGCCTTGCCATTAAATCCATAACTGCAACTTACTGCAATCAGGCATTTACAAAAAATCACTAAGGTGCACAAGTTATTTTTATTAAATAGATAATTATTAAAATAACAACTTACATATTATACAGAACTCATTTTTACCATGTAATTAACTTTACCGAAACAAGTGTAGCATAAATAGCTTAAAATTAGGTTTGACAAAGTTAATTATTTGCAGTTATTCATGGTTAGATAAAATACGACAAAACAGCTTGTCTAAGGAACGCGGGAAAAAGGACGAACGCGGGTGAGGGTGGGTTTGCGCGGGGCGAAAGAGAACTCTGCGTGAGCGCGGCTGACTGGCTCGCTCGCACGGTTCGCTGCGAGCGAGATACGTGGACTACCATGCGTGTTCTAAGAAGTTACTGATTTTTGGCAAAATGCAGCAAAATAAATGTTTTAAACCGGGGCGAGGACGCAAAATGTTGGAGCAATTGAACCATAATAAGGAGAATAATAATATTAATATTATGGTAGAGGAAAATTCTACGGAAAATGTAAGTACCTACTTATCTACATGCATGTTGGTTTTCCAGTGCTTCGACTTATTACTTAGATTTTAACCTACCAACCCATAACAAAGCTAACGAAACGAACTAAAACATGTAAATATTGTTTCATATGAGAGAAAACGACCGAGGTAATAATACCTACTTGCCGACTTACCTACTTATCGAAAATACGCCACCTCCACGGCCAATTGCCCGCAACATAGGTCGACCAATAAGTATAACGGGTACTATCGTCTGACAAAAGCGATAGCGAAATTGTAGAAAATAATAATATCTTCAAAGTACTGACCTTTCTTTTCTTAGTTACTTGAAACCATAGTTTTGTATAACGTAGAAGCATATTTTAAATTTTTTGTAAATGTGAGCACTATGGAGCCATTTACATATGTAATTATAGATTTCGTTATTAAATTAGTTTGACATGAACGAGCGTGGCAGTTGAGAGCTTGTCATGCTCACACAAATGTTTTGCTGATGGTGGCGCGTGTTTTGGATCATTTGATTCCCTTCAAAATGGTTGAGTTAGATGGTGCTGATGCACGCGTCATGTTCGTGAACGGGCGCCGTCAGTTGAAACTGGTCATCTCTTACCTGCCACTGGCTTTTAATCTGTACCTGCATTTTGAATTGTTTATATATTTTCTTGTTCTTTGCATTGTCCTCACATATAGAAGCAATCAATGTTAATGTTAACAAGATTTTTTGTAATACATCACATGGTTTAAAAGAGTGTCCGTGGAGTTTCTTGCACGTTCTTCTCCATAGAGATCTACGCTTTGGAACGTGCAAATAGCTTCATGTTTTTGACTGACCGACTTTGACAATTCAAAAGTGCCTGTAAATGGTTTATATGAAATATACGATTTGATTTGATTTGATTTGATTTGACATAATTATGCCATTATATAACTAATTAAATTATTTTATTATTCATATAAGAATTTACTTTTTTTTATGTAAAATTGATTAATAGAACTAAGTGGAACATCATGTATCTTCTCTGTTCCAGATAGATAATGATTCGCAAAATATCACCCCACCACATAAAAATGACAACGATGTAGTTGTGTCCCTCGAAGATGACTTGTATTTATAAGTAAGTTCCTTCATATAAATGATTGTTTTAGTGGTGTAATTTACTAAACTATGTATTTTATTGATTGGTCAGTATTTACATACCGTATTAGATACCTTACCTGGTTTTCATACTTGTAGGATGATTCGGTTGATGATCCTGACTGGAAGAATCCTGAAGACTTAGCTAAAGAAAATATAGAAATCGATAGTGACACTGAAACAGTCCAATCTGAAGTTGTCCAGCTTAAAAAAATTAAGACGGCAAGGTAGCACAAGAGAAGAACAGATACCTATGACCGAAATGCGCAAAAAAAGAAATCGTTCACAAAGTTTACCTTACAAAAACTACAAAAAACAGACGCAGCCTCCCATGGCACCTAAATCCGGAGAGTGCAAATGTAAATTAAATTACTTATAAAATTTTCCTGAAGAAGATCGAAAGGAAATCTGTAAATCTTACTGGGCACTATCGGATTACTGTCGACACAAAGATTTTATACAAATGAATGTTATGGTACAGGCGCCACAGATATGTCTCGTAAATGCAACCAGAAAGAGGACTGTATGTCGTTATTATTACTTTAATAAGGACGACCGATAAATCAGGGTTTGTGAATTGTTTTTTTAAAACACTCTTTGTATATTGAATGGTCCCATTAACAAGGCATTTTCAGAATTAGGAACATCAGGCTCTTTTATAGGTCAGGACAGACGTGGCAAGCATGAACCAGTCAATAAAACAAAAGAAATAGATACAGAATTCGTCAAAGAACACATCGAGCCTTTCCCTAAGTTGGAGTCGCATTATTGCAGGAAAACATCTTCTAAAATGTATGAACTATACCAAGAAAAATGTAAAAATGCATCTAGAACGCCTGTTTCCATTAATTTGTATCGCAAAATTTTTTGTACTCAGTACAATTTAGATTTTCATAAACCCAAGAAGGACCTTTAATGTGCCATAAATATGACCGAGCCTAAGCTGAAAACGCCTCCGACCTTGCTGTTTTGAAGCAAAAGTATGATAAGCACATGTCTTTAAAAGAGCAAAGTCGAAAAGCTAAAGAGTTGGATAAAGTTCGAGCAAATGAAGATAACAGCTTTAACTCTATTACGATCGACTTACAAAAAGTTTTGCACTTGCCGACTAGTAACGTTTCTCTACTGTACTACCTGCGTAAATTAAACGTTTACAATGCTACCATTTATGAAGCCCGTTCTCCCAATGATGATTTTTTTACTTATGGTCTGAAGTAGATGGAAAAAAGGAAGTGATGAAGTGGGAACCGCACTATATCTTTGAATCCAACGTCTACCTCCAACAGTTACCGAAATATCTATATTTTCTGATGCTTGTGGAGGTCAAAATCGGGTCACACGCATATGGAGGTCGATAGTATGCATAGCGCTATCGAAAATCAGATGCGTCTTATGCCAATTTTTTCTATGATAAACCTCTGTAATGTTATAAGATTAGCAGAAAACTAAACAAGAAGAAAACAGCAAAGAAGCCATATGAACCAATTGTAATGAGCAACTCTGATATCTTGGACCTAAAAGAGCTAAGAAACAACTTAATGGTCAATAGGTTAATTGACTCTGAAGGACAAAAGTTGCAGTGGCTGAAAGTTAAATGTTTTAAGTTTGAAAAAACGCGGCCTAACATTGTCCAATATAGGTATGATTACGTTTCCGATTATAAAGAAATGGACGTATCGAAAAAAGAAACATCGATTGTGTCTAATACTAAAAACCTGCGAAAGCGCAAGCATGACGATACTGAAAGTGTGTTTGACTACAATAGCTATTCCCTTAAAAGAACATATACCAGGATACTTCCAATTACAAAATCAAATAAAAAAGATTTAATAAAAATGTGCAACGAAAGAATTATACCTGCAGAACTACACCATTGGTATAATAATTTACCTGACAAAGAAGGTCCAGATTATCTTCTGAAGAAGAATTCTCTGATACAGAAAATGATGTTTAGTATGTATCTAACGTTTTTATATTTTTGTACAGTTTTTACCCCAGTTCCTACTTTTTATTAAAAAATAAAATGACTGATAGCAATACGGAGAAGAAAAATATTTTAATTTTATTAAGATTACTATGTATAACTTTTGAGACTATGTATGTTGTCGCTACTATTTGCTATTGTACGAGTAAGTGCTTACGACAACTGTTAAGACAGAATAAAATTGTTTTTGTTTATTTTTCAAAATTTATTTCGTTTTGATTATTAAACTTCCAATTGCTTATCAATTTGAATTAGCTCTGTTAATTACCTATTTATTCGAAGACTGACTTACATAGGAAGTTTTTTGTTACAAAAAATTGTTATTTTGTTTGTTTGGAAGAATTTAATTTGTTTTCATATGGCTAGCTCTGTTTTGTTCAATATAATACTGGTTATTCCTTTTATAAAATAAACATTTGATTAGATTTTCGTTGTTTTATTACAATTTACGAAATAATTAATTCACATACCGAACAGGATTCAGTAGCCAGAAGTCATTAACTTTTATTTTGTGTTTAAAAAAAATAAATAACTTTGTAGAATTAGCGACCCTCACTTGTTTTTATTAATATACATATTAAGCTAATCGAAACCATTACATTTTTCGTCACCGTAACTATATTTAGGATAATATGGGCAAATCAACATAACCACTAACTAAATCGAACTAAAATATCTACCGTTTATCTCAGAATCGTGAATATGTCACATAATGATTTCTTGCAATAAGCCGACGTTATAATCATTATGTTGTTGCAAGCCTTACAATTAACCCTATCATGTAATATGTCACATGCTGCCGTGGTATAACTAAATCTGCAGAATCATAATATTAACCACACAACAAACTGTCAAATTTCATTTTCATCCTTATCGCTAACGCATTAGGTTCAAGGTTGATTGGGAGACTTTGTCAGTGACGGGTAGCGTGATGTGCTTTCTGATTCTGCTAAAGTGGCCTTTTAGACCCCCTGGTCTATTTTTAACTTTTGAGTATTTAATGAGAAAAAAATATCTATCGATCTGTGTTTGCGAATGTGCAAACACTGATCGATAGAAATATTTGCTAACTAGTGGACGTCACCCGGTTCCACCCGCGTAGTTCCCGTTCCCGTGGAAGTACGGGGATAATATATAGTCTATGTTACTCCCTGATAATGTAGCTATCCATTGCTAAAAGATTTTTTCAAATCAGTCCAGTAGTTTCGGAGCCTATTCAATTCAAACATACAAACAAATCTTTCTTCTTTATAATATTAATATAGATATAGCATCAAAAGTTTAGAATCGACCAGATGTCGGATAGCGGCATTTTAGTTACGGCAGCACGGCAGAGTACTAACAACTTTATTTTTTATTTGTCACCCAAACATGATCCCAGATTTAAAGTTTATTTATTTACTCTATAGATCCGTGTTTCTATTGCAGGAAATCATATTAGTACCAAATTTCATCTGAAACGGTCCAGTAGATTCAGAGGAAATATTAGACAGACGGACAGACACACGAGTGAGCCTATAAGGGTTCTATGTTTATACGGACGTACGGTACCCTTTTTTTATGTGTGATGGGTTTGCTCTTAACTCTAGTCTAGGTCAAAGATGACAGAAACAAAGTCTACGATAGAGCGAGCTTACCCAAAAGGAGCCTGTTCACTCTAACTTTGAAGAGATTAGGGTTGTAAGCGTTTGGAAACACAGACGCAGGCAGAGAGTTCGACTCCTTTGCTGTGCGCATTATAAAAGACGTTTGAAAATGCTTAGTGCGAATTGATGGATTAGTAACAAGGTAGAGATGGTAAGATGCAGTTCGTCTGGATGTCCGATGGTAGAAGGGGCCGGTGGAATGAGGTCGTGAAGTTCTTGGGCACACTCACCGGCGATGAGCCAAGCTATGTAGCTTGGCATTTGCTACAATTTGCTCCAATTCATAAAAGCAAACAATTCTGTTTTCATACCACTCACTTTCCTTAAATTAAACATTTTAATACACCATATCACGGAATCACCACATAAAGTTACTTTGTCAAGATTAACGTCACAATGTCAACGGCGACGTCAACGTGAAACGAAACGACGTCAGCGTTATAATATTTATTGTTTCATTTAACACAAATCTAAATTCTGTAAGTCAGGAGTTTGGAAAATGGTTTATTATTTTATTTTGAATGCTGTATGTTTTGTTAATTGGTTTTTAAGATGAATGGGTGACTGCAAAATGTTTACTAAGTAAAATTGTTTGGGCGAATTGAATATGATATAGGTGAATATTTCATACATTAAACGTACGTATTTAACCTGGAGGGCTTAAAGCCAATAGTGAATAAGTTCCCATTAAGCAAGCGTCCTCCACCATGGACTCCATCATCTCTTACCGTCATCAGAGATCACAAGTCGTTTGTGGTGCGGGTTCCAACTCATCAGCTCGATATGTTCCTCAAAGCTGAGTTTTGGCCGAAGGGTGTCATGTATCGACGTTTCCGCGGCCAGCTGCGTGACATCAGTCAGCGAAACAGGACGCCGTCATTTCGTGTGCAGTAGTTTATAGTTTTAATAAATTGTAATATATACTAATTTATTTCTAGTTATTGTTTTATGTTTATGTATTTTATTGTATGGGCCCTAGATGCCTGAAATAAAGGATTAAATTAATTAAATTATTCAAAGGCACTTACTAAAGTAAAAATAACTTAAACCGTCCTGATGGTCTATTCTGTCGACATCTCACCGTTACGATAAGAGAGCCGTCATTTCATCTTGTTTGTATGGTTTGACAGCTCACTAATCATTCACTTCGCCTAAGTTTTCACTTCCAAATGTTTACAGAATCGCACTGGATAATCACAACAACACACAACATTTACAACAGATGACATACTGGGTGTAAAACATATACTTTGACAAAAACTTTTAGAATAACAATGCACTATCATCCAAAGCCCGACTTCGGCCATTGATGGGCATAGGGATTTTCCTGTGCCAATCCCCATGGTCCTGTGATAACCTCACCCAGGATATCCTGGATGAGGTTATCGCAACGTTACCCACAATGGCAACATTGTGTCTGCCATCTCGATGCTGGACCACCAACATCAGACTTCATGTCCTAGGACGCCACTTGTTCACTACTTTTTTTTTAACGTCGTGAAATCCTCATGGATGTCCTCCGCCCTGGGGCGGGCGGAGGGGTCTGTCAGACTCTCACTGACTAAAACCAACCCGGTGTTCCATCTCTCACCAACGCCGGGGATCGTGGGAACTTCACTTGGTCACTGCCTGACTCTACCTGACAACACCGCCCCTTGACATGAGTCATGCCGAACTCAATTTCACAACTCGTCTTCCAATATTGATCCATGCAGCACAATAACCGGCTCGAGGCGTGAGCACACTCTCCATTGGTCGGTTTGTCGACGACAGCTCTGATGCTTCCTGTTATTGGTTCGTCATTCAATGCTCATCGACCATTGGGCTTGCAAGTTTCGTTCGTCCACCGTATTGGCGAGATCACCCTGCTGCATTCATCTGTACTCACGACCCTTACCGGCTAATATATATCGTGCTCTAACTAATTTATAAACATTTTTATTTGATGACATTATTGGAGCGAAACTAAACCTTATCCAAGCTTTTAACTGCACGTTCTTTCATTAAAAAAAGAACGTGCAGTTAAAAGCGTGGAACTTTCATTTTATACAGTTGTCTATAGCTGTTATTTATTTCCTTGCTGCTTAGATGAAGAAAATAGAAGTGAAAGTGGTTTTTTGTTGATTTTTGCTTCACAAGTATCAACACACTAGGAAAACATTCTTTCAAATAATATACGCAATATCCTTTGCTCGTAATTTCTATCGCGATGTATGCTTGAAAGTACAAACATAATATCGCTACAAAGTGTACTCCTAGAAAATGTATTTAGCTATGAAAATCAAACTAATAAAAACGATTTGCGTTTTAAGTTTTGCTTTGACTTAAAAACTTTATAATTTTCTGAGTACTGATTTTAAACTGGGTTAAATATTACTATCTTTTGCCCGCGATTCCGTACGTACACATCCCATTTCCGTAAAAAAATCGGGAAATCTTATCTTAGTCCTCCCCTCTACTCCCCAAGGAAAGGAAGGTGGAAAGTATTTGACGGCACGGTTGGCGCAGTGGTTGAGCGATTGACTGCTGCGCTGCACGTCGCGGGTTCGATTCCCGCACTGAACAAATATTTGTATGGCCTACAGATAGTTATTCCGGGTCAGAGGGGCTACTCTCTAAGCCCGAAGTCCGTAGTTTCGGGCTTAGTTGCGGACGTATTCTACTCCGCACTGCTCTTTTTTTTTAATGTCGCGAAATCCTCATGGATGTCCTCCACTCTGGGGCGGGCGAAGGGGTCTGTCAGACTCTTACTGACTAAAACCACCCCGGTGTTCGATCTCTCACCTACGCCGGGGATCGCGGGAACTTCACTGGGTCACTGCTTTACTCTACCTGTCAGCACCGCCCCTTGACATGAGTCCTGCCGAACTCCATTCCACAACTCGTCTTCCAATATTGATCCATGCACAATAACCGGCTCGAGGCGTGAGCACACTCTCCATTGGTCGGTTTGTCGACGACAGCTCTGACGCTTCCCGTTATTGGTTCATCATTCAATGCTCATCGACTATTGGGCTTGCAAGTTTCGTTCGCCCAACGTGCATTGGCGAGATCATCTGCTGCATTCATCTGTACTCACGATTCGAGCCGGCTAATATATACCGTGCTCTAACTAATTTATAAACAGTTTTATTAGATGTAAAACTGGAGTGAAACTCAACCTTATTAAAAAAAGAACGTACAGTTAAAAGCGTGGATCTTTCATTTTACTAACCGACTTCCTTCAAAAAGGAGAAGGTATGTTCGTCTGTGTGTGTTTTTTTATATATATATGTTCACCGATATCTCCGCTAATTCTGAACAGATTTTCAAAATTCTTTTTTTATTCGAAAGCGTATACTTCTGAGGTGGTCTCACTGTCACCAAGTCAGTAGCTGATGATGGGATCCCATGAAAATCGAGGGAAACCCTCAAATTTTGTAGGAACATACAATGTTTTTCATAAACTTTCTAACGCAATTAAGATATTTGTGCCTGGTAATCATCATCTCATGTTGCTGAGCTGATGATGCAATGTATGAGTTGGGATCTGATGAAGATATATCAGCGATATTTTCGGCACTTTTCAACCGATTTAAATGATTATTTTTTTGTTTGTAACAATATTTTTCCGGACTGGTCCCATTTCAATTTGGTGAAGATCTGATGAAGAACTTTGGAGGTAGGCAACGAAACTCTTCAATAAATAATAGCAAATAGATCGGTATTGCTGAAATCGCGTGTCTGTATATTGTTTCCACCAGTTCATAACATAACATCACGCCGGTACACTGTGAATGGGTACGCAAGTACCTCTAAAAAGTGAAAAATAAAAAACTTTTTTACAAAAAAATACAACCAACTTCAAAAAACAAAACAACTACAAAGTTTAAAATAACTTTAAGGCTGGGTTATCCGGGTTTTGGCTGTTTTCGAATCAATTTTAAATGATCAAATAAGTGAATTTAAGCCCGGAAAAAAATATATGTGAGGGATACATCCTTGTTCTAGTGGCAAGTGGAAGTGAAAACACGAAATAATATAATTTTCTCGATCAAAAAAAATATATTGAAAAAGGGTCGATTTGAAAAACTATTTTCAATCTCATTTCAGAAGTCGGTGTCAGAAAACGAAAAATTAACCAAAAACACTGACTTCAAAACAGTTTAGCAGTTGTCTGTAGCTGTTATTTATTTCCTTGCTGTTTAGATGAAGAATAGAAGTGAAAGTGGTTTCTTGTTGATTTTTGCTTCACAAGTACCAAGAGACTATGACAAACATTCTTTTAAGTAACATTCGCAATATCCTGCTCATAATTTTTATCCTGATGTACGCTACAAACAAAAATAAAAACACAACAAACATAATATAGCAAACATAATATCGCTACAAAGTGTACTCCTAGAAAATGTTCTTAGCTATGAAAATCAAACTAATAAAAGCGTTTTGCATTTTAAGATTTACTTTGACCGAAAAACTTTATAATTTTCCGTCTTCTGATTTTAAAGTGGGTTATTTATTATTATTTTTAAAGTGGGTTATTTATTATTATATTAAAGTGGGTTATTTATTATTATTTTAAAGTGGGTTGTTTATTATTATTTTAAAGTGGGTTATTTATTATTATTTTTAAAGTGGGTTATTTATTATTATTTTTAAAGTGGGTTATTTATTATCATTTATAGGTTTCCGTACCCGAAGGGTAACCAACGGGACCCTATTACTAAGCATTCGCTGTCCGTCCATCCGACCGTCTGTCTGTCAACGGGCTGTATCTCATAAACCGAAATAGGTAGACAGTTGAAATTTTAACACAGTATGTATTTCTGTTGCCGCTATATCAACAAATAATACAATTAAAAATTAAAGGGGCTTCCCTACTTGATGCTCGATTTAAACGGCATAATAGTGGATTATAGTTATGGCGATGGTAAGAAACCCTTCATGCGCAAGTCCGACTCGCACTTGGCCGGTTTTAAACTACTATGATTACCTTTATTGCGGTTTGTCGATCTAGTGGTCGCAAACGCTATGGATGACTATGACTGGGATTTTTTTTACTATTATTACACTATCTCACCTGTTGGTAAGCGATGATGTGGTCGAAGATGGAGCACGCTTGCCTAGAAGTAACCTATTCACTCTTGACTTAAAGACTCCCAGGTTATAGCTATCAGGAAACACAGACTCCGGCAGGGAATTCCACTCTTTAGCTGTACGCACTATGAATGTGCTCCCAAAACGTTTTGTGTGTGTAGGTGGGATGTCCACCATGTACCGGTAGCGCATTGCCGTCTTGTGGTCTGATGATGGAAGGGGCTTGCCGAACAATGATTGCTTTGGTCGCGTATTTGCGCAATGATACCTGAGATTCTGGGTTCAATTCCCATGTCAGGCAAAGTGTTACTGGGTATCCCCATCTGAAATTTCTCAGTAACTGGAGATGGCTCGTTTATGGCAATAGTTTCTCCCCTTTTTACATGGAACATAACTGACAAAATAAATGAGTACGACAGAATATATGAAGACATGATGTGATGTCATAATAAGATGCTGTTCAAATAAATTCGCCTCACCACTGTACTGAAAAAAGTTTAAACATTTCTCTTCGTATATTCCTCCCGTACAATGTGAACTATTTCATAACTGAGTTCACAAAAATCTAACGCCTTCCCGCCTGAGCTCGTCTGCTCGACAGGGTTGAGGAAAAAAAGGCAATTTTCCCATTAATTAAATTCCTACTTTATCATTTTCCACCACAAGCTCAAAAAGTATTTTACTAGAAATTCTTTTAGCAAGAAGCAATATCAAAATCTTTATGACGATACTCTCAGTGTGATGCTATCCTAATATTATTTTTACAAAAACCCAGTGGAGTGAAAAGAGTATTTTTTGTAGATTAAATCAACGGGCCTAGGGTTGCACTAAATTTTGTCATGATATTATGTTCTGACACACAATGTAGTGCAAGGTATGGAAGCCATGTTGGAAATTTTTCGTGGATAATATTTTTGGACTGAACTTTTGGTTACTTTTTATAGAGCAGTTCCATTTTGTTAAAGTGAGTAGGCATTGAAATATAATTTAATTAAAGGTGGTATCCGTACAGCAATAAAAATACCTGATACTCGTAAATATTTTTAGAGTTCCGTATCATCACTTTGTTGTCCGTCCGTCTGTCTGTCAAGACCCTTTATCTCGAGAACGCGTGGAGGTATCGAGTTGAAATTAAAACCATATACTTACATCTACACTACAGTCAAACTAATTTTTATTATTTTTACTATGAATAAGTTACAATTATCACATGCCTAACCTTTTCCCAAATATACTGGAGTCAATTTCCAGACAAACCGGATTCAGCTGAATACAAGTATTTATTTACCACTAAGAGTGAATAATCATTTTGCTTAAAATTATAACAACAACCCTGCTTTATACGCGCATATCCCATTTTTTCCCGTTCCCGAAGGAATTTCGGAAAATTTAATTACTATATTGGCCATCAACACGCTAATAAGAAGAGATAACAAGAGGTAACTGAGGGAGTCTTTAAGTCAAAAGTGAATAGGTTAGTCCTAAGCAAGCGTGCTCCATCTTCGACCGCATCATTGCTTACCATCAGGTGAGATAGTGGTCAAGCGTATGCCTATCAATATAAAAAAAATATAGCCTGAAACACGACACACACCGTCACCATTTCCAAGAAAAACATTCCTTAAACTTAATTTAAAAATCCCACAGAATCTTGAACCCGTGGCCCCTTTAGTCTAAGCGAAATGATAAATTAAAGCTTAGCATGGTCGTGACATCTGTTGCGGCGGCCATATTATTTTTATTTAGACTAGTGCGCGCCCGTGTCGCCTGCCAGACATTAAGACTTGGATTATGTTCGGCTTTCTGCTGACCAGACACTATTTCATTAAGATTAAATGTTTTGTTATCTTTTTTGTCTGGTTTTTCTTGAGATATTGCCAGAGAAAACTTGTGGATGTAGGCCTATTTTTGTGTCACAATCACGCGACTACTTTATCACTTCTATATCTAAATAGATGACTGAAAAGTAAACTTACTCCGGTTCCGTACTCCAAGGGTAACCAACGGAACCCAATTACTAAGCCTTCGCTGTCCGAGTGTCCGTCCGTCTGTATTTTCGTCCGTCCATCCGTCCTTCCATCTGTCTGTCAGCGGGCTGTATCTCAAGAACCATAATTGGTAGACAGTTAAAATTTTCATACATCGCACTTGGCTGCTTTTTTTAACATTTCAGATCAGGATTCATGGTTTGGACGGGGACGCCAGACTCACATTGGATATAGAACTTGGCAGCTGATTTTTTTTCGCGTTCCGTGTTGGTCCCAGAGTAAAAATTGTTCATTACTAATGAGTACAATGACCCCTTATGAGGTATTGCGTTTTATTCTGTTACACATTGTATTTTCAAACAATGTATAGCTATGCTTCGTGATATAGCCCTGGGCGGCTACCTTTTCGAGAATTGGGAAAACATTCATAGAGATAAGGAGTGGAATTCCCTGCCGGAGTCTGTGTTTCCTGATAACTACAACCTGGGAGTCTTTATGTCAAGAGTGAATAGGTTACTTCTAGGCAAGCGTGCTCCATCTTCGACCACATCATCGCTTACCATCAGGTGAGATAGTGGTCAAACGCGTGCCGATCAACAGTAAACAAAAAATGATATTGTAATGTACCACTCTGTTTTATCATTGAATAAAGTCTAGTTATGTTTCTTTATTTGAACGTAGTTCTTCATTGTACACCAAGATTAATAATTACAAAGCGTGTCAGTAATTAGCCGAGCAAACAGCACGTTCACACGTCACTGAGAGGCCTCCCAGCAGAGATTCGTGTAAACAGTGACTCGCCTGTAACTCGCGCTAAATGAAGTGGCGAGTCGTTTCAGCACATCTTACGGTTTTAGAGTAAAACCTTCTAAAATAAATGGGTGCGCTGTGTATGTGTAGTCAGAAGATTCATATCTTACACGGTTGTAAGGTATAGAAGAATTTTATTGTTCAAAGTTTTTGGTAGGTTTGTTATGTATCTTTATTTATACATAGTACTCCATTGTACACCAAGATTATTAACTACAAAGCGTGTCAGTAATTAGCCGAGCAAACAGCACGTTCATACGTCACTGAAAGCCGATCACGAGAGATACGTGTAAACAGTGACTCGTCTGTAACGCTAAATGAAGTGGCGAGTCTTTTCAGCACATCTTACAGTTTTAGACTTAAGACTTCTTAAATAAATGGGTGCGCTACAGTTAAAATTAAAACAGAAGGTTTACTAACGTTTGAAGGAAAGAGGATCTGAGTTATCACGGTTTTTCTGTATGAATGATATTTATTCATTTTCAGGGTTCCGAAAAAAAAAGGAACCCTTATAGGATCACTCGGGTGTCTGTCTGTCTGTCCGTCTGTCACAGCCAGTTTTCTCCGGATCCACTGGACCGATTCTGTTGAAATTTGGTTCACATATGGACTTGTATGACCCAAACACAAACGCGTTAAGTAAAGTATTAAATTTTTAGTATGGGGGTCACTTTTGGGGGTCAAACTAGAAAATTAAAAAAAAAAGTTTTTTGAACAATATCTTGTGATATATCAAATGAAAGGGCTTACGGCGAGGGTTTTAATTTTATTTATTTTTTCATAATTTTAAAATAAATGGTTTTGAAGTTATTCAAGAAATTAGACGAAAAATAACAATTGCCCCTCTTATCTCCGAAACTAGTGAGCCTAAAATTTTGAAAAAAATGGAGATAATAGTTCTTTACCTAAAGATTACAGGAAAACCTATTAGAAGTCTGTAGTGTTAAAATAACATGTTTAAAAAAACTATTCGTTCGGAACCCTTTGCACGCGAGTCCGACTCGCACTTGGCCAGTTTTTTTCTCGTTACAGTTGACGAGAAATAAACGCGATTGGAATGTGGGGCTCTCTCTACACCCCAGTAGCTGTGGCATTCGTATTTAAGTAGTCAGTCCATATTAAATACTGGTATTTACCCGGACCCGGTTAGACTTGCCCAATCTGTTCCCAATTGTTAAGGCCGTATCTTTGAAATAAATGATAGCTCGAAAGCACCAATTTCATCTACTGGCACCGCGCAGTCCCCGCATGCTTCCACGCGCAAAGTTCGAAATTTCGAACCTAGCGCCACAACACCAAGCTAATTCAAACCGCCAACTGATTCAGAGTTGCCCGCACGCAAACTTCATAAACTTCTTCTGTCAAAATATTAACACAAATCAGCACTCTTATAAACAGTGATTTTAGACGTAGATAAAATACAATTTAATAAAATATCGAGCGACGAAAAATATTGATTTGTTTTAATACTCATTTTTTACAATCGTTGATAAATTATATCATGTTTTGTATGGCCCCAAATTATTGTGAAAACTACTAAATCAGTTGACTATTTAAGAACAGGGCCATAATTGTGCAATAGAGATAGCACTAGAGACTTTTAAGCATACGGAAGGTATGGAGTAGACCAGTTGTATAAAAGTTATAATTTAATCATATTTGAAATATGTACACAAGTTATGAAAACGAATGAAAAGATAAGTAGTCAATTTGGTTTTTTAGCGTGGCTTTATTCACGTAGCCACAGAAACCGTGCATTTTCCACAGAAACCGTGCATTTTCCGGAGATTGTTTTGTACCAGTGAAAAATAAATCGAACGTCCTGTTAACATATATTTTTAACTCTTTATCATATTAGTTGAGTTCAATACCTAGTGAACCAATATTAGAACCTAAATGTGATGCAATGACCCTTTCAGTAAAGTTCCGTCGGACATGAGCACCGCTGCTATTATATGCGGCATTCCAAATCCGGGGCTGTAGGATAACCCTGGTTCCATCCTTAGGCCCATATTGCTAAGTAGTAAATAGTTTCATCCTGATTGTTGTTTCATCCACGGAACATCTTCAAGACTTATACCTAATCATGGAAAACTACTTGTATTAAACTACTTGACCGTCACTGGATGCTGATAGACTGATGCTGATAGACTTAAGCATTCGCTTGTAACAGAACGTAGAGCATTCGACAATTTTAACTTTGTCGTAACTGAACAATGACCAGAGCCGGGCATAGAGTCAAACATCTCTAGGAACATTTTCACAATCATTCTAGCGAACGCTCTAGTAAATGCTCGTCCACAACAGTGACAGAATTGCTCGGCTCGGCAAAAATTATACGATGTCTGCACTCAAATCTCGCCGCAGTCCATCACCACCTCGAGACGGAGAAACCAACGCTCTTGTTTCTGTCGGAGACGCAGATCGGATGTCCGTCAGACGTGTCATATCTGTCTTACCCAGGGTTTACCCTGGAGCAACACTTTAGACCACGCGCGGGCGTATGTATGTACGCCCGGGACGACATCTGCTATCGGCGTCTCCGAAACCTTGAAGACTCCAGGTTCTCAACGCTGTGGGTTATAGTGGACACAGGCCTGGACAAAATTGTCTACGACTGTGTCTACCGTTCGCACAGCGGTGATTTGGAGACAACTGGGCTCACACAGCACCTGAGTGAGGCGGCGGATGCGGCTCAGCAGCGGTACCCTTCTGCCCAATTGGTGTTACTGGGGGACTTCAATGCCCACCATCAGGAGTGGCTCTTCCCATACCACTGCTGGACGAGAGACGCGAAAGCTAGCGCTAGCGTTAAATCTTACCCAGCTGGTCCAGGGGGCAACGAGGGTGCCGGATGTTGATTCACACACTGCCAATTGCTTGGACCTTTTGCTGACAACTGATCCAGACCGCGGTGCAACCGTGCCGATAACCGACAAACTTGAGCTTCTTGGGGTTACATTAACATCTACCCTCAATTTTGGCCCTTTCATAGAGGCAAAAGCTCAAGTGGCTGCAAAGAACTTGGGGATCTTAGCAAAGGTGAGACAGTACTTTACGCCGGAACAGTTGCTCAAACTCTATCAAGCGCAAGTTCGATCATGTATGGAGTACTGCTCTCATCTATGGGACGGATCTACCAGATACCAGCTTGATGCCCTTGAGTCAATTGAGAAACGAGCCAAGAGGATCATCGGCGATGATAGGCTCGTCGCGACGAAGCTCCAAAGTCTTGACCATCGACGACGAGTTGCTAGCCTGTCGGTTTTCTACCGGTTGCATTTTGGGGAATGTGCGACGGAATTGCATAATTTGATTCCACCAAGCCCGATCCATCATCGGACCACAAGACGAACAGCGATGCGCCACCGGTACATGGTGGACATCCCACCCACGCGCACAAAACGTTTTGGGAACACATTCATAGTGCGTGCAGCTAAGGAGTGGAATTCCCTGCCGGAGTCTGTGTTTCCTGATAGCTATAACCTGGGAGTATTTAAGTCAAGAATGAATAGGTTACTTCTAGGCAAGCGTACTCCATCTTCGACCACATCATCGCTTACCATCAGGTGAGATAGTGGTCAAACGCGAGCCTATAAATAGTAAAAAAAAGCTCGAAGCAAATTTAGAATGCTCGCTAGAACACTCCTGTTTTTTTTAAGCAAAAACTATTCGCTAGAATGCTAATGACAAGTGAATGCTAAAATCTATCAGCTGTCGGGAAAAGCAAGGTAGGCAAGTGGCGACGTTCGGTCTGAACTGTGTTGAGCTTAGAACCCTTAGGCAAAAATAACTCCATAATAGTTTCTCAACCAGGTGTACTTGATTATGGCATCAATGCCGCCACAAGAAAAACCATCATAGCAAAATCTACATCGCAACAAAAAGGACCGCAACACCATCTATCCCGCCACCACCGAACTACTAACGAAATTCTGTATCGCGGTATCACAGTTTACCGTACGATTTGAACATATACAACAGTCCGAATGTCAACTATGGGGCAATTGCCCACTGGACACAACAACCATCCGGACGGAGGATCCTCCCTTTTCAATGGAGGTTTGCGGGGCTTTACTCTCTGTTCCGCATACCTTTTATAATTTTATTACACAGTACCGTATGCTGAGTGAACCTTTTGCTTCATTTCCATTCTAGAATAAATGTCTTAGGAACCCGGAATGACTGAATATTTAAACTCAATCTAGACTGTCAAGCTCCTGACTTAGTTTTACATTTTAAATGTGCGAAAGGGTTTTTTGATGATACTTCGTTGTGCAAGACCTTTTTACTGATAGTCGTTAGCGGGGTATGGAAACTAGGCTGAATAACAAAAGTGGTTTTGCATTGGCGATTTGGTGGGTTGGCTGTGTAACTAAGTAAAAAGTCAAGAGGTATCTACTATAGTAAGAAACATGGCAAAATATGGTTTGCTGACTGACGCACATTCATTAAGTTTTGGAAATAATCTGTCACCTTCGTGGAAATCAGTATCCACTTATAAAAAATATACACATATACGAATATGTTTTTTTTTTTAACTTTATATACAATAGTGGTACATGGGGACTTAATGCAACAAGGCATTCTCTACCAGTCAACCTTTGGGTTAAAAAGACTACACTGTGGTAGGTGCCTGAAAGAAAACTGCATTCAAAGATTTTCGAAAATACGTTTGCCACACCCGGGAATCGAACCGACTAAAATCATTAAAAATTACACCCTGTACTTTTATTGCATCGATCGTTAGGGTATTGACCCTAACGATAAAATTAATAGTACGGTACGGTATAATTGTATAAGGATGAAATCTTTCTAAAAACTTGAAAATTAAATGAAAGCAAAACCATGAAATCTGGACTTATAAATTCAATGAGTCCGGCAAGGCAACCGAATTTTCGAAAATCTTTGAATGCAGTTTTCGTTCTTTTCAAAAATAAAGGAATGTTTGTTTGAGTAAAATTTTCCCTTCAGGTGGCATTACAAAATTCCACCATGTTTAAGCTAAAATAATAAACAAATAAATATGATGTTTTATAATAATCCTTTTGATTAAGAGAACTCGCTATAATCATGACGAAGACCTAACTAAGAATGACAGGCTTTTAAGTAGCCCTGTCATTCTAAGTTTGGTCTTTGTCCAAGTTGGCTTCTAGTCTTACCGGATAAAGCTACCAGTACCAGTATTTAAAATTAAGCAACAGCCTATCTGATCACCACGACCCGGTAACTGGATGACGCGATGATGGATGAACACCCACACAGCAGACACACATAGAGACTAACCACAGCAAGCGTCGCTTAACTTCGAAGTTCGACCCCTGCGACCGTCATTATTCAGCCACGAGTTCTTCAGCTATCTATTGATCGAAAATATTCACAACACTTCAAACTAAAACTCCATGCCCCACAGCATAGAAGAGAACGTAGGGCATTGGCGGTCAGAAGTAATATGCTGGCCCGCAGGTTTGCGCGTTGTAGTGACCAAGTTAAAGTCACACTATTTAGAGCTTACTGTCAGACTTTCTACACGTGCAGCCTGTGGTTCAGGTATACGCAGAGGTCGCTCAGTGCCCTACGTGTCCAATATAGCAATGGATTTAGGATATTATTAGGGTTGCCCCGCTTTTGTAGTGCCTCCGGTATGTTTGCGGAGGCCAGGGTAGACGGCTTCCATGCCATCGTACGCAAGCGGCTCGCGTCGTTGTTAAGCAGAGTCCGGGGTAGCACTTATAGCATCCTAATGGTTATCGCGGATAAACAGGACTCAAGTATCCTAAAAACTTTTATTCGTGCTCAAATTTTATAATCTAGATTTATTTATGGACATGGTCTGAAATAAAGGTTTATTATTATTTAAAACTCCACAGAGTGATAGATAAAAAGAAACCACATCCACCACACGAAAGCCTAACGTTACACAGTCTCAAACACGCTTATCTCTGAAAATAATAAAGTGCAATCATTCAGAGCCATGTCAACCCTTCCCTGCTACAGACGTCTGTAAATTCACTCCCACTGAGTTTTTTTTCTCGTGGGTTAATATTTCTTTAGCGATAGCATGGTGAATTGCTTTGTGGAAAGGAAAAGAGGTCACACTCGCATGTTGTTGGATTGTTGGAACTTGATTTCTGCGTTACGTTTCGGCGCACAGATTGATCATAGGCTTCTTTTTATTTTGGAAATTATTCCCTTGCTATAATGCGGGTGAAGTCGGTGGCAGAACCTAGTTTTAATAGTGAAATACAGCCTTCGCTGGTTAAACAGGAAGCCGACTGGTCGAAGGTTGGGAAATGGCTGGTCAAATTAATATCAATCGCCTTCTACTTACGTAATTTAATAAAAATACTAAGTAACTCAAATATCGATTCAACAAAACCATAATCCCATGCCCCTCTGCAAAATACTACATACAAAAAAGAAACCATATCTATGACACAAAAGCAAGACTAACGCTACACAGTCACAAACACGCTTATCTCTGAAAATAATAAAGCACAGCCACTACCCCCGCGGCCAAAACGCGTTAACACGTAAACCTACTGTGTTCGCACATATTAATTCGCCATCAGTAATAAAGCAATTATCTAAGCACAAAATAAACTTTGTTGTGTAGCTAAGTGCATGGGCTTCCCAGTTCACGAATTCGTTTTCGACTATTTGAAGTGATCACTAAGTAAACACAGTTTCTAATAACACGCGCTGCGAAATTGAACTTGTTATCATCGCGTCAACGGACTCAACGAGTGGCGCGCCGAGGTCAAAGTCCGTCCTTCGCGCACACACATCGTCGACTACTCGTTGCTGCAAGGACGACGCCCGCTGTCGATCGGCTCCCGTTCGGCTGTTGCTCGGGAAACGAAGATTCACGAAGGTGCGGTACCAACTGTATAGGACTGAGTGCGCGATACTCGTGCGCAGCTGAACAAGATTACGTGATCGTGTAAGTAAGGCGCTCCATTAGTAAAGTAAACAGTGTACACTGCATGATATTATCCGATCTCTGATACTTTTCGAGCTTTTACGTAGTTATAAAAATGCTCCGTTCACCTCCTAAGACTACATCATCGCCTTTACACAACTCTGAACCTGATTTAAGTACGAGTTCATATAATGAAACGAATGTGCATATTACTCAGAGGAAAAGAAAACGAGGCGAAGACGCCGAGTTGCAACGCCTAGAAACTATGTTGCTAGATTTGAAGGGCATGTTTACTGATTTTGTCTCTAATCAAAAACAAAACAATAATAAAATTGACTCCCTGTGTTCAGCTCTTGAGGACATACGGTCTCAAAACAAAGAAATCCTTACTCAGAACGATGAAATCCGAACCCAAAATGTTCAAATTCAAAACTCGGTACAATTTTTATCGGATAAATATGATGAGGCCATGTTAAAGATAAATAACTTACAGGCGGAGTGTAATGACAGCCAAAAATTGATAAAAACGCTTGAGCTTAAGGTAGATTATCTGGAGAGAAACTTAAAAGCTGCAACAATTGAAATAAAAAATATTCCAACCTCAATCCCCGAGACTAAAACAACACTAACAGGTTTAGTTCAAAAACTCGGCAGTATTATTAATCAACCTGTTCCACCAGCTAATATCAAAAATATTTTCCGTTTGAAAGGCAAAAAAGAGACAGTAGGGACTGTCATTGTAGAATTTTCATCCACATCAAAAAAGGAACAATTCATGCAATCCACCAAAAACTACAATAAGCAAAATATAGGAAATCGTCTAAACACCACTCACCTGCAAGCTGTAGGACCTCTGAAACCCATATTCATATCGGAAGCGCTAACTTCCGCTACAAAACGCCTCCACTATCTCACCAGAGAATTTATAAAAAGCAGCGAGTATGAACAGTGCTGGACCGCAAACGGCAAAGTATACGTACGCGAAGGAGAAGGGATGCCCAGCCGGCTTATAAAATCCGAAGAAGATCTGGCTAAGCTACGCAAAGAAAAAAATAAATGACTAGTGTTCATGTTAAAGCGGTATATCCTATTGTTTAAAAATATTATTTTTTTTATGTTAAAACCTAATACTAACCTATTTTTTTACATATACTTACTTATTTGTCTTAAACTTTTTATATTCACAACACAACCAAAAATGTATACAATATATATTATTTACATACTATTTTTATTATTAACAATTAACATACAATCAGTAAGAATTTATGTTGTTAAATATACAACAAAATTACTATTTACAATTGACACTAATACACTACACAAATACATAACGGGAGCTTGTACTTATTTTGACCCAGTATCACTTTTTTTCCACTCCATAATCCGTCATTGCGGTAACTTAACTCGGCAGAACATTAATTTCACTCGCCCAAAACGCAGTAGCATACAAAAAAAGCATATAATGATAGCTATAAAATATAATTCGATATCACACAAAGTAATATAATTAACATAGATGCTGTCTCTGTGTCGGACTCATCCACCTGTGACTTAGATAATTGTACACCGCCTAACTTTAATTCTAATCAATCACTCAAAATTCTTAACCAAAATATTAGAAGCATAACAAAAAATATGTCAGGTTTACATACCATTCTTGCTAGAACTAGGGTTGAGTGGGATCTTATAACGTTGACTGAATGTTGGCTTCCTAATACTCACTTCATCCCAGACATCCAAGGCTATATTTATTTCAAAACCGATAACAATCTGACACAAAATGAGGGTGTGGTTGTTTATGTCCATAAAAATCTTAAAGTATCTGTCGAGGAACCTTCAATCATGGATGCAAACTGTCTACTAATAAAAATTGACGTGAACACTATACTATTAGCTATATATCGCCCACCAGGCTATAGAGATATTAATAATTTCCTTAATTCACTAAATATAATACTGCTGAGCATTACACACTGTAAAAATATAATTATCACCGGTGACATAAATATAAACATCCATGATCGATGTCTCGACTCAACAAAACATAGCTACTTAAATCTATTAGCCACACATGGTCTACTCCCTGCACATACATTGCCCACCCGACTTCAAACCTGTCTTGATCACTTCATTTTAAAAACCACCCTACCGGCGTCAACTTTTGTAGCCCACTCTGCATTAACTGACCATGAAACTGTCTTATTGTTCCTAGTCAAAAAAATGCCAAAAATAACTGCAAAAAAAACCGTTGTCCGCATTAATTATGATCACTTAGACGCTCAATTAAGACAACTTGACTTCGGTCAAGTTTACCGCACACAGAACGTTCATATAGCTGCAGAGGAAATGATCAGGCTTATTACACAGGTGATTGAATCTAATTCGAAAACCTTTAAGGTACCTAATCGGAAAAAAATAATTAAACCCTGGCTCACCCCGGGCCTTCTTCGATGTGTCCGGCATAGAGACAATTTACACAAAAACCTGAAAAAGTCACCCGAAAACGAAATTCTAAGATCATCCTTTGTTAGATATAGGAACTACTGCAATAAACTATTGAAAAAAACTAAAATAGAATTTGAAAAACAAGAATTAAGTGATGCCGGTAATAATACCAAACAAATCTGGACAGCTATAAACACTATAACAAACCGAACTAAAAAAAGGGACGATACATCACATCTGCTACATATGACAGCTACTCCGCTACAATCTGCTAACCTCGTCAACAAATACTTTGCGGAAATAGGCAAAAAACTCGCGGAAAACATTGTCAATGGATCAACTTCCGATGAATCAAACACTGTCAATTATGGTCTCTTGCAATCTATGGCACTGTTACCGACGGACGAAAATGAAGTTGCTAAACTGATAACATCTCTGCGTAACGACTGTGCTGCAGGATGGGACCAAATTACAAGTGGCCTCTTAAAAAAGCACTCGGACATGGTTGTACCACCTCTTACATACATTTGCAACCTCGCTCTTACCACTGGTCAATTTCCCAAAGCCTTTAAAAAATCTTTCATACATCCTATCTTTAAGAGTGGGGACAGGGGCCGTGTCAGCAACTATAGACCTATTGCAGTTCTTCCTGCCCTATCCAAGGTACTAGAGCGGATCATGAACAACAGACTCGTGGACTACCTAGAACAATTTAACATACTGTCGCCCTCACAATATGGTTTTCGGGCTGGAAAGTCCACATCCGATGCAGTTCATGATCTGACAAATTATGTTGTCGAGAACTTGGATGGTGGGCAAAAGGTCTTGGGCATCTTTTTAGACCTTGCCAAAGCTTTTGACACGGTTTCTGTACCCATTCTGATTCAGAAGATGGAAAGATTGGGAATAAGGGGTGTACAACTGAAACTATTTGAGGACTATCTGAGTGAGCGTACCCAGTGCGTTAAGATCAATGACGTCGTCAGCGAGGAACGCTCTGTCTCCTATGGCGTGCCACAAGGTAGCGTACTTGGCCCGACCCTCTTTCTTATATACATCAACGAGCTGGGTTTGCTCACTCTCCCCAAAGGTAAAATTATAACTTTTGCTGATGACACTGCCCTACTTTTCAGCGCTGGCACATGGCATGAAGTATATGAGCATGCTCAAGCAGGCTTTAACGTTGTAGCGGAGTGGCTGCATAGTAACGTTCTAACACTAAATGCCGACAAAACAAAATACATTGCCTTTTCCCTAAAAAACTACACGCGACCAACTCCTTTTTTTTTTTTTTTTTTTTTTTTTAAGGATGGGAAATCATCAAATGACTCCTTCCGCTCTGGGTGAAGTAGAAGGGAGTGTCAGACTCTTACTGACTAAAACCCATCCGTGTTCCTCCTAATGCCCTTTGCGTTCCAGGGCCGCGGTGACTCTTTCGAATAAATCCCGCAACCCCGGCAGGCATTGGGCCCTAGCGGGCCCCGTCTTTGATGCTGACAGCTCTTTGAGGCGCGCGTGGAACACAGCGCGCCTTCGACCCGGGCCTGGTTATGACCAGACGGCGAGCCACCCAATGCTCGCCGTCCGCAGGCCCGCGCCTACGGTGGCCGAGAATCGCCCTGCGACTCCCGACGCCCGGGGAGTCTTCTTCTGTTGCGGCGGCTGGGGCGTGAGGTTTCCCTCTCCCTCACGCGTTCGGCTTCCTCCTTCGCTAGCATTACTGCTTCGCAGAAGGAGGTGACCGCTTCCCAAGTCTCCTCGCTCCGGACCATGGCTTGAAACAGGGCCGACCGCGACAGGTCGCCGCCGCCGATCGCCTCGACGAGGACACGGCGGTGCTCCGCCCAAGCAGGGCAGACCTTTTAAGAGATTTTTTTTTTTTAAATATGTTAATACAATTTTAATACCTCACGATCATTCCCATTATTGGCACACTCATAACTTTCTTAATCTCAGTCATACTCCCTCAAACATACACACACACACACACACACACACAACGCACACACAACACACACACACACATACAGCATGACATAACACTATTCATTAAAATACTAACAATGCAATGAATGATTGTATAAAATATCTACTTGTTTTAAAACCTTATCGCATTTAATAATGTGTGAATACATAACCTCAAAATGTGACTATCTCCGAATGGGGGGAGTCCTGGTGTCCTGAAATACAGGCTTTACGTCTAGTTTAGGCACCAGTCTCCCACAATATAATTATTAAACTGTAGCTGTTATGTATTGTTCTTGATACGATGTTAAATGTACCTACTTTATATTGTGGTGAGAAATAAATCTTTATTATTATTATTATTATTATTATTATTCAGAGCTATGTCAACCCTCCTCTGCTACAGACGTCTGTAAATTCACTCACACTGAGATTTTTTTCTCGTGGGTTAATATTTCTTTAGCGATAGCGTGGTGACTTGCTTTTTGGATAGGAAAAGAGGTCACACTCGCATGTTGTTGGATTGTAAGCGTTAAAAACGTGCTGTGTTGATACTTTAGTATTTTGTTACTAGATTTTTATTATTATTAATTCATTTATTTGCAGATAACAAAGATCCATGGTCGGCGGCCGGTGCAGTCGGTCAGTTGGTCAGTTGGTCGGCCGGTACGGTTATGTTCCGCCTCGTAGGTCTAGAGGTCTTGGGTTTGATTCTCGGGTCGGGTAAAGTCTGAATTATAACTGGTTGGTGGGAATAGGCTCGCCCCATTCAAATTTGTTTTTGCGATGTTTGTTACTCCCTCACGCAAAAATCCAGTACAAACGGATTTCAGTTAAATTGAACTAAAAAAGAATAGCCTGTTATTCTGATCAGAAGAATAGGCTATATTTATAAAGGTGGAAGTACTCATTAAAAGCAGGTAGAGCCGTTTACAACCAGTATTACATAAAATTGACGATAAGCCCTAAACACACACAAACTCTCGAGCCAGATATGGGCCTGATCTATATTTTCTTATGTTATTACAAAACCTTGAACCTAGTTAAGTGTAAGATTTTTCTTACGTACTGAAAACAGCATACAGGCACATCCTATATAAAGGAACGTAATGTGATACATCCTCCTTGGATGGCTCACCCTCCGGGAACCTCCGTCAAATTAATAATTAAAAAAGCTTTAGAAGAATTAGGAATTTAGAATAGGTTTAAATATTGACATAAAAATGATTGATTTGTTTTTAAGACAGTTCTGTAAAAGTTTTTCTTGAGAGCACCAGCTCAATATAATAATCTCTTAAATCGCTTAAAGGCTGTTTTATTGAATCGATTCCGGGGGCGTTCAAGAAGCCCTAGTGGTGTGCCCTACATGTGGTGGAGGCGCCGGGTAATAAGAAATTACAATCTTAAAAACTTTGATAACACCAAAAAACGCAAAGCAAGTTAAATCCGTCTTAGGGTTGTTTTCATACTATAGAAAGTTTATTAGTGATTTTGCACAGATTGTATTACCACTAACAAAGCTTTTAAAAAAAAATAAAGCGTTTGTTTGGGGTAGTAAGGAAGAAGAAGCATTTCGAAAGATTATAAAGATAATGGAATCACCACCTATTCTGCATTTTTATTCAACTGATAAAAACATGGTCACTAGGTTGTATGTAGATGCCAGTGATGAAGCAGTTGGTTGTTGTCTCATGCAAGGTGAAGAGGTAATGTTTCCTATTTCATATGCATCAAGGAAGCTAAGCGATGGGGAAAAGAAATATTCAATCACGGAGAAAGAATGTCTTGCTTTGGTATGGGCATTGAATTATTTCAAACATTTTCTATGGGGTTTAACTTTTCAGGTGATGACTGACCACAAAGCCCTATGTTGGTTAAGGAGCAGAAAGGATATGAATGGAAGGTTAGCTAGGTGGTCGCTGTGCATCCAGGCATATGATTTCAACATAGTGCATTGTGCAGGGAAGGACAACGTCATAGCAGATTTTTTGAGTAGGAATCCCTTAGCCGAGGAAAAGGAGGAGGAGTCAAGGTTGTCTGAGAAACAGTTAGAGGACGGCATGCAGTTGTATAGGATAGAGGTTGTGAGGATGCGAGAAGAGCAGCTGCGAGATGAGTTTTGTAGAGGTTGGTTTGATAAACTGGCAGCTAGTAGTGGAAGTACACTCAAAGGTTTTAGTGTCATAGATGGTGTATTATGTAAACAAGCAAGGAGATTGAATAGGGTTCGAGAGTTGATAGTGATCCCAGGTTGTTTGCTGAAGGAGATATTAAGGGAATTGCATGATGATCCATGGTCAGGTGGTCACTTAGGTCTAGCCAAGACGTTAGGTAAATTTCGAGCAGGATATTACATAAAGGATGCTGAGAGGGAGATAGATAAATATGTGAGAAGTTGTCGGTTATGTCAGGAGCGCAAGAAATGTAAGCAGTTGGCACAGTTACAGCCAGTCCAGGTGAACCATTTGATGGAGAAAGTAGGCATTGATGTTCTAGGGCCTTTTAGGAAGTCGATGAAAGGTAATCGGTATATTATCGTTAGTGTAGAATATGCTACAAGATATGCAGTCTGCAAGGCGGTTCCTAGAGCGACGGCACAAAGAATTAGTGAGTTCCTAATTGAAGAAATCTTCTGTAGGTATGGTGGTGTAAAAGAAATAGTGTCGGATAGGGGGTCGGTTTTTACGTCACACTTAGTGAAGGACACTGTTGAATTCTTCGAGGCGAAGTCACGCTTCACCACAGCATTTCACCCCGCATCGAACGGTCTGGTCGAACGTTTTAACCAGACTTTAACCCAAATGTTGTCCATGTATGTTGCTACGGATCAGAGAAATTGGTGTAGCTATGTTCCTCTCGTGTGTTTCGCGTATAATACCAGTAAGCAGTCAAGCACCAAGATTTCACCTTACGTATTATTATATGCTGAGGAGCCATCATTTCTTACAGATTTAACGATAAATATTGGGGAACAGAATCAGTCATTAGATTTTGTAGGACGTCATAGTCTGAAAAGTCAGCTGTCACGCTGTGCCATAGATAATATAAAAAAGGCGCAAGTCCGACAGAAAGCTATTTATGATAAGAAGGCGAAAGTCAGGAATTTTGTAGTAAATCAATTAGTAATGGTTTATACTCCTAGGCGACATATAGGTAGAAGCACGAAACTTTGTAGGTTGTATAAAGGTCCATACAAAATTATTAGGCGGGTTTCAGAAGTAAATTATGTGATAAGTAAACCTAACAACAGGAGATTCAGAGATATTGTCCATGTGAATAGGTTGAAACCATTTTACGTTAGACTTTAAAAAAAAAAAAAACGGATCTATGGTAGGAAAATATGATGTCAAATCAAATGTCAATACTATAATCATTTTATGTAAACAAAACATTATTTTAGTTTGGGTATGTTGAATAGTTTATTAATCGGTTTTTCTTTTTCATGTTATGTTGGAATACGGATGATGATAGACTACTTCGATGATGCTGCCGGGTGGAGAAGAGAAGGTCGCGAGTAATAACGATATTTAGCTAGGCTGAAGTTATTCCAGTTTTATATTTGTATTAAGGTTTCAGCGTCCACTGTAACGCAATTGAAGGACTCCATGGGCGGTGATACCAACTTTGCATACGGGGCATAGCCTTCGCAAGGGGTGGCAAGTTGTCACCATTGGTTGAGCTGTTCGATGGAGGCAAATAGTTTCAATTCATATATTTTCTAACAGATTTTGATTACTGGAGTAAGTTCGATGTTAGCAGTTAATTCTTTGACAGAATAGACCTTCGCTTCTTAACCGTCTGGCTGCCGCGTAGACTAGTTAGGGTAGCTTTCGAGAAGTCAATCCCTTCTGGATGGATGTGATTTGTCACATCATTTTGTTTACGTTTGGCGGTGTGCTGCAGATTTTAGGGTAGTTTTACTGCAGCAGGGTTTCAGCATGTCTGCGTTTTTGTTCAGCGCAAATGGCGCATTAGAATTTAAAAGAATAATGCTTATCGCAGGACATGACTGAAGCTGCTTCTATAGAAGCATATGCAACCCTGTCTACGATCATTCTACCCATAGGCAGGAACTCCTGGTTAGGGATAGGTAGGTGCTTAACTCTTCCAAAGCTTGGAATAAAAGATTACAGGAAGACTTTCCTAGTATCTTCTATTCGTGAGGGCGTAGCTCATGTGATACATCCTCCTTGGATGGCTCACCCTCCGGGAACCTCCGTCAAATTAATAATTAAAAAAGCTTTAGAAGAATTAGGAATTTAGAATAGGTTTAAATATTGACATAAAAATGATTGATTTGTTTTTAAGACAGTTCTGTAAAAGTTTTTCTTGAGAGCACCAGCTCAATATAATAATCTCTTAAATCGCTTAAAGGCTGTTTTATTGAATCGATTCCGGGGGCGTTCAAGAAGCCCTAGTGGTGTGCCCTACAGTAATGTCTGCAACACTAGATTTCCATCCATAAAGGCAAAGTTAAAATGTCTCATGCTTCTGTAATTTCAACGGCACTTGGAATATTTAAATCAGAATACTGCAATGCTACTTGGCAGGAATGCGTCAAAGCAAAGTAAAAAGCGCACGTGAGCTCCTTGTCAAACGACGCATTTTAATCTTACAATTATAAGGAAGCCATTGCCTTTGAGTCGGGTTCTTATAAGAAAGTCTACACTGACTGAAGATGGCTTAAGAAGTCTGACTGAAAATAGCTATAACATAAAATACAGTGAAACCTGGATAAGTGGGACCTTAAGGGACCTGCAAATTTGTCTCACTTAAAGAGGTATTCCACTTAACCAGTGTCTCAGATATCCACGTCTAAATAAATATCTGCCTGATTTACAGCAATTATTAAATAAAATAACGTATTTTCTAAACATTTTCAAATAAACATCCGGACGATAGCAAAATCAAACTAAAACTGGAGGTCACTTTTACACAATTAGCCAAGTGCGGAATTTGCGGATAACAAAACGGTACCAAAAATATAGTCTCAGTAAAAGAGGTAAAATACACTCGTTGTCTCAATTATACAGGTAATTATGACGATAAAATCGAAAGAACTAATCCAGATATAGAGGTTTGTTTTGTCCCACTAACAGATAATTCAGTGCTAAAGTGTCGGGACTTAAGCATAAGTTCCAGCTATGGAGGTTTCTCACTTATCCAAGTTTTACTGTTTATTGATTTGCGACGTGCCTTTAATGCAACTATTTATTTTACCATCCTCAATAACATCAAATAATAAAAATTAAATTAAAATAAAAGTAAAATTAATCTAATATATAAAATTCTCGAGTCACAGTTTTCGTTGCCATGCTCCTCCGAAACGGCTTGACCGATTTTGATGAAATTTTATGTGTGTATTCGGTAGGTATGAGAATCGGCCAACATCTATTTTTCATAATAAAAAAAATAAAAAATAATAGGCGGTAGGAGTAGGGTAGGAGTAGGGTAGGAGTAGGGTAGGAGTAGGGTAGGAGTAGGGTAGGAGTAGGGTAGGAGTAGGGTAGGAGTAGGGTAGGAGTAGGGTAGGAGTAGGGTAGGAGTAGGGTAGGAGTAGGGTAGGAGTAGGGTAGGAGTAGGGTAGGAGTAGGGTAGGAGTAGGGTAGGAGTAGGGTAGGAGTAGGGTAGGAGTAGGGTAGGAGTAGGGTAGGAGTAGGGTTGGAGTAGGGTAGGAGTTATATTATAGATGAAAATTGTGACGCAGACGAAGTTGCGCGGGTCAGCTAGTTGTTTTATAGGCCAATGCTGTCATGATTCCGCTGTGGTATCGAGACAGAGCTATATGCGACGGAGAACACTATCCCATTTTCATAACTAATCAGTCGCAATCAGCCAAAAAACCTTAATTTCCATACATTCTTCTTCTTATCGTGTGGGCAGTAAGGCCTTAAGACCCCACACACTCTAGTGTCAGAGTTTCTAAACCGCCTCAAGGGCCTCTGACATGGTTTATTTCACGACCGCCATTTGGCGGCGGGACCACCAGCTTATACGTGCCTTCCGAAGTATGGAATCATCTTTTTATCAGACAATCAGGTGATTCAAGCCTGCAATGTCTAGCCAAACTGGAAAACAACTTTACAAAGTGTGCTTTCCCGTGGGAATTGAATCCATGACCACCGGGTCACAATGCAACGCCTAAACTACTCTTCCACGGAGGCAGTTAAAATACATTATGACAGATTCTTTCTTATTAAATGAACAAGCAGTCATCGGTTGGCTTTGTACAAACAATACACCTTCCAACGTGCGGTCATCGCGTTGGAAGTCCGTAGGCGCTTGCCACTGCAGAATCTTTCGGGACGGCACGGTTTGCGCAGTGGTTCAGCGATTGACTGCTGCACTGCGTATGGCGGGTTCGATTCCCACACGAAACAAATATTTTAATGACCTGCAGATACTTGTTCCGGGTCTAGCTGTTTGTGTATGTGAATTTATATGTTTGTAAACGCACCGACGATACAGAAGAAATTCCTAGTGTGGGGCAGCGATTAAAAAAAAATCCGTTCTGCAAGAAATATGTCATACCAAAAGAATTGAGTTTGGCAATTATTCAGGCTAGAAGTTAAAGAGCTGGCCTGCATGATAGAATCAGATATAAAGAGATCCTCAAGCAAAACAAGCGGTGACTGACTCAGAAGCACTTAGCAACTACTAAAGTGCTATACGCAATATCTAAGTTAAACAAATGGAATAAAACCGCGAAGACGCTTAGTAACTTAAAACCCTAAACTTGTCACGACTTTCAAAAATTGTTGCGATTACGAAACTTTTTTTTTAAAGCCTTGACTTTTTCGGAGGCAAATGAGAGGAAAATTAACTTCGGCGAGTTTTGTCTGACTGATTTATTATTTTGAAGCACTGGGGTGGCGGAAAAAGGGCCGCTGCGCGGGGTTATGATGTTATCATTAAATCAGAGGTTTTTAGCCCACTGCGGGAGAAAAATGAAAGTTATTTTTAAGCTAATCTCTGAAAGTATGACAAGCGGAAGTCTTTGTGTTCGCGTTTTACCTTGACGTGTAGTGACGGAGATTAATACGGTTTTCAGCAGCCCTTTTCTCTATTCAGTGGCCTGGAGATTCTGTAAACATGTCGAAGTGAAGACTTGGGCGAAGTTATTAAGAAGTGAGCTATCAAGCCATTTTGATTACATGGAATGACAGCTCACTACATGATCACAATCTCACAGGTTCGAGCACTCACACTGACTCTCTACCACCTATTTAAGCCATAAAAATTTATTTATATCATGCGAAAAATGAATCCGTAATTCACTCGCCATACTGCACTGCTTTGTAAAAACAACTTTAAGCGATCCGTGTAAGGTTGAACTTGCAAAAAAAAATTCGCATCACTCGCTACTGTACTGCTTTGTAAAAACAACTTTAAGCGATCCGTGAAAGGTTGAATTTGCAAAAAAAAATTGTTTATAGTATAACTACACACAACTCATGCATGACACTTGATACACGTCAGTTTTTGACGACAGTTTCGAGTGTTGCATTTGTTCGAGACAGTGTATCTTGGGTCTTTTTATATATCAATGGTTTACGGACATTACGGACAATAATTTTACGTGATAACGTCATAAGAAAACAATTGAATTCTTAACAAACCAGCCGAACGCTTAGACCGATCGTGCCTCTCTATCGCTTTTATCACGCTCTCGCTTGCGGAACTTGACACTTTTTCGTGCGCGCAGCCGGCGTTCATCGATTTATAGGACGTTATCCTGTCAATAAACAAATAATAATGAAAAATACTCTCCATTTTTAGACACAAGGTGACATAACTCAACAAAGTGGAATAAGTCTTAAAATATACAAAAACAACTTTAACATAATATTTTATTCACCTTCTGAAAAAGGTGCTTACTTATTCAAAAAGCACCTACTCAAAGTACTTCTAAGCCAAATGTATGTGCAAATGTGTTTTATTACTTATATGCGTAGAAACTTTAAGCACCACCCTATACTTACCTTTGTTATGAACTTCATCAAAAATATATTCATAAAATAAGTTAGGGTGAGTTCAGACAGACAGCCCGCATGACATGCGTTTACTTTGTTTAACTGGGTGTAAGAGAGAATCTGTAACGACCCTTATTCTCGAGAACGTTTTGTACCCTATATAACATTGTGTAGTCAAAGATAAATCCAATTTTTTTTTTACTCGTAAAAACATCTTATATAAGGATACATACAACTAGACTAATAATCACTACGTACAAACTGGCATTATGTACAAACGCGTATAAAAACAAAATAAATCATTGGGCATGAAAAATATAATCCACATCGCTGTCAGTGGCAAAAGTGCCCCGAACACTGGCAGCATTGCCACGTTGAATGGCAATGCTGATTCTTTGGCCGAAGAAAACTTGTCACGAAAACAGCCGACAAGTTGTTTGCTGATGTCCTGAAATACTCAATGCGCACTTGGACCCCATGGACCTAGTGTTTCAACGCCAAAAGGAATAGAATAGAATAGAAAATATTTATTCGACACAGACAAAACACACAGCAACAAACACATTATAGAAAACAAAAGAACAATCATACAAAACGAAAACGATACAGAGTAATTTTGCTGAGCGTTGCCACACCGAAAGGGTTACCATCTCAGCATTTGCTGGGCGTCAGACGCCCTTAGCAAAAGGCTAAAAGGCTCAAATATATAACTCCCAATTAGGGTGTTATATTTGCGCCGTTTTAGTTTTTCTGCACCTGCAGCAGCCGCCCTAGCGCAGCCCGCCGTGCTAAGATGGGATAGCGCTAGGGTGTCGACACATTTTGCATCCCACACCAAAGGCCTGAAGATTATATTCACGTACGTTAAAGGAGCCACACGTGTCGATCTTTAAAGTTGCGCGACGCTTGCCGAGGTCAGTCCCTGGATGGGTTATCATGTTAACACACCGCGAGATCCTTCCGCGCCTCGTAAACTAGGTTCAACTAGAATTGGTCCCGTCCGTCAATTTTAGATCAAAGGCAGTCGATACAGGTAGTCAGAAGTAAGAAAATTTACACCAGTTTTGTAAGAGGTAATGTGTTCCCTACTTACGGTTGTAAAGGTTAGATAGGCATTCATCATCATCATCATCATTTCAGCCGAAAGACGTCCACTACTGGACATAGGCCTCCGCCAAGATGAGGGGGGGGTTGCCATAATCGCCACGCTTGGCAGGCGGGTTGGCGATCGCAGAGAACGCTGCTGCCCATTTTCTGGCGAGTCCCTTAGTCGCCTCTTACGACACCCACGGGAAGTGATGGGATGGTATTATTCTTTTACGGCACCAAACGGCACCGGCCGACACCATACGGAGCATTTTGGAGCATTAGGGGCATTTTAGCATTGGGAGCGGATTGGCATTCGCGTCATGTAAAATACTGGTACAGGCGCATCCGACTAGACTGGAGGCCGAGCCTAACATAGTTATTTCAAAATCGTTAGATTAAATAAAAAAATAACAATTTTTCTTATTTTTGATATGGGTTTGAGTCTAGTCTAGATCAGAGATGACGGAGACAAAGTCTACGATGGAGCGAGTTTACCCAGAAGGAGCCTGTGCACTCTAACTTTGAAGAGATTAGGGTTGTAAGCGTTTGGAAACACAGACGCAAGCAGAGAGTTCCACTCCTTTGCTGTGCGCTTTATAAAAGACGTTTGGAAACGCTTAGGGCGAATTGGTGGAATAGCAACAAGCTAGGGATGGTAAGTTGCAGTGCGGCTGGATGTCCGATGGAAGAAGGGGACTGGTGGGATGAGGTCGTGGAGATAAATACAATAAGACTAATGCTATTTCATGCACTGAATATTCTCTGTATGGAGCCAGTTTAAAAACGGACAGAAGAAAGGAGGAAACTTATATACACCAGAAAAATTTCCTATTTACCAAAACCCGGAAAGATACGTATAATACAAGTTCATATTGCTAATAGGTATCTAAAACAGGAATCGGTCTGCCAAACTTGATTTCTTTTTTTACTATTGATAGGCACGCGTTTGACCACTATCTCACCTGATGGTAAGCGATGATGTGGTCGAAGATGGAGCACGCTTGCCTAGATTTCAAAGCAATAGTCCCATATTATTATCAAAAGTTTAACAAACTGCATTTTATAAGAAAAATTCCTCGCTATTTCCACCGTGTTCAAATGACAAAGCCAAACAACTTGCAACACAGCACCATTGAAGGGTGATTTTCAAAATTTCTGTACATTTTGCTGAGTGAAAACGTCTTCGTGAATATTATCCAAGAAAAATGCATTGAAGTGATCAAACTAGTATTATTATCCTTGAGCAACATTTTTTCCAGATGGGTTTCAACATTTCAGATCATAATAATAGGTAATTTAAAAAAAAGATAATGTTTTCTTCTTCAGCCTCATAATATTTTCATACAGGAACCTCGTGTCTCTAAGCACAAGCGCGTAACAAAAAAAAAACAAAATGAAGAAACTACTCACATATTTACATGTTCTAGTTGCACGATATCTTTATGTCTGTAATTATAATGTAAATGATATAAAATATAAATAAATAACCTAATGCATAATAATAATAACATTGTTTCAAAATATGTCTTCCATTTCGTTCATTTTTGTTATTCCTTATAGTAACACCAATATTAGTAGATATTTGGGGTTTTCAACTGGCAACATTCTCCATTTAAAACCGTCCAATCAGATGACAACAGAACGTCTGTCCACCATTTTGACAGTAGGTGCCACCAACAAGAAAAGTGTGTTTGTTCGTGTGCAGTGTTTTTTCAACAATAAATCTTTCATTTTGGTTGTTCAGCTATAAAAACAACGGTAAGGCTATCTCATAATTTTTTTACATAAATTTAAAGAATAATTTTTACTAACTACTAAAAGGAAGCTGGGTGAATCCAATAAGATTCTTTTTAACCTCCAAATGTTTGAGGTTGTAATTCAACTCATGGTTTATTTCATTTTTCTAACGATTTGTTACTTTTTTTTGTTGCGTAACAAAAATGATGTAACAAAAATGAAGTAAAGCTGATTTCATACCGAATCATTGTTTGTATAATTTGACGATTTTGATTTCTTTTTTATTTGAATTGATTTGTTAATCATTTTATTTGCACAGTATTTTTTAAATATTTCAAAAATAAATAAGTTACAAAATACTCAAAATGTAAAAAAAAATAGCATACATCAGGAATACGCAAAACATTAAAAAAATCGATTTCAAAAGATGTAAAACAGCAATTTATAGTATTTAGTTAGTAATATAATTTTGTACGAAAATTCATATTATAAAAGACAGAATAAAAGTATTTTTAATCGTAAATTAATACTGAATATCTAAATTAAGTACAACAAGAAAAGGTACAAGTATAATGGATAAGTAATTTTGTCATAAATATGAATATTTAATTAATGAGACCGTGTGTCATTATTTTATACAGGGATGCCGATGACTCCCGCAGAAAGACAACGTAAGAACAGAGAAAGACTTAAGTTAAACAATCCTGAAAAATGTAATGAAATAAATCAAAAGAATTTGGAAAGGTTCAAAAGTAAATACGTCAAAGTTTCCAAACTAACAGAGAGTCAAAAAGCTTTAAGAAGAAAGAATTGGAGAAGACTGAAGAAAAATCAGAAACAAAAATGTCAAGATATAAATAAACATGAAAAGCAAACCAGATCACGGAAGTTATATTTACGAAATTACTATAATTTGAAGAAGACAGTAAAAAACAGGTCAGCAAAATAGAAATACAAAAAAAAGAAATAGCAGCTCTCAAAAAGAAAGTTTACAGGCAAAAAAATCTTTTACAATGTCAAAAATTTGTTGATGCAAAAGCTTATGTCGGAGAAGAAATTCCTGAACCAATTTTACCACCTGAATCAAAAGTAAATTCAATTATGCAAGAATTGAGTATTAACAAAGAAAAAGATAGAGATAAAGTAAAGAGAGTTAGTTTAGAAAACATGGTCTTGAATGAAGCTTTAGCAAAACAATATAAATCTGCTAAAAGTAATAAGGAAAGAAACATTTTGAAAAATATTTTTAACACAGATATAGCCGGAAAATATAAATTACGCACTCGATTAGGGTATTGCATTGGCTTAAAAGGAAGAATCCGGTGCACAAAAAAAAAATGCAAATCACCAAGCGTGGTATATTAGCCAAGAAAATTCATCAGTTTTATTTCCAAGACGATGTAAGTCGGTCTTCTGCAGGGAAGAAAGAAACATCTTTGTTTCTTTCTTCCTGCAGAAAAAAATAAAGATGCAAAAGCGTTATCTTCTTGAATCTTTAATTAATTTACACAAAAAATTCAAGGAAGATACGGGTATCCAAATATCTTACGTCACAATGGTCAGACACAAGCCATTCCATATTGTCAGCCCACTCCTTAGAGACCGAGATACTTGTATTTATATTTTTTTTTTATTTTGATTGGGCTAGAGCGGCTAGACATTTCAATAAGTAATTAAAAAAGTGTTAATGACCATAAGATTTTGAGACTGATTTTATGACTGTAATTCAAAAGACTGATTATATTATTAATAAATGATTAAAATGCGATTACGTTGTTTTAATTATCTTCTGTGAAATAGCCCTAATATTTCATTTTTGTTATTTTTTTGTGACGTTGTTCATTTTTATAACGGTATTCACTTTTGTTTCATTTTTGTAACTGTACAAAAATGTTGAAAATCACCCTGAAACGTGTTCAAAACTACGGAACCTCGACGTTTAATCTGCTGACTGTACCCGTACACTCGTACAGTATGTACGAACCTTTGATCCAACCGCTCGAGAGGTATTTAAACATCGCCCAAACTTTCACAAGTAATTTCAGAACGCGTCGTTCATATTGCGTTGTGTGCTATTGTAGGGTCAGCAGAAAAAGATTTATTAATTTTTAATGATATGAAAAAAAAAATCAGGTAAATGGGAAAATGTGCTTTTTAGGACTCTCTAAAGAATAAGCAATATGTTTGTATTCAAAAGTTCAAAATGGTATTCAGCTGAAACCAGTTACAAACTGGTTTCAGCTGAATACCAGTATTTTACATGAAGCGGCGGCCTACCAAACCTCCGCAACTCATAAACTGGGTTACACGGTACTTTTTGGCAAGACTAGAATCAGATTTTCTGGCTTCTGGAAATCCGTAAAAACTGCAAAAGACCTACAAATACTGTTTGTATAGCAATTTAATGAAAAGTAAGTTATAACAGTAGTTAAATGACTTCAAAGAAACAATTAGTATGGTAACTTACTTGTTTAAGAAACTGGTAACTATCCAGAACTTTATACTAGCTTTATAAGCCTGAAAATATCAGTCAGGGCCGCTCACTTTAAGACTAGCTTTAGAACTGGTTACAAAGTTTCAAATGCTGATATACATTTAATAGCAAAAACAGCTACTTGGGAACTTCTTTATGTAATCAATATTGATACTCAAATTACTAAATCTGTAGCAAAAAACTACTTGTCTCCCACGGCATCGCGTACCTTGACTAAGTCTCTGCCTTTTTAGGCATAAAAACTAGTCCATGGCACACGGTAACAAAAAAATAACGGTAATATACTGGTATACAGCTGAGTCCGGCTTGACTGAAAGCCGACCCCAATGTAGATGGGAAAAAAGCTAGGCAGATAATGATGGCACTCAGTTACAGTGCAGCTTCTAATCAATGAAAGAATAGCATCAGTACTTGGAAAGGTGACCTCTACCTCCAACAAACAAATATGCAAACAAACAAGTGCGATTTGGACTCGCCCAACGAGGGTTCCGAACAAATTTGTAGGTACACATTACTTTAAACGAAGACTAAATTTTTATGATTTAATTACAAATGTATAGTTTTCAGACAGATTTTTCCCTATACTTGTAGTATAAGACGGTACATCTTGCCAAATGTTATAGTTCTTGGTCAACGGGAAATACCTTTTGTTTCTATTAAGTATCTTTTTTTACGTTAACTTAGAAGTTTGATTTTTTCACTACTTCAAGGGACTGTAGATCTGAGTACACGGTTTTAATTTCAACTCGAAACCTCCACGCGTTCCCGAGATAAAGGGTCTTGACAGATAGACGGACGGACGGAGGGACGGACGGATGGACAACAAAGTGATCCTATAGAGGTTTCGTATTTACGGAACCCTAAAAATAATCTCCATATTAGATTCGCTCAACTTTGCTAGTCATTTAATAAATAGATAATTATAATAGTTTCTACGACTGCTTTGCTAACGGTACCAGATGTCCCGACAGATTGAATATTCTATTTGTGTTTATACTAGTACTGACAAGTTCAGTGGATGCATGCTGTTTGAGCTTATTACTAACTTCTATGATTCCTCCTGTACGTACACAAGGTAGAGTTATTGAAGGATGTCGGTGAGGCAGGTTTCATAGCTATGAGGTATTTTACTTGCTGGTTAAGTTTTTGAAGCGAGTGACGATTGAGATGATATAAAATATGAATACATCAATACTAGTATACAAAATTCTTCCGTTGACTGACTGACTGAGTGAGGGGGTGAATGACAGATAACGTACAGCCGAAACTACTGGTCGTAGAAAGCTGAAATTTTCCATGTATGTAGGTTCCTTGTAAAGGGGTACTAAGAGAGGACTTCTAGTAATTCCTACGGGAACGGGAAAAAACGGAATATGCGCGTACGAAGTTGCAGGCAAAAGCTAGTCAGTATTAATATGTATAAAATTCTTCCGTTACTGAGTGATTGAGTGTCTGACAGACAAGGCACAGCCGAAACAGAAGTTTCGGGTGTGCAGCTCTCAGTAGTCGTCGAGAGCTGAATTCTATGTAGGTCCCTTGATGATGACACGTTTGCGGTTGCGGAATTTATTCGAAAGTGTCAGCTTGGAACGCAAGGGACACTTGGACGAACACGGATAGGTTTTAGTCAGTAAGAGCCAGACGCTCCCCTCCACGGAAAGCGTAAGGAGTCATTTTATGATTAACCATCCTTAGAAAAACAGAAAAAGATTGATGATTTCTTTTTCATTCGACTTCAGTACAAAACTTTTTTTGATAAAACTTAAACAACCATATTCTTCCAAAAAACCTCTAAGGCAGTACAACTAAAGTATACTTTAACTAAGGAGTGGAATTCCCTGCCGGAGTCTGGGTTTCCAGATTACTATAACCTGGGAGTCTTTAAGACAAAAGTGAATAGGTTACTTCTAGGCAAACGTGCTCCATCTTCGACCACATTATCGCTTGGTCAAACATAAATCTATTAAAAGTAAAAAAACAAAACTTCTACATCGAACGTTCCCAATCTCTAAGCCAGCTAATGCACACGCAACATTAAGCCCGTAACAGACCTTTTAAAAACAAAACAAGAATAACAATAATAATAACTACAAACAGCGGCTTCTCGCTAAAAGCCTCGGACACAAGTTCAGGCCACGTTTACAGTTTCAGCCAATAATGTTGTGTTAGGAAATGGCGGCTGAAATCTACTATTGGAGTCATAACGTTGCCGCTAAGTTTTTGCTGTGGATACGGGCGTTATGGATGACGAGCATTATATTATCAGAAATCAAATCTACAGGGAAATTGAAAAAATACCTAAAACCTCTTAATCTTAACTTTGTATAACCCTGAATAACATTTGCTCTATGACTTTGACCTCCTAAACAATGTAGCCAAAAACAATTTGTTTTCATTTATTTGAAGTCGGTATTTTTGTCTTCGCGTATACTACGCGCGCACGCGCACCCAGTACCGCGCCGCCAGCCGAGCCTCGGCCTTTCGTCGGCCGCCTCATAAAGAATATGCAAAATTTAGACTATGTTTATATTTTTTGTATGGAAAAAAGATGTTTCGAATTTTGAAAAGTCGTGGAACAAATGTTGTTCAGAGTACACAAAGTAAGGATTAAGAGGTTTCGGGTATTTTTTCAATTTCCCTGTATACATTAATATTATTATCTATACTAATATTATAAAGAGGTAAAGTTTGTGAGTTAGTTATGTTGTGATTTTTTGAGGTTGTAGGGTGTAATTTCTGGATCTACCGAATCGATTTTGAAAATTATTTTACCAATAGAAAGCCACGTTATTTAATAATATAATAATAATATTCTTTATTTTCGGACAACAATGATCCTGCGTGATAGTAAACAATATTATAACTTATTACTAGTGTTAGTAGCTAAAATACGACAGAACAGAATAAATCTTATTGTGAAAAGGACAACCCCAATCTAATGGTTAGTGATTGTCCTTCTCACAAAACTTTTAATATCGGAGAGTAGAAGTATTTGATGTAGAATAGGTCTAGGATCTAGGATAGTAAATATCATAGGATATTTATTAATCCGAAAAATACCGTCCAACGAAGTGGGCACGAGTCAGCTAGTATGTGATATTTCTACCAAGTCTCGTGTAAAAATACTCACTTTCCTGAAACCAATTAGGTCTACCCAGCGTTTTTTATAAATATTGTTTTTATAGTAAATGCTAAATACGCAAGTAATTCTCGGTTTTTAGATCCATTGGTGAGCAAAACCTTTTAAAGATCCTTCCTTAAAATAGTCACGCACGTTAGATTACTCCTCCACATGCAAAAAGGTCCAACTACAAAACACGCTGCCCAAAAACAACAACACGTTGCCTACAAAAGCCAGATGATATCATTTATCCTGTTATCCTTATAACAAACAGAAATGCGTCGCTAAACGCATTTGTACTCGCGCAGATAACGCGGCTAATGGAAAATGCGCACATCTCGCGACTTCCCGGGGGCGTGACGTAATTACATGACAGGAGCTTCAAGTAAATTGATCTCATATATCTTGGAGGCCGGGTTTTCCTTTCCGACTTTGTGCGGAGGGAGTGACGATGACACGCTAAACGTTGTTGTGTATTTATTTCTATTGATCTTTTTGTATAGATGATGATGTTTATCTACTTAATTATTCAAACTTTATGTACTAAAATGAAACAAGGCATTGTCTACCATGATTGGTAGACAATGCCTTGTTTCATTTTAGTAATACCTTTGGTTTAAAAAGACTACACTGTGGTGGTTGTCACACAAAAAAATATGTTGTGGGTCAAAATGGTGAGAACCCATCTCATATCCAATATCCCATACCGGGATATTGGATATGTCGTATTATAAATTAACATATATCTAAAACTCTTGCGTTGCTGAGTGACTGACAGACAACGCACAGCCAGGGACCGGACAACCCCGCTTAAGAGTTAAGCCTTTTGATAGGGTAAGCCGTACATGAGGTAACTCATATCGCAGTCTTACCTTTTGATCGAGTTACATCTCCGAAACCCAGCGAAACGGTTACCACCTTTATTATGGTAAGCACGTGAAGGGGTTAACCCCTTCAATGGCTTAAGCCTTTGAAGAGGTTACCTTTACGAAAAGCTTTTATTCGGGTTACCCTGAATTACCTAATACACTTGAGCTGCATGTAGGTGCGGGATACTTGCACCCGAGCGGCGCCTCATTGCCGTACTATTTTTATTGAGTTATTACGAATTTGACAACACGTGATGAAAGTCGACAGATAAGCGAGCTAATAATTAGGATGAGTAACACAGGTTAGTGATTATTATTTAAAGTACTGAGTTTGGTACCTTAATGTTAATATTGTGATGTGTAATTATATTTGTTATTTAAAATTATTGTTATGTTAAGTTACAAGTTACCTACAACTGAATTACTTAGCCTTTTAAGTACCTACTTATTTATTTATTTAGTAACATATATTTTTATTATTATTACCAATAGGATTGATTGTGTTTCAGGTGACGCTAGCGATACTGATGATGATAATGTACGATTTCAAGAATATAGTCAGCCGCTTTTTACAGAGAATCAAGACGAATTCCCGAGTACGATTACTAGCACAGGCGGCTATGATATGTATGAATAGTTTTAAACTTTAAACTGTGTACTCGTAGGTATAGCATATTTGGTTCGATGCAAACTCTGGCGGTTGTGAAAAAAGTGGCGACCGACGCGACGCGCGCGCAATGTTTTTATTTCAATAAAAACTCGCCAAGTGCGAGTCAGACTCGCGTGCAAAGGGTTCCGTACGAATTTCATTTTTATAATATGTTATTTTAACACTATAGACTTTTTATAGGTTCTTCTGTAATCTATAGACAAAAATCTATTATCTCCAATTCTCCATTTTTTCAAAATTTTAGGCTCAGTAGTTTCGGAGATAAGTGGGGGAATGGTAATTTTTCGTCAAATTTCTTGAATAACTTCAAAACCATTTATTTTAAAATTATGAAAATAATGCAATTAAAACCCTCGCAGTAAGCCCTTTCATTTGATATGTCACACGATTGCACGCGAGTCCGACTCGCACTTGGTTAGTTTTTATATGGGAGCTGGCATAGCACCCTCGCTGCCATTTAGTTTTTATTTTTTCAAAGTAGCGGCGCATTATGTAACGTGCATAAACACGGTGCCATTTTAGTCGTCTTACAAAGGCAGTCCACTTAATGTACCCGACAAAAACTACCTCTAAGCTCGATTATTTTTTTAAATTATGATTTGTTTCATAAGATTTATTAAAATTTGTTACACTAATCAGTCTTTCACTTATTTTGTCACTAGAGTGAAATCACATTTGTCAATAATGGTGAATGAATGATGACGAATCATAGCTGATTTAAATAGAGTTAAGTAAGTATAACACACTAAAAAAAACACTAAACACACACACACACTACATAGATTGACTTGGCATGAAAACACAATGTATCTCACAAGTAATACATATAGTGGGATTGCCAAGTCAATCTTTTTATTTAAAACATAAAAGATTTTTAACATTGATATGAGATGTTGTTAGATTAGCTAATTAAGTAATAACTTAAGGCAGAAGGATCCTTAAGTATGGACTGAATAAATTAACCGACTTGATATTACATGGATCTCACAACTTTTTACGGTAGAAGAACTGAGTTGCGAGACTTGGTTTTTTAAGTTATGTTATGGCATTACATTTGCTTGTGTCAATTGATGCATCGTATACATAATATCGGTGAACAGCACCTCGCCTCGGCTGTGACATTGTCACAGATAGAAAACCTCTCTAAATTCCTTGCTTAATAGAGAAGTACTACAACATACACTTTACCGTGTAGTATCCGGCAAGTAAAAAGAATAGACCAACCCATCTACTCACGTGGGTGTCGTATGAGGCGACAACAACGCATCCGTTTTTTGGCTCCGGTAACCGAAACATGGCGGTATATCCATGAACCATGCTGGAATGCTCCCAAATGCCAAACCTTACAGTGGGCAGCAACACTATAAGAGAAAGCATTCCAGGAACTGCGGTCACCAACTCGCCTGCCAAGCGTGGTGACTATGGCAAATCCTCACTATGAGAAGCAACCCAGAATCCCAGATTCACGGCCCCCAGTTTCCGGTAGCTGCACTATTCCTGGCCATGGTACCGGCCACGGTAACGATGCGGTGGCAGGTGCTAAGAATCCCCTGGCTATGGCAGAGTACCAATCCCGAAAAATTGATCTGGCGATGTACAACGGATGCTCTCTGCGGCTCAACGAGCACTTCGCTGAATTGGAAGTAGAGTTAAGTCGTATTAACTAGCACATCGTGGGACTATCGGAGATCCAAAGACGGGGAGAAGATGATAACCCTCTATAGTGGCCACTTGCTCTATTTCCGAGAAGGACACCAACCATCCCAAGGTGGCGTTGGGTTTATGGTCCACAAGTCACTCAGGGGTAACATTGTGGAATGCGGCAATGTGTCGGCAAGGGCTTGATACATTTTACTTAAGATATCAGAAAAGTACTCTTTAAAGATTATTCAAGTGTATGCTCCAACATCCGCACACCCTGACGAAGAAGTTGAGGCCACCTACGAAGACATAGTAAAAGCTATGTCTCGTACTAAAACATTCTACACTGTTGTCTTGGGTGACTTCAACGCTAAAGTGGGAGTACAAGAGAGTGGTGAGTCGAGAGTTGGTCCATTTGGCTATGGGCGCAGAAATCACAGGGGGCGAATGCTGGTAAACTTCCTTGAGACTCAGGGGCTTTTTCTGATTAACTCTTTTTTCCAGAAAAATCCTCAAAGGAAGTGGACCTGGTGAAACCCCGATAACGTGACAAAGAATGAGATCGACTTCGTTATGTCTGATAAGCGCCATATATTAAGAGATGTCTTTGTGATCAACAGGGTCAACACCGGAAGTGATCACTGACCAGTCAGTGATCACTTCCAGTGTTGACCCTTAAAGGCATTCTGAATATTAATGTTAAAATCGAAAGAGTGCGCCTAACGAGGTCGACCGTCAGACCAACGCTGCCCCAGGTCGAAGCTGGTTGCGAAAGCTTCCAGTTGGACCTACAGAACCGATTTGCCATGTTGGAAACCACTGAGGACATTAACGATGCCACCGAAAGCCTACTTACGTATCATCCGCGAGGTGGATAATAAACACTTTCGACCAATGAGTTATAGACGTAAATCAGTACTCACTAGCGAGACTCTGGAATTGACGAGGAAACGACGAGAACTCCCGAATGCCACACCGTCTGAGCTTCAGTTACTTAACAGGGAGATCAAGAAGCTAATCAGACGCGACACTCGGAGTCCAAATACCCGAGACATCGAGCAAGCCATAGCGCGGAATAAGGGCTCGAAGGTATTTGCCAAGCCCCATACCTCCCGTTGTCACCTGCCGAAATTCAAAACATCACAGGGCACCACCGTCACCTCGAAGCCAGAGATACTCGCTAAAGTCGAAAAGTTCTACGGAGATTTGTATGCTCAAAAAACACCTCAGGCCCACGGCGCGGATGATCCACGGGCCAGGCTTACACGCCATCTCAAAGACGAGCTACCCCACATTCACATGGGTGAGATTAGGATAGCTCTCGGATAACTTCATAACAACAAAGCTCCGGGGGATGACGGGATAACCACAAAGCTGCTCAAGGCAGAAGGAATACCTGTCGTAACAGAGCTTGTAAAGCTCTTCAATTCCGTCATCCACACTGGCATAACACCGGAGGAACGGCACAGCAGCGTGGTGGTATTATTCTTCAAGAAGAGCGATAACACGCTCCACAAGAACTACCGCCCCATTTCACTCCTGAGTCACGTCTACAAGCTGTTTTCGAGAGTTATCTCGAATCGTCTCGCCCAAAAGTTCGATGACTTCCAACCGTCGGAGCAGGCCGGGTTTCGAAAAGGCTACAGCAACGTAGACCATATACTCATATCTCACTAGATCACACTACAATTCAGGCAAATAATTCAAAAGACCGAGGAATATAATCAGCCTCTGTGCCTAGCGTATGTGGACTACGAGAAAGCCTTCGACACCTTCGAGACCTGGGCTGTCCAGGAGTCCATGCAGAGATGTCTTATCGACTACCACTACGTAGAGGTGATGAGATGTCTGTACAAGGCCGCAACAATTACCGTCCAAGTACAAGAACAGAGCACAAAACCAATCCAACTGCGTCGAGGTGTAAGACAGAGAGACGTCATCTCTCCGAAACTGTTGACGAACGCGTTGGAGGACGTTTTCAAGATGCTTGATTGGAAAGGATGGGGCATAAATATCAACGGTCAGTATATCTCACACCTCCGATTTGCGTATGACATTGAAATCAAGGCGGAATCTTTGCAGAAGAATACATAAATATCTAAGCCAAATTATACAACTGGGCGGCACAACTTTGAGAAGGAGGCGACCAGAAGAATTCGCTTGGGCTGGGCGGCATTCGGGAAGCTGCGTGATATCTTTGAATCGTCGATCCCATAATCCCTTAATACTGGGTCTATAACCAGTGCGTCCTACCCGTAATAGCTTAAGGAGCCGAAACGTGGACAATACTCGCCATAGGCCTGGTCCACAAATTCAAGGTTGCTCAGCGTGCAATAGAGATAGCAATGCAATGTTTCTCTGGTGGATAGAATTCGCAATCGAATCAGCATGCTGAAGTGGAAGTGGGCCGGCCATGTCTGCAGACGGACAGACGGTCGATAAAGCAGACATGTGTTAGAGTGGAGACCGCATATGAGCAAACGTTGATTTAAAGAAGGTGGCTGGCAGCGGATGGATGCAGACTGCTCAAGACCGGGATAGTTGGCGCTCTTTGGGGGAGGCTTACATTCAGCAGTGGGCGGATATTGGCTGAAATGATGATGACAACATACACTTAGGTAAACAAAAACACTGCTAAATTTATTTAAGTTACTTCCGTAGTTCCGTCCGTGTTCCGAAATAAATGACGAATGATGAGAATAAACAAGAATAGACACGAAAAAGAAACATTACCTACAATGTTTAGCCTGTGCGATAAGGAAAATTGAACTGTAAGATCATACGAACAATGATTATTATTCCATGTTTACAAGTCGCTCGGTACATGCAACAATGGCGCGCGCCGGGCGACAAGATGTCACATGCGGTCGTGGCTATGCAATTTTCAAACTAATGTCGATTTCGAAGAGTGTATATTACGATGTGTTGGGTTCGAATGGCTTACCCTGTTACAGAGTTACAGGGTATTGAAAGGGTAAGCCGTTCGGAAGGGGTTACACAACACCCGTTGGAGAGTGTAACACGTATCATAGGGTTTATTTTTGAAGCGCTTAAAAAAACCCGTTCAAAAACCCTTTCAACGAGTACCCGGCCGGTCCCTGCGCACAGCCGAAATTAGGTTCCTTGTGGAGTGTAGGGGAGCACTAAAAGAGGAAAAAATGGGATGCGCATATCCCGTTTTTTTCTCTTTTAGTACGAAAAAGCTAGTGTATAATTTCTAATTTCTAAGTTCCGGTATACTAACCAATTAATCGACTTTGTCTGACAATGAAGAATTTTTTTCATACTTCCTCAAACAAACCTTGTTATTAAAAAAAACTTTTTTACAAAAAATATAACCGACTTCCAATAGCAAAACACTACAAAGTAAATAATAACTTTAATTTCGGAAGTCGGTGGTTTTTGGTTATTTCGTTTTTTTTTTTGACACAGATTCCGAAATTAAAGTTATGTTGTTTATTTTTCTCTTTTTAGTGGTACCTGCGCACCCATTCATAGCGTACCGTCGTGATGTTATGTTATGAACCCTGAGGCCTATTGAATAAAACTTACTTAGTACTTTCGGTGTAAAGGTCTCGTCAATACAAATGAAATAAGCCCAAACACTTGGTAGTTCCTACATACCGATGTGGAGTTCCCTTGACTCTCTGTCGTCTTCATCATCAGGTCTGATCCAAACCTTCACTTTTTTGTAGTATCACCCGATATACAAACGAATATCAAGTTTTTACCAGATGCGTGCCTACAATTTTCGAGAGTTGCCCTCGATTTCTCAGGGTTTCCATCATCAGATCCTGACGTGGTGGCAATGGAACCACCTCCGCAGCATACCCTTTCATATTACAATTATTTTACAATTACAATTACAATTATTTATTTATTTTCTCCCACAAATAACAAATTTTATACAGTTTATGAAGGAAACCGTTTGAAGATGGGAGACAGGAGCCCATACTAGGTAAAACCTGTGCTATGGGTCACCTGGTCTCCTTATCTCGGATTTATGTATAGATCCATAAAAAAGATACAAACTAATGTAGTAGGGAGCGCTCATGGCTCATTACTACTTAAATCAGAATATTACATTTAAAATAAAAACAAATCAAATTGAATTTGCCTATCAAAATTAATGGAAGGTAAGGTTGGTAAGTTTGTGAATTTGTTGGTGGGTGTTTATTGTTTGTGTAGTTGTTTGTGTGTGTGATATAATATGAGTCGTGCTTGTGTGTTTTTGGGGGGAGTGTGTGTAGTGCTTGAGTGTTACACTTCTCTGTAACCATATAACAGTTTCTCCGTATCGTCATAGCTAAGTGCTTGAAGCCAATTAGAGACCTTACGCTTGCATTCAAGTTTCGTTGACGAATAAATTGTAAGGTTTTTATTTGCAATATCATATAGACGTGGCCCTTGGAAAAAGAAAAAGTATCGGCTGAAAGTTGTCCTAGCTGGTTTTATTTGGCAAACCTGATAAAAACGCCTCTTTTTTAATGTAGGATTAAGACTACTATAATTCAAGCTAGAATGCTGTCTAAGTATGGTAGAAAGAACGTATAGTTGTCTCACCGTTAAGACTTCAGCTTGCTGGTACAGTTCCGTCGTAGGATATAGCCTCGGTTTGAAGAGGCTGATCTTTAGAATGAGTCTTTGAGCTCTTTCTAGTTCAACCAGGTGCGTTTTAGCTGCCCCGCCCCATGAAGAGATGCAGTAGGTGAGAACAGACTGACAGAGCGCTAGATAAACAGCTCGCATTACTTTGGAGTCCGCTACATGACGAAGGTTTTTGAAAACATATGAAAGTTTACGTATTCTCTTGGACACATTACCTATATGCTCGTGGAAGTTTAGATTTTCATCAATTGTTACACCAAGGTATTTAACGGATCTTGCATTATTAATATGTGGACAGTTGCAATTTGTGGCTATTTGTTGATGACAAGAATGTGCGATTATTTTGTGTGATGGGATGGGAGTGTTGCGTAATGAAAAGGTAACAAAGTAGGTTTTAGTGGCATTTAAAGTAAGGATGTTTGAAGCGAGCCAATGGCAGACCGTGTTGAAGCCTTCTTGTGCAAAATTAAAGACTTCGTCCCAGGTGTCTCCAAAGAAAGTAAGGGCGGTGTCATCAGCGTATGAGGTAATCTTGCAGTTTTGGAGATTATGTTTGCACAGGTTATTTATATAGCACAGGAAGAGAGATGGGCCCAATATACTGCCTTGAGGGACTCCGAATGTCACCGGACCCTCCTCGCTCACCGTATTGTCTATCCTCACCCTCTGCGTACGATTTTGAAGGTAGCTTTTAAAAAGAAGCAATTCCGTACCTCTTATACCCATGCCCTCAAGCTTATCTAAGAGTTTAACAGAAGAAACCGTGTCAAAGGCCTTCGCCATGTCTAGAAAAATAGTCAGGCATCTCTTTTTCTCATCCAATTTCGTTGCTATGAATTCAGTAAAGTTGTGTACAGCATCGTCTGTCGATTTACCTGGTCTGAAACCATACTGGGCATCTGCTAGTAATTTTTTACTCTCCAAGAAATTTACGAGTCTTCTATTAATAATCTTTTCTAAGATTTTCGACAGCGATGGTAGGAGTGAAATTGGGCGGTAATTATTGACACAGTCTCTTCCCCCACCCTTGTGAATAGGAATAACTATAGATTGCTTGAGGGCATCGGGAAACACACCCTGCCTGATACAGTTGTTAAAGAGCTCCGTGAGTGGGGGGGCTATGTATTCTTTAATGAGTTTCAGAACTCTGTTCGATATACCATCCCAGCCTGTGCTGCAGTCCGTTTTTAGGTTCTCAATTATACAGGCAACTTCTTCACAGTCTGTGTCCAAAAGAACAAAGGATGCGCATTGAGTACTGTGAGAATTATAGTCAGTGATCGGCGTAGTCATCGGTATGTTATTTGCTAATTGAGAGCCAATAGTTGCAAAGAAGCTATTTATTGCGTTACAAGACTCGACAGGCGTTTGTTCTAGCGAAAGTAGTTCATGGTTTGTTTGTTTGGTTTTGAACGTGTTTGTTATTTTTTTGATACTACTCCAGAGCTTCTTACTATTATTTTTGGCCATCTCAAGCTCATGTTTTTCGTATTGTCTTCTGCATTTCTTGATAATAGAGTTGCAAAAATTTCTGTACCTTTTATAAGTCGTTGCAAGTATGTGATTATCCGGCTCTTTTTTTAGTTTAAAATGCATTCTATCTCGGTTTCTGATACATCTGAGTAAACCTACAGTGATCCAAGGCTTTAATGTTACTTTGTTACGAGGAATTTTAATTTTGATTGAATTAGTCAGTATTAATTGTTGTATATGTTGTATGAATAGATTAAGCGAAATGTTTGGATCTCGTTCTTTAAAAATTTGGCTAAAGTCAATATTTTTGCAATCCGAAATGATATTGCTATAGTTTATTTTATCGATGATTTTTTTGTTATTTAGGCTGTTGTTACTTTTAGTTTCCAGACAGAAAAATACTGCTTCATGGTCAGTTACGGCTGAGTTAAGAATAAGTGTTAATGAGGGTAACTTTGTTTTTATAATTACATGATCAATACAACTTTTGGATCTAGTTGGGATGTCGAAAGCGGGGATTAATCCGTGGAATGTCAGTAGTTCAAGATAACGGGATACGTTTTGATTTGAGTCAAGTATATTTATGTTTATGTCGCCAATGATAAGGATATTTTTAAAGGATGATAACTCAGTTAACAGATCATTCAATGAATTTAAGAAATTGACAATATTTTTGAAGCAATGTGGTCTGTATAATGCAATTATAGCCATGTCATTATTGCCTTTTTTAATGAGCAGACAATTCGCGTCATTAAAAGTGGGTTCTTCTATCTTATATTTCTGGTGTTTACTAATATAGATAACCAGTCCGTCGTTTTGGTTGTAGTGTCTAGTGGTACTAAAATAATCGTAGTTATCCATAGATGGCAGGTTATGGGCACAAGATAACCAACACTCAGAGAGAATAATAATATCACAGTTTACCCGTGTTCGTTCTAGTAAGATACACAAGTTATCATAATTTTTGTTTATACTGCGAATGTTTTGATGTAATATTTTAGTAAATACTTGAGGATTTTTAATTATATTTTTACATTGTTCAGGCTGACAAATTAATGAGTCGCTTATACTGATGTGATCTAAATTTTTAATTAGGTGGTTTATGTCTGAGAATTTTATATGTGAGAATATAAGAATCAATGAGGGTATGAACAAGTATAAAAAGAGGTATGATAGCCTGCACTACAGTATAGCAGAGTTGCGTATCACATATCTGGTTTGTAAACACAATTTTACCGTTGACGTCATACTTAAGCTGAATATTTTTAGTGTTTCGGTTAGACAGAGAGATGTTATGTTGTAAAAGTGTACTTGTGGAGTGTGCGGGTAGTTGTATGTGTAAGTTTGTGTTACATACAAGACTTTCGAAAACATCCAAAATTGAGTCACAGCATGCATAAAAATACAAAATTGAAGTTATAACGCAATAATGAAAATTTGCGCAATAAGAATACAATACTGAATAAAAATGAAGTTGGAACAATCTGTATCTAATAATTGAAGTTAGTCATATTATGTTTTGTTTACGCAAATTTGTAAGATCTTGTTCGTTTTTAAGCCTAACCGATGGATCGCCTTCCTTTTTACGTAGATATATAGTCCCCGGGGTCGACCAACAGTACTTGAACCCATTAGTTGATGCAAAGTCTCTTGCGAGGAAATGTAGTTTCTTCATTTTAGGAGTTAAGTAGTCCGATACATATATATTAGCTGATGGGCCGTTGATCTTGACGTGGGTAGTGTTCAATTTATTGTTGCTATTCTGTTTATTATATGATTTGTAGGATGCAAGCAGTTTGTTTTTAATTGGGACCGAAACAAAATCCACTATTATTGGCTTTCTGTCTTCGGTTTTTGAATATCCTCTGTAAATGTTCCTAATATCATTGGGCTGAATAGAAACATCTAGTGCCTGGCTTAAGTTCAAAGCTGTAGAATATAAATCGTTCAGGTTTTCTTTTTTTGAGTAGGGAATGTTTCTAACTTCCACGCATGAAATCCTATTATATCTATCCAACAGCTCAAACTTTTGTTCAATAGATTGGATATAGGACAAGTTAGATGTTTTGTCCTGTTCTAATTGATCTATTTTCGACTTGATCTCGTCGTATTGCATAGAAATAACATTCATGCTATGTTTCATCTCCTCATTTTGGACTTTAATGGCCTCAAAGGAATCCAGAAGTTTTTGATATTTGGAATCCTGATTTTCAGCCCAGGTTTGAAACATGGATTCCATCTTTTCCATAAAAAAATCTAAATCGTCACCCTGCCGCCTTTTTTGAGCTCTTTGAGTTACATTGCTGGAAGTGGATTTCTTAGGTGCCGTTGAAATTGGGCTATTTTTTGAAGTAGGTGTTGGGGTTGATGGTGGAGATTTAGTAGGGGAGTGTTGAAGCGGCATTGTTCGGTGGCGTAAAATAAGTAAGAGCGCAGTGTGGGTAGTTTACTCACAGTTTTTGAAATACTTTGTACGCGGCGTGTATGTCGGTGTCGCAATCCAAGGTCAGGTTACCGAGCGAGCAGGATGGCTCGGTTGGGTGATTGGGATAGCGATAGTGTCGCCTTGCCCCGCCCACCAAAAACTTGCTCCTGCGCTCGTGGGTGCGTTCGCCAAGCCAATAAAGTCTCGACGATGCAATGTCGATTCGTCGGAGAGTCCGCCTCGATGACTTCTTCGTTATGTCTGGAGTCCTGGTACTCACTACTGGTTTATTGAGTTTTATTTTAGATTTTCTATAAATGGTTTTAGTTACAATTTTTGCAAATTAGTTTGAAAAACACGTCTGCACTGGGTGCGATCCGAGAAGGAGTTGAAAAAGATTCATCGAAATCAGTTCATAAACGACAAAATTATCCACGAACACACATAAAAATATATATATCTATATATCGCACACCTAGATGAAGGGTAGCACAACTCAAAATAATCCAAAATTGAGTTATTGCAATTATCGGAATCAGCGCCGAAAACTACATAAACTCCAAAGACACCTGTGTACAAACTTCATTCCTAAAAAACTAGATGGCGCTGTAAGTCAGTCTTTCTGAGTAGCTCCACGGTCACCCCCCACCAACAACAGTAACGCATCACCAGTTACGACATGTCAGCCGCAGGGGAATATGCTGTCAACTCGCACAAAGACTAAATTATTTCGACTTAGTTTTGTATTCGTGGCAAACCGCAGTAATAAAGCGTGAATTATTTTGAGTTGATTTTGTATTCGTGATTGAATCGGTCTTGTTTCTTGGGTGTTCTTCAAACTATTTCCACTTATACCAGTATTATTGACGAATGTAAGTAATTTTTGTTTTACTAACTAATAATAGTTTAGTGTTGGTGAAATTATTTGGAACTATTTGAGTTGGTCTGTTATTGCTGGTTAAATTTAAATTCGCTCTTATTCTAAAACAATAAATGCTATTGTTTATTTTGTTATAGGAATATTTAGAGTTGCCTTTGTATTTTTGAAACTGATTTAATAAATTTTAATTCTTTAATAAAATACTGCAATTTATAAACTTTTTTGAGTTAATTTGGTATTTGTGAATTTTATTAACTTCGTATTTTTTTGCTACAGATGATGAGGGGCCGTGGCCTTTTACTTCTACAGAAGGTGATGGAGACCAGTTCAAATGAGCCTGAACGCAGTCATGTGGAGAAACAACTCCAAGAGAATTCCACAACACCTTCAAATACCACCATGGTGATGGAAGAAATCTCTGAAAATGGCACCATGGAGTCACAAAAGAATCCAGCAACGTTAGCACCACCATCAGCCAGCACCCAGGTGAAACCATCGTACTATATTTCTCCGGTTAACAGCGAATGTAGCGATTTAGACGATTCAGATGCGGATCCGCCCTTCAACCCACCTCCCAAAGAGAGCTACCGTCCATCACTCGTCGTTCCAAGAAAGAGGTATCGATCCTCCAGTACTACCTCGTCTTCCAGTTCTAATAGTCCCAACAAGACTACACCACCAACTCAACTCTGCAACTCCGTGCCATCTACCATGCCGGATTCTGCCAATCTTTTAAACGACAATCCGGTTACTGAACCATCCACCTCTCAACCGATCATAGACCAGTCTGCTGATCCTGAAAGCCTACAAAGAGGTAAAAAAAAGACAAGAAAAAGATCTCGTTCCTCCAGCTCCTCCTCTAGTTCTAGCTCATCCTCTAGTAGTTCCAGCAGCTCTTCAAGCAGCAGTAATACAGAAATAGGTAGTAACTCTGTGCCGTCTGCCATGCCGGATTCTCCCAATCTTTTAAACGAAAATCCACCTGTTGAAGCTTCTACTTCTCAACCGATCATAGACCAGTCTGTTGATCCTGACAGCCTTCAAAGGGGTAGGAAAAGAACAAGAAAACCAGCTGGTTGGCTCACAAATCTTAAGAAATCTCGTCGAAATACCGGAACGGCTTATGTAAGTTCAACTATTAAGAGAGTCCCTGAAAGAGCGGTTAAGCCTCCATGCCACGATAATTGCAAATTGAAATGCAAATCTAAAATAAGTGAAGTATTACGCAAATCTTTGTTCGACAAATTTTGGGGACTAGGCGAACTTCAACGGCAAAGAGAGTTCATTGTAAGGCACACACAAGAGATTAAGCCTAAATATAGATACAGCAGTACCCAAAATTTTAGGGCACTAAATTCTGCATTTATTTTTGAAGTTGAAGACACTCGTATTAGAGTCTGCAAGACTTTTTTTAAAGCTACACTAAACATAAGCGACCAATGCATTAGGACAGCTCTTTCAAAACGACAGGAGGGCGGTTTCATAGAAGATGACCGGAGGGGTAAGCACGGACAGCATTCCACCATAGATAATGAAATAAAAGAAAGTGTCGTCACTTTCATTAAGTCTATCCCCAGAATAGAATCTCATTACCTTCGAGCACAAACAACGAGAGAATTCATTCCAAGCGAAAGATCACTTGCGGATCTATACCGAGATTATAAAGATCTACGCGAAAATGAATGTTTACCATTTGCTTCGTCATCAACTTTTAATCGTATTTTTAATACACAGTTTAATATTTCGTTTCACATCCCCAAAAAAGATGCGTGTGATCTTTGTGAAACATTCAAAAATGCTATCGGAGAAGAACAACAAAAACTGCGTGAGGCTTATGACCAACATTTGAAAGAGAAAGTGTTGTCCAGATCAGAAAAGGAAGCTGACAAGAAAAGGACAGATGTAGTTGTTGCAGTTTACGATCTCCAAGCCGTGATGCAATTGCCAAAAGGGCAAGTATCCTTGTTTTTTTATAAATCTAGAATTAATTGCCTAAATTTCACGATTAGTGACTTGTATGCAAAAGATGTAATATGCTTCTTTTGGGACGAAATCGAAGGCAAACGTGGTGCTGTGGAAATTGGATCCTGTGTACTGCAATATATACAAATGGTTGTTGAGAAAAGTACATCGGGTACCGAACTGGACCTTATATTTTATAGTGACAACTGCTGTGGTCAGCAAAAAAATAAATATCTGCTGTCTGCCTACGCATTTGCTGTTGCAACCATGAGAGTAAACTCAATTACTCATAAATTTTTGATTCGTGGTCATTCGCAAAATGAAGGCGATAATGTGCATAGCGTTATCGAAAAACAAGTTAAACGATACACTAAATCAGGCCCGATATACTGTCCACAACAATACGCGACTTTAATAAGAACAGCTAAAAAGACTGGGAAACCTTATCATGTGGAAGAACTTACACATGACAAGTTCTATGATCTGAAAGCCCTTCAAGAAGAATGGGGAAACAATTTCACTGTTAATGTTGACAGAGAACAAATAAAATGGCACGATATCAAACAACTTCGCGTTGAAAAGCAACAACCAATGTCATTTTTTTATAAAACTTCTTATGAAGAGACAGTTTTTAAAAAAGCGTTTGTCAGAAATCAAAGACGCACACAAGATCACCAATTTTCTCCAACTTTGACACAAGCGTATTTGCAAAAAATACCATTGGGTGCCAATAAAAAGCGGGACATTACGGAACTAATTGATAAGAATATTATTCCACAGAGTTACGTCAATTCTTATTACAAAAATGCACTAGATTTATAGAATAAAAATTACGCGAAGAAATTTCTTCCAAACAATACCTACATACATAGGTGTATGTCGGTATTGTTTGGAAGAAAATCTGAATACTTATGTTTTTATGTTTTTTGATAACTATAGATAATACTAAAAAGTCTGATTTAATTAAGTAAAACAGTTTACAATTCTGTCGGTGAGCCTGTAACAATACTATTATAGTTTTAGATGCCTATAATAGATATTAGGTAAAGGTTGAAAATAAAAGTCTGATTTAACTAATAAGTTTAATCCTCTCGATGAGACTGAGAATAATAGAATAGTTAAGTGTTTTAGATGCCTTTATTAATGTTACCTTTTTGTTGTAGTTTTTTTTGGTTATTTAAGTTAAGTGAAAACAGATAATTGTTGGTACCTAGTACCCACATTTCTCATGCCTGTTATGTTGAGTAATAAGTACGTGTTTTTGTAACTAAGTCATTCTTAAAATATCTTCCAAAGACTGTGCTATTTATAAAAAAATATACTACTTTTCCTGTAGTTTATAGACTTAATGGTCTAGTACTGATTAAAGAGAACTTAATACCTAAATTATAAGAAAAATGTCTACTTTGTTAAACGTTTTACTAACCTGTTCAAAGTTTAATGGATCTCAAATTAGAATAATGTAAGGTGTTCATTCTATTTTCCGAACAAGTGATGTGTTTTTGATTATCTTTATTTGTTTGTTACCTTAATACAAAATAAAGATGTGTCTTAATTAAATATAATGTTTTACTTCATTATTATAATAATTATACAAATAATAATTTAGATACACTACTCTTTATGTAAAGATTTTAAAAAAATATATTCACTTTAAGACAGGATTAATTTAAAAAAAATCACTAATATGAAATCAATTTGAGTTGATAAAAATATTGAACAATGATTTAGTCACGATTACTAATATAACACGAAAAAAAATAATTAAAAATGTATACGTGTATTTGAAGGTAAGTAATTGATCAAATTAATATCTTAGTAAAATAATATACAACCTCATCCAACAATCATTTAAATCGGTCAAATAGAAAACGAGTAAAACGTTTTTTGCTGTTCCTGAAAAAAGAGGTTTTTGAGTTGTGCTACTCTTTATCTAGGTGTGCGATATACATAAACATATATATATATATACGCGGTCGAATTGAGAATACTCCTCTTTGAAATCGATTAAAAATTAAAGTAACTACGCTACCAAGCTGCGTTGCAGCCATTAAATTACAGACGGTAGAAAAGTACGGTTTCCGAAACCAAAAAAGAAATAACATAAAAGTTAGCACGTCCGGTCCAAACAGTGAAGCTTGCTTTCAAACCCACACACCCGTGACTCCCAGCCAAAGGCGATCGTTAAATTTTATTTAACTTTGGAACTTGTTAGAAGACGTGTAAAACCATTCGAGCATTATACACTAAACAGTTACATTTATTTCCACAGTTATTTTCCATTTCCCCGGCCACTAACGACGCAGTGCATTATGCTAAAGTTTCTAACTTTTAGAGTCATTTAGAAAGTCTTTTTTATTAGACCTGAAGACTTCGTAATGGAGACGCGATTCGAGCTGCTTTTTGTGTTGAAACCGTTGTAGAGATTTAGAAGTTCATGTGGTTGTTTGCTCGTTTTTAGGGTTCCGTTCCCAAAGAGTAACCAACGGAACCCTATTACTAAGCCTCCAATGTCCGTCTATCCGTCCGTCCGTCCGACTGTCTGTCAGCGGGCTGTACCTCAAGAACCGTAAGGTACCCACTCTTTGAAACTAATCTATTGAACCCAAATACGATATGTCTGCTGTGAGTTTTCGAAGAGTCTGGTACTCCGGACACCATTCTGGTTGCAGCATCAGGTCGAAGTTATCAATGAATTGTCATTTAACGATTATACTGGCACGCGTGAAGCACTGTATCGAGTACGCCGAAAATCCCTTACATTATTTTGGTAAAGAGCTGATACTCTTACACTGCTTTACCGATATTAACCAAACAAAGGTAAGAAACACCGCAAGGAAATTGGCTTTCAAATTTAAAAAACCGCATCGAAATCGGTCCATCCGTTTGAGAGCTACGATGCCTCAGACAGACACACACACACAAAGACAGGCAGACAGACATCGACGTCAAACTTATAACACCTGTCTTTTTACATCAGGGTTTAAAAATACGATGGTACGGAACCCTTCATGTGCGAGTTCGACTCGCACTTGGCCGGTTTTTTAAATTTAATATTTCAATTTTTTTTTTTTTTGGTACTGAGCCATCGTTTTCATTTATTTTGTTATGCTTAATTTAAGCTTTAGACGTTTAACTGCTGTTGTTTAGTTTTAAGTTGTACCAAGCTGGCACTTTAATAAAAAGATAGCAAATTCCTACGGGTACGGGCGGAAGTCGCGGGCAAAAGAAAGCAAATAAAAAAAAAGGAGTAACATACAGCAGGAAAATATAGTAAACTAGTGGACGTCACGCGGTTTCACCCACGTAGTTCCCGTTCCCGTGGGAAAACGGCCTAATATATAGCCTATGTTACTCCCTGATAATGTAGCTATCCAATGCTAAACGAATTTTTCAAATTGGTCCAGTAGTTTCGGAGCCTATTCAATTCAAACAAACAAATCTTTCTTCTTTATAATATTATATTATTATTATAGTATCGATCAATTTTAATAATAAATAATAAATAGCCCTTTATTCTGAATGGTTTCTGTTTCTTTTACAATAAATGTTGTTATAATATATCGATCAATTCAGTGTGCCTTTTGGCGAAGGCCTCCTCTAGCTCCATCCACTGGTTTCTGACACGAGCCACTCTCCTCCAATTGGGGCCCGCCGTTTGTTTGAGCTTATCTTCCCATCTTCTTTTTTGTTTCCCCTTACTACGTTTATTGTCCCTTGGATACCAGTCAGTTATTACTTTACTATATTTTTCTGTATTTGCTCTCATCATGTGTCAGCTGAATCTGGTTTGACTGGAAGCCGACCCCAATATAGTTGGGAAAAGGCTAGGCAGATCATGATGATGTGTCCAGTCCATCTCCATTTTTGTTGATCAATTCGAGTCAATGAATTTTAATAAAAATGAAAAAAATAATTTTATTTCAGACCTTGATCCTTATGTTGTCAGTAATAAACACTACTTAAAAGCTATGTTAGTAACAGACACATGACAAAACAGATTTTAATTCATGTATTTCTTGCGCTCACCTGACGCACCGGGCACATGCACATGTGTATGTACCCAATGCGCCATGATGGCGCAACACGGCTTATCACTAATGACCTTCAGTATATCATTACCGCTCCCACGCACCTTGCGCATCATGGATGCTGTCCTTTTCCGAAGGATGGTGGTGAAGCCATCAGTGCGTGCTTTCGAAAACATTCCTGATGCACTGCAGTAACGTGGGAGCCCCAACAACACCCTGAAGGCATTATTATACTGAACTCTTAGGGCGTTGTATGCCTTTTGCGTATACCAAACCCACAGGGTGCAGGTGTACAGAGACTGGCAAAAAGCCTTAAAAAGAGTTATTTGCACTTCTATTGTACACCGTGCAACCCTGCGGGCCAACATATTGCATCGGACAGCCAACGCCCTCCGTTCTCTCTCCATATCAGCATCATCTTTTAGGTCCTCAGTAACTATATGCCCTAGGTATTTAAACTCCAGCACCCTGTCTAATCTAATAAGTGATTGTTTTTTTATTTATTTATTTATTTAACAATTTATGTACACACATTACATAGAAAGATAAAAAAGAAGGAAACAGAAAAATAGGTACAAAGGTAATGCTTATTTCAAAAGAAATCTGTTCCAGCATACCTGCGAAAGGAGAGTTGTATAAAAGATATGTAGACAACGTGTGTAAAAGGTATAAGTAATTAACCTAATTTCATCTTTGCTTGTATATTTCATAAATTAAAATTGATCTCATCCTTGCTGTACCTTAAAAATATTACGCCAAAACAAAAACGATTGTTGAAAGTGTTATTAATTAGAAGTTTGAGAAACAGTGAATGCGCCTCGCTTATCTCAGTCCAAAGTTCACTTGACCGTACTTGCTTTGTTTACGTTCCGATTTCTTTTGTATCGAACTGGTTTACTTATTGCTTTCATAGTTATATTCTTTGGCTTGCTCACAAATATGTTTTGATGAATGTTGCAATGTTTTTCTGTACATTTGGAATGCTTTTTTTAGTGCGTTGTGTATTGAGTATGGAGATAAATATTAACTATGTTGGTTCTAGCGTTATGCGTTTCGGTTTTTTTTTCTGACTTACCCATATTAACGAGTACGTACGCCTATGCCAGTCGATTAAATAAAATAAAATGTAATTTACTCTTAAGGGTTGAATTTGCAAGCTTTTATATCTTTAATGTTGATAAACGGAAGTCAACGAATCTGTTCGAGTTTTTCACACATTATTTACACTTTTTTAAAGAAATACTTACTTGTAGACATCACATTCTATAGTGTTTGAACTAAATATTTATCACCAGAATGTTCGAGGACTGCGGACGAAGTCAACTAACTTTTACAGGAATCTGGCAAAATGTAACTATGATGTAATAACTTTAACGGAGACCTGGCTCGTGGATGGGATATTGAACAGTGAACTTTTTGACGATAGGTACCTAGTGTGGCGGCGCGACCGTGACTACGCCGCCATAGCGCAGACACGTGGTGGTGGCGTGCTGGTGGCGGTCCGCCGTGAACTTGCTGTTGTTGAGAATTTTGACTGGCATTCCAGTGCGGAAGACATATGGATTTCGATTCAATTAAGAACCAGCTGTGATAGACGTACCTACCGACTTAATATATGTACACTGTATCTGTGTGAACATAATTCAGGCAATAGTTTCGCTGGTCAGTTACATGCTTATTTAGACAAACTTACCGAATTAATAACTAACCACCCCACAGACAAATTTATTATTCTTGGGGACTTTAATATGAGCTCCATAACTTGGACGACTTCACATGATGAAATCAGGCCCATCGCGCCTCAAACTAGCTTGTTTACTCATTTTGTTGACACCATTCATTTTTGTAGTTCACAGCAATTCAATCTTATTGATAATAGACACGGCAAAATTCTAGATCTTGTCCTCGCAAATACTCCCGTCACCGTCTCAGCATGTTTAGAACCCTTAACTATCGAGGACGCATATCATCCTGTGCTGTTAATTCAGCTTGTTACTGCGCAACCACAGTCACTTAACGCGAGTGCGCGCATGGCGTATCAATATAATAAAGGTAATTACGAACGTATTCGATCTGACCTGCGAAGCACTAACTGGGACGACATAATATTGAAAGGTACTGTTGAGGAGGCTGTCGGGAATTTTTATTCAACGGTATTCGAGATCAGAGATAAATACGTTCCTCAACGTCTGTGCAAACTCTTTAAATATCCACCTTGGTATAACACGGCGCTCATTAAGATAATTAAAGAAAAATTCAAATACTATCGGAAATTTAAAGTCTATGGTAACATCTCTGACCGCTTATCGTATCAATTACTGCGTGAGAGAGCCAATGATATCGAACAACTTTGTTATAAGGCCTACATAACAAAAATCGAGTCTTCAATAAGTACTAACCCAAAACTATTCTGGTCATATGTGAAAAGTAAACGTATGAACAGTAATTTCCCATCGAGTATGTCATATGGTGATGATATAAGTAACTCAGGGGGAGGAATTTGTGAGCTCTTTGCTAATTACTTTCGCACAACTTTTCTGGATGATCCCTCCGCAAGTCACAGCTGTGGTTCGAACGACTGTGTTTCCAACTGTGATTTATGTACAATTGAAATTGACATAGCAATCGTTCATAGGCATTTAAAATCCCTTGACTTAAGTAAATCTGCTGGCCCCGATGCCCTACCTGCTGTCTTTATAGTCAAGTGTGCTGAAGAACTAGCTTTACCTGTATCACTTTTATTTTAGAGGTCGATATCTGAAGGTATTGTGCCTTCTTTATGGAAGTCTGCTTTTATATCACCCATCCATAAGATGGGTGCTAAAGACAAAATTGAAAATTACAGGCCAATTTCTAAGCTTTGTCTGCTAGCTAAAGTTTTGGAACGCATAGTCCATAGTCAGTTATACAGCAGTATGGTTTCTAACTTTTGTCCTCAACAACACGGGTTTCTGAAAGGAAGGTCTACAGTCTCTAACCTAGTTCTGTTCACAGATTATATTGCTGAGCATATGGATGATGGATCCCAGGTCGATGCAATTTATACTGATTATAGTAAGGCTTTCGATAGGATCGACCATGACATACTACTGAGGAAGCTTTTCGACTTGGGCATTAGGGGAGACCTATACAGATGGTTTTCCTCTTATGTGCAAAATAGGACACAAGCGGTGGTTCTCAATGGCTTTATATCCTCCTGGTCAACCATCCCCTCTGGTGTGCCGCAGGGTTCCCTACTGGGGCCGTTATTATTTGTACTTTTTATTAATGACATCAGCGAGTGCTTCAAACATTCTAAGTACCTAATGTTTGCAGATGACATGAAAATCTATACTTCAGTTAAGAATTTAAATGACGCTAGACTTTTGCAGGCTGACATATCTAGATTAGAAAACTATTGTAGAATAAATGAATTAGATCTTAGCATACCCAAATGCTTAGTTATGACCTTTACCCGGAAGAACCTTCCAATCATATTCGACTACTCACTTACAAATCAGCTTTTAACTCGAACTCATATCACTAGAGATCTCGGTATTCTTTTGGATGATAAGCTCACCTTTGAGTGTCATGTCGACCATATCGCTAAAAAAGCTTCTAAGGCCTTGGGTTTCATCATCCGTAATGCAGGTTCATTCAATAAAATGAAAACATTAAAAATGATTTATAGTGCTTACGTCCGCAGTCATCTCGAATATGGTAGTCAAGTTTGGAATCCGAAATATGCAGTGCGCTCAGACAGGTTGGAACGAATACAAAAGAAATTCACCAGATATTTAAATTACAAATTTAAAATCCCTTATCTGAGTTACAACGATAGATGCGCTCGTTTCCACTTACTTCCCCTTGTAACTCGGAGGAATATATCTGACATACGTTTCCTAGTGAAAATAGCACAATCTAAGATTGAATGTCCTGAACTTCTTTCAAAGCTGTCTCTGAACGTTCCTCCTCGACATTCTCGTTTAAGATATCTTCTCCATACTCCTTACGCTCGCACAGTTCACCGTGGCAACTGTTACATGATTCGCTCAGCAAAAGCATTCAACAAAATTGTTAAAGATGAAAAGCTTTCAATAGATTTGTTTGCAAGCAGCTTAGCAACCATTAGCACTGTTTTATCCAAACACTTTATGCGTTCTGATATTTTCTAATAGTGGTTGCATATTTCTACCTACGCAGGTAATTAATTTTATGTTAACTTAGTAGTACTAATAGTTAATTAATTTTGCAACTGTACATCAATACCTACTTTATTGTTAACTGTGGAGGCTTGTAAATGGCTTGTTGTGAATTAGCTTACTATTACCCCTGTATTAATAGCTGTAAGCCACCCAAACATAATAAAATAAAATAAAAAATAAAATAAAAATAAGTACTTACAAATAAATTAATAAACTTTAATATAACATACAATACATAAATATTACTAAAATAAATATACACTAATACATACTAAATAATATTATAAGATAAATAATAAATTAATAACACATACTTATATGCAACTATGACGGTAAAGAAAGGTAGTGTTCTTTCACTCTTCTTTTAAAAACTGAAAGAGATTTGCAGTCTCTAATGTCAGGCGGCAGTGAATTCCACAGCCTAACCGCATGGGCAGTAAAGGAATTGGAGTAAAACTCAGTAGCGTGGGGAGGGGACTTAAGGAGATTTCTAAGATGCGACCTGCAAGGCGCATCAGAAGGACGGGAATAGGAGAAGCGTTCTCGCAGGTAGGAAGGCGTTTTAGGGTTGTGAAGGAAGTTAAATAGCAAACACAATATCCGAGAGTTCCTGCGAAGTCGAATAGGGAGCCACTTGAGTACCTTGCGAAATCCAGAAACATGATCGTATTTTTTAAGGTTGAAAACAAAACGAATACAAATATTTTGCAAACGCTCAAGTTTATTTAAAAGCTCCTCGGTGGCATCTAAATAACAGGCATCAGCGTAGTCTATGATGGGCTGGATGAGAGTTTGGGCAAGGGAAATTTTGGTTTTCAAGGGCAAATAGCACTGGAGGCATTTCAGCGAGTGAAATGTGTAATGCACCTTCCGACTGACTTCAGCGATATGGTTAGTCCACGATAAATAGGAGTCCATGATAACCCCCAGGTTCTTAGCCGACTTTGCGTATTCAATCTGGACTCCGTTCAACCAGAGCGGGGACAGTGTAGCAATGTCCAGCCTATTCCGCATATACCTGCCACCGATAACCAAGGCCTGAGACTTCTTAGGGTTGATTTGCAGACCAAAGGACCGCGACCACTCCCCAATCAACATCAAGTCACGGTTCACGGCGGACACAGCGGCTTCCGCGTCTTGCCTCAGAAAATGATGGTAAAGCTGCAGGTCGTCGGCATAGAGATGGAAGCTAGAGGAGATAACTTTAGTGACAGAATTAATGAAAATTGAAAAGAGAAGAGGAGAGAGAACGCCACCTTGAGGCACACCCGCAGTAAGGGAGCACCAATCCGAAAAAGATTCATCAAGACGCACCCGCTGCGAGCGGCCTCGAAGATAGGAGTCGAACCATCTAATAAGGGAAGAAGAGAAATTGAAAGATTTAAGGATCCCAAGAAGGATATCGAAGTCAACAGAGTTAAAGGCACTGCTGAAATCCAGAAGTACAAGTAATGTCAAAGATTTGTGGTCCATAGCCCATCGAATGTCATCAGTAACCTTTAAAAGAGCTGTGACAGTACTGTGACCAGGCCGAAAGCCAGATTGGAAGGGACTAAGAAGATCATTGCTAGAAAGAAACAGAGAAAGTTGCCGCTGGACAATGTGCTCAAAAACTTTAGAGAGATAAGGAAGGATGGAAATTGGTCTGAAATCGGTCATAGAGACCGGGTTAGGGATTTTAGGTAACGGGATAATATGGGCTTGCTTCCAAGCATCTGGAAATGTGCAAGAAAACAAGGAGAAATTAAAAATGTGGGTCAAAACTGGAAGTATAGCAGGAAGAATAGGAGAGATCATTCTTGAGCATAGATTATCATTGCCAACAGCAGAAGAGGAGATAGCACAAATAGACTTTTTGACATCATCTTCACTCACAGCACTGAACTTGTTATTTTTTTATTATCTTTTTGTTTTTAGTCGCCGTTTTATTTTATCATTGCTTCGAATTATTACAATCCCGTTATTCAGTTCAAAATAAAAAGTTTCGTCAACAAAAAGAATTTGACAACTCAAAAAATATTTTTCACGTAGATACGAGTATGTACCACGGGGAAAAACTGAAACATTGTTAGCGAGAGTTCCCTTGCAAAAATTTCTTTTTCTGGTTCCATTTTGTTTTAAAATTATATTTTTTAGTCAAGCATTGCAGTACCTCAGTATTTGAGTATTTTTGTATTCAATTTGTCTTTGAAATATTGAACTACAAAGAAGGAAATATACACAACACAGTGGCGGTACCTTCATATAAGCCCAAAAGCCCGGCCGGCATGCCTTACTAAAATGCTCGATAGAGAATCAATATCAAACCCGAACTATTTAAAAGTTCGCGCGCTTAATTCTTATCAAAATAACACAAAGTATCTACCAGTACCTATGCCACATTACTACATAACTACACATCGCGATTGTTCGCGCGCAGAGTTTCGCATTTGCAGCATCTACATATAGCTATCTCGCTTACACGCACCGGCTTTTACCGGGCTTTCAAATACTATCTCCGTCACTTTCGCACTTATAGCGATGTGCCGTATAACGAATTCTAAAGCTTGTGCGTCTACAAATCGATCAGTATGGAAGATTAAAGCCATGCATGCGTATGAAGTTGCACGCGTATGCGTGACCTTGTCACCTTGCCAACTCTGCAGTGTTGCCGTTTTAGCGACGTTGTGAAATCTTGGAGATTTTTAACGAGTTTGGTGACTTTTTTTTAAGATTTAGCAACAATAAAAACTAGCGACTTTTTAAAATAACGAAATTAAATATTCAAGCAATATCTTAAAATTAAAAATTTGCGACATCTAGCTAGATTTTTCATATACCTGGCGCTTTTTTTTGCCTAAATGACAACACTGCAACTCTGCGTAAGTAGTTCTTGACACCGGAGTGCAACTCACTTCAGTTTTATTTGCTTGAGAGTTGAAAAGTTATGTTGTTAAAGTTTTTTGTATGTTTTCTTAGATTTTCTCAGTGATACAATAGGGAATATGCATGCGATTTTTTTATTTGCAAAATGAAATACTTATTAGCTCTAATAAACAATTATGAAATTATTTTTTAAATACCTTCATCAGCGATGAAGTTATAAAGCTTCAAAGTTTCCAATCAGAAAGAGAAGTCCGATATGAATTGTGACGTCAGAGTTCTTGGCGCCTATACAGCTGCCATAGAAAACAGCGTTTTCGCGAGAGGGACAGATATATTTGTTTAAAATAATTATATCTCGTTTGTTTTTCGAGCAATTTTGATTCTATTTTCACTGTTAGTATTATATTTGTTTATATTTTTAGATAAACTGTATAGATAATAAATATTTTTTTCGTGCATATTCCCTATTGTTTTGGTGACTTACCTAAAACAATGGAGGTAATTGTACCTTGTGAGGATTTAAAATGCGTTCAAGTTTTGATTGGCGAAGATAAGGTAAAATCTTTAAACTTTGCTCAGAAAAAACAGTTAATTTCTTCATTAAAACCGACGCCTAATCTGTGTTTTTCTAGACTAGTAAATCGCATAAACGAAATTTAATAGATCAGTGTATAAAACTTGTTGGATTGTTGGCTGTTCGCACACTAATAAGTTGTGTTCGTGGAGCTGCCTATTTTTTTCGAATGAAGATTCCGTTTGGAATACATCTGGTTATAATGATTTAAATAACATATCTGGCGCCATTAAAAGGCACGCAAATTCCCATAAACACCTGTGTGCAATGGTTTCTTTCGGTAATTTTGGTAAACAACGAATTGAGACATCTATATCAGTTTATGAGAAAATTGCGATGATACATACGAAGGTACCTACATACTCAGTCGAAAACTGAACTTTCTTTTTTTGAAATCGGTTAAAATTTTATTGGGCTTGCCTTATTTTGAAACCCTAGGCACGCCACTGACACAACAAAGCCGTTTTTAGGGTTCCGAACAGAAACGGAACCCTTATAGGATCACTCGGGTGTCTGTCTGTCCGTCTGTCACAGCCAGTTTTCTCCGGATCCACTGGACCGATTCTGTTGAAATTTGGTACGGACTTCTATGACCCAAATACGGACGCGTTACGTAAATTATTAAATTTTTAGTACGAGGGTCACTTTTCGGGGTCAAACTAGAAACTTTAATAAAAAACTTTTTTTAACAATATTGTGTGACATATCAAATAAAAGGGCTTACTGTTAGGGTTATAAATATATTTTTTTTCATACTTTAAATATAAATGGTTTTGAAGTTATTCAAGAAATTAGACGAAAAATTACCATTCTCCTTAACTGCGAAACTACTGAGCCAAAAATTTTGAAAAAATGGAGATAATACATATTTACCTATAGATTACAGGTAAACCTATAAAAAGTCTATAGTGTTAAAATAACACGTTAAAAAAATGAAATTCTTTCGGAACCCTTTGCACGCGAGTCCGACTCGCACTTGGCCAGTATTTTTTGTTTACATTGGTCATTGAAAACCATAGTTTTGTATAATGTAGAAGCAAATTTTCAATTTTTTGTAAATATGAGTACTATCGAGCCGTTTACATATTATGCAATTAGTTATAGATTACTTGTTTGACATGAACGAGCGTGCGTGGCAGTTGAGAGCTTGTCATGCTCACACAAATGTTTCGCTGATGGTGGCGCGTGTGTTGGATCATTTGATTCCCTTCAAAATGGTTGAGCTAGATGGGGCTAATACACGCGTCCTGTTCGTGAACGGGCGCCGTCAGTTGAGACTGGTCATCTCTTACCTGCCACTGGCTTATTTTAATCTGTACATTTTTATTTTTTTTATATACCTACTTTCTTGTTCTTTTCATTGTCCTCACATATAGAAGCTTTGAGTATGAGTTTCAATTATTAAATTCTTGAAATATCTACTAAAAAGTTACTGCCAGCGGCATTACACGCGTAAAAGTCGCATATCATTCCAAGGAAACCTACCTCATAATCATCATTATCATATCAGCTGAAAGACGTCCACTGCTGGACATAGGCCTCCCCCAAGTGTCGCCACAACAACCGGTCCGGTGCGTCTCGCGTCCATCGGCTACCTGTGATCCTCAGCAGGTCATCGGTCCATCTTGTAGGAGGCCTTCCAACGCTGCGTTTTCCGGTACGCGGTCGCCACTCCAGAACTTTTCGGCCCCATCGACCATCTGTTCTGCGAGCAATGTGCCCTGCTCACTGTCACTTTAGTTTGGCGATCCTTCGAGCTATGTCGGTAAACTTGGGTCTCTTGCGGTGGTCATCATTCCTGTTTTGGTCACGCAAGGAAACAAAAAACAGGATCACAAAAAAAAAAACAAAACATTCATACCAACTTGTTATCACCAAATTATTCCCCCACTTGGGTTTTACCTTGACAACAAGGTTTCCAGTTACCATTCGGGGCAACACCATCAAAACGTAGAAACGTCCATGAGTCCGGAACTATACAGACTATAAACAGCGTACCCCACAGAGCTAGGAATGTCACCAGAGGAGACTGGAGACGTCATTGCTCTGTTTAAGTTGTCATTAGGGTCAGCTCAAGCAAAGCGACATTATTCATGACACAATATACAACTTTGTTTCCTACACAATAGGGTATAGAAATCAAATAAAATTCAACTCCAATTCAGTAGGTGCATTCTATCGTGTGAGCCGATCCATATTTAGAATTGTCACAAGCAGTCATTTTTAATGAGTAAACGGTGACACGGAAAGATTTTAAAATGTTATCTAACAGTAGTGTACGATATATTTTCGATATACAATAGAAATAACGCAAAAGATGTAATGGCGTCATTGTACTCATCGTTATATATTATGTCACCAGAAAATAGCAAACTTCGTAAGATTATAAAATAACTTGAGAGATTGTAAACTTTCGATAAATTGTCAACAGAACATTTGGAATACATTTTCACGCATCAAAATTTGATAGTCTATAAATACTCGAAGTTATTCCAAGAAATTGTGACCTGATCAAATTTTGATGCGTAAGAAAGCATTCCCAATATTCAGTTGACAATTTATCAAAGTTTACAATCTCTCAAGTTTTTTTTATAATCTTACGGAGTTTGCCTTTTTCTGCAATTGGAAAAAAAAATCAGCTGTTCAGTCGAGTTATGCAAACATAAATGGATGGCAGCTCATTTTGCTTCACGACTTTTGGTTTTGTTTTTATTAAAAGTTGTTCATGATGATGAGTACAATGACCTCGGCCCTGACCACCGCTTCTACTCGGTACTGTTTTTTTTTTGGGACAAACCCGCCACACATTCGCAACCACTGCAACTCCTGAAAGCCAGTATCAACAGTGGCGACCACCAGAAAAACGCCGAGCCAATGAAGCCCGACGAGTCCCGGAGAAACCGATTCAACTGTCTTGGATACCGCAACGAAATGAATCAGATAAGTACAGCGGAGGAGTAGGAAGAAAAAACTCGTGGTACTCTGTGGCTCACCCTATAAACTGAGAAAGGCGGAAAAACGAACATAATCTGTTGTCGCATAAACTCCCCGGGACAGAACTATTACGTCCCCATTTTAGTAATGGTGGATTTTCCCGCGCTCGCATCCCTTGCCTGGGTAGGGTTGGCGTGAGCGGATTTCCGGGATAAATGGTGTTGGAGGTAAGAGTTTGGTGATCAAACTGTAATAGGGAGACCCTGTTAATCAAACCATGACAATTTTACAAAGTTTTGGTAGTGGTCTTTTTTATTTAAACTCATTCTTTTGCAGACGTAAAAATATGCCATAAAACAAATGATGGCAGCAAATCATAAAATGTTTTTAAGTATGTTCTTCAAGTACAGAATATTTTGTTTTAGTTCTTTTCCACAAAAAGCAAAACAAGACAAGAATCGAGAAAGTTTCAGTCTCAGTTTCTACAACCTAAATTATTGAAAGAACTAACTTTGGGCAGAGATTAAGCATTGCCATTCAGCGTGGCAATGCCGCCAGTCTCTTGGGCACATTACCAGCTGACAGCGTTGGGGACGAATTTTTTGATGCTATATTTTAGTTTGTTTTTAGTTTAGTGTATTTGTTAATTTTAGTTATTATATAGACAATTAGTTAAACAAAATGTCTAATGTTATTTTTTACTGGTGTTAATTTTCAACGTCCAATTCGATTACTTGACTTGAGGTTAAATTTGTAACGCGTCAATAATTTATTTCCAGTAAAATCGGGACAAGTCATCCTTGGGGACCACCTAACCAGGAACCAGTCTGTACCAGCCCTAACCGTCCCAGCGTCCCACGTCCGCGTCATCCGTCGCGTCACAACTAATGTTCCAATTTATTATAATTCCACTGTAATTTACTTTGTCTTTGCTTATGGACTGTCCTTAAGGGATCATTTCGTCACCATTTACTGAAGGTGCTAGTAGGCGGGTCACTGGACAATGGGTCACTGTGTTGGCGACCTTTTTGCTCATTAACCGCAGCCCTGTAGGGTCTTGTTATTAATAAGGTAGCTAATAGAATTCACAGAATTATAATAATGGCCACTATTTACAATATCTATTACCAACATTATCTGTGGGACTCTAGATATTAATATTTTATCAGCGAAAACGATTGTTTATGTAGGAATACGTCCAAAATTAACGGATTTTGCACGCGCTATGGGGAACACGTAGGATATGTCTATACTGTGTCGTTGTGTTGTTAAATCAATGTTTCTCTGTACAATGTTGCCATGATTTATTGGTGCTTAATTGAAGTTGTAAGGCGGATCTTGGTCGCTTCTAACCCCCATGCCAAAAGTTCTAAGTTCTCCTTATACTATTTTCTTTTCTTATTCATAAATCTTCTAATAATTCATGCATGCCAGTTACATGCTCTGAGCTTTAAGGGCATCGCTAACGATGTCACTCTTAACATTCCCACTCTTGAATTCTGACAAAAAAATAAGTCAACCAAAAAAAGCTGAGGACATTCATTATACGAAAGAAAACTGACCCAGAAGTGGAATGAAAACGTGAGGAGGAATTATTATCCTCACGCCCTTCTTTCATTTCCACGTCAGTGAAATTAAACGCTCGGTTTTCCTCATGGTGTGGGCAGAATGATAAGCAGTATCAAGCTATGGCCCACTTAGCTTAATTTGCAAAGTTTCAGTGTAACATAAGTTTCCTTTTGTTTGTGTTGGTGCCGGAACTAGCATTTAAATTGGATTAACGTGACTCGTAAGAATGGTAATAATAGTTTAGCTTTCTCTACTTGAGTTTGTATTGCGTTTATGTACAAAGATAAATAGGGAATATGCATGAAAAAACAAATAATAATTTGTTTTTTCATGCATATATGCTATACAATTAATCTAAAAATATACAAAAACTAGCTGACCCGCGCAACTTCGTTTGCGTCACATTTCTCATTACTGGTCCGCTCCTATTGGTCTTAGCGTGATGATATATAGCCTATAGCCTTCCTCGATAAATGGGCTATCTAACACTGAAAGAATTTTTCAAATCGGACCAGCAGTTCCTGAGATTAGCGCGTTCAAGCAAACAAACAAACAAACTCTTCAGCTTTATGTATTAGTATAGATATAATACTAACAGTGAAAATATAATCAAATTGCTCGAAAAACAAACGAGATATAATTATTTTACACAAACATATCTGTCCCTCTCGCGATAACGCTGTTTTATATGGCAGCTGTATAGGCGTCATGGACTTTGACGTCAAAGATCATATCAGACTTCTCTTTCAAATGTAATTTTGAAGCTTTATAACTTCATCGCTAATGAAGATATTTAAAAATTAATTTCATGATTGTTTACTAAAGCTAATAAGTATTCCTATTTTATTTCCTTCAAAACCCATCACACAGATTAAAATCCGTTTACGTTTTGCGAGAAGCATTGTAAATTGTATTCTTGGAGTCATATTAACAGACCGCGTTATGGTGGGAATAAAGTGTGAACCAAGTTCGCAAACGTATCCACTATGTGGAGCAGTTGCAAGAGCGTGGAGCGCCAGAGGTTCGCGAACGCAGTGGACAATCACCATTACAAACACAGTGCCAGAGGTTCTCGAACGTAATGGATATCCACCATCAGAAACACAGATCCGCGCTAAAATCATCGCCGACGTCACCTAAAGAGCAGCCAAGCTTAAATGGGACTGGGTCGAACACGTTTGCCGAGTGTTGAACGGTTCCTGGGCTAAGGAACTAACTCACAATTATTCAGTTCTATTCAGCTTATGCCTAAAGAAATAAACGATTTTGTATGGAGACCCGTACGCATCCATTCAGCTTTCCGCGTCTATTCAGCTTTCGCGGCAAACAAGTTTAAAATGAGGAGAAATGTGTTATTATCATGCGACTGCTATAGATAGAGTTCAGCGCTGTTACTACTAGTTCGTTCGTACGTCAAACGCTGTACGCAGCTGATAGTAGCAGAACTGCATAAGTGTGACCAAAATCGTTCAGCGAAACGCGAATGGAGCTGAATAAGTGTGAGTAGTCCCTAAAGTTACTACAATGTCGGTCCCGGAAAATGTCTAGTGGCATCGCGACAGACCCAGGCGAAGATGGTGGGACCAGCTTGACGCCTATCGACAGGATTGGTCCACACTAGCCTAGAGCCGGGAATAATGGAAGGAAGGGCGGTCTTTGCCCTGCATTGGGACGGACTAGGCTAAAAATAAAATAATACAACTGTGAATACTGTTAGACAAAATTACAATCAATGAACACTCCACCATAAGTCATTCAGAAAAAAGTAAAATTTACACGCTTACATTATGTTTCTAAAAAACGTAAGAAACATGGTCCAAATTTCGTCCTAACATTTTTTTACTTACATCAGCAAAGTCAAAATCCATTTCCTCTCACATAAGAATAAAAACCGTTGCCTTTCAAATCTTTTCAGCAAGTTATTGGATCTCATAATCTCGATCCCCGCTAGTTATAGCCCTGCCGCCATATCCGTGGGTCTACCATATGGACTCCCTCCGACAACCATATATATTTCACACTAAATAAAACCCAAATGTCTTTTTGGGTAGATTCTGACATTACTCGTTGGGCCAGGAGGTCGACGGAATTAAAAAACTTAATCGAATAATATTTTACAAACTGCATAATAGGGAATATGCATGCGATTTTTTTATTTGCAAAATGAAATACTTATTAGCTTTAATAAACAAGTATGAAATAATTTTTTAAATACATTCATCAGCGATTAAGTTATAAAGCTTCAAAGTTTACAATTAGAAAGAGAAGTCCGATATGAATTGTGACGTCAAAGTTCTTGGCGCCTATACAACTGCCATAGAAAATAGCGTTTTCGCGAGAGGGACAGATATATTTGTTTAAAATAATTATATCTCGTTGGTTTTTCAAGCAATTTTGATTCTGTTTTCACTTTTAGTATTATATTTGTGTATATTTTTGGATAAACTGTATAGATAACTGCTGAAGATAAGCCTCCCCAAGTGTCGCTGCGTCAACCGGTCATGTGCGTCTCATATTCAGTGGATTCCTACAGCCTACATCATGTGCGCGGTCCACCTTGTGGCAGGCCAACGTTGGAGGCAAACAAACTGAAGGTTCGTTCTTTTACAAGCTTATTATTAACTGGCTTCATACATATGATTGTGTCTCCGTTTGAAAATTAGTAACCCACTAGCTTTTGACTTCGTACGCGCAAATCCCATTTTCCCCGCTATCGTAAAAATTTCGGGAAATACTCTCTTAATAATCCCCTACACTCCCCAAGGAACCTACATGCCAAATTTCAGCTCTCTACGCCGAAACTACTGGTCGTAGACAGCTGAAATTTGGCATGTAGATTTTTTGGGGAGTGCAAAAGAGTACTAAGAGAGTATTTCTCGAAATTCTTACGGGAACGGGAAATGCGCGTATGAAGTTGCGGGCGAAAACTAGTTAGTTTATACATTTGTTCTATTCCCCGCCATTTTTGTAGCCCACCTCGAGCGAACAGCCCGCGTGCATGGAAGTGGCAATCCGGCCTCTCCCGAGGGACCGGCCCAGTCCACGACACGCTAAACGACACAGATTTAAGGCGGCTGGCCTTCCAAGCCTCTTATAAGTCAGGTAGATAAAGTGCGGGAAAGTATTCGATTCGGATTTGCGTTTCTCATACTCGTATTTTAAGATAATATACTGCAAAATGGAAAAATTTATTTATAAAGATTTTTTTTTGAGAATATTTTACATAAACAAAATGACTTACTTAAACTTACCTTGATTCATCTTCTAATATAAACTGCCGTCAAAGACTACTACTGTAGCCAACAAAGAATTCGCGTTTAATCGTAGCAAACTACATAGTAATATACTACGGCGTAGCAACCTGCGTAGCAAGTTGCGTAGCCTCATATGTGTGATTTATTTAAATTATTGTTATTTTATTTGATTTTCATAATTTTATTTTGATTTTTTTTTTCTTTTCTTTTTTAACTTATACATTTCCTCCTTTTTATTTAATTAATAAACTATTTACACTTAAAATACAAAATAAAACTCCTAACTATAATATGGCGTCAAAAAATTCGTCCGCATTGCTGTCGACTGGAAGTGAGCCCAAAAGACTGGCGGCATTGCCACTTTGTATGGCAATGGTTATCCTCTGTCTGAGGTAAAAACCAGCCCTTGGGTCACGCGAAGTGTCAACTAAACGTTTAGCTAGTTCTTTGAATAAAACGTGAGCACTTGGGTCCAATAGTTTCAACCCCAAATGGCTCAAAAATATAATTGCCAACAAGGCTACTATATTTCCGCCGTTTGAGGTTCTCAGCAGCCACAGCGGCAGAACCGGCACGGCATGACGAGCTAGAAAGATGGGATGGCGCAAGAGTATCGACACAAGTAGCGTCCCACACTAAACGCCTACCCATCTTCCAAGGAAATAAAGACATACCGTCCGGTCGCTTGCCATCGTCGCGTGCCAGGCCAATGGGTTCTAGTACGTCTGGAACGCCGACGGCGACAAGAGCGCGTCGGATAATGTCATAGCATGGCACGCAAACATCAACTTTGCGTGCCGTGCTATGCGACCCGCACTTCGACTGCACGACAAGCCGTGGTGCCCGAGGCTGTTGACAACTTCACCACAGTGACAGCGATGAGGAGAACAACAGGATGCGCCTAAGCAAAGGGAAGCAGCGAGGCGGAAAGTAGTATCGTCGAACAAGGTGCCTATGTGAAGCCAGAGGCCCGACTCCCACTCACCCACAGCCAGCAGGCGCGCACGCTCCGCAGTAGCAGCAGAGGCAATTAGGTTCTTCCGAACTACTCTGCAGAACGGCTCATCCCACCGTCTCTGGTATGATGGGTTGTCGGGTAAATTTTCATTCGGGCAAGCGAGTCTCCAGGCAGTTATAGCCTCGGTGAAGCACGGCACATCAAAATCAATCAGTGTGTGCAGTGAACCGAGGATATAAAAGCCGGTAAACTAATACTGGTAATTTTGCGGACACCAAGGCCTCCCATACGGATGGGAAGAGTAGCTTGAGCCCAAACTCGGTTGTCCATGGCCTCATGGGCACATTGAAAATTGAAGAGAGTGTATGCTTGATAATTTGGTCCATTTTTTCCAGAAGGTGAGAGTGCTTCCATAGATGGGAAGCACGAAGGAAATATGTTAATTTAGGGCCGAAACAGTAGTAACGAACAACGGTGATGGCCGAATGCATGTTCATTTTTAACAGTCTTTCCGAAACATCATTGAAATTTTTATTTTTTTCTTCGACATAATTGGGAAAGGAATTCTCAAAGATTGACGACCCAAGGAGGCGAAGAGAGCTTTTGTTCATAATTTTGATTTCAGGGGCTATTGCGTTAAATTTTGAAAGTGTGAGTTGTCGGTCAGTACTGTCAGATAAAAACAATTCGCATTTAGAAAAGTTCAGATCAAGTCCTATGGAATGAAACTGAGTTTTTAAAAATTGTAGATCATCTAAAACCGAAATTACATCACCTCCAAGGGTTCCATCATCGAAATACCAAACATTAAATTTAGAATTTAGCTGTCGAATAATTGTGTGAATAGCTAAACTAAAGATCACTGGCCCGAGGGGATCACCTTGTTGACAGCCAACAGCAGATTCCAAAAGGTTGTCCCGATAATTTAGATGGTGGTTTCTTATTTAGTTACTGAATATTTAAACTTTGTATGGATTTATAAATCTGAAATAAACGTTTAATAATAATATTTTGCGTAGCAAGGCGAAACTTGGCGGGTAATTACTAACGTATATAAAGTGCAAAAGAAATACCAACAAACTTGGAAAAGACAAACAAAAGAGTTAACAAACTTTTTTGCGGTTTGGGGCGTGGTCTTATAGTAAAAGTTGTTTAAAGTACAATTACCCCTTTGTTACAGATATAGCTCAAAGATAGAACATTATAATTATTTCACATTATTCGTACAAGAAAATGCCTACAATTATCTTAACTTTTCACAAACTAACTCTTTGACAACATTTCTAGCGACAAGACTTGGATACCTACATTTATATTTAATTAAAATCAAGATCAAAATAGAGCCACATTTTTTAATGAATCAGATTTTTTTACCACAGTTTAAGTTATGTACCTAATCAATCTACCTAAAGTTCTTAAACTTTCCTTGAAGCTATTAACCCAAAAAAGAACACATCTTTTTAAACTATCAACAGACCCACAAAAACATACTTCAAATCACATAAAAAAATGTACTATAATACTTAGAATCATAACTATAATAAACATAGTACAAACACATTCTGAAAACCAACTCATTCGGCTCGAATTGAACGACCACCACCATAGTAATATTATTTTGGTTTTCAATTAAACCCAACAACTCGAACCTATAGACTCTCTACTGATACCACTGTAATACTAAACAAACGTATTTGTTCCATTCCAGCTCATTTAATTTCTAAGCAATTTACACTGATTTCGCTACATTGAATATCCTTAATTCTATAGTGTTGCCACAGAATAGATACGTACAGAAGGTCGGCTCTATAAAATAAACGAAAACGCACGCACACCCATAGACACGCTTCACGTACTCTTATGTACAGCGAGTGCAAGCTTACTCACGGTCGGCTATTGTTTGTCATCGTCGTGTGTTATTAGATAGCTCTTTTTCTAAAGGCGGAAACCCACCGCGGCGCATACTGTACACGGCCACGCGGCGCATTTTAGTTGCGTGGGTTCATTTGTTTGACAACGTGGATCTACGTTTTCACTGCAGTACACACTACACACGCCTCTGTGGCACAATACCTATCTGAAAATTGTGCTGCGGTACAGTTGTAACAGTATTACGGTGGTTAATATTCGTGTATAAGGTATACCGCATGCACAGCGTGCTTGGCATTAACAGCGTTGAGCTATGTTCGAGCAAGCCACGGATGTACAAATGACGTCAATTAATGCTTAGCGTGTCTGTGGGTAACAGTGGACTCAACTTCATACATTTTCTTGCAAAGCGAAGTTTAACACACGTGTATAGTCTCTCCGTGCGCCGCGGTGGGACTGCGCCTTAAAGTTTAAACTGAAACAAATGTACTAAGCACACGTCAGAATTGCAAAAGTGTAGCGGCATCAATGCCGCCACGAGAAAAACTACCGAAGCGAGATTTGTATTGCGACCAAAAGTACCGCGTCACCATCAATCCTACCAGCAGCTAACTGCCGAATGAAATTCTGTATTGCGGTATCAGAATTTTATGTGCGGTTTGACAAATACAATAGACCGAATTTCAATTATCGTTCAGTTGTCCGGCGGACACAACACCCGTCTGGTCCGAGGATCCTCCCTTTTCAATGGAGGCTTTCGGTTTTTTACACCCTGTCCCGCATACTTCTATAATAATGTTTTGTTTTAGCAGTCTAGTGAAAGCCTAGAAAGGTGGTAACTACTGAGGTAACTACTAATAAGAGAAGCATAGAAGAAAAAGGAGACATATTTCGTATACCCCAAATTAATTAGGATAGGGCAAGAGATTTATGATAGTAGTCTAGTGAAAAGCATTGCGAGTCGAACTCGCGTGCAAAGGGTTCCGAACGAATTTTATTTTTTAATATATTATTTTAACACCATAGACTTCTTATAGGTTTTCCTGTAATCTATAGGTGAAGATCTATTATCTCCATTTTTTTCAAAAATTTTTTGGCTTAAGGGTTTCGGAGATAAACGGGGTTGGTCATTTTTCGTCTAATTTCTTTAATAACTTCAAAACCATTTATTTTAAAATTATGAAAAAATATAATATAATAAAAAATATATCTCCCTTTCATTTGATATGTCACACGATATTGTTCAAAAAACTTTTTTTTTAAATATCTAGTTTGTCCATCAAAAGTGACCCCCATACTAAAAATTTAATGATTTACGTAACGCGTCCGTATTTGGGTCACAGAAGTCCATATGTGTACCAAATTTCAACAGAATCGGTCCAGTGGATCCGGAGAAAACTGGCTGTGACAGACAGACGGACAGACAGACAGACAGAAAGACAGACAGACGAACAGCCAGACAGACACCTGAGTGATCCTATAAGGGTTCCGTTTTTGTTCGGAACCCTAAAAAGAACCTGTAAATGACTTGTTTGACTGTAGAGTGTACATCGAAAGCAAGCGCACTCGCGACCGGCATTTGTTTGAGAGTACGCGTCTATGTGTGCGTGCGCCTGTTCTCATTCGTTGTATGGAGTTGACCTTCTGGTACATCCCCATTCTGTGGTATATATCACTGATTGGTGTCTGAAGATATTTTAGTCCAATTAGTTAAGGTATTTAAAACACATTCATAGGGTGTATTCGAGTAGACAGAAGTAATTGGTTGCGTAGGTTTGAACCTGAAATAGAGTAATTAGTGCAGTGTTGTGAATTTGTTTTAGAAAATGTATTTTATTCACAGTGTGAACTATGAATAAAAGCTTGTTGAGAAGAACGCACACACAAACAAGAAAGGTGAAGTGAAAAAGAACAGCCGGTCGATTCTGTCCACATCTCACCGTGACGACTTAAGTGAAGTGAACGACAAGTGAGTTGTCACGCCATCTTGTTTGTATGGTTTGACAGCTCACCTGTCGTTCACTTCGCCCAAGTGTTCACTTCGATATGTTTACAGAATCGCACTGCTGGTGCTTGTTTTTAAGAGATGAGATGAGATGTACTTTAGCGTACAATGAAATTAGTTAAAACGGAAAGTTCACCTTCTGAATTATAACAAATCCAAAATATAATCAAATGCACCTGTCAATTGCATCCACTCCCAAAATTTCTCCAATTTTATTCCTCTTACCAATTTATTATTAGTAAGCTTTGCCCGTTAAGGGGTAAACGGCCATTTTTCTCGTCTGACTGTCAAAGTTTCGCGGCAAAAACAGCCCTATTCCTCACTGCAGCTGATACTGGCTATCAAACTATCCGCCAGACAAAGTTTTTCCATTACTTTGGTAGTTTCGTACTTCGCTTGCAGTGTGGTTGTGGTCACATCTGGGAGATGGCTGCGCGATTGTTTCATTATTATTTTAATCAGAATTTGCGGTGGTTCACTTCACTTTGCAGTAAATTATGAGTTCCTTGACTTGGTAAAGAAGAGATAGGTACGCGTTTGACCACTATCTCACCTGATGGTAAGCGATGATGTGGTCGAAGATGGAGCACGCTTGCCTAGAAGTAACCTGTTCACTCTTGACTTAAAGACTCCCAGGTTGTAGCTATCAGGAAACACAGACTCCGGCAGGGAATTCCACTCCTTAGCTGTACGCACTATGAATGTGTTCCCAAAACGTTTTGTGCGTGTGGGTGGGATGTCCACCATGTATCGGCGGCGCATCGCCGTTCGTCTTGTGGTCCGATGATGGAACAGGCCTAACCTCGCCTGCCTAGTCTTTTCCCAACTATATTGGGGTCGGCTTCCAGTCAAACCGGATTTAGCTGAATACCAGTATTTTACGTGGAGCGGCTGCCTACCAGACCTCCACAACCCATTAACAGGGTAACACTACAGGGTACTTCTTGGCAAGACTGGAGTCAGATTTACTGGCTTCTGACAATCCGTAACGACTGCCCAAGATCTACAAATGACAGCCGGGACCAACGGCTTTACGTGCTTTCCGAGGCACAGAGGAAACTCGGTATGTTAAGATGGTCACCCATCCACAGACCAACCTTGGCAAGCGTTGCCTCCTCCTTTTTCTAAAGTCGGTTAAAAAAGGAGGCGGTTCTCAATCTGGTTGTATTTTTTGTAATGTTTGTTACCTCATAACTCCATCATTTATGTACCGATTTGACAAATTATTCCTTCATGTAAAAGGGTATACTTTCCGATTGGTCTCATAGAAATTTCATCTAAATCGGTTCAGGAGTTTGGTTTTAAAATCAAAATAGCTGGAAAAAGTAGACTCCAGGTAAACGAAATTGCGTATTTTGCTTTCCTGTGACGTTCCAGGCAGTGGTGTTGTTTTTAGGTGTGGGGTTCCACTAAAAAGTAAAAATTAATAAAAATACTTTTTTACAAAAAAATACATCCGATTTCTAAATAAAAACAAAATACTGCAAAGTATAAAATAACTTTAATTTCGGACGTCGGTGTAAAAATACGAAGGAACAACCAGAAACACCGACTTCCGAAATTAAATTTATTTTATACTTTGTAGTTTTTTTTTATTTGGAAGTCGGTTGTATTTTTTGTAGCACTTGAGAAGCAGACATAAAGATAACTGGAGATATAGGGCCTTTGCCCAGCAAGGGGACAGCGTGGCCTGATAAGAAAACACTAACTAAACTCAACAGTGTAAATAAAGGTATACTCGTAAAAGTAGGTACATAATGTTTTTGTTTCTACTAATGGCCAGAGCAGGAAGGCGACATAGTAACCGATCGCCTAGCGACCGAAATTCGTTAAGGCCACCCATACACACTCAATTTCGAACGCGATTCATGGATCATTGATTTTGATCGTAGATCGCGTTCGAAATTGACTGGGTACGTGTGGCCTTGTCGGATTTCGGTCGCTAGGCGATCGGTAACTATGTCGGGAAAGAGCCTTAATTCTATATTTGTTTTCGCCCAATATGAAACAAATAAACATCAAAATCCGTTTCGTGGTTAGGCGTTGGAAATGCACCGCCAAAACACTCAAATAAACCGATTTCAGGAATATAGGGATTGTAAAGATTTATAGAGGCAGAACTACCCAGTGTTTAATAATGAATACTATTAAAGGAATAGTCTGTAATGTAGGATAATATCCTTGTTTTGACCAGCCGGTTTGACCGCAGTAAGATATTAATCATGGATTTAACAGTTGTGCTGAAGCAATGATAAATTATTTCTGAAATAGGGGTTTACTGTGAGGCTTGGCTTTTGGCAAAATATCGATGTAAGTACTACAGATACGAGTACCATCTGCTGTTATGTTGCGACGTGGAAGGTTGCTCCCGTGGCTTTCACATTAGGGACCATGCGTTTAAGGCACTTAGTGATAGTATAGCATTTTATCGAGGAACGATTTTTGCCAACATGAATTCTTTGTGTGAACACGATGTATATAGAAAGAAAGAAAGAAAAATGTTTATTTGAGACTCGCACAAGACACGTAAAATTAAAAAAAAAACACCGGTAGCACGCCGGGAGTGCCTGGCTGGTTGTCAAAATTAAAAAACTGGCCAAGTGCGAGTCGGACTCGCGTGCAAAGGGTTCCGAACGAATTTAATTTTTTTAACATGTTATATTAACACTACAGACTTCTAATAGGTTTTCCTGTAATCTTTAGGTAAAGATCTATTATCTCCATTTTTTTCAAAATTTTAGGCTCAGTAGTTTCGGAGATAAGGGGGGGGGAATGGTCATTTTTCGTCTAATTTCTTGAATAACTTCTAAATCGTTTATTTTAAAATTATGAAAAAAATATAATTAAAATCCTCACAGTAAGCCCTTTCATTTGATATGTCACACGATATTGTTCAAAAAACGTTTTTTTTTAATTTTCTTGTTTGACCCCCAAAAGTGACCCCTATACTAAAAATTTAATCATTTTCGTAACGCATCCGTGTTTGGGTCATAGAAGTCCATATGTGTACAAAATTTCAACAGAATCGGTCCAGTGGATCCGGAGAAAACTGGCTGTGACAGACGGACAGACAGACAGACAGACAGACAGACACCCGAGTGAAATGAAAAATGGCCGAAACACAACAAACAATGTAAATAAAACAAAACGAAAGCCTTATCGAGTGCATCTAAAATAGTATAGCTAAATTACAATGAGAACATGGGACTATTCACAAATACTAGTTGCGTGCATACCCTGGGTAAGTTGATATTTTTAAATAGGTACCTTTTACCTATATACACCGTGTTCTTCACGTTATCCATAAACTTTAGCAAACGTTTCTATAGCTTTAACTTTTTCTATAGGAAGTAGTACTTAAAAAGGCTTCGCTACAATGATATTTGTAATTTCATTTAATTGAGCTATGCAGTATGAAAGGGTCTGAGTGCAATTAAAATGAAAAATCTATCAAATGCTACTTGAATTTCATTTGTTTTTCGTTGCCAATTCGACGACACGCATATCGAACGATTTACGTCGAAGTATTTAGTTTGGATGAAAATTAACAAAAAATAAGAATTAATTTAATGTGTCCATAATGAAAAATGCTTATTTCCATATTCTGAACATCCGGTCGAAGTTTATGTATATCGTCCGGAACACGGTGTATAGCTCCGATTTTGTCTTATAGCGGAATCATTATGGCATTGGCCTCTATAACTATCAAATTTTACCTTTGTTGAAGTAAGGTATGAAAAAACTTTTTACAAAAAAAAATAACCGACTTCCAAACATTATTGGTTTTGTTTCTTTGTTATTTAACACCGACTTCCGAAATTTAGGTTATTTTACACTTTGTAGTGTTTTGTTTGGAAGTCGGTTATATTTTTTGTAAAAAAAAAAAATATTTTCCACTTTTAAATGGTGATACTTAGACGACGTCTTCGCCTACGCAGAAATTGTTAAAATAAGCAAAAATGCCCATAAAACAAAAACTACGAATACAAACTGAATCAAATTTTTATGGGACCAAATGGCAAGTATACCGCATCGAACTAAAAAAGAATCATAGAAATCGGATCAGAAACCTCGGAGTAATCGGTGTAGGTACATACATAAAAAAACCGCCGAATTGAGAACCTCCTTCTTTTTTGGAACTGGGTTAAAAACGCACACAGTTTCATGTAAACCTTTCGGGCAATGCGCTTGGCGTTGCTAGTTGACTTTTTCATCAGACTGGAATGAATGCTTTCCCTGCAATAAAAAAGGCTATTATTATGACCTTGAAAATTACATATGCTGGAAGCATATATGTAATTTTCCCACATAAAAATATTTTTTTGCTCTATGACAAAGATGGTCCTAAAGTACTATAAAAACAAAGTTTTCCCATATTGCAACTGAATCATAAATCAAGTATTGAAACTTTCTCTGATTCCCCTGCCACTATTTTTAGTATTCATAGTAAGTAATCGTTGTCCCCTGCGTGTACCTATATTTTTGTTCGGAACAACATGAAAGAGCCATAAAATTTGTGAATGGCCGGCTCTCCGGGGCGCGATCGGAACACAGGCGGCGACGTTATGGGGCTCATTACCGAGTTTGTGTCACTGTGTGTGTATGTACCGAAGGACCACGGTATAATGGACGATAAGATGCCATAGTAAACAAGCCATAAAAACGTATTTTTCAGGTGATGTAGATAGGATATTTAATATTACCTAGAAATTGATTTTGATCATGCGGGCCGCCACACAATGCAGTGTTTAGTAAATAAATTTAAGAAAAAAAAATGTAAAGCCAGATTTTTTGAACTTAAAACCAAGTAAAGTGGTGCTTTAATAAGAAATACTATACTCGTACTACTACTACAGTGGGACGAGATCTATAAGAATAAAGTACATTATTATTTGGCAGGCAGTTTCTAATTTGGACCAGCATTGATTACGTCCATAATCGTTTTTTGGAATCTTCGAAAATTCCAAAAAGTTTTGGGTAAAGGAGTGATTTTGTATCAATATTAGTTCTGAAGCGTCAAAATCTGCCACAGTTGTTCAAACTTGTCATTCCGATCTTTCCTGTAATGTCTTTTTACAGCGGTAATACCTCATTTTCCCCGTGAGTGTCATTCCCTGCCCGAAGTTACCATTATCGCGTTTTCTTAGCACTTACCTCCGTTTGTTAAAGATCCTTCTTTTGAAGAAAAGTAATTTTTGTAAATATTTATATCGTTACAGCCGATTCGTTGAAGCTAAGGGTGAAATTATGATGTTATGACTGTTCTTTTTTTAACAATTTGTCAAAGTTACTTTGTAAACTGTCTAGTGTTATTCATGTGAGAAAATCCTTCTTTAGAGGCCAATGAAATAACGCAGTCTTATAATCACACACGGTTATACCATATTTTGATTTTTATCACCTGATGATAAGCGATGGTTTAGTTGAAGATGGAGCACGCTTGCCTAGACGTAATCTATTTCTATTCCTTCATTATCTTTAAAATCCCTTGGTTATCACTATTAAAAACGCAATCTTCAGCAGAACATAGCTATGTTTAAGTCCCATGTTGGTAAAAGGGAAGATGAGGTATAATTTGATTTTAGTTTTCATTATGAATTTATTTTAATACGTTACGAACGAAATAACTAATAAACCTAACTATATACATATGAATATACAAAAACAAATACACTCAGACGTCGAAGAAATCCTCCGCATCGCTGTCATCCGGAAACGTGCCCAGAAGACTGGCAGCATTGCCACGTTGAATGGCAATTCTAATTCTTCCAAACCAATAAAATAATAGAAATAAATTTGATATGACCGACATATGGTGGCTCTAATGCGCGGCGAACCCTGTTATTGGTGTCAAACATGCGACAAATAGCTCAGACCCAGAATACCATTTCATTTTATCCAACCATTGATTATACAGTATTGGTGAGTAAAGAACGAGCCAGCCCTCTGGTTACGCCAAGTGTCGATCAGTCAGCGAGAAATGTCCTTAAAAAGGAGACGCGCACTCGGAGCCCTTGACCCTACCGTTTCGACCCCAAACGACTCAAAACTGTAATTACCAATAAGGTCACTTGAGGGCCTCAGCAGCTGCAGCTGCAGAAGCAAACTTTTTATTTTTCGGAACAAGCCCGCCACAATTTCCCAGCCACTTCTATTTCAGAAAGCCAGAATCACAGAGGCGACCATAAAAAAAACGTTGAGTCTCTAAAGCTCGACGAGTCCCGGAGAAAACATTCAATTGTACTGGATCTCGCAACGAAATTAATCAGAATAAAATACAGGGGAGGAATAAGATAAACATAATTTTCACTTGAACTACTTAGTTTCAATTTAGAATCATCTCATCTGCCTAGCCTTTTCCCAACTATATTGGTGTCGGCTTCTAGTCAAACCGGATTCAGCTGAATACCAGTATTTTACGTAGAGCGGCTACCTACCAGACCTCCACAACCCATTAACTGGGTTACACGGTCATCATCATCATCCACAGCCCGACCTCGCCCTCTGTTCAGCACAGACCTCTTTTTTCTTGTGCCAATCCCCACGTTCCTGTCCCAGCCTCATCCAGGTTCTACCTGCGATGGGAACAATGCCATCCGTCCATCTCGCCGCCGACCGACCAACACTTCATCTTGCAGTCGTCGGACGCCACTCGGTCACTGTCTTACTCCACCTATCATCACTGCGCCTTGCTAGGTGTCCTGCCCATGTCTATTTTAGTTCTGCAATTCGTTATCCGATGTAACACGGTACTCCTTGGCAAGACTGGAGTCAGATTTTCAGGGAGCAAGGCACGTAGAAGTCTCGGTATATTAAGATGGTCACCCATCCACAAACCAACCTCGACAAGCGTTGCTTAACTTGGAAGATAGACCCATGCGGCTGTTATTATTTAGCCACGAGCTCCTCCTTTAGTTTCAATTTAGTCTATGAATCCTTTTCCAGGCCAAGAATTAGTTTTAACCTACCCAAACAACCTCCTGTCCCTTCCCTTATCCCAAACTTAATTTCAATTGGTGCCTTTGACATTAATCTTGTGTCCCCTTGGCCCCGTCACGGATCATAGCCATGATTTGAATAATAAAGCGGCTGAATATAACTCAGCTTAGACTAAGTGCTGGAACGCCGAATTTGAGCTAACTACATCAATTAGACCGGAGCTGGTCTTGCATAAAGATGGCGGGGTTTTGGGTTAAAGATTATAGTAATCACGTAGGTATCTTTTATAACTAGGGCAAGTATTGTATGCTTCTTAATAAGAGTGGGCATTGCTCGCAGAACAGATGGTCGATGGTGCTGAAAAGTTCTGGAGTGGCGACTGCTTAAGGCCTCCTTCAAGGTGGAGCCGATGACCTGGTGAAGGTCGCGGGTAGCCGATGGATGCGAAACGCACAGCACCGGTTGTTGTGGCGACACTTGGGGAAGGCCTATGTCCAGCAGTGGACGTCTTTCGGCTGATATAATGTAACACCAACTTCGACGCGGTTAACAGAAGAGCGAGCTTTGAAAAATAGATACTAATTAAAACAATTACTAGTTTGTTATTGTTCATTAGATTTTATTATAAATCTGTGTTTTAGCACAGAATTCACTCGAAATTAGTCGAGAGAAGTTTTTCTGTAAGGAAACAACTAATTTCATTAGATTAGTTTTCGAAATTTCCAACCATCACATCATATCACCTGCACTATAGTTTTAAAAAAGAAACCTCTGCCACCTTAACCAGAACAATACACATAGACCTTGAAAATAAAAACCTTTGTCACCCCTCCAAAAAATCCCCATTCTCACGCCATAAAGTTAGAGTCGAACTCAACTCGGGAAGCCAAACCGCAATGGCCAGAATAATCCTCGCAAGATTAGCGCGCTTCCAGCCTGGCTTGCCAAACTTCCCCGCCGACCCCGATTAATCCGGATAAAACCAGCTCTGAACCAGCCAAAACCGGTTACAGAGTTGAAAAGCCTTATTATCTAATGTGTAGTGTGTAACTAGTTTTGTCTAACTATTAGTGCGTTACTGGACTGAATTTAACTCGTGGTGAATAATTGGCTCGTATTAAATGCAGTGTTAACTGTTAATGGTTGAATAAATTAAAACTAAATTAGCATACAAGTTTTGTTTACTTAATTGAAGCTGTTAACGCTAGCCTAAAGCAAGCTGGAAGTTTTGCTAATGCATGGCCAATCTTCCCACTAAACAAAATGGCTAATTTCAATGGCATTCATTGAAAAGAATGAAAAGAGTTACACTCCTACCAACTTATCTGTGAAATGGCGAAAATTGGAACTACGGCCGTAGTTCCAATTTTCGCCAAAGCGAAGCGACGGCCAAGCGTCTTCGCGTCGGGAGACTGCTTTTAATACTTATACTTAGTAAATACAAAAGATTTGCGATCTCCCGAAGACGCTTGCCCAAGGAATCGTACCTATATCAAAATAAAAGGATCAATAGTAATTATTTTTATTTTTAAAGATTTTGGCGGGGATTTTTTTTTTTATTTTTTAGATAAAGCCATTGTTTATTGCTGAGAGAGTAAGCTGTTAGTTGTACCTGCGTAACTGTAAATTATCAAATTCTTTTTATTTATTTTATAATTTTTATACAGGTCTCATTGTTTTTAATTTGTAAAAACTGTAATTCTTATTAAACGATTTACTACTTGAAAACTTACTCAATTTTGGGCACCATATATTAATTAGCAACACTGAATCGACGTTGCCGTCCTCTTTCAGTTCACAGATAAGTTGGTAGGACTGTTAACTTGTTTATTTGGCACACACAGATACACACAATGAAGGTACAAATAAAAAGAAACTTAAATTTAAAACAATATTACTGTGTGCCCCGCGGCTGCACCATATAGGTCCAGTTCAATAAAATGCCAGACAACTAGGAGTTGCCTGACACTGGTTATACAGGATTGATACTCATCGATCCGAACGTAATCAATTAAATGGGTACTGTTTGGTTTTAAAATTAAATATTAAAAACTTAATTTTTTCGCGCGGCTTCACTCCCATATAGTAGGGAACCCACCAGTCCTGCGGACGGCGAGCATTGGGTGGCTCGCCGTCTGATCAGAACCAGGCCCGGGTCGACGGCGCGCTGTGTTCCACGCGCGCCTCAAAGAGCTGTCAGCATTAAAGACGGGGCCCGCTAGGGCCAATGCCTGCCGGGGTTGCGGGATTTATTCGAAAGAGTCACCGCGGCCCTGGAACGCAAAGGGCATTGGGAGGAACACGGATGGGTTTTAGTCAGTAAGAGTCTGACACTCCCTTCTGCTTCACCTAGAGCGGGAGGAGTCATTTGATGATTTCTCATCGTAAAAAAAGAGGGAACCCACCAGCAACCGTGCGGTTTTTGAAATTAGTTTACATTTGATGACAAACAGACGAACTCAGTTACATACTTCTTTATAGTATTCGTTTAAATTATAGTGGTCCCTCCTGTTCCAGATAACCCGTGATTCATATTAATACTTTTTACTCTAACCCCATTCACAGTTGTCCTTGAAATAAAAGGCCCTCTCCTTCCTATAAATCTGACCTTGACAATAAACTAAGACCCCAAAGATCAAGATAATACATCGCCACAAGAACAGAAGTATAATACATTTCCTGTTAGTTACGGTTATCTCATAACCCGAGTTCAAACTACTTACTTAATACCCCAATGTCGAAGTTAGGCTCAGTAAATCAAAGAGCAGTAATCCGGCCGTAACGCACACAAGTTCGGGTTCGACTCCTTATCTGGTAAGTTGTTGATATGAATCTCTAGTTCGAAGGACAATGGGAACGCTTTCCGTCAGCGGGAGTGTTCTTGAGAAAAAAGTTTGTGGGTAGTTTGTCAACTTGGTTAAGTTTCGAGGGTAGATGTGTTATCTGTTTGAAACGAAAAAAATATACTCCGCAAACTCTTAAAAACAAGATATATGAGGCTCTAGAAAAGTGCCATTCTGTAGGTAGCATGGCGTAGGCGTAGGTAGGAAAATGTATGAAATTTACAAACGCTGTCGAATGATGAAAAATCATGTGACATGATCAATCCCTAAAGGTCATGGCGCTTTATAACGGCATTGCAGCGTCGCGTCGTCTGCGAGGTGCGCGCTCGCAATCCGCGCGCCAGCCGCGAGATGCAACTTCGCCGTCCGCGCGCCGGGCGCGAGTTGCAAGCTCGCAGTCCAACGTAGTTTCACTAGCAACTCAGTGTCGGCGCGCTGTAAGCACGCGGTCGGCGCGCTGACTGTCCACCGTTGCCTTTTTCATATTGACATTATGAAATAATTATATTTTACGACAAACGATTTAATGCTGTAATTGGAATGGCAAGTAAATTACTGGGTTGGGACTTTCGGTGCCGGCAAAGTGGGCCATTTCCACCAGAGATGTGCGAGGATGCGTAGCGAGGGATGTGCTTGCGCTGAGCGAGGCTAAGTAAATGAAGCGAATTCTATTGATTCATTTTTTTTATTTGAGATGGGTTTGCTGATGACTCTAGTCTAGGTCAGAGATGACAGAGACAACGTCGACGACGGAGCGAGCTTACCCAGAAGAAGCCTGTTTACTCTAACTTTGAGGTGATTAGGGTTGTAAGCGTTCGGAAACACAGACGCAGGCAGAGAGTTCCACTCCTTTGCTGTGCGCATTATAAAAGACGTTTGGAAACGCTTAGTGCGGATTGGTGGAATAGCAACAAAGTAGGGATGGTAAGTTGCGGTGCGTCTGGGTATCCGATGGTAGAAGGGGGCCCGTGGGATGAGCTACTCGTATTTTGACAGTCATATTCGCTAACTTCGATAAGAGTTGTTTCATCATGCTATTGGCAGCAAATACACCAGTGAGCGCGAGGTCCTGGATTCGATTCCCGAGTCGAGCAAAGTATTATTATTAAACTTATCGTCGCAAAATCATTTTTAAACCGCAATCTAAAATCAGTAATCATACCTAAAACCACCCATCCACTATCTGTCTCGCTTAACCTTTCGATCGCAGCAGCCCACCGCGCAATGCGACACCAAATATGAATATGGTCTCTACAATTTGTAACCATCGTAATAAAGGCTTATTGCAGAGAACTTTACGAGCATCCAAGCATAGCCGGCAATGTATAACGCATCAATGTCAATATACGAAAGTTTTCGACTGAACTTCAGCTATTGATATTGGTGTTATAATTTAGTCGCAGATAACCCTTTTCTATTATTAGATCACCTTGTTATGATAATGACGTGATGAAAAAGTTGGAAATTAATATTGGATTGTACTGATCTGACAAATAAAGGAAATTAATATAATTTAATTTTATTGACAATCTATCTCGTAGGTCACCCATCGCAAGGTGGACCGATGACCTGGTGAGGGTCACAGGACCGGTTGTTGTGGCGACACTTGAGGGAGGCCTATGTCCAGCAGTGGACGTCTTTCGGCTGATATGCTGTGATGTTGATCTTGCAGCTCTCGTCTACTGTTCGCAAGGTCGAAGAGGTTCGACTCCAAAGTTGGGTAAAAGTGTTATTTATTTATTATATACTTTACTAGCTTTTGCCCACAATTTCTTACGCGCATATCCCGCTTTTTCCCGTTACCATAGGAATTTCGGGAAATCCTCTCTTAGTGCTCTTCTACGGAGTCAGCTTCATATCAAATTTCAGCTTTCTACGACCAGTAGTTTCGGCTGTGCGTTGTCTGTCAGTCATTCAGTCACTCAATCAGTCAGTAACGAAGAATTTTATATATGTCGATGATCGATGATTGTGCACCTCATAACAAGCACAGGAAAATTGAATTGGGTTTGCAGGCATGTGCCTCGGACTGCATGTAAATCTGTTGGTCTTAGGTGAAATGTGAAGGTCAAAACGCCAAAAACAGTTGTTGATGTATAACACTAGGTAGAGTAAAACCATTGATGTATAAAAACCCAAGATATACACTCAGCATCTCAAAAACGTCCGCATAAACAAGCGCATAATTTTGCGCTAGTTTCAAACAGGCTCGAATCGCTCGCCATACTGCACTGCTTTGTAAAAACAACTTTAAGCGGTTTAATTTGCAAAAAAAATGTTTATAGTATAACTACACACAACTCACACATGACACTTGATACATGTCAGTTTTTGACGACAGTTTCGAGTGTTGCATTTGTTCGAGACTGTGCATCTTGGGTTTTTATATATCAATGAGTAAAACCAACAAAAACAAACAGTACTGTGTGCAAGTAAAAATAGCTAGAAAAGGGGTAAGTACTGGGATGATTGCTTTTTGACCAGACAGATCGCCTACCGACCGGGTTGGGTCGATAATTTCTAAGGTCAAAATCAATCAAGAGATTGACTTTGTACGAGCGGCCCATGAGCGGCCGTTGGACTTATCGACTGAATTCGGTCGGTAGGCGATCAGTATGTATTTCGACACTTCCCGCCCTGATCCCTGAAACAACTTTACATCAACGACGAAAATAGACGGAGGCTAACGTTTTCCGCGAAACACGCCATTTTGTAGACTTTGTTGCTAAATGCCAAAAGCTTTAACGGTAGTATTAAGAACTTTGCTTGATCTTTTTTTGTACAGTATTTCCACGAAGGTTCTGGACGATGGATTAATTATTGGCCATTTATAAGGCAAATTATGCATACTACATAAATCAAATTAAATATACTGTTTAATGGTATTTGCAGAACTGTTTTACTAAACAAATAACTATTATCAAAATAGTATATCTAACAATTCCTTAGTTCGACAAACATATTAATTTTATTAAAGTAAAACCATCACCTAATTTACTTTTAGGAACATCGTTTAATCTTGCAAGCAATCATGCAGTATGCAAGCGAGCATGCAACATGCAGCAGGCATGGTTTCTGTCACGGCTCCGGCGCTGCCCTCCGGCAGTTCCCCGCAAACTTATCGTCGCAGATGGCTTTAACGCTCGCCACCGCAGCTTCGGCTTGCTGGCTGGCTTCGTTTTTGTCACTTAATTTTGTAGCAAAACTTATTAACTATTTATGACAATATTTAAATGTAATGTTCAAGATGCTTTAAAATATTCGTTAGGTATATTAAACAGAAGGTCTTTTAACCGTAGTTATTTCGAAAATACTTTAAGTATGTTTGGTTTTATAATATGTAACTAACTAACTTTTTTTGATAATGGAAACTTAAGTTATTGTGGTTAACCTTTAGATATCAGTTTTAAAAAGTCCGTGGTAAGATTGTACAATTTTGAGTGCAAGTTAGTATTTTTGATAAACAATTTGTATTTTTGTTTTATAAATCATAAATCCGATGTACGAATCACATTTTTGGTGTGAATTCGATAAAAAAGGTCATCTCGTTTTGTGTGATTTTTTAGTTTTTTTTTTTGTAGAACATGGTTAGATAAACAATTGTTTTTTAGCACAGCATTCATTTTTCTGGTATGCATTCAGGTAATTAGTGGAGTTACCTAGTGTGCTGAAAAATTATACAGATGTGCATTTAAAAGTGTCCCATTTTATGCAGTCAAGGGTTTTATCGGTGCTTGGATAGGAGTAACATGTGTGTGTGTTTTTTTTTTATAAATCATAGTCAAAGTCAAATGATTTATATCAACTAGACCATTAAAGGCACTTTTAAATGTCAAATGAAAATAAAAACTTATACGAATCCAATATTTATTTTTGTATATGTGCACATATCATCTTAATTAATTATTATTACTAAAAAAAATCGCTCCTGGAGGTACTTTACGTCGGGTACATTAAGCGGGCAGCCTTTGTAAGACGACAAAAACGACACCGTATATAGCAAGAACTAAATGGGCCGCAAATTTTCCTGACGCTAAAAATTTGGCTGTTAATTGGCCTATCCAGCCAGAAGCAAACTCGCGACGTAATAGGCAATTTTCGGAAAGTGTGCCGTGTTTTTTGTATGATGCACGCGAATAAGCAGATGTTCGGACGGCCCTCATCATCATCATCATCATATCAGCCGAAAGACGTCCACTGCTGGACATAGGCCTCCCCCAAGCGTCGCCACAACGATAGGTCCTGTGCGTCTCGCATCCATCGGCTACACCCGCAACCTTCACCAGGTCATCGGTCCACCTTGTGGGAGGCCTTCCAACGTTACGTCTTCCGGTACGCGGTCGCCACTCCAGAACTGGCCCTGCCCACTGCCACTTTAGTTTGGCGATCCTTCGGGCTATGTCGGTAACCTGGGTTTTCTTGCGGATATCAACATTCCTGATTCGATCACGCAAGGCCCAACCTTTAACTAATTAAATCCTAACTGTATAGTGCTGTGGTTCAGAAAAAAAATGTCAGGTTCAGAAGTGCCATCTATTTTAGTAACATTTAACCTAAATTTTCCCAATTCACCGTACTTTCCTCTCAGAAGTACTGAAAGGCTTTTCCAGCAACTGGAAAATTATCGGCAGCCATTTTAATACATTATTGCAACTTTATACGGCTTATAGCGGCGCTCGGATACTTACTCGTGCATATTATATTATAACGCCTGAATTATATTAGCACAAATATGAGTAAAGGGGCCTGCGAACTGTAAAAATGGTCTTCGAAAGCTATTTAAGTGGTTTGGAGCGGTTTGAAAATACCTGAAAATAAATAGGCTAACTATTTTGTACTGCTGAAGTACCAGCGTGGGTGGTCCTTCCAAATGGTGGACCGTTCGATCCGGTGGTTCCGGGAATTTGCTAGACGCGGGAAATATAGAACACAGCTCACTCCATCGTCGATTTTGTCTCTGTCACCTCTGACCTAGACTAGGGTCAAGAGCAAACCCATCTCAAATAAAAAATAAATATAGGACTGGTCAATGTGGCGATGTTTGAGGAAAGCCTATGGCCATTAATATAGGTCTTATGCCTGTATTGTATTAATTTATTTAACTTTCAGATGATAAGATATGCTGTATCACAAGAGCCATAAAAAGTAATGATGATATTCACTATTGCCTAGCTAGACAATCAGGGGAAGCTTTTCACATTGTCATGCTTTGAAACAGTTTAAGAAGAGACAGTTCTAAATGCTTTCTCTGATACCTCAGAACTTTGCGTAAAAAAAAACGCTCCGAAAACCTTAATTCCTCCACAAAAATTATACAACTCGACAACATTCTAAGTAGCTAAACTCCCCCAACTCTTACAAAGTCTCATCCATCAAAGTTCAACAAATCAAAACACCGGCATTACATACACTTTATCCGCAGCTTTCATACGTTTTTGCTTTGAACCTCACGGGATTTGCGCTCGGCCGCATAAGCCAGTAACTTTCTACCCACAGAAGAATGAAACAACTCGGCGGCAACTACTAGAGACGACATTGTCATAACTTGCCATGCAAACCAAGCAGAGAGAGACAGAGAGCTTACTCTTTCTCTCTCTCTTTCTGTCAGAAGTAGCTCAGATGTAAAGGCCATAACTTACGTCTTGCCATGCCGGTCGTGGTTTCTAACCAAGACATGCACCTTATGTTGAGTAATTAATTTCTCTAAAAACGAGAAGGAAAATATTATCAGGAATAGGCTTGTACTATATTCGAAGACATGTGACTACCACTAAACCGAGATTTCTTCTCACAGAGAGGGGTACCTACTAGAGGATATTAGAGGCTATCAGTGAATGTCATGCTTACACATATAAATTGACGGTCCCTGTTACCTTGAAGCTACGCGTATGCAAGTTTATTTACATTGTGGGACACGACTGGACGACTGATCATGTTATACTTCGGTAGCCCGTAGTTGGCGTACCCTGGTAGCTGTAACACTCAACCGGAAAAATTATTAGGCTACAATGGTAGCTGTAACGGTTGAGTGGATGCAAGTTTCATGCGAGCTGGTTGCAGGTGGAAACGTGACCTTAGGTTATCACATGACAGCCGAAACTCTGGCAGCTCAAGGCACATACGCAGGCTCAAATACTGTCGTCATAAGAAAAAAGGGCATGGGTGCCAGGAGACGGACGGCGTCGCCGAGGCCGGCCCGGAAGGTGGTGGCGGAATGACCTGGATGCGCACCACGAGCGCTGGTTCGAGGCGAAGCAGATGAAGAGTGTCTGGAAGGATATGGGGAACCTTTTGCCTTACCTTTTTGGGACACTACAGGCTAATAAAAAAGAACGTATATCTACACAAAACGAAGAAACCGATTTCCGACATTAAGTAAGTAGCCCAAGGTCGGGAATCGTTTTGTGTCGATACGTCTTGTTTTTTTTTATAATGGCGGCCTTTTTTTTTGTAACGGCGTCCTTTTTTTGGTAATGGCAGAATTTTATTGGTAATAGCATCTCTAGCCATTCCTAGCTCTGTGCTTCAGCCAAATCCATTCACTTGGGGGGGAAACAAAACAAAAGATGTTGTACCTTTTATCCCGGCTTCGGTTATTACCGTGTGGTGAGCAGGGTGGGCATGGTTATGAATGAAAATGTCCTTTAGTTTTTCTTTATATGGAGGACTTTCTAAACCAGATGAAATCAGATTTTTGTTTTTTTTGGAAGACTGGTTAGGTTGTTCGTAGTGAAGCTAACAGAATGAAAAAGAGGTAATCGCGCGGATGGATGCGAGATGCACAGAACCAGCCTATGTCCAGCAGTGGACGTCTATCGGCTGATCTGATGATGATGATGAAAGGAAAGTCGAATGTACAGCAAGCAAGAAACCTTGTGTCGCCTAGAACCAGCTTATTACAAGTCTCTATTAGACTAGAGTACAAGTTTTTCAGTGTTTAGTTGTTGTTCACACAGTAGTGTGAGCACATAACTCCATAAAAAAGAAAGATTCCGACTTTGTATTGCATAGTTAACTCTTTATCATAACGTTTAGGAGCACTGTTCGACTTCGTGACGTAATAAAAATTGGTGTATAATTTCAAATGTTGGTCAAAAGTTTTTAGAACTTTATATACTGGTATTCAGCTAATTCCGGTTTTACTGTAAGCCGACCCCAATACAGCTGGGTAAAGGTAGGCAGATAATGATATACATTTAACAGTAGAATCATTGTTGGGTTCTCACGGCCTTGCCGAAAGAACGCTTAGTTCACGACATCAGCACAGTGGTAGGAAACAGCTGGATAAACAAACTATAATAAACATTTCATGTAGAAATTCGGCAAGTTCACAACGTTCACCACTAGTACCATTATTATAATATTTTTTTATTACTTAAGTTATTTTGTAATTTTGTAGTTAATCTTCAAACCACAATCTCACGTGATCGACAATTTTTTTTTTATTACTATTCATAGGCACGCGTTTGACCACTATCTCACCTGTTGCCAGCGATAATGTGACCGAAGATGGAGCACACTTGCCTAGAGTAACCTATTCACTGTTGACTTAAAGACTCCCAGGTTGTAGCTATCAGGAAACACAGACTCCGACAGGGAATTCCACTCCTTAGCTGTACGCACTATGAATGTGTTCCCAAAACGTTTTGTGCGCGTGGGTGGGGATGTCAACCATGCAACGGTGGCGCATCGCCGTCCGTCTTGTGGTCCGATGATGGAACGGGCTTGGCGGAATCAAATTATGCAATTCCGTCGCACATTCCCCAAAGTGCAACCGGTACAAAACCGTTAGGCTAGCGAAGCTCCGAAGTCTTGAGCATCGACGACAAGTTGTCGTCGATGCTCAAGACTTTGGAGCTTCGTCGCGACTAGCCTATCATTGCCGATGATCCTCTTGGCTCGTTTCTCAATTGACTCAAGGGCTTCAAGCTGGTATCTGGCAGATCCGTCCCAAAGATGAGAGCAGTACTTCATACACGATTAAACTTGCGCTTGATGGAGTTTGAGCAGCAGTTCCGGCGTGAAGTATCGACTCACCTTTGCTAGGATCCCCAACTTCTTTGCAGCCACTTGCGCTTGACAATAGAGCGCTTCCCTTGAAGTAACCTATTCACTGTACTGAAAGACCCCCAGTTTGTAGCTATTAGGAAACACCAACGACTATAGAACCACAGAAGTTAGAAGGGCAATCCACTCTTTAGCTGGACACTGAAAGAAACACTGAAAGTACCTCCATATTCCCGAAGCGTTTAGTGCGTGTGGTTTTGGCGACTAGGGACTGTTCATATACACAGCGAATTATGAAGCCATTATTTAAAATCAACATCATACCTTCATTAAGCGGATTTATTCATGTGCTGCATGTGCCCAAAAAGTTTAAAAGCTCCCATAGATCCAGCCTCTGACTCTGAAACTATTTGAAAGTTTTCGAAGTATGCACTAGAACATTCATTCGCAAAAATAGTAGCTAGGGGTTCTGAAATTTAGTAGGTTTGTGCAGAAATAAACGAAATAGCTTCTATTATGAGAATATTTAGCAGAATCGACTAGCTTGGGCATCTATACTAATATATAAAGCTGAAGAGTTTGTTTGTTTGTTTGCTTGAACGCGCTAATCTCAGGAACTACTGGTCCGATTTGAAAAATTCTTTCAGTGTTAGATAGCCCATTTATCGAGGAAGGCTATATATCATCACGCTAAGACCAATAGGAGCGGAGCAGTAATGAAAATTGTGACGCAGACGAAGTTGCGCGGGTCAGCTAGTACTATATAAAAGTGTCTAATATATAAAGAATAATATTATACTAATATTATAAAGAGGAAAGATTTGTTTGTTGGTTTGTTTGAAATGAATAGGCTCCGAAACTACTGGAATGATTTGAAAAAATCTTTCAGCAATGGATAGCTACATTATCAGGAAGTAACATAGGCTATATTTTATCCCCGTACTCCCACGGGAACGGGAACTACGCGGGTGAAACCGCGTGACGTCCACTAGTCTATACTAATATATAAAGCTGAAGAGTTTGTTTGTTTGTTTGTTTGCTTGAACGCGCTAATCTCAGGAACTACTGGTCCAATTTGAAAAATTCTTTCAGTGTTGGATAGCCCATTTATCGAGGAAGGCTATAGGCTATATATCATCACGCTAAGACCAACAGGAGCGGAGCAGTAATGAAAATTGTGACGCAGACGACGTTGCGCGGGTCAGCTAGTACTATATAAAAGTGTCTGTGTTCTCTTTCCTAGTGTCGTCATCGGCCATTCATTATAACTAGTTAACTTTTTTTTTAAATTTAAGGACTAAAATGGTTTCATGTCAACGATTTGGAGGTGATTTGGTGATTTTTTTTCTTATTATGTGATACCGATACATAAATTCTGGCTAAACCAAATTACGTATCATATCATGTAATTTCTCAGTAAATGCCGACGAAAAGTTGCTTCATCTACACGCTGTTTTTAAGCATTTTTCAAGAGAGCAGCCTTGAAATAAAACCACTTATAAACTAAAAACTAAATTAATAAAACCTGTTACAATATAAACTATGTCAGGACCGGACATTACCTACCACAGGTCACACCACAGACAAAACCGAACACAGTTCAATAGTTGTCTATGGCGTGACGACCGGCACTGGCTGACAAGCCGGATTCAGCTGCATACCAGTACCTTGCGTGGAGCGGCTGCCTACCAAACCTGCCCATTAAATGGGCAGGTTTGGTAGGTAATCTTCTTGGCAAGACAAGATAATTTGATACATATGTATTCGATCATTCAGCCAGTTTATCCATCTCCGTAAACGCAAAGCAGCTCTACTATCCATAAAAATAAATCCATCTTACACGTACGACAAGGCCTATTTTTCTTCCGTTTGCCGGTCAACGGCGCACATATATCCTAATATCGGCTGTCAGCTGTACGAATATGGATCGGCTATAGAATAGTGATATTGCGTACACCGAGTGTGTTTTACTGCTGGCCGCCTTGGTGATGGCCATTTAATAGAAATATACACACCGGGAAGGGTGTACTGGGAAGAGACTAGAAGGGAAAGGTGAAAATACTTTAAGTGTTATAATTTAACTGCGATGGTCCTAATTTATCACTTGTGACTTTGGGTCACAGATTATGGTTAAATTGCATTGTTGAACATGTAAGCGGGCACGCCATTTATGCCTGGAGGCTCATTTTGAATAGTATTGTATGCTTGAGTTTACTTATTTAATTACCTATATATGTAATTAGTTTTATCATTGTTTCATATGTAATTTTTGGGATAAAATAGTATGCTAGCGGACATGTGCCATCCATTTATTTAATTTAATGATCGACATCTATCATAAAATGTTGAATAATGTTATATAAATTCAAGTTCTTTAAACTTAACAGACAGTTGTGTTGCTGGGCGAAAATAGGTCAAAATACGCTGTAGGTAAGCAAACTGTGGAACAATCGAATCTTGATATTGAGTAAAGAAAGGACGGATACATTTGTGCATTTGAAATTTGCACGCCACAATTGGCAGAATGTGATGATACCACAAAATAATTTTAAGATCATTTTAATACCATATTCTAACAAATAAATAATTGTAATTATTATGCATTTGGCTGTCCATGGGATTCAGAGCATCCGTTTCGTACATCACATTTCAAATGCGTCAATCCTCTGTCTTTCTCTTGCTCGTTTCGTCCACGTCTCAACTCCATAGAGGTAAATCGGGATAACCAGTGGTCTGACCAAACAGGCCTTGGTTTTGAAACTTATACCGCATTTTTTCCAGATGTTCTAAACGCGTCATAGCATCTTTAGCCATAGCTATGCGTCACTTTTCGGGACCCAGCTACCTTCATTATTGATAATAGAGCACAGATAAATAACGCTGCCCACGGTATCCATGCCCTGGATGCTATTGGCGCCCTCTAGTTTTATTTTGCAGCCATGAAAAGCAGGTAATTGTTGGCAATACCGAAGGAAAGAGAGCAAGAGGCCGGTCGCCAAAACAATGGTCTGACCAATTGAAAGAAGCTACATCCTCAAGCAAATTCCAGCAGGTGGTGATGGCAACTTTGGACTGAAATCGATGGATGCAGACTGTCCGCTTAAAGAAGTCCAGTGACCACGATCCTCAGTAATGAGGGATCGATTTTTCCTCGTGTTTCTACAAATTGTTGTGAAAATTGTAAATGTGGAAATAAAGTTTTTATTATTATTATTTTCGACTGAAGAAGGTCCTGCTGGGGAGTTTGTTCCGCGACTTCTTCTTCCCAGACAAAACGCTAGGAAGTGGTGACGGGCAAGTTACGGGAAGATCTTTTAGGGGGCTGTCTCTATGTATGTGTGGGAGGTAATCAATACATAAATGATTCCCGATCTACAAATTATTATAAACAAAATGCAATGAAATTGCATGATTTAATTCCGCTAAGCCCGTTCCATCATCGAACCAGAAGACGACCGGCGATGCACCACCGGTACATGGTGGACATCCCACCGACATGCACCAAACGATTTGGGAACACATTCATAGTGCGTAAAGCTAAGGAGTGGAATTGCCTGCCAGAGTCTGTGTTTCCAGATAGCTACAACCTGTGAGTCTTTAAGACAAGAGTGAATAGTTTGCTTCTAGGCAAACGTGCTGCGAGATAGTGGTCAAACGTATGCCTATCTATAGTAAAAAAAAAACTATGATATTAATTCGATCAAAGTGTGGCACCATTGGCTCAGCATGTACCATTTATTAGTTAGTTCTATGCAAGCGTGTTCCATCGTCAACCTCAACATATCTACCGCTGAACATCAGGTGAAACAGTACTCAGCACCTCAAACGCGAGTCTTTCAATATATTTAAGAAACACTTTATAGATCGTCTAGCATGAGCTCCTAGAACGATCAACAACAATATTAATTAAACTGATGCCAAGAACAAATTACGAAGAAACCTTATAAAACTTTAATATTGGATAGTGTTTTAAGATAACCCGATCTCATTGAAGCTGCAGCAGCCTGGTTCTGGCGAGATGGATTAATTAGTGTATCGCTGATGAACAGGAAAGCTGGAAGTTTGCTTATCGACGATGCTTCCGAGAAACTGCGATATTTGATTACATTTAAGAGCGTTTCCAAACGTCTTTTATAATTTTCACAGTAAAGGAGTGGAACTTTTCAACTGCGTTTGTGTTTCCGAACAAATTCGACCCTAAACTCTTCAAAATTAGAGTGAACAAGCTTCTTCTGGGTTACCTCATTCCATCGTCGATTTTGTCTCTGTATTTTCCTAAATTCAAAATATTAGGAATCATATGTGTTACCCCTAATAATGTGACTCCTAATGTTTTTAAATCCTAGTAATATGAAATCCCATCAAAAACATAACTTATAAAAAAAACAAGTCTCGCGACTCAGTTCATCTGCCGTAAAAGGTTGTGAGATCCATATAATACCAAGTCGGTTAATTTATTCAGTCCTAGCCTAACAACATCTTATAGTGACCATATCAATATTAAAAATCATTTATGGTTTAAAGAAATAGACTGACTTGGCCATCGGGATATTCATGTATACACTAAACACTAATTGTATTATAAATTTGAAGCTTCTACGTCTGCTAGAAGTGCCTTAGAGTTTTGATGATCGGTCAGTCAGTGAGTGACAAAATTAAAAAACTTTGACTAGTTATAATTCTTAACTTACTAGTTCAAATTGAATGAAATTTGAAATATATCGTGTTTAGACAAGGCACAGCCGAAATTACTCGTGTTGAAATCTGAAATTTGGCATGTAGCTTTCTTGGGGAGTATATAACGGGAAAACATGAGATTTGCGCGTGCAAAGTCGTAGGCAAAAACTAGTTTACATTAAAAATCCTAAGATCTTTATTGAAATTAAAGACATTAGTTCTGTCCTTTGATTTGAAGCCAATCTCTTAATTTTTAATTATATCATTTTTTTCTTTACTATGTTAACTCACAGAAAACAAGATATCTTCCAAAAATAATTGTATTTATGGACTACTGGCTTTTTACCGTGTCGCCTTGCCTTACATAAATAGTAAGTAGCCCAGGATTCTAATCTTTGGTAAACCTAATTATATGCAAAATAATTTTCGTATTCAGCTCAATTTACCTCCTACAAACATACAGTTTTACTTCTAAGGGTTTCGCAGTCAATAAGGAGGATCCGTAGTCAAAACGAAAACTATCACTGCTAAAGCTTTACAAGTTAACGAGTAATAGTCGACCAACCAATAAAATGTACTTGGAAAAGTCGGCAATTGTGACGTGCAACTACGGAACCCTACATTGCCCGTGGCCCAACACGCATTTGACCGGTTTTTATACATTACTAGCTGACTCGGCGAACGTTGTTCTGCCAGACAAAAAAAATACCCTACCACCTATTCTCATACCTACCGAATATACACACAAAATTTCATGAAAATCAGTCGAACCGTTTCGGAGGAGTTCGGTAACAAACACCGTGATACGAGGTTTTATATATTAGATTAAATGTTCAAAAAATCACAGAACTACAGTCGAATAACATATTCATTGCCGTCTATTTATACCTACACACTTTGCGAAACCACGTCTCTAAGCTTTGCATACCTGATCTCACTGTTCCAGAAACATGCCTCGTTACCAGTTTCTAGCTAAAGCCAGAGTCCTACTGACACCACAATGTAAGTAAACGAGACAACCAAATTACATAGAGCGCAGATATCCAAGTCACGGCAAATATTTAAACACAAACCACAGTTCTTGGCGGACTGGGAATCTCTAACACTGAACGCTAAAACAGCCACGAATCTACATGCAAATCTATATTCACTCTATACCTATGTAAGTATACAGTATACATGTTACAGCGAAAGTAACTAATTTGGATATTATACACACTATCCAGCTTGTATAGAGGTATAAGTTTAGCATCTACGCAATTTGGACAAAGTGGTTATTAACACAGAATTAATTTTATCTAGCTATTTTATATAATGTCTTGTTAGACTTGGATAAAGGAATAAATAACAAGAATAGGTGTACATTATAAGGTTTTTATTTCAACCTTACGTCACCTCGACGACGGAGCCCATCATAGCCGAAAGACGTACACTGCTAGACATGGGCTTCCCCGCCCGCTCGTGTCGCCACAACCACCGATCATGTGCGTCTCGCAACCATCGGCTACCCGCGACCTTCACCAGTTTATCAGTCCACGTATGTACGCGGTCGCCACTCCAGTACTTTTCAGCCCCATTGACCATTTTGTTACCTATGTGTATCCTGCCCACTGACACTTAAGTTTGGCGATCCTTCGGGCTATGTCGGTTCCTTTGGTTCTCTTGCGGATATCATCATTACTGAAAAAACTCCAAGCATTGCCCTCTCCATTGCCCTTTGAGTGACTTTAAGCCTTCTAATGATTAATTGTTTTTCAACAAACTCGCAAATGTATAAAAAAGCCTCTTAAAAACGAAAAAATGAGCTATCCATTTATTAAAACGTTCAAAACGGCAGATAAACTAAACTTTATTTCCATTTATTCTGTGAACGTAAAAGTTGAGATAAGCAAGCTTGTTGGCGAATTAGCTCAAAACTAATTTGAGTCAAAAAGCGCCGGAGCAAAACACAAGTTTGTCGGTAATAACATGAGACCGTTTTGAGAAAACATAATTGGATTTTAACTTACACACTGAGATGCGTGACTCCTGGAGTATATTTCCATTGTCGTACGGTTTTCGTATTCATGTTAATACAGCAGTGCGATTCTGTAGATATGATAGCTGGATAAATATTTCAGTGAAGGTACAACCCTCCAGGTTACATCAGACAGGATATTGAACTAGTGGACGTACTATGGCACGTCTGTGCACGTCTGCACTGCTTGACCGCCACCAGTAGACCATAGAATACAGTAGACTGAGCTCAGCCTCTGTCGAGCACAACGTCCTAGACTCCGTCGAATGCCACTGGATGGCGTTGGCGTTTCGATTGTTCAATAGGGAATATGCACGAACAAAATATCTATTATCTATACAGTTTATCCAAAAATATACACAAATATAATACTAAAAGTGAAAATAGAATCAAAATTGCTCGAAAAACAAACGAGATATAATTATTTTAAACAAATATGTCTGTCCCTCTCGCGAAAACGCTGTTTTCTATGGCAGCTGTATAGGCGCCAAGAACTTTGACGTCACAATTCATGTCGGACTTCTTTCTAATTGTAAATTTTGAAGCTTTATAACTTCATCGCTGATGAATGTATTTACAAAATAATTTCATAATTGTTTATTAGAGCTAATAAGTATTTCATTTTGCAAATAAAAAAATCGCATGCATATTCCCTATTGACTCACTTATTTCTGACAAATAGATATAACATTTATTCAGTGCAAGAACAGAAGACACAACACACTAGCAAAAGCTTAGTTACACAAATTATACGACTAAAATAAAAACTAGTAAATACATATATTAAATAGAAAAAACATTAAAAAGAAAAAGACAGAACAAAAAAAGAATTGTTTATGGCAATCTATTTTCTTAAAGTTCGTTTTTTAATTCCAGTGACTAATTTGACAGGTGCAAATGTCAAACTTCAAACTAAAAAAAGAACAATCACTTGAAATGTCAAATTAGTCTCTGGGATCAAAAACCAAATTTACCTACTAACACAACAACAAGATGGCCACTTCACACACACTTCATGCTCATTCCACTTGAGTTTATACGGTTTCATGTTGACAGAATAAACCTACAGATTTATTCGTCTTAAAAATTAAGGTGGATTTTGAATTTTAAGTTCATCATCATCAAATCAGTCAAAAGACGTCCACTGCTGGACATAGGCCTCCCCCAAGCGTCACCACAACGACCGGTTCTGGGCATCACCAGCCACCCGAAGTACGTTACTCATGAAATCGCATATTTTTTTACAATCGAAAGAAAATCTAGATCTATTGCTTCAAATGTTTTAAAATTCGACTGATCGACACGCAATGGATACTGTTGAAATCATAAAATTGAGGAATACGCGATTGATCGCATCCATTTATATATTAAGCAATTAGGATGCAGGTCATGATCGGCTTTCCAACGTTACGCCTAAAAAATAAAAATTGTTTATTTCGCCATAGACAAATAAATAGCTGTAAAAATACTTAAAATTATTTATTTGGGTCTTTTCGATGTAAGCCTGTAAGTCTGTGTTGATCTTCGATGTCAAGTTATTGGCACAAAAATAGCACGTCTGAGAAAACGTGCCCACATTCAGACCAATATACTTAACTTGTTGAAAAACGATATATTTTCATTTGATTTACATTTACTTGAATAGTCATCTTGGCATATTAACTAACGTCTGTTTTATGATATTGATATTCAATTATGGTTCTTGGAGTCAATATATTTGTAGGTACTTAGTTTCTATAAGAAAAAAATAGTTAAAATTCAAAGCATTTGTTACGTGTAATATAATAAACGCAATACCTCTTAAGGGGTCATTGTACTCATACTCATGAACAACTTTTACTATGGGAAATAGGACATTTTATGGAGCTAAAAAAAAAAAAAAAAAAAATCTTATATTTCAGACAGAGTCCATTTTTTGGTTAGTATTCAAAAACTTAGAAATTAGTGTTAGTACGTACATTCTATCTAATTTTAACAAAACTATCATAATTACCCACACCACAGTCACATGTAGGCCTATCCAATGCCCCAGTATGGGGCTGTCCCACCTGTCCGCTATAGCTCTCAGCATGCTGTTGGGGCTGGCGCGTACCCGGCGCATGGTGGCAGCGCATCGCTTGCGCATGATTGCGTGAAAGCCATCAATCTCCGCCTCCGCGAACATGCCGGATGCACTACAGTAGCGCGGCAACCCCATCAACACCCTAAACGCATTATTATATTGGACTCGCAGAGCGCTGTATGCCCTCTGCGTATAGTTGACCCACAGACTGCATGTATAAAACGACTGACAATACGCTCTAAACAACGTAGCCTTTACGGCAGTCGAGCATTTCGCAAATCTGCGAGCCAACATATTGCAGCGGACAGCCAACGCTCTGCGCTCACGCTCAATGTCCAGGTTGTCTTTAAGGTCTTCGGAAACCCAGTGGCCCAGATACTTGAAGGTTGTGACTTGCCTTAAGGGACTTCCGCAAAGTTTCAAATGTGGTACTATCGGATAGGTTTTAGTGCCTGCCTTAAAGACTAGTACCTCACTTTTCCTTACATTGTATCTGAGCCCATGGGTCTCCGCATACCTCTCACATATCTCGAGCAGACTCATCATTGCGTTAATCGATGGGCTCAGCAAGACCATGTCATCCGCGTAACTGATATTGTTGACGCATGTTCCGTCAACATAACAACCCTGATAAGTGTTGCTGAGCTCGACGATCAACCGGTTTATGTACAAGCTGAAGAGCTATGCGCACATAACTCGACCAAAACGTATGGGCGAGACGATTTTTTTTTCACGATTTCAGTGCTGATCCCATAGTGAATGTTGTTCATAATGATGAGTTCAATAACCCCTTAAAAGGAATTGCTTTTATTCTGTTACAGGTTGTATAAACGGTCACAGTTTTGTGAAAAAAAAATACAATTTTATTATAGTTGAGGTTGTTATAAATCAGGCAGTTTACACTACGCTAAACATGGAGGCGGAGAACTAAGTTCAAACAACATCAGAGTATCCTGGAAGTCAGGATGGTTGCCTGCGGTATTCAGATAGTGAAAGGTACATTCTTAAGAACGTCCAGTCTGGGCTAGGGTTAGTGCTGGTCTTGGTCTGGTGTGGCAGTGAGAGCGCGGAAGATGGCAACGTCAACCAATCAATTTTGTTGGTCTCAAAGGAGGCGTCTAAACAGGAGGATTATTTACTATCCGGAGCAGACGCACTGGGTGCCGGACGACGCGCAGAATACTTTGTGGTTTTTATCAGTAAGAGTATGACAGACCCCTCCACCTGCCCCAGGATGGACGGTTTATGTAATAGAAAATAAAATGCCATGTAGCATTTAAGTGTTGCGGAATTTATAGTCACCGCGGCCCTGGAACGCAAAGGGCATTAGAAGGAACACGGATGGGTTTTAGTCAGTAAAAATCTGATACTCCTTTCTGCTCCGCCCAGAGCGGGAGTCGTCCGAGGATTTGCGATCCTTAAAAAAAACCGGCAAGTGCAAGTCGGACTCGCACACGCAGGGTTCCGAACCATAAACCTTATTTTTTATTGTACTGTTTACCTATTACGGTTCTTGAGATACAGCCCACTTATGCTACGACCATACTACTGTAATATGGCAACAATTATGGGCATGTGTTGTTTTAATTGTTTTTGTTTCAATTATTGCCATATTACGGTAGTACGGCCGTAGCTGACAGACAGAGGAATGGACGGACGGACAGACAGCGGAGGCTTAGTAATAGTGTTCCGTTGTTTACCTTTTTGGGTACGGAACCCTTAAAAAACTGGCCAAGTGCGAGTCGGACTCGCGTGCAAAGGGTTCCGAACGAATTAATTTTTTTAACATGTTATTTTAACACTACAGACTTCTAATAGAATAAAATTTTAGGCTCAGTAGTTTCGGAGATAAGTGTGGGGGAGTGGTCATTTTTCGTCTAATTTCTTGAATAACTTCAAAACCATTTATTTTAAAATTATGAAAAAAACATCATTAAAACTCTCACAGTAAGCCCTTTCATTTGATATATCACACGGTATTGTTCAAAAAACTTTATTTTTTAATTTTCTAGTTTAACCCCAAAAATTGAACGCCATACTAAAAATTTAATAATTTACGTAACACGTCCGTGTTTGGGTAATAGTAGTCCATATTTATACCAAATTTCAACAGAATCGGTCCAGTGGATCCGGAGAAAACTGGCTGTGACAGACGGACAGACAGACAGACAGATACCCGAGTGATCCTATAAGGGTTCCGTTTTTTTTCGGAACCCTAAAAATGTAGCATATAAGTAACATTGGAGCCGCGCTCCCAGCTTCACTAACGAGATACGGAGGTTTAATTACTTGTGCGCACATGCGACTCGCATTAACACTATTGCCTCTTATTTTATTTAAAGCGTCTCTCGCGTGAACAGCCTGCTTCGTACGATCGTACTTGATATTAAAAGTACTGATTTTCACTATTAGTGAGGAAGGTGATTAGACAAAAATGTATTAAAAGTGGGTAATAATTAACTGTAGGTTAATTAAAGTTGGCAACTGTGCAAAGCAAACCCAATGTCTTTCATGTACAGGGTGATTTGCAACTGAGTTTCTTCAAATAGGATGTTGTAGAGCTAGTTAGCAACGATTGTGATTCCGATAATTTGGGGATCAAACTTTTTAAATTATCTACCTCACGACCAAAAAATGCTAATCGTGAGAAATCTACTCCACTCTGGATAGTAATCTGATACTTTTCTGAAAGCTCATAAAATACTGTCCCCTTCGCGTAATAATTTCCAAAAAAAATCCAGCCACCTTCTTTAAATCATCGATCCATCGTGCCTCAGGGCGTCACAAACATACGAACTGATCAGCCCGCACGGAACAACTATCTGTAGGCCATACAAATATTTGTTCCGTGCAGGAATCAACCGTGACACGCAGCGCAGCAGCTAATCGCTCAACCACTGCGCCAACTACAATTACAAATCATCTTACTATGCATAGCATCCGCCTTTTGTTTTCTATGAAAATAATCCTAAGGCACTTGTCTTACCGCCGACAAGGAAGCGATTAGCTATCGACTATTTTCTCGCTGAGGAAAGGGATAAAAGATATAGATCTCGTGTGAGTAAAAGAGACACATACATTCATAGTCGATAGCTGGCTGTTCACACTGCCGGTGAGTCGGCTCTTACCACTAGTTGATCGCAGCAACAAGAGCTATCAAAGATAAGACTCGCTCGGCGATGCTCGCTTGGCGGTCAGAACTCACCAGTGCGGGCCGGAGCAAGTGGTGCGAGTAATCGCCCGTCACGCAAAGCACTCGCTTAAAGCCAAGCAACAAAACTATCGAAACTACTCACCCCCTACTCGCTAAGTAAGTAAAGCTTGAAACTCGAAACGAATTGGCGAGCACCAACTCCTTTCGAATATCAAGCTTTACTCGCTTCTCGCTGATCGCCAGCGGTGATACAAATTCCTAAAGCAACCTATTCATAGCTTTAATAGGCTTGGAACATGCTCACAATCGCCTTGTTTATTCACAATCTCTTTGAGCACAAATAAACGAGCCGTGAACGAACAGTAAATAATAAATTCCATTTCCTGCACACAATCACATTAAGCTGCAAACGATATTGGATGCAGAAAATATTCCAATTTGGGAACAGAACCATGCCGAATAGTATTAACGTTGTGCTGCAAATACTGTTTGCTGGGTATTGTTGGTGCTTTTTACAAATTGGAAAACTGGACAAATACGTTACTGGTACAATTTTGTCGAAGTACTTATCTACAATTTGCCCGTCTGATTAAGTGAGTATTTACGAGTACTTATGAATAGAAAAAAAAAACATTTTTGAGTAGGTTGTCGGTTTTATATTTTTCACCTTTTAGTGCTGGTACCCCCCAAAAACTAATTTTAAAATTAAGCAAATACTGTGATAAGATACCTTAAATTACCTAGTCAATCTATATATATAAATTCTTCCGTTACTAATGAGTGACTGACACAACGCACAGCCGAAACTGCTGGTCGTAGAAAGCTGAAATTTAGCTTGTAGGTAGGTAGGTTCCTAAGGGAGTGTAGCAGAGCACTAAGAGAGGATTTTCCGAAATTCCTACGGGAACGGAAAAACGGCATAAGCGCATACGAAGTCGCGGACAAGCCTCTAAAACTATGGAAGACTATAGGTACCAGGATGTCAGAACGCTCGCAAACGTCTCACATTCCCCACATATCACTCCAATACGAAATAAGTTATGAATGCTCACAATCAGGCTAACTCCGGTAATCAGAATTCCAAGGAAATCTCAACGAAAATTACATTCAATACATACAAATGGAATCAATCATTGATTTCTCTCATTTTTCCCTATACGCCACGTTATGTCAGTCCGGATTCATGGCTGTGACAGATGAATATTATGAGGGTGTTCCTTATTTGGGGTAAGCAGGGAAGCAGCTATGAATGATTGATTACGTGTACAGGTGCTAAATTGCTCGTACGATTTTCGCCAAAGCGTAGGTAGGTAGCATATAATGAAGACCCCTGCCGGGGTTGCAGAATTTGTTCGAAAGAGTCACCGCGGTCTTGAAACGCATAGGGCATTAGGAGGAACACTGATGGGTTTTAGTCAGTAAGAGTCTGACACTCCCTTCTGCTCCGTCCAGAGCGGGAGGAGTGATTTGATGATTTCCCATCATTAAAAAAAATGAAAACTATCCAAGTAATCATATTATACAAGCTAACTATTTGTAGTAATTGTAAATTATTGAGATTTAGTTATTTATTTATTTTAGTTCAATTTCAATATACCTTTGCTCTCTAATTAATTAATAAAGTAATTGATAGAGTTGTTTATTCTTCACCAATAAATTAATTACGTTTATTTTAGTATACTATATTAGTATTGAAACTAGTATTGAAATACTATTAAAGAATAATATAATACAGTAAAATACTAATTTAGAAGACCTTCCTACACACGATAACAAGAAGAACAAGCAAAAAAATTACCAAGAGAATTATTTTCAACATAGTTATTTATACTTCTATCTATACTAATATATAAAGCTGCGCCAAGGCGAATAGGAGCGGAGCAGTAATGAAAATTGTGACGCAGACGAAGTTGCGCGGGTCAGCTAGTACTAATATATCTATATCTATACTAATACTAATAATATATAAAGCTGAAGAGTTTGTTTGTTTGTTTGCTTGAACGCGCTAATCTCAGGAACTACTGGTCCGATTTGAAAAATTCTTTCGGTGTTGGATAGCCCATTTATCGAAGAAGGCTATAGGCTATATATCATCACGCTAAGACCAAAAGGAGCGGAGCAGTAATGAAAATTGTGACGCAGACGACGTTGCGCGGGTCAGCTAGTTAATAATATTTGCTAGAGTAGGTGCTAAATGCTCAATTACATATTTAATTACTTTTGTAGAAATACCGTCAATACCTAGAATACCAGCATTTTTAAGCGTCTTTGTGGCTAATATAATATCGGATTTTAGAACAGGCTGCATAAACATTGATTGCATTGTCAAATTTTCTAACTTTTAATGCTTATTTGAATGTCATTTATTATGTTATTGTGATGGTACATCAGTCCTAATAATACAAAATATTTATTTTGTTTCGAAACGCTTCACATGTTGTGAGACACTTAGAAAAATCATAAATAATCTCTTGAATAGCCAGGCGTTAACGAAATAAGAATTTATAAGTATCTGAAAGAGCTCTCACTCATCTGTTTGCGATAAATCACCTTAGAAAAAACCCCAAGCGAATTCATGAAACAATTAAGAAATTACACAAAAAAGAGGGTCCGACTGTGAGTCGCCAAACGTATTGGGGTTCCATGCTCGGCGAGTGAAGCCGCGTAGCATGTCACTGGACCTCGGCCGTCCGTCCGTCCGTAAATTTCCTGAAACTTGTTATTACAGTGTTATCAAAAGTAGGCATGATTCAAGATAATTAGTTCGATTAGAACCACTGGATAGCGAATGCATATTAGGTCGGACTTGGCTGTGTCAAACTCACACTGATTTTATCTCAAAGTAACATGAATAGTTATTATCCAAGAAGATAAGTTAAATCGTAGCATTTTATGCATTGAATACAAGTTAAATAAGACTCCACTGTGTAATATAAAACAAAATCACAAACAGGTCTTGGGAAAAAAATGTTATTTAAATATGAAAAGAGTAGGTATGCCTATATGTATGGTAAAAGTATGCCTATAATAAAACAAGGTTATTACGGAAGGAAATAAGTTGAAATACAGTATGTATGTTTCGTATTTGATTCAAGATTAGATAAGAATCTGGTGTGTACACCTAAACCATAAACAACCAGGTCTATTCTATTCTTCTGAATTTTAAATTATTTAAATGCGCCGAGAGAGTTTAGGGAGGTAAAAGTTGACATAGGTTGAGTTTATTAAGTATCAGGATATGTTCGTGAAACATTAAGAAATTATAGCAGACATTGCAGCTAATTGGAAACGAGTTCCAACTAGAAAGTTATTATATTACTCATTGGACATAATAGACGAGTATGGGGTTATATTAGTTTTATGAGATGTCAAAGTTTATCCTATTTTGAAAGCTCATCCGCTATACTGCGTCACGCGTCTGATTTTCAGAGGGGGGAATGTGATGGTACATCAGTCCTAATAATACAAAATATTTATTTTGTTTCGAAACGTTTCACATGTTGTGAGACACTTAGAAAAATCATAAATAATCTCTTGAATAGCCAGGCGTTAACGAAATAAGAATTTATAAGTATCTGAAAGAGCTCTCACTCATCTGTTTGCGATAAATCACCTTAGAAAAAATCCCAAGCGAATTCATGAAACAATTAAGAAATTACACAAAAAAGAGGGTCCGACTGTGAGTCGCCAAACGTATTGGGGTTCCATGCTCGGCGAGTGAAGCCGCGTAGCCTGTCACTGGACCTCGGCCGTCCGTCCGTCCGTCTGTCGGTCGGCGGTCGCTGTCTCAAGGGCCACAATGTTGGACGGTTGAAGTTTTCACGGATTATGTATCTACTTTGCTGGTAAAGTAGCAAATAATACAAATTATAGTTTGTGGTGCGGAACCAATCGTGTGCGGGACCGACTCGCGCTCGGTTGAGGTCTTACCAGGTAGCCACATCTGTTGGAAATAGCATGGCTCGACGCAGAAGGCGTTGGGATCACTCGGTGTTAGGGCTTCATAGTGTACGGAACTAGTTAACCGAGTTAGGTTTGAATTAGGCCGGAGGCTATGTCTCGGATATGGCTATATGCCATAAGCTATAGGCTGGTGTTAGATAAACTAGCAGACGTGTGGTCCGTTGTAACCCTTAGGATAGCCGTTATTACTTATTAAGTTAAATATAAGTTAGATTAATTTAGTGTTAGTATGTGTGTGTGTTGGTGAACTAATGGGTGAGTGTTGTGTGTATTATCCTACCTTATTACCCTCTCTGACTTAAACGAGGTAACCGACACCTGTGTTAAGGTTCTAGGGATTCGGAGAAAGCCTTCTTATTGAGTGTGCTTTAGACAAAGCAACAGACTGAATACAACAATGACTCTAATCTGACTCTAGACAAACCTTACCAAGACGCTGCACTAAGACACTGCTTATGGAAGGCTGAACCGAATAATACTCGCTACAAGTTAGGGCCTGTTTGAACTATAATGGTTCCTTGCAATGCCTAAAGTTATGTCGTATCAACCAAACATTAGTAGAGGTTACCTCTCCCAATGGACTGACTGACCGCAGAATACTTTATATTGTTTTGATGTACGCGCATTTCCCGGGAGCGGGGGTAGGCTTCACCAAGTACCCTTAACTGGATTTATAGCCGTTCTGAGGAACGTTAGTAAATGTGTCTCGTCAAATCAAACTTGGTCTTCGGGCCTCTCACTGATACAAAAAAATAATATTTGGCGAAACACGTAATTTGGATGCCCAGTCGAAACGCCCCGATGCCTGACAAGAATGTCCGCACGGCTGCCGATTACACTGCAAGCTTCCTCTAAATGGGGTTAGATTAAGGAAATGCGAGGTGTCGAGTTCCAAAACCCACTTCGGCGCGCAGCAAGACTTTTGTAGAGAATTCTGCCACCGACTGACGACACGGTACGCTTGAGCTAAGTTATATAATGTGTTACTAATGGGTTGATAGGCCGATGTAAGGGGCTAATTTACATAGCGCGCGTCCAGAATTTCTGGAAACATGTCTCGCTCAATGACAGAGGCACTTCGCAGTCTCTCTGCCTTAGGATTGTGTAAGACATGCTTGAGTGTAGGGAACGTGTACTGTTGTGACCGCAGCAGGTTCTCTCTAGGCCTATGCACCTAGGACTCCCGACGGCACACGTACGATGTACAGGCAGTTGTAAGACGGCCGTACATCACTGGGGTGGGTCTCTAGATTATTGTAAATAAATTCACTATCGCGTTTTGAAATTAACTATTTTCACACAAGCGTTACGTGTCATTTTCCCTATTGCAGTCCTCTTGTCTTCTTAGCTTCATACATTGTAATCTCGTTATTATTCCATAATCATTTATTGTTTTACGTATGTATACTAACCGTGAATTCCCAATATTAACTCCACCTTGCATCCCCTCCTTGTCCCGCAGCCTCAAAGGTCGGACAAGGCAGTAGTTCCTGGGAATTCATTTCTTACTATTGGCGGGAGGGTGTCCAGTCTGGGACGAGCCCTACGGGACCAAGCGGCTGGCGGGGCGTGGTCCTCCTGCCTACCGGCAGGACCTAACTTAACAATAGGTTAATTTTAGGAAAAACGAAAATTTTATCAGCCTAGGGTAACTTAGGAACAGTCACATTATTCTCAATGTCATCTATAAAGTGTATTGAAAATTGTGACGCAGACGAAGTTGCGCGGGTTAGCTAGTATACTTAATATATAAAGCTGAAGAGTTTGTTTGTTTGTTTGCTTGAACGCGCTAATCTCAGGAACTACTGGTCCGATTTGAAAAATTCTTTCAGTGTTAGATAGCCCATTTATTGAGGAAGGCTATAGACTATAGGATATCTTCACGCTAAATCATAATCAATAGGAGCGGAGCAGTAATGAAAATTGTGACGCGGACGAAGTTGCGCGGGTCAACTAGTAGACTCATAAGCAGACTTTTGACTCCATAACTAGGTATGTTGATCATAATTCTCAATAGGCCTTACATAATCTCAGACACATTCTGGACTCTCACTCTGGAATGTGCTACCCCTTGACATCAAGAAGGCTGAGTCGAAATTTTCTTTTAAGCGTAAAGTCCAAAAACACTACTTAAAAGCCTGTCTTTCTTAGTTTGGTCTTCGTCATGATTCTTGTGAGTTCTCTTGATCAGAAGGATTATTATAAAACATCATATTTATTAGTTTATTATTTTAGCTTATATTTGTATTTTATTAGTATTAAATATATTATTTGTATAATGTTCCCCAAAAGATTCCATTTATTTTTAATTTTTTGTTGTACACCTACCACAGTGTAGTCTTTTTAACCCAAAGGTTGACTGGTAGAGAATGCCTTGTTGCATTAAGTCCGCCCATGTACTACTACTGTACATAAAGTTTAAATAAATAAATAATAAATATACATCAGAAAAGCTGAAAAAAACCCTTTACCAAACCAAATACCCACTTTACTTACCTCATTAAACCGCACGAAAAACTGTCAGTTCAGCTTCAACAAGCCCTTAGTTCCCCCATCTTTACCGCGCTATTTTTAGCCCTTTAGCCTAGCACCCTAACCACCTAGCCCCCTTGAGCCTTGAACTTTCTCAAGTGACATAATGATGCAGATATTAGGTTGGCAGACTCTTGTCTGTGAGGCATTTTATCTTAGCTGCCTCAGCGATCAACAAGATTGACGTGGTTTTTGAAAAGGTTATAGAGGTTGTAGAATTAAAGTTGTGTTATTTAGAGTTACATAGGTAATTCTTAATAATAATAAATAGTATTTGGGAGTAGCTTTCAAACATACAGAAGGCCTAGCATGAATGTTTTGACGTATAGTAACGTTACGTTACGTTAAGTACGTAAGTGAATTTTGAATATAAAAAACTACAACCCCATAGAATTTTGGTTTGATTATATATACTCTATATATCTACTATATACGACATACGCAATTTGTATCATACAAAAATACGAATATAGGATCCAATTCAAATAAATATTGCGCAAAATGAGTATTATATTTATAGTATTTTACGTTACGTCGTATATTTTTTTCTGAACAATAAAGATTATTATTTTTATTATTACATTTATTAAGTTAAAGACATATAAATTTATATTTTTAAATATTTCTACAAAAGATAAAAAAAAACATTTAAAAATATAAAAAATAGTAGCCCACCGGTATCAGGGTCCAAGCTACCAGTGGTCATATTATTGTTATTAATACGTCACAAACACTCATGCCAGGCCAAACTAGGCCCTTTGGTTGTTCAGTTTTGTGCGTCGGTGTTAATTTGAATGTTAAAGTTCTCCAACTGTTCTCTGTTGAGTAAGAATTGTATCTGTTCTTTTTAACGTTCTCAAATGGCTAAACTATGTTTACGGGTTTCTTCATGTCTATAATGTCTCAAAATCATCGTGATGACAAATGGTTTGAATAGGGCAAACGTGTGTGAAAACGTTAGGACGGGAAACTCTAGATTCTAGATAGATATACCAGTGTATTTCTAGAATCTAGAGCGTCTCGATCGTGGCGATCTGTAATTACTTCCTACCTGCGTGGGAAAAGGGTGTTGGAACATCTGTATGCTCAAGTTGGTGATATGACACAGTTCTAATTTCAAGATATGTGTGACCCACTTGCTACCGTTACTTATCTTGTCTTCTATTATGTAGCAGTAGCTATTCTAGGCATCTAGACTCTCCGTCCGTCTGTTTGTTTTCAGACTGTATTTCAACAACCGTAATAGTCATTTTTTAAGGAAGTGTATATTATATTGCCTCTATAAGAGCATATAATAAAATAAAAAATACAACGGAATTGAGAACCTCCTCCCTTTTTTGAAGTCGGTCAAAAATATTTAAAAAATTCTCTTCCAAACAAAAAAAGAATCATGCAAATCGGTTGAGAATTGGCCAAAATATCTCTTAACAAACATTTTTTCTGGGATCCCATCATCAGATTCTGACTTGGTGACAATGAGACTACCTCTGAAGTATAAAGCTTAATAATAAGCCATATATTATAAGCATTCGATTAAAAAAGAAATTTGAAAATTGGTCCACAACTGGCGGAGAAATCAGTGAACATACATAAAAAAAAACATACATACACACGAATAGAGAACTCCTTCTTTTTGAAGGAAGTCGGTTAATTAAAAATTAAAGAGAATTGTATGAAGGACATCAATGTTAACTGGATGAGTGGAAGCTTTTGACGTCACTTCTAGCCCTAGATAAATTGTACTAAAGCGTGACGACACGCGAACCTTCAAACCGTCTTCTTTTTTCCTGAGAGTCAATTCCAATTTGAGAATTGGCACTACGTGTCTAAAAAGGCCACTTTAGCAGAATCAGAAAGCAAATCACGCTACCCGTCACTGTCAAATTTTCCCAATGAATCTTGAACCTAATGCTTTAGCGATAACGATGAAAAATAAATTTGACAGATTGTTGCGTGATTAATATTATCATTCTAATATGATTCTTCTAAAGTAGCCTTTTAAGCCCCCCTGATTTTTCCAATGTACCCCATTATTACGAGCCGTAAATTTCTATGAATCACGCATGAAAACACTCATTAACACGCTCGGTTTGTATTTAAAGTATGGCGGCATCTTCATACTCTGCTAGACACACATACCTTGCCTATATACATCTTCTGCCTAGCCTTTTCCCAACTATATTGGGGTCGGCTTCCAGTCAAACTAGATTCAGCTGTAAAATACTGGTAGTACATGGTACATGGAGTCGCTGCCTGTCATACCTCCACAACTCTGGAACTGGGTAACACGGTACTTCTTGGTAGGATTAATTTCAGATTTTCTGGCTTCTGACAATCGGTAACGACTGCCAAAGATCAATAAATGACAGGCAGGACCAACGGCTTAACGTGCTTTCCGAGGAACAGAGGAGTCTTGGAATGTTAAGACGGTCACCCATTCACAGACCGACCTCGGCAAGCGATGCTTAACCTTGAAGATCAATTTGTACGGTTGTTATTATTTCGCTACGAGCTTCTCCACTTACCTGCCTAAACAATATAAATTAATCAATCCCCCGTGAAATCTATTGATTGCTCCTCTTTTGTAATTAAATTGCTTTGAAATAAGAATGTGAATATAGAAAAAAGAAATCAAGTATTAGCTTCGCATAATAATGCGAAGCTAATACTTGATTTCTTTTATCAAATTTCTTCGAAGAAATCACGAGTTATGTAGGCTCTTTACCTAAAAATAGCTCGCACGGGGCATATTCGGTGAACATCCCACCGTGTACACTTAGGCAGAGTGAATGACAAATGACTGTCATTCCATCTTGTTTGTATGGTTTGACAGCTCACTTGTCATTCACATCGACTAAGTTTTCACTTCGACATGTTTACAGAATCGCACTGCTGTGAATTTCGTTATAAAGGTACTGGAGTGAAGTTTTCTTCATAAATTCAAAAGATATAAAGTGGTGACACAAATAAACATAAATATACGTTTTATGTGGTAGAAACTCCATGGACTGCATGAATATGAGACTGCAGGAACTGTGTGAACTATGAAAATGTGTTAAAAAACTGGCCAAGTGCGAGTCGAACTCGCGCGCAAAAGGTTCCAAACTAACTAAGTGTGAGTCTGACTTGCCGAGGAAACGTTCCGTACCCATTTTTAATTGTATTTTAATTTTTATTATTTTTTGTTATAGCGGCAATACAAATGAACACTATGTGTCAATTGCTTAATCGGATTGACTGACCATATTTAATAATTAGGAAAGTTTTATTTTAAAGAAAACGTTTTCCGTCAAATAGATAGATAGATAAAACATTTATTTGGAACAAAGAAAGAAACACAACACACAAGCACAGTTACATAACACTAGAAAATAGAAATAATTAAATAAAAACAAATAAAAATAAAGAAAAGGCAGAATGTATGGTGGCAATTACTATTCATAAACTAAAGAATTTGCCAGATTACCTAACTACTTAAAAAAAAAAATAGATACATATGACTTATACACTCAAATGTGCGGTGTGTGTGTCTCCAAGCTGCACCAAATGGGAGTCCAACTCAGCATGTGCCAGGTAAATATACCTGGCGCTGGTATTCTGCTGGATCCCAGTAGCGACATACGGATGTCAAGCAGATACCAAACAGTGATAATAAAAGTAAATAGTGGTTTTGTGTAAGGTGAGTCCAGATTTGTTATTTCAAATATTTTGTGTACATATTTTGTTTAGTGTGTGTATAATATTAATAGATATAAATGTGTGAAGGTAGAAATACATTAAAAAAAAATGGAGACGATGTTAAAAGTATAGGTATAAAAATAGATTGTACAATGTTTGCTGTGAATGACTGTGTTTAATAGCTACTCAGACTTGTAAATTTGAAAGGTCAAACACGTCAAAAACTAAATCTTCAGCACGCCGTTATGTCTTTGCCTTCATAATAAGAATGCATGAGTCCAATCAAGGAGACGCTCGTGTTTAGCATAGAATCAAGAGATTGGTCAAAAATAGAACAATTTTAATGAGCAAATTCGATTGTACATAATATCGAGGTAAACTTTTGTAAGATAAATTCATAACTTTGATGTGGTGCCATTCTATTAACGGTTTTTTTTAATGCCTGAATAGCTAGGTCATAATTTAGCAATTTGCCCATAGATTTAGAAATGTAAAAGCGAACATACCACAGTTTAAATGCGTTGACGTTCCAAATCTTGTTATTCAACCTTACCTCATGGAGAGCGAACATGAAACTTATTAGAAAAAACCGGCCAAGTACAATACAAATCTCTTTATTTCACTCTTCACAAAGGTTCACATCGGTATACAAACATATATTTTTTACAAAAATAATTTAAATAACAAACAATGCGAAACATAATTATGATCCTTTGTGAGAGACTGGAGTCCATATGTAGCGGCATCAATGCCGCCACAAGAAAAACCAACGAAGCAAATCTACATCGGAGCAAAAAGAACCGCGACGCCATCTATCCAACTAGCAGCGAACTAAAATCCTGCATCGCGCAAGCAGAGTTTACCGTGCGATTTGAACACATACATCAGCCCGAATATTAACTATAGGGCAGTAGCCCGCCAGACACAACACCCTTCTGGTCGGAGGATCCTCCTTTTCAATTTAGGTTTGCGGGACTTTACTCTCTGTACCGCATATCTCCAAACATACTAGGATACCCTGTGTGACGGATCACCGGGCCCCTCACCCCGAATTTGTATTGACAATAGTATGTGAGTATCCAGACGAGGCCAAGTGCGAGTCCGACTTGCAGACGAAGGGTTCCGTACCATAAACCTTAATTGTTATTATTTGTTGTTTTAGCGGCAAAAGAAATACACAATCTGTAAAAATTTCAAGTGTCCACCTATTACGGTTCTTGAGATACAGTCCGCTGACAGACAGATAGACGGACAGCAGAAAGTTACTAATAGAGTTCCGTTGGGTTACCCTTTGAGTACGGAACCCTAAAAATACGTCAGAAAAATTCCTTTTTTTTTACTCATACTCGGAAAGTAGGCTCGAAGTTACCTGAAGAGTGGGCTGAAAGTATTACTTTTCAGCCCTTAGGAGAATCGTTTTCAAATGACAGCCGTCCAATTGTAAAAAAAAAACTTATACGTTATTAACCGACTTCTTTTCACATTTCAATTGAACTATGTCCCAACTTTCAATTACAACGCGATGAAAATTGATATAACATAAAGATGAGTATTAAGATCATATTTTTTAATGACTATTATAATTTACTTTCAACTATTTCTAAAATAACATAGATTTGGGCAAAATACTTATATTTTTTCAATTATGAAAATGTTAAATAATGGCTGAGTAACTGGCCGGTCACAGAAATAAAAAACAAAATAGGCGGGAAACCGACAATCTGATCTTCATTTGTTTTTTCGAGTTGTAGAGTTTTTTTCATTCTTTCGTATAGCAGAGAATTGTTCAGAATTGATTCAGACATGGATTTTTTCTTTAGCTAATTCGTGTTTGTTTTTGTCCCTCGAACTATTGGCGCGGTCTCGGGACTAAATATGTTACTTTCAGCCCTAGAATAACAATGTACTATTGTGTCACAAAATTTGAAAATAGAATACGTGGCAGTGGATTCAGTGACGACCACTGTTCCATCCTGCATTTCTTTTTTGTGTTATTTCATCTCGAATGTTTTTAGAACTTTTCGCATTGTACTGCCAGTTATTAAAGGAGTAAATAGAGTTTTGACACTCAACTTTTTGAATAGGGGTCTCATTTCCTTTGTTAAGAGTTGGAGAGGTATTTCTTTTATTTTGGTGTTTTATGAGTGGAGAAAAGCTTTTCTTGCTCTAAATAATGTTATCAATTAAAAACAGTCACACAAATATGACAATTATATCAAAAGGGCGTCATACTAAATGATAAATTATTTGATACAAAACGAACGTTAGAAATAATGTTGATAAAACAAATAAACAAAAAATAATAAACGTAATATTTAATGAAACAATTTAACTGCCTCCGTGGTCGAATGGTTTAGGCGTTTGCCTTGTGACCCGGTGGTCGTGGATTCGATTCCCACGGGAAAGCATACTTTGTAAAGTTGTTTCCAGTAAGGCTATAGGACATTGCAGGCTTTAATCACCTGATTGTCTGGTAAAAAGATGATTCCGTGCTTCGGAAGGCACGTATAAGCCGGTGGTCCCGGCCGCCAAATAGTGGTCGTAAACCATGTCAGAGGCTCTTGAGGCGGCTTAGAAACTCTGACACTGTGTGGGGTCGTCCGACCTTACTGCCCACAGGAGAAGAAGATGAAGAAGAAAATAATTTAAAGAATAGTTAGATAAGTAAACATTGTGTAATTTGAGCACTACGGCTTTTGTTAATACAGTCAATTTTAATTACTGAATGAGCGACACAAGTTACAGTCAAGGCTGGTTCGCACTATCATCCGACACTGAAAACTACATTAACACTAGAGAAAAACATTTTAAACAAACTAAAAGAACAACATTAAACCTGGAAATGCTTGAAATTCTTCTGTCCTGGAGTTTGAATGGCTCGAAATAGTATGTGTCAGTGTGTTCTCGAGCCAAAAGGTATATTTTCTCGAAATTTATGTTCTACATTCGCTTTATACTCTGGAAAATCACTTATAAATGTTTGCAGTAGCTTTTAGAGGTTTAAAAGTAAACATTCTCCTTTCAGTGTTCCTTCCGCATCTAAAACTAAAGGAGAACTAATGTTTTTTTTTTTACTATTTTTAGGCTCGCGTTTGACCACTATCTCACCTGATGGTAAGCGATGATGTGGTCGAAATGGGGTTATTGTGGCAAATAAAGTTTTGTATGTGAACAATATTTGCTTGAATAGTAAAAATAGAAAGGTGACTTTTTGTCTTCTTATAGAAAAGCAAACGAATCTTCTAGAAATGATTTCTAAGTCTTTAAGTAAAATTATAAAAGAAGAGGTTTATTGTGTTGTCTCACTTTACCTAACTCTGAAAATTATGGTCTATAACAACAAGCGTATCTTCCAAAATGTTTGACAAATGATATAAATAGTCTTGCAATGTTTGCCTTTTTTGACGTGATAACGTCTTATAAATCGATGAACGCCGGCTGCACGCACGAAAAAATGCCACGTTCCGAATGAGCCGAGCGTGCAAGCGAGAGCGCGGAACAAGCGATAGAGAGGCACGATCGGTCTAAGCGTTCGGTTTGTTTGTTAAGAATTCAATTGTTTTCTTATGACGTTATCACGTAAATTAGCGTCCGACTATAACCGACTTTACAGACCAGCAATTTTTTTTGTTTGTTTTATTGCCGTCGCTTCTCTTCAAATTCCAGTTAATTATTATAACAAGATTTATTTTTAACTTTTTCATACAAAAATACGTTTTTTTATTGTTTTAAAGTTAATAATTCCCGTTTCTTTGTACGTATTTAAGAAATAGTTTCAGGATCGCTCTCCATAGCGACAAGTTGAATACATGGCATGTTGGAAAGCTTAGATTCCTGAAATTGCGTGCTAGTTGTTGATATCAAATGAATAATAATAAATAATAAAATGAATAATAATATAACTATCTACTAGTTCTTAACACTTGCTTGCACATGGCTTCATACCCTTTAAGTTTTTTTTTTTCACAAAAATAATGTAGACTATGGAAGTGTCTCCAAGGTTCCATCTATCTACCACCAAAATTCAGTTCAGCGATTTTGGCGTGACATCGTACCAATAAAAAATCACGGAAGTGTGTTGGTTTGTTTTAATAGTGTTTTAATGAATGAGAAATCATTTAAATTATGGGAGGGTAATATGGGGAGTAACGAGAATAGATAAAGTGAGAAATGAGTACATTAGTGGTAGTTTAGAAGTGGGGCCAGTGACGGAAAAGTTAAAAGGGATCCCTTGTCTTGGTATGGTCATGTGAAGAGGAGGGATGAAACGCATGTAACTAGAAGAGTAATGAACATAAATGAAGATGGATGGAGAGGGAGAGGAAGGTCAAAGAAAAGATGGATGGATTGTGCGATATGGAAAAAAAGGGAGTTAGTGTTAGCGTGACGGCTGATAGGACAGAATGGAAGAAAAAAACGTGTTGCGCTGACCCCAAGTAACATGGGATAAGGGAATGAAGATGATGAATAGGGGTTTCGTTTTGGGTCGAACCGGTTGGGTCATGGGGTCCGAGTGCGCGTCTCCTTTTCAAGGACATTTCTCGCCAACTGATCAGCACTTTGCGTGACCAGAGGGCTGGCTCGTTCTTTGCTCAAAGAATTAGCATTGACATTCATCGTGGCAATGCTGCCAGTCTTCTAGGCTCGTTTCCAGATAACAGCGATGCGGAGGAATTCTTCGACACCTAAGTATATTTTGGTTTAGTAGTTTTTCTGTTTTTGATAATAAAGTTGATGTGGTCAGTGGTCGAAACAAAATGTGTTCAGTAAGAATTTCACTGGATTTTAACCGATTAAAGATATCTTTCTGTATTTAAAATATCAGCTAAATATTAGAAATACCTTAATTTTAACTGGTAAATTATACACATTCGCATCACATTTTCCCTGGCCATGTTTGGAAAAGCTTATCCATCGGTCACCTAAAACTTTTCACGCCAACTTTTAGCAATAACTTTTTTATTGCAAAAAAGAAACAAACTAAACAGTTTACAGAAATCGAATAAAGTTTTCTCAGCAGTTTCGTAAATCTGAGCAAAGTTTTTCCAACGACTTCACTTGAGAATGTGAAATCTAATAACTAAGTTAGTCCTTTTTCGTTTTTGCGTCTCGCAAGCTTACATTCAGAATACGATATTATACTAGCTTCTGCCAGCGGCTTGGCCCACGTGATCCCTAGGGAACATACTCCCGGGATAAAAAGTCTATGTCCTTTCTCAGGCTCTAGACTATCTCTGTACCAAATTTCATTTAAATCGGTTCAGTAGTTTTGGCGTGAAAGCGAAACAGACAGACAGACTGACAGTTACTTTCGCATTTTTAATATTAGTAAGGATAATTTATACTATGCAATATAGTAAGGATTTTACCATGTTTATTTTTTTATTATCACTTACAGCTGCTATAATAAATACTTAACTAACTATGTACACTAATATACACGAAATTATGTACAAACGCGTATAAAAACAAAATAAATCATTGGGCATCAAAAAAATAATCCACATCGCTGTCAATGGCAAAAGTGCCCAGAACACTGGCAGCATTGCCGCGTTGAATGGCAATGCTGATTCTTTGGCCGGATAAAAACCCAGCCCTCTGGTCACGTGAACAGTCCATGTTTTATTAAATTTAAATAGTTTTGTATAAGCGATTATTTCGAAAAAAATGCAAACTTTAGAAAATGCCAGACGTAATGAAATTTATGTCAGTACGTGAATCGAGCAGGCCATTTTATTGGTAAGGAATACCGCACACAATGCTTTTTTTATTTTTTATTTGAGATGGTTTCACTCTTGAATCTAGTCCAGGTCAGAGATGATAGAGACAAAGTCTACGATGGAGAGAGCTTACCCAGAAGGAGCCGGTGCACTCTAACTTTGAAGAGATTAGGGTTGTAAGCGTTTCGAAACACAGACGCAGGCAGAGAGTTCCACTTCTTTGCTGTGCGCATTATAAAAGACATTTGGAAATGCTTAGTGCGAATTGGTGGAATAGCAACAAGGTAGGGATGGTAAACTAATTTCTTCAAAGTTAAAGTGAACAGGCTGCTTCTGGGTAAGCTCGCTCCATCGTAGACTTTGTCTCTGTCGTCTCTGACCTAGACTAGAGTAAAGAGCAAACCCACCACAATAAAAAAAAAAAGTAAAAAACTTATTGATGACTGTATATTCGAGTGATAGACACAAGTCACAAGGATTTATGCCTGGCTAATGGTAATAAGGCCGCTCTAATGGGGACTTAAACACTTCTTGCAAATATGGGAGAACATTACGAGCTGTAACTGTGGTCATAGTCAATTCCAAAAAAAAAATACTTCCTATAATTTTTTATCAGCTGATGAAATCTTTTATGGAAATTCTATTTTTAGGGTTCCGAACATCCGTAAAAAATGGAACCCTTATGGTATCACTCGGGTGTCTGTCTGTCTATCTGTCGGTCTGTTCGTCTATCACAGACAGTTTTCTCCGGATCTACTGGACCGATTCTGTTGAAATATGTACTTCTGTGACTCAAACACGGTCGCTTTAGGTAAATAAAAAAAAAATAGTATGGGGGTCACTTTTTGGGGTCAAACTAGAAAATTAAAAAAGTTTTTCAAAAGGTCTTGTGTGTCATATCAAATGAAAGGACCTACTGTGAGGGATTTAATTATATTTTATTTCATAATTTTAATATAAATAGCTTTGAAGTTATTCAAGAAATGAGACCAAAAATGACCATTCCACACCTTATCTCCAAAATAACTAAGGCTAAAACTTTTAAAAAAATGCAGATAATAGCTCTATAAGTACCTAAAGATTACAGGAAAACCTATGAGAAGTCTGTGATGCTAAAGTAACATATTAGAAAAATGAAATTGGGACGGAACCCTTTGCACGCGAGTCCGACTCGCATTTGGCCAGTTTTATTGGTTCCTTGAAGAAAGTTGTTCACCTACATGCACAGAAGCAGTTTTTAAAAAATGACGACATCTCTCCCTTACACTTCTGCCTAACTACTTTATGAACACTAGCGTAATGATGTGTACGCTTTCTTGTACCGTTTCTCAGAATCAATTCCTCCAATAAAACTCCAGTTTATCCCGTTCAGTCCACGAAGCGCCTTAAATAAACACATTACTGAAACATATAAAGTATCAAATATAGTGTATCGCAGACACGAATGCAGTCGCAGCACAAATTGATGTATTTCGACAGCGGATAATATTGAATACGGTCTGAATAGGAATCTACTGGCGTGGCAACGTACATATTTGTATTGAAATATTGAAATCGACACGATGCTGCCGTTACTGGTTTGAATATACTGTTTGGCTTTATTGTTTTGAGTATTGGGTTGTGTGTTCTTTGCAAGTGTGTGGTATGAATGATGTCTACTTTGACACTAATAAGGTAATATTTTTATCGTGTGGGTAGTAAGGTCTAACGACCCCACACACCCTAGTGTCAGAGTTTATAAACCACCTTAAGGGCCTCTGACATGTTTTATGTGACGACCGCCATTTCACGACCGGCACCACCGGCTCATACGTGCCTTCCGAAGCACGGAATCGTCTTTTTATCAGATAATCATGTGATTCAAGCCTGCAATTTCCTAGCCAAACTGAAAAAAACTTTACAAAGTATGTTTCCCGTGGGAATCGAATCCACGACCACCGGGTCACAAGGCAAACGCCTAAACCACTCGACCACGGAGGCAGTTATTAGGTAATGAACGCTTATAACGAGATATAGGTAACAATTTTAAACTATATCTATCCGTAAACGTCCTATGGAGGGGTACACCTGCCATAGAATACGATGTTTGGATGAGCGTAATAGACTTTGACGTCAAAGTCTATGTCGAACTTTTCTTTCTAACTAAGAACTTTTAAGCTTATAACTTATACGACGATACAGATATTTAAAAATATTTACAAGCCGATTCGTTTGTAACGCAACTTCCATAATACAACTTTTGCGCTAATTCATAAATCCATTGAGTTATTCCCGAGGTTTAGGTAGACGTATACTCCCATACTTCGCCACATGTAAAGGAGCAAGTTTGTTACTATCAGACGAGCAAAAGTCCAAATACTAGGCTGATTCTGGGAAATTCCAGGTGGACAAAAACCAATAACACTTTTGCCCAACCCGGTTATTAAGCCCAGGGCCCTTGTCTCAGCAGATGCTCTACCGAACAATAGACCAACCAGGCAATTCAAGGCAATATCTCTAAGTAAACCATTAAAAACTCCTCCACCATTTTACCCCCTTCCATTCCAAATCCTTGCAACAATTCTTTGGATACTTGTCTCACCGCCGGCGAGCAGCGAGTAGCGAGTGAAAAGTTTCGATAGTTTTGACGCTCGGCTTTCAGCGAGTGCTTTTGTGCGACGGGCTTTTACTCGCAATACTCGCTCCGGTCCACAATATAGGTAGAAATTACCGCTGTTTGGTGAGTTCTCAGACCACCAAGCGAGCATCCCTGAGCGAGTACAATCTTTGATAGCTCTTATCGCTGCGATCAACAATAGGTAAGGGCCGCTCGCCGGCAGTGTGAACAGCCACGAGATCTATATCTTTTGTCCCTTTCCTCAGCAAGCAAATAGTCGATAGCTACTCGCTTCCTCACCGGCGGTGAGACAAGTGCCTTACCCTGTGCGACAGAACCATGCCCATATCTCGGTATCTGACCTCATAAATTCCATGGCAACATGTTCGTAAGATTTCCGAGTCATTTGGCAAGGTACATTGACGCTGTAGACTGTGTTTCGAACCGTTAGGTTATCGATAGACGAGCGCGGTAACCGAGACTATTGTGTTATGGTATGTTTAGTTTGTAAAATGGAGATCCTAATATATATACAAAATTCTTCCGTTACTAAGTGAGTGAGTGACTGACAGACAACGCACAGCCGAAACTACTGGCCGTAGAAAGCTGAAATTTGGCATGTAGGTTCCATGGGAAATGAAGAGGAGGATTTTTCGAAATTCTTACGGGAACTAGCTAGTTTATTATTATTATTCCTTTATTTCAGGCAACTGTGGCCTATAAAAATACAATACACAACAAAATATAAAAATAAACTAATACATATAAAATATAAAATAAAACACACGAAGTGACGGCGTCGTCTTACGCTATTTAGGTATACATATTATGTGGCGAAGTCATTCACCTTACTAAGTAAAACATACAACTTGATAAACTTTTACACAATAAGCACGCCTGAGCCTGCAGTCTCGACATCGTTACCAATCGCCTTTTTTTAAGGATAGGAAATCATCAAATGACTCCTCCCGCTCTAGGCGGAACAGAAGCGTGTGTCAGACTCTTACTGACTAAAAAACATCCGAGTTCCTCCTAATGCTCTTTGCGGCCGCGGTGACTCTTTCGAACAAATTCCGCAACCCTGTAAGTTATAGATCGTCTACTGACCGAATTCGGTCGATAAGTCCTAACGATTGGAAAATGCCGATATTTGGTAGTGTCTACATTAAAAGCCAGCGAATGTCATCGCTAGCAAATGTCAAATTACTGATACCGTTTAATTTTTACAGCCCGCTAATCGTATCGATATTATTCGGTTGGCATGACAACGATATTATTCGGTAGAAATTACCGCTATCAATATCGAGACTTCAGGCCCTCAACGTTACAAAGGAAGGGTTAGGCAGAAGTGGACCTTCTGATAACCCACATTTTGCTAGTCTATTGCCATCAATCAGGCAAATCTTGAACCTTGAGATTTTCCTGGTGGGAAAATCCAGTACGACTTTTCCAGTCCCGGGAATCGTACCAAGGACCTCATGGTCGTTGCGCAACTACTAGACCGAGGCATATTACATATTTGTTATCTATCTATAACTTCGTTATGACAGCTAAATAGTTTTATAATCATCAAATCAGCCAATTGCCGTTCGCTGCCTCCCCCAAAGAACGCCAACTATCCCAGTCTTGAGCATCCATCCGCTGCCAGCCATCTTCTTCAAATCATCGGATCATATAGCTGCAGGGCATCCCACACAACGTTTGCCCATACGCGGTCTCCACACTAACACATGTTGGCTCCATCGACCGTCTGTCCGTCTACAGACATGGCCGGCCCACTTCCACTTCAGCAAGCTGATTCTACGCGCAATGTGACTTTAGTTCTCTGGCGAATGACTTCGTTGCGAATTCTATCCATCAGAGAAACCCCAAGCAATGTTTTCCCCATTGCAACCAGGAATTTGTAATAGTGACTTTGAAATAGTTTCATCTTTTCCTAATATACGCACTGAAGTTTTACAATTAGGTACACTATCCACATCATTTTCATACAGCTAGGCCGTAGCGGCAAGTAGCTTCCCTAAAATCAAACTTTAACGTTGTAGACGACGCGTAAAAGTATCGGGAAAAATAATAATCACCTATTGAGAACGCCCTCACAATTTACGACTTCATTCTCGCGCCCTATATTTTTGGAGCCCATACAAGCTACCCTATTGGCATTATATATGGAACGATTCACCTGTCCTGTCATATTTTGAAAAGGAAGGGAGTGCTGATATTGTGCCTTTGAACGCTGAATGAATGATAAGTTATGTTTGAGACATAAGACCTTTAAAGAGTCAGATATAAGCCAGCTTAGGTAATAATTAAGGGTGAGCCCAAACGAATGTAATTTTGTGAGTTGCGTAAAATGAGTCAGCGGAATTCGGTTTCATACTAAAGTCCAACTCATTTTGCGTCACCGTGTGGCACAAACAGGACTTTAGTATGAAACCGAATGCAGCGCAAATTCCGCTGACTCATTTTACGCGACTCACATCTCACAAAAGTACGTTCGTTTAGCCTGACCATAAATTATCAATAACTCAAGTTTTGGATGATACTTGAAATTCTGCGCCAACACACTTAATACTTATGAATATGCTAAGGACTAGCGTAATGTTGCATTATTCGAAACAACCTCCAAAGACAATCATTTGACCGTTTTACTCAGTTAGGTAACGGGTAATAGAAGCCAAGGCAGTCGCTTCATGAAAAATATTGGTACTCAGCCGCAACCCGTTAGACTAAAAAATGACTCCAATATAGTCAAGAAAAAGCTTAGCAGAACACATTAAAAAAATTAAATAAGAAAATGCCTAAAGAAGTTCAATCTTTTTCCAATTTTAAAGTCACCATAATAACCCAAAACTATGCAGAGGTTCAAATATTAACCCGCAGCCAAAACTCCTCCCTCGAAGCAGAATAAACCATAAACTAGGACCTCGGAATACTTTACAACAAACATCGGACGTCCACTGATGATTTAGGACGAAAGTTTTTAACGCCCGGTTTCGAGAACAATACTTTATTTAGAAGTTTGGCTCTTAGCCTCCCTGAATACCATTTGCACGTAATTAGACGCTCTAAATAACTCTTATTTCAATGGCATTGTTAGTAGGGCGTTTTTTCTGTTCGGGAAGGGGCAAGACGGAACAATTCAGTTTTGTTTTTTTTTTCATCTGAAGATTTACTGACAAGATGCTAAGAGTTGGAAGCAGCATGTTACGAGCGGTCCATACTACTGAATACCGCATAACTTGCAGACGCGTGAGTGATTGCGATTCTTACTTTCGATCTTACGATGTCGTTGTTCACCTTCGCAGTTCGTAATATTTTATTGGACTTTTCGACAATTGAGAACAAAAATCAATACGAACAACGGGAAGTAACAATTTCTTTTAATCAATCAACTCAGTAATCTCTTGTTTCAATCAACTCAGTGGTCTTTGTGTCCGTGGCTGGAGGTAAACCATCACAGAATGCACAACTACACAGCCTGGTCAATCAATGTTAGTCCCACACTACATTTAGGACCAGCCAATTTAACTGAAGCAGTAATGCTAGCGAAGGAAGAGGCCGAACGCGTGAGAGAGGGAAACCTCACGCCCTAGCCGCCGCAACAGAAGCAGACGCCCCTGGCGTCAGGAGTCGCAGGGCGATTCCCGGTCACCGTAGGCGCGGGCCTGCGGATGGCGAGCATTGGGTGGCTCGCTGTCCGACCAGAACCAGACTCAGGTCGACGGCGCGTTGTGTTCCACGCGCGCCTCAACGAGATGTCAGCATAGTAGCCAGGGCCTAGTGTCAGTGCCTGCCAGGGTTGCGGAATTTGTTCGAAAGAGTCACCGCGGCCCTGAAACGCAAAGGGTACTAGGAGGAATACGGATGAGTTTTAGTCAGTAAGAGTCTGACACTCCCTTCTGTTTCGCCCAGAGCCGGGAGGAGTCATTCGATGATTTCCCATCCTTAAAAAAAATACAGTCTAGTCAATCAATGTTAGCCTCTCACAACATGTAGGACCAGCCAATTTAACTAACAGAGAAATCACACATACAAAGGGGCCTAAACAACGTGTGATGTGTGATTGACATGCACTACTGAAATGTCATGTGGTCAAAGTTTCCCAAACGTTTTGAATTTTTGACAAACCTTATCGCTGGTAGAATGTCATTTTGCCCAAAATAGTCCAGTCATCTTAGTAAGTTCACCTCGGAATTTGAAATACCCAGCTATAAACTCGTATAAACTTGTATTTTGAGATCCTAAAAGTTGTCTCAGAACCTACATATGATGGTGGCTCGCGCTCTCCGCCCTCTATCTCGAAAACGATTCAACGTATATAAAAATGATTAAAACAAATATTGTAGGGGATTTAATTGATGATAAATAAAAAAAGCGAAAATCCCATAGGAAACGAGATGTTTGCAAAAAAATCTAGATATTTTTGTTACCTTTGACTTTAGATTTGAATAGTCACGTACAACCTACCATTTGTAGGTTTTAAGACAACTTTTAGGATGTCAAAATACAAGTTTATACGCGTTTATAGCTGGCTATCTCAAATTCCGAAATACTTACCTAATTTTGACTAAGATAACTGGACTAAAAGCCCGAGCAATTTATTCGCTAAATAGATTTTTAGTCACCATGAATCACTCAACAGCCAATCTTCTAAACTGGGTCAATTGATCCACTTGACCTCACAAAAGCTAAATTACTCATCAAGAAGATCTAAGATGTCATAAAACTGCATCCTCCTCAAGATAAAACAAACCAGCTTGAATGCATCGTTACGACCATAATGAAAGCCGTCGTTAACCAAATTCAATTAATTTGAGGACCACAAAGAGCGTACATTATGAGCCTGGAGTATTGTTATAAGTAGTTGCAATGGCAACAACATTGGTTCTCAAACTATTGTCCGCGGACCACTTCTGGTCATTAAAAGCTCTATTTTTCCGAGGTGTTACCTTGCCGATAACCGACCAACTTGAGCTTCTTGGTGTTACGTTAACCTCTACCCTCAATTTTGGTCCCTTCATACGGGCAAAGTTTCAAGTGGTTGCCAATAAGTTGGGATCCTAGCAAAGGTGAGACGGTACTTCAAGCCGGAACAGCTGCTCAAACTTTATCAAGCGTAAGTTCGATCATGTACGGACTGCTGCTCTCATCTTTGGGGCGGATCTGCCAGATAGCAGCTTAATGTCCTTGAGTCAATTGAGAAACGAGCCAAGAGGATCATCCGCAATGGTAGGCTTGTCGAGTCGAAGCTCCAAACCCTTGAGTGTCGACGCCGAGTTACTACTAGTTACCGAGTTAGCCCGTCGGAAAACTATCAGTTGCTCTATCGTCGGACCATAAGACGTACGGCGATGCGGTACCGGTACATGGTGGACATCCCACCCACACTCACAGAACACATGCATTTACTGTTTCTTCTAAGGCGGATACAGACGTTGCGAGGCATGCGCCGCGAACGCCTCGTAACGCACACGCTTCGATATAAATTTACCTAGTTAGCACCTGCCTCACCACGAATATAAACATCCACACATGAGATGAGCGCCGAGCGCTGCGCATGCCTCACAATGTCTGTATCCGCCTCGAGACTTCTGGTCTGTGCTAACAAAAAAGAAATCAAAGTGGTCCCAGGTCAAAAAAGGTTGGGAACGATTGGTCGAGAGAGCTCCACACAGCAAATAAGACAAAATTGAATTAGTAATAAACCGGGACGCTAGAGCTTAAGGCAGAGATAAATATAGTACCAGGAATACAGGAAGTCAAAGAATTGCAACTTGTGTGTACCCTGACTAATGACCGAAAATAACAAAGACTCTCAACTAAGCGGATGAAATAAAAGACTTTTCAATTCATTTAACAAACAAATGGCCCGATTCGAATTTACTGCGACCAAAACTAAATAAGCAAATAATTTACTACCGGAATAATGCTGAAACATGGCTGAAAATATATTTCCTATTTTCTACCTCTCGTAAAACATCAAGCTAAAAATAAAAGAAAAAATCTTCTATTCCGGCTTTCAGTCAGAGTGCAAATCGCAATTCTAGCCCAAATTTGTAACATTTTTACCCAATAACACCCCTCTTACGTCTGAGTTAAAAAGCAAAACGCAGAAAAGTCCAAATAATGCCGAGGTTAAAATAAAAACCGGCCGAACGCGAGTCGGAGTCACACGCAAAGGGTTTCAAACAATCTCTTTCTTTCTTTCTTTCATTTTTTTAACATGTTTTCTTAACACTACAGACTTTTTGTAGGTTTTCCTGTAATCTTTAGGTATAGAACCATCATCTGCATTTTTTTTTTTCGAAATATTAGGGTCAGTAGTTTCGACTTGTGGGGGAGGGAACGGTAGGTGTCACCTACTAAAAATTTATTTATTTACGTAACGCGTCTGTGTTTGGGTCACAGAAGTACATATTATGAATACCAAATTTCAACAGAATCGGTCCAGTAGATCTGGAGAAAACTGGCTGTGACAGACAGACAGACACCCGAGTGATCCTATAAGGGTTTCGTTTTTTGTTCGGAACCCTAAAAACCATATTTTTATTTCATTTAGGCTTTAACTTGGCCAATGATTACACAGAGAATTGGAAGGAGTAAGGGGAGGCTTTTGCCCAGCAGTGGAACAGAAGGGTAAGCTTAAAAAAAATATTAATAAAAATAATTTAAATACTAAAGGCATTTTATAGGTTTTCCTGTAATAAGGAACTATACTTGTATTTTTTTTCGTTTAGTTATTTCGAAGGCTCCACTTTATCTCTCACTAGCTTTTGTCCGCGACTTCGTTCGCGCATATCCCGTTCCCGTAAGAATTTCCCGAAATTCTTAGTGCTCCCCTACATCCCCAAGGAACCTACATGCCAAATTTCAGTTGACTACGACCAGTAGTTTCGACTGTGCGTTTCTGTCAGACACTCACTCACTCACTAACTCAGTAACGGAAGAATTTTATGTAGTAGGATTTTTGTACGTGTCTACTACAAATTTTATTAACATACCTCACGCAACGGTGCTCGTCATACGTGCACCAAAATTTCAAATGAAGCGGTCCCGGGAATTGGTTGTGACTGACAGACTGACAGACACACGATTAATTCTATAGAGGTCTATTTTTAGGGTTCCGAACAAAAAACGGAACCCTTATAGGATCACTCGGGTGTCTGTCTGTCTGTCTGTCCGTCTGTCACAGCCAGTTTTTTCCAGATCCACTTGACCGATTCTGTTAAAATTTGGTACAAATATGGACTTCTGTGACCCAAACACGGACGTGTTACGTAAATTATTATTTTTTTAGTATGGAAGTCAAACCAGAAAATAAAAAAAGTTTTAGACAATATCGAGTGACATATCAAATGAAAAGGCTTACTATGAGGGTTTTACTTATATTTTTTCACAATTTTAAAGTTAACAGTTTTGAAGTTATTCAAGTAATTAGACGAAAAATGACCATTCCCCCCCTTATCTCCGAAACTACTAAGCCTAAAATTTTGAAAAATATGAAAATAATAGATCTATTAGAAGTCTATAGCACTAAAATAACATCTTTAAAAAAATTCGTTCGGAACCCTTTGCACGCGAGTCCGACTCGAACTTTTTTTCATACGGACGTTCAGACCACAAAAAAGTACGTAAGTATAAAGAGAGAAAACTTTTGCTAGAAACTCCACATGCTTCAGTAAATATTAATAAGACTGATAGGCGTAAACAAGGAACTAGGGGTGCACAATCTCGGGACGTTCCCGGGATCCCGGGAAACGCTTTGTCCCGACAAGTAAATTGTTTTATGAAGTTTGTTCCTCAGATGGAGGAAAGAAAAACAAGGATTAATAAGCGAGTTACTCACGCGTTAGAGACATACAAAGGATTTGTATCCAAGGAACGAATTATGAAATGTCTGTTTCGTCATGGGACTCCTTTGTAACTTCATTTCACTTTGACATGTTTACGTTTGTCATATTTTTTGTATAGTCTGCAGTCTGTTTATGGTTCGGGTCTTCAGTTCAGGATTTATTTTTGTGATGTATTCAGAAACGTCGATGTTTCCAGGTTTGCAGTCCGTTGTAAACCATCGTTGGCAAATTAATAGGAGATGTTTCAAAATGGGCCAGGTCTATGTACACTGCCCCAAAAAAAAAAGAGAAAATCCGTAGAATTCGGGAAAAATACAGATAATTCATTTAAATGTTTACTGTCGTGGTAGCATTTCTTGTGTTTTACCAGCAAATAAAGTCAGTTAAAATAAATTGAACAGTTGAGAACTGTTTTAAATATATTTTCCTATTTTTAAGTACAAGGACCTGGCCCATGCTCTATACATTTTCGAACATCTCCTTTACTTTACACCATACCTAGATTTACCTCATGATTATACAAGGTGTAACGTACCGGAAGACGTAACGTTGGAAGGCCTCCCACAAGGTGGACCGATGACCTGGTGAAGGTCGCGGTAGCCGATGGATGCGAGACGCACAGGACCGGTCGTTGTGGCGACGCTTGGGGGAGGCCTATGTCCAGCAAGCAGTGGACGTCTTTCGGCTGATATGATGATGATGATGATACAAGGTGTAAAAGAAATAACGCAAAACCTAAAAAGGGTCATTGTACTAATGATTATGAATAACTTTTCCTATGGGAGCAACCTTGAAATCACGGAAGAAATCTATTCTATTTTTTTTTTATTTGTTATTTTGGGTTTTTTTATTTGTTAGTTTGGGTTTGCTCTTGACTCTAGTCTAGGTCAGAAATGACAGAGACAAAGTCTATGATGGAGCGAACTTACCCAGAAGGAGCCTGTGCACTCTAACTTTGAAGAGATTAGGGTTGTAAGCGTTTGGAAACACAGACGCAGGCAGAGAATTCCACTCCTTTGCTGTGTGCATTATAAAAGACGTTTGGAAACGCTTAGTGCGAATTGGTGGAATAGCAACAAGGTAGGGATGGTAAGATGCAGTGCGTCTGGATGTCCGATGGTAGAAGGGGGCCGGTAGGATGAGGTCGTGGAGTTCTTGGGCACACTCACCGAAGTACAATCTGTAGAAGACCGACAAGCAGGCAACCTTACGGCGATGAGCCAAGCTATGTAGCTTGGCATCCACCAGTTTTACGTCACCGATGAGCCTCTTAGCTCTGCGTTCCACCGAGTCAAGCGCGGCAAGCTGATACTTAGCTGAGCCATCCCAAATGTGGCTACAATACTCCATGCAGGATCGAACTTGTGCTTTGTATAGGGTTAAAAGCTGTCCTGCCTGAAGTATCGCTTCACCCTATTTAGGATGCCCAGCTTGTTGGCCGCGGTTTGGGATTTGTACTTGATGGTGGCGCCGAAGTTGAGACTAGACGTCAACTCCATGCCTAGGAGCTCTAGTCGATCAGTCACAGGAACAGATGCACCCCGAAAGGTAGAAGTTTGGTCAAAACGACTCCTTTTTGCGGTAAAAAGACACGCATGCGTTTTGGTGGCGTTAAAAGTGACCAGATTGTCATCACCCCACTGGGAGACAAGGCTTAAGGTCAAATTTGTCCGCTCTACCATATATATACCCAATGCGACAGTACAGCCAATAAGAAGAATATATACATTAATTTTTAGGGTTCCGTAAAAAAACGAAATCCTTATAGGATCACTCGGGTTTCTGTCTGTCTGTCCGTCTGTCACAGCCAGTTTTCTCCGGAGTCACTGGACTGATTCTGTTGAAATTTGGTACACATATGGACTTCTACGACTCATATACGAACGCGTTACGTAAATCATTAATTTTTCAGTATATATATTTCACTTTTGGGGGTCAAACTAGAAATTTAAAAAAAAGTTTTTCGGGCAAGGTTGTGTGACATATCAAATTAAAGGGCTTACTGTGAGGGTTTTAATTATATTTTTTCATAATTTTAAAATAAATGGTTTTGTAGTTATTTAAGAAATTAGACGAAATATGACCATTCCCCCACCTTATCTCCGAAACTACAGAGCCTAAAATTTTGAAAAAATGGAGATAACAGATCATTACCTTAAGATTACAGGAAAACTTATTAGAAGTCTGTAGTGTTAAAATAACATGTTAAAAAAAAAATACGTTCGGAACCCTTTGCACGCGAGTCCGACTCACAGTTGGCCAGTTTTTTTTAGTATAAGTACCTATTCAAAAGAGACGTTCAATAAATGTATGGAGCTTGGTACTAAAATCTACACTTATAATCTACACTAATATTATAAAGAGGAAAGATTTGTTTGTTTGTTTGTTTGAAATGAATAGGCTCCGAAACTACTGGACCGATTTGAAAACTTCTTTCAGCAATGGATAACTACATTATCAGGGAGTAACATAGGCTATATTTTATCCCCGTACTCCCACGGGAACGGGAACTACGCGGGTGAAACCGCGTGACGTCCACTAGTAATTTATAATTTAAAGAGCCTTCTGAGACATTTGCTGAAAGAGTGTAATTATTTTACTGTGTTGGCGCTAAAGTTAAAATGCTTGCATCACTAAATACAAACAATATTTATATTTTAGGGTTTGCAACCCTGTGGATTTGCCATTTGACAGTGACAGTCTCAGTCAGCAAGACTCGGGTCTAGGTATGGGCAATATCGTTTACACAGCTCAACTTATAAATGTAGCGGTTTAGAATATCGGTTATTGCATTTATATATTTTAATTTCGATGTATTAGCTGAATCTATATGGAACTAGGAAGTGATATGATTGTAAGGTACTATGATTGTTAAGTTTCGGTTTTTATCGATTTATATATGTCAGCGATGGTACGACTCTTCAGGTTACATCAGCCAGGATATTGGAACTACAGTGGGCGTACTTTGGGAAGTGTTGGTTATTGCGCAATAGAAACACCGGTTGCTTTTAAATCAAATTATTATTCACACTCGAAAGTCTCACTTACAATATTCTCACACAATAGGTACACTGAACAAATATTCGGAACACGCGGAGGTTTCTAGGCGTGGGCACGTCTGCACTGCTCGACCGCCACTAGTAGACTGAGCTCAGCCTCTGTCGAGCACACCGTCCTAGACTCTGTCGAACGCCACTAGATGGCGTTGGTGTCCCGATTGTTCTATTGACCGACTTATTTCCGACATATAAATAATTGTATTTTATTTGGAACTGTATAGTCGACTAAGTCCAGCGCGTATCGCAATCGAACACGGAAGCACAGTATTTCAAGTACCCGACTCGGTTTGAACCAAATATCAAAGCGCGATACGGTTTTGTGTGTAGTTCTGAGACTCATACCAAAATTAACGTATTAGTAACGGGGATACCTGATATATAATAATAATAATAATTAAGTTAAAAATCAATCAATAAAATGTTCATTATTCTGGATACAACAAGGAAAAAACAATAGACACGAAATAACAAAACGACCCCAATAAAAATGGAAATATAATTCAAGAATGAAAATGAAATGCTGACAAGAAGCCGGGTACAATTTCTAGCCGCATAACAAACATCTTCGGCTTCGTCGCTCAGCTCCGCCACGTAGCCGCTGGGACCTGCGCCAGCCGCGAGTCCAGGGATTCCGGTAGCTGCACTTGCGTCGAGCTCGAGCGACGATTACTTCTCGCCGCCGAAGACACCACCACCTGTGCGTCGGCGCGGACGAGGCCGACCACCGGCCTGCTTAGGACCTCGAGGCCTGCCGGCCTCTGATAGGGTCCCTGCTACCGGTGGAAGTGTGCAGCGCATGCGATGGACGCAATCTATAAACGAAAACGTCATGCGCTCATACTTTGGGGCTACAGAGGGGGGAACTAACCTGACTGCGTACCGTGGTCGGATGCTCACTCTGTTTCAGGTACTTGAACCAGCTATCAACGTTTCAGCCCAACGACTATCGGATCAGGTGCAGGTCATCCAGCGTAACCGTATGTTGGATGACGTCGTACTTGATAGACTGCGTCTGGAGTCACGGAACAGCCGCGTCTCACGTACTTCGCCACCGGCCGCGGTGCAGATACAACATAGTGTTTCACTGCGACCCGACTACGTCGGTGAAGATGATGATGACGGGGCTACATCCGTGAGTACCCAACGCAATGAGCGATTGAGGAGCGCTTTTGAGGATGCTTTCCGAGAGTATCGCTCCACACCGCCAGAGTTTAGGCCTCGGCTATCTCGTTTGCCCATGCACAATAAAAATAGGGCGCTTGTGTGTGCTCTAGATTCGCAGCTAGTAAGTTATTTTGATAGCAGCGAAGACCTCGTCGATCTTGTACTGTGCGGCTGCAGCGGCATGTCGTGTAGCTCATGTCAAATTTCCAAACAGTGACAGAGTTACACGACCAGCTGTACCAGCTTGGCAGTACAGGATCGAGCGTCGTATCGGTGAGGCTAGAGCACTCATCGGCAAACTTATCTGCTTCAGGGAGGGCAACACTCGCCCTAGAGTGATGCGCTTTGTGATACGGGCGTTTTCGGGTACTGATGTCAATCCCCGAGATAACATATCCCGTGTCACAGAGCGCATCGAGTTCCTGAAGCAGAAGGTGTATGCATGGGCGAACCGTATTCGTAGGTACAAGCGGCGAGTGGAGCGATACACTCAGTTCGCACATTCCAAAGTAATGAGAGGTGGGTTTATAGGGCTTGGGAGCAACCGGACCAAGGTGTGACTGATACGCGCCTACCGGATAATGACGCCATATGTTCATTCTGGCGCAGGATCTGGTCGGTGCCTGTCAGTCACACCGAGGGTGATTGGACTAGGGAGGTCGAGCGCGCGTGCGATCCGATACCAGAAATGTGGGCAATTATCATCAGCCCCCAAGATGAAGCTCGTGCTGTTCGTCCGTTGCCTAACTTTAAATCTCCAGGGCCGGACGGGCTGCACAATTTCTGGATCAAATGGTTCACGAGATCGCACGCTCGCTTGGCATCTCAATTCCAGTCTGCCTTAGAGTCTGGGTCGCTGCCCCAGTTCCTAACCACAGGAATAACCCACCTGCTCCATAAATCAGGTAGTACCGCGGAGCCTAAAAATTATAGACCGATCACGTGTTTACCGACGGTCTATAAAGTTCTTACATCCATTTTGAGAGCAAAGATTAACCATCATATTAATAGTAATTCAATAATGTCTGCCTCTCAGAATGGATGCAGGAACGGGTCCCGCGGTACTAAGGAGCTGCTCCTCATCGACATTGCCATTAGTCAACAGGTTCGTCGTTCCCGGAGGGATCTGTCGACATGCTGGATAGATTATAAGAAGGCCTATGACTCAGTGCCCCATACATGGCTCATGAGGGTGCTGGAGCTGTACAAAGTTGATGCAGTTCTGCGCACCTTCCTGATGTCGTGTATGGGGCAGTGGAGGACGGTGCTTCACTATCCAGGGTGTCGACAGACCCAGGCGAACAGCGAACCGATAAGGATAGAGCGTGGAATATTTCAGGGTGACAGTCCACTGTGGTTTTGTCTAGCCCTCAACCCTCTCAGTACATTGCTGGGTGGTTCGGGCCAAGGCTACCGGTTGAGAAGAGGTGGTCAGGTCATATCGCACCTCCTTTACATGGATGACTTGAAACTCTTTGCTCCTAACAATTTGCAACTGATGAAGCTACTGAAGGTAACAGAAACCTTCAGTAGCGCCATCAGGATGGAATTTGGTTTGGACAAATGTGCGGTCATGCATGTAAAGCGAGGAGAGATTATGGAATCCGTGGGAACCCAACTCTCGGATTCCATACACCTTAGGTCCCTCTCCTCAACCGAAACTTACAAGTATTTGGGTATGTCGAAAGCGTTAGGCATCAATGCTGTTGACGTGAAACTATCGTTGAAGGAGCGCTTCTTTGGCCGCCTCAACAAAGTACTTAACAGTCTTTTATCAGGCGGCAACAAGGTACGCGCCTTCAACGGTTGGGTCATGCCGGTTTTGATGTACTCTTTCGGCATACTAAAATGGACTCAGACAGAACTTGACGCCCTGGATAGAAGGGTACGCTCACTGCTCACCGCAAATCGGATGCATCAGCCACAGTCGTCGGTGATGAGGCTGTATATCCCGCGGAAGTGCAGGGGGTCGTGGCTTCTTAAATGCTAAGACCCTGCACAACCGCGAGGTATGCAGCCTTAGGGAGTACTTCCTAGAGGCCGACGTGGGTATGCATCGAGATGTGGTAGCGGTGGACAATGGCTTTACCGCGCTCTCCTTGGCTAACGAGAACTGGCGCAAACCTGTGGTATTAGATACTAATGACCGCAGGGAGGTATGGCAGAGCAAGGAGCTTCACGGACGCTTTATCGGGTCCTACATGGGCCCGATGTAAACGTTTTAGCGTCCGTAGCCTGGCTGCGTTTTGGTGACCTATTCGGGGAAACCGAAGGTTTTGTCTATGCAATTATGGACGAAGTTATGATGACGAACAACTACCGGAAATACATTGTAAAGGACGGTACGGTTGACATATGTCGGGCATGTCACCGGCCCGGAGAATCCATCCGCCACATTATTTCCGGTTGTTTTAGTCTAGCTAACGGAGGCTATTTGCACAGGCACAACCTTGTAGCCAGGGTTATCCACCAGCAACTTGTTCTAGTCTAGCTTACGGAGACTATTTGCACAGGCACAACCTTGTAGCCAGGGTTATCCACCATTTACTTGCTCTTAAATACAATCTTGTGGAATCTGAAGTACCGTACTATAGGTATGTGCCCGACCCAGTTCTCGAAAATGGCAATTGCACATTGTATTGGGATCGGTCTATCATGACTATTGTTACCAATAAGCCTGATATAGTGGTGATAGACCGATTAGAGCGTCGCGCATTGATTGTTGATATAGCAGTCCCTCATGACGAGAACCTCGTGAAGTCTGAGAAAGATAAACAAACGAAGTATCTTGACTTGGCTTGCGAGGTTGTCGACATGTGGGATGTGAATACAACAGTCATTGTGCCGATAGTCGTGACGGCCAATGGCATAATTGCCAAGAGCCTCGACCAACATCTCAAGAGGCTCTCGTTGGGCAGCTGGATCAAGGGCTTGATCCAGAAAGCAGTACTCCTGGACACGGCGCGTATAGTGAGGAGGTTCCTCTCTCGGGAGCCCTGAGTACCGGTAGCTTGGACCCTGTTCGATACCGGTGGGCTACTATTTTTTATATTTTAAATGTTTATTTCATTTTTATAGAAATATTTAAAAATGTAACAAATATGTAAATAAAATGAATAAATGGAATAATAATAATAAAAGCCTTTATTCGCTAACCTTTTTAACTTACATGCTATTCTTATAAAACAGTAGTATTATTAAATCTAAATAACATAGCAAATATAATAAATTAATTAGCAACCACTTTGGTCAGGTTGCCTGGCGATATAGGCCTCCCACAATTGTTTCCACGTCTCTCTATCCTTGACAGACCTCCTTTCTTTTGGTAAATCGTCCTACCATCTTTTGTTTTGACCTCCTCGTTGTCTTTTTCCAGTCCTCGGATACCGCTCTATTACATTCAACGAAGACTAAAGTAATGACGAATGCCGTAAAAGAAAATATAGTAAATACAGTGACGTCACGGACGCCTTACGGTGCATAGGTATCGGCTGTTCGTATTTTCACTCAAGTAAAATAATAAACAAGAGTTAACTGAGTAAAGCTTTTATTTACAACTTCGTGATAGTGGAACTTACGTGCTAGTTTGTTTGCAGGCTAAACAACAGTGATTTGGCAGTACAAATCCTAAAAAACTATTGAACATTTACGTACTTTTTCCAAAATTGAAGCTACCTGAACATTTTGTGTTGTGACCGGTACCTCCAAAAAGTGTTACTTTACTAGTCTTAAATAAAAAAGAGTTGCTAGTGTTGGACCATAGATCTGTCACTTGGATCAATATTTTTCGCGGAGTAGGTGCCATCTAGTGTCACCCAGGTGATAACTGCGCGGGACGTTTGCGCCATCTAGCTGCTAGTAGCCGTAGCGGGAACACCCAAATACTCCGAAATATTTTATTCCGAATATCGATATTCCGATTTTCAAAAGTCCGAAGTTCATAATACCTAAGAATTATAATATCTATTATTATAGATCACGAAACTTATTTGACCGAAAGTCATAAATGCGATTAGTTTATTTTCTGATTTTCGAAGAATCTGGGACAAATACAACTATATTTGTTTGCCTTGGCTGGGGGCTTTAGAGTCATATCTGAGGCCACCACAGGCTAGCCCGGTTGAGCAGTAACCACCCTTAGAGAGGTGAACTGCGAGTGGTCCCAATCTAAAAAAAAAAAAAAAACGAACAGCGCGGCGCGTCAGACGCACCACGATGCGCCGCCCGCGCGCTGTTGCCGTCGCTGCCCCCGCTGGACTCCCTGCGCCCGCAGCCGGCTCGCGTTCCACTCGCAGACCCACACGCTGAGCAAACACGATGTCTCGAGCATCCAAGCTCACCCCAAGCTTTGCCGCTACCAGCCCAGATGTGCACCACATTCTCGCCAGGTATTTCTCCAGGTCAGCGCTTAGCAAATCTTGTTCGCGGTCATTTAGCTCCATTTGTAGCTGCTCAACAATGTGCTCCAGTTGGCTGACTTTGCTGTCAGACAGAGCCAAACTTTGCTTGCTTTCCAGAGCTCAAGTCTGGCTTCTAGGCCATCAACTCGTTGGGTACAGGCTCCCATCGCTGAGTGCAGGCCAGCCATCTCCCGACGAAACTCCCGCATCTCATCCCGTACTTCCCGTAATTCAGACCTGAAGAGCCTGATTTCCTCCCGAAGGGTGAGCTGCGTGTCAGGCGAAGGTTCCCCATCAGTACCCTGCTCGCTCCCAGCCCGTGTTATTCCCGATATATCCTTAGGTACTGCAATGGGAGGCTTGGCCAAAGAGCCCTGAACCTGGGCTACTTTTCTCGGCGACCTGTTCGTAGCGCCCTGGTCTGGAGCAGCAATCACGGCCGCTGACGCTGTTAAGCCTGCCGTAACCGCTCGCATGGCAGGAGTACCACTTCCCAGGCTCCTGACGGGTGTGGCGCTATTATCACCTTTAGGCACTTTGTTTTTGCACTCAGGGCACAACCAATCGCTGCATATCTGCGATGCATCGGGTAAGCATGCCCGATGATATCTATTGTGACACGCGAAGTTGCCGCATGTAACGCCTCCTTTTGCCGAGAGGAACTTTCCACAAGCTGCACACTTGACCATGGTTCCACGTGGTACGGCTGGGTACACTACATTAATATTGATGGTCGGGACTTTGAGATCGACATGGAGTCGCTCATTCCTAACGAACCACGGGGCACCCGTGGCCTTTCGGAGAAAACAGTTTTGGAGGGCCTGCAACCTATGGATCCGGTATGACTTTACGTGGGCAAATGTAGCACACGCATACGTTATGATCAGGCGAATGCAAATGGTGTAAATGCGCAGTTTGCATTTCAGGGACAGTTTTCTGTGCTGGTTTAGCATGGGGTGGAGCCTACCGAGAGCGAAGGCGGCACGCGAGTGCACCGCCTTAATGTGCTCATAGAAGATACAAAAAACAGTTTGTTGGATGTGACTTTACAAAGTTTTATAGTAATTAAATACCTGAATAGAAATCATAAAACTAAATCGGATTATAGGTATCATTTTCTTCCATGGCCGTTTTTGTGGAAAGATATTCATTATATTCTCTTCTTCTTATTGTCAATATTATGCGTATTGATGGTTGATGCTTGGTCGGTGTGTTTCCCGTACACATGGCAGAAGAAATGAATTCACGCTGTGAAGCAATGGGATAGTACAGGCTATCGTCTTCTAAAATAACCGAACAATCTTCTTGAAACTACTTGCTGAATCAAGTAGATTTTTTATTTATTCCGAACCAAGAACGCAAATCCCAACAATTTTATGTTTTAAAACCCAATTTCAGCGGAGCTAATGCAATTCTTTCGACTTCTCTATCATGGGACTTTGCCACCTACTCGTGGGTGATATTGCGTGACCCCTGCCTCCAAGCCTGTATAGGCAACTTTGGCAAAACTTAGTAAATATAAGCGCGCCTGTTGAGCAATACCGCGATTCAAAAAGTGAGATCAAATGCATAACACCATCTATGAAATATGTAGTTGAACTGTTAAAATATAAGTTCGGAGTTTTTGTGCATTCAGAACGATATTGTTTTAAGGTAGATGATAAATTGCTTTTTAAGGCGTTGTAAAAGTAATAAATAAAAAGATTTTCTTGTGTAATTCTCAAGCTGTCGATAGTATGTCGGTCAATAGATGGCACTGCGTGTATCTGCATTACGTGGAATAATACGTTGATTTATTCTAGAAAATTGCTACAATTCCATATGTAAAACTTTTCTACATTGTTTTTGCACTTTTTTAAAGTGATACGAACAAAACAGAATACAGATAAAGTGAAAATAGGTTCTGTTAATTATACTTTAACAGTCTGCCTATTATATTCGGCACACTTGGATAAATGCTAAACAAAATATCCAAAATACAACAATACCATCATATGAATATTTGAAAATATTATAAAATATTAATAAAATATTATGAAATACATACTTTGGGAAAATACCCTAAAAAGGACGTATCGACTCAAAACGATGTAACCGATTTCCCACATTGAGGGACTCGGGTCGGTAACTCTTGGGCCATTTTCCATACAAAGGCATTCCGCTGTTTTCTTCGTGGATAATGCTGCTCGAGCAATGATTTTTTTCCAATAAATCAAGATCAAATTATGACGTGCTTCTATCATTTTCTTTTTTCCAAAACATAATTTATTTAAAGAATTATGACAATCCAAAAACCCGAAAAAAACAGCCCGTATTATCGCCATGTTCAGACGACTGTCAGACAAATTTGATAAGTTCTTATCAAAATAGAAATATAATAGAAGCATAGATATACTGTTCCTCTAAATTTTGATATATTACTTTTTAGATCAGTCCAGTTTTGAAGAAGAAAACAGCGGAATACAAAACGTCTTTTAGTCAAGGTTTTTATTTATAGGAAAAATCAGCCTGAATTGCAGGTGTCGCTTTCGCACTTTACTTGGTATGGCGTAGCGCGACGGCATCGGCAATAGATTTTTCAAATACCTGTTTTACCGACTAGAGTCCTCTCTTAAGTTTTTTTCTAAATGTTAAAAATCGGTTTCTTCGGTTTGTGTAGATACGTCCTTATTTCTTATAATCGTACCCTTGTATTGTATTACAATACGTAAGTGTGATGTGGCCCCTCATTAGGACTTAAAACCTGACGACACACAAGTCTTGCATCGCAGTATCAGAGTTCACCGTGTGATTTGAACATATACAACATCCCAAACATATCCACGGGCAGCTGCTCACAAGATACAACACCCGTCTGTCAGAGGATCCTCCCTTTTTAATTGAGGTTTGCGGGACTTCACACCCTGTTCCGTATACCTCTAAAGTCATATGGACTGCTTTATTAAATTTTTATTGTTGTTTACCTAATGATCAATTTATGGTACTTATATGGTTTTGTATATTTCCCCTTATTTTGTTCAGATTCGGAATAACCATAATTGTCTCAATCAAAAGCAGCGCGAGGCCACTGGGTATCCTGAAATGTGTGAATTTTAGTCTACGAAATCCACTTTGCATTGGTATGTTTAAAGGAATGGTAAGCATCGCATGGCGTGCAGACGAGCCATTCTGCATTATGTCTACTTGGGTAGCAGTTGTGTTATACGTAGGTCGATGACAATCCAGCTGAACGTAGTTGTTGAGCACTTTTACAAAACGGAGCAGTTTTGTAAAATAATTAGCGGTTGGTAAAACAGCTTATAATATGATGCCGCTGGTTAAGCGATACCGCTGGTTAAGCGAAGTCTTGAATAAGGATAAAGATAAGGATATATCTTGATGGCTGAGACAATGTAAGGCCGTCCAACGCTCCACACGAGGACGTGTGAAGCGCAGGACGGCCGTGTCGCAGCAAGACGCCATAGATTCTTCTAACATTTGTTACAAGATGGCGGTAGTGAGGTCATTCGATCTGTCTCTGTCGGTTGTCACTGTCAACGTCAAGTAGTGTAATTTGGAGGTGGAAGTGAAGTGGTTGACAAGTGAGAGAGGAGTGGGCATTGTGTCGGGCATTCTGCCGGAGATCGTGCGCTGCGAGCAGATGTCCTCACTACTTCCATCCATTTCCATCGCGGATATTTATGATTATTGTGATTCAAAAATATTGTGAAATTATTAAAGAAGATCAGGCTTCTCCGAAAAGAATATTACCGTTCCTTCGCCGTTATATTAATTTCTTCGCTCCGCTCTCTTGCTCCACGTCACTGGACAGGCAGCCTTACTAGTAAACTTTGGAAACTCTTTGGTTTTACCAGAACATGTTAGGATTTCAAATATTATTTTTCACTTTTCAGAGGTGATTCTCCGCAGCGAAATTGACACTCACACTCACGTGTGCGTACCGGCGTTATGTTATTGACTGGTGTAAAAAATAGACCGACATGCGATTTCAGCAATCCCGGTCAATTGGCTATTATTTATTGAGGAGTTCCGATGCCCAACTCCGAAGTTCTTCATCGGATCTTCTCTAAATTGAAACGGGACTACTCCGAGAAAATACTCTTCCAAATACTACCTAAATCGCTTCAAGCGTGCCTATAAAATTTGAAGAGTTCCCTCTTTTTTCCAAGATCCCATCATCAGATCCTGACCTGATGATCATGGCACCATCTAGGAAGTCTACCATTTCAAACAAAAAAGAATTTTCCAAATCGGTTCAGAGTAATTGGAGAGCATACATAAAAAAAAACGAATTGAGAATCTCCTCCTTTTTGAAGTCGGTTAAAAAAGGAAACCACTATGAATTTGCTGAAATATTAATTTCGCTATCATACGGTTATCCACAGGAGGTCCGCTTATCATAGGAAGTCACACAACGCAACATTTTTGATAGGGATGTGGCTACCTAATCATAGATTCGTGTTCACGGGAAGACAGAGCTGTGCTTTATATCCAATGAGCGGTCACCGAGAGCTGACGTCTCATTACAAGTCTGCTGAACCAACCTTGTGTGAATAACAAGATGTATAGCGCGCGTGTGTTGGCGATTTTAGCAGTGCTCGTGGGACTGGCGCACACGTTCCGCTGGGGTAAGTAGAACAATAATGTTATCTCTTACTTCTTTATTTTGGGTTTAATCGCAAATTATTAGCGCTAACCATAATCAGTCCTAATAATTTAACTACCAAAATAATGAAATGCTATACAAGAATTGATAAGGCTAAATGGGCTATATTGTTGTCCGAAATTGGTAAATAAATTATTATTATTATTATTATTTAACTGGCCTGGTAATTTTTTTTCTGAAAATATTTTTTAATCTATCATTTTAGGACTAATAAAAAAGTTGCCGTTTGTAATAGGTTTGTAAGGCATACGTTTGACCACTATCTCACCTGATGGTAAGCGATGATGTGGTCGAAGATGAAGCACGCTTGCCTAGAAGTAACTTATTCACTCTTGACTTAAATACTTCCAGGTTATAGCTATCAGGAAACACAGACTCCGGCAGGGAATTCCACTCCTTAGCTGCACGCACTATGAATGTGTTCCCAAAACGTTTTGTGCGCGTGGGTGGGATGTCCACCATGTACCGGTGGCGCATCGCCGTTCGTCTTGTGGTCCGATGATGGAACGGGCTTGGCGGATCTACAACTATTCCGAATTTCAAGTTGTTAGCATTGTAGTTCTTGAGATATGCAGCTGTAACAGTCAGACGATCAGACTTAGTCACACCAGGTTCCTTTTTACCATTTTGGTAAGGAACCCTAAAAAATAAGGTTTACGGTACGGAACCCTTCATGTGCGAGACTGATTCGCACTTGACCGTGTTTTTAATTTACTTACACTTTATGCACAAGTTAAAATCACTATAAAAAGACGGACTATATACGATATAACGCTCAGGCAATTGTAACATTCTATGAAACTCTTGAATGAACTATTTTTAGTTAGTTATTCAATTATGATGTTGTAGGTATTTTATTACATTGAAAGTAGTAATTTATAAGTACTTAATTCTTGAACCAAAGTAGACGACTATATTTTTTAATATGCACAGTAAAGGAGTGGAACTCGCTGCTCCCTTCTGGGGGGCTACTCTCTAACGAAATCCGTAGTTTCGGGCTTAGTTGCGGGCGGGCGTATTCTACTCCGTATCATCTACAGATTTACGATTAGTCCCGAACCCGAACTGAGAATGAATGACAACACGATTTCACAGTAACTGTCAAATCGTGTTATCATTAGTTCTCAGTGGTTAGGTGATACGGAGTAGAAAATGCCCGCCCGAACGCTTACAACCCTCATCTCTTTAAAGTCAGAGTGAGCAGGCTCCTTCTGGGTAAGCTCGCTCCATCGTAGACTTTGCCTCTGTTATCTCTGACCTAGACTAGAGTCAAGAACAAACCCAACAAAAAAAAAAAAAAACAATAAATCTGGAATATAAGTAATTTTGAAACCATTTCTATGTGTACAATATTATTTGAAAAGAAGCGAAATGGGAAGATCTGTTAAGCAATCGGATTCGACAAAATATTGTTGTCATGTTTCAGATATCGTCGTGGGCGTAGAAAAACAACTGGAATTCTTTTATAACGGAAATCTTACACACGCAGAAGTCATTCCGACGGCTGATGATATCTATTCAATAACTTACGACCCTGTTCGCGATAGGGTGCTGTTTGTCGAGTACCACAACCCGAAAACGTCACTTGCCAGTTTTGACCTAGCAACAAGGAAGATACAACCTTTAGTTACGAATACCTCTACAATAGCCGACAGTGTCATGAGCATCGCCTACGACCCAGTCACACAATTACTCTTTTGGACAGAAGGATATCATAAAATATACTCGTTATCATTAAAACCTGCATCGTCTAACAAAGCAGTTGATACAAATCTTTTAGTTACGTTGGAAAATAACTGCTGGGATATAGTAGTGGACAGCTGTGGAGGGTACGTTGCTAATAATTATAACAATTAAATATAGTTTTAAAACTCAGCCGTATTAAACTTTGTGAATATTCATAGTTATTTACAAATTACAGATTTATTTACTGGGCCACAAACTATGAGATAGAGAGGGCTGCGTTTGATGGATCCAAGAGAGAAGTTTTATTATTCGGTGGTGTTAGCGCGCGACGATGTTTGGCCATTGACCATCAAACTCAGACAATGTACTGGATCGAAGAAATAACAACAAATCAGCATTCTATCAAAAGTGCCGACTTGGGTGGAAGAAACATAAAAACAGTTAATTTTATAGGAATAGAATATGCAGCAACTGATTTAGTCGTAACAAAAGATTTCATTTACTGGAAGAGCTTCGGTCAAAGTGCCATTTTGCGACAGCCAAAGAATCAACAGGGCGGTGTAGGACCAATTGTTTATTCTGACTCTAGCACACACTTGTGGAATCATCGACTTACAGCAGCCAACTATACAATTAAGGAACAGACCTTTGGAATTCAGGGCTGCGAAGCTCTGAAGAATACTTCGTTAGATCCAAATCATAAAAAATCCACGGAGTGCTATAGTTTAACATGTCACAACTATTGTTTCCAAGGAAATTGTAGTGCAAATGCTGAGGGACAACCCGAATGCAGGTAAAATTATTATTTTCATCTAATTAAGGACTAGTGAAGATATAAGCACGGCGCAACAAAACGTGCATCTTGAACACGAGTTGAGCGGGCTCTAGCAAGCTGCGTCTACCGGCGAAGTATCGCTACGTCGCGCTGCACCTCGAAGCGCCTCGAGCTGCATCGCAACGTCTCGTGTTTACTGAAATGTGTCCAAAGTTGATTTCCTATCGCTTTATACAGGTTACTTTTAATTTATTGCAAATGTTTCAGAGAGTTACGTTTTTTTTACACATTGAAGTGTTGATCCTAACACTTTTATATGAGAAAAAATATATATGTTCGCTTAACTTGGCAAAACGTAACGTGCACTGCGCGGATTGTATGGCATTCAATCTGGGTTGGGAATCGCACGAAACCGGTTTTTTTTTTGCGTAGATTTATTTTTTATTTCTGTTTGCTTATTGTTTCAGTGTTTTCTTTCCTTTGTTTTTTTTTAACATATTATTTATCACTGCACACAAAATTATATTTATGTTTAACTACACTTTAGCATATTATATATTTACCTTTATATTTAGGTTACATCCGTACACTTCAACATAAGGTGCAGTTGAAAACCAGCGTCAGGCAGCACCTAGTTGTCTGGCATTTTGCTGAACTGGACCTATTTGGCGCAGCCGCGGGGCACACCATGTTATTGTTTTTTGTTTTTTTTTTTTTAATTAATTTTCATTTCCTCATATTGTTGCCTACATTGTGTGATTTCGTGTGTGCCAAATAAAGTAGTTTTCTTTCTTTCTTTCTTTCAAAATGCAGCAATAACCTACCTATTTTTTTTTCACAATTTTTGGTTGATAGGCGTCAAAGCTAACGTTGTTAATTTTTATGAAAACGTGTTTCCCCTGAGAGAATTATAATAAACTAGTGGACGTCACGCGGTTTCACCCGCGTAGTTCCCGTTCCCGTGGGAGTACGGGGATAATATATAGCCTATGTTAGTCCCTGATAACGTAGCTATCCAATGCTAAAAGAATTTTTCAAATCGGTCCAGCAGTTTCGGAGCCTATTCAATTCAAACAAACAAACAAATCTTTCCTCTTTATAATATTATAGTATAGATTAAAAGTCACTGAGTACCAATACAGCACATCACATATATTGTAAAGAGCATCTGAAACACAGTGACACGGTCGCGCGCCTGTTGCCTGTAGCGTTGTCCTAATACAAAAGCTAGTCAAGTATGTGGCTAGCGTACTGCTAGGTTTGCTGCACCACCCAGAGGTGCTGGAGGCGCTGCGGCTGCGCGCGCCAGACGGGTACGTGGGCGCGCGCCGTCGCCCCGCACTGTTAGAAGTACCGTTGGCAAGGACTAATTTGCTTAAGTTTACCCCTATGACACGAGCCACACGTTTGATAAATGGTATAACGTTATCGGAAGACATATTTTGCCAAAACCTGCCGAGATTTGTTCAAGTAGCGCAAAGTTTAATTGAAAGAGGTCTGACCGTTTAAACAATTATTGTTGTATTGGAATGTTTTTGTGACATTTGATGTATTGTCTTGTAACGTTTTATATGTACGTTATAACATCGCATTGGATGTGTCTGTTAGGGTGTTATAATAGTAATGAATTAATTAATTAATAATATTAAATAAAAGCAGCGTTACGGTCGCGCGCCTGTTCGCCTGTAGCGTTTTCCTAATACAAACGCAGCGGTACGGTCGCGCGCCTGTTCGCTTGTGGCGTTGTCCTAATACAATGCGATCATCGCGCGAATACGCGATCATCGCGTTAGTTAGTTCGGCAAAACCGGGCGCCTTCCGGTTTTGCCCAATAAATAAATTGCCTGTTATTATTAGTCACAAGTTTTGGTTAATTTTGTCGATTATCAAGTAACGCTGCTTATTATATTCATTATTTCAGTTGTGAAGCTGGTTACACCGGGGAAAGGTGTGAAGTTAACGCGTGCCATATGTACTGTTTGCATGGCGGCGTCTGCTCCTTGAATGACGAGGAGAAACCCATTTGTCAGTGCAGAGCGGAGTACGAGGGAGAACGATGCGACGTCGCTACCTCACTCACTGGTGTCCATGCTGAGGACGCAACGCAAGAAATACTACAAGAACTGCGCAGGGAAGCGAAAAAAGTTATTAAAAAAGAGCTTAAACATGCTCTGCAATTCTTCTCTGATAAAATAGATGAGTACGAAACCAAGATATAAAAAAAATAAAGTTCAAAAACTAAAACCCGACTACTGAAACATAACAAACGACCACGACTATCCTTTGGACATCACTACAACATATTAAATTATTAGTACATAACAGTTTTAGACGAGGTTATTTAGTTGTTTCATACTTCTTAGTGCGCGATTATTCAGTAGTTGGGTTTCAGTTTTTGAACGTTTTTTTTTTATAACACGTGGTAGGTATAATGAAAAGAGGCAACATAGCATCTAAATAATATTCATAAGCTGCACTTATTTTGTTTTTTAGGCTATTTTCATATTTTTCTGTTTTAAAAACCAGAGAAGCATTGAACTCACAATAAAAGCTATACAGCATAATTATATAGTTAATGAATGGTATTTACTTTGTAAATTGTTTAAAAAAAAAATATATATATATAATATAAACATTTATACGTCTATCTTTTTTTTGGTTCGTTTAAACTATGTACATGGGGCTGGTGTTTCCTAGCTGACTACCCCAAGAAGAACAATCGAAACAAACTCTGAAGTCAGTCTCTTTTAAAGTTAAATCAATGGAAAATATCTAATTTACAAATCATATGAAAACCATATTAGGTTAATTAAAGAACGACTTATTATTAAATGCACATCAAAACACTTCATCATCATCATATCAGCCGAAAGACGTCCACTGCTGGAAATAGGCCTACCCCAAGCGTCGCCACAACGACCGGTCCTGTGCGTCAAAACACTTATCACCTGTCAATTTATTAACATCAATTAAATATTTTTTCATATGAAATAACTGATTGCACATGAAATTAACCTGAGGCCAATGAAAAAACCAGGTTCAATATCATTTGATGACTTGCCTAGACATGCCGAATGAGCGAAGCGAAGCGAGTGAATAGGGAACATGCAATATTTCCATTTTTGCTTTAATTTTAAAGAACTCCATCTAGAATAGACCACCACATAAATAAGATATGAAAACGCTTCAATTTATTGCCAAAATTTCGTTTTTCGAAAAAGGACGATGACGTCACTCCTGTCTGCCACTGGTCCTAACTGTCCTAACTTAAAGACATAAGGTGGCCTTTTCGTTGTCATAACAGCAGTGACGTCAATAAACGCTGATTGCTGTTTTTAAATACGTTCCGTTTCATGTTACTTCAATTCATTTATTTTTGTAAAAACCGACACTAACTAAAATAAAAACGTTGCTATGGCCTTTATTTTATACGTTTTATCATTATTCAATTCAATTCAATTCGTTTATTAATTCAGACTAATAATGTCCATAATTGTTAGTAACAGAGGTCTTAAAACTATGTTAGTCAATATTAAAAAATCAAATAAAACAAATCAATCAATAAAATTAAATTCAAAATAAAATCAATAATGTCCAAAATAAAAATGTCAAAAAGTAAAAAATACATTCAAATAATAAATGTCAACAAATAAAATAATCATTAAACATACATACATTGTCATCTCGTCACATGAAGCTGCATAAATCTCCCCAGCACTGCAGACTCTGGCCTCTCAGAAATCATCCTTAGGATTCCGTTGGCGCTCCCCCGAATCCGACGCATCAGAGAAGCTGTTCTCTTTCGCAAAACGGCATAAAAGTCATCGACTCTTGCGTCAACAACAACAACATTCTCATAAATTCTGTATTTGCATTTTCCCTTTTTACCTCACGTCATGCCATTTATGTTAGGTTCCTTTAAACCCGGTTAGATCCATCGTCGAGGTTCATAAAAAGCTCAGCTTTTCAATTAATAGCGATGGCGTCACGAAATATAAATGTTGCTAAAATAGTCATCTTTTGTCATTCAAATATTTTTAGCAGCACCTGCCACTTCAATTTGGAAAAGTGTGTTTGTTTTTTTATTCAGACGCTTATTGGTTCTTTGCAAATGGCGGCTATTTAAACTATTACGGATTGTTAGGTAAGACAGTATTGTTATTTTAACACAGATTTTAGTTCGTTTGTGGACGATATTGAAATGTTGTTGTTATTTAGTTTTTAGTGAGTATTATGTCCAGATACACTTTCACACACTGTTTGCACTGTTTTCTTTACTTTAGTCACTAAATAGTTCAATATTATATTTTTAAGACATTTAATACGAGAGAACGATGTTTGCGTGACGACTACCGCCATCTATCCAAAATCACTGTCAGATAGCAAATGTTATATGCTGCCGAGTTATATCTAAAATGCCGTTATCCGAAATCTCGTCGATTTTGAACTGTTGATGATATATCAATGAGAAAAAAATATAGATCGATCAGCTTTTGCCAATTTCGAAAGCTATTCAAGGTATTTCAATTCATTTCATTTTATTCAAGGTAAAGTTTGAAAAACTTGTTTTTGTAATTTTCCCTTGTTAATCTGTTGACTGGGAGAAAATATACTGTAACGGACGGACAGACACCCGAGTGATCCATTTCTTACAGATGTTCGGAACCCTAAAAACTAGTTATAAGAAAAACTATAAGTTTTAGGAATACATCAAAAATTTAATGAATAAATAAGGAAAACTAACGGTGTTTAATCACTAAGAATATCAGCGGTCCAGCGAACACAAGCGGTAGGTCACAAAAGAGGGTTCGGAGTCCGTAGGGCAGATGCAAAGGTCAAATGGAAGAAAGAACACAGCAACACAAAACTCAAATGCACAACGAAATTACTAGCAACAGACTACGATGGTGTCGGAAAGCCGTCTGCCCCGAGTAGGAGTGGACGAAACAAATCGTATTTTGATTTAATACCTATGTATCGGCACAAATAAAAAAATACAATGATGTATGTAAATCGAAAAAAACCGAAACCTTAAAATCAAAAAAAAACCAACAACATATTGAAGTATATAACAAAAAAAAAAAACCAAACAACCAACAAACCCAAAGGTTGACTGATAGAGAATTACAGTAGAATAGCAAATCAGTACTAGGAATATTAAACTGGAATCAAGATTCAATATTAATACCTAATTTAGGTACCTATTAATTTTACGTTTTTTTTTTGTAATTTAAGAATCGAGTAAGGTTAGATGTACCGAATTTAATGGTTTCAGTGAATTGAATGTGAATAATTTGAACTTAAATGGAACAATTCGATTTTGATTAAAATAACAATAATTAATAGGTGTAAACGCAACGGTAATGATGCTATCTCTACTGTCTTCGACGTCACGGCGGAGAGCCGCGCGCGCGCGGGATTACGGAGGGCAACTCAGTCTCGCGTTTGTGGGGTATCTACGCACATTTCAAGTGGACGCGCTGAGCCGCTGACTAAAGTCGCTGTGTGTGACAACACAAGCTTCAAAGTCAAGTCTAGTATTAGGTATAGTATCTGTGGCCTAGCTAGCAGTAGCAGTAGAACCCGTAGTGGGGTCTCCGTCTAGGCTGAACGAACAATATGGCGAACCAAATTTAAAAACTCCGACCCGACTTGGTGCCGGTAAATCCACCTCCGTAACATTGTAGGGATGTTACCTACTTACCTACATACTGTTGCAGTGATAGATTAAGGAACAAAAATATTCGTATTTACAACGTGTAACAGAATAAACGCAATACCTACCTCTTAAGGGGTCATTGTACTCATCATTATGAACAACTTTTACTATGGGACCAATCCCGAAATCGTGAAAAAAAAATCTGCTGTTCAGTACACTTTGTCTAGTTATGTGCACAGAACAGTACGGGGGCCGCGAATTTTTTTTTTTCGCAATTTCAGTGTAAGAACCGTAATAGGTAGACAGTTGAAATATTCACAGAATGTGTATTTCTATTGCCGCTATACAAAAAACTAAAGGGAGCTCCCATCCAAGAAACGTGTATTGTTTCTGGTTCGGAACCCTTCGTGTGAGAGTCCGACTCGCACTTGACCGGTTTTATCGGCACTTTACAGAGTTTTATCTAATTCTATCCAATCTATTTGGTTTGAATAATAAAAGTAACTTGTCAAATTATAAACGATGTTTTCACTATTTTGAGTAAGTATTCGAGTCATTTTAAATATTTGTTGAAATCTCTACATTTCTCTCGTAACGACGTCAGCTTCAAGGTCAAGTGGACAAACGACAAACAATACAGTACAATGCGCTTTTAATGCCATCTATTAGTTGGAATCGAGGAAATGGCGCTAGAAAGTTGTCACTGCTAACACCATCTAGCGGGCGGGGACCCAAAAAAAACTAATTCGCGTGAATTATTTACTTAAGCGGTCGCGTTTCTTTGTATGAGATGAGGCATCTGTACGTTAGTATTATATTATCTGTGCCCAACTATATATCTGTGCGTAACTATAATCGAGTAGCTTGATAAACAAGTTTTCTAATAAGCACATTAGCGTTTAAATATCTTCAGAATATTGTATCACTTTTGATCGTGTTCTTTATTATCATAGCAAATTACCACTAGTGCTACCTTGTTAAATTCACTCAAAGTACAAATGAATAGGTCTGACTTGTGGTATATGTTATTTAGAGTGCGAAGGGCGCGCGTCAGAGGCGACTCCTTGAGCAGGTTTGTTCTCGCCCTTGGCACCTTCAACAGTGGTGGCCGAAGTCGGCGCCAAACGTATGTGTCCACACATAGCCACAACAACTCCAACAAAGCTGCATTATAAAGCTTCCCTCGCAGTACTTTAAAAATGTAAAGTATAAGAGCAAGTTCCCTTCTAACCCTAAGTTCATTATATCCCACCATGCCTAAAATAAGCAAGGTGGGATACATTAGAGGAAAGAAAGGGTAAACACCATAAAGTTTCATATAAAGATATCTAATAAATTTGTTCTGTACTCGCTCCAACATAATACTATATTTAGTTTCATGCGGAGACCAGATGACCGCGTTCCATTCCAACTGGCTTCTTACTAGGGCATTATAAAGCGCAATGATTGCCTTAATCTTGGAAAAGTAGAAAGTAAAGAATAAAAATTTATTTTGCAAGAAAAGTTATTTATAGCGTCTTCCTCTCTCTTAATTATTTAAAGTTTTGCTGTGCCCGACAGGGTCCATAATTTGTTTCTATTTATTCCTTTTACCACCAGTATGTGTACATTATGGAGCAATAAACGATTTGAGATTTGAAAGTCTTTAGCCCTGCGTAGCACAAAACCTAAACTTCGTTAGGCTTTTTTACATATTTTAACAAAATGGTCCTTCAATGTCAATTCGACATTAACCGTCAGTCTTAGGTCTTTAACTTTAGACACACGGTCCAAGGGGCAAATCAAACACCTAATACATTTGTTTGGTAACTCGACGAAACGTACTGAACAATGGATTTTTTTTCGCGATAATGATGAGTTGTTTAATTACCTTTTCAAGTTTTGCGTTATATCTGTTACCCAGTATAAATGTATATCCGGGGTTGCGGAATTTGTTCGAAAGAGTCACCGCGGCCCTGGAACGCAAAGGGCACTAGGAGGAACACGGATGGGTTTTAGTCAGTAAGAGTCTGACACTCCCTTCTGCTTTACCCAGAGCGGGAGGAGTCATTTGATGAAAAAATGTATAAATTTATATACCTATTTAGTTTTCTTTCTAAATTCCACAAATAAATATAAGGTAAAATAACCACATAGGTTAATTAAAACGAGTAATTACAAAATATTAAATGCATTTAATAACTAAATATTGAAAAAGGTGATAAACAGATTAATTCAGATTGCCAATGTTCAGTTGAAGATTGTTTGGAACGCCTGCTCCAAGTCCTGGATGAGATCCTCAGCGTCTTCCAAGCCGATGGAGAGTCTGACGAGAGAGTCTGTGATGCCGAGCGCAATTCGTTGATCCTCGGGAACCGACGCGTGTGTCATCACCGAACTAGAAATAAATTACAGATTAATTACAAGTATTTACTGAGTCTGAGTATACAGGATAATTGTAATTAAGTGTGTTCCTTCAAATGGAATGTTCTAGAGCAAAATTAATGACACAATATCAAGATAATTTCACACATTACCTTCTTGGTGACCAAATTGAGTTCTTTTTTTTTTGTTGTAATTGAACGTTTGAACAAGAGACATTTCAAGAAGTTTTTTTTTTTGATAACTTTTTTTCGAGAGATTTAGTCGTTTATGCTTTCAGAAAGGTATCAGTTTACTCCCAAGAGTAGAGGAGATATTTTCTCACCCTTATTCATTTTGGTCGTACTCGTGAAGCATACAATTTCCAAAAAAAACTTGCTTTCGACTCCAACTCCCCGGAGTCAAAATCCCATTTGAGAGCACGCACACTATTACCAATCACCCTGTAGTTTCAAGACTCCCACAGACAAGCGGTTTCATAAAAAAATATTCTAAAACGATTACAACAGACAGCAATTTCTATTAAAAGGATCGTCGCGTTGGAGAGTCTCACGTGCGTCTCCTGTTTGCGGGAGTCTTTAAACAGCAGCACACAAACACACACAGCACAGCAGCTTTTAGCGTTAAATGTGACCTATGTGTGCTCTAATTGAGAATTTGTGTGAAATTAGCTCGATAATGCGACATTTAAGGACATATTTTACACACGAAATGCTTAGTTCGTTTATAGATACTCTTAGCATAGGTATTGTGCGAAGAAATTTTGAAAAAAAATACAAAATGGTGAACCTGGAAAAGGTCAGCATCCATACAAAAAGTTCTATGTTTAAAATGCTTTGTTTAGGGCTTAAGCTACCATCGGGTACTATTAATCTGATTATTTCAATGAAACTTCAGAATTTTGGCTATATCCGATTACAAGAAAGAATTAAAACCGCCTCTTAAAGAATATACACAGCACAAACATAATTTTTACTCTCCTCGAACAGGGTTCTTGTTTATTTTTCGATATGGGCAAAAGTTGTACCTTAAGACAGCTTATCTAAGGGCACCCCATATTCTAAGAAAGTAACACATACAACACACAACAAAATCTGCGTGCAAACTGCAAATGCCGGCTAGACAGAATGATGACAACAAGATTCCCTTACGGGTGCGTGCAAATTAATTTTGATCGCATTCATTTTTCTTAGAATAGAGAACCACAGGTATAGCTGTCCGCACAACACTTTCCCCATGTAATCAATAATGACTTAGTTTGGTCACGATCTTAGGTAATACTTCTGCCGGTCTATTGTGTCAACACCTCACCGCGTAAACTTAAGTGGAGTGAGCATGAAGTGAACTGTCATTCGATCCTTATTTGTTTGGATTGACAGCTAACTTCGTATTCACTTCACCTAAGGCTAAGGTGGATACAGACATTGCGAGGCATGCGCCGCGCACGCCTCGTAACGCACACATTTCGATGTAAATTTGCCTGGGTAGCCATGTCTCACCACGAATATGAACGTCCACACATTGCAAGGCATGCGATGGTCGCCCGTGCGCTGCGCATGCCTAGCAATATCTGTATCCGCCTTTACAAAATGAGCTGTTTACAGCCGGTCAATTCTGTAAATATGTTGAAGTGAAGGCTAAGGTGAAGTGATCACGAAGTGAGCTGTCAATCCATGTAATCAAGATGGAATGATAGCTCACTTCGTGGTTATTTCACCCAAGCCTTCACTTCGACATGTTTACAGAATCACACTGCTGAATAGTAGGAGTTAATTCAGAATGCCTAATTAAGAGCTCTTCATGTATTTCATACAAACTTTCAAGTGCTTATTCTTGGAAATCAATGAACTGATTTTAATGAAACTTGGTAAGCAACTCAGGAAAAATTAAAAACTTCTCCGACAAAGAGTTCAGAGAGAAAGTGAGAGCAATTTTAAGAACTTTTTTTTTGCAAATTTCAAAGTAACTCTTTTCGTCTGAATTATTTTTCAAAATAGATCTGAACTACTATTTTAGACCAGAGTACCAATTCTACTATTTCATAAGCGACGTTTGTATCCGCATGTCAGTCGCATCTGTCAAAAGAGACTCAATTTCCATACATTTTTATCAAATGAGGGATACCGTTTTTGTACTTACCAGTTGGTGCCACTGTCGAGTAAGGTTCTTAATCATAGCATTAAAGTTGTTATTACGTGCATGTGAACAAAGTTAGAAGGAGAATAAAAAAATAAAAATCAAAACAAATAAGTAAATAAAGTCGTGTCAATAGCCAACCAACAGTGAAATTTGACATTTAAAACCTCACGCTACAGTAGCGCCTCTAGCGGTGAATTGAAACGCGATCGCCATTGCGACTGACATGCAAAGCGAATGTTGCTTAAAATAAGAAGTATTGGCACTCTAGGGGTCTTACGTTTGCTTATATAATAGTCTGTCGATTTATTTCCAAGAATAATAGCTTGAAAGTTTTTATGAAAAGCGCCCACACTGCCTTTATTAAGGGCCACAAATTACTAAATGCGTTTTTCGCTAAACGAATTGAAATCATCATTCTATCTCTGTCAGTTGCTTGAAGATGACAGGAATAGAATGATGTTTTAAATTTGTTTAGCATAGATTTAAAAAGTAAAAGACAGGGCCGTCCGAATGTTTTCTAATAAGCATTTATGGTGTCAAAGAAACGATCAGCCCTCCCTGTCCTTACTTTGTAAGTCTGCGTTTAGTAATTTTAACAAAGGCGGATTTTGAAGTATTACTCACGGTATTTGTGCCAGACTTTCGAACCCGCCCAAACTCTCAGCCAAGATGAATACTTGCAGTGAACCCAAGAGTCCCCTCGACTCCTTCAGCCCACCCGTATGTTTGAAACTGAACACGCCTGAATGACCATACGACTGTTTCTTGGAGATTGCATATTGCTTGTGAGACGGGAGTTCTAAAAGATAGAAATACGTTTAAATACTTACAAACATCACCTCGACTTCTTGGGGCTATTCTAAATCGATTGTACGGCAATCTGCCACCGGTACATGGTGGACATACCACCTTTACACACGAAATGTTTTCGGAATACATTCATTTTACGCACAGGTAAGGGTGCTAGTGCGGCTGGCAAGAATTGTGAACTGTGGAAGAAAACTCACTCTGCCCCTCCATACTTCATGACTCCGGCAGAACTTTTGGTTCCGGGACACGAACTAATGTGGCCTGAATTTTTTTTTGTCAAATGGCAGTGCCAGTGTGGATCCTCTTCGCAGGCCCCTTAAAAAAACTAATGGGCATATCCATTAGTTTTTTTTAAGGATGGGAAATCATCAAATGACTTCTTCCACTCTGTGTGGAGCGGAAGGGAGTGCCAGACTCTTACTGACTAAAACCCATCCATGTTCCTCCTAATGCCCTTTGCGTTCCAGGGCCGCAGTGACTGTTTCGAACATATTCCGCAACCCTGGCAGGAGGATACTACTTTCTGCTTTTCATGCCCAACCACCCGAACGTTCCAGAACCTGTACGTGGTTAACGACACAACGATCCAATCGGCCACATACTGGTCAGACAAAATTTGAAACTTTGAGTCAATCAACACTACAAAAAGAAGATGTGTTCTACATTACCTGGATGCATAACTTCAACAACATTTGGGTGTTTTTCCAACCACTGCGCAATTTTTAAAGACGTCGCTCTATGCCGTTCCATACGTAAGGACAAAGTCTTAAGACTCCTGTTGACTAGGTAACAGTCGAACGGCGACGGCACGATCCCCATCGCTGAAAAAATTAGATTAATCAATATAGATAAAATTCTTCCGTTACTGATTGAGTGACTGACAGACAACGCACAGCCGAAACTGCTGGTGGCAAGAGCTGAAATTTGGCATGTCGGTTCCTTGGGGAGTGTAGGGGAGCACTAAGAGAGGAATTCCCGGAAAAGCGGAATAAGCGCGTACGAAGTTGCGGGCAAAAGCTATAATTAGCTTTTGCCCGCGCCTTCGTACGCGCTTATTCCGACCCTAATGGGTTCCGTACCTTAAAAGGTAAAAAAGGTACCCTTATAAAATCACTCTCTTGTCCGTCTGTCTGTCTGTCCGTGTGTCACCACCAATTTTCTCAGGAATGAGTGGATCTAGCTAGTTGAAATTTATGTCAGATACTGAGGTCTATAGTCTCTATTAGGTGTATAAAAATCAAGGTCCTGAGTCAACACGATAAAAGGATATGGGCAAATTTAGATTTTCGCAAAAACTCCGATTACGAAATCTTATCTGAGTGGTTTATACTTACTTTTTTATCTTACAACAATCTACAGAATTGGCCTGTAAAGATTGGACATTCAGACCAGGGACTGTGTGTCGTGACCGTGACCATGAATTAATTGGTTATTAATGAACGTATCAGACTGTCACTCCTGTTAGGGAATTACATCAATTAATCGACCCAGCTTGAGTAGCAGTATTTTACATGAAGCGGCTGACTACCTGACTTCTACAACCCAGTGAATACAATAGTTTTATGCTGGAGCCGATGGATGCGAGACGCACAGGACCGGTCGTTGTGGCGACGCTTAGGGGAGGCCTATGTTCAGCAGTGGACGTCTTTCGGCTGATATGATGATGATGCTGGAGCCACAAGTTTGGTACTTGCCGCAGTTGCCGCAAACTTCAAACATCCACAAAGGTTTGTGGGGTATCAAATCCACAAGCTTGCGCGAGCGTCTAATGTTTTGGACAGGCAAGCATCGGACATCGGGCTAGTGTCGATTATAAAGTTCGGATTTACGTTTTTTTATTAAACAAATAAAAGAAAAACGAGCCAAAAACCGACACTCAATCGGATCAGCTACAAGCGTTTGCAAACCTACGCAAACCAAGTCAAACGTGACAAGTGATGATTTGTAGGGGTTTGGCAAGCGTGCAGCTCCGGCTCTAGGTTGGATTTGGACTTCATCATTGCACTTCATTTGGTTGTCCACCTTTCGCATCTACCCTGTCGTTAGTCAACTTAGCTACCGTACTCCTACCGTATTCCTTCATGCACTTCAGGACTCATCGGTGCAACGGTATGTGTTTCGGAAACGACATGGCTAGTGCCACAGATTATCTATGCATTCTACTTGCCAACCCGTGTTGCACTTATGCATTATGTACCTACGAACTTGTGATAAAAGGCACATTATCATATTCCGATCTGTATTCACAACTCGAGAAGGTTTTCCCAGAAAAATAAAACGATAACATGTTTATCCGTTAGTGATAAGTTACTACGAAGGATGACTTTAGGAAAATTTTGAGTTATTCTTCCCTTGGTACTAATGTAATATTTTTTTTTTTCAATATTTGGGCGTCGAGAAATATACCTCTATGTATGGCGTGATCCCGCTCTATTTTCCCGCATATTGTTATGGTTAGAAATTATAAAATTTGGGTAATCCGCTCTTAGTGCTTCCCCAACGGAGTGCAGAGAAGTTACGTGCCAAATGTCAGCTTTCTACGACCAGTAGTTTCGGCTGTGCGTTGTCTGTCAGTCACTCAGTCAGTAACGGAGGAGTTCTATATATTAGGATATATTAGCTGTGTTTTCCTAAAATAAATTAAATACATAAACTTACCAGTCTGTAAAAACTTAAGCCTTTTCGCCAGATCTTCGCTGTTAGTTACCGCGGCACCCATAACGACATCAGAGTGCCCGTTCATGTATTTAGTCATCGAGTACATAGTTATATCCGCGCCGAAGTCCAGGGGCTTTTGTAAGTAGCAGGTCAGGAATGTGTTGTCGACTACCACGAGGATATCTTTGTTGCGATTCTTGGCTACTTTTACCACTTCGGCAATATCGACCACTTTCAGGTTTGGATTCGTTGGTGTCTCCATCCAAACCATCTGAAATTAAACGTGTTTGAGTGAATGTTTCCAATTATTTCGGTGCAGAATTTGTTACTGTATGGCTTTCTTCTTCACCTCTTCTTCACTTGCTAATAAAATGGAATATTTTGTCGGCTTATTTATCGAAATTGGATTAGTAATTTTGGAGCAACAAACGGAAATCCATAATTAAATAAAAACATACAGCACGTTGACTGAAAAAATCCTTTTAATTTTTCTCACTCTGAGGTGCATACAAAACATTTTTTTTTCTTCATTATTCGGTACTAGTACAGCGTTATTCAAAGGTATTGTCAATTTAATACGGAATGGATTAAATACGAACACACTTGTAAAAAATATTGTTTTAAATCAATGAATAAAATCATTATACGATACGAAAGTAACAATATTTTGATTTGAAATAAATCATCTATTTATCATTATTATTTCTAATAACGATAAAATTTTACTAAGGTCTTACCTTAGTGTTTTTTTGAATCGCCTTTTCTAAATTATCCGGTTTTGTCAGATCAGTGAATGTTACATCGATTCCCAGCCTTGTTAAAACCTGCCTGAAATTCAAATTATTGGTTTAAATTCCTATCCCACTATGTATTTCAATTCTATGTCAGGATTCTCGTACTTTTTAAGACACTTGTATAGAAGACAAACTTCATTATCAAATTCGTCTCATTATCTCGCTATTATCTTATAATAGGCGATATTTTGGACAGCTATCAATCAATCAGGATTGATTCAAGGTGGACCAATTATATCTGGTGAAGGTCGCGGGAATCCGCTGAAAACAAGAAGCAAGATGGCGACGGAACAAAGAAGAGGATTGTGCCGAGAACAATGCTGACTGGTTGAACTTAGAAGGGTCTATGACCAACATTGTCTAACCTACTTGACTATTAGCGAAAAATCGTCAAGTGGGTAAGATAATGTTGGTCACAGACTGTACACCTACGCTGTCTTATTTATTTATTTTATTTTATTTCTTAAGAAAACTTACAGCTAGGATACAGATAGTGAAAGATGGCCAATTAAAAGTTTTCACTGACAATATTAGAGTAGCAAAAGAAACAATAAACAGGCAAGAGAAAGTAAGAAATAGTTAGCACTCGGAGATAAAATTAAAAAGAATTTAGTGACCTTCAAAGACGTTATTATACAGTATTTTTTTAGTTTCGGAACACTGCCAGAGAACAATTCAAGATCATCAATACTCTGACAAATCGAGGTGTATGCTTTGTTGTTGTTTGTCTTATTTCTGTAACCAGCTTGCCCGCGACATTGTACGCGCATATCCCAATTTTTCCCGTTCCCGTATGGCCTATAGCCTTCCTCATGAATGTGACTATCATATATAAAACCAATTTTCCAAATCCGACTGGAAGTTCCAAAGATTAGCGCGTTCCAACAAACAAACGTGAAATATACATAGTATAGTATACCCTGCTGGGACAAAGGCCTCGATGTGAGAGGGAGAAGGATGAGCCCAGTGCAGGTTGATGGATGAAAGACATGGGAGTGGTTGAATTTAGATCCTAGGATAAGCCAGCTTCCTCACGATGTTTTCCTTTACATGAATACTTGCTAATAAAAGCAACTTCTTGTCTTTGACACCCTCCAGTTTGGATTTTATACATTAGGCACAGTCAACAAATCTATTCGGTATACAGGCATAAATATTATTTATTTCACAGCACTGCCAAATTTTATTTCTAATGTGTGCATTATATTTTTTAAACTTTGACATACTTACGAGTGTGTTGTACACTAATTGTCTACTCAGCACACTCACAACATTGTTTTAAAGTAGTTGCAATTTAGCTGTAGTGCTATTCTGTAACAACATTTTCGAGTCTTGACAGCGGAATCCGAGGTGAGTATAAACCTAAGACCTTTATGTTGTGTAATAAAGTTCACTTTGTGAGCTTTGTCACTCAGGTGAAGCTCGATATCGAAATGGTTACTTACAGAATAGACTAGCTGCCTGCATATCGAATAGCTTTGTTGACTGTACATACAATATTTTTCTATCACATTCTTACCTCAAAAGTCGATCAGTGCCACCATATACATCATCCATGGACACGATATGGTCGCCTTTGTTCAATAGGGAAGCAATGGTGGTCGTAGCTCCAAGACCAGAAGCGAAGGCATAGGCATATTTAGCGCCTTCCAACGCGGCCAGGCATTCTTCCAGGGTATACCTCGTTGGGTTTCCTGATCGAGCGTATTTGTAACCCTGCAAGTTAATTTGTGTCGTTAGATTTTTTTCTCTATTTCATTTGCTCAGTCGTATCATGTGAGACTGGGTTTTTTCTATCAGTAGATTATGTGTTTGGTGCGCGACTGATGGCAATGGACTCGCCATGGGATTTTTTTTCAAATGGGACAAGCCCGCCACATATTCCCAACCACTGCAACTCCTGAAAGCCAGAATCAACAGTGACGGCCACCAGAAAAACGCGGATCAATGAAGCCCGACGAGTCCCGGAGAAACGATTCAACTGTTTTATATCCCGCAATAAAATTAATCAGGAAAGTACAGCGGAGGAGTAGGAAAAATCTCGCTATGAGATGCATGGGATTATAACATGACTGGCAAAATTTGGGGTTTAACAATGGGACTTCTTTTCCTAAATATGTACTTAATACCACCAGAGACCTGATTATTACGTACGATTACGATTAATTACGAAGAAAACTATAACAGATGGCCTAGCACAAATTTTTTGAACAATATCGTGTGACATATTAAATGAAAGGGCTTACTGTGAGGGTTTTAATTACATTTTTTTTCATAATTTTAAAATAAATGGTTTTGAAGTTATTCAAGGAATTAGACGAAAAATGACTATTCCCCCCCCCCCCATTGCATCCGAAACTACAGAGCCTAAAATTTTGAAAAAAAATGGAGGCAATAGATCTTTACCTATAGATTACAGGAAAACGTATAAGAAGTCTATAGTGTTAAATTAACATATTTAAAAAAAAATGAAATTCGTTCGGAACCCTTTGCACGAGTCCGACTCGCACTTGGGCAGTTTACGTCAAAACATTCGTACTAGGCCCTCGGACTACACTGAATTGCATCAATTACTGAGCGTCTGCTAAACAATTGCCTCGGCCATATTGTAATTGTGTTCAGAGTTTGTTACTTCACTATAAAAATTGGAAACTATAGAGGCGTGTACCAGTGGATATTATGGCACTTACATCAGCTGTTAGACGTGATTATGCTCTTATCTAACCTTCAGTGAACCACTTCAGATAAAATCAGATAATTCAAATAGGTACTCTTATGAATATTATTTTTTTTCGAAGTGAATCGCAAATTGTAATCATTAGAAGGAATAAAGGGAACACCTACGGCTAGTGATAATAACTAATTATAATAAAAATCAATGTTTTTCAATAATATTGGTCTCCCATAGACCTTTCATAGTTGTAAGAAACCAGTCAACCTTAGCCAGTCGATCCATAGTCCACGTAGTAGTAACTTCGTTGTTTCGATATCCTGAAATAGTTCTGTACCAACGAAGGATTGTCCTTGGGTATACTTTCTTATAGCATACAGGAATTATCGTCGATTAGTGCTCCATTCCATTAGAAAAGACTAAAGAGGTCTCTGCGAGTTGGTTTCGGCCCCTCGTACTAGTACGAAAATTCCGGAAGCATAGAGTCTCGAGATTAACAAAACATACTAAGAATAAAGTTACAACTTGATTCTTAGTATGTTTTTTTAATCTAAGGGTACTTGGGGCACCCCAACAAGTGGGCCATATTTTGGACAGACCAAATGTGAGTGCGGTGCCCCCGCACTCACATTTGGTGTCTAGCGGATCAGTGAAACCCCATTTTGCCAAGTTGTATTTGCCCTTATACCTGCACCTTTTGAGGATCTAATGAATGCCGCAATAAGCGTGGCACAATAGTAGATTATGCACCGAGGGAATAAAGCAGTGTCTTATGTTACGGACGTCATATTGAATCAAGAACCAAATGAAGGATTCGAAAGTTAACTCCCGAGCAAAGTTTATTTAGAGTTTAACTCCCTCGTTTCGCTCGCGAGTTAAACTCTGAAAGATCTTGAATGCAGCCAGGGATTCAAGCTAGCCCAAGACAAAGACACCTTTATTCCTGAAGAGCATACTCTACTTTTCACATCTACTGCGAGAAAATTGTTCGCAAGTCATGAAGAGAGGTGACTGGCCGCGAGCGGTTCCCGTGGGCCTCCAAGTTGAATTCCAAATTCAAATCACATTATTGACCTCCGTGCAATAATACTGTACTGAATTTCATTATAACCCAAAAATGACTTACTTTAGGTTGAATTTGCATGACATATACTTTGATGTTTTCAAGCAGGTGGTGTGAAAAATGTTTAAGTATCACTATCGGCTCTAAAAGAAGAAGAATAATAAAGCTATAAGAAACAGTATGGCCGTATGGTGTCGGCCGGTGCCGTAAAAGAATAATACCATCCCATCACTTCCCGTGGGTGTCGTAAGAGGCGACTAAGGGACTCGCCGGAGAATGGGCAGCAGCGTTATCTGTAAAATACAACACCAAACACTGCTATTACCAACCCGCCTTGCCCTCCCGATAACGATGCCACTGAGCCGAGGCCCGAACCCCACAGGGGGTGCCCCCAGTGAGCAGAGTTGTAGGTTTAATTAGTTTTTAGTTGCCTTGGCTGGGGGCTTTAGAATCATTCTGAGGCCACCACAGGCTAGCCCGGTTAAGTAGCAACCACCCGTCTAGAGGTGAACTACGAGTGGTCAATGTCAAAAAAAAAAAAAAATAATAATAACCAACCCGCCTGTCAAGCGTGGCGATTATGGCAACCCCCCCCCCCTTTGGGGGAGGCCTATGTCCAGCAGTGGACGTCTTCCGGCTGTTATGATGTAATGATGATCGACTCTAAATAAGAAGGATGATAAAGCTATAAGTAACAGTAATTAGCTTACACTATGTCCTTCAGCAGCCTGTCTGAACATGGTAGACAAGGTGATGGGAGGCACAACCGCGCCGGACTTCCATTTGTCAGAGCTCTGACCAGCATGTATGGCAACAGTCGCGAAGCCGGGCTTTTGCACTAGAAATCCTTTATTCTCCATCTAGTTATTAAAAATAGTCACCTATTAACAATAGTAGAACAAAATACCTATACAGGGTTATTTGTAAAACACCAACAACCTCTTAGGCAGTGAAAGTACACATGATTACAAACAACTTTTATAATCATGAGTACCTTCACTGCCTAAAAAAAAAATATCAGCTGTTTCATACAAAATGCAATATTTAGCCAATGAAAATGTATGAAGCAGCTGATATTTTTTTCGTGTTTTCAGGGTTGGTCTCAAAGTAAAAGTTGTTAATAATTATGTGTACTTTCTGCCTAAGAGGTTGTTAGTGTTTTACAAATAACCGTGTATAATGGTCGAAGAATGGAGATTACAAATATAAACGAAATTAAATTAGAAGAAAATGAAAATATAGAGTCCTTATACAGCAAAATTAAAATACCAATAATCACCAGTTTAAATTCAATTAGACAGAAACCAACACCAAAACGGGAGACCATCCCTGTTCACATAAAATGTCTAATTGCAAGAAGAAGTGAATTAACTCAGAAGAGATACTTAACAAAAGAAGAAAAAGACGAACGAACGTACCTCTACAAAAACATCTACAAATTAATGAAACAGGAACGCACAGAACACAGAATAAAAGTTGTTGAAACACACCTCGAATCAACAGGTAGTTTAAAGAAACGTCTTAAAAATCTTAATACCACCAAACGATGGATACCATATATAAAAGACGCTACTAATGACAAAAAAATATTATCAAGGTCTGATATAATAGAAACGGCAACAACATTTTATTGCAATTTATACTCAGCAAAAGATGCTACCCCGGAAATCGAAACGACCAACCAGGACTCTACTACTCTAGCTAGATTCTCTACATATGAAGTTATAAAGAAAATCGAATCTTTAAAATTCGGTAAAAGCAGCGGGCCAGATGGAATCCCAAATGAAGCACTCAAATTGGGGAAAATGATACTAGCACCCTACATAACAACCTTATTTAACAAGATCCTAGATGACAGAGCAATACCGGAAGAATGGGCGCTATCTGACTTAATTTTACTTTACAAGAAAGGAGACCCTGCCAATATTGGAAACTACCGACCAATAAGCTTACAACCAAATATGTACAAATTGTTCGCTTCATGTCTTGAGGATCGCTTAGCAATGTTCACAGAGAAATTACAACCGCCTGAACAAGCAGGTTTCAGGAAAAACTTCTCAACTACAGATCACATCCACACTTTAAATTTGATTATAGAGAAATATATGGAGCACAATAGACCACTCTACCTGGCATTTATAGACTACGCCAAAGCCTTCGACTCTATATCACATAAGAGCATGTGGAAAGCTCTACATGAGTGTGAAGTACCATCGGAGACCATAGATCTTATAAAAGACATTTACTGTAAAAGCAAAAGTCGTGTGAAGTTAGAGAGACAAGGCCCTGAAATAAACATTTGTAGAGGAGTCAGACAGGGTGACCCCCTGTCACCTAGAATTTTTATAGCTGTACTTCAAAGTATAATGAAAACTCTCAACTGGCAGAAGAAAGGAATTAATGTAAATGGGAAAGTCCTCAGTAATCTTCGATTTGCAGATGACATCATACTCTTCTCAGAAACGGCTTCTCAATTACAGAATATGATCACTGAACTTAATGACGTAAGCAATACGATCGGCCTAGAACTAAATGCTACCAAAACTAAAGTTATGACGAACCACTACACTATTCCAATAAGGGTCAGTAACAATACATTAGAATACGTTCAAAGCTATGTTTTCCTGGGACAACAAGTATCTCTCCAAGACAAGACACGAAGATGAGGTTAAAAGACGAGTTAACATAACCTGGAATAAGTTCTGGAGTAACAAAGAAACCCTAAAATCAAAACTCCCTATAAAACTTAAGAAAAAAGTAATGGACTCATGTTTACTACCCTGTCTTACGTATGGCTGCCAAACATGGATATACAATAATAACACTAAACAAAAAATACAAGTGTGCCAGAGGTCGATGGAACGGAGTATACTAAACATACAAAGAAAACACAGAAAAAGAAACACAGAAATAAGAAGAACAACAAAAATAATAGATGCTTTGGAACATTCTCAAAAATTAAAATGGAAATGGGCGGGTCATATTGCGCGTATGGACCAGCAAAAATGGACACAGAGAGTAACTACCTGGCAAGGGCCAACAGGCAAAAGGAAAAGAGGTAGACCGAGGGAAAAATGTGTCGATGAGATAATAAGAAAAGCTGGTGATAATTGGATTACAAAAGCAAAGGACAGACAGACGTGGAACAAAATGGAGGAGGCCTTTACCCGTTGAGGGGTCCATATTGAATTATTATAAGAATAAATTGAATTTAATTAACATCTAGAAATTTATAAGACAATTAATTTATTTATTTAGAAATTATTATGAGATTTATAATTATAATATGAACTGTAATATTTTGAAATTTTATGCATGCAACCGTACAACGGATACGTATACCCAAGATATATATGACAAATTTAGAAGCACGATAGCTTTATACTCTGGGATGGACCCAGCAGCTCGACCAAAGCTACCCAAACTTAAGTACACCCCTAACCTATTTCGTTTAGTAAACTTATTCAATGAGCATATACTCAACCAGTTTCTCTCTGACGACGCACATCTTTTAGACATTCATTTACTTATATATTGCACAGCGGTAGTTATATCTGAAGAGCTCAACTTTAAAATCACAGACCACACTCAAAACACAAGAAAGAGACAAAACACAGAACCAGGGTGGCAACAAAGGTTAGTTAACGATATTGAAAAGTTAAGAGCAGATTGTGGCAGACTCACACAATATATCAATGGTAGCAGATCAAATAAAGTAGTAAAGAGAGTTGAAGCTATATTTAGGAATAGTTTTACGCACACCAAACACGAAATTAGTAACAGAAAACCAGAAGAATTTTTAGATACCCTAAAACAAAAGCTAGCACTTAAAGTTCACAGACTTAGAAGATATAAAAAAGCACAACAACGCAAAAATGATAACGCTATATTCTCCACAAACGAAAAAATATTTTATAGAAACCTGAACAAACAACACACCGATACAAATGACGCGAACAGTTCTGATACACCTAACCTACCCACCAAAGAGCAACTAGAAACATATTGGTCAAGTATTTGGGAAGAGCAAATACAACACAACGACAAAGCATCTTGGATAGCGGACGAAGATGCAAAGTGGAGAGGTATTGACGAAATGAAGTTTATAGAGGTAACCGAGTCAGATATCACACACATAACAGCTAGACTACATAATTGGAAATCACCTGGTATAGATAAAATACATAATTTCTGGTATAAAAAGTTAACTTTATTACATAAATATTTAGCAAAAAATTTAACAGATATCATATCAGGACAACAACACACGCCTGACTTTATTGCAACAGGAATTACATACATGCTACCTAAAACTAAAAATTCACCTGAGCCTTCCCAATACAGACCAATAACATGCCTACCTACAATATACAAAATACTAACTTCAGCAATATCAAGAAAGATTAATTCACACATTATACACAATAATATAATAGCAGAGGAACAGAAGGGATGCAGACAGGGCCACATGGGATGCAAAGAACAGCTAATTATCGACTCCACTATACATAAAAACGCCACCACAAAAAACAAAAACCTCCATTGCACCTACATTGATTACAAAAAAGCTTTTGACAGTGTTCCTCATTCCTGGTTGATAAGAATATTAGAGATCTATAGAATAGACCCAAAAATAATTGATTTCCTGCGCCGTATTATGCTACAGTGGAAAACTACATTACAGATAAATAACAATCGCCACATCATCACAACGCGACAGATATCTATTAAAAAAGGTATCTACCAAGGTGATTCTCTGAGCCCTATGTGGTTCTGTCTCGCCCTAAATCCTTTGTCTCATTTACTTCAGAGATGTAGGGCCGGATATTGCCTTAAGCACACTACAGAGGAAACAACAATATCACATCTTATATACATGGACGACATAAAATTGTATGCAAAAACAGAAAAAGATATGAAAAAGTTAGTAGACATTACAGCAGAGTTCAGTAAGGATATTAATATGCGGTTTGGTTTAGATAAATGCAAAACACTTCACATTGTAAGAGGAAAGGTACGACCCGGAGACTATGCAGTGAACAACAACGATACTATAGCAGCAATGGAACCAACTGATTTATATAAATACTTAGGGTACGCGCAATTAAAAGGACTTGATCATGTAAAAATTAAAAATACTCTAACTACAGAATACAAGAGAAGACTTAATGCCATCTGCAAAACTCAGCTTTCTAGTAAACATCTCATTAAAGCCATAGACACCTTTGCCATCCCTATATTAACATACTCATTCGGAGTTATAAAATGGACCAAAACAGACACCGAACAATTAGAACGAACTACACGAACAACCCTTACAAAACATAATAACTTGCATCCTAAATCAGCCATAGAAAGATTAACCGTCAAACGACAACACGGAGGGAGAGGCCTTATAGACATCCAGCACCTTTGGCGGAAACAAGTTAGTAGATTAAAAACATTCTTTTACTCAAAATCTCGCACGAGTACCATACATAAAGCCATAGGAATAAACGATATCAACTACACTCCACTTAATTTAAACAGTCGAATAGAATCAGAAAGCAGTACTAGTGATGACCCGCAGATACAAAAAATTGAAGAGTGGAAGAAGAAAGTGCTTCACGGGCGGCACCCTCATGACCTAGAACTATCCCATATTAATAAATTAGCATCCAATATGTGGCTGAAAATAGGTAATTTATTCCCAGAAACTGAAGGATTTATAATAGCGATTCAAGATCAGATCATTAACACAAAAAATTACAGAAAATATATAATAAAAGACCCTACAGTAACAAACGATAAATGTCGCAAGTGTCAGATCCAACCTGAAACCATTCAGCATATAACTGGTGCCTGCACAACACTCACGCAGACCGACTACACTCATAGGCATAACCAGGTAGCAAACGTCATACATCAAAAATTAGCTCTAAAACACTCTCTCATACAAAACACTAAGACTCCTTACTACAATACTACACCACAAACCATTCTAGAAAATACTACACATAAGCTCTACTACGACCGCGCCATTCTCACCGACAGAACCATACACTATAATAGACCGGATATAACATTACAGGATAAAATAAATAAAATAACTTACTTGATAGACATCGCAATCCCCAATACACACAACATACAGAAGACTATCACTGAAAAAATAAGTAAATACTCAGAACTCAAAGATGAAGTTATGAGAATCTGGCGACAAGAAAAGGTATATGTAGTTCCAATAGTGCTTTCCACCACAGGCGTTATTCCAAATCATCTTCTCCATAGTTTAAAGTTATTAGATCTGAAAGAAACCCTCTACATAACACTACAAAAGGCTGCGATTCTGAATACATGTAGGATTGTCAGAAAATTTATGCAGATAGACGAAAACGAAGTAGGACCTCATCACACAGCAAATTAAAGATCACACGCTACATTTACTTGGCTTGTCCCGTATATGTGGTCGAAACCAGCCTAAGAGCTGAGAATAACAACATATATCCGAAAATAATAATAATAATGGTCGAAGACAATAATTACATCGAGTAGAAAGTGAGAAGCATCCCATTATACAGGGTTACTTTACAACTACAACCAGGGAGTATTTAAGTCAAGAATGAATAGGTTATTTCTAGGCAATCGTGGTCCATCTTCGACCGCATCATCGCTTACCATCAGGTGAGATAGTGATCAAACGCGTGCCTATCAATAGTAACAAAAAAAAACTGCTGGGTGTCTTTAATTTTTTACTATGGCATAAATTATAGAATAATTTATAAGTTCAGTCTAGAAGCATGTTACTAATTAACAAAATGTAGACTTAGTAGATTTTTTAACAATTTTTTGGTTGGTATCGTAAAAGTAGTAAAAATTCAAATCGGTACTTTTTTCTCGTTAACAATGACAATCCTAACTAACTGAAAATAGTTTTATGGTTGGTAGCAAATTAAAAATATTATTTGTATGTGTAATTTAAAATGTAAAACAGACCAGTATGCGCTAAAAAAGATTAAGGGAATAAAACTTCAGTATGTGTATTCGAAAAAAAATGTAAATAAAATAAACAATGATTAAAAATTAAAAATCAAAATAATTCGACAATAAATATCAGGTTAGGGGCAGAAGGAATAACCTTTAACTCTGACATCTCTCTCAGACTAAATTTTATGTTATCTTGAAAAATTTTAGTAATTTGTAATTGAAAGTAAATTTAGTTTTTTGCTTTCATGAAAAAACCAACCACTTTTTATTTTTTCAAATTCCTTGTAATAAGAATTTCAACTAAGCATGAGAGAATTAGGCTAGCGATGTAATGTTAACAAACTGATTTGTTTATGTAAACTATATTTCTTGAACTTACCTTTAAATCTCGATTTCAATATTGCGATCAAAACTGCTCAGCACTCCACCACTGGCACTTGAATTCCAATACCAAATGATACTCCTCAGATATGAAAACGTATTTATATTGCACTTCACCATCCGGCACTTTATTGATTACATCTCGTTCTTGTAACTCACTAAAATTGATAACAAATACCTATTTACAAACCCTTCTCTCAGGTTAAAAATAACGGTCAAACTATCTGTTTAATTTAACCAGTTCAATCCTGAAATTCAATTAAAAAATAATTGATTATTGGTATCTAAATAACCTCTATAAAAAGAGAGTAATTGAAAAACTTTCTTGAATTGATTTATTTAAGGTTATCAGCAGCTAACAGGACGGAAAAGGTGAACTGTCGTTATCAAGCTGTTATCTACAAATACCTATTGAAAATATATTTACAGATGAATGCCTTGAAAGGCGGACGGTGACGAAATATTTGTTTGTTGACTGTGCTATCCTATTGACGGCCGGTGCGCGTGCGCTCATATGATGCGTCTACGTCCCCCTCCCGCGCCTCTCCGCTCGCTGACGCCCAGGGCGTAGTGATGTGATGTTCCTGAAAAATTCTTGCACATATTTCTAACTGTCAATAAACTGACGCGGTTTTTTTTGTACGCGGCTGTCGATATTAATCGCGAGTTTTAGAAAAAGTCTGGTTTAGCAGAGCGTCATGTTATCTTTAGTGTCTTAACGCCCGAGTAGACTGCCCGACTTTATGTGAAATCAAAAAATAAATCTAAATGGTGATGAAACGTTTTCGTAGAATTAAAGTAATTTCGGAAAAGCTGAAAAAAACCGTTCAAGAGACAGTCGGACTCGCGTGCAAAGGGTTCCGAACGAATATCATTTTTAACATGTTATTTTAACCCTATACACTTTTAATAGGTTTTCCTGTAGTCTACCGGTAATGATTTATTATCTCCATTTTTTTCAAAACTTTGAGCGCAGTAGTTTCGAAGATAAGGGGGGAATGGTCATTTTTCGTCAAATTTCTTGAATAACTTCAAAACCATTTATTTCAAAATTATGAAATAAATATACTTAAAATCCTCACAATAAGCCCTTTCATTTGATATGTCACACGATATTGTTCAAAAAAAACTTTTTATTTTAATTTATTAAGTTTGACCTCCTGAAGTGATCCCCATACTAAAATTTAATAATTTATGTAACACGTCTGTTGTTTGGGTTACAGAAGTCCATATTTGTACCAAATTTCAACAGAATCGGTCCATTGGATCCGGATAAAACTGGCTGTGACAGACAAACAGACACCCGAGTGATCCTATAAGGATTCAGTTTCTTGTTCGGAACCCTAAAAAGAACTTCAGTAATTTACACAATGTAAAATTAGTGATACCTACTCTAAGCTATGTAATAATAATGTAATTCGTAAATGACAATTTGACAGTTCAGTAGGTCGACAATTTTCCATTCAATACAACAGAATCCCATTAAAAGGTATTGACAATTATCAATTATCTTGAAAAAAACTGTTTCCAAGGTTGCGGAATTTGTTCGCAAGAGTCACCGCGGCCCTGGAACGCAATGGGCACTAGGAGGAAAACGGATGGGTTTTAGTCAGTAAGAGTTTGACACTCGCTCCTGCTTCACCCAGAGCGGATGGAGTTATTTGCTGATTTCTCATACTAACAAAAAATTACTCTTTTTGGACAAAACGCTCCACGCTTTATTTCATCAAACTAAACGTCCGAATTATTTTGTAATTTTTAGCGCGTGCTAAAAGAGTGTTTTTAGTTTTTTAAACTATTTTTTTTTTATTACATTTTATTATATAATACGTGATTATTTTTTTCGTATCCCATTCAGCAAACCCTTTCATTTAATACCCATATCATGCCACGCCATCTTGGATGTCCGCCATGTTGAATTTAAGTCACGTGACTATTTTTTTCGTTTTCCTGACAGCAAACCCTTTCATTTGATATCCATATCATGGGGGTGGATTTCAAGCAGCCAGTCCGCCATCTTGGCGAGGCCGCCATATTGGATTTGTAATGACGTTTCTTAGCTAGTCATGTATTGTCATTAGAACTCAGAGCGTGTGCAAATTTTCATCCTAATCGAAGACCGGGAAGTGGGTCAAATTAAGATTCCAAGATTTTCTTACATACATAGTTACAAGTGAAGCTAATAAAAGCGTGTTAAAAATGGACAAGCTCTTTGGTGGTTTTTTATTTACATTATTGTACGTAGTTAAGTCATTTATAAAGAAAAATATAAAGTGAAATAAAAACGCCAGTGGAGCCATTACAAACTGTATCCCGTTCGGATGTGCAACAGAACGTATTTAAAGATTGCAATAACAGTTTTCTAGTACATTGGCTTCACCATTATGGCGGACCGTTGGTTACAGTCTGTTTTTACGAGGCTTTTTTGCAACAAGCTGTGAGGAATATTGTTTGTTTACATGGTAGATTTTTCGTAGGTATACAGGAAAATAAGTAGAAATTGTGTATGTAAAAGCGTATGTTGCAGTGTTTCTTCTCAGAATAATCAGGAAGCAAAAAATACGGACCTCATTAAGTTTAATTTGTCAAAAAAAGATCGACGTGTAAAAGAGTTATTTACAAACAATGTGCAAAAAAACATTTATCATTCATGTAACCATTTTTGGGGAAATAATATTGTTTTTCTAACTTTTGACAGCATCTTTAGCGTGAAAGTCGAAAATTACCCTGAAATACAGGAATTATTTACCGCTATCGACAAGCGTTGGACATCACTAGCGGTTTCTGTTGACTGTCATCACCCACTGTCAGTGTCACTGACCTCCACAAAAAGAATGTCCTCTACTAATATAAACACTTTTTAGGTATCTGTAAAATACGTAATACTTGAAAAACATACTTCAACCTCTTTATTATTATTTAAACAATTATTATATTTAAACACAGATAACAATGTACATAAATATAGCTAACTATTTATAGGTACTAAACCCATCGAAATTAAATATAACCCCAGGAAATCAACTATTTATTACCTTTCCACATCGCCGTCAATACGCTGTTGCCAAATGATTTAAAATAAAATTTGAACTCCTGAAACAAATTCCGGAATTTCACAGTAAACGATTTCCGGTACAACAAGTACAGAGAAGTAAATAATTCCGATTCTTTTCCTGGAATTTCCCAACCCTATTCCGAACGTAATAAGGTAAGAGTACCAAATGAGAAGCGAAAAAGCTTGTATTTTGAGCCTAATGAACACAATCGTCCTGGAGAGAGACAAGCTTTTCGAATTCCTTACGACGACAATTGTTTCTTTTACCCTACAGTCGAGACCCCCAAACGAATATAAAACCTAACTTTACACAGTCAGAGTTGATTATTCAGTAATGTAAGTTTGGAAGTTAAGACTGTTTTAATCAAGGGTCCTGAACATTTTCTTTCAGCAGTATAAGCGATCACTTTAGTAGTTAATTGAATGTGATAATAAAAACAGCTCTTTGCTTCCATTATGGTATGTCATGGGTGACGATTAATCTGAGGCCAGTTGATTGTTTCTTGGCTAATTGATTCTTATCTTCTTGTATTTATGGTTAGTTTGCTATGGAAGTACACTTTATTTGGGAACATTATGGTTAGACGTTGTTTGTGTAAGTTCAACCGTCCATCATCTGTGATTTAAACGTGAGAACTCAGGACGCGATGTTATTTGAACTTTTGACGTGATAACGTCTTATAAATCGATGAACGCCGGCTGCACGCACGAAAAGTGTCACGTTCCGCCTGAACCGAACGTGCAAGCGAGAGCGCAGAACAAGCGATAGAGAGACACGATCGGCGTAAGCGTTCGGTTTGTTTGATAAGAAGTCAATTTGTGAAGATTTTGTGAAATTTGTTAATAAAAAATTTCATCAATGTTTTCTTATCACGTTATCACGTAACATTTTCGTCCGTAAATAGACTTTACAGACAACCAATTTTTTTTCTGTTGAATATTCATTATGCTCGCGCCACACACCACCCACATCATCCCTGTTAGGTGAGATTCAGAAATCTCACCTGAAAGGGATGATTTGGGTGGCCTTTCAGAAAACGGATGATGTGAATGGCTTCAAAACACGTTAAGCTGTTGGCCCCGGCTGGCATATGTAGACCCCTTGACAGTCAGAAGTCAGTAAACCTGACACAAGTCTTGCTAAAGGTTACATTATTACCCAGTTACTAGGCTGTGAAGGCAGTATCAGCTGATTGGACTTGAAGCCGACCCCAACTTAGTTGTTCAAAGGCTAGGCAGAGACGAACTTTTGGCACAATGGTTATGACTAGAATCCTATGTATGGTAAGCTTGCTATAATGTCAATTGTTGAAAGAGTAGGCTTGTCCCCCAGAAAGTAAAACGATTTTCAGCACATTTGCCGAGCTCCAAATTACCCGCAGTCTTTTGTTTTCCACCAATAGTCTTGCGCAAGAGCAATTACATGACTTTTTACTTCGGCTATAAGCTTTCATTGTACTGAGTCGAACGATTTAGTATTTTCATCCCTTTTGTACGAATCGGGGTGAATAGGGTTGAAATGTTTTGACCGAGTGTATTAAAACATGTTTTGGACCAAATGGTGAATAGCTTCGCTTTTCTGGTATGCTTTTTTGGTATGGCGCCTAAAGTGTTTAATAAAATTCCTGATGACATAAAAAACATGACATTATATAAGTTTAAAAAAGCTCTAACTAAATTATTAATTGACAAATGTTATTATACCGTAGACGAATATCTAAACGACCAATTATTACAATGATGCATTTTTTTTTTTTTACCATTAGACAATAAGTACTGTGACTTTGTATTATTTTTGATATCATTGACATTTCTTTTTTTTCCTGTATTCAATTCAAAACTTTATTATTTACGCATGCATAATCTAATGACACCTAATGGGTCACTTAAAAATTTGTATGTCATAATTATGACAAAACATAGCGCAACCTCTATTTATGTAAACACCTATGTAAACACCTATGTAAACACCTATGTAAACACCTATGTTTAACAAATAAATGGATTGATTGATTGATTGATTGATTGATTGATTTCTTTTGTAGGTTTTAGAATTCTAGGAAAAATATTGGTAGCTGTATAGACCAAGCTGGTTGTTCTCAAAAAAGCATTACATGGTGTAATGCTTTACAGTTATGAACATAAAAATAAATGGTAATAAGTTGACTATTGTGTCGTCTCTGTAAAAGGGGCTTCATCGACGTACATTTATTATGTAAACGGTGCATTCGAATAACTAACTTCTATAAAAATATTATCAACGCCATCATTACAAAAAAATCAGGAGATAACCAGTAACAGCAACTTCAGCTTTGTTTAAACATTTGTCACATTCATTTTGTTACAATATTCATTCTGAAACTGGGTAAGGCCCACTTTCAGAATGACTTTGAGAATGCCTTACACAATAAAAAACTAGCCAAGTGAGAGTCGGACTCGCGTGCAAAGGGTTCCGAACGAATTTTTTTTTAACATATTATTTATAATAGTTTTCCTGTAATCTTTAGGTAAAGATCTATTATCTCCATTTTTTTCAAAATTTTAGGTTCAGTAGTTTCGGAGATAAGGGTGGGGGAATGGTCATTTTTCATCTAATTTCTTGAATAACTTCAAAACCATTTATTTTAAAATTATGGAAAAAATATAATTAAAACCCACACAGTAAGCCCTTTCATTTGATATGTCACACAATATTGTTCAAAAACATTTTTTGTTTCATTTTCTAGTTTGACCCCCAAAAGTGTCCCCCATCCTAAAAATTTAATAATTTACGTAACGCGTCCGTGTTTGGGTCATAGAAGTCCATACGTGTACCAAATTTCAATAGAATCGGTTCAGTGGATCCGGAGAAAACTGGCTGTGACAGACGGACAGACAGACAGACACCCGAGTGATCCTACAAGGGTTCCTTTTTTTCGGAACCCTAAAAACCTTTCGATTCACGAAAAGAGAGGAAAAGTTATTTCAACCGAATGCAGAAACAGATACTTCCACGTTTCGTCAACACCCGAACATCAAACGATTTTACACACCTACTCCCCCCCACCAGCTGTTGAAATAACACACTAGCCAAACTACACCTTCATTGCGTGGAGCTAAAGTTTATTTTTATTTGTTTATCGTTGAGATATTTGACAGATGCTCGTTCAGCGACTTTCAGCTTTTTGAGAACGTTCCCGACAAGGTTGGCGATCGACTACAGACGACACTGTGCAAGTGCAATTTGTACACAAAACGACTCCGCTGTTTGCACTATGTATGTGTGCTTTCAAGTAAATGTGATCGGGCTCTTGTGTACCGTCAAAGCATTCAGCATTCGGGCAGTTAGTCTAAATGGGAATAGTGTGAAGAAGGAAAGCAATAGAAAAGTCGTTTCTGCGAAAATAGAATATCTATCTATTGAAGATAATTGTAATTGAGTTTTTTAGTTAATTATTCGACGCTTTTTGTAACCATTGGCAATGTTGCCAGTGTTCTGGCCACTTTTTTCATTGACAATGATGTTTGTGTTATTTAATACAAAAGAAGTAGTTTAATGCTAGTTTTTTTTGTGTTTTTAGGGTTCCGTGCTTCAAAAGGTATAAACGGAACCCTTATAGGATCACTTTGCTTTCCGTCCGTCTGTCTGTCAAGACCGTTTATCTCGGGAAAGCGCGGAGGTATCGAGTCGAAATTAAAACCATATACTCAGGTCTATAGCTCCTTGCAGCTATAAAATCAAGCTTCTAAGTTAACGTAAAAAAAGATACGGTCGTTTATACCGCAAAAAACGTATATTTCGACACTCTCAAGGGAATCAAAATGTATATTGTATTTCCCGTTTTATACTACAAGCATAGGGAAAAGTCTGAAAACTATACGTTTGTAATGAAATCATAAAAAATATAGTATTTATTTAAAGTAATTTGTAGCTACAAACTTGAACGGAACCCTCGGTGGGCGAGTACGACTCGCACTTTGCCGGTTTTTTTTACTATTGATAGGCACACGTTTGACCACTATCTCACCTGATGGTAAGCGATGATGTGGTCGAAGATGGAACACGCTTACTTAGACGTAACCTATTCACTCTTGACTTAAAGGCTCCCACGTTGTAACTAGTAGTTGGCGTATAAAAGGGTTAATTGTTACCTATTTGCAAAATCTAATATATCAAAATCTCGTGTCACGGTGTTTGTTATCGAACTCCTCCGAAGCGGCTCGACCGATTTTCATGGAATTTTGTGTGTATATTCGGTAGGTATGAGAATAGGTGGTAGCTTTTTTTTGCAAAACGACGTTTGCCGAGTCAGTCAGTCTAAACTAATATATAAAGCTGAAGAGTTTGTTTGTTTAAGGCCAATAGGAGCGGGGCAATAATGAAAAATGTGACGCAAACGTAGTTGCGCGGGTCAGCTAGTCTATACTATAATATTATAAAGAGGAAAGATTTGTTTGTTTGTTTGTTTGAAATGAATAGGCTCCGAAACTACTGGACCGATTTGAAAAATTGTTTCAGCAATGGATAGCTACATTATCAGGGAGTAACACAGGCTATATTTTATCCCCGTACTCCCACGGGAACGGGAACTACGCGGGTGAAACCGCGTGACGTCCACTAGTATAAATATAAAATTATTGATCACAGTTTAGTACCTAGATACGCACCTAAATTAAAATGAGTCTAAAATACACCACTAACCTAACTAAACACTTGTCAACCGCAAACCGAACCACTTAATCAGTTTAATTGAATTACATTTTAATGAACATTAACATCACGCTTCATTACTAAAACCAATGTTATTCAATAATACTTGTATTTCCAATTGTTATTTTATTGTAGAATTGTTTGCATTTGGCATTTATAGTATTAGACAGGAGGTAATGGACAGGCACCCTTAAGCGGAGCTTTCTTCTCTTCCTAAGGGTGCCTGTTCATATGCACGGAGCGAGGCAGCGGACCAGAGAAACTGAGAAATATTAACCAATCATGTCAGTCAAAATGTCAGTGATTCACGTAGTGCGGAGATTTAATGCAATTCCATTGGTTGAAATTTCTTTGTTTCTGCGCTTTGCTGCCTCGCTCTGCTGTAAGGGTGCCTGTTCATCATGCCAATCTAAATAACACTGACTCACGTGGTGCGGAAGTTTTATGCAATTCCATTGGTTAAAATTTCTCCGTTTCTCCGCTCCTCTGTAATGGACAGGCAACCTAAAACCAAAAATTATTTATCTCTTCCTATTTTGTTATTTGATTTGACATAAAAATTGGCAAAGTAAACGCAATTTATATCTTTAATTACTTGTTATCAAATAAATAAAATTATTACAACGTTCTCTCCGTTCTTTTTATTCATTTCAATGTATGTACTGTCCGAAAACTATCTTATAGACGTACTACCATTGTACTTTTAATAATATCGAGTGTGTACTACATAAATACGAATAACTTTATTCCGTCAGTCACATATACGAATTAAAAAATACCAAGTTTCATAATTCCGAATGGTTCAAAATTCCTAATATAACAACTCCGATTTATCATTCAACCTATTTTTATAATTTCAATATTCGTAACATTCATAATTACTATTCTCATAATACCGAGTTTCAATAGATCGAATAACAATAAGTCCGACTTAATGATAATTTCGAAACATCAAAAACACGAATTCCGGTTATTAATCGGTACCTACTAATTAGAATTCCGAAATAAAAACGCCTTGTAAAACTGAATAGCAAACGAAATTAACACAATTGCTCGTCAGAGAGAAGTATAATACTACATGTGTTTAGTAAGAGGAAGTAGAATTAAAAAACTAATGACCGGCGGTCCCTCGCGAACTTATCGTCGCAGATGGAACACCTGTACGTCTACCATGAGTTTTATCAAACTATACTCGCTAGCGTCTGTAGTTAAAAAACTGTATGAAAACTATGAAAAAAGCAAGTTTCTAATTTATTTGTAAAAGTTGTTAACTAACCAGCAAGCAAGCTGCAAGTAAAACTTTAGTTTACAACTAAAAAAAGAAACTAGAAACTTGTTTTTTTAAAGTTTTCATACATTTTTTTAACTACAGTCGCTAGCGAGTATAGATTGATAAAACTCATGGTAGACGTACTGCTCCTCAGGTTGCGGGCCGCCACAAAGACTACGTGAAGTCAGTTTTATAGCAATTCGTTTCTTTCGCTTATTTTTGCAGCACAACATATTGACGGTTTAAGACAATTTTTAATTTTAATAAAAGACAATTTTAACTTTAAGGTCAAAAATGCTTAAAAATATTCGTTTATAGAAGATTATGCCAAGTGTATCGTCCGTTACTTCAATCAACCTTAGGTTTATTAATTGTTGAACAAACCGTAGGTGAATTCTCCTTTTTGGATTTCGTTAATTGGTTATTACAAAAATCTACGAAACGATCTTTAGGTATTTAAAACAGTAGGTCTTTTGACAGTAGTTATCTCAAAAAGAATTGGACTAACATTAGATATTATATTATGTTACCAACTGAACATTAGAACTAAATGAATCAATATCATAATTTTAGCAGTTTATTCGAAGTATTGAAAATCGGAATGTCGTTTTTCGAACCGAGAACCCATCGAGCATTTGATTCTTCGGACGTATGAAAACCGGAAAAAACAAGTCGCATTTACGACTTTCGGTATAAAAAATAACGTGATTTTTAATAATGGACATTATAATTCTTAGGGAATAAGAAATTCGGACTTTTGAACATCGAAATTCGGAAAAACGTGTTTGGGAGTATTTGGGTGTTCCTATCGAAATAATAAATTATGCATCCCTAACCGTTAAATAATTAAACAATACATTATTACACATTTACTGTTTGTGGTTGCAGCATCACGCACTGAATTTAGATCATTCTAATACCGCAACCACATAGTATGAACGCTACAGAAGGCCAACTCCATACAACGAGCAGTAGCAGACACACGCACAGGTACAAGCACAGTCTTAATGCAGTGTCCTGTTTCTTGTACCTCGGCTAATTGACAGGACTTTCTATCGGACTTTTACCGCAGATTCGTTCCCATAGCCTGTCCTGTAGAGACCGTGCTTTTACGGGCTGTTTTTTTTTAATGAAAAAAAAATTCAGCTCTCTTCTTCCAGAGATAACTGTTTATACAACGTGTAACAGAATAAACGCAATACCTATTAAGGGGTCATTGTACTAATTTTGAAGAACTTTCACGATGGGATCAACACTGGCCACACAAAAAATTCAGCTTTTCAGAACGTTTTGTCGAGTTACGCGCACATAAATATATGGGGCAGTCGATTTTTTTAGCGATTTCAGTTTGGGTTCCATAGTGAAAGTTGTACATAATGATGTGTAGCGGCATCAATGCCGCCACAAAAAAACCTCCGGAACAAATCTACATCGCAACAAAAAGAACGGCGATGCCATCTATCCAACTAGCAGCGAACAAAAATCCTGCATCGCGCAAGCAGAGTTTACCGTGCGATTTAAACATATACATCAGCCCGAATATGAACTATCGAACAGTTGCCCACACCGGACACAACAACCGCCCATTCGGAGGATCCTCCCTTTTCAATGGAGGTTCACGGGACTACTCCCTGTACCGCCTACTTCGACCCCTAAAGAGGTATTGAGTTTTTCCTGTAACACATTGTATACCACTTTAATATAGGTAGTTATTTAGGTTAGGTGAGCTAATATAAGCTAAATAGTCGATGTATGAAGTCGGGCTTCTGCTCTATTCTGTGGCATACCTTTTCAATATTGCAAATGGAAACAAATACGGTGCATACGAAACAAGCTATTCCCCATATCGATAACAGGCTCGAAACTTTTTACAAGAACAATAGGGATTTAAAACTATTGTACATTCGTGTCTGTTCCATTATGAATGGAGATACAGTGGATTTTTTTTTTGTTTTCGAGAGGATTGGAATAGGATTTTGTGATATCCATTCGTATGGTCGACATCCTGAAAAAATATTTGTTGGATTGTTCAGCTGGCAGTTTTAGGCACTTGTCTCGCGAGGAAGCGATTAGCTATCGACTATTTGCTCGCTGAGGAAAGGGACAAAATATATAGATCTCGTGTGAGTAAAAGAGACACATACATTCATAGTCGATAGCTGGCTGTTCACACTGCCGGCGAGCGGCTCTTACCACTAGTTGATTGCAGTGACAAGAGCTATCAAAGATTGTACTCGCTCAACGACACTCGGTCGGCGATGCTCGCTTGGCGGTCAGAACTCACCAAACAGCGGTAATTTCTACCTATAGTGCAGGCCGGAGCGAGTATTGCGAGTAAAAGCCCGTCGCACTAAAGCACTCGCTTAAAGCCGAACGTCAAAACTATCGAAACTTTTCACTCGCTACTCGCTGCTCGCCAACTCGTTTCGAGTTTGAAGCTTTACTCACTACTCGCTGATCGCTGGCGGTGAGACAAGTGCCTTAGTTATTTTTTTTCTTTGACTATTGGCTTATATGCGTGCATGGTTTGTGTTAACGACAATATGGGTAGAAAATAGATGCGAGTATTGCGAGTAAAAGCCCGTCGCACAAAAGCACTCGCTGAAAGCCGAGCGTCAAAACCGAAACTTTTACCTCGCTACTCGCTGCTCGCCAACTTGTTTCGAGTTCGAGGTACTTGTCTCACCGCCAGCGAGGAAGCGAGTAGCTATCGACCATTTGCTCGCTGAGGAAAGGGACAAAAGATATAGATCTCGTATGAGTAAAAGAGACACATACATTCATAGTCGATAGCTGGCTGTTCACACTGCCGTCGAGCGGCTGTTACCACTAGTTGATCGCAGCGACAAGAGCTACCAAAGATTGTACTCGCTCAGCGACACTCGCTCGGCGACGCTCGCTTGGCGGTCAGAACTCACCAAATAGCAGTAATTTTTATCTATAGTGCGGGCCGGAGCGAGTATTGCGAGTAATCGCCCGCCGCACTAAAGCACTTGCTGAAAGCCGAGCGTCAAAACTATCGAAACTTTTCACTCGCTACTCGCTTATCGGCAACTGTTTCGAGTTTGAAGCTTTACTCGGTACTCGCTGATCGCTGGCGGTGACACAAGTGCCTCAGTTAATTTTTTTCTTTAACTATCGGCTTATATGCGTGCATGAATTGTGTTTACGACAATATGGGTGGAAAAGAGATGACTAGTGAAATGAGGACAAACAGAGATTTGTGTTAAAGAAGAAGACTTTCTCCGCAGGCCCCAAATTGGGGTAACCCTATAAAATGATACTCAGAATTTGCATTAGCAACAGTAACAACTTGAACCAAAATATTGGCTTGGAGAACCATTCACGAATGGACTGGAACTACGAGTACTGCTGTGAAATTACAACTCCCAAAGGATAGGCAGACACATTCGAAATTGATGGTTAACTCCGAATATATCTCGCAGAAGAATGACCGAGGAATTTTGAAATGAGAGCTATCTAAAGAAATGGTTTTCCAACCAAATATGTCAAGGTACCATAGCTCCAGTGGTTTCAGACCTCTTGCATCCAACATGCAAACCCTTTAAAAATCGAACGCCAAATATCAAAACCGCTGCTCCATAAGAAATCAATTACTATCCAGTTTCAGGCGGTCATAACCGGTTTTAACTGGCCGAGTCCGGTTATACAATGGACCGATTAATTACGTTGGCTATGTAATTAATTTTGGCGAACGCTACTAACTTTGGCTGCGGCATCATTACCGATTGCGTTAGTGTGTCATATACAAAAATAGTCCTAAATATTGGATAAATAACAATAATTACCGAAATAACAATGATCTTAGCCGGTCAGCCATCAAAGAAAGAGCGAAAACAGTCTTTTGGCTCGCAAATTCCATAGCCGCTCTCTTTCTATAGAACACTAGTTTTCGCTCGCGACTTCGTACGTGCATATCCCTTTTTTCCCGTTCCCGTAGGAATTTCGGGAAATTCTTAGTGCTCCCCTACACTCTCCAAGGAACCCAGCTTTCTACGACCAGTAGTTTCAGCTGTGCGTTGTCTGTCAGTCACTCAATCAATCAGTAATGGAAGAATTTTATATATTAGGATAGCATTCATGAAAATAAAGGCACTGTCAAGCTGAGAGAGCAATGACAAAACTTCACCACTCAAAAAAAACTTGCGAATAAACAATAATAAAATTTCAAATCACAACATTTTGTGTATGTGAGACAAATCCGCCGTTTGATTCGGTAAACATGTCGAAGTGAAGACTTGGGTGAACTGATCACGAAGTGAGCTGTCATTCTATCTTGATTACTTGGATTGACTACTCACTACGTGATCACTTCACCCAAGTCTTCACTTCGACATGTTTACAGAATCGACCGGCAGGCTGGTCCAAAAATTAATTATAAATCGGTTCATATTTTCTATACCATTTAGTTGCTGAATGGCCCGCAGATTTTTAACTCAAAGTGAGTAAAATTTAAGAAGTCATGCTACTGAGGCCAATTTTCATATCCGTGCTAACTTCCTATAAACTATGTAAATTATGTCGCTAACTATTCCGCGAACCAATTCACCGTACTCAAATAATAATTCCACAAAATTAATATTACATTCTCATTAATGGCGAGATTTGAACGGCGTCTTATTGCCATACATTTTAATTACGCCTTAGAATTTGATATGGCAGCGACCTCAAATACTTGGTACAGTTTCCCGGCCCTCATTCCCTTTATTTGGGAAATTCTTTTAACATATTACTCAAAGTTTGAGGCTATAACTTTTACAATAATGGTCACCGTGCCTTGGGTTGGGTTTTATGATGAAGCTGTGAGATGAAAACCGATACCTATTCGACATGAGCATGAAAATCGTATGGAGCAAATGAGTATTTTGACAAAAATTCAACAACACGCAAGCAACAACAACAACAACACAACAACAAGCAACAAGCGACAAGCGACAAGCTCTTTTTGAAAAATAAGTCAAAGCCCTATATTAGGTATTGCAAGATAGGTATGCGGTACAGAGAGTAGTCTCGCGAACCTCCATTGAAAAGGGAGGATCCTCCGACGAGACGGTTGTTTTGTATGGTGGGCAACAGCATAATAGTTGATAATCGGACTGTTTTATATGTTCTAATCGCACGGAGAACTTTGGTACCACGATGCAGGATTTCGTTTGTTGTTCGCTGCTTTTTTTTTATTTGTGATGGGTTTGCTCTTGACTCTAGTCTAGGCCAGAGATGACAAAGTCTACGATGGAGCGAGCTTACCCAGAAGGAGCCTGTTCACTCTAACTTTGAAGAGATTAGGGTTGTAAGCGTTTGGAAACACAGACGCAGGCAGAGAGTTCCACTCCTTTGCTGTGCGCATTATAAAAGACGTTTGGAAACGCTTAGTGCGAATTGGTGTAATAGTAACAAGGTAGGGATGGTAACATGCAGTGCGTCTGGAGGTCCGATGGTAGAAGGGGGCCGGTGGGATGAGGTCGTGGAGTTCTCGGGCACACTCACCGAAGTACAATCTGTAGAAGACCGACAAGCAGGCAACCTGGTCTACCCTGCCTGGTCTGGTCTGGCCTGCTGTTAGGTTATAGTTGGTAACCAAACCGATGACTGGCTGAAGGGAAACCCGTCGATGTAGTAACGTATCGAGAGGCCAATGTTTACCTGCCCAGAAGTGAGCGCCTTTCGGGTCACTCCCGTTTGGTAACGCTCCATAATAATTACATATAGCAGTGTATTGCATGCACCAGGTACAGTCAGTACACTTGTCATACTGACTGTACCTGGTGCGTGCATAAATTCTAAGTAATTGAAATATTTGTTTGAAATGAAATAAGTATTATAAGATTTTTGTAGTGTATATTTACTATGTGTTATATAGAAATATATTTAATTATTTAAACTAAGCAAAGACAAATGAACAACATACGTTAGTACAATATACAATAGGCAAACTTTGTTTATTCATTCCAAATGTGTCTTATTGTGACTAGGTTTTTTTTTCTTGTAATCGTTGCTCCACTTACAATTTCTCCTTTATCGTGATTCGTAGGTGCGTTTACTTACTTATTATAAACTCAAATGCACAAACAGCGTGTCCGTCAGGATGAAAAACTTGTTTCTGGATGTCCATAGTAAAGTTTTATCCTTTTATAAAATTTTATAATTATTTACATATCGCATTATAAGTATGTACTTATGACATTAAAACGCTTGCACATACATTATTTACCCCCACGTCTTATTTCCGTAAAATAATTGCTAATAACAGTTTTGCAGGCACTTTCTAAATTAAGGTTAATTCATAACATTGTTAGCAATTATTCTGAGAAGAAAAGACGTAAATAATTGATGGACAGACGTTTTAATGGCAATTATTAATAACTTTTTATAGGAGCTTCTTAAAATTGTGTATAAAATATATGTTAAGGTAGCGAAAAGGTACTAGCATAATGTATATAATGAATAAAAATAAATAAATATTTTCATTAACAACGCGGTTAATACAACGCTAAAACTATGAGAACTTGGAAGTGGTCAGCCAACCTGACGTCAGAATGGCTGACCACTTTATTTCTTTGATATTTTTCTAAACGCAAAGGTAGCAAATATCTCATAATAGGTAGTAAATAGCAGCAAATAGGTATTAAATAGTGCACATAGTCTCATGTACATATCTCGTTTGGTCCAGTCATTCTGACGGTCACCAAACAGCCAGACGCGGTACAACTCAATTAGAACCGGCGAAATGGCGTTACCAAACGGGAGTGACCCCGTCTTTCGGCTGAACTGATGAAGATTGTGTGAAATACGTTCGCGTGCACGCAAACGTATTTCACACAATCTTCTCTCGATACGTCACTACATGGACGGGTCTCCCTTCGTGGAGTGAAGAATGAAGAAAGCAGATGAAATATTCCTTTCACGTTACATTGCATGTTACCTTTCATCAGTCTGTACGCAGCATAGACGAGGGAGTGTGGCCACGGGAGAACCCTACAGGCAAATAAAACAGTGCGTCAACCGTTTCAGTAATTAATTACTGATCTCAACATCATGAAAAGCTTCAAAAGTTGAAAGTGATCAAAAAGCTCAGAGTTACTTAATAGACAGCAATAATCAGACTTTAGTCCTTTATAATAACTTCTGAAATATTTTCAGAACTTTAGTGTTTCAAAGTTTTAGCGTTCTCAATTATAATCTCGACCACATCGTCAAGTTTCGGTCACGGCTCGTGACTTCGGCGAAGTTATCTTGAGAATGATATCTTGAACCGAATGTGTTAGTTCCTTCCTCAGAATGCTGGGATAACTTGAAACTCGCAATTTATGACTTTGAAACTTACATGTTAACAAAAATTTTTAATCTTCTATGCATTTCTTCTTTACAGGAGGTCGTGGCTAAATAATAACAGCCGCACGGGTCAATCTACAAAGTTAAGCAATGCTTGCCGAGGTCGATCCGCAGATGGGTGACCATTTGATCATGACGAGATTCGTCTGAGCCTCAGAAAGCATGTTCAGCTGTTGGTTTCGGCGTCATTTTTACCCCAATTTTGGGACAAAAAATTTATTGATTGCCCACAAATTCGATTTTTAGAATAATATCAGAAGAATGAAATCGATATTTGGAATACCTGCATTTTCCCCACATCTTGTCCGTCCCCAATAAATCCCCCATCAACTTGAGATTCCCCGCAGATTGGGGATTTCCCTACACGTTGGCAACTGGTCACTTCACAATCGAGTTAGGGCCGAATCGACCGGCTAGTGTAATAAGCGGCTCCCTAGTTAGAGGCCACGCCCGTCCTTGCCACCGAGCCTTGAATACCGTGTAGTGTAATAAGCGCTTAAGCCCGAAGTCCGTAGTTTCGGGCTTAGTTGCGAGCGTATTCTACTCCGTATCACCTACGGGCTTACGATTAGTCCCGGACCCGAACTAACAATGACTGACAAAACGATTTGACAGTAACTATCAAATCGTCTTGTCATAAATTCTTAGTGGTTAGGTGATGCGAAAACTTCTAGGCAAGCAAGCTCCATCATCGACCATATCGTCGCTTACCATCGGGTTGAGGAAGTGGTCAAACGTTAGCCTGTCTATGATTAAAAAAACTAAAAGCCAAATCCAATCTATATCTATACTTCACTACATAGTGTAAAACAAAGTCGCTTTCTCTGTCCCTATATCCCTATGTATGCTTAAATCTTTAAAACTTCGCAACGGATTTTGATGCGGTTTTTTTAATAGATAGAGTGATTGAAGAGGAAGGTTTATATGTATAATAACATCCATTAAATAGTGGAGAAATACTGTTATTTTTGAGGTTTCTAATGTGATTTCGTAAATAATTACATTTTATGACGCAGACGAAGTTGCGCGGGTCAGCTAGTACTAATATATAAAGCTGAAGAGTTTGTTTGCTTGAACGTGCTAATCTCAGGAACTACGGGTCCGATTTGTAAAATTCTTTCAGTGTTAGATAGCCCATTTATCGAGTAAGGCTATAGGCTATATATCATCACGCTAAGATCAATAGGAGCGGAGCAGATGAAGTTGCGCGGGTCATTTAGTTCATAATAAATTGGAAAAAGGTAGACATATGATGGTTTTTATAGTGCCGTACCCAACGGAACCCTATTACTAAACCTCCGCTGTCCGTCCGTCTATCTGTCTGTAAGCGGGCTATATATCAAGGACCGTTATAGGTAGACAGTTGAAATTTTCAGTGTGTATTTCTATTGCCGCTATAATAAAATACTGGCCAAGTGCGAGTCGGACTCGCGTGCAAATTTCAATTTTTTTCAACATATTTTTAACACTATAGACTTCTTATAGGTTTTCCTGTAATGTATAAGTAAAGATCTATTATCCCAATTTTTCAAAGTTTGGGCCCAGTAGTTTCGGAGATAAGCGGAGAATGGTTATTTTTCGTCTAATTTCTTGAATAACTTTACAAAAAATATACATATAAACCTCACAGTAAGCTCTTTCATTTGATATGTCACACGACATTGTTCAAAAAATTTTATGGAAATTTTCTAGTTTGACCCCCAAAAGTGACTCCCATATTAAAAATTTACTAATTTACGTAACGCTTCTGTGTTTGGGTCACAGAAGTCCATATGTGTATTAAATTGCAACAGAATCGGTCCAGTGGATCTGGAGAAAACTGGCTGTGACAAACGCACAGACAAACGACAGAATAAAAATCTAGTTAAATTAAAAAGGGATACAAGAAACGGTTTTTTTTTCGGTTTACGATACGGAACCCTTTGTGTGAGAGTTCGACACGCACTTGGCCGGTTTTTCTTATTTCACATTGAAAACGATACAATAAAAAAGATAGCCAATACCCAACTTCTAAAAAACACTATTTACTAACTTAAATCTCGTAAAAATAAGGTCCAATTTACAACAGTCTAACTACAAAGGTGTAATACCAACATAACGCTACGGTGACAACTATGATACACGGTACAACAATCACAAGAGCGCGGCTCACACTTGGCCGCTCCTGATAATACGCTCGCCCTAACCTAGGCTCACTTACAAAGGAATTCTGCGGTTGACAGATCGCGTATCTTTGTAGCCGACTTTAAAAAAGAAGGAGGTTATTGTATTCGTCGCAGTATGAACCAGGGATGTTACGGTGGTGGTTTTTTCGGAACCGAAGTCGGAGTCGAAGTTTTTAAATTTGGTTTTTCGGAGTCGGAATCGGAGTCGGAGGCGGAGTCGGAGTCGGAGTCAGAGGCGGAGTCGGAGATGGTGGCATAAGAAAGATGTGTTAAGGGCAGGCAATAAAATAAAATAGTACAAACATTAATCAGTCGGGCTCTTTAGTTTCAAGTAAAAAATAATAAACCTGTACATATAATATAGGTGTCACAAACAAAAATAATCACATTTTTATAACAGCTAGATAATTAAATCAAATTAATTGACTCCAGAAGTTGCAAATTATATTTAAAAAACCTCCGATTTAAAAGTATAAGTAAGATCAATCGGAAGTTCCGACATATCAGAGTCGGAGTCGAAGCTCCGTAACATCCCTGATATGAACATACCTGTGGTGTGTTCATGAATTGAATGAGTTTTTGACATGAAACTGCAATAGTAATTTGTAAAACAGATTGCATTGTATGCAATATAATTTCTTTCAAATGAAATGCAGTCTGCTCCATACAAAACTTATCTTTTGGAGTACAAGAGACAACTGAAATCAATTCTTTTTTTTTCATATTGTCCATTCGAACGTACCACACTATATTGATTTATTTACGAGTGTCTATAATGGTACGGCCACACTACCGTGATAGTGCAATAGTTATGGCCATAATTGAAACAACACCTAGGTGAGGCCACGATAGGTGTGGCTGCGGACTTTGTTCGAAAGAGTCACCGTGGCCCTGGAACGCAAAGGGCACTAGGAGGAACACGGATACGTTTTAGTCAGTAAGAGTCTGACACATGAAGCAGGAGGGAGCATCACCGAGAGCGGGAGGAGTCATTTGATGATTTCCCATCCTTAAAATAAAAAAGGTGTGGCCACGATGTATGGCCATAAATAACAATGTCAATCAATCTAAATATATATAACTCAAAGATGACTGACTGACTTACTGACATAGTGATCTATCAACGCACAGCCCAAACCACTGGACGGATCGGGCTGAAATTTGGCATGCAGGTAGATGTTATGACGTAGGCATCCGCTAAGAAAGGATTTTGATCAATTCTACTCCCAAAGGGATAAAATAGGGGATGAAAGTTTGTATGAAACTTTGTCAATTTTAAAATTCTTAACGCGAGCGAAGCCGCGGGCAAAAGCTAGTATGGCATAAAACGATAAGCGGTGGCGGACTTCTCTCGCACATCAAAGATGATTACAGCGGTATTTTTTGCTTAAAATAGCCATACCACAATTAGTTCAGTGTCAAAGACTACAATAGTGTACTGGCAATTCAGTGTGCGACATGAGCTTAACGGAAACGCACTTACCGAGCGACATGAAGTGGTCAAATGAAACGGTGCTTGAGTTTTTGGAAGCATTCCAATCGTCACCAAATTTATGGAATAGACACCCGACAGAAGAATCATGAGAAATGACCATTTCTATGCCTAGTTTATTGTCATAAATATCTAGGTAAACTAGTGTAACCACACCACCCCACGCGATGATTTAGGCAATAATTTAATGCCATAAACGGTCGGTATACGGTCAATTAGTGTGGCCACAGCATTTAAATATGTCGCATGAATAGCTGTTTTTTTATTTTGTTCACTTAAAAGCTTGATTTTATTAGAGCTCCAAGGGGCCATAGTCCCGAGAGATATTTGATATTAACTTTAACTTGATATCTCCACGCGAACCGGAGAAAATGTATTTTGACCGACAGACGGACGGACAACGAAGCGATACGAAAATTGAACGGAAAAAAGACGTCAGCTATGTCAGCTAAGCCAAACTAACTAAGCATAGCTCGTGGTCCGCAACTGAGTTAAGTAAATAAAAATAACAATAAACAAACCAAAACAGGAAGGATTTCTGCTGATCCGTTTCGCGGACTTGTTTCAAACAAACAAAATAACAGATTTTGACGGAAATACAACTTCGACGCCATGGATTTACGTTCCCATGGCAAAGTGAGGGAATTCACGGAAATGGGCGTTTTCCTTGATACAGTTAATGGTATAACTTGTAACAACATTGATAGATGGTTTGGCAATGCGGGTAAATCTTTCGGGGAAGTTGTGAAGATATGCAATTATCGAAAAATAATGTATTGTGAGATTATCGCGACATAAATCTCTTTTTTTGCGTTTTTAAAGGCGACTGAGCACTCCCCATGCTTTTTCAACGGAGTAACATTATGTTATAAACTTATAACAGTAATGTATATTATATGCATGACATACTTCTCAACAATCTTTTTGAAAAAATTGAGGTAAAAAGTAAATTTTCTGAAAACTCTGTTGCTGAAAAAAATATTTTTATATTTGAAGGACAGCGCATCAAAAAAAACTAAAGTGCAAGTCGGACTCGCGTGCAAACGAATAATATTTTTAACGCATTTCACTTTAAAAAAACTTTTTACACCTACTTCCGAAATTAAAGTTATTTTTTATTTTGCAGTGTTTTTATTTGGAAGTCGGTTGTATTTTTTTTTGTAGTAAACTTCTTTAGTTTTCGCTTTTAAGTGATGATACTCCACAACTAAATTGACATTACACACATCCTTCAAATCCCTTATTAGGGTTCCGAACAAAAAACGGAACCCCTATAGGATCACTCGGGTGTCTGTCTGTCTGTCCGTCTGTCACAGCCAGTTTTCTCCGGATCACATGGACCGATTCTGTTAAAATTTGGTACACATATGGACTTCTGTGACCTAAACACGGACGTGTTACGTAAATTAATACATTTTAGTATGGGGGTCACTTTTGGAGGTCAAATTAGAAAATTAAAAAAGTGTTTTTGGACAATATCGTGTCATATATCAAATGAAAGGGCTTACTGTGATGGTTTTAATTACAAGTTTTTCATAATTTCGAAATAAATGGTTTTTAAATTATTCAAGAAATTAGATGAAAAATGACCCTTATCTCCGAAACCACAGAGCCTAAATTTTTGCCTAAACCTATATTACAGGAAAACCTATAAGAAGTCTATAGTGTTAAAATAACAAGTTAAAAAAAATTCGTTCGGAACCCTTTGCGCGCGAGTCCGACTCGCACTTGGCCAGTTTTTCAATACTACAGTGTGGCGCGAGCTCTTCGTTAATTCTAGGCATATGTTGTCAATATCAGTAGACATCGTCTCCTTTCTAACTATATCTTGCCTCCCTAATCCAAACATTATTTCTTTGTTTTTCCACTACACGAATAACCAAAATAAACATTGTATTTCCACCTGTTCCTTCCAAATTAGGTTAATAGGTGTGTGCCCCAAAAGTTGGACACGACACAATTTTCTTCCTTAAGGAGAATGTCTACAGATAATGTGATCATTGGCCTTAAGCTCTGGTTTCTTAGGATAGCGGTGCCGTCATACAGCGGCCGTAATACAGCGGTGAATGACGTCACTTGAACGTTTTCTATGTTACACAATGGCGCGGTTTCCTAGAGGGCGGTGATTGACACCGTAACGTCCGTTTTTTTACATAGAAAACGTTCTAGTGACGTTATTCACCGCTTTATTACGGCCGCTATATGGCGGTACCGCTATCCTAGGAAAACAGAGCTTTAGTGCGAGTTTTGTAACGTTCTCGATCGAGTTAGCGTAAACGTCAATTTGTATTGAAACTGAATAAGCGCCGTCTGGTGACAATAAAGGAAAACCTTTTTTTTCTATACATTTTGACGTAAGAGAACGTTTACGTTAACGCGATCGAGTGCGTTAAAAACTTACACTAAGCCCTCAGATCCGCAGGTTAATTACTAAAAATAGAGCTACTTATAAGTTCTTCCGAAACCCATAAGTAGGTAATGAATATTGTTACGAGCTTGGGGTTCGTTACAATTAAAAACAGCCGATAAATTAACCAAAACTGACACTTTAATTTATGACACTAATTAGCACTTTAAAACACACTAATTATAAAACACAATCGCACTACTGAACACTTCACTTCACTATAATTCGCAGTTGAAGATCGCTCTCGAAGTTATCGCTTGTATCGCACATTCAATACTGACTGCCGTCGCTTTTTTTTTTTTTTTTTTATGTGTGGCCTCTCGCAGGTCAACCTAGGAGGTTGTCGACTGCTTAACCGGACTTTCCTGTGGTGGCCTTAATATAAATATTAAAGCCTCCAGCCAGGGCTTATTTTAAACTTACAAACTAAGCGACTACACGCTAAGGGCACCCCCTGTGGGGTACGGACCTCGGCTCAGGGCGTCGCTGGGGGGAGGACAGCTAGGGACGGGCTGGATCGAATATTGATTATTTAGGGGCGAATTTAAAACTACAGGCTCAGCGGCGCGGGCTGCCTCGAGCAAAGGTCGGGGTGGACATTGAAGGGAAGATCGCGACGGGCCTCGACGGCGAGGGCGAAAGGACGGCGGTCTTGTTTTGAGTGTGCTAGTTTCTTTACGACTTTCTTGTAGAAGAGTGGTAGAGTCATCAGGAATGGTTAAGGTGTGCCTCGGACGGCGGATCTTTGAGATGCGGGAGGGTTCGTATCGGGCGGCCGATGCGATAAGGGGGTTGCGGTGTTTGACAGCAGTATCGAAGAAACGCTTAGTAATGCGTTTCATGAACTGCTGTATGGTGGGCAATTTGAGATCTACGTGGAGAGTCTCATTGCGGACATAGTAGGGGGCTCCCGTGATCTTACGGAGGAAACGGTTTTGGAGCGTCTGCATCCTATGGAGGTGATGAGGCTTTGCGTGTGCAAAGACAGCGCAAGCGTACGTCATGATGGGACGGATGACCGCGGTGAACAGTCGCAATTTGCACTTGAGTGACAATTTGCTGCGGGCGGTCGTTATAAAGTGAAGCCTTCCCTGGGCGAAGGCGGCGCGTGAACGGGCCTGCCTTATGTGCTCAGCGAAGGTGAGGTGTCTGTCCAGGATGACCCCCAGGTATTTGGCTTGCTTCTCCCATGGGATCGGCTTGCCATACATGGTGATCGGACGGGGGGAAGGGGGTTTAAGCCGCGGTTTTGAAAACAGAACCGCTTGACTCTTATCAGGGTTTACTTCTATTCTCCACTTTCTGAACCATCTGCCCAAGATGTTCGCGTAAGTTTGGAGAGTGCGAGCGATAGAGTCAGGGTCACGACCGGTATAGTACATGGCCGTGTCGTCAGCGAAAAGGGCCAACTGAGCCTTATTACTTTTGGGGATATCGCTGGTGAACAGCGTAAATAATAGGGGAGATAACACTGAGCCCTGAGGGACTCCTGCTCGGATGGGGTGAGGGGACGAGAGTGCACCCTCGATTCGATAGCGAAAGGTGCGGTTTGACAAAAACTCTCGCAAGATGAGCACGAGGCGGTCTGGCACGCCGAGTTGGTATAGCTTGTAAATTAAGCCATTGTGCCAGACTTTGTCAAATGCTTTCGCTATATCAAAGAACAAGGCGCCCGTCATCGAGCCACGCTGGAAACCAGCGCTTAGGTGTTCGACGATGCGGTGCACTTGTTGGATGCACGAATGTTCGGTTCGAAAACCAAACTGCTCGTCAGGGATAAGACTCTTTGCTTCGGCAAAATCTTTGAGCCGCTTGTAAATAAGCCTCTCGTAGATTTTACCGAGAACGTTGAGTAGACTGATGGGACGGTAACTGGCGGGATCAGACTTGGGCTTGCCTGGTTTAGGGATACCGATAACGGTGGCCTGTTTCCATGCTTGGGGGAAGATGTTATTGCTTAATGCGCCATTGAACATGGCAGTCATTAGCACTATGAGTTGGGCAGGGAAGAGTTTGAATATCTTGTTGGTGATGCCGTCGGAGCCAGGGGCTTTCCTAGGCTGAAGCCTTTTGATGATATTCTCCACCTCTTCAGGAGTGACGGGGAGTAGAGGATCATCAGGATCTTCGACTGGTGGGAGGGAAGCCCTACGTTCGACTTCGGCATTCACGATATCGAGGTGAGCTTTGTCTACTGGTTGAGAGCTGGGGGAACATTGGGACTCTAGGCTGTCGGCTAGACATTCCGCTTTATCAGAGTTGTCAAATGCGACACTCTTGTCGGGGCGGATGAGAGGGGGCATTGTGGCCTCTTCTTTGGATCGTAACTTCCTCTGAAGTTGCCAAAAGGCGAGGTGGGTGGGCTCGAGTTCGCTTAGCGTCTTGTCCCAGCGCGCGGTACGCAGCTCAGCTGTGCGTTTCCTCACAGCACGCTGCAAGTTGCGCATGTGAGCTTTGTTTGCGTCACAGGGAAAAGAACTGTACGCACGGATGGCTGCGTTCTTCTCGGTTATCAGACTCCGTAAATCGTCCGGGAGCTTCCAGCGGTGGTCTTCCATCACTGGAATCTCCCTTGAACATTCGTTCAGGACGGATTGTACGTGGTCCGTAAGCAAGTCGATCGCCGCCGTCGTGTCAGCGACTGAGACAATATGATCGGGGATGGCGTCTAGGTGAGGCGACGTGGTGGATTTCAGTCTTTCGCTTACTTTCCTCCAGTCGGTGATCACTTGAGACGGGGGCGGCTGGTCGGGATCGAGCTGGCCCGAGCGGGAGCCTAGGTGCATGATCACTGGACGGTGGTCAGAATTAAGCTCGTGTAGCGCTTCTATAGATTGTAAACGGAGGTTTACATTCTTCAGCAACGCCACATCGAGGACATCGGGATTCTGGTTGGGATCGTGAGGGAAGTGAGTGGGAGTCATCGGAGCGATGACGTCATAGTTTAGGGTTTCACCTAGGTTGTACACTACCCTGCCTCTGGCATTTGCAGTGTTGCAGTTCCACGCGGGATGCTTAGCATTGAGGTCGCCCGCTAAGATAACGGAGTCACTCAAACCAAAGACGGTGGTGAAGTCGCTAGCGAGAGCGATGGGGTCGTCAGGCGTGGGAGACGAGGTCGAGGGCGGTGGATAGTAGGCGGAGATGATGGTGATCGGTTGATGACCATTCATGCCCAGCCGACAGGCTGAGTATTCGAGCAGGGAACGGGGTGTGGGAGGGGTCAATGGGATGCAATACAGCTCCTTTTTATAATAAATGAGAGTGCCACCACCGTGACAACGCGACCTATCGTTGCGAACTATGCGGTAGTTGGCAATTTTAGGATCGTTGCGGTGGGGTTTTAGGAATGTTTCCTGTATGAGGAGAATGTCTAGCTGATGATCGCGGAGGAATTTTGCGATCTCATCGCGCTGGTTGCTAATGCCATTGGCATTGAAAAACCCTAGTTTGAGTGATCTGGGCCTGGTGGTGTTGATGCGTGACTTATCCATTGATTAGTCATCAATTGCATCCATGGCGTCCAGAGCGTCCGTAATAGACTTATAGGCGGTGAAGATCTCATGCGCCTTTCTGGTAGAGAGTTTCAATTGACCATCGTTTCCTCTGGTCGCATTTAACTCGTCGGACATGGCCCTTGCAGCACGGGTCATGAACAAGCTGTAGGCCTCCAGGATTGTGGGGCCCACACCGGGGTTCTTGACCGTGTTGGTCGGGGGAATGGGACGCGCTTGCATTGTTGCGGGAGCAACAGTGCACTGAGGCGCAGGCTGGGAAACAGCAGTGCGCTGTGGCGCAGGCTGGGAAACAGCAGTGCGTTGTGGCGCAGGCTGGGGAGCAGCTGGGACAACGGAGGTCGCAGGCGCGGGGGTCGGCGCTGGTATGGGCATAGCCATTAGCGCTGGGATGGGCTGGGAGGAGGGGGCCACCAAAGCTGGGAATGCCTTTTGATGGTTGAGCTGGTTCCACGGAGAGGGCCTCTGTGGAGCTAGCCGGTCGGGCAACTGAGAGGAAGGTTTTCTCTCTGGGCCTGATTCGCGTAGCTGGCGGGCGTTGGCACGCTTTGCCAGTTTTGGGGAGATCTTTGGGGCTTTGGGACACCCACGATAATTTGCCGGATGACCGGACTGGCCGCATAGTACGCAGCTGGGAGGCTCTGCGCACTGTGAGCGGTCTTTGGGGCGAGGGCACTCGCTGGTGCTGTGCTCATCCAGACACTTGACGCATCTGGGTTTCGCGTAGCAGTTACGCTGCGAGTGCCCATATAGTTGGCAGCGGTGACACTGGCCAACTACTGTCGGGCGGAAAGGCTTCTCAATTTGGATGCCGGAGAGGTTGCAAACCGATTTTATTTTAAAAATCGGGTGGTGGCCCTCGGTGGGGTCGCATACGACCAGCACCATATCATACAGGTCACCTCCCCTTGCTTTGTGCAAGCGGTGGACGGCAGACACTGGGACGGACTGTGCAAGGAGATCCTTTTTGACGTCGTCAGTAGAGATCTCCTTTGGGATACGTCTTATCACTACTCGAGTGGGCGTATCCTCTGGGTGACTGCCGTCGCCGGATGTCCGCCCTTTATATACCGACAGTCATTTCCAGAACCCTTCTGTATGGAAACCTCTGGAAAGTTCGGGCACACACGGGTCCCGAACGACCAGGTGCCTAAACATCGAGAATGTTCTAGCACGTAAATGCCTGCTACTGGATACTAGATGACGCCAGCAGCACGCAAGTGTCTGCTACTCGATACTAGATGGCAGCACGTAAATGTTTGGTTGGTTTCCGTTACTTGATACTAGATGGCGTTAGCAGCACGTATATGTAGTTATGTGACCAGCATTAATTCTGGCGCGTAACACTGCCCCCTCCTAAGACATGCTCGTCCCGAGCATTATCGGCTCCATAATAGCGCGCCAATCGATCCACGTGGACGATCTTAGGAGCACTTCTTGTACCTTTTTGTATACGGTAGGTCACGTCATTGATTTTTGTCACAATCCGGTACGGCCCGTCCCATTTAGCTTGAAGCTTAGGAGATTTCCCTTTACTGCGAACTGGATTGTGCAACCACACAAGTGAACCTTCATCGAAACCTTTATTGTTCATTTTGCGGTCATAACGGGTTTTCATTTTTTCAGACATTTGCTGACCCGATTCTCTGACGTGCTCATAAATGTCATTCATTTTGTTCCGCAAGTCATTCGCATAATCGGTTATACTGCGTGGGGCATCAGGTGGTATTCCGGTGATTAAGTCTGCAGGCAGCCATAGTTCTCTACCAAAGTTTGCGAAAGCTGGTGTCACCGATGTGCTTTCGTGAACAGCACTTCGGTATGACAGCAAAAACGGTTGTATATGCTTGTCCCAATCGCGTTGCCGGTTTTCCACAACTTTTGCCAGGTATCTCTCCAATGTCTGATTGAATCGCTCCACCATTCCATCCGATTGTGGGTGGTAAGAAGTTGTTCTCGTTTTATGAGTACCCATAACTCGGCAAGTTTCTTTTAATATCTGTGACTCAAAATTCCTTCCTTGATCGCTGTGAATCTCCAAGGGTACTCCAAAACGACAGAAGACTTCATGAACCAGTTTATCTGCAACTGTTGAAGCTTCTTGATTTGGAAAGGCGAAGACTTTCGGCCACTTAGTGAAGTAATCCATTACAACCATGAAATACTTGTTACCACTATCACTTTCCGGAAACGGTCCCACAACATCCAGGGCTATCCTCTCCCATGGTGCACCAACATTGTACAATTTCAATGCACCTCTGCTACGAGTCTGAGGTCCTTTTACAGCCGCACAACTTGTACATTTCCGACACCAGTCCTCGACATCGTCACGACAATGGACCCAGTAAAACCGTTCCCGTATTTTCAGTAGAGTGCGTTTAACTCCCATATGGCCTCCTGAACAACCATCATGGTATAGCTGTAAAACATCCGGTACCTTAACTTTAGGGACAACCATTTGCAAATGACATTTGTCTCCCCGGGCATTTTCCCATCTACGGCACAGTACTCCATCCTGAATCACTAAGCTGTCCCATTGGGCCCTAAGCCTAATAGCTTTTTGTGATCAAACTCATCGCTGAGACATCACTCCATGTGGGCTTAGGAGCACTGGCCTTCATCCACTCAAGAATCGGCTTGATGTCCGAATCTTCGTGCTGAGCATGTTGTAGGCTTTCCTTCCACTCGTTGCTGAGGTCTGTCTTGAGCATCCTCACAGGTATGACTTCTTTACCCTCTTGCCTAGTACAATGCTTGCAGTCTTCAGGGCAAGGTCTTCTTGACAGTGCATCAGCGTTGCCATGAGATTTTCCGCTGCGATGTTCTACCACAAAGTCGTATTCCTGCAGTAGTTCAATCCATCTCGCAACTTGTCCTTCTGGATTTTTGAACTGCAACAGCCATTTCAGCGCAGCATGGTCAGTTCGTAGGTGAAATTTCCGCCCCAGTAGATATTTGCTAAAATGTTGCAATGACTTTACCACAGCAAGCAATTCCCGTCTCGTGACACAATAATTCCTCTCTGGTTTCGACAATGACTTGCTGAAGTACGCAATCACAACCTCTTGATCGCCATTCCGCTGAGATAACACACCGCCAAGTCCGATATCACTTGCGTCTGTGTCAACTATAAATTCCTTGCTGATATCAGGATACCCCAAAATAGGTGTTTTGCACAGACGGTCCTTTAGCTCCTGGAAAGCGATGTCGCAACTTTCATCCCAACAGAAATGTCGCTTTTCCTCGGTTAGCTTGTGCAAGGGTTTGGCTATATCTGCAAAGTTCTTGACAAAACGCCGATAATAGGAGCACAAACCTAAAAATGCTCTGACCTGCGTCTTGTCTTTTGGAATTGGCCAATCCTTGACAGCGGCGATTTTCTCTGGATCCGTGCGGATACCTTCTTCCGACACAACATAACCCAAAAAGCTAACTTGCCGTTTGAAAAATGAACACTTTTTCGGACTCAACTTGAGGTTGGCACTCAGGATCTTCATAAGCACGCGTTCCAGGTTTTAAAGATGTTCTTCAAACGTACGGCCTACGATGATGATGTCATCCAAGTAGACAAGGCAGGCATCACCAATCAACCCGGTTAGTACCAGTTCCATCAATCTTTCAAACGTTGCCGGAGCGTTACACAATCCAAATGGCATAACTTTAAATTGCCATAGACCCTTTCCTGTCGAAAATGCAGTTTTCTCCTTGTCTTTCGGGTCAATTTCTACTTGCCAGTAGCCACTTTTTAGATCTAGTGTGCTAAACCACTTTACTCCAGTAAGCATGTCCAGCGTGTCATCAATTCTTGGCAAGGGATAGCTGTCTTTCTTCGTAACGTCGTTCAGACGACGATAATCAACACAAAACCGCATGCTGCCGTCCTTCTTCCTTACCAGCACTACCGGTGAACACCATGGACTGGATGAAGGTTCTATAACACCATCCTTCACCATTCCCTCGATCATGGTTTCCACTTCCTTTTCACGTGCTACCGGTAATCTCCTTGGCCGTTGACGGATAGGCAATTCTTCTCCTGTGTTTATTTTGTGTTGAACTAAGCCAGTCTTCCCAATGTCAGCATCGTTCGAAGAGAAAACATCGGTGTACTTAAGTAACATCCTCTTCGCCTTGACCATTTCATTTTGAGACAGAGCACTGCGACAGTCTTCTAAAAGTGTGGTCACTCTCGTTTGTGCATTCTTGCTGAGGGTCCCAGTTGATAGATATTGGCATCGACGCAACCAATCCACTTCCTCGCAGGTACCCATCAGTGTGCCCTTTTCTATCACTTGCTCCTTGTCACAAAGGTTCAGCCCACGTACTCCTGAGATGTCGGTGGCTCTGACCAATGTTCGTGCCACTTTCCATGGAAGGTCATTGTCTACCCTTTCCACAAGTACGCAACGATGAGTTTGCCCAGGATTCCGAGGAAGACTAACCGGTACAACCGTTTCCGATCTCGGAGGAAGAACAATCTTCTTTAGGTTGTACACATTTCTAGGTAAAGCCCCTTCCATGAAAAGTTCCTCTTGTCCACATTTCATAACTCCTTGATTAACATCGATCTCACAACGATTCTTCCTCATAAAGTCTAAGCCCAGGATGCAATCGTCCATTATATCGGCCACAACAACATTATGCAGGTAGATTTTGTTGCCTAGCTTCAACTCCATCTCTCTTTCTCCTCGGACGGGTATGCGCTGACCGGTGGCTGTTACCAAATTTATGCGCTCTCGGTTGTATGCAGAGTCCCCAAGGAACCGACTTATAATTTGGTAACTGACAACCATGCGAGAAGCTCCAGTGTCTATCGTCAGCTTACATGGTGTCCCGTTGACCTCGCCCTTGATGATAAGGCTGTTCCCGTCACGGGTTTGTGAGATCGAAATCCTTGGGGCTCCTTGAACATCAGCCAGCACCCGCCCCGCAGTCCTGGCTTTTACTCGTTTCCCTGCTGTTGCTGGGCGGTGCTATTAGCCGCCCTGCCCTCTGGAGATCGGCTACCTTCCCCTTCTGCAGTTCGCTTAGGGCAACTGGATCGAAGGTGGCCCCTTTCACCACAACCGTAGCACCTAGGGCTGTATCCTTTTACACGATCGCGAACTGTAACCGCTGCAACCTCCCTGACGCGGTGGGAACGATGATCTTGCCGCACAGCTTCCACCTCCAGTGCATGGACCAAGGCGTCCTTAAGCGTCCCGTGGTGCCCGAGCCTCACTGCAGCCCTAACCTCAAGGTCGCGGATGCCGTCGATGAATGCCTGCACCAGGTTCCCTTCAATGAGCGCTGGTGCAGACTGGTATGCTTTTCGCACCAGCTTCTCCACTTCCAGGGCCCACTGCTGCAGGTTCTCACAGCTGCGTTGCACGCGATCCCTTAACTGCGCACGAAACACGTGCTCCAGATGAGCATCGCCATACCTGGCTTCCAACGCCTCAAGCAGCTGCTCGTAAGTCACCTCCTTACCGAGAGCTTCCAGGACAGTTAAGGCCTGGTCGCGCAGGCCTAGGGTGAGGGCAGTCATGGCCTGATTTTTACTCCACCCGTTCGCCTTCATGACAGCCTCAAACTGAATCTTGTAGGCCGACCAAGAAGACGTCCCATCGAACGGCGGCACTTTGAACCCACGTGGCGAAGGTGTAGTGGCTGCTGAAGTAGCAATCCCATCTCAAAGTTTAAGGTTGCCCAGCTCCTTCTTCATATCAGCAATGACGTCATCAAACTTGCTGATCCTGGTTTCAGCGTCTGACAAGCGGTTGTCATGCTGAGCAACCTTATCCTTCACCTCCTTCATGTCTTTCCTGAAGGACGCGTGAAGTTCCTTCATGAGGAGCATCTGTTCTTCCTGGCGGCGCGCCTGCTCCTCCTTGTCAAGCTTGAGCTGCTCTTCCAAACGACGGGCCTGTTCCTCCTGTCGTCGGGCCTGCTCCTCCTGTCATCGGGCCTGCTCCTCCTGTCGTCGGGCCTGCTCCTCCTGTCGTCGGGCCTGCTCCGCCTTGTCGTGCTGCAACTGTTCTTCCAACCGACGAGCCTGTTCCTCCTGTCGGCGGGCCTGTTCCTCCTGTCGGCGAGCCTGCTCCTGCAGCATCATCATCAGAGCAGCAAAGTCTGGTGGTGGTGATGCCGGAGCTACTGTGGACGGGCCGGCCTCCATGGTCGGTAGCTGACCTGCCGACGTCTGCGGCGTTGCACCACCAAAACGTCTCTGGTCCGTCTCCTGCTGGCGTTGACTACGGGTACGGATACCCTCCGTGTCGTCCTTTGGCAGAATCGGCATGATTATCCACTATTCTGACACCAATTGTTACGAGCTTGGGGTTCGTTACAATTAAAAACAGCCGATAAATTAACCAAAACTGACACTTTAATTTATGACACTAATTAGCACTTTAAAACACACTAATTATAAAACACAATCGCACTACTGAACACTTCACTTCACTATAATTCGCAGTTGAAGATCGCTCTCGAAGTTATCGCTTGTATCGCACATTCAATACTGACTGCCGTCGCCGGATGTCCGCCCTTTATATACCGACAGTCATTTCCAGAACCCTTCTGTATGGAAACCTCTGGAAAGTTCGGGCACACACGGGTCCCGAACGACCAGGTGCCTAAACATCGAGAATGTTCTAGCACGTAAATGCCTGCTACTGGATACTAGATGACGCCAGCAGCACGCAAGTGTCTGCTACTCGATACTAGATGGCAGCACGTAAATGTTTGGTTGGTTTCCGTTACTTGATACTAGATGGCGTTAGCAGCACGTATATGTAGTTATGTGACCAGCATTAATTCTGGCGCGTAACAATATTATGCTATTTTGAATGTATCATAACAGTAACTGTTTTTTTACGGAGATGATGGAATGATTAACTTCCATCTTCCCCGTGTTGCTGGTTAAAACCTGGCATTCACAATTTCATTTCATTTATTTACTAGCTTCTGCCCAAAGCTTAAGCCGCGTTTTTTTTTTAATAATAAAGGAAGTTTATGTTACTCCTTATATCATCAGCTATCTGCCAGGAAAAGTGCCGTCAAAATCGACCCAGTTTTTTTTGGAGATTACCCGGGACAAACAGACAGACGATCAGACCGACATCAGTTAAACAAAAATAAATGTTTTTTGTTATAATTCAATTTAATTTCTTTGTATAGAAACAGTGGGCCAATTTTACAAATTTTGAGCAAGGTTCGCATTTGCATCTTAAGGCGGATACAGACATTGCGAGGCGTGCGCCGCGAACGCCTCGTAACGCACACGCTTCGATATAAATTTACCTGGGTAGCACATGCCTCACCACGAATATGAACGTCCACACATTGCGAAGCATGCGATGAACGCCGTGCGCTGCGCATGCCTCGCAATGTCTGTATCCGCTTTTAGTCGCAATCTGTCAAAATAGTCTCTTTTATTTACATTTTTGACAGATTGCGACGGACATGCGAATGCCAATGTTGCTTAAAAAGTTGAAATGGCCTTCAGATTAAAAAAGGTGCTGCAAAAGGTACACTGTATATAACCTTATGGTGTGCCAAACTTTACAGACAGTTGTGTTTCTGGGGAGTTTGTTGGCCACTTCTTCGTCCCAGCTAAAACACTAGGAAGTGGTGACGGGCCGGGCGAATTGGGGGACTGTCTTCATGTAAATTTTGACGTTCAAAAAGTGCTGATTTTCAGACTAGTTTGAATAAATGCCTTTTGATTTTGATTTTGATTTTAATTAATTGGAGTTTATTTTATCTACTAGTTGACCCGCTCGTCTTCGTCTGCTCCGCTCCTATTGGTCTTAGCGTGATGATATATAGCCTATAGGTTCCTCGATAAATGGGCTATCGTATACTGAAAGAATTTTTCAAATCGGATCAGTAATTTCTGAGATTAGCGCGTTCAAGCAAACAAACGCTTCATCATCATCATCATCATATCGGCCGAAAGACGTCCCCTGCTGGACATAGGTCTCCCCCAAGCGTCGCCACAACGACCGGTCCTGTGCGTCTCGCATCCATCGGCTACCCGCGACCTTCACCACAAACGCTTCAGCATTATATATTAGTAAGATTCATACTAGCTGATTCGGCAAACGTAACTTAGCCAACAAAAAAAAATTGTAAAAAAATACCCTACGATACGACCTTTTCTCCGACCTACCAAATATATACAAAAAAAAAAAAACATAAAAATCGGTCGAGCCGTTTCGGAGGACTTCGATAACAAACCCTGTGACACGAGATTTTGTCTTAGACTTCCTTTTAAAGGAAATCTAAGTCAACGTCACCGTACTGTTTCTGTCTCTATCATTATATTTTACTAGCTGACCCGTGCCGTGGCCGTTGGGAGGTATTTTTCGGGTTAATATATAGCCTATTGTGACACTTGCACGGTGCACGTACATGGTTCTTAAAAATGTTTAGTAAGTAATGAGTTGTGCAATAAGTAGGCTCGCATCTTTGCACTTACACGCGCGACCTACATTAGTAAAAGATGACGATCATGCAGCAGCTGCATGCAGAGCATGGGTGCATGCAAGGCACAAATAACGTAGCTTTCTATTGGTAAAAGAATTTTCAAAATCGGTTCAGTAGATCCAGAGATTACCCCCTACAAACACACAAACTCGCAAACTTTACCTCTTTATTATATTAGTATATAGTTTACCCAGGCATAATAAATATTCCCGAATTTGCCAGCAAGAAAATGAATGATCCCGTATACCGTACCCATGATAAATAGATATGGTAACACTGGCATACAGGTATGAGTGATGACGTCAGCGTCGTATATCTACGATGTTACTAATATCCAGGGACTGACACCATTTGTACCTGTCTCAGGAAATCGTCTCGTGTTGTGTATTTTGTTTGTAAGGATCATTGTTTTGTGTAATACTTCAATTATAAATGAATAAAATAAAAGAATTATAAGGCCCATAGTGTGTTAGTATTACCAAAAAACTTAAAAACTTTTTTTTTTCGTTTGGGACAACCCCGCTACACATTCCCAACCACCGCAACTCCTGAAAACCAGAATCAACAGTGGCGACCACCAGAAAAACGCCGAGCAATGAAGCCCGATGAGTCTTGGAGAAACGATTCAACTGTCTTGGATCCTGCAACGAAATTAATCAGAAAAGTACAGCGGAGGAGTAGGAAAAAATATATATATAATTTCCACTTCCCTCCTTATCAAGCAGGACACAGAATAGAGCTAGGCCAGTAGGCACCAAGTGACATATACAACTGGGGACTTAAAAAAATGTTAGTACTAACACTTAGGTACACATTAGTTCATAAAACAAAAACAAAAAAACGCATCTAATTACAGGAAGATTTATCAAGCCCCATGTCTGACATGTAGCTTAATAAAACTATCCAATGTAGACCTTTCTGGAAAAAAATAGTTTATTATAATTAATTAGGCAACTCAACCAAACGCTTAAGTAGTGCCAATAAACGTATTTTTTTTTGTAAATGTTGACCAGGCTGCATTGATATATAAAAAAACCCAAGATGCACAGTCTCGAACAAATGCAACACTCGAAACTGCCGTCAAAAACTGACATGTATCAAGTGTCATGTGTGAGTTGTGTGCAGTTATACTATAAACAATTTTTTTTGCAAATTCAACCTTACACGGATCGCTTAAAGTTGTTTTTACAAAGCAGTTCAGTATGGCGAGTGATGCGCAATTGTTTTTGCAAATTCAACCTTACATGGATCGCTTAAAGTTGTTTTTACAAAGCAGTGCAGTGCGAGCGATGCGAGACTGTTTGAAACTTTCGCACAATTATACATATTGCGCTTGTTTTTTGCGGACGTTTTTGAGATGCTGAGCGTGTATCTTGGGTTTTTTTATATATCAATGCCAGGCTGTAGGCAAAATGCCACACAAAATAAACAACTGAATGCCAATTCTACTAATTTTTAAGCAACTTTCGGATTCGCATGTTAGTAGCAATCTGTCAAAAATGAATAAAATTTAAGGCTTTTTTGACAGCTTGCGATTACTTCTAGGCACGCGTGCTCCATCTTCGACCACATCATCGCTTACCATCAGGTGAGATAGTGGTCAAACGTATGCCTATCTAAAGTGAAAAAGAATGCGAACGTTGTTTAAAATTTAGTAAAATTACATTGATATATAGAAAACCCAAGATGCACAGTCTCTAACAAATGCAACACTCGAAACTGTCGTCAAAAACTGACATGTATCAAGTGTCGTGTGTGAGTTATGTGTAGTTATACTATAAACAATTTTTTTTGCAAATCAACCTTACACGGATCGCTGAAAGTTGTTTTTACAAAGCAGTGCAGTATGGCGAGTGATGCGAGACTGTTTGAAACTAGCGCACAATTTTAAATTGTGCGCTTGTTTTATGTGGACGTTTTTGAGATGCTGAGTGTGTATCGTGGGTGTTTATATATCTATGTAAAATTGGCACTTATCAGTGTGACATTTCGATGGTGTTTGTCAATCCCAAATATTTTTAACTTTTGACTATCGCCATCGCCACGCTACTGACAGAATGACACTTGACCAGAGAGTCTCACAAAATTATCTCGGAATCAGCTTTGCATATTGTCAGCCCGTATCATTCCACTGCCGGGCAAAGACCTTACCCCATGATGGGCTTACAGAGTGCGAGCCAGCGTGCGAGTCAGCCTACCGAGTATGGATGTATCTTACGAGTTACTGCCACGAGTGAGTTGAGTAGTATCCGTCGCATCCGAGTTACTCCAACGTTTTTTGTTTTCACTGACTGCTCGCCTTACAGTAACTCGCACATGCCATCAGTTGCATCGTTTGGATGCATGTGGTAGTAGCTCGCCAGTGTCTACCAGGCTGTTGCGTTGCGAGCAGATCATGTATTTTTTGTGTGCTGCTCCTCGTAGGAGACTGGGTAGCTACTATCAACGTGTATACAGCTAAGGCGAGCCATGCTACTAGCGTACGTCGAGTCAGCAGCTCGCACTGTGTAAACTAGCCATGAGCTGCAGTTTCGATCCAACGCTATTGAAATTGCTTTAGAAAATTTTTTCAACACATCTACATAGCTTTACATTGATCTTGAAATGAACCTTCTAAATGGCCCTTATTTACCGACAGCAACAAAATACCATGATTAAGAGATTCTCTACATCAGTAAGGGTTGCCAAAAAACTTTTATTGAAAAGAATAAAGAATACAGAGCTCTACAATGAACGGGAACCTTGAAAAAGTTCGATGTTTCAGTAACAGGATTACAATCAGGACTAAAATAGACAGCCGTGCATGGCATGCTACTAACTAAGAACTATACCCTCCAATGCCTCCACTAATGATGATGATGGAATTCTAGCAAGCTAGGTGATGGCAGTGACGGACGTTTTCGAGTTCTAGAAATTCTCTTATTTATTTATTTTATTCTTGAAATAATCTTGAAGTAACTTTTATCAGAATCAGAATCAGAAATCGTTTATTTGCACAGAATGTAGGTAACAAAACATAGTTTTGGTGGAAAAATAAAACATGTGGATCCAGTACATTCTACTGTATGGTATGCAACATTAAACACTATTATAATAATCATAAGTATTGGAAATCTATTTATAAATAGTCAGGTAATCAGTTTTTAATGTCATAATCTTAAAAGTCAAATTATTGTTTGTCATTTTTTATTATTAAAAAAGGCAAGGGAAAAGGCTAGGCAGATGATGATGATTTTTTATTATTATTAGAATAGAATCGCGTTTGACCACAATCGTACCTAGTGGAAAGCGATGCTGTGGTCAACTATGGAGCACGCTTGTCTAGAAATAGCCTATTCCCCTAAACCCCCGTTGTAGCTATCAGGAATCATTACCCCAACAAAATATCATACAAAGCTATGACCAAGAGCCATTTCGTCTAATTCACACATCTAATATCTCTTACGTGTAGCCAATTTTAATTAAAATCACTTATTCAACTCTTTTAATTCACTCTCTCGAATTCCAAATCCCGAAGCGTCCAACTCAAAAAACATCACCTATTCTGCTCACCCTCATTTTATCGCAGAAACGTGACGATTCTCAGTCTCTCCAGCGTCCCGGATGCTCCTCCGCTCCGGGACGCTATTGTGAGAGAGCGGATAAAAGGTCGCAATAAGCATATTTATCGTAACGTGAAATGTGAATCCATTTGTTATAAGCCGTCACAGAGCAGCGACATGCCTCAGCGGCCATTGCTAAAGAGAGAAAAAAGAAAGAATTGTAGTTTAACTTATTTAAAATAAAATGGAATGCTTTTTTATTATGTACACTTTTTTTATGGTAACAGAAAAGATAGATGAGAAAGAGAAAAAGTTTAGTTATTATTTTTTCTGCTGCATTTTCTTGGAACAAACAATACTGTTTTGATGAGGAATTAGGCTGCTTGTTCACTGCGACGGAGTAACGTGGAGGAGAGCTGTGGACTGTGCCTGTTCATTAATGCGGAGCGAGGCAGTGCAGAAGCGGAGTTGCGAACTTTGCGGAGCTAGTCCGAGTTCAAGTGACGAGTAATTTGAGGAGTCATTTAATGCCGGCCGTATTTTCCGCTTCCTCTCTCCGCTTTTCAACTGTGCTTCCTCGCTCCGCTGCTTCGCTCCACTTCCCGGTTTTGTGTGATTTTTTAAACTAGTTTGCAAATCCCAGTCTACTGAAGCATCGCGAATATTTTATGCAATTTCATTGGTTAATATTGGCACAGCACCGCTCTACTCCTCTCCTCTACGCTTCAGTGGACAGTCAGCAGAATTCCTTGTGGTATGACTGGTGTCAGATTCTATGACTTCTGATTACCCGTAACGACTGTTAAAGATATAGAAGAAATTACAGCTAGGAAAACGTTACACACAGGCGAGGTGAGTTTCATCGCTGACTCAAAGAAATGAATGGTCTGTGGCAATTCTAACTATGGTCTGTACCAGCTAAAACTTGTGCTCAAGCAGTAATGGTAGCGAAGGAGGAGGCGGTTCGCATGAGGGAGAAGCAAACCTTACGCCCCAGCCGCTACAGAAGAAGACGCCCCGGGCGTCGGGAGTCGCAGGCCGATTCCCGGTTTGGGTGGCTCGCCGTCCGATCGGGACCAGCTAGTCTATTCTGTAAGAAACTATTTCGATATCGAGCTTCACCTGAGTGATAAAACTCACAAAGTGAGCTTTATTGCACACAACATAAAGATCTTCATTTGAAACTCACTTCGAATTCTACTGTCGAGATACGAAAATGTTGTTAGAGAATAGCACTACAGCTCCGGGTTGACCCACGGCGCGTTGTGTTCCACGCGTACCTCAAAGAGATGTCAGCATACTAGACAGGGTCCGTTAGGGTCCGTGCCTACCAGGGTTTTGGAATTTGTTCGGAAGAGTCACCGTGGCCCTGGAACGCAAAGGGCATTAGGAGGAACACGGATGGGTTTTAGTCAGTAAGAGGCTAACACTCCCTTCCGCTCGGCCCAGAGCGGAAAGAGTCATTTGATGATTTCCCATCCTTAAAATAAATAAATAAATGCGCGCATTGGACGAGTAAAAAAAAATATATGGACAATAGAGTCACTATATTATTAAAAATGTAAATGATGACGGTCAAAAGTGCTGTTTAATGGCCTAGTTGGAAATAAAAGTAAAAAAAAAAATGGCGTCTCCATTCGTTTCCGTGCTCTAGACTCTGTGTTGATATCCTCACTGCTCCGGGTCGACTGAAGCTGGTTTATTACATAGGGACAAGTAAGTGTGTTTGAACGTTGGGCATGAGTTGGCTCGGGTCATGGAACTTCATTACTGGCTTTACTTGTAAATTTGTAAAAAAATACGATCAGTTACTTAAACTAGGTTACCTTTCTGAAACTCGGGAAATCTAAAGGTGGATCGACAAGATATAGTTTTATTCCGCCACTCATTACTTTATCATATTATGATATTAGACAAGATATTCATTCTATGATCTTAAAATAATCTGCAGAGCCACTACAGAACACAAGAATTGCATTCTTCACCTGTTTATTCTATTCATCATCTAATGCCCGGTTACTGAGGTACGCGTTATAAAAAATAGCGTTAACGGACAGATAAACGACCGATATAAACCTCAGAAACCGAGCTTCAATCAGTTAATTCTATTTTTTTTTACTGTTACCACTATCACACTTGAGGGTAAGCGATGATGTAGTCGAAGACTGAGCACGCCTGCCTAGAAGTAACCTATTCACTCTTGTCTTAAAGACTCCCAGGTTGTAGCTATCAGGAAACACAGACTCCGGCAGGGAATTCCACTCCTTAGCTGTACACACCATGAATGTGTTCCCAAAACTTTTATAAACGTTATTTCATTAGATTAGATATTTGTAAATAGAAAGATAAGTGAACTGCTGCACCCTGGTTCTGAACAGGAGCCACACGTTAGAGTACCCCAAGTGCCCACACACCTGCAGTCCTGCACTTTGGAGGACTTAATGATTACCACGGACGCCGGTACCAATGACTTTTCCTGCTTTCCCAAACACGCAGGAGTTTCGATTTCAACAGAAAAAGACGCCCCGGGCGTCGGGAGTCGCAGGGCGATTCCCAGCTACCTTAGGCGCGGCCCTGCGGACAGCGAGCATTGGGTGGCTCGCTGTCCAATCAGAACTAGGCCCGGGTCGACGGCGCGTTGTGTTCCACGCGCGCCTCATAGAGATGTCAGTATAGAAGTAGGGGTCCGCTAGAGCCAGTGCCGTAATTTGTTCTAAAGGGTCATCGCGGCCCTGGAACGCAAAGGGCACTAAGAGGAACACGGATGGGTTTTAGTCAGTAAGAGTCTAACACTCCCTTCTGCTTCGCCCAGAGCGGGAGGAGTCATTTGATGATTTCCCATGGATAAAAATAGGAGTCTCGATTTGTCATGGTTGGTCACATTGGTCGCCATTCTACGCACCGACCTCGTCGAGCGTTCCTTACCCTTGAAAATCGACCCGTAAAGGTCATGGCACATTATAACGGCACCGCAACGGCACAGCAGCAGCACGGCTACGGCTAGCCGTCCGCGGGCTGGCCGCGAGGTGCAGGCACAGTACAACGTTGTTTCGCTGGCGACTCGGTGTGCGGTCGGCGAGCTATATGCACGCTGTCGGCTCGTTTACAGCGCGCTGACTGCCCACCGTTGACTTTTTCATATTGATATTGTTATAATTAATAAACGACACACGATAATTTGAATGATAAGTAAATTGCCGTGCTGCTGTTGCCGTTTTAATGTGCCATGACCTTATTAGGAACGTTGTTATATTTATCGTATATACTTTTAGAGTAGGTAGCTACAAAAATATTGATTTCATCATACAGAAAACAGTAAACCTCATATAATAAAACTCATATAATGGAACAAAAACAACTCAGACTCTTATATTGGATATTATTTTCTTTTGTGATTGAAGTGGCCTCCAAATAAAACTATCTTCTATTTATATCAACGAAGGCATGTATCTATGAATACGAGAAAAAGTTATATTATTAACATAAAAATAGAACGCTTGATACTGTTCCAAAAAACTTAGATATTGGAATTAGCTTCTGTGTATTATAGTCAATATACTTAGTTCTAGTTACTATTTCACAGTTCTAATACACTGGGCTTCCAGAGAAAGAAATAAATTTTGCGAAGCCTCTTGATTTAGAAGTTAAATTATATTTTTATTTTTTTATTTTGGGCACCTACCACTGTCTAGTCTTTTTAACCCAGTTTGACTGTTATAAAATGCCTTGTTGCATTCAACCCACCTTCTTACGTTTAAACAAGTTATATTTCAATTTCATGGAAAAATATTCGCTGTATAATCTAAAAGTAAAACATAAGACTATCAACCAATTTCTTAACGACTAGACCAGTGTTTCCCAAACTTTATTTGACACAGGACCACTTTGCTTTCTTTGTTGCTAGCAAGGACCAGAAACCAAGAAGAAAAATAAACTGTTTTAACTTAAAAAGCATGAAATAAAATTGTTAAAAAACCTTATTTCATGCTTTTTAAACTTAATTTACCTTATAGGTTCTATTAGAAAACCTACGATCTTATCATTTTTCTGCCCTTATTCCGTGTTATTTGGGGTCGGCACAACACATTTTTACTTTAATTCTGTCCTACCAGCCGTCACGCTATCACTGACTCCCTTTTCTTTCATATTGCTCCTCACACAATCCATCCATCTTTTTTTTGGCCTTCCTCTCCCTCTCCATCCTTCCACATATGATCTACACTCATCTAAACGGCACTACATCCTACATCGTATACCAAAATATCATATCAGTAGAACAAGTGAAAGTAGCTTAGCATCTCTCACCAATGTATTCACTCATTGCTCTTTTCTGCTTCATCATCAGGCCCTGATCACAATCTATTTATAACGTATTCATTGCGACCATTTAAATTAATACGAATACGGAAGGTCTGCTGTAAGTGAGGAGTTGGGTATCCTGCAGATTTCAGGACATGCTTCAGCATCAGCTTAAGGTTACTGATCTAAATATAATCTGTTCATTGAAACCATTCCAGTGAGCCCAAACACGATACCTCTGCTGTAACTTCGTGAGGAGTTGGGTATTCTACAGACCTCAGATTATGATACAGCATCAGGTCAATATGTTCTTGCAATGTCATTGAAGTAACAGAATACCAAATTTTGTATCGATCAGACTCGTCAAAGCTGGTTAAATGCTTTCATCAACTAGAAAAGAGCTGATGATCTTCAAACGGCTTAATCGATTTTGATAAACTGGCTTTCAAATGAAAAAAATCGCATCGAAATCATCCAGTCCATCCGTTTGAGAGCTACGATGCCAAAGACAGACATACGCACACACAGACAGACATCGACGTCAAACTTATAACACCCCTTTTTTGGTCGGGGGTTAGAAAATAAAATTATATCGTAATAACTATTATTGATAATAAATAATAAAAAGTAAAGACTTTTTAACCGACTTCCAAAAAAGGAGGAGGTTCTCAATTTTTTTTTTATGTTGTACACCGATTACTTCGAGCTTCGAGGTTTCTGAATTCCGATTGCCGATTTCTGTGATTGATGCAGTATACTTGCCATTTGGTCCCGTAAAAATTTGATTCAGTTTGGTTCAGTAGTTTTTATTTCATGAGCATTTTTGTTTATTTCAATTTCTGCGTTGACGAAGACGTCGTCGTCCAAATATCACCACTTAAAAGTGAAAAATAAAAAAAACTTTTTACAAAAAAATATAACCGACTTCCAAACAAAACACTACAAGCAATAAAATAACCTTAATTTCGGAAGTCAGTGTTAAAAAACAAAGAAACAAAACCAAAAGCACTTCCTTGTAGTGTTTTGTTTGGAAGTCGGTTATATTTTTTGTATAAAGCTTTTTTTGTCATGAAAATTTCTGATAGCAAATCAAAATCAGTTTGCATCAATGACACTTTTGAGAACAAGATTGAAATTTTAAACATTTCGCGGAATATATTTTGGCCCTTGCGGATCACCAGTGGTTCGCCATAGGTTGGGAATCACTAAACTAGACGAAACTATTCAAACGAAGTTTTGTGAAAGAACCGAGAAAATACAATAAACATTCCACTGCAATAACATAGTTTGAAACCCTTTGTAAAGTTCAGAATCAAATAAATAAACAAAATCAAGAACACAAGAGCATTTCAAAGCACAAAACCGATTGGTAAACTTTATTTAAAGTTAAATATCGTGCGATTTTTCTAGAATTTTTCACTAAATAAAATCGCAGTCTCTTTGATTAGTGACACCTAAGAAATTTACTCGACTGGCTTGGAAGTAAGAAGGTAGTACGTTCTACACGTACGACGTTACATACACGTAGCAACTGGGTCGGAAAATACGAAGGAACATGGAATACAGGAAAACAGCCATTTTTATTTCTTGGAAAAGTATTTTTGAAACTATTTCTCTTACTGCTTTCTTATGTGTGCGCTCCTAATTTAAACTACCTCCGTGGTCGAAAGGTTTAAGCATTTGCCTTTTGACCCGGTGGTCGTGGGTTCGATTCAAACGGGAAGCATACTTTGTAACGTTGTTTCCAGTTTCGCTAGGACATTGCAGGCTTGAATCACCTGATAGTTGATAAATTCTTCCGTGATTCCGTGCTTCGGAAGGCACGTATAAGCCGGTAGTATCGGCCGTCAAATGGCGGTCGTCAAATAAACCATGTCAGAGGCCCTGGTGGCGGTTTAGAAACTCTCACACTACGGTGTGTGGGGTCGCTAGACCTTACTGCCCACACGACGAGAAAAAGAAGCTCCTAATTTTATATGTTGGTAATAATATGAACATTTTAATTCGTTTCGTTTTGTAGTCACGCGTCGAGTTCATGGCCACACGCAACTAGCTTTTTGCAGGCAAATATGAATATCATTGGTTTGATGGTCCCCAAAGTCCATCTTTTGAAGAATTATATTCTGACCTACAAGGTACCCAATTAATAATATTGTTATTTATTGATAGATTATTCATTATTATATAATTTACCTGGGACTTCTGGTCACCCTCCCGGAAATAGAACAGATATACGGATCCACACCCGGGATTCTTCGCACCCCTTGCCTCGCCGTGACCTTGACCGCTACTGGAGTTAAGTGTAGACGGGCTGCCGGGTCCTAGGGGCTTTTTTTAATTGTCCTTGTCATTAGGGGGTTTGCCGTTATCGCCATGTTTGGCAGGCGGGTTGGCAATCGCACTGTCGATGTTACTTTTTATCTACAGGAAATTTCATTCTCTAGTGAGTTCCTTACGATACCCACAAAAAGTGACGGGATGGTGCTATTCTTTTACGTCCGATACCATACAGAACAATAACAAACGGTATAAAACAAATGTAGATAATGATGATAGATGCGCTAGAAAATCTCTCGCGTCGAGTTCATGGCCACACGCAACTAGCTTTTTGCAGGCAAATATGAATATCATTGGTTTGATGGTCCCCAAAGTCCATCTTTTGAAGAATTATCTTCTGACCTACAAGGTACCCTATTAATACTATTGTTATTTATTGATAGATTATTCATTATTATATAATTTACTTAAATTTTTCATGTTGGTACAGAGTCAGATATCACGAGTGAGCAAAGTGAAATAGATGAAGATGACAGCGATGTTAGTAGCGAAGTTTATGAAGATGAATCTGATGAAGATTATTTTATACATATATAAATACACAAATTTTTGTACCTAGTTTACTAAAAAATAAAGTTATTTAAATTTTAAAAAAAGATGTTTTCACTGTATGTTATGTTACAAATAGGAAAACGAAAAAATGACAATTCTTGTCGGACTAGTGACATATACCTGGTTTCTTGTAGGACTTTGTTTCATTTGGGCAGAGAACACACTAACCTATTATGTAATATTTTTTGTCCTACAGTAAGTATTGAGAAAAATGGTCTTGTGGTATTAACCATTTCTGAGCGTAGGACCGGGATAACGTACCACGCAATTTGTAGGACAAAATGACTGTTAAATTATATAAATATTAACTAAGTAAAAAAAAAATCTGCTGGTTAGTTATCATTTATGATGAACTCGTTATCGATACATGTTGGAAGGAACTCTTTGATCTAACCATAGATTTTGTAGGACAAATATTTTTTCGAATAATTTAGATAATTATCTTGAGATTTAACAAAAAAAAAATCCGTTAGTAATAAATATTTGAGAATTATCAAATCGACATATTTTATCCTTACTACCTCTGTTAGCTACCACAATCGAAAGTTTCGTACAGGAAATTGTTGGGCGTCTCATCAAAATGAAGCTACTCACGGAAAATTAGCTTGATAGTAATCAAGTGCAAAAATGGAGCATGGATCCTGGACTATAACTGTTCTGTCCTCCGTATATTTCTAAAAATGTCTTTGAACTAATAGATTTTATCAATAGACTTTATTATAAACCATAAATAGTTACTCAAAGTCAACTCTTTTTTCACAAATTCAGGGATCTGTGAACGATAAACCCGACACCACGCTGGGACTTCTGGTCACCCTCCCGGAAATAGAACAGATAGCCGGATCCACTCCTGGGATTCTTCGCACCCCTTGCCTCGCCGTGACCTTTACCGCTACCGGAGTCAAGTGTAGACGGGCTGCCGGGCACTAGGGGCCATTTTTTGTTGTACTTGTGAATGGTGGGGTTTGCCGTTATTGCCATGTTTGGCAGGCGGGTTGGCAATCGCACTGTCGATGTTACTTTTATCTACAGGGAATTCCATTCTCTAGTGAGTTCCTTACGATACCCACAGAAAGTGACGGGATGGTGCTATTTTTTTACGTCCGAAATGATACAGAACAATAACAAAAGGGTATAAAACAAATCTAGATAACGATGATAGATGCGCTAGAAAATCTCTTTAGACTTTTGTCGACTATGTTGAAGTTTTTTTTTTACTATAGATAGGCTTACGTTTGACCACTATCTCACCTGATGGTAAGCGATGATGCGGTCTAAGATGGAGCACGTTTGCCTAGAAGCAACCTATTCACTCTTGTCCTAAAGACTTCCAGGTTGTAGCTATCCGGAAACACAGATTCTGGCAGGGAATTCCACTCCTTAGCTGTACGCACTATGGCTTCCTGCCAAACCGAATTCCACTCCTTAGCTGTAAGCACTATGGCTTCCTGCCAAACCGAATTCCACTCCTTAGCTGTACGTACTATGGCTTCCTGCCAAACCGAATCTCAAACTCCAATATGAATACATCAAATTACATCAAGTACCTAGTTTATTTTGCATAAAACCATCATAGTACCCACTACTTGCCCTTAAGTAGGCAGTAAAACAGTTTTACTCGATAGTAACTTACTCTCACTTCATTGCCTCAGTTTGCTCCGTAATTCAAAGATAATAGCCCGGGCTATTAATGGCCTATCTCGGCGACTTCCGAGTCGCAGGAGACGACTTCAAGATTGCATCAGCTATAAGAGGTACTCAAATTATACAAGTAACTTGTATAAAGATTTTTCCCGCATCTTAAAGTATGTCTGCTTCTTCCTAAAGTGTTGGTTATCTAAGAGAAAAAAAAAGAATAGAAATAAAACCGGTCAAGTGCGATTGGGGCTCTCACACGAAGGGTTCCGTCCCATAACCGAAAAAAAAACGTTTCATGTAAATTTATAATTTGTTCCTTCTCCATTCGGATCTATTCTGCCCCACATACAGCCTAGTGTGCTAAAGCGTTTGTGTGAGAGATTTTTTTTAGAGTTCCGAACATCCGTAACAAACGGAACCCTTATAGAATCACTCGAGTGTCTGTCTATCTGTATGGGATCAACAAACTAGAAAATTTCGAAAAAAAAGGCCGATCATGCCTCTCTATCGTTTGTTCCGCGCTCACACTTGCACGCTCGGCTCAGGCGGAACGTGACACTTTTTCGTGCGTGCAGCATTCATCGATTTGTAACACGTTATCACGTCAAAAAATTTCCAAACTGTAACGTGTGACATATCAAATGAAAGGGCTTTCTGTAAGGGGCTTTCATTATATTCCTCCGCAACAGAAAAACACACCCCGGGCATGGGGAGTCGCAGGGCGATTCCCGGCCACCGTAGGTGCGGACCTGCGGACGGCGAGTATTGGGGGCCTCGACGTCCGATCAGAACCAGCTAGTCTATTCTGTAAATAACTATTTCGATATTGAGATTCACGTGAGTGACAAAGCTCACAAAGAGAGCTTTATTACACACAACATAAAGGTCCGCTAGGGTCAGTGCCTGCCGGGGTTGCAGAATTTGTTCGAAAGAGTCACCGCGGCCCTGGAACGCAAAGGGCATTAGGAAGAACACGGATGCGTTTTAGTCAGTAAGAGTCTGACACTCCCTTCTGCTCTGCCCAGACCGAAAAGAGTAATTTAATGATTTTCCATTTTTCAAGTAAAAAAAGCTTAGAACACTAGGCCGCTAATTAAACGGCTGATGCAGCTGCTTGGTTGCGACATATACTCGTACATTGATAAATGTAGTGTCGAAGTTCCCTGTGTCCTGAGTTCCAAATGACTTGCCTGGACAATTTATTAAACGATATCGAACAAAGTCCTGAAGCGTTGGTTGCGACATAATTATACTCGTTCATTCATAAATACGGGCCAAAATCTATATATTTTACACATTTCCGGTGGACCAGCAGGTAATCTATACAATCCCTAGGATTTTTTTTTATTTGTGTTGGGTTTGCTCTTGAATCTAGTCTAGGTCAGAGATGACAGAGACAAAGTCTACGATGGAGTGAGCTTACCCAGAAGGAGCCTGTTCACTCTAACTTTGAAGAGATTAGGGTTGTAAGCGTTTGGAAACACAGACAGGCAGGTAGAGAGTATACATTACCTAGGTATTGTATAGAATACCTGAATTATACGGATTGCCGGTAACATATCTACAAACTAAGTACTAAAACGAACCATAGTCGTAAGTTTAAACTGTTATCTAAGTTTAGAGCTATCGGCAGACATTCAATACGGAGCTTTTTTCTCCGCACTCTAAATAAAACGCTCTAGTCTTTGCAGGGCTCAGATGTAAAGACTACGGTGACCATGATGGCCACAGGATATTAAAATTATTTTAGAATTGTAATGGTATTTTTTTTTCTTATTACTTTTCTTGAACTTAACATGATGGATGTACGTACTCTTGTTGTATCTAGGTGTAACGTAAGAGGCTTATATTGCGCTGAAATGTCGAATGTTCACTGACTTTGAAAAACAGGTACATTAACCTAGTTTAGAAGTGAGGATTTTACCATTTATTGTTATTGATGTTACATATTGAGAAATAAATTATTCTTATTCTAATTTTTATTTTTTTGATAAATGAGCATTGAACAAGAAAGGACCCGTTTTTTCGGAAACAACGTAAGTATTGCGGATTCAAGTCTGGTACAGTAACAACAACAGTGCTATTGCAACTTTTACTTCCGGTTTTAATGATAATTGCCGTGCCGAAGGAGACAAATTTACCCACGTCTAAAATCCGCCGCCACGTCAACCGGCTCAGTGGCTTGCTATGGGTCGACTGATTGGTTGACATATTTATAACTCACACTACACATATATTTTAAATATCCCTTCTTACTGCAGGCATAGTTTTTATATTACTGTATTCATTTACGATTTAAATATGTTTATTTTATCAATATTTAGTTAAGTATTCTGTTTATTGTGTCTACCTTCGTCCGTGTGTCAATGCTGAGATGGCTACCCTTTCGATATGGGCACGCTCAGCGCAATTATTGTGTACTCGTACCTACTATTATTTCTGTTTATTTTGTCTATGTTGCTGTGAGTTTGTGTCTATGCTGAATAAATGTTTTCTATTCTATTCTATTCTATTCTATTGGTATGAGCAAATTTAATATTTTAAGGTCTTTGTGTATCTATTTTCTTGTTTAAACGATTTTAGCTAAAGAAAACATCATGGGAAAAAAATAAAAGAAACTAGGAAAAAAATAATTCAAAATAATTGGTGAAAAAAAATGCTGAAATTAAAATGTGTAGATACCTACAATAATTCTATAACAAAGTGCGAACATAGGCAACCAGGGCGGCATAATCGCATGTGCGACAAAACCTTTTCATTATAATAATAAAAAGTGCGATTGCGAATATACGACTTTCTAAAACCATTGGGAAATCAAGCATTTTCAGTAGTAAAACATTTTGAATTCGTCAGACTGCAAGTAATTGTAATATCAAACATCATTTATTTCGATTGCTCATCAAACGAGCATTACTGTTCACAAATTAAATGTAAATCAATGTTTTCAGTAAATTATTCGGTAAACAATGCAGATTTAAAGTAAATAAATATTCATAGTGTGCCGGAACAGCTGCACTTCATAATTTAATATTGTGGCTGTGTACCGCTTCAAGAGGTATATTATTGTCACTTCTTTCTATTTAACTTTTCATATAACTATGGATAATGTAAAACACAAGTCTGCTTTTTAACAAAATAATAATCTACACTAATATTATAAAGAGGAAAGATTTGTTTGTTTGTATGTTTGTTTGTTTGAATTGAATAGGCTCCGTACCTACTGGACCGATTTGAAAAATTCTTTCAGCATTGGATAGCTACATTATCTGGGAGTAACATAGGCTATATATTATCCCCGTATTCCCACGGGAACGGGAACTACGCGGGTGAAACCGCGTGACGTCCACTAGTATTTTATAAACCCGTGCATACAGTTTTTAATGAATATGTATGTAATACTTTTTTTTTGAGTATTTGGAGGCGGATACTGCGAATTCTGTGACTGCACGCCGGACCAACTTGTCCATTCTTAAGGAGCTCCAAATAACCACAAGACTATCTGCTGTCTGCTTCCGGCGAATTCTTCAGTATTTTGGACATGTCGCTCGTAGAAACCCTGACAGCCTCGAGAAGCTTATGGTAGTTGACCAAGTAGACGGGACAAGACCACGCGGGCGCTCACCTACCCGTTGAGTAGGGGTGTGTAACGGTTGATATAATAACAAAAAATCTAACGTTCACTTGACCTAATTTCAGTTAGTATACTTTTGTTTAATGTAACGATCAGTTGAGATAGTGAATTATTGATATAATTTCTTTTTACCTAATTTCTTATGATATAATGAAGATTTCCTATAATGCACGTTTGACATAATATTCATTTAGTATATTTCATAATCTCTTAATATAATTACACCTGCCACCCTCAACTATTGTTACCAGGAGAAACTGGATGCAATCTGGACTTTAGGGCACTCCGACTCGGACGTTATTTTTTTATAAACCACCTAGAAGTAGGAGCCCCGCGGAGCGAGGCTCCGTCGACCAAGCCCACCCTCGACCATGCATAGAATATTTTAAGGTATGGTTAGGTGCCATTTGAGTTAGGTTAGAACTGTGACTATTAAACATGAAAATTAGATCAAAAGAACATTAGGTCAAATGAACGTTATATAAAAAGAATATAAAACATACATATATAAAATGAACGTTACACTAAATGTTATTATATTAAAGGGAAATTATATGATATAAAACATTAGGTCATATGAATTTGGGTTATTTGATATTATAGCATATGAAAATTATATTATATGAACGTTATTTCATGTGAAATTAGAGCATTTGTTATTATACGAAACAGTACTCACCCGTTGAGTAGACCGAGTTGAGACGTTCACTCGCCTTTCAATAGGACCGCTGAGGACAGAGAAACGTGGAAGAGCATAGTGCACCGAGTGATCAATACCTCAGACTAGACACGACCTTCAACAATGAAGATAACTACTAAGAAGAAGAATTATTTTTATTAAAAACGGGTTATTATGGGTATTTGTAGTGAAACTAACAGAATAGCACTTATAAATTGATTGTAAAAATCATTGACTTGAATAAAATACGTAACAAATGTCGGTAATAGCGCCCAAAGGCTCATGAACGCAGTATTTTTCTTATCAGAAACATTGCTCCTGTCTTTACTTTAGTGTCACCAAATGATCCCATGTCGCATTTTACGACGGTTCTGTCCGACGTATTTGGACGTCACCAAGTCCCAGTCCAGTGGAGCCGAAGGCTACATTTTTGCGGCTCCCATAAAAACGGATCCCGGACTGTCCCATTCAATGCTGACTTATGGCCTCCGCACGGCACTCGCCCGATCTCAATTTACTTTCACACCATTGCTGCACTTTATTTTTCCTGTACACCTTGAATGTGGTTGCAGAAGTTCAACAGCAGTCGAAGCTCTGTAACCACATTCTAAGTTTACACTTAAAGTAGTACAAACTCATTCTCTTTTCAAAACTCTGAGATGAATGTAGTATGGTCAAATATTTTTATGTTTTGTAGTAGAGCGTCCATGTCAGAGAGCGCTAATTATCTACAATATCTGGAAGCCAAACTATAGAAAACATACCTCCATCGCCTCTCTACTATCACTCTCCACCATTTCTTTCACCTTCTCCTACTACTTAGGAGTTTTTAAGTCAAGAGTGAATAGGTTCCTTCTAGACAAGCGTGCTCCATCTTCGACTTCACATCATCGCTTACCATCAATTGAGATAGTGGCCAAACGCGTGCCTATCAATAGTAAAAAAGTATATACTTCATCTCCAGGATAAGTGTGTGGTAAAGGGCTGCTAAAATAATGTTGGCGTCTCCAAAGGCATGTCATTTATTTCGATCTTCGGCCACTTTATTCAGCTGCTACTGGCCAGTCAAACAACAATCGCTCTTGCCGAGCAGAGACTAGAAAAACACTAGGACTAAGATTACACACTCCTAGGAACTAGTCGAACAATGACATGGACTACCTTCGGAACCTGAAGAAGCGCTCGTATGGAAACTTATGAATGAAATGATACGCTATAAGAATAGATATAAAATGAACTGGATAAAAGTTGATCCAACTAAAGAAGAGGTGCATGACTGATTATTGAGATGACGCACAGTGGAACCGAGATGACTATCAACGAGGTGCGTCAACACTACTGGGTTGTCAAGATGAGGCCCACAGCGAAGATGATGGTGACACGCTGCTTGCAGTGTCGCATTCCAAAGGCGTGTGCTCCCGAGCCGGCCACAAGCGACCATCCGAAGACTCGCCTGGCTCATCATCAGAGGCCATTCACGTACACTAGACTCGACTACTTTGGTCCACTCTCCGTTACCGTCGGTCGTCAGCACCAGAAGAGATACGAAGCCCTATTTACGTGTCTCACCACCAGAGCAGTACACCTCGAGATTGCTGCCAACCTCAACGCAGACTCGGCCATACTAGCTCTGCGCCGCTTCGCTGCTCGCCGGGGCTGCCCTACAAAAATACACTCCCTCAACGGCACCAACATGTGACGATTAATGGACAAGTGTGGAAGAAGAAACGTTGCGCTGACCCCAAATAAGGGCAAAAAAAAATGAATACGATAAGTGAACCTTCTGTCCTTCAACTTCCATGTCCCAGCACAGTGCATGCCGTGATTTGTGGCCCATGGGATGTCTGCGGTGGTTTATAGTCCTTACGGTCCACTGGTGCATGCATCTTCACGTTCCTGCGACCGAAGCGCGCTGAATTTTAAGTGGTTTCCCACTTGCTTATTTTAACTCATGGAGGAAATTGGTTCATTAAATCTTAGTTGAAGCTCAATTTTATTTGGGTTATTTTGCGCGCTTATACTCAAATATGCACATACGCATCAAATGCTAATCGAAGGGATTAATCAATATTTTGAAAAAGCAACCAACGAAACCATATTCCTAAGCCTCCGCAGTCTGTCTATCTGTCGGCGGGCTGTGTATCATGAACGTTAATAGGCAGACAGTTGCAATTACCGCTATAACAACAAATAAATCCTTACTAATCATTGATATATAAAAAACCCAAGATGCACAGTCTTGAACAAATACAACACCCGAAACTATCGTCAAAAACTGACATGTATCAAGTGTCATGTGTGAGTTGTGTGTAGTTATACTATAAACATTTTTTTTTTTTGCAAATTCAACCTTACATGGATTGCTTAAAGTTGTTTTTACAAAGCAGTGCAGTATGGCGAGTGATGCGCAATTTTTTTTGAAAATTCAACCTTACACGGATTGCTTAAAGTTGTTTTTACAAAACAGTGCAGTATGGCGAGTGATGCGAGACTGTTTGAAACTAGCGCACAATTATACATATTGCGCTTGTTTTTTGGGGACGTTTTTGAGATGCTGTGTGTATCTTGGATTTTTTATGTAATAATGTTACTATATCCTTACTTCCTTACTAATATTATAAATGCGAAAGTAACTCTGTCTGTCTGTCTGTCTGTCTGTCTGTCTGTCTCGCTTTCAACTACTGAACCGATTTCAATGAAATTTTGCACAGAGATAGTCTAGAGCCTGAGAAAGGACATAGGCTCCTTTTTATTCCGGGAGTATGTTCCCTAGGGACCACGCGGGCGAAGCCGCTGGCAGAAGCTAGTAATATTATAAATGCGAAAGTAACTCTGTCTGTCTGACTGTCTGTCGCGCTTTCACGCCAAAACTACTGAACCGATTTAAATGAAATTACAAAACAGGTGTCCCATCACAAAATTCTTCAATCAAGAAAAACAAAAATTCGCCTCAAAACCAAGATGGCGCTTGGCAACCAGCCAGCGTCTCCTCCGGTTAACTAGAAGTACTATACTTCAATCTTTAAACCTCGTAACTTATGGCCGTACGTGTCTCCGGTTGATAGGATGGTTTCCCTTGATTGTATCTCGTCTCTCCTTGGGGATATTCTTGAACTACGTGACGTAATGGGCAAGTTACTGCGAATGGCCTGAGGTTGCTGAACCAAGTATACGGATGATCGAATTGAGGCAAGTTAAGCCAAAGACGGGTGTTTAAAGTCAGTTTTAGAATTATTTGTTTTGATGTCTATGACGGGTATCAAAGTATGCGCTACTTTGATACCCGTTATGGACAAGAGAGACAGTGAAAGCGTTTCAAATGTAGACAAAAACGAGTAATAACAAAACTACTTCGACTTTTATAACAGAGGGGCCACCCCTGACTCTAGTCTAGGTCAGAGATGACAGGGGCCACCCCTGGTTACTTGATTAGACCCAAGATCGACTTTTTACTAACGAAATCCTGTGCAATCTACTAATTTCATAGGTACTTCTTAAAACAGTAGGTAAAGTTCAGTAGACAATTATGTAGTATTTTTCATTTTATCAACATTACCTTTTTACATAGTTGCCGTATGATGTTGGCCGGTGCCGTATGGTACCGTAAAAGAATAATACCATCCCATCACTTCCCGTGGGTGTCGTAAGAGGCGACTAAGGGACTCACCAGAGAATGGGCAGCAGCGTTCTCTGTAAAACGCAACACTATACACTGCGTGGCGATCGTGCCCCCCGCGGGGGAGGCCTGTGTCTTTCGGCTGATATGATGATGATGATGATAGTTGCGCAGTCTGTTATTCGTACCTATTTATATTTTTCCGCGATCGAACGGTTGGCCATCCCTGTTTTATACCCACGCCACGTATCTTTTCCACCAAGAAATGTCAAACGTGTAACAGAATAAACCCAACGAGGAAAAGAATTGATTGACTCGTCATTTACTATGGAACCAACTTTGAAATTGCGAATAGAAATCAGCGAGTACAATTTGTCGATAAAAAATGAAATATGATATAAAATTGTTGTTTTTTTTTGGTTAATAATTTATGTGATTAATGGTCCAAATATCTGTAAAGTTGTTTTTGTTTGTTTGAATAGATATAAGTATTTTTTTACTTTTGTATGCCGTAAGGTAGAGTGTTTTGGAACTGTTTATTACAATATCGACATCTTATTTTGTATACTCACATTCGTCGCGAAATAAATTATTTCTGATTTCTGATTTATGAAATATTCCAAACACTTCTGTGTGATGATGAGTACACTGACCCTTTTCCAGGTTTTTGGTTAATTCTATTGTTGTATGCGCGATATCAGAGTGCCGATTCTACTTATTTTTCACATCTCAGTCATTGTCAAAAAAGTTTCCATTTCCATACATTTTTGACATATTACTACTGACAAACGAATGCGAACGTTGTTTAATATTTGTCTAGTCTAGGTCAGAGATGACAGGGACAAAGACTACGATGGAGCGAGCTTACCCAGAAGGAGCCTATGCACTCTAACTTTGAAGAGATTTACTAAAACTTTTAATAAAGACTATATTTTTTTTATGATTAAATTACAAATGTATTGTTTTCAGACTTTTCCCTATACTGGAAGTATTAATAATAATAATAATAAATCTTTATTTCTCCCAGAAAAGCACAAACATAACATTGAACAAGAAAGCATGGCTTAGTATAAGTGATTACAGTAAAAAGACCCTGACTTCTAAACTAGGTAAAAACCTGTATCTTAGAAGTCAGTGTACCTTCAAAATTATGCATGTATATAAGCCTTATTATGCCTAGATTGGACACAATGAATTACAAAGTAAAAGAGGACAAAAAACAGTGCAATTTAAGCTGGTTCATAGGGAAATATAATTTAAAGCAGAAACAAAATGAAAAGAGAAAAATAAAACTGATTTTGACATACTAAATTGGTGAAGTGTGTGTGTTTGATATTGAGTGAGTGAAAAATATTTGTGAGTAAATGAATGTGTGTGTGTGTGTGTTTGGAGAAGTTGGTGTGAGCGAGATGTATGTATGTCTGTTTAATTCAATTCATTGATTTATTGATTCTATAAAAGCCTAGCTGTTAGAAATTGGCTGGTTAGAATAGTTTCCAATCAGAAGATCCTCCGTCATGCGGTAGGTAAGTCTTTTAAGATATTCTTGTAACTCAGATTTACACTGGTATTTAGTTTTAGGGAAAATCTTTAATAGTTTATTTAACCCGTTGTACATTTTAGTACTGTTTATGTAAGAATGCTTTTTAGCGAAGGAAGTTTTACATGACTCTAACGAAAATACCGTGTGTTTGACCCGACCTTGTGGCTCTGATAACGGACGGGTTGAATGCTTACGGAGCATTGACTGGAGGATATACAACTGTCTGACTGACAATACCTTTGATTCAGCATATACCTGTGCTGTAGGATATCTCAACGGCCGAGAAAGTATGACTTTCAAAACAGCTCTCTGAGCTCGTTCTAGTCGTATAAAATGATTTTCACTGGCTCCGCCCCAAGCTGGAATACAGTATACTAAAATGGATTGGCATAATGCGTAATATACGACTTTGAGTGTGTCCATATCAGCGGAAATGCGTAATTTTTTAAAAACGTATATGAGTTTGCGAGTTCTACTCGCCAGTGAGTGAAGGTGTTTATGCCAATTCAGATGTTGGTCGATGTGTACACCTAGATATTTTACAGTAGGTGTCTTTGTGATTGCAAGGCAGTCACACGAGGTAGAAGACGAACATGTGTGCATTTTAAGAGATAGGGATGTCGGTGGACTTAAATTTGATCTGATGGCGAAAGGCATACAAAGCGTTTTATTTATGTTCACTGTTAGAGAGTTATTACACAACCACTCCATTACACATGCTAGTGCTATTTCGGCATTACGATAGCATTGGGCCCAGTCTCCTCCATCAACCAACAGGGAAGTATCATCGGCGTATGAAATAATTTTACAGTTTTGAATCGGCAACTGGCAGAGCCCATTTATATATATCAGGAAGAGGGTAGGGCCCAAAATGCTACCTTGTGGTACACCGTATTCGATCGGGAGCTCATCACTGACATTTTGGCCAATTTTGACCATTTGAGTACGATTCCGCAAGTAGTCCCCGAAGATTTCCAAAACCACACCCCGGATTCCAATGCCTTCCATTTTATTCAGTAATGCTGGCGCGGAAATGGTATTAAAGGCCTTGGATAGGTCAATAAAGATACCTAAGCATTTCAGTTTATTATCAAGAGTCCTTACAGCGTGGTCAGACAGTGCCATAATAGCATCTTCGGTACTCATTCCTTTGCGGAAACCGAATTGATTGGGAGCTATAATATGATTGGTATCGAGAAAAGAGACCAGGCTCTTGTTTAAGACTCGTTCTAAGATCTTTGACATTGAGGAAAGAACCGAGATAGGTCTGTAATTGTTAACCTCATCCTTGCGACCAGCTTTATGAATTGGGTGAACTATGGCCTTTTTAAAGACGACTGGGAATACGCCAGATGAAATGGCGAGATTGCAGACATGTGTAATGATGGGAACCAAAACTTTGCTGGTAGCTTTAATTATGTTGATAGGTATGCCATCCCAACCAGTAGCGGAATCGATCTTGAGGTTCATTATAATGCCTTCCACATCCGTTTCTGTAGTTTCTAGGAGAACCATAGAACCGGTTGACTTGGACACTGTTTCACTAGATGTAGAGGAGGTAGGTCTAATTTTAGATGCAAGTCTTTTACCAATACCAGAAAAGTATTCATTAACTAGGTTTAGTGAGGACCGTGGAGATACGGAAAGGTTTAACAGTTCGACGGGGGGAGGAGTACTTGAATTAATATCAGCCACTTTTTTAACCACATCCCATGTTGCCTTTATATTGTTTTTAGCTTTGGAGAATTCTTCTTTTTCATACGCGCGTTTCAGTTTCCTTAGCAGAGTGTTGCAGTAGTTGCGATAACGAGTATATGTAATTCTCAAAATTTCATTATCGCTACATGTTTTAAATTATTTATGCATGCGGTCACGGTGTCGGATACACCTTAGTAAACCAGGCGTTATCCAGGGCTTAAGAGTTCTATGCTTCCTGGGGACTTTAATCTCGCATGTATAGTCCTTTATTATGGTAGAGAGACCACGTATCAACTCCTCCGCGGCTATGTTTGCATCTGACATCATTAAGATAGGAGTCCAGTTATATCTATTAATAGTCTCTATAACTGAATTTCGATTCATAATACATTTGGTACGAGGCAAGTTTCGATACTTATTGTTGGTTTGCAGAAATAGTAGAAGAGGTTCATGGTCGGTAATAGATGACTCAATGACAAATGCTATGGCGGAAAAGTTAGTTTTTAAGAGGATATGATCCAGACAGCTAGAAGCACGCGTGGGAAACAGATGTGCCGGAAGAAGTCCGTGCGCAGCAGTACAGGATAGATACTCGTCAGAGTGAGTACTATTTTTGCTGTCACTGATGTCGATATTGAAATCTCCAATCAGAACAACAGACTGTGTGGGAGGCGTGAGGACTTTGTCTAGACTATCGACAAAACTATTGATATTTCTATTAGAAGGAGAGCGATACACAGCAATTATTGAGACGGTCTCTATTGTACAAATGAGGCAGTTGGCATCAGCAAAAACGGGTTCTTTTACATCATGCTTTATAAATGATTTTATATATATTGCGCATCCATCGTTTTGATTAGAAGTGTTTTTAGTATAATAGGAAGTATAACCATCTAGAGCAGGCAAATGAGATATTTTGCTAAGCCAACATTCTGATAAGACGATGACATCACAAAGAAAGCCTAGGAATTTCATCAATACGGATATTTCGGCAAAGTTTTTATTTATACTCCGAATGTTAAGATGTAGTATTTTCAGTCCCTTTTCTGGATCTTTGATATACCGCGAGCACATTTCGGGTATACATTTATACGACTTGGCAACACTGAGTGAGTCTAATTCGTTATCTAAATTATTATTTGGGTTAGCCATTTGTTACAGAATGTATAAAGACACACACACAAAACATTGAACATCAGGCAACTAAATGAGAATGATGATAGAGGTATTATAATATGGGAAAGAAACTGGCATGGGCAGAACAGACAATAAATATTAACTGAAAGCAAAGCATGTAAATAAAGGGAAAAACTTACGTGTGTAGTAGTGAGTGTTAGATGCTAAACATAAACTAAGGATTACACTAAAGAAAAAGAATGAAATTATTATTCTTATGATTATAAAGAGTCATTGTTGCACTTCCAAATCACGCAGTGTCTGCTCCGATTTTATGAGAATCTGTTTATCACCTTCGGTTTTCCGTATAAATACATTCTCGTTATTGGTCCAACAAAACTTATACTCTCTCAGCTCGGCAAATTGCCTTGCGGCGAAGAACAGCTTCCTAGAACTCGGGGGGAGATACTCCGCAACATATATTGGGTTTCGGTTCCCATCAATACCCAAGTTATGTGTACTCAGACGATCTTCCTTATTAAGTTTCTTATTGAAAACACGAACGGCGGAGAGCATCTGAGTTTTTGTCTGGACACTGGTAAATTCAGTTACGATCGGCCTAGTTGAACCCTTTTTCCCGGGGAGCCGGTATATGTCCCGAATTTGCTTGGTGTCAATGGGAACATTTACTGCTGCTCCGACTTTACCAACGATGACGGCCAGTTCCGCCATAGATTCATTTTCTTTCAACAACGGAACATCACGAATCTCGACTGTGGATGAACGTGATGAAAGCTGAAGATCTTGTAGTTTGATTTCTAACATTTCAATACTGTGTTTGTGTTCCTGAGAAAGTGTTGGTAGTGACACACGGACAGACAGACGGTCTAGAGAGTGATCTTATAAGGGTTCCTTTTTTACCTTTTGAGATACGGAACCCTTATTAGTAGAATGGGCACTTAGCTGAAAGCAAAGCGTACACCTACGTCCTGCAGCAATAAAAAGTTATGCTGTCATACAATCCTGTGTTATAACTGTCACATGTCAAATAGAAAGTGCAAACCTCAAGGTTCTTAGCCTTCTCGTTTCTCCAACTATACCCAACTAAAAGCAAACTAACAATACAACACTAAAAAGACCAAAACCCTTGTTTCAAAGCTAAAATATTTAATACATCTCTTTCCTTTAGTGCTTCGTAGTATTTAATAATTTTAACGAGAGAGCTGAAAAATTTTTCGCGCAGACAAAAGTAAAATTAACGAAATGCTGGAGTTTTTTTTTTCTTTTAAGTGATAAAGCAGGGGATGAGGTGCCGATGAAAGCGTTAAGAGTTTATGTTAATTGTTGAAAGACCAAGGATTAATTTTTAGGGTTATCTTGATAAACGAAAGAAACCCCTTTGATAGCATTTTTGGAAACATCATCATAAACATTTAAGCAGACTGCTGGAGTTTGCCACCATCAAGTGTCTTTACAACAATCGGCTCCTTCTGTCCGGAATAGTTTCATTAAATTGTTAATTTAAACAAACCGAATTTATTACTAATCAGTAAAAAACTCTAAGCTCAACTCAATCAACGAACAATGTGCAACCCTGTTGCTCTTTAAGATATTCTAAGGGTTCCGGAATTTGTTCGAAGGAGCCACCGCGGCCCTGGAACGCAAAGGACATTAGGACACGGATGGGTTTTAGTCAGTAACAATCTGACACTTCCTTCTGCTCTGCCCAGAGCGGGAGGAGTCATTTGATAATTTCTCATACTTAAAAAAAGGATTTTTTAGGAATTTTAAAGTTTGTAGTTTGGACCTTTAGTTTACATCGACCTACAAACACACGGATAAACACATTTGCCGCCATAATACCGAAACACACAATCTTATAATATTGCATGAGTATCACCATCTTAAGATTCACATACCACAACGCCTTAAGTAAAACTATCTGCAAAATCCGATTCAAACGTCATTCTGCATGAATGCTTTTCAATAGCGCATACATTCAAAGCAAAAACTGTGAGGCAAAGTAAAGTTTGCCAACAAAAACATTCCAAAGTTCACAGACAGAACCAACAATGCAAAAACAATCCCACTTGACCAACGACGTCTAGCTATAAAACTTTACAAAGAAAATAAAACCATGAATTCAGACGAATGATCTAAAATATACAATTATGAAGAGCAACCGTTTTGAACCCACTCTCCCAGAAATACTTCACAAGTTAATGTTTTAAAATCTTGAATATTTATAGGATTATATAAAGAGCAGCGTTTAGCTTCGAATTGTTATGGATTGAACAAGTTAAAGGAGTATTTTCTCTTTGTTCAGCTGTCTTGAAGATAGTCTTTTGGTTTTGAATCAAAATGGCCGATGGCTCCAACTTTAAACTTCTCTTTTGCCATTTTACACACCCTTAGTCATAAACTGCACATTATATAGAATGCAACAACGCTGCTTGGTGACATTCTTCGTCTTCTATCTCGTGTCGACGATTCAATTTACATATTTACAATCTTCGAACAGAACTCAACCAAGTCGACAGCGTTATTGTTGCAGTCAAAATCAATGGTATGATCCGTGGATTGCGAAATATACTATGTACGGGTGACCTTAGGATCAAATTCGGTTGCTACGCGATCGTTATCTATGTCGAGACTGCAGGCCCAGGCCCGGGTCGACGGTGCGTTGCCGTTGTGTTGTCCACGCTCGCCTAAAAGAGATGTCAGCATAATAGACGGGGCCCACTAGGACCAGTGCCTGCCAAGGTACAGGAATTTCTTCGAAAGAGTAACCGCGACCCTGGAACGCAAAGGGCTCCAAAAGAAGAGTCTGACACTCTCTTCCGCTGCGCCCAGAGCGGGAGGGATCATTTGATGATTTCTCACCCTTATAAAACAAGTTACATAGTTTTTTACTTAAAGCTTATCACAGTATTTCATAGTTTTGTGTAATAAGACAGTGACAGTTCAAAAACAAATAATTCGAATCTATGAATGTTATAATCAAAATTCTACAACCAACCAAGCTTGGAAGCCATAGAAAACCATCTTTCAAATTATTAACTGACCTTCATTTTCCTCGTAATAATTTAAATAGCAATAAACTTCCAAGTAAATCACCACACCTCAATACAAAACTTACAAAATTAATTTACTCAACTTTTAATCAGTTTCGTCAATTTTACTGTTGCAGAAACACGATTCTTCACCACTTTGAAATTAATTACGTTTTCGTAGTAATTTAATATTTGAGTTTATTCTCTGTTAACATTTAATGAGTACGTTTATTTTATTAATGTATTTGAAAAAATGGACCACATGTTACGAAATTGGTAATATTTTTTAAATAACTTTGATGAGACCTTATTAAAGTATAAGGCCTGACCTTAGTGTTAGACATTTGATTCAGTGAAAATGCTCAACTTCGGATATGTGGGCTGTGTGTATGTATGTGTCCTTATCCTTCTAACCTTAACCCAAGGAGTGTATCCTGGAATGATGAGTACCAGGTGGCAGCACTGAGACATCAGGGCCAAGCACCTGATAAAACTCCTTAGCTCTGCAACATACGCAAAATTTACGTCGTTTACGTCATCATGACGTTGCGTCCTTATAGCGGCAACTAGAGGCGTGAATCCTCCAAAAAAGCTAATTTCTCCTCAACATTTACAGATCCCAATGAAAATTCTTGTTTTTTTTTCTGAACTGGGTTCTAAAAAGTCTCGCTACTTAAACTTGACAGTAATATTCATAGTTCCCCCTACTTCACCACGTGCCACATTCCCGACGCAAACTCGCTAACTCCAGCCCACGAATCGCATCCTAACTCGGGCCACGTACCTAGTCGTAACTACCGGAATTCGTTTGTTACAATACGCCAGAATTCCATAACTGAATCCGATTTTAAAGCCGCTACGTTTAAAACGGATTTCGCGAAAAAAATCGTTTGCAATTTCATTGTGAAACCGTGTTGAGAGTTTTAGCTTTATGGCGTTTGATGTGCTTTTGAGTGATATAAATGATGGTGATGGTTTGCGGGGTAGGTTGACGCAGTGCTGGAAGGTAACTTTGCTGACGATTTAGTGATTGCCAGATCATCGACTCATTTTGTGCCTTCCAGGACTTAGATGAAGCCGGGGTTGCGGAATCTGCATGAAAGAGTCACCGCGGGCCCTGGAACGCAAAGGGCACTAGGAGGAACACGGATGGGTTTTAGTCAGTAAGAGTCTGACACTCCCTTCTGCTCCGCCCAGAGCGGGAGGAGTCATTTGATGATTTCTAATCGTTAAAAAAAGGACTTTGATGAAACTATTCGTGTAGAGCATTAGATACCAGTACGTCTACCATGAGTTTTATCAATCTATACTCGCTAGCGACTATAGTTAAAAAAAATTATGAAGTCTTTAAAAAAACAAGTTCCTAATCTATTTGTTTAAGTTGTTAACTAACAAGCAAGTAAAAATTTAGTTAACAACTAAAAAAATAAATTAGGTACCTGTTTTTTAAAAGTTTAATACATTTTTTTTAACTACAGTCGCTAACGAGTATAGATTGATAAAACTCATGGTAGAGTACGTATACCATGAGTTTTATCAATCTATACTCGCTAGCGACTGTAGTTAAAAAATGTATTAAAACTTTACTAGACTAGCAAATAAAATATGTTTTTATCGCGTTAGTATATTAGTAAGAGAAGCAAGATTAGGGACAAGGTATCACAGACCAAATTTCTATGGTGGTAAGTCGAATAGGGAACAGACCATCAGCAATGCATCTAAGGCGCTACGCTACGCACTTACAATATAGTTGGGTTACACAGTGCGAGCTGCTGACTTGACAGTAGACAGATGGGAGCTACTATCCAACTCACACGTGACATGGCAGTAACTCGTAAGATACGTCAGGTACTAGACAAACTGACTTGCATGCAACTCGCACTGTAAACTAGCCATTAGAGAGCTTTGTGACATACATCTGGTTTTTTGCTAGGATACTCGCTCAACACCTAGAGCCAACGGCTACGAAGACTATGGAATGTTTGTTACACTTCACTATTCGTCAGGTAACTTGCTAAACTCAACGCTTCGCGGGAGCTTGATGAAATGCGCAAGTACTTCAGCGCCCTGGCAAAAGGTAGCTACGGAACACGTACCTTTTTCAGGGCGCTGCAGAACACGTGGTTTCCGGTGGCAGGGCGGAGGACAACCATGAGGATTTCCAATCCTTAAAAAAGGCTCAATAGAAGCAGACTGTCAGGACAGAACCCCTGTTATTAGGGTTCCGACAAAAAAAGGTACCCTTATAGGATCACTCGGGTGTATGTCTGTCTGTCACAGCCAGTTTTCTCCAGATCCACTGGACCGATTCTGTTGAAATTTAGTATACATATGGACTTCTGTGACCCAAACACGGACGCGTTACATGAATCATTAAATTTTTAGTATGGGGGTCACTTTTAGGGGTTAAACTAGAAAATTAAAAAATAAAAAGAAAAAGAAGATTTTAAAATAAATGGTTTTGAAGGTATTCAAGAAATTAGACGAAAAATGACCATTCCCCCCCTTATCTCCATAACTACTGAGCCTAAAATTTTGAAAAAAAATTGAGACTATAGATCTTTACCTAAAGATTACAGAAAAACTATTAGAAGTCTGTAGTGTTAAAATAACATGTTACAAAAATTTAATTCGTTCGGAACCCTTTGCACGCGAGTCCAACTCGCACTTGGCCAGTTTTTTTAAGGATGGGAAATCATCAAATGCATCCTCCCGCTCTGGGCGAAGCAGAAGAGAGTGTCAGACTCTTACTGAAATCTATCAGTGTTCCTCCTAGTGCCCTTTGCGTTCCAGGGCCGCGGTGACTCTTTCGAACAAATTCCGCAACCATAGCAGCCACTGGCCCTAGCGGACCCCTTCTTCTATGCTGACATCTCTTAGAAGCGCGCGTGGAACACAACGCGGCATCGGTCCGGGCCTGGTTCTGATCGGACAGCGAGCCACCCTACGCTCGCCGTCCGCAGGCCCGCGCCTACGGTGGCCGAGAATCGGCCTGCGACTCCCGACACCCGGGGAGTCTTCTTCTATTGCGGCGGCTGGGGCGTGAGGTTTCCCTCTCTCTCACACATTCGGCTTCCTCCTTCGCTAGCATTACTGCTTCGTAGAAGGACGTAACCTCTACAAGCATTTTGTCGCAGCCAATGACTCGCGAAACTAGTAAATAGTACCACCAATTCTGCTTGTCTTCATAAAATAAGGAAGTAAAAGAGCGAACACAATAAATCAAGTTTATGGCTCGAAGTTAGTGAGAGATTACCAGGAGTTCGCGACCTTTGTGCAAAAAATATTTTATGTTGCTACGAGATATACAAGCTGTGATAAAAAAGTTTCAATTGGAGGTGTTGCTTTTAAAAATAGCTGTACATGAACTTCTGGTTCATTTATTACAGGCTATGACACTGCAAAAAATATATTTTAACTAGCTTCTGCCAGCGGCTTCGCCCGCGTGGTCCCTAGGGAACATACTCCCGGGATAAAAAGTAGCCTATGTCCTTTCTCAGGATCTAGACTATCTGTGTACCATCTGTGATCAGTAGTTTTGACGTGAAAGCGCGACCAACAGACAGATAGACAGAGTTACTTTCACATTTATAATACTAGTAAGGAATAGTAAGGAAGTAAGGATTAAACATCATTATCAAATTCCCTTTTGCCAGACTTTCTATACTGCAGTCTGTGGACCAAGTATACGCAGAGGGCATACAGTACTCTGCGTGTCCAGTACAACAATGCATTCGGAATGCTTGTGGTGCTGGCACGGTTCTGTAGCGCGTCAGGTATCTTTACCGATTTGAGGGTGGATGATTTCTACGCAATGATCCCCATGCGTTGCGCTTCTCTAAGGCACAAAATACGCGGCAGCACCCACAGCATGCTGAGGGCATTGAGTGACCGGTGGGACTGACCAATGCTCGGCCGATGGGTCTGCACACACAAGGTTGCTAGGTGAGTGAACTAGCATCTTTGTTTTTTTCAAATTGCAACCGTTTTTTATTTTCATTGTATATGTACCCACTAACAATAGTTGAATGTAACTACTAATTATGTTATCCTTATTTGAGGTTGCCACAACATGACTTCTTCATACATACTTCGTTATTAGTCATTATGACAGTAGGACCTGGAGCACACCCTCTCTAGACTCATTATAATTGACACAATCCCACTATCGTTCTTCCTTTGGTTTTCTCTGCTCTAGTAGCCATCCTCTTTTAGGCTGCGTTTTCACCAGTTGAGTGACGTGCTAGAATACGTGGAACTTTATTTATCTAGGCTCGCTCAGCGCTAGCAATTCTATTGCTTCCACAAGAAAAACCAACAGAGCAAATCTACATCGCAACAAAAAGAACCGCAACGCCATCTATCCAACTAGCAGCAAACTACTAAGACGAAATCCTGCATCGCGCAAGCAGAGTTTACCGTGCGATTTGAATATATACATCAGCCCGAATGTTAACTATCGGGCGGTTGCCCACCAGGCACAACAACTGCCAGGTCGGAGGATCCTCCCTTTTCAACGGAGGTTTGCGTGGTTGTACTATCTCTTCTGCATCCCTCGAAACTGGTGACCCCGACGTAATATTTATTTATTAGGTTGTTTACACATAAAAAATACATTACAATTGACAGAGATACATTTACTAGTGTAACAATCACTTATAGGCTAACACCGCATGTACAGTAAACGGCTTAAGTTACAGAATGAATTATTTTAACAACGATTTATGTTAGTATTAATCTTAATATAAGGTTAGTTAGGACATTCGAATAAAATAAAACAAAATAAACTTAAAAACAATCATAAATTAATTATAAAAAAACCATTATATTTAAATTAAGAAATATAAAATTAAAGCAAGTACATTGATTAATAGAACACGCAACTATCCGATCTGGAGTCAGAACAATTCCATATGTGAGTCTAACAATCCCATTCCTCGATGCGCATCCTTGTAAATCTCTGGTGGAAATACACTAAAACTGATTTTATTTTCTATCCAGTCGCTTAACACCACACATCCTCTTAGCGTTCTCATTGCTTCTTTAGCATTTTTACTGTCGCATCTTCATTCTTGTTGTATACAAGAGAGATCCGTTGTCATCTTCTTATCGTGTGAGCAGTAAGGTCTAACGACCCCACACACCCTAGTGTCAGAGTTTCTAAACCTCAAGGGCCTCCGACATGGTTTACTTGACGACCGCCAAATGGCGGCCGGGACACCGGCTTATACGTGCCTTCCGAAGCATGGAATCATCTGTTATATTAGACAATCAGGTGATTCCAGCCTGCAATGTCCTAGCCAAACTGGAAACAACTTTACAAAGTATGTTTTCCCGTGAGAATCGAACCCACGACCACCGGGTCACAAGACAAACGCCTAAATCACCTCGACCACGGAGGCTGTTGTTATGAAAAAAATTATTATACATAGTTACCATCGCACATGCATATTATTGCGTGTTGCTATTTCATAATTTACTAGTTTTTATGCCGTATGGTGTCGGCCGGTGGCTTATGGTGCCGTAAAAGAATAATACCATCCCATCACTTCCCGTGGGTGTCGTTAGAGGCGACTAAGGGACTCACCAGAGAATGGGCAGCAGCGTTCTCTGTAAAACGTTACACCATACACTGCGATCGCCAACCCGCCTGCCAAGCGTGGCGATTATGGCACCCCCCCCCCCTTCGGGGGAGGTCTATGTCCAGTAGTGGGCGTCTTCGGCTGTTATGATGATGATGACTAGTTTTTCTCACCACATATTTATCAACTAATACGGTCGGAAATAAGATTTTTTCGTTTAATTTATTTTTCTTCGTTTCTTAAATAATGAATTGAACAACATTAATAATAAATTACATAAATTGAAGCGTTTATATGCGGATGACTTCGAAAGATATTGTGATACAACCTCCTTGGATGGCTCACCCTCCGGGAACCTCCGTCAATTTAATAATTAAAAAAGCTTTAGAAGAATTAGGAATTTAGAATAGGTTTAAATATTGACATAAAATGATTGATTTGTTTTGATGACAGTTCTGTAAAAGTTTTTCTTGAGAGCACCAGCTCAATATAATGATCTCTTAAATCGCTTAAAGGCTGTTTTATTGAATCGATTCCAGGGACGTTCCAGAAGCCCTAATTGGAACGCCCACACGTGGCGGCGGCGCCGGGTACAATAGTAATGTTAGCGAAGAGTTTCCGCGTGTGCTAAGCGTATATAGCACGAAGCCCTATTTTTATAAAGTATCTCGAAGGACGACGAGATATTGATGGTCAGGCGATAGCTAGAACGCCTGGACAATAAAGCTAAGTGGTTTTTATATATAAAGTGAAATTTTGAATTGGAAAACATGTTGTTATATACCGGTATAGACCGAGTTTGTTTTGAAGAATTCATAGAAGAATTCAGGCTCGTCGCTGTGAGTAGCGAATGGCGTGAGAGCGATTACGCACTGATTTTGGGCGCATTTATGGAAAGCGCAGCCAAATATTTCTATAACTACACGTACCTACCATGACGGTATCGATTTTGCATTGCTATGCGACAAAATTAGAAACGAGTTCCCATGCAAATGCACAGCCTGTAAACAAAGGGCATTAAAATGTTTAGTTCATGTTGAAAAGACGAGTGCCAAAGTATCCGACGGATGCGGACAGCAAGAGCTTGTGTCGCTTGTGAATCTCGATAATGATGCAATCTTACATTCTAGCGTGAAAATTGAAGATTCACAATTTAAATCTGATGAGTATGAAGAATATGATGACCACGAGGACAATGATGACAATGATGTGCAGAGCTGTGGAGAGAGCAGCCTAAACATAGTCGAGACGGAACTGGACGGAACGGAGGAAAGTGTTCAAGCTGGTGTGTCCGTTCCAATATTTATATCCGGTCTCATTCCAGAAAACAAGGTGATTTTGATGCACGAACCCGAACTCAGTCCCACTGACGACCCTGATGTGGAAGCTGTCGACCCTGATGTGGAAGCTGTCGACCCTGATGTGGAAGCTGTCGACCCTGATGTGGAAGCTGTCGACCCTGATGTGGAAGCTGTCGACCCTGATGTGGAAGCTGTCGACCCTGATGTGGAAGCTGTCGATCCTGATGTGGAAGCTGTCGATCCTGATGTGGAAGCTGTCGAAGTGGATTGCAGGGAGAACAACCAGGACGAAGAAGCTGCCTCGATGGAAGACGGACCGAAGGAGATGGTCCAGTACGAAGCACAACTCGCCGTGTCGTCGAATGTTGCTTCAAATTCCTCAATAAATATCATTTCAGCCAGAAAGGCAAAGAGTTGAATAGAAAATAAAATTGTTAGGGACTGATTTTATTTGATAGGAAGAATTTACACACAAACATACACACACATAATGCCCTGAAGAGACATGAGTACGTAACTCGTTATGAGTACAAGCTTCCCCTTCGAGCCCGAAAAATAAAGAAAACAAGGGTGAGAAGAAAGACACAGAAATATTCCACTATTTACAAGCTGAAAGAGAATTCATATACATCAAATCATATAAAATATTCCACAAATGATTTGATAGTTCAGCAACCTTTAATTTTTATATGGAAATATTTTAGGAAGAAATATGAGATTATTTTACACAATTATAAAGTCAGGAAACGTTTTATTTTGAAGAGTTTAGTTATTTGAGTTTCCACAAGTTCTTTGCTGATCTCATAGCATATAGTTTTATTAATTTTTAATAGCAAAGAAACCCGAAGTATTGGCTAGTATTAGTTCAGTCATAGGTTGGCATGACAACGTTAAAAACAATTTGTCATAATGTGTCAGACTAACATAAAAGGACACAGGATAAATAGAATTTGGTGTATGGAAGTGGTACTTCGTACTTCCATGCAACAGACTGCTAGGTATGGTAGTAGGAAGTTTATTTGGTACTCATAGGTGACAGACCAACTAGATTAAATGTATATAGAGCTTTATAGATTGTTCATTTAAATAGGTAGAATCCATTTTACGTTAGTTTAAAAAAAAACGGATCTATGGTAGGAAAAAGTATAATGTCAAATCAAGTGTCAATACTATAATCATTTTATCTAAACAAAACATTATTTTAGAGCTCATTCACACGAAAACGATTCGTTTTTTTTGACGAATCGTCTTTTTTCACGATTCGTTTTTTTTTTTGACGGCGGCTATGCTTTTTAAATGCCCGTGTTCTCACGCATCACGAATCGTGAAAAATGTCGGATACGTCTTAAATCACGTATCGTCTTTTAAAAAACATGTTCGTCAAAAAATCACGAATCGTGTTGTTTTTGTGACGGATTTGCATATATTCACATACATCATGTTCAATAGTTCATCCAAGACTAAACTCTGAACCACGAAACGAATATGAACATCAATTCGGATATTTTGCCGAATCGTGATAAAACATGATTCCGTATGCCATGTGAACGACCATCCGTCATGACGTATCGTGTTTTATGACGAATCGTCAATGACGGAACCCGTGTGAATGAGCCCTAAGATGGAGGCAAATGGTTTTAATTCATATTTTTTTCTAACAGATTTTGATTACTGGAGTGAGTTCGATGTTAGGAGTTAATTCTTTGATAGAATAGACCTTCGCTTCTTAACCGTCTGGCTGCCGCGTAGACTAGTTAGGGTAGCTTTCGAGAAGTCAATCCCTTCTGGATGGATGTGATTTGTCACATCATTTTGTTTATGTTTGGCGGTGTGATGCAGATTTTAGGGGGGTTTTACTGCAGCAGGGTTTCAGCATGTCTGCGTTATTGTCCAGCGTAAATGGCGCATAAGAATTTAAAAGTATAATGCTTATCGCAGGACATGACTGAAGCTGCTTCTAAAGAAGCATATGCCCCCCCTGGCAGCGAATATTCCCCCCATAGGCAGGAATTCCTGGTTAGAGATAGGTAGGTGCTTAACTCTTCCAAAGCTTTGAATAAAAGATTACAGGAAGACTTTCCTGGTATCTTCTATTCGTGAGGGCGTAGCTCATGTGATACCAGTGGCGTGCCTAGGGTTTCAAAATAAGGCAAGCCCAATAAAATTTTAACCGATTTCAAAAAAAGAAAGTTCCGTTTTCGACTGAGTATATAGGTACCTACGTATGTATCATCGCAATTTTCTCATAAACTACTGGTTAGGTACAATAAATTAAAAGTGAATTCATCCATCTTCTTCTTTCCTCTTCTTCAATTTCACTCTTGCTTGTCGTGCGGTGAATGAGTTAACCAAAGCACACTGAAGGCATGCTAGTGCTAGATTGAATATAATAAACATATCAGCAATTGCATACCTCCGGTGGCTTTGAAAAAAGCCGTTTGGTTTGCTTCATTGCTTGAGGGAACAAAGTTATGGTAAGTAGGTGCTTGCTTCGTAACAGGACTAACAGGTTACAGACAAAAAAAAAAAAACAAAGTTACAAAACGAAAGTTAAAAAATAGCTAGATAGAATGTAATAAGGAATTTAAATAAATTATTTATATTCTAATTGGAATCGTCTATCTTTCTTAAGAAATGATTTAATTACATCAGAGTAAAATGTTGGTGATCGTTTTAATTCTACCAACAACTGTTTTTCAATAGCTATCATTGATAATTCGGAAAGACGCTCTTGACCTTGTGTATTTCTCAGATAGGTATGGATACGTTTAAGAGACGAAAAAGCACGTTCCGCGGAAGAACTTGTAGCTGGAATAGTTACAACAAGATACGCTAATTTTAACAGCTCGGGAAAGGCATCTTCAAGGTTATTCTCATTAATGAAATCAATTAATTCGAAAACATTACGGTCTTTCAGATCAGGACTAGAATACAAGCAAATCAATTGGCTTTTTAATGTTTGTTTGTCGAAATAGTTTGCATAAATGTCAAATAATGATAACTGGCGTGATATAGATGTCTCAATTCGTTGTTTACCAAAATTACCGAAAGAAACCATTGCACACAGGTGTTTATGGGAATTTGCGTGCCTTTTAATGGCGCCAGATATGTTATTTAAATCATTATAACCAGATGTATTCCAAACGGAATCTTCATTCGAAAAAAATATGCAGCACCAACAATACAGCTTATTCGTGTGCGAACAGCCAACAATCCAACTAGTTTTAAACACTGATCTATTAAATTTTCGTTTATGCGATTTACTAGTCTGAGAAATACACAGATTAGGCGTTGGTTTTAATGAAGAAATTAACTGTTTTTTCTGAGCAAAGCTTAAAGATTTTACCTTATCTTCGCCAATCAAAACTTGAACACATTTTAAATCCTCACAAGGTACAATTACCTCCATTGTTGTAGGTAAGTCACTAAAACAATTGTATCACTAAGAAAATCTAAGAAAACACACAAATAACTTTAACAACATAACTTTTCCACTCAAGCGAATGAAACTGAAGTTAGTTGCACTCGGGTGTCGGAAACTACTTACCAGAGTTGCAGTGTTGTCATTTAGGCAAAAAAAGTCCCCAGGTATATGAAAAATCCAGCTAGATGTCGCAATTTTTTTATTTTTAAGATATTGCTTGAATATTTAATTTCGTTATTTTAAAAAGTCGCTAGTTTTTATTGTTGTTAAATCTTAAAAAAGTCTCCAAACTCGTTAAAAATCTCCAAGATCTCACAACGTCGCTAAAACGGCAACACTGCAGAGTTGGCAAGGTGACAAGGTCACGCATACGCGGGCAACTTCATGCGCATGCAGGGCTTAATTCTTTCATACTGATCGATTTGTAGACGCAAAAGTTTCTGACTCGTTATATGGCACATCGCTATAAGTGCGAAAGTGACAGAGCTAGTATTTGAAAGCCCGGTAAAAGCCGGTACGTGTAAGCGAGATAGCTATATGTAGATTCTGCAAATGCGAAACTCTGCGCGCGAACAATCGCGATGTGTAGTGTGGCATAGGAAGATACTTTGTGTTATTTTGATAAGAATTAAGCGCGCGAACTTTTAAATAGTTTGGGTTTGATATTGATTCTCTATCGAGCATTTTAGTAAGGCATGCCGGGCTTTTGGGCTTGTATGAAGGCTCCGCCACTGTGTGATACAACCTCCTTGGATGGCTCACCCTCCGGGAACCTCCGTCAGTTTAATAATTAAAAAAGCTTTAGAAGAATTAGGATTTTAGAATAGGTTTAAATATTGACATAAAATGATTGATTTGTTTTGATGACAGTTCTGTAAAAGTTTTTCTTGAGAGCACCTGCTCAATACAATGATATCTTAAATCGCTTAAAGGCTGTTTTATTGAATCGATTCCGGGGACGTTCCAGAAGCCCTAATTGGAACGCCCACAATATATTTGGAAGGTGAAAATAAACAATTCCGGACGAACGAACAGGGCAGGCTGAGTAATAGGTTCCCAATATTTACCTACAGGTACGGAACCCTAAAAATAAGACACCTCGGTTTAAACCCCCCGCAAACAGCAAAGCACAAACTTGAAACACAGCTTACAGCAAACTTTGCCGTGCAAGTTTGAAAATGACCAGCTGCACTTTGAATTTCACTAAATTAATAAATAATAATAACTCTCATCTATCGTACAGCATACTGCATCTACATTTATCCCAATTGATGAACACTTGGCTTAGGCCCGTGCCATCAATCCCGGCTTTCCGAGAAAAAGTAATGCGAAACAAAATTATTAAAAACTAGTGGACGTCACGCGGTTTCACCCACGTAGTTCCCGTTCCCGTGGGAGTACGGGGATAATATGCCTATGTTACTCCCTGATAATGTAGCTATCCAATGCTAAAATATTTTTTCAAATCGGTCCAGTAGTTTCGGAGCCTATTCAATAGAACAATCGGGACACCAACGCCATCTAGTGGCGTTCGACGGAGTCTAAGACGGTGTGCTCGACAGAGGCTGAGCTCAGTCTACTAGTGGCGGTCGAGCAGTGCAGACGTGCTCACGTCTAGAAACCGCCGCGTGTTCCGAATATTTGTTCAGTGTACCTATTGTGTGAGAATATTGTAAGTGAGACTTTTGAGTGTGAATAATAATTTGATTTAAAAGCAACCGCTGTTTCTATTGCGCAATAACCAACACTTCCCAAAGTACGCCCACTGTAGTTCGAATATCCTGGCTGATGTAACCTGGATAGTTGGACCATCGGTGACATATATTAGTATAGATAAAAACCTCTTTTTTTTCCATCTTTATTGATTTAATTGGGGGTTTTTATCCCAATGGATACGCCAACCCCATCATGCCTTATACATTGCTTTAAACTTAAACTAAAGAAGAATCTCAATCAATATATAACCTCTTTATTTCAGGCTACTTTGGCTCACAAATATATACCTTTTAAACACACACACATACACACACACACACACACACACAACACAACACAACACATTAGAATAATACAGTTTGTGTTAGTACATACAATCTTACGCCTATGTTAATAAACACAGCAAGCAACAGCAAGTACTTTAATCTGGGGTAGTGTTGCACGGCATTATAGACCATGCGTATTCGAATGCAACCATGAGCATTGTAAACTAAAAGAAATGCAGAAATAGGAACTTTGTATGGAAAACAGATAACTGGCCGACTGATTGTCGGTACTGAAGTTTTCTAAGACAAACTAGGTTGAATACTTTCAACGTCGGAGTGCTTTTTACAGTTTCACTATTCAATAAGAATAACTGGTTACAATAATCAGAAAAAACTGCCCAAGTGCGAGTCGGACTCGCGTGCGAAGGGTTCCGAACGAATTTAATTTTTTTTAGCATGTTATTTTAACACTATATACTTCTTATATGTTTTCCTGTAAACTATAGGTAAAGATCTATTATCTCCATTTTTTTTCAAAATTTTCGGCTCAGTAGTTTCGGAGATAAGAGGGGGGGGAATGGTTATTATTCGTCTAATTTCTTGATTAACTTCAAAACCATTTATATTAAAAATATGAAAAAAATAAATAATTAAAGCCCTCACAGCAAGCCCTTTTATTTGATATATAACACGATATTCTTAAAAAAACATTTTTTTTAACTTTCTAGTTTAACCCCAAAAAGTGACCCCCACACTAAAAATCTAATGATTTACGTAACGCGTCCGTGTTTAGGTCACAGAAGTCTATTGTGTACCAAATTTCAACAGAATCGGTCCAGTGGATCCGGAGATAACTGGCTGGGACAGACGGACAGACAGACAGACAGACACCCGAGTGATCCTATAAGGGTTCTGTTTTTTGTTCGGAACCCTAAAAACGCATCTTTGTCGTATAATACTGAACAGACCAAATAACACAACCCCAAATCTGTTCGCTTTTCCGCAAGTACCAAATTCGACGTAGTTGGAACTCACTTACCGAATCTTGCATGTGCCCTTTCATCCATCACAGATGAAACGGAAAATTGGAGAAATATTCGTACCGATTGACACGTGTTAAAGGCGCCGCTCCATAGCTGCCCAAGGCTAAGCTACGCACGTGTGTGTACCTTCACTTCGTATGAAAATGTAGGCGAGATCGTCCACTGCGAGTACTGGCAAACCAAAAACTTCTTCTACTTAGCATAAAACTGCTTTTTCACCAATTATGCTTAGCGAGGGATGGGTTCGTTAAGAACCAATAGAATAGCTTCGTCTAACTTGCCTCGCATTATTATTATTACCTATTATTATAAAAAAATGGTGCAGAGATAGAGTTAATGGTTTCTCATTACTCATACTCGGAAAGTAGGCCTGAAGTTGCCTGAGGAGCGGGTTGAAAGTATTACTTTTCAGCCCTAGGGAAACTCGTTTTCAACTGACAGCCGTCAAATTATAAAAAAAAAAACTTCTGCACGACTTTCTATACAGCCTCTCAATTATAGTTTTTGTTAGCATTTTGTTTCAGCTCTTCTTGTCTCCTATCTCTTTTATTCTACGCACGCCACATGAGAATAGTTTATTCCATGGCTATCCTAAAACCATGTGACGAGCAACACAACCCGGGCCGGCGTGGTGGAATCTGTTCCACACCGTCTCTTAGGCTTGTGTCCCAGCAGTGACGTATAATACAAGCCTCAAATAAAAAAACCGGCCAAGTGCGAGTCCGACTCGTCCACCGAGGGTTCCGTACAAATTTCTAGCTAAAAATTACTTTAAATAAAAACTATATTTTTTTATGATTTAATTACAAATGTATAGTTTTCAGACTTTTCCCTATACTTGTAGTACAAGACGGTATTACTTGCCAAATTTCATAGTTCTAGGTCATCGGGAAATACCCTATACATTTTGATTCCCTTGAGAGTGTCGAAATATATGCTTTTGCGGCTTAATCGACTGCATCTTTTTTTACGTGTAGTTTGTTTTTTTCACAGTTGCAAGGGACTATAGACCTGAGTATATGGTTTTAATTTCAACTCGATACCTACACGCGTTCCCGAGATAAACGGTATTGACAGACAGACGGACGGACAACAAAGTGATCCTACAAGAGTTCCGTTTTTTCCTTTTGAGGCACGGAATCCTAAAAATAAAATAAATTGTAGCCTAAAATAAAATAAGTTCGGCCCACAATTGGTAGCTAAACGTTTCCCCTTATGATACACAGAAAGCGAGAAGGTGATTTAATCCCATGATTTAAAATGTAAAGTAAATCAAGATACATTATTAAGCACGTTCAATGGTATCGCGTTCACCTGGGACGCTCGCTGACGGAAGCGGATATCTGAAATTGTGTATATTCGCTGAAAAAAGATACGCAAGCGTCCTGAATAGCGTTATTCCCTTCAATGAACAGTCAATAGAGATTAAAATCTTTGTCGGATTCGCAAAATGATGCTGTTTATTTTTAAGCGGCTCCGTTCGGAATTCGAGTTTTGACAGGTTTTTTTTTTGGAAAAAGGCTAATACCGTTTCAGTAAAGGATCTCTTTGGTTAAAAGGTACCTGAGTATAGGTGTTTCGTTAGTCATTGCCGTATTCACTTTGAAATTACAAAACCGGTCGAGAGACTGTCTCGTTTTTTTTGTTTTTTAGGGTTCCGAACAAAAAACGGAACCCTTATAGGATCACTCGGGTGTCTGTCTGTCTGTCCGTGTGTCACAGCCAGTTTTCTCCGGATCCACTGGACCGATTCTGTTGAAATTTGATACACATATGGACTTCTGTGACCCAAACACGGACGCATTACGTATTAAATTTTTAGTACGGACGTCACTTTTGGGTGTCAAACTAGAAAATTAATAAAAAAAGTTTTTTGAACAATATTATGTGACATGTCAAATGAAAGGGCTTACTGTGGGGGTTTTAGTTATATATTTATCATAATTTTAGAATAAAATTTTTTGAAGTTATTCAAGAAATTAGACGAAAAATTACAATTAGACGAAAAATTTTAGGCTCAGTAGTTTCGGAGATAAGGGACCCCCCTTATCTCCGAAACTACTGAGCCTAAAATTTTGAAAAAATGGAGATAATAGATCTTTACCTAAAGATTACAGGAAAACCTATAAGAAGACTGTAGTGTTAAAATAACATGTTAAAAAAATTAAATTCGTTCGGAACCCTTTACACGCGAGTGCGACTCGCACTTGGCCAGTTTATTTAATCTTTAAAACAGTTCTAGATTCAGATTTTGCTATACTTATATTAAATACTAGCTATTACCCGCGATTTCGTACGCGCATATCCCGTTTCCGTGCACTACACTCTCCAAGGAACCTACATGTCAAATTTCAGATTTTACGAAACCGAATGTAGTTTCGGCTGTGCGTTATCTGTCATTCACTAATAATCAGTCAGTAACGGAAGAATTTTATATATATTTATTTAGAGTGTACACGCTCGGTTATGTATAAGCTGTGATTACATTATAGGATAATGTTAAGGTTTACCAATTTTTTTTATTATTTTGTAAAGTTTTATCATTTTGTGACACTCGTTGGTGATCCTTAAATAAACATATAAACAAGCAACAAGCCATTCGCATGGGTGGACTCGGCGTCCGCAAAATTTCAAGTATTCGTTTACCGGCCTTCCTCTCCTCGGTCCACAGTACTGATACATTAACCAGGAATATTTTAACATCCTCACTGGTTAATTTTGAGGTATCGTGTTTGACCGATGCGTTGAATGCTTGGAAAATGGCTTGTCCCAACTCGGATTTGCCCGACAACCTGACCTCTCAGAGACGATGGGATGTGCCGCTCTGCAGTATTGTACGGAATAACTTGATTCATAAATCATGGAATACTGTTGAGCGCGCACGTCTGTTAGCTGTGGGAGAGTGGGAGTCGGGTGTGTGGCTTCAAGCACTCCCGTCATTCACCATAGGTACTATGATGGATGACGCATCGTTTCTGATCGCGGTCTGTCTCCGCTTAGGCGCACCTTGTGTTGCTCCGCATCGGTGTCACTGCGGAGTAGCTGTCGACAGCCTCGGACACCATGGCCTTTCCTGCTGCAAGAGCGCAGACCGCATAGCACGGCACGCTAGCATCAATGATATTATTCGTCACCCCTGGCGTACCTGCAGTATTAGAACCTAGTGGCTTACCTACCAGTATTAGAGCCTAGTACGTGACGATGGGAAGAGACCAGATGGTATGACGTTGGTGCCGTGGAATGTGGGTAGGCCTCTGGTGTGGGACGCTACATGTGTCGACACCCTTGCGCCATCACATGTTCCAAGTACGGCGAGCTGTGCCGGCGCTGCTGCTGCGACTGCTGAGGCCCCCAAGCGGCGCAAATACTGTAACTTTATTGGTAATTACAGTTTTGAGGCGTTTGGGGTCGAAACACTTGGGTCATGGGGTCCGAGAGCGCGTCTCCTTTTTAAGGATATATCTCGCCGACTGATCGACACTTTGCGTGACCAGAGGGCTGGCTCGTTCTTTGCTCAAAGAATTAGTATTGCCATTCAACGTGGCAATGCTGCCAGTCTTCTGGGCACGTTTCCGGATGACAGCGATGCGGAGGAATTCTTCGACGCCTGAGTGTATTTGTTTTTGTATATTCATATGTATATAGTTAGGATTTATTGCTTATTAAATTAATAAATAAGATCTTCTTCGGTGTTTTTGAAATGACGAATGCGTTTTGAAATATACTTAAATGGGTTATTGAACGCAATTTTCATACTTTATGTATGACTAGCTTCTGCCCACGGCTTCACCCGCACGGATGTCGCAAATCTTCCCGAGAGAACATTTCGGAATAAAAAATCTATTTAGCCTAACCTAAATGCAGTAGCGTAGCTAGCATGGGTGACACCCGGAGCGGATCATGTGGTGTCACCCCACAAATGACCCCCCCCCCCCCAAATTATAACCTTTGGCCTTTCATTCTGGTGACGGCAATCGCAAGCCATTTTTTGGAAGGGAGGGGAAGCGAAGGTGTGCCATTTGTGCTGCAGGTTTTTATTTTCAGGAATGTACTTACATCATGCTAACTTACAAACAAAATCTCGAAATATGATTATTTTGATTTTGTTTTCATCATTATTTAAACCTAACTTTGTTGAGTAACGCAAGTAAACTCAAGAAGTAAAAGAGGGCAGACCACAAAAGCGAGCGAAGCGAGCTCGATAATTTTCGCATCCCACCTCGAATAGGCTTTATTTTCTTTTGATCATTCATACTTAAATATAAATAACATTATGGACTGATGCAAGAAAACTCATTAACTGAGAGAGGGCAGAACACAAGAGCGAGCGAAGCGAGCTTAAAAATTCATGCACCCCAACTCGGAAAGGTTTTTATTTTCTTTTGATCATTTCATACACAAACATAATGATTTTATTGAGTCATTAGAGAAAAAAGAGAGTGTAGAAAGTAAGAGCGAGCGAAGCCAGCTCGAAATTTTTTACACCCTACCACAGACGGGTTTCATTACGTCGCCCGTTAAGGGGTGACACCCAACCTTGACAAACGTCAACGAACGAGTGTCACCCCTAATTGCAGAAAACCTGAAGGACTAAAGAAATTTATGCACTTCATCTCCGAAGGGTTTTATTGTATTTTGAACATTCATACTGAAATTTAAGTTTTTTGTGATTTATATAGAAAAATTCAGGAAGTCAGAGACTGCAAAATCTAAGAGCGAGCGAAGCGAGCTCAAATTTTTTTTACACCCTACTCCCGACAGGTTTCATTGCGTCAAACGTTTAGGGGTGCCACCCGATAGTGACAAAAACCGGTCAACGAGCGGTCGGATGTCACACCCGCTTAGGTGTCACCAGGTGCGCGCCGCCCCCCCTGCGCCCCCCTCGCTACGCTACTGCCTATATGCTATTCCAGACTATAATCTAAATCTGTGCCTTTCATCCAGATCCGATCATCCTTCCAAACTTTCGCATTTATAATAGTAAGGAGGATTCCAAAGTATATTCAAACAAAAGATTATGGAAGCCTTTTTAATATTTAATCGTTTATAAAAGAAAAATAGTCGTAAAATCTCGAATAAACTGCTCAGAACTTGTGATTAAGTTACCAAAATAACTAAAACCGTAAAAGTTGAAATTGGATTCGATGACAGGTTTCTTAAAATCGAGTTTTCCTGAAATAGATTATTTTCGTACTCAAAAATAGTAACAAAATTAATTCGACATGTGGAATATGGACTCGGCTGTCATTGTGCCTTTTATCGTTACAGCCAACGACCTGAAGCGCTCTTGCTAAAAGCTTCGACGACCATTTGTCGAAGCTGGCGTTGCGCAGTTGGATAAAGGGCCTGATATAGAAGGAAGTGATCCTTGATACGGCTCGTATTGTGAGGAGGCTCCTTTCTCTGGAGCCCTAACAGCCGGTAGCTCGGACCCTGCTCTCGACACCGGCGGACTACTACTTTTTATATTTTTACTTTTTTAATAAAACACATTAAGTGTTTTATACATTAATTACGTCACATAAGTAATTCTTTTAAACTTATACCAGGCAAACGGCCGTTTTCGTCACCTATCATAAAAAGCAATCACTGTTTCTGGTAGGAATATTTAAAAATGTTAATAAGTATGTATGGTTCAACAAATAGAGACAAAATTAATAAATATATGAGCAGGATAAGTTGGGGTAAAAACGTGCCAATGTAATATCTCCCCAGGGTGTCGTAAGAAACGGCAGAAGGCCGAAGGATCAAGCCATAAATTAATAACTTAAGTATTTCCAAGTTTTTTAACAAAAAAACCCGCTAGCAGGTCATATGAGGAACATTTGTTTGAATAATAGATACTTTAAGTACTCTTATTTGCACACTAGGTTTTGATATAGTCGTAAAAGAAAATCTTAGCGCCTGGAGCAGACTTTGCAATCAGCAATATCTTCATGAAACATTCAGGTATACCTAATTGAAATTTAAATTGAAATATTTTACTTGATTTTCTTTTTTTTATTTGAATTTAAATATTTATTTCAGACCAAGCACACAGTAGTTAAACAGGTCCAGATTATGTTAGTAGGTATGTAGATACTTATAGCTATGTAAGTAACTTAAGTATTTCCAACAAACAAACTAAATTCAGTTTCAGGAACAAAATTATTGCGGCGCCAAAAATTAAAGGCAAGTTATTTCATTCATTCCACAAATCAATTTGTCACATTAATTATGCGATACACCGCCACACACCACACCATCAGGTAATAATACAGTGTATCTATCGACCATTATTTGTAACACCTTTATCGACCAGTATTATACAAATAAAAGCTTTGATTGATTAGATTGATTGATAATTTTCGTCCCCGAAACTGAAAAGATTACAGAAACTGGCGAGCTACTCTCTAAGCCCGAAGTCCATAGTTTTGGCCTTAGTTGCGGGCGTATTCTACTCCGTATTACCCACGGACTTAATGATTAGTCCCGTACCCGAACTAAGAATGAATGACAACACGATTTGACAGTAACTGTCATATTGTTTTGTCATTAATTCTTAGTGGTTAGGTGATACGGAGTAGAATAAGCCCGCAACTAAGCCCGAAACTACGGACTTCGGGCTTATAGAGTAGCCCACCCGGTTAGAGTCCCATAAAACGATAGATTTTAGTAAAAAGAAAAACAGATTTAATAAATAGATTACCTTTTGCCTGTGACTTCGTACGCGCTTAAACCGTTTTTCCCCGTTCCCGTAGGAATTTTGGGAAATCCTCTATTAGTGCTCCCCTACACTCCCCATGCAACCTACATGCCAAATTTTATCCTCTTCATCCATACTTCTTTATTAGTCACTAGCTTCGCGACTTCGTACGCGCATTTCCAGTTCCGTTCCCGAAGGAATTTCTGGAAATCCTCTCTGAGTGCTTCACTTCGGTGTATAGGGAACTTACATGCTAAATTGAGTGTACTACGTGAGCTCGATAAATGGATGTGGATTAACGCTTATGCGACAAAACTGTACTGCGACTCACTATAGTTCGAATGCACGCTTGTGCGACACACTGAAGATCGGGAGCCCCGCTTCGCGGAGCTCCTATTTCTGGGTGGTTTAAAAAAAAATAACCACGAAGGCTAAGGTTAGCTCCGCTCCGCTTCGCTCCCGCCTTAGCCTTCTAACCTAACCTATCCGAGTCGGGGTACTCTGAGTCGGGGTGTTGTCGCACATCTATTTACAATACATCTATTTGTCGAGCTCACGTAGTACACTTTGCCAAATTCTTTGACCAGAAGTTTCGGCTGTGCATTGTCTGTCAGTCACTCAGTAACGGGGGATTTTTAAATATATTGATTTACTTCTAATTAATGTAAAACATGTATTCATTGCAAAAGTTAGCTAAATTTAGAACATATACCCTCCTTGGATCAGGTAGCTAAACTTAGCTTCAAGTTAGGCAAATTAAGTAATTAACAGGAACCTGCAGACTCTCCAAGTTAGCGGTAACTTAAACGTAACTTAATCCTCAGTCGTAACCTTATGTTAATTCAGACATGAACTTAATTCGGGTATTCGTGCCATTTAAGTTAAAATTAAGTAAGTTTGCAGTTTACATTGTTTGTGTCCTAGATCTGGTAACTTATCCAAGTTATAAAATTACTTTTATGTTTTCTATACTATGTAATGGTTTATTACTAAGCATGTTGAGTACCAATAATATTGATAGCCAATAACTAGAAAGCCATGCTACGGTAAATAATATTTATTTAGTTTGTAAGTTTTTTTTTATTATTGATAGGCACGCGTTTGAGCACTATCTCATATGGTCGAAGATGGAGCACGCTTGCCTAGAAGTAACCTATTCACTCTTGACTTAAATACTCCCAGGTTGTAGCTATCAGGAAACACAGACTCTGGCAGGGAATTCCACTCCTTAGCTGTACGTACTATGAAGGTGTTCCCAAAACGTTTTGTGCGCGTGGGTGGGATGTCCACCATGTACCGGTGGCGCTTCGCCGTTCGTCTTGTGGTCCGATGATGGAACGTGCTTGGCGGAATTAAATTATGCAATTCCGTCGCACATTCCCCAAAATGCAACCGGTAGAAAACCGACAGGCTTGCTAGCCTGTCGGTTACTTTAACTCGGCGTCGATGCTCAAGACTTTGGAGCTTCGTCGCGACGAGCCTGTAAATTGTGTATTAATTGAAAGGAAATTGCTTGAAAAGGGCAGATCGAATATTAAAAGTAAGTAAATGCAAGTAAATAATGTATGTTTAGGGTTCCGTACCCGAAAGGTAGCGGATGATTGATGAGTTGAAAAGTTGACAGATTGTGCATTTCTATTGCCGCTATAACAACAAATAATAAAAATTAAGGTTTATGGTACGGAACCCTTCGTGTGCGAGTCCGACTCGCACTTGACCGGTTTTTGCTAGCGATGTCCATACTACATTCGTTTCCTGCTTCCTGAAACGACTGAATGACTTTCAAATCAGCGGCATTTCAGTGAATGAATACATTCATGAATATGAACAACCTTTTCTGAACTTTAAAAGTGTGTCTCTGCTCGCCAGATTGCGTGGCAGTGGCAATAGCCTCTTGAAGGTAATAGCTGACAGGTTTGGTGAGAGCACTATAATGGGGCATCTCATAAGAACAACACTGTCTGTCGTAGAATATAAGTACTAACATAGATCATAAGCCACATTGTTACTAACATCTTTTAAGTATTTATTTATTTTGTGTCTTGTCAGTGAGGACTTTTTGTTGTCTAATAAATAAATAGATTATAATAATTTACTGTGTGTGTTTACTGTGTGTGCGTGTGTATGTGTGTGAGTTTACTGTGTGTGTATATCAACGTGTCTATGTAATTACTGATGCACTACTGTCAGTGAACTACTGTAGCTTATTTACTGTATTTGCTACCACAACCGCGAGTAATAACTCGTGTTAATCTAATTTATGGCGCTAACGCAGACACAGTAAATTAGTTCACGTTAGTACTAGGTAATAATCAAACGTCGAATTATATTGAACTAGCTTTTGCCCACGACTTCGTATGCGCGTATATTGTTTTTTCCCGTTCCCGTAAGAATTTCGGGAACACCTCTCTTAGTGCTGTCCTACACTCCTCAAGGAACCTACACGCCAAATTTCAGCTTTCTGCGACCAGTAGTTTCGGCTGTGCGTTGTCTGTCAGTCACTCAGTCAGTCAGTAACGGAAGAAATTTATATACAACGTGTAACAGAATAAACGCAATACCTCTTAAGAGGTCATTGTACCCATCATTATGAACAACTTTTACTATGGGACCAATACTGAAATCGCGAAAAAAAAAGTCGACTGTCCCATAGAAATGTATGGGGCAGTCGATTTGTAGAGCATAAAATGTACTGAACAGCGGATTTTTTTTCGCGATTTCTGGATTGTTGTATTGGTTGTATATTGATTCTACTACGTATACTCTATTTAGGATGTTGTTACGTTCATATGATGTAGAAAATAAATTCCGTGCACTCAGATGTTGTAAGCAAAAAAAATAATTTGATTTCCAACAAAGATTACACAGGATAAACATAACTCACAGTGGACTTCCTTCGGAACAGCTACTAACTCGATATACATGGTGCCATTTAAGTTGTCTTACAACGACAGCCCACTTCGTCTATCCAATTACTACAACAAATTCATTAAAAAAAAATATATGAACATTTGAATTAAAAAAAAGGAAATATTATACATTATAATAATAATTATACATTTCTCTGGAGCCCTAACCACTCGGTAGCTTGGATCCAGCTCCCGGCACCGGCGGACTGCAATTTTTTATATTTTTTATAAAGTGTTGTTTTTAATAAATATTTAAAAATGTGAATTAGTATGTAAGGATAATAAATAAAGAGAATATTAATTATACATAACAACAACAAAAATAACATAACATTAATAACATTCATTTCATTCATTTTCATTTTTTTTTAATAACATTATACATTATCATGACGCATGATGGAGGTAATTTGAAACATCTTGTTCGCTCCTGGCGAACCCAGTCCGAGCCTCGTGTACCAAGGACGGCAAGGAATGGTACAGTGACATTGTTTTGATACGTAAACATCATTAACAGGGTGTTTCATAATTCTAATGAAATATTTATTTTTGTTCTAACTATTTTTATCTAAATATATTTGTGTTATTATCTTTATTGTACTTATAATCAATTAAGGTTCCGAAATTAGGTTCCGAAAAAAAAACGGAACCCTTATAGGATCACTCGGGTGTCTGTCGTCTGTCTGTCTGTCTGTCCGTCTGTCACAGTCAGTTTTCTCCGGATCCACCGAACCGATTCTGTTGAAAGTTGGTACACATATGGACTTCTGTGTCCCAAACACGGACGCGTTACGTAAATCATTACATTTTTAGTAAGGGGGTCACTTTTGGGAGTCAAACTAGAAAATTAGAAAAAAAAGGTTTTTTAACAATATCGTGTGACATATCAAATGAAAGGACTTACTGTGAGGGTTTTAATTATATTTTTTTCATAATTTTAAAATAAATGGTTTTGAAGTTATTCAAGAAATTAGACGATATATGACCATTCCCCCCCCCCCCATTATCTCCGAAACTACTGAGCTTAAAATTTTTGAAAATATGGAGATAATAGATCTTTACGTAAAGATTACAGGAAAACCTATAAGAAGTCTGTAGTGTTAAAATAACATGTTAAAAAAAATTCGTTCGGAACCCTCTGCACGCGACTCACACTTGGCCAGATGTTTTTTATTACCGCGCCTAGTGGTAGTTTTTGTCGGGTACATTATGTGTGCTCCGTTTTTAAGACGACTAAAATGGCACCGTGTAGAATACTAGCCCGCGACTTAGTACACGCAAATCCCGATTTTTCCCGTTCCCGTGGGAACTTCGATAAAAACCTTTCTCTGTGTTCCACTACAATCTAAAAAAATTCAACTTTCTACGACCAGTAGTTTCGGCTGTGCGTTTGTCTGTCAGTCACTCAATCGCTCAGTCAGTCAACAGTAACGCAAGAGATTTGTAAACATATTGATTGATGATAGCAAGAGGTTTGAAACAAAATTTCAAGAAACTTTTTCATAAATGGTACTGAGGACAACGGCATCTAGTAAGTTGGCGCTGAAATATCGAAATGAAAACTTGGGAATACTGAAAATGAGTACCTATCTTTGTGCCTACACAAGTTTAAAACTCAAGAAGAAATTTATAGATGGCGTCGCATTTTCAACATATCACAAAGTGGGATATGATTATAAATTAAATTAAATTTTATTTTCAGACCACAGTCCATAATTTAGTTAGTATTTTGGTGTTAGTAACAATGGTGCTTACATAAGTAGGTTAGTATTGTTAGTTTATATATAAAATATTTATTTATTTAAATATACCAATGACTGTCCGCACCCAGTGTCCCTGAAATGACAGTCCGGTCTGGCAGCTATCATTTTCAATAATTAAGCCTTTTTTTTTCATAGTATGTAAGATCGTGTCAGAGATAGACGTTTGTTAGTAAGATTCCCTCTGGAACCATTGGTCCTAGAACGCAACTGATTTAAAACTTTATTTCTATCCGTCGCACAGGTTTTTTTTTCTGAACTATTGAAATCTATGGTAGATAATATTTTTCAACTGTGACACTGACAGAAAAAAAAAATGCTTGTCAACATTACGAAAATGGAATGTAAAGCTCAAAGGTCACGGTCCCAGAGGAAATCTAGGAAGGAATCTAGTGGCCAATGAGAAACATATTTCTATTTTTGAATTACCTACTCCAAGTAAAGCCAACATAACAATATGTCATCATAACGATCCTCCGCAGACAGTAATTCGTCTGAGCCAACACATTGGCGCGATATATCAGGTTATCATAATTAGTTCTAATGTCGCTAATTAATGGCTGAACATCAAGCATTACGCGTTATCTTGCGCGAGTTACACGCTGTTAGTTTGGCAGATAGTTTGTTAGTGCAGGAGATTATTTGTCTGCTTGGCTTATGTGTGACTGATTGCAAATGGATTTACCTAATAGAATAGAATACTCTTTATTATGGAGGTACATTATACAAGTTACAGAAAAGTCCGTCACATAGATTTCGGAAAAAACATTATACATCACAAACACAAACAAACATTGGATACGTATTTTTCTTTTACCAGGTAAAAAAAAAACATTAATACGATACAATGTGTTGAAAACTCATTTTTAGGTCTCACAATTTTTAGGGTTCCGTACCCAAAGGCCAACTGAACCCTATAACAACAGCGGCATCAATGCCGCCACAACGAAAAAACCATAGAAGCAAATCTACATCGGAACAAAAAGAACCGCGACGCCATCTATCCAACTAGCAGCGAACTAAAATCCTGCATTGCGCAAGCAAAGTTTACTGTGCGATTTGAAGACATACATCAGCCCTAATACTAACTATTTCGCCCACACCGGACACAACAACCGTCCGGTCGGAGGATCCTCCTTTTCAATGGGGTTTGCGGGACTTCCCTCTCTGTACCGCATACCTCTAAACTGGTGACCCTCGACATTGAACGTCAGCGCAGCCTTCGTGCAACTACTTCAGCGTGACGTCATCATCACTTCTCCTCATCGTGACCTCAAGCTCTGGAGCAGCGAGTCACACAGCCAGCCAGTACCCACGGCTTCTACGGGTATCCTGACCACCAGCATGCAGCAGCCGCGCAATCCTGGTCAGCATCCTCAGCCTCTATCATCCTCATCAGCGACCTTGGCAAGCACACTGCACCTTCGGCCAGTCACATGAAGAGCCATGAAGAGTCTCTCCTGCTCGACGCCAGCAGTCACGCCACTACGTCGCACAGCAACGCTGGCCCGAACAAAAATAAAATTAAAAATGAAAGGCAATTTCAAAGAAGAAACGTGTTTTTTTTATGGCACGAAGGGTTCTGCCTTCGTGTACGAGTCCGACTCCCACTTGGCTGGTTTTTTATTGGCCCTGTACCTAAAACATATTCAGTTTAGTCACCCACCGCGGTGCACGCTATCCATAGCCACGCGCCGCATTTTAGCTGCGAAACCCAAGCAGCATTTGTTTGACAATGTTTCCAGTTTCCACTGCAGTACACGCTACACGCCACGACTATGTACAACTCTAGCGCGGTCACGGTGCACACGGAGATGCGACGCACGTTTTTTTGCAAGAATAAGATTTTGACATAGTTGTGCGTTAATATTCGTGTATAGCGTGTACCGCGTGCACAGGGTGCATGGTGTTGACAGCGTTGAGCTACGTGGGCGCCATATTCGAGCAAGCCACGCGTGTGCCAATGACGTCACTTGATGCGTAGCGTGTCCGTGGGTTGCAGTGGAAACAATCTCATACATTTTCATATTTCGTATTTGTGCGTAGCCTCTCCGTGCGTTGCGGTGGGTTTCCGCCTTTATTGTACCTACTTATTTAACCCATTGGCACGTAAAGTGATCATCAAAAACCCCAACACGATGTAGTGTCAAAATATGATAACCCGTAAAATAATGAAGTCATTGCCTGTACCTAATATTGGCTTATCAGCAATGAGAATAAAGAAAAATAACAAACAGTCGTATTACTGCGAAATATTGAGAATTTATCCTCATATTTTGCTTTAGCATTTTTCCTACAGGCTCATATCGGACATGACGGCAAATCTTAACGGAGACTATAGCCATCGGCGCAGCAAATTTATTGTGCACTAGTGGACGTCACGCGGTTTCACCCGCGTAGTTCCCGTTTCCGTGAGAGTACGGGGATAAAATATAGCCTATATTACTCCCTGATAATGTAGCTATCCATTGCTGAAAGAATTTTTCAAATCGGTCCAGTAGTTTCGGAGCATATTCATTTCAAACAAACAAATCTTTCCTCTTTATAATATTAGTGTAGACTAAAGTGTACGCAAATACAGGTGCATACCCTCTTCCATCTCTCATATTCCTCAGGGACGGCACCCGACACAACCAGAAAGAGATCTGGCGCATGACCAACGGCGACACGTGCTTTCCTATGCACGGGGGTGTCACACCACGAACAGAAAAATCCGTATTGGAAAAACCCAAAAACATTTTTTGCCAGACCTGGGAACCGAACCCAGGCCTCTACGCTTGTGAGAGAGAGGGAAACCTCACGCCCCAGCCGCCGCAACAGGGGAAGACGCCCCTGGCGTCGGGAGTCGCAGGGCGATTCCCGGCCACCGTAGGCGCGGGCCTGCGGCCGGCGAGCCACCCAAAGCTCGCGATCCGAACTAGGCCCGGGTCGACGGCGCGCTGTGTTCCACGCGCGCCTCAAAGAGCTGTCAGCATAGAAGACGGGGTCCGCCAGGGCCAGTGCCTGCCGGGGTTGCGGGATTTGTTCGAAAGAGTCACCGCGGCCCTGGAACGCAAAGGGCATTAGGAGGAACACGGATGAGTTTCAGTCACTAAGAGTCTGACACTCCCTTCTGCTTCACCCAGAGCGGGAGGAGTCATTTAATGATTTCCCATACTTGAAAAAAAAGTGAGCAGGGCACATTTCTTGCAGAACAGATAGTCAAAGAGTTCGAAAGTTTCTGAAATGGCGACCGTGGACCGGTAGACGCCAAGGAATCTGCTTGATGCGAGACGCACAAGTCCAGTCGACGTGGCGACTCTTGAGGGAGGCCCATAGGCCCCTCTAGACTTCGTACGGCTGTGATGATGATGATGACTTGCGAGCTTATTAGCAATTCTAATGAGAAGATATATTGTAAGTGTGAGGACTATGTAGGTCGTTATTTTAAGGATTGATTTCATGACTGTCTGGCAGTTTGAGTATACCATGCGGCTTACCCAAATGTCCTTACTTTGGCATTGTTCGTCGGTTCGTTTAGCTCCTCAAAGTTCTGAGTTGAGCTGCACGATAACTGACAAATGCTTGTACTGTCTGGACAAGCCCACTTAAACCTGCGTGGTGCTTTCCTCAAAAGGCCACCTCAGACGTTAACCTACATAGTTTTTCATATTTTATTGGCGATTGTATGGACTTCAAAAGAGACTATGACCTCTGAGTTTGTTTCTTCTCAGAGTAGTCAGCTAGGAAATACCGGCCTCATCTAGATTTATATGACAAAAAAAATGACGTGTAAAAGAGTTACTTGTAACCTATTTGCAAAATAAATATAATTCATAGAAGGCTCGTCGGACATTTCCTCATTTCTACGGAAAGTGCCACACTTTGATCACTTTTTTTTACTGTTGATAGGCACGCGTTTGACCACTATCTCACCTGTTGGTAAGCGATGATGCGGTCGAAGATGGAGTACGCTTGCCTAGAAGTAACCTATTCACTGTTGACTTAAATACTCCCAGGTTGTAGCTATCAGGAAACACAGACTCCGGACACTTATCTGAAAGCTGTATCCATCACTACCATGTTGTATTCAGCTGCTATTGGGATGAAGGAAGGGAACAAATAGTATACCTGAGTTACACTTGTCCGATACTATACGTTGAAATTGACTACCTCCACCAGAATTCAAATCAAATCAAAATTGTTGTTGTGTTGTTGTTGTAATTGTTGTTGTTGTGTTTGTTTGTTGTTTGTTTTTTTTTTCGTTTGGGAGGAACACTCTTTAGGGTTCCATACAAAAATACAAAATACAAAAATGTTTATTTCTGTACCAACTAGTTTAAATTAGTTTATGATTAGAGCCTCCTTGTAAGCATGATAACGCCTGTTAGGAGACTCCGCTCTTCCATAGCTAAATAATAAATTCCATAGCTAAATCTTGGTTACCCTTTGGGGTAACCAAAGCCAACCCTATTATTAAGCCTCCGCTGTCCGTCCGTCCGTCTGTCTGTCAGCGGGCTGTATCTCATGAACCATAATAGGTAAGCAGTTGAAATTTTCAGTTTTTATTTCTATTGCTGCTCTAACAACAAATAATAAAATATTGGGCTCCCATACAAAAAATGTGCTTTTTTCGGTTCATGATACGGAACCCTTCGTGTGAGAGTTCGTCTCGCACTTTGCCGGTTTTTTATACGCAGCATGACAATATTAAAAAAATAAATTCAAAATTTAAAAAACCCCCAACGCAAAAAAAAAGAAAAACGAACATTTAAAAAACCAAAAAGGTAAATAAGCAAAAAAAAACCATCGGGGCACCACATCGAAATCGGTCCATCCGTTTGAGAGCTACCATGCCATAGACAGACACACACACACACAGACAGACAGACGTCAAACTTATACCACCCCTCTTTTTGCGTCGAGAGTTAAAAATAGGATTGGAAAACATTCCAATTAATATCTACACTTTGGTTGGTTCCTTCACTCGATACGGCTTTTCTACACTATCTACACTAATATTATAAAGAGGAAAGATTTGTTTGTTTGTTTGAAATGAATAGGCTCCGAAACTACTGGACCGATTTGAAAAATTATTTCAGCAATGGATAGCTACATTATCAGGGAGTAACATAGGCTATATTTTATCTCCGTACTCCCACGGGAACGGGAACTACGCGGGTGAAACCGCGTGACGTCCACTAGTAATAAATAAAGTACCGATGGACCATCAAACTCATTATCTACCTACTAGACTAGACCTGAAGTGACGTCACCGATCTATGTTTAACAACAAAGAACGTACACAACGCTAACCAATGACCCCTTTTATAAGTCTACAGACAAAGGCCAACAAACAGAGGAACATTTATAGTTTGCACCAAATAGGAACGGACGAACCGTGCTTCATCTTGGTGCATCAAAAATGTAAAATGAAATTAAATCGTTGGCTTCAGGAATTCAACTATCTTGAAACTGAAAAAATTCTAGCTGTCTCGGTGTAGTTCATGATTTACATAATTTACTTATTAATTAACTGTATAATATACTAGTGGACGTCACGCGGTTTCACCCGCGTAGTTCCCGTTCCCGTGGGAGTACGGGGATAAAATATAGCCTATGTTACTCCCTGATAACATTATCAGGGAGTAACATAGGCTATATTTACATAGCTATCCATTGCTGAAAAAATTATTCAAATCGGTCCAGTAGTTTCGGAGCCTATTCATTTCAAACAAACAAACAAATCTTTCCTATTTATAATATTAGTGTAGATTCATTAATATTTAATTTATCCAAGACTAGTGGACGTCACGCGGTTTCACCCGCGTAGTTCCCGTTCCCGTGGGAATACGGGGATAATATAATAGCCTATGTTACTCCCAGATAATGTAGCTATCCAATGCTGAAAGAATTTTTTAAATCGGTCCAGTAGTTTCGGAGCCTATTCATTTCAAACATACAAACAAATCTTTCCTCTTTATAATATTAGTGTAGATTCATTAATATTTAATTTATCCAAGAAATAGATAATTCTACATCCTCACTCACTACATAACCACACACTCAACCTACACTACACTTTCCTTCATCCCCACACTATACTAACCATACTAACACTATATAGATATGGAAATTACATCTTAAGTTATTATTAAATTATTCGCGACCACTGTCTGCTAAATAAATAAACAATGAAGAATGTTGTATCACCTAAGAGGTGGAGACCTGGTGTCCTGAAATACAGGCCCCAAGCCTAGTTTAGGCACCATGTCTCCCACAATATACTTACGGTGTACTATTGTTCCTTAGTAACCTTGTATGTAATGTGTATTATGGCGAGAAAAATAAATATATTATTATTACCAAGTTAGTGACGGAGTGGAAACTCGCTACCATTAATGTGAACATACTCTTGACTTATTTGTTACCCAAGTAAGCGTACAATTCAGCTGACAGGGTAAAGGAGTTTGTTCGAAGAGTCACCGTGGCCCTGGAACGCAAAGGGCATTGGAGGAGCACGGATGGGTTTTAGTCAGTAAGAGTCTGACACTCCCTTCTGATCCACCCAGAGCGGGAGGAGTCATTTGATGATTTCAGTTAAGAAAAAAAAGAGGCGTTCTATTGAAATATAATTAAATAATGTTCTACTCCTTTAGCAAGTATGTCTTCTTAAATACTCCTTGACTTCATTGAATTTTGACTTATATAATCTCTTTCCCAACTATTATTCAATTTATTTTGTAACTCTAATTATGAATAATTGTATGTAATAATGTAATGATAACCCCCACAATTTTCCCAACTATATTTGTACGCCGGAAACGGCAGAATGTTATGGACGTAATACATATTAATGCACATAACAGCTTTGTACAATATTCTGACAAATAAGTGCATTCTATTCTAAATAATTAATTTAAGAGAAAGCACAGTTCTATGTATATTGGGATTAGTGATTATCAATCGGCGTGCTTAACTTAAAGATCATCAGTAGTCATTAAATTAAAGTTATCGTTAGTAAATAGCTGCTCCAAAGTATGCCTTGCTATCATATAATAAACAACACGCCACTACACAAAGACGAACTTCTTATCACTGATTCAGTTACGGAAAAAAACAAGAAATAGTTTCAAAAACTTTATTTAAAAAACACTGTCTAATATCTAACTGGAACGAATTCTACCTCGTCCTTTAAGTCAACAGCGTAAGTAGTTGCTTCTACGGTGTTCCCATCAGGGATTTCATTGGTTTTCACCTCGTTTTCTTTGTTCAAGTCTCCTCTACCTAATCCGACGTCAGCGTCTTGAACATCGTTCACGTTTGTCTCAATCTCCTCTCGGCTTCCAGCGAAATGCGGGCTCGCAGTCGTCTCGTCTTCCGTTGTCGGAATCACCTCCGTTGTTGGCGTCACTACCGCTCCGTCGTTCAACGGGAACGTAATCTTCAACACCCCTTGCTGGAAGATCCAGTTACCAGTCACGTTCACGGAGTCAGGCAGGGTCCTCACATCCAAGTAGGTCCTCTCGCTGCCTTCCCCGTACTTGTGGTTCGCTTGTATCATCAGCATTCCTTTGCGGGCCTTCACGACGATGTCTTTCTCGTCGTAGTCTGGCAGTGAGATGACAATTTTGTACTCGTTACCTACGATTCCTTCTTGGGACACGCTGGTGGGGAAGCGGCGGGAGAGGTCAGCAAGCATTTCGTCCAGTTCCTTCATCTCTTTAGACAGGTCCGCCCAGAACCTTCCTGTGTCGAAGATATCGTCGTTGACGTAGGAATTATGGCGCATGTGGTAGTTGGAGAAAAGGGGCTGGCTTCTATCCAGGTCCCATCCGAATTGTGGGGCTGCGCAAGCCCCCGCGATAAGTCCGCACAGTAGTAAGGCGATCATTTTGTCTCAATGTTCGTGAATCACTAGTGCGCGGGTCTGACCACTGCGTTTTATATGCCCGGACGCTCAGTTCATAGGTTATCATCGTTATCACCACATTCTGGACTGTGCAAACAAGTCTGTCTGCTCTGAACAAGAGCTCGAGAGTTCTCAGAAACACATTTTCTTTTTCTACTCATTTACGACTGTATGTTTTACCACTTTAAGTATATTTTCGATTGACTGGTTAGGTGTTTAAGCCGATATTGGTAATGTGTTAGGTCATGTCTTCACAGTCGGTAATATAGTTTAAAAATTATAACACACCTTTTTTTAGGATTCCGAACAAAAAACGGAACCCTTATAGGATCACTCGGGTGTCTGTCCGTCTGTCTGTCCGTCTGTCACAGCCAGTTTTCTCCGGATCTACTGGACCGATTCTGTTGTAATTTGGTATACATATGAACTTCTGTGACCCAAACACGGACGCATTACGTAAATTATCAAAGTTTTAGTCGGGGGTCACTTTTGGGGGTCAAACTAGAAATTTCAGAAAAAACTATTTTGAAAAATATCGTGTGACATATCAAATGAAAGGACCTACTGTGAGGTTTTTAATTATATTTTTTTTTCGTAATTTTAAAATAAATGGTTTTGAAGTTATTCAGGAAATTAGACGAAAAATGACCATACCCCCCTTATCTCCGAAACTACTGAGCCTAAAATTTTGATTAAAAATGGATATAATAGATCTTTACCTAAAAATTACAGGAAGACCTATAAGAAGTCTGTAGTGTTAAAATAGCATGTTAAAAAAAAATTCCTTCGGAACTTTTTGCACGCGAGTCTGACTCGCACTTGGCCAGTTTTTTTATTTGTGATGGGTTTGCTTTTACCTCTGGTCTAGGTCAGAGATGACCGAGACAAAGTCTACGATGGAGTGAGCTTACCCAGAAGGAGCCTGTTCACTCTGACTTTAGAAGAGATTAGGGTTGTATGCGTTCGGAAACACAGACGTAGGCAGAGAATTCCACACCTTTGCTGTGCGCATTATAAAACACGTTCGGAAACGCTTAGTGCGAATTGGTGGAAAAGCAACAAGGTAGTAATGATAAGTTGCAGTGCGTCTGGATGTCCGATGGCAAAAGTTTAAGACATAAAATCATATGGATTTCATGTCTAAAACTTTTGATGTGAAACATCTATTGAGGCGCCTTGGCAGTAAACCAACTTGTATGCCGTGACGGAAACGACGCTATCATGTCGTGATGGCCCCACTACGCCGCCTGTCAAAAATAGTGTACACCCGGCTTTAAGCCGATCGTTGGTAAAAACAAAATGAATTGTTTACATTTAATTTAAAGACATCTGTTTCCTTCAATGAATCATATTGTTACAAAGAAACCATTAAGTAATGACACATTTTATTTACTAGAATGATAGAGCAACTACCTATGATCTGTTTTCCATCTTATTCTAGACATTTCTTAAGGAGTATACCACTCTCCATGGCCCGTCGCAAACGGCCGGAGACTTACCGAGTTATAGATCGTAGGTTCGAACTCAGGCAATTTGGCACTCTGTGTCCATTACTTCATGACCACTGCTATCAAAACTCGTATTTTATTTTATTTATATATACTTTAATGAACTGGACTTTTGCGTACTGGAGAACGCAACGTTGGAAGGCCTCCCACAAGGTGGACCGATGACCTGGTGAAGGTCGCGGGTAGCCGATGGATGCGAGACGCGCAGGACCGGTCGTTGTGGCGACGCTTGGGGGAGGCCTATGTCCAATAGAGAACGTCTTTCGGCTGATATGATGATGATGATACTTTAATGTACACCAAATTAAAAATACATACAGGAAACCTGAAACTAAAAAACATACAATTGGCGGCCTTATCGCATTTTACTTTTAACCAATTTATAAAATGAATACCTATCATTTATCTTTCGATTTTCGGTACTTTGAAGAGTTTGTTTCCCAGACAGTCTCTAAGGATGCGAACAACTCATCGATTGATGGGGGATCACTTGACCTTGACATTACCTCCCTCTATTTATCTATTTAATACTTCATGCACACAGTACAGAGGCGGACTTAATGCCTTAGGCATTTTCTACCAGTCAACCTTTGGGTGATGCAGAGACAAATTTTAGTGGTAGGTGCAGTTTTGAGCAAGAAACGCGATTAATAGATATTTAATAAATACAAAGATACTTATATATACTATATGAACTATACATACAATAGGTACTTACTATAATATATATACTCAATGAACAAACTAAAACACGAATATACATTAACAGTTCATGCAAACAAACAATTACTAAAAATTTAGCACTGTGACGATACTACTGCCTTCTCTCCTCAACCCAACCTCTTGCGAATGTGCTCGCGAACTCTGACCTTGAATGTGATCCGGTTGGTTGCCATCCTGATTTCCTGGGGTAGCGCATTCCACAGCGAAATTGATTGAATGAAGAAAGAACAGTGAATGAAGTCAGTACGATGAGAGGGACAGTGAAGAAGACGGTTATGCGATGAGCGTAAGTTTCTATTGTGATTTGTGCAAATATATTGAAAGTGGGGCGCTAGATAACTAGGGGAATTAGGAGAGTTAAGAAATGAGAACAAGGTAGTTAGCGCCCTCTGCTCTCTGCGCTGGCGTATGGGCAGCCACTTCAGAAGATACCGATGCGCAGACACATACTATCTGTGACACCCATGTGACACCTTGTAAAATCGACCATTACTTTTAATATTATAAATGCGAAAGTAACTCTGTCTGTGTGTCTGTCGGTCTGTCTGTCTGTCTGTCGCGCTTTCACGCCAACAGTACTGAACCGATTTAAATGAAATTTGGTACACAGATAGTCTAGAGCCTGAGAAAGGACATAGGCTACTTTTTATCCCGGGAATATGTTCCCTAGGGACCACGCGGGCGAAGCCGCTGGCAGAAGCTAGTAAGTAATTAAATAAAGAAATATTTAAAAGTAAGGATCTCCGCCTGGCCGTTGATCTTTTTTTTTTAGAGTTCCGTACCATTGTATGTTTTATTAAAGTTTATTGTTGTATTTGTAAGTACGTTTACACACGGTGTCTACATATCTTTTATACAACTCTCCTTTCGCAGGTATGCTGGAAGAGATTTCTTTTGTTGAATGTAAGCATTACCTTTGTACCTATTTTTACGTTTCCTTCTTTTTATCTTTCTATGTAATGTGTGTACATAAATTGTTAAATAAATAAAATAATGCAGGCACCCATACAAGAAACGTGTTTTTTTTCGGCTTGTGATACGGAACCCTTCGCGTGATACGGAACCCCTTGTGTCCGACTCGCACTTGGCCGGTTTTTCATCTTGGGAACCTGGGGTCCGAAAACTGAAAACTGTAGGCCAACTCGGAGAAGCTACATCGATATCGGTTTAGGAGCTACGATGTTACACTCATTGTCTCATTCATGCACTAACTAACCTCGAAAACGACTTGCCCCATAGATTAGCTTGAGGTAGGTAGATTATGAGGACCCGCCATAAGAGGGGCTTGCAGACGATAGATCGGGGACTCTATCGTCCACGCTGTAAGGTCCCTGGAGTCGTGGTGATGTCCCAGTGTATCCGGACATCGCTGAAGGAAGAGGAAGCCCGGAGGCGGGCATAGAAGAGGGAGCCCAGAAGTGGGCCACGCTAGATGGGTCGCGAATGTCATGCATAGCAGTTCTCGCGACCCATCCATCAAGGCGAAAGTAGGTGCACAGGCGAAGTTTTTAGTGGGTGCAAGTCCCACATAACCACGTCGTCTCCCCGGATGACGTGGTATGCGATAGGCATTTTCTTCGCCAATAAAAAAAAAGGTAGATTATGAGGAAATGTCAAGTTTTAGGGCACTCCCGCAGTTCTGGGTTAGAATGTGGGTGAAAGTTTAAATGGTACTATGTCATTTCAAAATTTACGGCTTGTAGTCTAAAATAGCAATGCTCGACCAATGGAACAATCCTAATAAAATTCTTCCGTAACTGGTGAACGGTTGACAGACAACGCAACTCCGAAACCTCTGGTCGTAGAAGGATGCATGTAAGTTCCTTGGGGAGTGTAAGGAGCACTAAGAGAAGATTTCCCGAAATTCCTACGGGAACTGGCAAAACGGCATATGCGCGTTCAAAATCGCGGGTAAAAGCTAGTATTATGTAGTTCATATGGCTATAAAATCGCAGGGGCCAACTTTAGTGGCATAGCGATAAAAGTGGAGGAGTACAGATGTAAATTATACCATATAATAGCTAACATACAGAAGAGCGGCCCGGCAGAAGTGTCAGAGTTTCTAAACCGCCTCAAGGACCTCTGACATTTGACGACCGCCATTTGGCGGCCGGGACCACCGGCTTATACGTGCCTTCCGAAGCACGGAATCATCTTTTTATCAATCAGGTGATTCATGCCTGCATTGTCCTAGCCAAACTGGAAAACTACTTCACAAAGTATGCTTCCCGTGGGAATCGAACCCACGACCACCGGGTCACAAGGCAGACGCCTAAACCACTCGACCACGGAGGCAGTTGCCGCCTTCGGCAATGTTTGATGTAAAATGGTTGGTGTGGCTTAAACGATTACTATTTATTAGGAAAATAATATATTTTTGGAGGGTATGCGGAACAGAGAGTAAAGTTCCGCACGCCTCCATTGAAAAGGGAGGATCCTCCGACCAGGTGGTTGTTGTGCCTGGCGGGTAACTGTCCGATAGCTAATATTCGGGCTGATGTATATGTTCAAATCGCACGGTAAACTCTGCTTGCGCGATGCAGGATTTCGACGTAGTAGTTCGCTGCTAGTTGAATAGATGGCGTCGCGGTTCTTTTTGTTGCGATGTAAATTTGCTCCGTTGGTTTTTTTGTGTCGTGGCGGCATTGATCCCGCTACATATTTTAAGAAAAAAGTAACTATAGTCCACGCCACGAGAATCTATAAATTTTGTAAACACACATTCAATTGTTTCAAATGTTTGTTCCATGTGTCAGACGCGTTCCAGTACCACAAAACATTAGACGACAGCTCTTTATATCGATAAAATATAACCTTAATAAGTGAAAATGCTCGTTAGTTCCGTATTACATGTATGTTACTTCGAGTTGATTGATTTTGGGATTATTTGTTGTCGCTACGTAGTCAAATATGAACGAGCGGTACTTATTAAAAAAATATATTTATTTAAGTAAATACACGTGCGCTCAGCATGAGCATTATAATAAAGAGAACACCTTAATCTAAGTTACATAGGTTTATATACTGGTGGAGAGGTTTGCATGTGTGCGTCTGTGGCTGGTTCTCACAATGGATCAGCAACAAGAAACTGTTTATGGGTCTGGATCATATTCTAATTGATTTGGCGACCATTACTTAGGAATTTATTATGGGTATTTAAAGTTACTCGGAACTAGTGGGTGGCATGGCGTGATGTTAGTTTACTAATACAGTTCTTGGTAAGGGTTGGCCATGCATAACTCCTCCCTCCATAAATCACCATCCGAGGTTACAGTACGAGGTTGATGATTTTGTCTAAGCCTACGCAATAATATGCCTCTATAGCGGTACAATATAACTAGTATTAATACGAAAAGTAAAATGACGTAAATTAAAATAGTTCCTATACTAACACTGTGCACGTTCACAAAATGGCTTTCACTATTTTTCACTACACTGTTATCTTTTAATGCGTGTGACAGGAACTGCAGGTTTTCCAAATCAATCTCGTCTATATTGATAGTTTTGTGTAGCGCGATGTCCTTTGGTGTTATTATACTGGGTAGATGTATTGATGGTGAGCTGCGGAAGGTAACTTCTCCTGTTTGAAGACGGCGTTTTCTTAACGTAGTTGTTCCAAGTTTAACTTCACAGGCGTTGTTAAGGGTTAGGATGTAGGTGCCCATGATGTCGTGTTGGCTCCTGTCGTCGTCACAGTTTTCTGTCAGGAACGTGGGATATCCTGCGAAGATAATCCAAGAGTCCTGATGTATAGATTTTATTTTAACATCAGATGCGTTGACTGGAAGAGGCAGGCACGATGTTATCCTCGTGGAAAATGTCATCAGATCCTTGATGCAGCTATTTTCTTCATCTGAAGACACGTTGCTCTCGTAACAAAGGAACTTTCCTTCGTCTATTTCTCTGCAAGGCTGGGAGAGTGACACTATTTTCGACCCTTTCGCAAGGATATGGGAATGTTTGGGAGTGATTAGAAAGGATGAGCCCAGGTGGGGGTTATACATGGGAAAAGGATGTAGGGTGTAATAGTTGTAGACATCTAATTGGACTGTTGGTATTGACATAATAAAAGTTATTTGTTTGCCTTTTGTATAGGCTTTGATGTCAATACAATGTTCAATATTAACTAAGTTTTCATTGGTTACAGGAAAAACTAACTTATCCGTTTTTTTCAATGTTTTGAAGAATATTGATAAGTTCAGTGGTATCTAATATAGACTGATGTAACACATTGACTCTACTGAATGCTAATGCAGTTTCCACTTCGTCTAAGCGGGTTAATAATATTTGAAAGTTATGAGTTAACATATTGTAAGTATTTAAGACAAGGTTCTTACTCCTTTGAAATTCGGTTTGATTTAAAATTTCTTCTATTTCTCTAATAGTTTTATCAAGTATTATGAAGTTGTTTCTAGTTGAGTTGGTGATATTAACGAATGTGTCGACTATTTCAGAAACTAAAGTAACTTTATTTTTAATTGCATCTTGTTGTAATTGTATACTGTTTATCCATTTATCGTATCTAAGCGCATCATCGTTATCTAAGTTTCCTGTAATGGCTTTAATTATGGATCCAATAGGATTGATAAGTCCCCTTTTTACTCTTATGTTTGGAATTAACTGATTGTAACGTTCTATAGTTATGTTCATTATATATTGGGTTTGCAACTCTGCATCAACAAGACTACCATCTAAGACATATACTCTTAATTTATCCTTTATATAGTTAGAAATATCGTTATACTTTTCTAGATTATATTCTAAGCTCTTATGAACTAAATTTAAGTCTAGTCTCTTAACTATATGCCAATTATAGAGGCTTAGTGACGCTTGTCCTTCTTTAACGGGAAGGATTCCCGGATTGTCTTCAATCCTTTGAAGTTGAAGGCCCAAGCCCAGGGCTGCTTGCATCGTTACCACCAGGATGAACCTGTGAAGGACGCTTAATGTCTTTAACGGGTATTTTCTTAGTTTTACGGGCTTTATTTTGGACAGCTACTGTATTTCTCTTAACTTTACCTATAACTGTTGCTTTTTGGTATCTAGGTTTATCTTTACTACGTCTAGTATTAACTCCTATCATATAAATTTTATCTCCTTCTTTAATGTCGAATTGTTTTTCACCACCTCGTTTTTCTTTGATTTTTTCTTTAGACTGTATCATTTTATTAGTTAAGTAATTGTATAGATATTTAGTACGTTTAAAATGGTCCTTTACTAATTGTTGGGTGTAGTTTTTATTGAAATCTACCGCAAAGGTACTTGAAGCATCAGTATGTCCAAAGACTACTTCAAATGGTGTTAAACCAGTAGCTGAATGAATAGACTGGTTGTATGACATTATAGCGTACGTCATAACAGATGCGGCGTCGGTTATCTTCCTTTCGTACTTCGCAAGTCGGTAAATTTCTATGATAGTAGAATGGAATCTTTCTATTAGTCCCATAGAGTTTGGGTTGTGAGGCGTGCCTATGTGTAAATCTATCTTATAGAAAGTTAACATTTCCTTGAGTAAATTGTTGTTAAATTCTGAACCTGGATCTACACTAATTCTTGATGGTACACCATATATGGAGAAATACTTTATAAGTGCCCGTACAACTTCTGGTGTGGATCTACTAGAGATTTCAAATGCTTGGCCTAGTTTACTGAATGCGTCTACGATTGTAAGGAAATAAGTTCCTTCTATTGAGAATATATCTATGAATATTTCTTGAAAAGGTTTTGTTTGGGTTTGAGTCAATTGTAGCTCGGGTTTTAGTGGCTTTCTATCGTACTTCATTTGCTTACAAAGTTCGCACGAGTTAATGATACAAGCTACAGTATGTTCTAAATTGTTCCAATAGTAAGTCCTTTTTAAATGGGCTACGGTTTCTCTAATGCCACGATGACATGTTTTTCCTTCATGATATTTTAGGACTATCTCCCTCTGTTCATTTTCGTCTTCAACGTAAATGACTCTTTTAGTGCATTCATAAATGTTTACTGCGTCTTTTTTAAATAAGGTTGTTATTATTTTAGAAAATTCTTTACGGTGACGTTCGTCTTCGAAATAGATGTAATATTTTATTTTAGGACGGATATACTGTTTTAAGAATTCTTTTATTAATTCCGGATTATCTACGGGCATGTGTACTTCAAACACCTTTTGTTTATCTCTAGATAAATTTTTAACACTACACTCATTTTTATGCCAGGTGTATACGAGAATCTGATTGGGTTTTGTATCTATGGCTTCCTTTAGTATTGGAATGTCAGATGAATCTGTATTATTTTCGGAATGAACAGTTACTAAAGAAGATGTGTCTGCTCTTTCAGATGCTGTAGCTGTTTCACTTCCTATTGACGGTATCGAATAAGGTGACTTAGGTCTGAGTTCAGAGTTACTGGATGAAATACTAATAATGTCTTCTTTATCAGATAAAATGGCAATAGTCTTTGAGTTATCGGTGTTCACTATCATTGAAACATTGTCTAAGGCATTTATTTTGATTCTAGACAATGCATCTGCGTTACTGTTTTGTTTACCTGGTTTGTATTTAATTTCGTAATCGTATTCAGAAAGTCTAAGTCTCCATCTTGTGAGTCTATTTCCTGGTTCGTTAATAGAGTTTAACCATACTAATGGTCTATGATCGCTTAATATTGTAAACCTTTTACCGTATAAGTAAGGCCTAAAATGTTTGCATGCCCAAACAACTGCTAATAGTTCCTTTTCTATAGCGCTGTAACGTGTTTCAGCGTCATTCAAAGTTCTACTTGCAAACGCTATGGGTTTGTCGCTACCAATTGGACCTTGAGATAGGACCGCTCCTATTGCAAAATTAGATGCGTCCGTTGTTAGAAGAAAAGGTTTCTCAAAGTCTGGAAATTGTAATAGGGGTGCGTTAGTAAGTAATTCTTTGCATTTTTCAAATGCATTTACAAAATCTTGAGTTATGGTGACTTTATTTTTCTTTTTAAGACAGTTTGTCATAGGTTGCGTTATTTTAGAAAAATCTTTAATGAATTTACGGTAATATCCTACTAAACCTAGGAAACTTTTGATTTCTGTTGGTGTTTTGGGCAAAGGGAATTCTAAGACAGCTTTAATTTTGTCGTTATTTGGTTTAAGACCGTCTTTAGTTATTGTGTGTCCTAAATATAACACTTCTTTCTTAAGAAATTCGCATTTGTCAAGAGTTACTTTAAGGTTCGTTTCTCTAAGTCTATCAAATATTTTTTTAAGCTTATCTATGTGTTCTTGAAGGCTGGTTGAAAATACAATGATATCGTCTAAATAAACAAGACAATGTATGCCTTGAAGTCCACGGAGTACATTATCCATCGCTCGTTGGAAAGTAGCTGGGGCTGTTTTTAAACCAAAGGGCATACGGGTAAATTCGTAATGTCCCGATTGTGTTGTAAATGCTGTTTTTGGTTGGTCTTCTTCTTCTACCTCTATCTGATGATATCCACTAGCTAAGTCTATTGTAGTAAAATAGGATGCTCCTCCTAGCCTATCAAACAAGTCCGTGATGTTTGGTAGTGGGTATTTGTCATCTATTGTTATCTCGTTAAGTCGTCTATAGTCTACAACCATCCGAAACTTCTGTTCACCTGAGGCGTCCATTTTCTTGGGGACTAGGTGTACAGGGGCACTCCAAGGTGAGTGTGATTCTTTAATTACTCTATTTTCTAAAAGCTTATCTACCTGTTTCTGTATTTCCTTATTTTGACTAAAAGGGTGTCTATATGGGCGTATGTAAATGGGGTCTTCGTTTTTTGTACGGATCCTATGCTTAACTTGGTTAGTAAAAGATAAGGGTACGTATTCACAATGAAATATATCTTTATACTCGATACATAGCTTAGTTATTAATGATTTTTCTTCTTTGTTTAGGTGATCAAGACGTAACTTGTTTAAGTTTTCATTTAATATTTTTTCTAAATCGGAGTTATTATGGTTTAGATTATGAATTACGCAATCATCTGTTAGATCCTGTTCTATACTATGGACTTTAAAGGGTTTTGTAAATGTTATAGTCATCTCAGTGTCGGTAGTGTTTTGTATGATAGTCTGAGCTAAAGAGTCTACGCAGTTAACTAAAGCGTCAGGCATACGAACTCCTGGGCAGAATTCAATATGATTTAAAATTGCATTTCCGTTTTCTAACATTGTTGGTACTCTAACACGCGTTTCCGATCTAGGGGATAGTACTACCTGATAAGATGGGTTATATAAAATGGGAATTTCTGTAGTTTTTGTTTTTAAGACTTGATTTTTCATGTCTATGGTAGCTTCTAGCTCTTTTGATCTGATCCTATAAGACCGTTATATGCTTTATCTTCGTTATATATGTAAAACTTATGGTGAATGTCTGTATTAAAAGTGTCTGTTAAAGGTATATATGCAACTTCACTATGTTTGCTACGTCCATGTGTACTAATAACTTCAAATGGTTCTTCAGTTGCAATATTTAAAGTATTGGTCAGCTAACTCTGAGTTAATAAAAGATCGTGTACTACCTGTGTCTATGAGAAAAATAGCTTCATTTCTGGTAAATAAATGTGTGGTAATCTAAGACCACTATAATTTAAATTAATTACTTCGGTTTCTGGTCTGTTCGGTCTGTCGGAGAGGCTTCTATCTGAAAATTTACAGGCTCATTTTCATTTTGGGCACAATTATTTTGTGGTTTGCTTTCATCTAATAACATTACGATGTTCTCGTCATCTAACAAAAATATCTGCTCACAGTTAGAATCTGGGTCAAGCTCAAGTGGCTCTTCAATCATGTTATTACAGACTGTTCTCATTGATGCATCTGTGTTTTGTCTAGGCTGATTGATTATGCCAAATCGGAATTGTTGATTTGGGTTGGCTTTAAAGAAACCTGATTGTTTGTTATTTAATGTTCGCGGAATCTGTTGTGGTTGATGAGTTATTGCTTTTGGGTTTGGTTGATTATTATTAGTATTTAGTTTAGGTCCTTGTGGTTGATTCGCTTTTTGGATATTATTATTGGGATTTGAAACAAAATTGGGTCTAAAACCGTACATCTGTTTAAAACCTTGATTATTGTTTATTGGGATACCAAATTTATATTGAATTGGAGTCATAAGGTTTGGTCTAGTATTGTTTGATTGGTTAGTGTTACTACTAGAGGTTGTCTTAATCTTGTTTCGGGCATTGTACCTAGTTTGGAAATTAACTTCCTCAGTTACTACACTTAACGCGGATTCTAGTGTCATACATTTGTTTAGTCTTACGAACTTAATCATATCCTCCGGTAAGTTGTACATGAAGACGTTTAAGGCAGTGTTATTATATATAATATATTTTGCTGCTTTAATTCCTTCATCTGTAAGAAGGTTTACTTTCGATATGAGTGAGCTCCTAACATTTTGGATGCGGTGGCAAAAGTCTATATATGATTCTCCTTGTTTTATCTTGAGGTTTTCTAATTCTATGCTAAGACAAGCTTCGGATCTCGGGTCTCCAAAGTGTTGGACAAAAAGTTCTTTTAGGCCTTCCCAAGTGGTTACATTTTCACGTTCACTAATTAAAATGGCGGCTTTACCGACTAGTCTACTTGTAATGCAATGGAATAAGTAGGTTTGTTGTGCTGGGTTGTTCTCCCCTCTAAAACTTCTAATTACATATTCACATTTTGAATTAAAAAGATTTAATAACTTATCATCCCCATCAAATCTTGGAATGATGCTTTGAATTTCCTTAGGGATAAGTTGAATATTCATTATTCACAATTTAATTTTAAATAAGACACACAAAAATATTACGTAGTTGGCGATTTTGGTCCAAACAACGTGGTTACGCTAAAATGTGTATAACGATTAATGTTTGAATCATTAACACGAACGGAGTAAAATGGCAATGTGAGTCCAAATTACTTCAAAACTAATACTAAAGATTTGGCGATTTTAGTCCAAAAATATTAAACGTTAGATGGCGATGTCTAGTCCAATTAAACGTTACTTAGAGTTAGGACAAGGAAAAGAACAGTGCGAAAAAAGGGTCTACTCACAGACTGCTCGATCCCATGCCGGTTCTCTTAATACTGCTGCTGTTGTTGTCGCTGTGCTGCTGCTGCCGTCGATAGGCTGCTGCTGCTGATGGCTGCTGCTGCTGATGGCTGCTGCTGCTGATGGCTGCTGCTGCTGATGTTACGCGCGCGCTGTTCTTTTGACGAATTTGTTTGTGTAGGTTCTTTGCAGACTAGAAGTCTATGCGTCGAGGTAACGTTGCGACCGATTTATGTGTCTATCAACGGTTACTGTTCGCGACTTTACTAATCCGACCCGACTGCGCCAGTCAAATATGAACGAGCGGGACTTATTAAAAAAAATATATTTATTTAATTAAATACACGTGCGCTCAGCATGAGCATTGTAATAAAGAGAACACCTTAATCTAAGTTACATAGGTTTATATACTGGTGGAGAGGTTTGCATGTGTGCGTCTGTGGCTGGTTCTCACAATGGATCAGCAACAAGAAACTGTTTATGGGTCTGGATCATATTCTAATTGATTTGGCGACCATTACTTAGGAATTTATTATGGGTATTTAAAGTTACTCGGAACTAGTGGGTCGCATGGCGTGATGTTAGTTTACTAATACAGTTCTTGGTAAGGGTTGGCCATGCATAACTACGTAGCTTAGTAGAAGTTCTTTGTTTACAAAATTTATAGCTTCTCGTGACGGGGACTATAGGTGTGTACCTATAAGACATTCTCCTTTCAATTTATTTTTCAACACACTCCATAAAATAACGGACTCCTACCACACTGCTTTTAGACACGAAATGAAGTGTATTTCGCACTAGTGCGGGAAAATCGCTGGTCTGCCCTGTATTTATCATACCAGCCTGAACGCCTGGCAGCCCACAATCGACGTTGCCGAACGAAAAAAATCCGCGAACCATTTTTCGCAATAACTTTGTTTCACAGTAAATTGTTGTTGTTTATAAGAAATTTTATTTATTTTTAAGAGTAATTGCGTTGTAAGACGTTGTTTGATGCACGCCGGCAGTAATGCAGTTTCTCGGCTCCATAATGGCATCGCCTTCGGCTGGGTCGTCTATAAATAAATGCTTCTCTAATCTTCTAATATATAAAAATCTCGTGTCACAGTGTTTGTTATCAAACTCCTCCGAAACGGCTTGACCGATTTTTATAAAATTTTGTGTGTATATTCGGTAGGTATGAGAATAGGTGGTAGGCTAAGTATACTCATGTTTTACAATAAAAATATATTCTAATCTATTCTATTCTATATGTAAAATTAATAATAATAAACATGACATTCATTAATGATAAAAATAAATAACATTCTATTCTATTTATAATAATAAATAAATTTCATTATTTTCTATTAATAATAATTAAATGACATTCTATTCTATTGACAATAATAAATAAATTACATTCTATTCTATTGATTGTAATAAATAAATGACATTCTACTCTATTAATGACAGTAATAAATAAATGGCATTCAATTCTTTTAATAATAATAAATAAATAATATACTTTTCGAATAATAATATTGTGATTGAAATTGAAAATGTAATTTTATCCAACAATAAATATGTAGATTATAATAAAATATCTAATAATAGGTACAAGATAGACAGGAAATAATTAAACATATATTTTACAACACAAGTTAACAAAACGCTCTTCCTCTCTCCTAATTATTTAAAGTGTTGCTGTGCCCGACAGGATCCATAATTGTTTCTATTCATTAATTTTTCCACCTATGGATATATGGCACATTATGGATTGCAATAAACAATTTGAGATTTGATTTGAAACTTTCCCCACCTGTATTAAAATCTAGTACTTTCTTACCACTGAGTTCTTCGACAGATTCTGGCGGCACTGACCTGGGTCGCCTAGGCGGGGCTCTAATGGTGGGCAACGACAAAAGTTCTTTAAAAAGATTTTGGAAGTAAGTCTGTATCCTGTAGACCCACTGTAAGATTCGCATACAGGAGTGCAGTGCGTGGTTTTACGTTTTTAGGGTTCCGTAACTCAAAAGGAAAAAACGGAACCCTTATAGGATCACTTCGTTGTCCGTTCGTCTGTCTGTCAAGACCCTTTACCTCGGGAACGCGTGAAGGTATCGAGTGGAAATTAAAACCATAATATACTCAAGTCTACAGTGCCTTAAAGCGGTGGAAAAACTCCTAAGTTAACGTAAAAAAATACGGCCGTTTATGCCGCAAAAAACGTATATTTCGACACTCTCAAAGGAATCAAAATTCATAGGGTGTTTCCCGTTGACCTAGAACTATGAAATTTGGCAAGTTATACCGTCTTATATTACAAGTATAGGGAAAAATCTGAAAACTACACATTTGTGATTCAATCATAAAAAATATAGTCTTTATTTAAAGTATTAAGGTGCGTCTACGCTGGACGAGCCGAGCACGAGCGGAACACGAGCCGAGCACGAGCGGAACACGAGCCGAGCACAAATCCGTGTAGAAGTTAGCACTCGTTCGAGGCACGTAAGTCGGTCCACACTACACGAATTTGTGCTCGGCTCGTGCTCGGCTCGTCTAGCGTAGACACACCTTTAAATGTACCTACAAATTTGTACGGAACCCGCGGTGGGCGAGTCCGACTCGCACTAGTCCGGTTTTTTATTTAAGTACCTAAGTGAAGTTGGGGGCGCCAAAATTTGATCTCGCTTTAACCTAAATCTAGCCTCGGGCTAGCTGATCAGAAAAACCTTATTTTGGAAGATTTCGAAACATCTAGACTGTAATGTTATCTTGTTATTGAAGAGATAATAAATATGTATTCTTTAAGATCGAAAGGTTAACAACAAATTGACTAAATGGGTTTTCCCAGGGCGATTATCATTTTGCGCAGGGGAAAACCTAGGTTACAAATCTGAAGTATTTGTTTCATTATCAGACTCTCCTGCCCTTGTCTGGGGTTACTTGGGGACGTTTTATTCTTTCATTTCTCCTGTCAACCGTTACGCTATCGTTTACTACATTTTATGGGTTCTGAACATCTGTAAAAACGGAACCCTTATAGGATCACTCGGGTGTCTGTCTGTCCGTCTGTCTCAGCCAGTTTTCTCCGGATCAACTGGACCGATTCAATTGAAATTTGGTACACATATGGAATTCTGTGACCCAAACACGTAGGTAAATAAATATTTTTTTAGTATGATGGTCACTTTTGGGGGGCAAAATAGAAAATTTAAAAAAAAGTTTTTAAACTATATCGTGTGACATATATTATCAAATAAAAGGGCTTACTTTGAGGGTTTTAATTATATTTGTTTCATAATTTTAAAATAAAAAGTTCTGAAGTTATTCAAGAAGTTAAACTAAAAATTACCATTCCACCCTTATCTCCGACCTGTAAGAAGTCTGTAGTGTAAAATAACATATTAAGAAACTCTCAAAACAAACTCAAACAAACAAACAAAGTCTTCTGTCGCAGGTCTGCTGGAATAAATTTCTATTGATACATATAAGCAGTACCTTTGTGCTCTTTTGTCTGTATTTAATTATCTTTTTTTAAGTTTATTGTGTGTACATAATTAAATAAATTGGTTCAGAGTCCGACTCGCACTTGGCTAGTTTTTTAGGGTTCCGTACACAAAGGGTAACCAACGGCACCTAATCCGCTGTCCGTCCATCCGGCCGTCCGTCGGTCTTTTTACCTTTTTCTTTTTTTTATGTCTGTCTGTCAGCGAGGCAGGGCCCGATCTAGCTATTTAGCCGCTCCGGGCAAAAATAATATTCGCCGCCCTTTACACTAACACCATATTAGTCATGAGATTGCTATTCCAAAGATGGGATGATATACAGGCTGAATTTTTAGTGTGCCTGGATGGCCAAATCCGAAACTATGAGGAATATCAAAAAACACTGAAATGAGTTTCAATCCCGATTTTGATTAAAACTAAAACTGCATTATTGGAATTTTGAAAAATCGGTTTAACTAGCCAGGAATCGAACCATTTCAATTTTATAAAAACAGCCTGTAGGTATTATTAGGCCATCTGAAAGTGTCGCTCATAAAACCCAAATTCCATTTTTAACAAAACACTTTTTAACCGACTTCAAAAAAGGAGGAGGTTATCAATTCGACTGTATTTTTTTTATTTTTTATAAATTTTTATAAAAAAGAATTGAATATGTACATATAAGAAATATCCAGGCACACTTTAAAAATTCACTGTATATCATATGATATTGTTGTTTTTAACCGACTTCAAAAAAAGGAGGAGGTTCTTTCACAACCTTCTCCAAGGAACATGGAGACACAAACAGGTCAAAATATGAAAAAAAAAAATTCGGACCTCCCATGCAAAATCAATAGTCAGCTGACGGGTTTAGTGTGGGAGGGCCGAATTTTTTTTTTTCGACAGTTTTGCCGCCTCTCATTTTTGCCGCTCGGGGCATTTGCCTGGCTTGCCCCCCCCTTAGATCGGGCCCTGCTCAGCGAGCTGTATCTCAGGAACCATAATAGCTAGACAGTTGAAATTTTCGCATAGTGTATATTTTCATTGGCGCTATAACAAGAAATAAAAATGGAATAAATAATAATAATAAATAAACTAAATAAAAATGGAAGGGCTCCCTCACAAGAAACGTGTTTTTGGTACGAAACCCTTCATGTGAGAGTCCGACTCGCACTAGGCCGGTTGTTTCATAGCAATCCTCGATTCTTCTCTTCGTTTCTGTTTTCTTTGTTGGTACCTGTTGACATAATAACTTTCAGCTCCATCTATAACTTCGGTGGCGAACTAATAGGAATACCTATATGAAGTTGGGCGCACTCAAAGTTAGGTCATTCCGACATAGTTACTGATGACTTTAAGAGATGGCGCTAATCGCCAGTTCTTTTCTTCCTTTCAGTTTTCTTTGTTGGTAGGTACCTATTAACATAATATCTTTCAACTCTATCTATAACTTCGATGGCGAACTAATAGGAATGTATGAAGTTGGGCGCACTCCAAATTAGGTCATTCAAATCAAATCAAATCGTATATTTCAAATAAACCATTTACAGGCACTTTTGAATTGTCAAAGTCGGTCAGTCAAAAACATGAAGTTATTTCCAAAGCGTAGATCTCTATGGAGAAGAACGTGCAAGAAACTCCACCGACACTCTTTTAAACTATGTGATGTTTTACAAAAATCCTGTTAACATTATCTTTGATTGCTTCTATATGTGAGGACAATGCAAAGAACAAGAAAATTTATAAACAATTCAAAATGTAGGTACAGATTAAAATAAGCCAGTGGCAGGTAAGAGATGACCAGTCTCAACTGACGGCGCCCGTTCACGAACATGACGCGTGCATCAGCACCATCTAACTCAACCATTTTGAAGGGAACCAAATTATCCAAAACGCGTCACCATCAGCAAAACATATGTGTGAGCATGGCAAGCTCTCAACTGCCACGCTCGTTCATGTCAAACTAATTTAATAACGAAATCTATAACTAATTACATATGTAAATGGCTCCATAGTGCTCACATTTACAAAAAATTGAAAATATGCTTCTACGTTATACAAAACTATGGTTTCAAGTAACTAAGAAAAGGAAAAAAAAGAAGGCTGCTACATTGTGTATACATTGCTAATAAAATAATGCCGACATAGTCACTGATGAGTTTAAGAGATGGCGCTAATCGTCAGTTCTTCTCATCCTGTTTTCTTTGTTGGCACCTATTCACATAATAACTTTCAGCTCCATCTATAACTTCGGTGGCGAACTAATAGGAATGTCTGAAGTTGGGCGCACTCAAAATTAGGTCATTCCGACATAGTTACTGACGACTTTAAAAGATGGCGCTAATCGCAATGGCAAACTAAATTGGGGACTCATCAATAAGTCTATGAAAAATTTGCGTAGAAGAGAGTTCAAGAGAGGTACAACCGAAGAATCCAGTTAGTAATGTACCCAATAAAAATGAAGAGTAATGGGCTACTAAAAATAAACGTTAATGATGATGCAGTTATGCTTTGATCCATAAAGTTCACAAAAACCTTGGCTCTAATAAAATTATCATAGGTGAAAGAATCCGTATTTTTCTCGTGTTTTCTAAACAATATTACTAAATTACAAGGAAGTTTTAGGTACTCAACGCATGTTGTGTATAGTATAGGTAGGTGTGTAGTATAAAGTGGTGCATATGTACATATACATATGATATACAGTGATAGGTGTGCCTAGTGGAACGTATATTGAATGAATGCAATATTTTACAGCCCAGATTCTGATCAGCTTACAGGAAATAAGTAAAACAACCAAATAGCATTTATGACTAGAACGTCATTTAATTACATTAATCATCACTTACAAAAACAATCGAAGATTCTCAACAATCACAACACAGGAAATGCAGAGCACGGAATGAATTAACAACACACACTAGCAAACACTTCGGGAATCTATCCCTGTTCTTCCTTATTTTCTTCTAGCTTGTTGCCTTCTTGCTTCTTTACAGGACCAGTGTGAATGATTGGCACCACCCTCTCGTTGGATTCCTTCGGCTTAGGCTTCAATGGCGCCGTAATTGACAATACACCATCAGAAGACAATTTTGACATCACTGAGTCGGCGTCAATACCTTCAGGTAACGCGTACCGCCTGCTGAAGCTTCTAGAAATAAATCCGTGCTCATCCTGCCTTTCTTCATGCTTAGCTTCAACCACTAGGAAACCATCTACTGTTTTTACTGATATTTCCTCCGGCGCGAAGTGTTGAACGTCCAAATTCACCTGGAACTTGTCTTTGTCTTCCTTGATTGTGGAGCCGGTGTCCCGCACTGCTGCTTGGAGGTTCCTCCAGGGTCGGTAGTAATCCTGGCTGAGTTGAGGGACTGCTATGATGGTTAGTTCGTCTTGCGGTGTCAGCCCCAAACCGAAGTGTTGGTCGAGCAAACGGCGTGGGTTCTGCCTTTGCCTTGGGCGCTCGTATTCGAAGAAGAACGGATACATCGACATTTTCACTGGATTAGTAGTCTTGACTTGCACAGTAGTAAACTTCGCCGATTGATAATTAACTGGAAAATCGCTTGAGAACTCTTCAAAACACTTCGATAGTCGCTTTCACTCGCTTCAATGTGTCTGAACTCCGAATGAATGCCGGTCGAAAGCCGGCTTGATTTTATATTAACGGTAGCGCCATCTAGTAGCAAATAGAATTTTCTAGAACTCCAGTCTAGAATGTGCACAGTGACGCGCGCATGCGTCAATGCTGCAGATGTTTGAAACATTTTGTTGTGAGTCATGGCTAGTCTGAGAATCCAAGAATATTGAAATTGGTAGCTACCTAATCTTGTTTAATTCATTTTACGGCATAGTATTTTCCCACAATTTTTTTTTGCCCAGATTTTTTTAATGTAACTTTATATGTACCGGATAAATAAAGTGTATGCAACTCAATAAATACCTTTGTGAGTTAATAAAACAATTTTATTGTAATGTACTAAATTGTTTTGTTATTAGAAAATGTATATTTAGAAAAGAAATCAGAATCATCATCATAGTTTTTGAAAGGATAAGCGACTTCGTATTAGCTCGCGCCACCGTAGTGTAAACAGTGCCGAATGTTCTTTACCTCTGGATCAGAAGCGCCGCCTGGTGTCGAGTAGCGAAAATCTATTTTCTAGAAGTTTTCGTCGTCGTTCTCGAGAACGATTTTTCTAGACAGCAGTAGAATATTGTATTAAAGGGTAAGATGGTAATATAATAGGTAAGTAACAACTCCTAAAAAAGTAAAATAAAAACGTATACGATAGGTACCTATATTAAAAATGGGTAGGTAAGGGAAAAATAATAAGATGGCATTAAATACACGTATTACAGTAACAAACTAGATAGGTAACTAGGTCTCTACGTCATTGAGGTAAGTAGGGACTAATTTTTCTTTCATAATTTTTAGGGTTCCGTATCCAAAGGTTAACCAATGGAACCCTATTACTAAGCCTCCACTGTCCGTCCCTCCGTCCGTCCGTCTATCCGTTAGTGATGGGCGTTGAATCAACGAACTAGTTGAATCAACGTTGATGTCTCTTCAACGGGATTAACGTTGACCGTGTACAAGTCAACTCGTTGAATTCGTCAACGAATAACGAGACAACGACGTTTATGAATTCAACTCATTTGACGAAACGAGAAAATGAACCCAACGTTTTGTTATTTTCAACGTACGTAAATTGTATTTCTTTAACAATAAAAACTGCATCAAATTGTTCGTAAATTAACATTACAACAGCATACGTTAATAAAAGCGTTTAGGCGTTTATCGTTCATGCAAGTTGACGTTCGTAACACGTTAACTTGTTGACGAAATTAACTAGTTAATCAGCTAGTTGACAAACGTAATTCAACGTTAACGTTTCGTTGACGGAGAAACCTTCAACGGCTTCAACGACCCATCGCTACCATCCGTATGTCTGTCAGAATTGATTGTACCTACCGCAAGAACCGTACCAATTAGACAATTGAAATTTTCACAGTGTGATTTCTATTGCCGCTATAACAACAAAAAAAAACTGGCCAAGTGCGAGTCGGACTTGCGTGCAAAGGGTTCCGAACGAATTTAATTTTTTTAACATGTTATTTTAACACTACAGACTTCTAATAGGTTTTCCTGTAATCTTTAGGTAAAGATCTAGTATCTCCATTTTTTTTTCAAAATTTTAGGCTCAGTAGTTACGGAGATAAGGGGGAATGGTCATTTTTCGTCTAATTTCTTGAATAACTTCTAAACCATTTATTTTAAAATTATGAAAAAAATATAATTAAAATCCACACAGTAAGCCCTTTCATTTAAAACGTCACACAATATTGTTCAAAAAACTTTTTTTTTTAATTTTCTAGTTTGACCCTCAAAAGTGACCCCCATACTAAAAAATTAATGATTTACGTAACGCGCCCGTGTTTGGGTCATAGAAGTCCATATGTGTACCAAATTTCAACAGAATCGGTCCAGTGGATCCGGAGAAAACTGTCTGTGACAGACGGATAGACAGACAGACACCCGAGTGATCCTAAAAGAGTTCCGTTTTTTTTCAGAACCCTAATAATAAAAATTAACTAAATTAAAAATTAAAGGAAGCTCCCATACAAGAAACGTGTTTTATATCGGTTTATGCTACGGAACCCTTAGTGTGAGAGTCCAACTCACACTTGATCGGTTTTTTTAAGCCTTATTTTATTCGCCTAGTTTACATTAATTTAGCCAGCTAAAGGAACCTTTCAAGTATCGGCAGATTGGTTGCTGGCTGACGCATTTTGTACAATATTTTCGGTTTATGTTCTCGTCATAGTCTCGAGAAACAAATCGAAAAATATTCTGTAGTACTTAAAGCTATCAGCATTTTACTTATCTAAATTCTTGTATTTGCTGTCAATGTAGATATTCTCGAATAAACGGGTTTATCAGAACCTTATCGCCAAAACAAATAAACAATACCTAGGTACTTATTGTATTTTTAGTTACTTCAAACAAGGCTTTGAAAACCACGCGGGAACTTTACAGATGAAAGTTTATACTAAGAATATAGGTACTAAAACTTCTAAAAGTATGTTTTTAGGGTTCCGAACAAAAAAACGGAACCCTAATAGGATCACTCGGGTGTCTGTCTGTCTGTCTGTCTGTCCGTCTGTCACAGCCAGTTTTCTCCGGAGCCACTTGACCGATTCTGTTGAAATTTGGTACACATATGGACTTATGTGACCCCAACACGAACGTGTTACGTAAATTATAAAATTTTTAGTATGGGATCACTTTTGGGGGTCGACAAAGAAAAAAAAAAGTTTTTTGAACACTATCGTGTGATATATCAAATGAAAGGGCTTACTGTGAGGGTACCTATAATTATATTCTTGTCATAATTTGAAAATAAATGGTTTCGAAGTTATTCAAGAAATTAGGCGAAAAATGACCATGCCCCCTTACCTCCGAAACTACTGAGCCTAAAATTTTGAAAAAATGGAGACAATAGATCTTTACCTAAAGATTACAGGAAAACCTATGAGAAGTCTGTAGTGTTAAAATGACATGTTAAAAAAATGATATTCGTATGAGACCCTTTGCACGCAAGTCCGACTCGCACTTGGCCAGTTTTTTTACATCATAATGATATTATGTAGTTCCTTTCTCATTATACAAGGTGCCATTTTGGTCGTGACAACAACTGAACAACTTTCTCCAAGGAATATGAGTCGAAATATAAAAAAAAAACACCGGTAGCACTCCGGGAGTGCCGGCAGAAGTGAAAACATGTAAATAATACATCCTTACTGTCGCGGTCACATCATAGACAAACCACCGACAACAAAATAAACAAAAAGACACTGACGTGTGGCCGCGACAGCGACTGTCAGTGACAGATGTCAATCTTGACACAGTTCCTGACATAAACAAAACGAACCATAAAAACAACAAAAAATAACGTTGTGTTTAATTATAAGTACAAAAATACTATCATTTATGAGGTAGAATACAATGTTTATTTATTGCGCTATCGTACACAAATATGACAATTTACATGTTATTATTCATAATATTATATCGTTATTTATTTATATATTACATTAATTTTTATCTCTTAGAAAAATCAACTTTTATCCATAATTTCGTAATTCCGTAATTTCGTATCTATATTGGATACGCGTGGCACGCTGTACATAAACACAGACGGACATTCGCGCAAGCGCCCTGTGCCGCCTAAGCGGAGCAGCACACTCAGGCACGGTAGAAAGAGTGGGAGATACTAGTTCCTCTCCCTTCCCCTCGATCTTACGCTTTTTCGCATCACGTAACCCTGACGCGAGTCCGTCTTACGCTTTTTGCGATCAGGTCACGTGACCCTGACGCGAGTTTAAGATTTTATACCCATTACAGAAAAGTGCTCAACGCCGCTAAAGAAGTTTTCACTTCAAAAATCGGAATAAAATTCAGCTGACTATTGATTTTGCATGTGGGAGCCGATTTTTTTTTTGTTCAATTTCACCAGTACTTTCACGCTGAAAATTTGGACGATGACTAAAAAATCACCCTGTATACAACCTGTTACAGAATAAACGCAATACCTCTTAAGGGGTCATTGTACTCATCATTATGAACAACTTTTACTATGGGACCAACCATAGATATAATAGATAAGTTTTTTATATTTCTATGGGACCAACACTGAAATCGCGAAAAAAAATCGACTCCTTCATACATTTATGTGCGCATAACTCGACAAAATGTACAGCACAGCTGATTGCGATCGACTGAGCCCGATTTCGTGATTGGTCCCATAGTAAAAGTTGTTCATAATTATGAGTACAATGACTCCTTAAGAGGTATTGCGTTTATTCTGTACACGTTGTATAACTCCGTATTCGTACTCCGCAACTGAGAAATTCTTAACGCAAAAAACCCAATAACAAACACCAATCACAAATACCGGTCGCATCATATTGTCATCCCAATAGAGTCTATTGGGATGACAATATGATGCGACCGGTTCTCAGGTGCAGGACAACCAACGCCTTTACGTGGCTTCCGATACCGAGCCATGGGATTATCACACCACCGGCACCGACTTCCAAACTCCGGTTATTGAGAAATTCCTAATGGCAAAACCATTGATATATAAAAAACCCAAGATGCACAGTCTCGAACAAATGCAACACTCGAAACTGTCGTCAAAAACTGACATGTATCAAGTGTCATGTGTGAGTTGTGTGTAGTTATACTATAAACAATTTTTTTTGCAAATTCAGCCTTACACGAATCGCTTAAAGTTGTTTTTACAAAGCAGTGCAGTATGGCGAGCGATGCGAGACTGTTTGAAACTATCGCACAATTATACATTGTACACTTGTTTTTTGCGGACGTTTTTGAGATGCTGAATGTGTATCTTGGGTTTTTTATATAGGTATATCAATGGGCAAAACCGAATAACACGATACCTCGGAAACTACCACTACACCAACGAGGCAGGGGGACTCCCTAAGCTCGAAGTCTGTAGTTTCAGACTTCGTTAAGGGCGTTTTCTACTCCATATCACCTACGGACTTACGATTACTCTCGAACCCGAATGTAAGAATGAACGACAACACGATTGTGTGGGCTTTGGCATCGATGTATTACCTAAAAAGTCATGTCAGCCATAAATAGAGCAACGTAACAGTTACCTACTAAAACATTGATCGATTACACACAGTCTCAGTGCTTTGTTTTCGAACTTTCTGTGTGTGCTTCAACGGTTGGCTGTACTGTTAAGTGGGTAATAGATGTACGAACTTATTGTACGCGGTTTTTAAGGTCGCGAACTTACTCGGCTCGACGTGTCGGTTACACATGTGAAAGCTTGCTCATTACTCTGGTACCAGGGGGACTGCTATGTCGTCAATGTAGGAAACTTTTTGTTATTTAGGAATAATATTTTATTATAGCCAGACAGGATACATGTATGAGAGGAGCAAAGAAAAGAATTCTGTTAATAATTAGTGTGATTAGCTTCGAAAATCAGTAATTTTTGCAACACAATAGCATTCGTCGTGTCATAAAACAAAGTAATCGCTGCTTGCGGCTCGCGGCGTTGGCAGATGTGCGAGCCGAGGCGAGCTACCAGCAAAATTTCAAACTTGTTGGATCGCCAACGAACTTACTCGACGTTGTTTATGTACCTACGCGTACTTACGATGACACACGAGCCAAAAAGGTCGTCGAGCCACAAGTACGCGTACTTGCTCGCACGTCTATCACCCACTTAACGCTGTTCCTAGTGTTCTATGCTTGTGTTCACTCCAATGCATCTCCTGTCACCGAATGTTATACAGAGAACAAAAACCTTCTGTTGCATTATGAATTAAAATTACCTTGTCTCTGTTAAAGCTAATAGTACCCACTTTATTCGTACATTTACATCAACTGAAACATTATCATCACACAACCATCAGTATCGGTGTTATTTTTAGGGTTCTGAACAAAAAACGGAACCGTTATAGGATCACTCTGGAATCTGTTTATCTGTCCGTCTGTCACAGCCAGTTTTCTCCGGATCCACTGAACCGATTCTGTTGAAATTTGGTACACATATGGATTTTTGTGACCCAAATACGGACGTACGTGTTACGTAAATAATTAAATTTTTAGTATGGGGTTCACTTTTGGGGCTCAAATTAGAAAATTAAAAAAAAGTTTTTTGAACAATATTGTGTGACATATGAAAGGGCTTACCTACTGTGAGGGGTTTTAATTATATTTTTCATAATTTTGGAACAAATTTTGGAGCAAGTTAGGCGAAAAAATATCATTCCCCCCTTTATCTCTGAAACTACTAGGCCTAAAATTTTGAAAAAAAATGGAGATTATAGATCTTTAAATCTGTAGTATTAAAATAATATGTTAAAAAAATGAAATTGATTCGGAACCCTTTGCACGCGTGTCTGACTCGCACTTGGCCAGTTTTTTTTTTTAATAACATCTTACATGCGTCTACTGTAAAAATTTATTAATTCATCAGGTATTTAACTGAATACGATTCAGTGAGTATGAATGAGCTGCTAATTCTTCTCCACAGGTAAACTTATTTTTTCGTTTGGGATAAAGACATTTTAATTAATTATTTGATTCTTCTTTTCTTCACGCTTAAAAATCTATAGTAAAATAAATTAACAGTTGCATGCAAACTTTTTGCAGACAAATTATAATTTTTGCAAGTACTGGCCAGACAGACGGCAGCCATAAATACTGCGTACACGTCATGCGCAGTGAAAATTGAAACGGAGACGTCAGAAAAGCTGACCGGCATTTCTTTTTCGCGTTGAAAATTATCTGAAAAAATATGTCTATGTTACCGTTTCTGCTCGAAATGGAGCGCCCCAGGCGCTTACCGGACCAACATTTTGCATTGGCACTAACGCCTGAAGATATTTTGACGATGGTGTCTCCGCGGCCTCAGATTTCGAACGAGTACTACCGGCCCTGGAGACAACTGTCAACAATGCTGAAGGACACTGGATCAACAATCAAATCAGATCGGGCGAAGTTCCAGATCAATTTGGATGTGCAGCACTTTGCGCCTGAAGACATCTCAGTGAGAGCTTCTGACGGATTCGTCATAATCGAGGCTCGACATGCCGAAAAGAGAGATGAACATGGCTGGGTGTCTCGTCAGTTCACGAGACGATACGCCTTGCCTGAGGGCTGTAGTACTAACGCCGTGCAGTCGCGCCTGTCATCGGACGGAGTGCTGACCGTCACCGCGCCTCTTGACCGCCCCCAGGCTTTGAATGAACGCGTGGTACCGATCATTCCGACGGGGCCAGTGAGGACTCAGCTTGACGGGACAAAGGCTGAAGAATTGGGAGATGGAGAAAACCCTTTAAAGGAGGAAAACGGACAGTAAATGTACTTGCAGCTGTTGCGATGGGCGCAACGCCAAGCCCAGAATAGCTGGTTCATTTGATCATGACCCTCAATGGGAAACAAATTATTTGTGTGAAGTGAATCGTCATCGTTTGCGTAATAGCACAACATTCCTAACGAATTTTACTTGCATTCCAATAACAACTTGGTGATTTTCTGTATAACTACGGAAGTTGCAAAATAAATTGGTTTTTAGTATGAATTTCGTTTCAATGACTTAAACCCACACACATTTAAGAGGGGACTCTAGTCCCGAGGAATTTGAAAAATAGGTATTTGAAGAAACAGTTTTCTTCTTCAAAACTGGACTGATCTAAAAAAATCATATATCAAAACTAGCTGACTCGGCAAACGTTGTTTTGCCATACAACAAATATAGCCTACCACCTATTCTCATACCTACCGAATATACACACAAAATTTCATGAAAATCGGTTAAGCCGTTTCGAAGGAGTTCGGTAACAAACACCGTATGACACGAGATTTTTATATATTAGATTAGATTACTACTTACTATTACTTAAATGGTGTACATAATAAAGAGTATTCTATTCTATTCTATTAGAGGAAGACTATCTATGCTTCTATTATTTTCTATTTTGTTAAAAACTTATCAATGTAGGGTTTGGTGATGCCTCCCAGCAGATGCATCCTCCAGGTCAGCCTATTGTGGTGTTTAGAACTGACAGGAAGAAATCGACAGAGCTTGATGTTTGTCTGACAGTCGTTTGAACATGGCGGTAAAAATGGGCTGTTTTTTGGGGTTTTTAGATTGTCATAATTCTTTAAGTTTGGAACATGCATGTTTGGCATGTTTTGGAAAAAAGAAAATGAAAGAGGCACGTATTAATTCGATCTAGATTTTTTGGAAAACAATCATTACTTTAGCAGCATTATCCACGAAAAAACAGCGGAATACGTTTGTATGGAGAAAGGCCCAAGAGTTAACGACCCGGAGAACACCATTCCGTAATACCTGTGGGTGTGGCTGATATTCCACATATATGTATGTACTCTGTGGGCTGATACAAACTAGGTACCTGTGTGGTTTGAACTTATTCGCTAATAATGGTTAAGTCGATGTGCTTTGAAAGTATGTTATAATGTAAAAATATTGCGGTATGTTATGAACGACCTATTGAGAATAGGGAAGATGCAAATCACAACATTGAAATGAAAACTAAAATAAAAATATTGCGTTTTCCCTATCTATCTGTGATCAATGCGTGAGCAGTGTTGTGCAGTCAAGGTGGAAATCCCTGAGAGTAGCTGATTTTAAAATGAGAATCACGTCCAAACTACGGCTAGTCGTATTTTGGAAAAAAAAAATGTGTTACCTACATACGACTGTTTTTTTAATACGTAATTTGATATATGAAAATTTTGATTTTTATTCGTTCCACAAAGAGAATTTGTTTGTAGTTATGTCTTATGTCTAACACGGACATAAAAACGACAAACGGACCAAAACCGCCGGGCGTATTTTAATGGAACTTACTATCTCAAAGACAATTTATTTATTATCAACATTTTAATATATGGCTATTTTTTTAAAGTCTGTATATTAAGAACAAAAAACTACTACCAGTATATATTGTATAAGGTACTCTGTGACTACCTACTACATTTTCGCGCAGGTTACCTACGTGTTTTGTTCTCTCAAGGTCGCTGGCGTATGTCGTCGCAATGCAATGTCGCAACAGTCGCATTTAATCAAAAGTGATGCTGGTGTACCCACTGTACACTTTTTTAGGTAAATTAAAATAAAACAAAAGAGATATTGAAACTTAATGCATAATATATTTATTTAAATTAAAGGTAGGCGAATTATAGCACAGATTCAAATCAGTCTTACAAGGAAAATAATACAAATGTTCATTATGTTATTTACAAATTCACTCCTCTGCAGTATGTTCTGACGACCCTATCTGTTTCTTAATGGGTCCTGTGTGTGTGATTGGCACTATCTTCTCTCCGGTCGAAGGCATGGCCAGGACTTTCGGCGCAGTGACAGTCAGGACACCATCCGAAGACAATTTAGACTCCACAGTATCTGGTAAGCATCCTTGTGGAAGAGCATACCTCCTTACAAACTGTCTCGAAATGTACCCATGCTGATCCTGCTTCTCTTCATGCTTTCCTTCAACAATCACCTGTCCATTCACCACCTTCACGTTGATTTCTTCAGGTGCAAAATGCTGGACGTCCACGTTAACTTGGAACTTTTCGTCGTCTGATGTGATCTTGCCAACGTTGTTCAGCGCAAGCTGGTTCATTGCTGATGCGAGCTCTTCCATCGGCTTTATGAAGTTCTGCCATGGTCGGAAGTCGTTCTCCCACGGCTTGAGGAACGATGGACCGAAGTCACGAGGCATCAGCTGGTTGAATGGTGAATAGCCGAAGAAATTCTCAGGTCTGTAGAAATCCCTCTCCATCATGCGGAATGGTCTTTCGATATCGTAGAAGTATGGAATCAACGACATTTTCGTTCTCCTTGCTTAGTTTGTTTGTTTTGATTCTGAACACTTCACTTTCTTTGTAAAGTGTAAACAACTGCCGTGTTCCCGCCCGATCGCCGTATTTATATTCCGAGCGACGTCAACGCCACCTGTTATCGGAGGGCCGCGTCGTTTCCAGAAAGTGCTACATCTCGCTCCAAAGCGAACGTTGTAGAACGCGCGGCGTGCGGTGCAATTCGTTGGCTGTCGTTGGTTCTAGAAAATGACAGTTCTTTAAAATAGCGCCATCTAGTGGTGAGTAGTAAAACTAATGAGTCAATAGAGTGTGTGCTATTAATTAGTAGGTAAGTAGTAGGCAATCAATATGAACATTGTTAGGGCAGAAAGATAACGATAATTATTCATGTATAAATAAATAATTTGCTGTTTTGATATGACATTGTTTCACATCAACATGATTTTAGATATACGCAATTTTAACAAAAAATACAACAAAAACACAGAACTAAAACAAAAATAATAAGTAGGTACCTACCCACTCAGTTAATGTGAAGAATCAAAAAACCTGTCTGCCTCCAATGCGAACTAAAAACTGGAAACGTTGATTTTTTTTTCATTCATTTCATGTCATTGCAGGCGGGATATGTAGACCTTTATGGAGCCGATAGTGTCTCTCAAAAGTGTCTCTGTTGAATTCGAATGCTCACGCGTAACCACGCATCAAACGACGATTTTCAACATTGACAAAGAAACAACAAATGATACCATTCTATTTCTAGGAAATATTTATGAGCAATGGCTTTATGGCGAGCGTACTTGTTGGACGGCTTCCGCAGTTTGCGTCACAGGTTTTTGTATTGTTGTACAAACAATTTGGGTTAACTTTTTCTTTTTTGGGGTTCCGTACCCATAGGGTAACCAACGTTTCAAATAATAAAAATTAAATTAAATTAAAAATAGTAGGGGGCTCCCATACAAGTTTTTTTTTTTGGTTTATGGTAAGCACGAAACGGAACCACTCGTTTGAGAGGGGTCTGGTTCATAATATCGACAGTCACCACATCGATGGTCATTGTATCGAAAACGTTCCATCGACGGGTTAATGAATCGACAGTACACTAAATCGGCGGTACGCTACATCGACAGTACACCAAATCGGTAGTACGCTATATCGACAGTATACCATATCGATAGTATCGACAGTACCTATACCATATCGATGGTACGCTGCATCGACTGCCCGACCCGACCCAGATTTAAATAAAAAACTTAAGCTTTTTTAAAGTTTTAGGTCACAATTTGTTTATATTGCTTGTTTTTTATGTAACCCACATGAAATGGTTAGAGTTATTAGTTATGGTTGGTCAGGCCCGGACTGGACATGGGCAATTCGAGCAAATGCCCGAGGGGCCGGATGCCTGGTGGGCCGGTGTGGCCGATTAGCGGTCGACTTTATTTTGCTATATAAAAAAAAAACATCGCATTACGCACTTGACTTTGAAAACTATTTTTAAAAGGATGTTCATGGCGAATAAAATAAATTTGAGGAAGAAGACGGAACATGGAAGGACGACTTTTGCCAAAAAGGCAAAATTTCGTTGTTTAACGGATCACAAGTTTTCGACGTAATAATGACGTTGTCGCAAGTTACTTTTGATTTCCGTCTTTGCCAGTTTCATTAGACAATTGACGGGAACGCCTGTTTTTATATATTTTTTTATTTATATTAATACCTCGTTGGATACCTAGCTCAGTAAATGAGGATGTTTTAAAATAATTTGTTAGCTCAGTGACATAGTATTTTTTTAAACATCCACCACTTTCAATGGCATTAATCGGTGATATTCTTGTTTAGTTACAATATTTTACTGAAAAAATCTAATTAGTCCACCAGATAAATTTTCGGAATGATTGGACCTGTTTTTCATCTTCACATCAGGCTATAATAATAATAATCAATAACCATTTTTATTTGTGTAACATAGGTCGTAAATACAGTTTTTAAATTAGTTTATAGTTCGCTATGTTATGCCAAAAAGCGTACAAATGTAATTGCATGCGAAATAAGATAATATAAATAAATAAAAAATAATAATTTAAATTTTGAATTCGCCCTGATCAACCTTTTAAAAATTGTCCAAACCGGAGTTTTCATGTCTTCGTCCGATTTGCCTATTTATGACATTTTGCGTCAAGCTGCATCCGATCAAATCAAAATGTAAGTATCTAAAGATCAAGATAAAACCTGCCTTTTTTGAAAATCCGAAAGTGGACCGCTCACCGCGGGACTCGTATCTGATTTTTTCATGTATATTTTCGGTATTCTCTCAGCAAGACGCATCCAATCAGCTTTAATCTTTTCGCCCTATACATACAGGGTGTCCCAGAACTCAACGTCAAGCCAAAACGGGGTGACAGGATTGATCATAACCATCACGAGAAAAATCTGAAAAAAAATCTATCCCATGCAGTTTGAAAATTATGGGCATTATGGGCACCTGGGAGTCTTTAAGTCAAGAGTGAATAGGTTACTTCTAGGCAAGCGTGCTCCATCTTCGACCACATCATCGCTTACCATCAGGTGAGATAGTGGTCAAACGCGCGCCTATAAATAGTAAAAAAAAAACCTAGAAATTTGATCAAACTGTACCATTTTTCGGTTATTGTGGTTATTCTTTTTTAATTTTGTTCATTTGAACTTTGGAAACGTAATCCTAAACAACATTTCTAGAATCCCAATAAAAAATAATGACACAATTGCCTCAAGTTTCCGAGAATTGAGACAAATAGTCTTGCCATGAGTGAGCGAGACAGATAGTGACGCCACTTTTACCAAAGTGAAAAAATGTTAGTAAAATTAGTGAAATAATGAAAAATCTTGACCTAGTTTAATTTAGGTTTGTTGGAATAAAAGTCAGATAGAGAAATAACATTTTTTATTACAATAAATGTTCAAATTGTTTAGCCTCAATGCAAGCAAACACTCTTGAGAAAGGAGGGCCGACCGGCTCTAAAATGCCCGGGCCGATTTCGGGTCCCAGTCCGGCCCTGTGATTGGTTATGGTTAGCGTAGGTACTATCGATTTGGTGTACTGTCGATTAGTGATGCAACGAATATTCGCATTCACATTCGCGAATATTCGCATATTTTTGCATATTCGCATTCGCCAAAATTATTGCGAATGTTTTTGCGTGTTTAATTTTTGATTTGATTCACTAGAATTTGATTTACCTACTCATGTTTATAATCACTATTCACACTGTAACCTCAAAATTCACTTGTTTACGAAAACACCGGCGCGAGCGGAATGACACTTCTGACTTCAATCGGATGCGTTCGTAGTTCGTATTAACTCGGCTATTCTCGGAACGAAAAACAGACGGAACGCACTTCGTTCGAACGGGACTGCCGCTAAAGTCACTAAGCCATAGACAAATAGTGCCAAATTTAAACAAAAACTGAATATTCGCATATATCCAAAATATGACATTCGTTACATCACTACTGTCGATGTAGCGTGCCATCTATTTGAGGTGCTTACTCGTCGAAGGACCGTTTTCGACGGTTACTCCCCCTGCCCCCTATGCTCTAGTCCCGCTATGTATGCCCCGCTCGTCTCAATCACAATCGCGGGCAATGATGAAGAAAACTGTTACAGTGTAATATTTTATTTAACCATTCTAAAAGTAAATTAAGAAAACCTAATATGTAGATATGTTATGTATCCTATTTTTAATCATCATGAAATATGATAAAACAGGTCAAGCTTCGCCTGTGAACTAACTTGGCTGAATCTTGATATGGCAGATTTACCACCCTTAACATACTTAGGTTTTGTTTTGTAAATTAAATACCATTTCCAATATTGCTAAAACGTATTAAAAATATTACGTCGATAACTTAAATATGAATGCATTGTGCGAAACAATAATAACTTATTAGGTATGAATTAAAACAGTCGTTGACTTTGTCGGCTACTGATAAATATGTACAGGATGTTGCATTATCGTTTTTTAAACGGTTACCTACAGTTGAGTATTTCGAGATTGCAGGGGTATCCATATTATCAGGGTTTTATTTATGGGAAATCATCAAATGAGTCTTCCCGCTCTGGACAGGGCGGAGCGGAAGGGAGTGTCAGACTCTTACTGACTAAAACCCACCTAATGCCCTTTCTGGCGTATGTCGTCCGAAGAGGCGCAGACACGACCTGAAAATTACGTGATGTTCATTTTAAAATCAGCTATCAGTAGCTGATTTTAAAATGAGCATCACGTCTAAACGGCTAGTCGTAACATTTTGGAAAAAAAATATATTACACTAGTGGACGTCACGCGGTTTCACCCGCGTAGTTCCCGTTCCCGTTGGAGTACGGGGATAAAATATAGCCTATGTTACTCCCTGATAATGTAGCTATCCATTGCTGAAAGAATTTTTCAAATCGGTCCAGTAGTTTCGGAGCCTATTCATTTCAAACAAACAAACAAATCTTTCCTCTTTATAATATTAGTGTAGAAGTATAGATTACATTATTTTCTTACAAATTTGATACATGAAAATTTTGATGTTTATTCGTTCAACATATTGTAATTTATTTGTAAAGTTATGTCTAACACGGACATAAAAACGACAAGCGGACCAAAATCGACGAGTGTATTTTAATGGAATTTGCACTATAACAAAGACAGTTTAACTATCTACTTTTTTATATAGGCACGGTTATTTTTTTTTAATTCATAGAATAATGAGAAAAGTACAAAAAACTACTGAATTTTGGGTCGTGCGGGTGTCACACGAGTGCGCGTTTTCTTCCTTCAAGATTGCTGCCGTATGTCGTCGGTTCATTTTATTCATGAACAAATTTTACTATTGGTCCAACCCCGAAATTGCAAAAAAATCAGATGTTCAGTATATTTTGTCGAGTTATGCGCATAGAAATGTATGGAGCCCCGATTTTTTTTTTCAAGATTTCCGGTACATAGCGTTTATTCTGAAACACGTATTTTTTTATAAAGAGTCTTTTTATCTTATTTTCTGTGTGTGCCTGAATGTCGCCAAACAGAGTAGCAGATAGCATACTATATTGTGTACCTATAGTAGGTTGCAAACCAACTATGAATATTGTTTTGACACTTGGAATTTTTTAAAGATTAAACATGACACGTCCTCACTAAACGTTGCATTATTGTGCAGTCGTGTTCACTGCATGGTATCGTTTCGGCGCCCCCTGTATCTCGTGTATTTATAATTAGTGCAATGCCAACGGGCTATCTCTTCGTCGGACAATAGTCGCGCGCCTCCGACCGGCCTGTGGTGATACCGATATAATGAAGTTTATGCTCCTGCACTGTTTTATAAGCTTCGCTTTGTTTTATGGGTAAGTAATTTTTTTTATTATTCGGTGTACAATAATCCTTTCTAATATTATAAATGCGAAAGTAACTCTGTCTGTCTGTCGCGCTTTCACGCCAAAACTACTGAACCGATTTAAATGAAATTTGGTACAGAGATAGTCTAGAGCCTGAGAAAGGACATAGGCTACTTTTTATCCCGGGAGTATGTTCCCTAGGGACCACGCGGGCGAAGCCGCTGGCAGAAGCTAGTTATGTTATTTTTTCGGTGGTGAAATGATCAATGTTTAGTTTTTTAGGGTTCCGTACCCAAAAGGTAACTAACGGAACCCTATTACTAAGCCTCCGCTGTTCGTCCGTCCGTCCGCATGTCTGTCAGCGGGCTGTATCTCAAGAACCGTAATAGGTAGACATTTGAAATTTTTACAGATTGTGTATTTCTATTGTCGCTATAACAACAAATAATAAAAGTTAAGGTTTATGGTACGGAACCCTTCGTGTACGAGTCAGAATCGCACTTGGCCAGTCCTATTTATGAGAATCTTTTTTATGTATGCAGTTGCAGTTCAAGTACTAACTATTATTTTGTGATTTATCTCTTACCTAAATAATTTCTGTTCTGCCCAATTGTCCACAAGAAAAAAATGTGTTTTAGTCTCTACGTTGGTATTACCTAAACAGGATAAATTAACGAATACTGCACAAAACAGAGACTTCCCCCCCACCTCCAACAAAAACTAACACCAGATTGGTTGATACCTATCAACTTTACAAAACAAACCGTGCTTTACTTACATTAAAAAAAAAACAAAAAAAAATGTTTATTTGGGACTCGCACAGATAAAAGTAAAGTACTAAGGTTAGCAATCTTATTCGATTAATTATCTTGACACTTTAACTACATTTAATACATGACATCGACCTTCAGAGAAACCTTCCCGGGAATCCCGAGGCATGTCCATATTAACTAACATTATCATTCAGGTAAAAGAATAATACCACTCCATCACGGGAAGACGGGAAGTGAGGCACTTGCCAGAGAATGGGCAGCAGCGTTCTCTGTAAAACTCAACACCATACACTGCGATCGCCAACTCGCCTGCCAAACGTGACGATTATGTGCAAACTCCCCCTTTGGGGGAGACCTATGTCCAGCAGTGGACGTCTTTCGGCTGTTATGATGATCATTCAGGTTCATTTATTCTACCTACGTCGTCGAGCACTGGTTATTACTATTAACGTAATTTCAATGGATTGTTTAAAAGTTTTTGTAAAGAGGGGTGATTGTTTTTACAAAACAAAGAGAAAAGGTGTGCTTATATTCAACATTATCATTGCAAAGTTGTGAGTAGACTCACCAGTAACAATAGTAAGTTATTTGTGCAACAACTCCAGTTCAACTTCGGTGAGTGTGCCCAAGAACTCCACGACCACATCCCACCGGCCCCCTTCTACCATCGGACATCCAGACGCACTGCATCTTACCATCCCTACCTTGTTGCTATTCCACCAACTCGCACTAAGCGTTTCCAAACGTCTTTTATAATGCGCACAGCAAAGGAGTGGAACTCTCTGCCTGCGTCTGTGTTTCCAAACGAGAGAGCAAAGTCGTTTTTTGCTACGAGTGCTGTAGTGCTATTCTGTAACAACATTTTCGTATCTCGACAGCGGAATCCGAAATGAGTTTTAAATTAAGACCTTTATGTAGTGTGCAATACAGCTCACTTTGTGAGTTTTATCACTCAGGTGAAGCTCGATATCGAAATTTATTTACAGAATAGACTAGCTGATTTTGAATCCTGAGTGTGGCGAGGCATTCAAAGGCACGAGATGCAAAAAACTTTGCTCTCGTGTAACACACATAACTTTTCCCTTCAGCAGCGAGAACACTAGGAGATAAAATAATAAACAGGAATAGATTGAAATAACTATTTATTGTGCATCAAAATAATTAACATTGTAGATAGAGGGACCAATTCACGCACAATGCGCAATGGCGCGAAAGAGATTGGGTGTTAATGTTTCGAATTGTATAATTAACCCAAGGCTGAATAAGATATTCGCGACTTACTGAAAAAAAAATATAGTATAGGCTTAGGGATACGCTTATTACACTAGCCGGTCGATTCGGCCCTAACTCAGTTGTGATGTGACCAGCGTTGCCACTGTTTAGGGAATTCCCCAAACTGCGGGGAATTTCAAGTTGATTGGGGATTTATTGGGGATGAGCAAGATGTGGGGAAAATGCGGGGATCCTAAATATCGATTTTATTCTTCTGAAATTATTCGAAATATCGAATTTGTGGGGAATCAGTAGATTTTATTTCCGGAATTGGGAAAATCGACTTGCATTATCGCGGAATTTATTAAATTGGTGTTGGCAACACTGCTCCCTAACGCCCTAAACGCTATTACACTGCCCGGTAGTAAGGGAGTTAGGGAGCTAACTAGACCGGGCCGCTCCGGTCACTCTAATTAGGGTCTAACTCCCTAACTCTTATTACACCACCCTAAATCGGGACTTAGGGCCCTGAATACCGCGTAGTGTAATAAGCGCTTAAGAGGAAAAGCTGGCGGCGAGACTTTGTATGAATTAATTCGAGGTTTGGCTCTCGACTGTTTTTTCCTCCAATATTGGACCGATTTAAGAGATATTTCACAAACTGAATAAGAAGGATATATACTGTGGCCCTATGTTTTCCTTTTTGATGATTTATTAACAGTATAAGCACTACAACTCTCACAAAATGCTCAAAATTTTCCAATTTGTCAACAGAGCCCTAGTGTACAAATTTGGCAACTATTAATTAAAAAAGGAAAACAGAGACACAGTATACATCCTATTGATTAAGTTAGTGAAATATCTCTTATATCGGTCCAATATTGGAGGAGATACAGTCGAGAGTCAAACATCGAATTATGACTTTTTACATACAAAGTCTCGCCACCAGCATTTCCTCTTAAGCAAGGTTTGCCAAAGTCGGTCCAGTGCCAGATTGACCACGTAGCAAGAGTAGCAAATGCTACAGGCCCCGCGCATTGGCTGAAAACGATGGATCTATCTCACACACGTTTTTACTCCCACTATACTGCGATAGCCGTTTTCTGCGGATGAAGTCACTGATTTGGATTATTTTGTTATAGTATTGGTCATTTACGCAAATAACTCGTTTCCATCCTTTATATCATGCTACCATACCGTCTGAAATCTAAATAGCCACGGATCCGGTCTACATAATAGACTAATATTTCTATTTATACGGACAATGTAGGAAAAACCAAAAAAATATGGGCTCTGGCGCTACGTAGGGAAGCGCCCCGGGGACTGTGATTAAAATCAGAGGCGGCTTTACCTATAGTGCAGGGTGTGAGGTGCACCCGGGCGCAGGAGTGTAGGGGCGCCGATGCTCAAAAACCCTGCACCCGTGTTAGGTCGGGCGCATATTGTCCGAAATTTCTGACGTCCCCCGCTAACGCACTCGACTATATACATTTTGTATTAGACCACGAATACTATCAGACACGTCCGAATTCTGACAGTACCTATGCGGCGTCTAGAACAAAATGTTCAAGGATTTTCATCGGATTTTGAACGGCACATCGTGCTTCTCGACGAGGTGGGCAAGCTCTTTGTAAGAGTAATTGCAAACCGCCTCGTCGAGCACCTGGTGGGGTGGAACCAGTGCGGTTTCCACAAGAGGCTCGACGGTGGGCGCCAGCGTAGTCTGCTACGCTGACGAAACGCTAGGCAGATGACTATTTACTTACTCTTTTTTTTTTCAGTGTGTCTTCAGGCGATCCCGACTACCACAATGTACTAGATTCGCAAGTGTGCTTCACCAATGGATTCGCTTTCGGGGTATCAACTGCCTCGTACCAAATTGAAGGGGCGTGGAATGTTTCAGGTAATTATCAGTTTGTTTAAAACGGTATAATATCTAGGTATTCTGTCTTTTGCAGGTTTGCGGGATTTTACACCCTGTTCCATATACCTCAGCCGGTGGATTCTGTAAACATGTCGAAGTGCAAGGCTTGGGTGAAGTGATCACGAAGTGAGCTGCCATTCCATCTTGATTACTTGGAATGACAGCTCACTTCGTGATCACTTCCCCAAGGCTTCACTTCGAAATGTTTACAGAATCGTCCGGGTGTACTCCTCACAGTGTTTTAGTAGGTCGTTCTATCATACTCAACATTACAGCCGAAAGAAGTCCTTTGCTAGGTATAGGTCTGTGTGTCCCATAGTTTTGCCGAATCGACCGGTCTTGTGCTTCTCGCATCCAAAAAATTCCCGCGACCATTGTCCGCCGTATGGTGTCGGCCGGTGCCGTATGGTGCCGTAAAAGAATAATACCATCCCATCACTTCCCGTGGGTATCGTAAGAGGCGACTAATAAGGGACTCACCAGAGAATGGGCAGCAGAGTTCTCTGTAAAACGCAACACCATACACTGCGATCGCCAACCCGCCTGCCAAGCGTAGCGATTATGGCAACCCCCCCCCCTTTGGGGGAGGCCTATGTCCACCAGTGGACGTCTTCGGCTGTTATGATGATGCTGATGATTGTCCGGTCATTAGTTAACCTTGTGAGCCTCCCCCACACCGCCAGACAATCGTCAGGCTATAGTTGCCTTAAATATAGTGAACAGTTTGGTAGGTATAGTCAGACGCCAGCACGTCAAACTATCCGAAACTGTCAAATTTTCCCAATCAACCTTGAACCTTATGCTGTAGCGATAAAGTTGAAAACTATTAAAGAGACAGATTGTTGTAGCTTGATGTGCTGGCGTCTGTACATCTCCATTAGCTCAGTCATACCGTGACTGTCAGTAGAACCCATAGAGGAAAGTAATATATATCGGGTAGTAGAACCCTTATTGACCAATATACCTTATTGAGCAATATTCCCAAAAAATGTTGACAGCATCCTTTCCTCGTGCTGATTCCTTCGCATTCCTGTGATCTCGCAGTCAGCATACTACCTAAAAATTGTTGCAAATTTTACGCTCTACAATTTTGATCATTACCTATTAACATCATCGAAAAACCGATTTTTGTGCCATTTAACCTTCTATAACTTGCGACGCAGACAAAAGATTTTATGAGACTTTCGATACAACATTTTGAACGACAAAATGAAGATGTACCTATACGAGTTACCAGCTTATCTCTCATTCCGAGGATGACTCATTTTTTATGCAATTTGACTTGACTATAACAGTAACTATAACAATCATCGCGTTCATGCAAACTGCGAAGTAAGGTCAAGGCCAGTTCAAACACGTCATTGCTTATTAAATACTTAGGTACCTCTTTCACCGACTAGGTACTTTTAACTAAAATGTGTTTAGTAGAGATAGAGATAATAAATCTTAACCTAAAGATTACAGGAAAATCTATAAGAAGTCTGTAGTGTAAAAATAACATGTTAATAAAAAAACATTCTGAACCCTTTGCACGCGAGTCCGACTCGCAATTGGCTAGTTTTTTGCGTTGAGGTGCGACTATCCCAAATGTCCGTCAGAGCCTCATCACCCGTCGTCATCATGACCATGACCTTATTGACCTTCACTCTCCAGGTAAAAGCGAGAGCATCTGGGACAGGTATACCCACGAGCACCCAGACCGGATATTCGACCATCAGAACGGCGACATCGCTGATGGGTCCTACTACAAGGTGAAGGAAGATGTAGCGCTCATGACGGAGCTAGGTCTCAGCTTCTACCGGTTCTCCATGTCTTGGCCGAGGATACTGCCTGATGGATTGAGCAAGTACGTTGTCAAAATTATCTCTTGTTTGACGATATTGTATAGGATCTTCAGGTAAAACCGTCGATGAACAGTGCCGTAAATAGCCTTTTATATTGGAAGAGACCACTCGCCTAGTATACCACCCACTGTGTCTCACTCACTAAAACTCAAACGCAAGTTCACTACTGCAAATGTGTTGCCCACCCTGATGCTTAAGATTTAATTCTTGGCCACTTTGGTCATTCAATCTCTTCAAAGTTAGAGTGAACAGGCTCCTTCTGGGTAAGCTCGCTCCATCGTAGACTTTGTCTCTGTCATCTCTGACCTAGACTAGAGTCAAGAGCAAACCCACCACAAATAAAAAAAAAAAAATTAATAATTCAATAAACCCTCCAAAGTTTCAGGAAACTGTAAATTAATTTAATTTTAAGTACTTGGTATGGTAGAGTTTTGAATAAGAAAGGTATCACGTATGTACGTATGTGTTGGAATCGAGCACTAGGGGCGCAGCGGGAACTTATCAGGAGCAAACCGAAAAAATAATAGTGCTTGGTCTGGCCCCCCAGAGTCTACGCCCTGTGCCTGGGCACCGGTGGCACCGCCCTTTTTACGGCACTGTCGATGAATAAGGACTTACTGGGGATTTCGTTGCGCCACTTGTTCCCATCTAAAACACTAGGAAGTGGTGACGGGCGGTTGTTTTGGGGGACTGTCTTTCTGTAACATTTTACGTTAGAAAACTTAAAAAAAAAAACAACAGACTTCTAAATAAAAAAACACTACAAAGTATAAAATAAAAAAAAGTCGCAGGAAAGCAAAATACGCACTTTCGTTTACTTGGATGACAAACCAAATACATCGTCTAAGTAAATGAATTCCAGCTATTTTGATTTAAAAGCCAAAATGCTGAACCGATTTTGATGAAATTCAAATGGGACTAATTGGAAAGTATACCCTTTCACATGAAAGAAGAATTTTTCAAATCGGTTCATAAATGACGGAGTTATGAGGTACCTGTTTTCGAAGTCGGTTAAAAAGTACTGGCTCTCAGCCTAATTTGAAAAAAAAATTACTAAAAATAGCTTTTTAAAAGAATAGATTTTTTCGATTTTTGGTTAAATCTAAATAAAGGTGCAGCAATAACTTCATGAGAATTTATTTAAATAAATAAATAAACAAAAAAAATATACAAATACGCGGTCGAATTGAGAACCACCTTCTTTTTTAGAAGTCGGTTGAAAAACACTCGAGGTCTTATTCTTGATCTGGGGTTACCAATGAAGATCAGTCGTTCATGCTTTATGAAAGTATCTTCTATCACGATAACATCGATCTCTTCTTCTCCCCAGCTATGTAAACGAGGACGGCATCAGATACTACAAAGAGCTGCTGGATGAGCTGAAACGCAACCACATCACTCCGGTGGTGACGATGTACCACTGGGACCTGCCTCAGTGTCTGCAGGACCTCGGCGGTTGGACCAACCCTATCATGGCTGACTATTTCGTCGATTATGCTAGAGTAAGAACTGAATCCTTTCTTTTTGGTAGGTTATGAAGTGTCTCATCGCCGCTTTGCCTGCTTATCGGTCTTCTACAAAATTGTACTTCGGTGAGTGTGCCCTAGAACTACACGACCTCATTTCAACGGCCCTTTCTACCATCGCACATCTAGCACTGCAAGTTACTATCCCTATCTTGTTGCTATTCCACCAATTCGCACTAAGCGTTTCCAAATGTCTCTTATGATGCGCACAGCAAAGGAGTGGAACTCTCTGCCTGCGTCTGTGTTTCCGAACGCATACAACCCTAATCTTTTCAAAGTTAGAGTGCACAGGCTCCTTCTGGGTAAGCACGCTCCATCGTAGTCTTTGTCCCTGACATCTCTGACCTAGACCAGAGTCAAGAGCAAACCCATCACTACATAGAAAAAACTAAGTCGCTTCCCGCTGTCTGTCTGTCCCTATATATGCTTAGATCTTTAAAACTACGCAACGGATTTTGATGTTTTTTTAATAGATAGAGTGGATCTCGTGGAAGGTTTTAGGTAGGTATATAATTTGTCAAGGTTTTGTGTAAATTGTCGATATAAGAAGATTATTACTGAAGAGGTCGGAAAAAAATGATTAAAAAATTCTTTACATCGCGTGCGCTGCAAAAACTATTGATGATAGAACAAAACGATGTACTACAGTTTTAGATAACGCATTAATACCTACGAAAAGTCCGCGATAGCATATGTCTATCTTTTATGGTTGACTCACAATAACCATTTTTATGATATTCAAATTTGATATAAAAAAATACTGCTTCATTTGCAGAGGTGTTTTCACCAATATAGTACAAATCCTTGTCTTAATAAATATATTAGTCATCTTGAGTGTTTGATTTAGAGCAAAACTGAATTTACATCATTTAATTTGGATGAATATATTAGGAGATATCTCAAAATGAAAGTAAGTCGCGTAACCAAATAATTATAACGGAGGTAGAGATGTCCCGAACTGGTAGACACCTGAGAGCAGACTTCGTTGACGGTTGTCTATGTCACTTTTTATTTCAGCCTGAATCACAATATTATTGACTCTGGTAATTAGATGTTCACTCTGTTAGTTTGGGCTAAATAAACATTTGCCCCGTGCGAAGCCGGGGCGGGTTGCTTGTTTCAAATAGAAAATAAAATAAAAAATATCTATCCGTAAATCTGCAAACCAATCTTGCAACTAACAAAGACACTATAATAACTCTATGAGGTAGGGATACATAGTTATTTTAAGACTTGGTTTGAAAAGATCCAAACTGCATTTTGTATTGTCTAAAGCCACACACTTTTCTTTGCCAGATACGTTGCCCTCATTTAAAATTCTGGTATTTAGCTGCATAAGGTAACACTGGAAGCCAACCCAAATATAGTTGGTAAACATGCACACAAACATTTATTCCTAGCACCCAGAACTTCTGCCAAGGTTGCCGAATTTGTTCGAAAGAGTCACCGCGGCCCTGGGGGGCTACTCTCTAAGCCCGAAGTCCGTAGTTTCGGGCTTAGTTGCGGGCGTATCACCTAACCACTAAGAATTAATGACAACACGATTTGGCAGTTACTGTGAAATCGTGTTGTCATTCATTCTTAGTTCGAGTTTGGGACTAATCATAAGTCCTTAGGTGATACGGAGTAGAATACGTCCGCAACTAAGACCGAAACTACAGACTTTGGGCTTAGAGAGTAGCCCCCCTGCAACGCTAAGGGCATTACGAGGAACACGGATGGGTTTTAGTCTGACATCCTACCGCTCCACCCAGATTGGAAGAAGTCATTTGATGATTTCCCATCCTTAAAAAAAATAAGCATCCAGACCTTTTAATAAAACGTGTGCGTGTGCAATGTTTGCAGAGTGTAGCGAACAAAATACTTCAGATAATATGTTTATCTACCAATAACCCACTAGACTTTTACACTGTTTTATTGCAGGTCCTCCTCGACAATTTCGGAGACCAAGTCAAGATCTGGATCACGTTCAACGAGCCGGTGTCGTTCTGTCAAGAGGGGTACGGCGGAGACGACGCCCCTGGAGGCCGGTCCAGTGGCTTCGAAGACTACATGTGTGGCCACAACGTGCTGCGAGCTCATGGCATGGTCTACCAGATGTTCGACAAGGAGTATCGCAAGAAATTCGGAGGTAGCTTGTTTCACCAGTTGTTTACGTCCATGTAATAGGATGCGAGTCTATTGCCACCAAAAGGGTTGCCGAAGCCTTCGGGCTGCTCATCATCATCATCATCATATCAGCCGAAAGACGTCCACTGCTGGACATAGGTCTCCCCGCGCATGTCGCCACAACAACCGGTCCTGTACCTGTACGTCTCGCATCCATTGGCCACCCGCGATCCTCACCAGGGCATCGGTCCATCTTGTGGGAGGTCACCTGGTGGGATGTGGACTGCTACTGAAGATATTTAAACCAAAAATTAATTAGCCCGAACTGAATATCGAACCAAGGATCCCATGATAGCCCCGCACTTACGACTAATAAAACAGGTAAAGGCAGCTAAAACTTTAATTGACGAAAGATCATGAGACTATGGGATTTAAAATGTTCCTTAACGTGCTTCCAGGTCACATGGGCATCACGATAGCGTTTAGTTGGCTGGAGCCAGCCACAACGTCTGCCGCGGACCAGAAAGCCGCCGAAACTGCCAGGCAATTCAACGTGAGTAATTTAGGTTATTAGAGGGTAACATTGTGATGCCACAGCTAGCAGTAGTGCCTGACTATTGTTATGATAAATATCGCTTTGTGGTTGGAAAAGAATGGGATAACTGAAATACAAGGAACTTTATGGTAACCGCTGACTTACCATGAGGCGTCGCCCTAATTGGCTAACGATCGTACGAGTTAACGAAGCGATTTCGTCGCACGACGAGATTAAACAAACACATATTTCTTTAGTGTCTTAATTGAAGCTTGTAAATCACCGCGCGAGCACAGAAAAAAATTTTCATCGGGCGACGAAATCGCGTCGTTAACTCGTACGATCGTTAGCTTAATAGGACGACGGCTCAGGGGGCGTCTGTATTTGCTACAATTTGGCATTGAAAACAGTGACTAACTCTGACATTTCCATCTTTGCCTTCCAGTTTGGTTGGTTCGCCAACCCGATCTTCTCAAAAACCGGCGACTACCCTCCAATAATGCGAAGCGTCATTGATGCCAACTCCAAGAGGCAAGGATTCCCTCGTTCAAGGCTTCCCTACTTCACTCCTCAAGAAGTGAGGATGATGAGAGGATCATACGACTTCCTTGGACTAAACCATTATACGACGTATCTCGTTCAGCAAGGATCCAGGAAGATTCGGACTCGGCCGTCGTACGCGGATGACGTCAATGTTAAAATACATCAGAAGGATGATTGGCCTAAGACTAATTCGACATGGTTGAGGGTAAGACGCCACAGTTTAAATCACACTTGGGGGCAGTTTAAACGGACAAAGATATCTTAGTGGGGAACCTTACTCCAGCAGTAGACTGCTATAGGTTGATAAACATAAAATGTAAGCCAGGTAGTCGAAATTTTTTAGCACATTGGTTTTTAGGGTTCCGAACATCTGTAAGAACCCTTATGGAACACGAGGGTGTCTGTCTGTCTATCCGTCTGTCACAGACAGTTTTCTCCGGATCCACACGACCGATTCTGTTGAAATTTGGTACACATATGGACTTCTGTGACCCAAATACGGACGAGAAGTCTATATTGTTAAACATGTTACAATAATTAAATTGGTTCGGAACTCTTTGCACGCGAATGCGACTCGCACTTGGCCAGTTTTTCTATGTCCTCATAGTAAGTTGTAATTACTCCATCATCATTTTAGTCGCAAGACGTCCACAGCAGGATATTACGCCTACCCCTAGCGTCATCGCATCGACTCGTTACATCGCTCATGCTCATTATATGCCTCTTGCATTCAGCCGTTTCTTGTGACCTTCACCAGACTATCGGTTCACCCATAAGTAGTCTTCCAACGCTACGCCTTCCAGTTACTTAGCATTGAAACCCTTTCTTCCCGCAGGTAGTGCCCTGGGGCTTCAGGAAAGCCCTGAACTACGTGAGACTGAACTACAGGAACCCTAAGACCCTGGTGACCGAGAACGGCGTGTCCTTCGAGCCGGGCCTGCACGACACCAAGAGAGTCAACTACATTGACGCGTACCTGCGCTCTTTGCACACAGCCGTTTATAAGGACGGCTGCACGGTCATAGGGTATACCTACTGGAGTCTGATTGATAACTTTGAATGGACTAGAGGATTCTCGTAAGTAGAATAGTCAGGACTTTACTGTTGAATGAATTTTTAAATATAGCCCAACCCAAGGAAGGATATGTAGGGGAAATAATCCGTGTATAAGCTTCGTATAGTTGTAGGTAAAGGTGTCTTGAAGAACATTTTTTTGTAAACAGTGGCCCATAGCAAAAAACGTTCTTAAATATAAAAACCTACCTACATAAATTTTTCTACTAAAAAGATTCTGTACACTTTTTCGCTGAGATGAATATTTAATGAGATATGGAGGGAAGAAGCCAAAATTCTCTTATACACAAATTATTTTCCCCATTTGGCAGTTTTTGGTTTTCGTTTGGTGAGCTAATAGATATTGAAGTATGCGCCATTTCCATGTTACAAAAATACATAGTTCATGGTGGCACAAAAGGATTGCAAGCAATTATTAATTTATTATAAAAAAAATATTGTTCATAAAAAGTAAACATTCATCATTACATGACACTGAACCCCACACTTGGATACCCTGTGTCGTGGGGTTCAGTCTCTTTCGTCTATAAACAGTTTACAATATAGATATGTAAAAACCCAAGATGCACTGTCTCGAACAAATGCAACACTCGAAACTGTCGTCAAAAACTGACATGTATCAAGTGTCATGTGTGAGTTGTGTGTAGTTATACTATAAACATTTTTTTTTGCATATTCAACCTTACACGGGTCGCTTAAAGTTGTTTTTACAAAGCAGTTCAGTATGGCGAGTGATGCGCAATTTTTTTGGCAAATTTAACTTTACACGGGTCACTTAAAGTTGTTTTTACAAAGCAGTGCAGTATGGCGAGCGATGCGAGACTGTTTGAAACTTGCGCACAGTTATACATATTGCGCTTGTTTTTTGCGGACGTTTTTGAGATGCTGAGTGTGTATCTTGGGTTTTTTCATATATTAATGGTAAACAATATTGATTTTTTTAGACGAAAGAGTATACTTATTGCATTTGCCAATCAGCTTAGCCTTTCCCAACTATGGCTTCCAGTCTTAGGCGTCATCCTAATTGACTAACGATCGTACGAGTTTTCGATTTCGTCGTGTCCTAATTGAAGCCTGCAAACCATCGCGCGAGCACGGGAATTATTTCCATCGCGCGAAAAAATCGCGTCCTTAACTCCTATGATCGTTAAAATAGCCAATTAGGACGACGATTTACCGTATGCAGCTGTTTCAGTAATTCAGATATTTGTTGCATGCTTGGTAATCGGAGCTTACACTTAAAAACCTCGGTCTGATTGGCACTATATTCGCATAAAAAGCTAAATGACAACCCCGGTGTTCACAACAAACTCTAGACAATAACCTAAAAGTGAATTCCAAATACCAATTATTTTTCTTTCAGCGAACGTTTCGGCCTGTACGAAGTGGACTACAGTTCGCCGAACCTGACCCGAACGCCGCGCCTCTCAGCTAAATACTTCACCAACGTAGCCAAGACTGGCTGCTTGCCGAACAACTTCGCTGACTACACTTACAGTACTGATTAGAATTGTATACAATTATTTACCTATAGATAATTTAAGGTCTGAGCAAACCGAGGCGAAATCCGCGTGAGACGATTCTTTAAATCCTAATAATGGCGTTATAACAAAAAAACGACGTATCTACACAAAACGAAGTAACTGATTTCCGACTTAAGAAAATAACTAGCTTTTGTCCGCGACTTCGTACGCGCATATCCCGTTATTTTCCCGTTCCCGTGGGAATTTCGGATAACCCTTATTCCTCTTAGTGCTCCCCAAGGGCCCACATGCCAAATTTCAGTTTCCTACGACCAGTAGTTTCGGTTGTGTCGCTTGTCAGTCAACCACACAGTAACGGAAGAATGTTATATGTTAGAAGTCGAAAATCGGTTACTTCGTTTTGTACATACGTCCATTTTTCTTATGACGGCAATAATACCACGCCTAAACGGCTGAATGGAATTGTTTAAAATTCGGGTAGAGCATAGCTTTCATAAGAACATTTTTTTTTTCGTTATTATTTTTGCGCCAAAAAAGTGACAACGAATCATTCGATCATTCGCCAGTATAACATCTCCATCTGTTAGAGAGATCGACAGTCAGCGCGAGCGAATTGCGTTCCGTATCCCGCTTGGTACACAACCTGCGACCAACATTATCTAACCCAGTTGACTATTATTCGCTAATAGTCAAGTGGGTTAGATAATGTTGGTCACAGACCCTATTCTCTTCAGGTTGACTAACGCTGATACTTATTTTTATATGAAAAAGAAATATATTTATCTTAGTATTCGCAGTGAATGGAGGATTACATCTGACAGAAATTCAATTCGTTACTAAGGCCAATTTTCAACAAGATGGTAAAGGAAGGCGTCGTCCTAATTGGCTAACGATCGAACGAGTTAACGATGAGATATCGTCGCGCGATGAAAATTGTTCCTGTGCGCGCGTGATTTGCAAGCTCAATTAGGACACTCTAAAGAAATGTGTTCTTTAACTCGTCATGCGACTAAACCGCATCGCTAGCCAATGAATTCACCGCTAGAGGCGCTCGTGTAGCGTGAGGTTTTAAATGTCAAATTTCACTGTTGGTTGGCTATTGACGCGAGTTATTTGCTTTTTGTTTTGATTTTGTTTTTCCTTCTATCTTTGTTCACATGCGCGTAATAACAACTTTAATGCTATGATTAAGAACCTCACTCGACATTGGCGCCAACAGGTGAGTACAAAAATGGTAGCCCTCATTAGGACGTAGCACGATTCCAAAATAAGTTAGCTGTTTTGTTCAGAATCTAGGATAACTATGTATGTATTTAGCATATCAAACAAATACCTTAAGATTACTTATGAAGAAAAATCCTTACTAATATTATAAATGCGAAAGTAACTCTGTCTGTCTGTCTCGCTTTCACGCCAAAACTACGGAACCGATTTAAATGAAATTTGGTACAGAGATAGTCTAGAGCCTGAGAAAGGACATAGGCTACTTTTTATCCCGGGATTATGTTCCCTAGGGACCACGCGGGCGAAGCTGCTGGCAGAAGCTAGTTGTAAATAAATAAAAACATGTTTCTTAGATGCATTTTATTTTTCTTTATCCTTACTGCAATAACTTACAATTACTTAACTGTTGTTATGATTGAACCATGACAATAAAATTAAGCTAAAGTTTACTTAATAATAAATATTACGCTATATACAAATATCATTGTATTTCTATAAATAAGTATAGTTACATAAACTTTTACTTATAAATTCGGATTTTATTGAACAAACTCGTTGGTACATGAACTTTAAAAAAGACAATATCTTTGTTTGTGGATTTAATTTTCCTGAACAATTTATTTTTTAAATATTTTTATTAAAAGTTACGTTTTTAAGGTCACCAAAATCTAAAATGTCGAATTTGACAGCTGAGTAGAGAAGGATAGAAGATTGCTTTACCACTAAGTGCGAAAGAGATTTATTTTTATGTCTCTTTCATACTTACTAGTAAAGCAATGTTGTATCCTGCTGTCAAAACGGGCCTTTTAATTTTTTGACAACTATAATATGCTAAAACACCAAAATTTATTATTTTATTAATATTTTCGGATAATATCTGACTTTAATATCATCGCTACTATATCTTTGAACAATTAAAATTAAACATAGCCTCTTATCTTGATATATTTTTGGCTGCAGCCTCACAGTGATAATATGAGTAACATACCTAGTTGCATTACCGTATAAAGTTGCCGAACATTTTTAATTTTGATCAACAACTGAGCAGGGAGTGTCTATATAACCTGCGAAACAAAAAAAAAGTAAAATGGTGCCATTTGGTAAGACCATATACTTCCGGGCTTTTGAATAAAGATTTACAAAAAAAAACCGGCCAAGTGCGAGTCTTAGGTTATGTTCATAAAATTGCACTATTGTGTGTGCAAATTACGAATGCAATAGAAACAAAAATAAAGGCGTATTTCACAATATTACGCCGTTTCTGTGTGTAATATTAATAACATTTCAAAATGCTATGGTAGGCGCCAGCATTAAAATACATTGACCTTTCCATAATATTCCTTCGTAGATACCCGAACAGTAAATTATGAACCGTAAGGCACTTGTAAGGAAGCGAGTAGCTATCGATCATTTGCTCGCTGAGGAAAGGGACAAAATATATAGATCTCGTGTGAGTAAAAGAGACATACATTCATAGTCGATAGCTGGCTGTTCACACTGCCGGCGAGCGGCTCTTACCTCTAGTTGATCGCAGCGACAAGAGCTATTAAAGATTATACTCGCTCAGCGATGCTCGCTTGGTGGTCAGAACTCACCAAACATCGGTAATTTCTACCTATCGTGCGGGCTGGAGCGAGTATCGCGAGTAAAAGCCCGTCGCACAAAAGCACTCGCTGAAATACGAGCGTCAAAACTATCGAAACTTTTCACTCTCTACTCGCTGCTCGCCGGCGGTGAGACAAGTGCCTAAAGGATCACTGTAGAAGTTGATTCAGGACAGCTTTATGTAGGGGCGGCGGACTTGGGGATGTCCGTCGCCCCCCATTCATCCGGACCCGAGGTGGCGGCGCGTGGTGTTCCCGCGCACCCCTCTCTGACGTCGCGGGGGGAGTCGAACACCTCAGTCCCTCCGCTGACTTGAGGTGCGGCACCAGCCGGGGATTTCGGAAGTCGCAAGTTCCCGCGATCTCCGGCGTAGGTGAGAGATGGAACACCGGGATGGTTTTAGTCAGTAAGATACTGACAGACCCCTCCGCCCGCCCCAGGGCAGAGGACATCCATGAGGATTTCCCCCGCTAAAAAAAAGGACAGCTTTATTATATTTATCTCTGATTTTGACATTAAGAAAGTCAATAAATGTATGTGGATCAATCACCGTTATTGCACATTTATCTTTTATTTACTATTGATAGGCACGCGTTTGACCACTATCTCACCTGATGGTAAGCGATGATGTGGTCGAAGATGGAGCACGCTTGCCTAGAAGTACCCTATACACTCTTGACTTAAAGACTCCCAGGTTGTAGCTATCAGGAAACACAGACACTGGCAGGGAATTCCACTCCTTAGCTGTACGCACTATGAATGTAGGATTTTGAATTTAGAACGCATTAAAATGATAAACGAGTGCTAGATCTATGAACACAGCGATGAGTGAACGAGAGAGTATGTGTGTGAGAGAGAAAAAAGCTCATGGAGTTCGAGAAAAGGTGAACATTGAAATTTGCATAAAGTTAAGAAATTTTAAAATAAACGACGATTTGAAAGAGCTAATTACGCTTTTATTTGGGTCTATTACATCCCCTACATGAATGTGTTCTTAAAACGTTTTGTGCGTGTGGGTGGGATGTCCACCATGTACCGGCGGCGCATCGCCATCGCATCTGGCACCTACCATAAGATACATTAAAAATAAATACTAGATATTCTTATATATTTTCAACAAATTACGCTATATCTAAGATACTACGCACGAGGTGGTTGTGTTGACCCGTTTCCACATTCACTAGAAAACACATTTGGATTTTCAACCTTCCAGCACTAGGTTTAGCGTTGAAAATCCAACGGTGCACTTTTAGTCGCTTGGGTTAAAAAACGGGCATCTATAATAAATACTGTAGCGAACTTAGCGCCGGCTTTTAATATCAACTAGATGGACCTTTACACGAAGTTGGCGTGACTGGGTACAGAAAAAAAGGCGTCTTAATATCTGACTTTAATCTTAATACTATACAAAATAAGGCATTTCTTTTTGGTAAGTCTATACGGATATATTTTGATATCACTTATTCACAAGGATATTTATTTTTTAACAAAAAAATAGTTTTCCAATTCCATAGACAAAAAGTGTCTTGACAACTTTTCAACTATAGCACCAAAAACGTTTAGCATAGACAACCTCATTGCGTGTAGTCCAGTACCAACCTAAGCATGCCAACGTGGCACGCTGTGTGTAGGACCGCTGCGGCGTACCAACCCTCAGGCTTGCGGCATCTTGCACTGGCTGCAGTCTTCCATGCCGTCGTTAAACTCTTCGATCTGTAGCGTCATCTCGAAGAAGTTGTATTTGTCGTGGACTAGTCTGGTCGCCTCTTCCAGGACTTTCTGGGGACTTACTCCGGTACCTGGGGAATTGGAATGCAGATTATAGTTTTAAGTTCACTACACCTCAGTCAAAATGGGTGGCATGAGTTTAAATAATGATATACCTTTGTGGTCAACCGCAGTGGGCAGTACTCAAGTTATTATGAAGAAGGCGATACATATGAAACCAGAGTTGCGTTCAAATTATATCGAATTTAATACGAATTATGTAGATACTCTAAAATCAATGTCGATATATCGCGATCAAAAATATCGTCGATAAAATATCTATTTAGATATAAAATATTCCGATATATCGATATTTCTTGCCTAAACCTATCAGGGATGTTGCGGATTCCGATTTTTTCACATCCGCGGATGTGGATGTTTAAGATCCTCTATACGATAAGTAATCCATAGCGAAAATAACTATGTAATGATTTATTTACAAGAAATAAATGATGCACCATAACAAACGCGTCGGATCTAATCACCAATATTTTCGCTCCAATTGGTCATTGTCACGTCATCACTCACGTCATCACTCACATCATCACGTGCGAAATGCACGCGCCATTCGCCGGCCCCGCCCAATTTCTGTCTTGTCGCAACTTGTACTACATTCGCATCCGCAGTGATTATTGCAGATGGGGATGCCGATGTCTAAATCTATGCGGAAGCTCTGCATTTGTGGATGCGAATATTCGCATTATCCCTGAACCCCACTTTCAGGTAAGCACTTGGACCCTACGAGCTACTCACGGATGGCCAGGTGCGCCCTCACTGAACCCTACGAGCTACTCACGGATGGCCAGGTGCGCCCTCACTGAACCCTACGAGCTACTCACGGATGGCCAGGTGCGCCCTCACTGAACCCTACGAGCTACTCACGGATGGCCAGGTGCGCCCTCACTGAACCCTACGAGCTACTCACGGATGGCCAGGTGCGCCCTCACTGAACCCTACGAGCTACTCACGGATGGGCAGGTGCGCCGACAGCGCGGTCTTGTCCAGCGACAGCGCCCACATGCGCAGGTTGTGCACGCGCACCACGCCCGGCAGCGACAGGAACGTGTTCGCTACCTCCTAGGTGCGCCCTCACTGAACCCTACGAGCTACTCACGGATGGCCAGGTGCGCCCTCACTGAACCCTACGAGCTACTCACGGATGGCCAGGTGCGCCCTCACTGAACCCTACGAGCTACTCACGGATGGCCAGGTGCGCCCTCACTGAACCCTACGAGCTACTCGCGGATGGCCAGGTGCGCCCTCACTGAACCCTACGAGCTACTCACGGATGGCCAGGTGCGCCGACAGCGCGCTCTTGTCCAGCGACAGCGCCCACATGCGCAGGTTGTGCACGCGCACCACGCCCGGCAGCGACAGGAACGTGTTCGCTACCTCCTAGGTGCGCCCTCACTGAACCCTACGAGCTACTCACGGATGGCCAGGTGCGCCCTCACTGAACCCTACGAGCTACTCACGGATGGCCAGGTGCGCCCTCACTGAACCCTACGAGCTACTCACGGATGGCCAGGTGCGCCCTCACTGAACCCTACGAGCTACTCACGGATGGCCAGGTGCGCCGACAGCGCGGTCTTGTCCAGCGACAGCGCCCACATGCGCAGGTTGTGCACGCGCACCACGCCCGGCAGCGACAGGAACGTGTTCGCTACCTCCTAGGTGCGCCCTCACTGAACCCTACGAGCTACTCACGGATGGCCAGGTGCGCCCTCACTGAACCCTACGAGCTACTCACGGATGGCCAGGTGCGCCCTCACTGAACCCTACGAGCTACTCACGGATGGCCAGGTGCGCCCTCACTGAACCCTACGAGCTACTCACGGATGGCCAGGTGCGCCCTCACTGAACCCTACGAGCTACTCACGGATGGCCAGGTGCGCCCTCACTGAACCCTACGAGCTACTCACGGATGGCCAGGTGCGCCCTCACTGAACCCTACGAGCTACTCACGGATGGCCAGGTGCGCCCTCACTGAACCCTACGAGCTACTCACGGATGGCCAGGTGCGCCCTCACTGAACCCTACGAGCTACTCACGGATGGCCAGGTGCGCCCTCACTGAACCCTACGAGCTACTCACGGATGGCCAGGTGCGCCCTCACTGAACCCTACGAGCTACTCACGGATGGCCAGGTGCGCCCTCACTGAACCCTACGAGCTACTCACGGATGGCCAGGTGCGCCGACAGCGCGGTCTTGTCCAGCGACAGCGCCCACATGCGCAGGTTGTGCACGCGCACCACGCCCGGCAGCGACAGGAACGTGTTCGCTACCTCCTAGGTGCGCCCTCACTGAACCCTACGAGCTACTCACGGATGGCCAGGTGCGCCCTCACTGAACCCTACGAGCTACTCACGGATGGCCAGGTGCGCCCTCACTGAACCCTACGAGCTACTCACGGATGGCCAGGTGCGCCCTCACTGAACCCTACGAGCTACTCACGGATGGCCAGGTGCGCCCTCACTGAACCCTACGAGCTACTCACGGATGGCCAGGTGCGCCCTCACTGAACCCTACGAGCTACTCACGGATGGCCAGGTGCGCCCTCACTGAACCCTACGAGCTACTCACGGATGGCCAGGTGCGCCCTCACTGAACCCTACGAGCTACTCACGGATGGCCAGGTGCGCCCTCACTGAACCCTACGAGCTACTCACGGATGGCCAGGTGCGCCCTCACTGAACCCTACGAGCTACTCACGGATGGCCAGGTGCGCCCTCACTGAACCCTACGAGCTACTCACGGATGGCCAGGTGCGCCCTCACTGAACCCTACGAGCTACTCACGGATGGCCAGGTGCGCCCTCACTGAACCCTACGAGCTACTCACGGATGGCCAGGTGCGCCCTCACTGAACCCTACGAGCTACTCACGGATGGCCAGGTGCGCCCTCACTGAACCCTACGAGCTACTCACGGATGGCCAGGTGCGCCCTCACTGAACCCTACGAGCTACTCACGGATGGCCAGGTGCGCCCTCACTGAACCCTACGAGCTACTCACGGATGGCCAGGTGCGCCCTCACTGAACCCTACGAGCTACTCACGGATGGCCAGGTGCGCCCTCACTGAACCCTACGAGCTACTCACGGATGGCCAGGTGCGCCCTCACTGAACCCTACGAGCTACTCACGGATGGCCAGGTGCGCCGACAGCGCGGTCTTGTCCAGCGACAGCGCCCACATGCGCAGGTTGTGCACGCGCACCACGCCCGGCAGCGACAGGAACGTGTTCGCTACCTCCTAGGTGCGCCCTCACTGAACCCTACGAGCTACTCACGGATGGCCAGGTGCGCCCTCACTGAACCCTACGAGCTACTCACGGATGGCCAGGTGCGCCCTCACTGAACCCTACGAGCTACTCACGGATGGCCAGGTGCGCCCTCACTGAACCCTACGAGCTACTCACGGATGGCCAGGTGCGCCCTCACTGAACCCTACGAGCTACTCACGGATGGCCAGGTGCGCCCTCACTGAACCCTACGAGCTACTCACGGATGGCCAGGTGCGCCCTCACTGAACCCTACGAGCTACTCACGGATGGCCAGGTGCGCCCTCACTGAACCCTACGAGCTACTCACGGATGGCCAGGTGCGCCCTCACTGAACCCTACGAGCTACTCACGGATGGCCAGGTGCGCCCTCACTGAACCCTACGAGCTACTCACGGATGGCCAGGTGCGCCGACAGCGCGGTCTTGTCCAGCGACAGCGCCCACATGCGCAGGTTGTGCACGCGCACCACGCCCGGCAGCGACAGGAACGTGTTCGCTACCTCCTGGAAACGGACATGGTTATAGGTTCATACATTCATCATCATCATCATAACAGTCGGAAGACGTCCACTGCTGGACATAGGCCTCCCCCAAAGGGGGGGTTTGCCATAATCGCCACGCTTGGCAGGCGGGTTGGCGATCGCAGTGTTTGGTGTTGCGTTTTACAGAGAACGGTGCTGCCCTTTCTCTGGCGAGTTAGTGGAGGTTTGCGAGACTTTATGCCGTATGGTGTCGGCCGGTGCCGTAATTTTTTTTTTATTTGTGATGGGTTTGCTCTTGACTCTAGTCTAGGTCAGAGATTTATTTATTTAGTACATGGAGGACTTACAGCTAATAAAGACAAACAAAATAGAAAACCGTAGTCACCAGCAAGCCAATAAAAAATCCTCACGTATAAAAACATAATACGTTTTGATACGTGAGGATTTGTTATTGGCTTGCTGGTGACTACGGTTTCCTATTTTGTTTGTCTTTATTAGCTGTAAGTCCTCCATGTACTAAATAAATAAATAATGTAAATTATGGTGTGAGCACAATATAAAAAAACGCACCGCTTAAATTAAACTTAGAATTATTTAGTTACATAAATACTTGCTACTTAAAGAATTTGAGGCTTAAGCACCTTTTCGCAGAATTCACACTGATTGTGAATGGATCCAAATCATATTCCTTGAAAATGTCATTGAAATTACTGCTTGCGCGCACAATATAACTGTTCCGCCTATAATTTGAAGATGTATGAGGTACACGTATGGGTGGATTAAACCGGAATGTTTTACTTGGCACATTAAAACACAATTTTGACAATAAGTCAGGGTTATCAATATTGTTGTTGAGGATTTTCAACAGAAATAAACAGTCAGCAATTTTACGTCGATCTACCAGTGGTAGCAGATGATAATTCCTGCAGAGTCCAAGATAATCGGTTGACTGGTATGGAATCTTTTGATGAAAGTAAAGATATTTTATGAAACGTCTTTGAACGTTTTCAATGCGGTCAATATATTTATGATAACGTGGATTCCATATCTGAGACGCATACCCTAGCTGGCTTCTTACAAAAGTGCAATACAATATTTTTAGTGTTTTAGCATCCGTAAAACACTTAGAGAGACGTATTATAAATCCAAGCAGTTTAGAAGCTTTTTTGACAATTGAATCAATGTGTGTGTCAAACAGTAACTTACTGTCTTGATGGACGCCCAAGTCTCGAATAGTATTGCACCTTGGCAAGATCTGGCCCGCCAAAGTATAAGTAGTGGCTAGGACTGCACGTTTTCTAGTGTAAGTGATCACCGAACACTTGGATGGGTTGAGATCAAGTTTATTAGCCCGACAATACTCTTCAAGCCGATGCAAGTCAGTCTGAAGTGCTAGACTATCTTCGAGCGTTGAAATAGTAGTAGTAGTAGTAGTAGTAGATTTTCATGTCATCGGCAAAGCATAATAGTTTGGATGAATGGAGGCACTGATCGATATCGTTTACATAGACAACAAATAAAAAAGGACCGAGCAACGAACCTTGGGGCACTCCGCTGGGTACGTTTACCCAACTAGATATATAATTATTAAGTATAGTAAGTAGATGACAGAGACAAAGTCTACGATGGAGCGAGCTTACCCAGAAGGAGCCTGTTCACTCTAACTTTGAAGAGATTACGGTTGTAAGCGTTTGGAAACACGGACGCAGGCAGAGAGTTCCACTCCTTTGCTGTGCGCATTATAAAAGACGTTTGGAAACGCTTAGTGCGAGTTGGTGGAATAGCAACAAGGTAGGGATGGTAAGATGCAGTGCGTTTGGATGTCCGATGGTAGAAGGGGCCGGTGGGATGAGGTCGTGGAGTTCTTGGGCACACTCACCGAAGTACAATCTGTAGAAGACCGACAAGCAGGCAACCTTACGGCGATGAGCCAAGCTATGTAGCTTGGCATCCACCAGTTTTACGTCACCGATGAGCCTCTTAGCTCTGCGTTTCACCGAGTCAAGCGCGGCAAGCTGATACTTAGCTGAGCCATCCCAAAGGTGGCTACAATACTCGACGCAGGATCGGATTTGTGCTATGTATAGGGTTAAAAGCTGTCCAGGCCTGAAGTATCGCTTCACCCTATTTAGGATGCCCAGCTATTTATTTATTTTTTTTTATTTGTGATGGGTTTGCTCTTGACTCTAGTCTAGGTCAGAGATGACAGAGACAAAGTCTACGATGGAGCGAGCTTACCCAGAAGGAGCCTGTTCACTCTAACTTTGAAGAGATTAGGGTTGTATGCGTTTGGAAACACAGACGCAGGCAGAGAGTTCCACTCCTTTGCTGTGCGCATTATAAAAGACGTTTGGAAACGCTTAGTGCGAATTGGTGGAATAGCAACAAGGTAGGGATGGTAAGATGCAGTGCGTCTGGATGTCCGATGGTAGAAGGGGGCCGGTGGGATGAGGTCGTGGAGTTGTACTCAATGGTGGCGCCGAAGTTGAGACTGGATGTCAACTCCATGCCTAGGAGCTCGAGCCATTCCACTGAATGAATAATACCATCCCATCAATTCCCATGGGTGTCGTAAGAAGCGAATAAGGTTCATGCATTAATTTAATGAAAAGAACGTAAGATTCGTTGATGTATAGAATATGCTTCATTGTACAACAAAATTATAAGACAACATTTTAAAATAATCAGTTTTTGAAACCAATTGTAGTGCATCATTGCCGCCACAAGAAAAAACCCGCGGAGCAAATCTACATCGCATCAAAAAGAACCACAACGCCATCTATCCAACAAGCAGTGAACTACTAAAACGAAATCCTGCATCGCGGTATCATAGTTTACCGTGCGATTTAAACATATACAACACTCGGAATATCAACTATCGGGTAGTTGCCCACACTGAAACCAACAACCGTCCAGTCGGAGGATCCTCCCTTTTCAATGGACGTTTTCGGGATTTTACTCTCTGTACCGCATACCTCTATAGTAGCTAGCGGGAATAAGGTTGAGCAATCTGTGTAAGAAATCCGAATTTGTATGCCGAGTAATAGTAAATATTAAAGCACTTTGGTTGTGTTAGTTCAGACTGGAGCCCGGACTTGCATGGGAATATATATACTCCTGCTAAGTCGTGGTCTATTCTTATGCTAATTTATTTTGGCTTCGGCGCAGCCTGTCTTTTCTGGAGTCTTCTAATTTCTATGAAGAAAGAGATGTTTCCCAAGATTGCTCATCTCATCTTGACTGCAAGTAGTTATTTATTGAAAGAAGCAATATTGGATCCACAGGTAATGATAAGCAAAGCTACATTATATAAATAAAATAACTAAATGAAGGTCATGTTCGTTTGGTTACCTGGAAATCAACGCCCCTAGGCGATCCCTCCATGAGCACTAGCAGAGTATCCTTGATGATATTGAATGTGGTGATGAGCACCAACACGGAGAACAGGAACGTGCAGATGGGGTCCACTAGGTTCCAACTCGGCTGCGGAAAGAGAAATAAAAATTAAATGTAATTTTCAGTTTTCGTTGGAGGAAATTGTTTGATTCGAGAAGCGCGATGTGACGCGGTTTGGGGTCAAATCAAATCGAAGCATTTATCCTTACTTTCCTTACTATATTATTATTATTATATAGGTATATATTATATTATTATTTCGTTTATTTATATTTTTACATATAAATTATACTTTTAAATATTTTAATTATCATTATATTATTATTATTATTATTTTTATTTGTGATGGGTTTGCTCTTGACTCTAGTCTAGGTCAGAGATGACAGAGACAAAGTCTACGATGGAGCGAGCTTACCCAGAAGGAGCCTGTGCACTCTAACTTTGAAGAGATTAGGGTTGTAAGCGTTTGGAAACACAGACGCAGGCAGAGAGTTCCACTCCTTTGCTTTGCGCATTATAAAAGACGTTTGGAAACGCTTAGTGCGAATTGGTGGAATAGCAACAAGGGAGGGATGGTAAGATGCAGTGCGTCTGGATGTCCGATGGTAGAAGGGGCCGGTGGAATGAGGTCGTGGAGTTCTTGGGCACACTCACCTTATTATTCCATTTATTAAATTAAATACATATAAATTTACATTTTTAAATATTTCTATAAAAAATAAAAAAAACATTTAAAAATATAAAAAATAGTAGCCCACCGGTATCGGGAACAAGGTCCAAGTTACCGGTGGTCAGGGCTCCCGAGAGAGAAACCTCCTCACTATACGCGCCGTGTCCAGGAGTACTGTTTTCTGGATCAAGCCCTTGATCCAGCTGCCCAACGGGAGCCTCTTGAGATGTTGGTCGAGGCTCTTCGCAATTATACCATTGGCCGTCACGACTATCGGCACAATGACTGCTGTGTTCATATCTCACATGTCGACAACCTCGCGAGCCAAGTCAAGATACTTCGTTTGTTTATCTTTCTCAGACTTCACGAGGTTCTCGTCATGAGGGACTGCTATATCAACAATCATTGCGCGACGCTCTAGTCGGTCTATCACCACTATATCAGGCTTATTGGCAACAATAGTCCTGTCAGTGATGATAGACCGATCCCAATACAATGTGCAATTGCCACTTTCGAGAACTGGATCGGGCACCTACCTATAGTACGATACTTCCGATTCCACAAGATTGTATTTAAGAGCAAGTTGCTGGTGAATAATCCTGGCTATAAGGTTGTGCCTGTGCAAATAGTCTCCGTTAGCCAGACTAGAACAACCGGAAATAATATGGCGGATGGATTCCCCAGGCCGGTGACATGCCCGACATATGTCAACCGTGCCGTCCTTCACAATGTATTTCCGGTAGTTGTTCGTCATCATAACTTCGTCCATAATTGCATAGAAAAAATCTTCGGTTTCCCCGAATAGGTCACCAAAACGCAGCCAGGCTACGGACGCTAAGAAGTCTACATCGGGCCCATGTAGGACCCGATAAAAGTGTCCGTGAAGCTCCTTGCTCTGCCATACCTCCCTGCGGTCATTAGTATCGAATACCACAGGTTTGCGCCAGTTCTCGTTAGCCAAGGAGAGCGCGGTAAGGCCTTTGTCCACCGCTACCACATCTCGATGCATACCCACGTCGGCCTCTAGGAAGTACTCCCTAAGGCTGCATACCTCGCGGTTGTGCAGGGTCTTAGCATTTAAGAAGCCACGACCCCCGCACTTCCGCGGGATATACAGCCTCATCACCGATGACCGTGGGTGATGCATCCGATTTGCGGTGAGCAGTGAGCGTACCCTTCTATCTAGGGCGTCAAGTCCCGTCTGAGTCCATTTGAGTATGCCGAAAGAGTACATCAAAACCGGCATGACCCAACCGTTGAAGGCGCGCACCTTGTTTCCACCTGATAAAAGACTGTTAAGTACTTTGTTCAGGCGGCCAAAGAAGCGTTCCTACAACGATTGTTTCACGTCAACAGCATTGATGCCTAACGCTTCCGACATACCCAAATACTTGTAAGTTTCGGTTGAGGAGAGGGACCTAAGGTGTATGGAATCCGAGAGTTGGGTTTACATATTATTATTATACTAGCTGACCCGCGCGGCTTCGCTCCCGTCAACTGGCTACTCTACCTACCAACCCTAACCTACCTACCTTACCTACCCAATTACCTACCCTACCTACCTACCATAGCTACCCTACCTCACCTACCTACCCTACCTACCTGCCTACCTACCCTACCTACCTGCCTACCTACCCTACCTACATATTCATTTTTTTTTTGTATTTTAATTCTCATTATGCTATTTCGGACGAAGGAATTAGTCTTCGTCCGGAATAAAACACAAAAACTATGAAAATCGGTCGAGCCGTTTTCGAGTTAATTAGAATAGTGTTCGAACAAACCCGACTTTGAGAATTTTGCTATATTGTGAAAGATTCGACCTTTTTCTAGAAGACATTTTTATATCAGCGAGACAGAAATAAAACGATTAAACTGAAGGAAGACGGACAGCGGTGGCTTATTAATAAATAGGGTTCCGTTAGCAACCTTGGTACGGAACCCTAAAAATCGAATTGGTTCGCACGAATCAAGATCGTACGCGAAGGCTTAAATAATAGGGTCCCATTAGCAACTTTGGCACGGAACCCTATAATTTGCCTTGGCTCGCAAATCGAACCGTCTGATACTTAGCACGAATTAAAAACTTAGTTGCGGGCAACCTGAGAGTCTTTAAGACAAAAGTGAATAGGTTGCTTCTAGGCAAACGTGCTCCATCTTCGACCGCATCATCGCTTACCATCAGGTGAGATCTATCTATAGTAAAAAAAAATTCTACTCCGTATCACCTAACCATAGAGAACTAATGATAACACGATTTGACAGTTACTGTGAAATCGTGTTGTCATTCATTCTTAATTCGGGTTTGGGATTAATCGTTAGTCTGTAGGTGATACGGAGTAGAATACGTCCGCAACTAAGCCCGAAACTACGGACTTCGGACTTAGAGAGTAGCCCCCCCCCCCCCAAAATCGATCGCTCCCGTCACCGTGACCACCTTTGGTACGGCACCTTATTATTATTAGCCTTGTTTCGCAAATCGAACCGTTCGTTGCTTCGCTCTAAACGGAATCAATCGCGGAGGCTTAGAAGTAGGGTCCTGTCAGCACCTTTGGTACGGAACTCTACAGGCCTGATCCGCAAGTCGAACCGTCCAGTACTTCACATAACTAAATCAGTTTAAGACTCTACGATAAAACGTTTTTTATTTTTCACTTTTTAGTGGTACCTGCGTACCCATTCACAGCGTACCGGCGTGATGTTATGTTATGAAAATAAAACTAAGTGTTTTCGGTGTAAAGGTCTCGTCAATACGAATGAAATAAGCCCAAACACTTGGTAGTTCCTAAATACCGATGTGGAGTTCCCTTGACTCTCTATCGTCTCCATCATCAGGTCTGATCCAAATTTTCATTCTTTTGTAGTATCACCCGATATACACACGAATATCAAGTTTTTACCAAATACGTGCCTACAATTTTCGAGAGTTGCCCTCGATTTCTCAGGGTTTCCATCATCAAATCCTGACGTGGTGGCAATGGGACCACACGGGAAGCACCAGCTTTTATATAAAAAAAGAATCATGAAAATCGGTTCATCCAGTCGGTTAATATGAGGTAACAAATATAAAAAAAAAATACACTCGAATTGATAACCTCCTCCTTTTTTTGAAGTCGGTCAGAAAGCACTTTAAACTAAACCAGCACAGCTCAGAGATTGAAGCAATTTTGGTCCCCACCCGTTTAAGACCTTCCAGAGACCAAACCGAAATTCCTACGAACTACGAATGTGTTTAATAATCGTGTGAGGTCATTCTCCAGCGGAAAATCTTAACACCGCAATTAAAAAAAACGCGTCAGCAGTGCAACGCCATCTATCGGCCATATAAACTGATAAAATATTTGGCAGCAGAAGACGTTAAATAAGAACGAACGATGTACCGTACCGTATGTAACGATAAATAACGATAAGGTATTAAAATGTTTACTTTTATTTTGCTACGTCTACATATTAAAGGTTTCATAAATAACTCATGTGTTTTGGTGTAACATTAATGCTTTCATGCATTTTTTGGTTCCTCAATAGATGGCGCTCTGACTGATCAGAATACAGTAGGAAGTTTTTTGATTTTGTGGATCGATTGTAACGACAAATAACGAAAAGGTATAAAAATGGTCACTTTTATTTTGCCACGTATTAAAAGTTTCACAAATAACTCAACAATTTTGAATGCTTTTGATTTTGTGCATTTTATTTTTTCTCAATAGATGGCGCTCTGACTCATCAGAATACATTAGGAAGTTTCTTCCTAAACTTAAAAATTCAATATCTTTTGATTTTGTGGGTCGATTTTGATGAAATAAACGCTAAATGTTACTCGGGTTATCACTTAATATTTTTAAGTACTTAGATTTGCAATCCAATCTGTGGTTTATGCGTGATGCTCCCACAAACGCACAGACAAACAGACAAAAATTTCAAAAATTGCATTTTTGTGTTTTATACATTTTTCCTGAGTTTTCTGTGTAATTTTCATGGAAAAATATTCAATGTACAGACACGGTTAGTCTACGATTTTATTATATGTATAGATATTATAAATTTATAAATATATTATAAATGCGAAAGGAACTGTCTGTCTGTGAGTCTGCCTGTCGCGCTTTCACGGCAAAACTTCCGATTAAATGAAATTTGGTACACAAATAGTCTAGAGCCTGAGAAATGACATAGGCTACTTTTTATCCCGGGAGTATATTCCCTTGGGACCACGCGGGCGAAGCCGCTAGCAGAAGCTAGTTTCAAATAAACCATTTCATGTCAGTCAAAAACATGAAGCTATTTGCACGTTGCAAAGCGTAGATCTCTATGGAGAAGAACGTGCAAGAAACTCCACGGACACTCTTAACTAATGTGATAAATTAATGTAAAAAATGTTGGTTACATTATCCTAAGAAAGTATATAATGTGTAAATGGGTAGGCCAATGTCCAGCAGTAGACGTGTTCACTGTTCAGGCTGGCAAATATGGTTAAATGATCTCGTGTTAACTGTGATTAAAGTTTTAGTGAAAAGATCTCTCTCCCTTGATTTTAGTTTTTTTTTTGTTTATTTTAACTACTGCCTAACTCTAAGGAGAAGCGAATTTTAGAGAAGCTATATGAATACTCGATGGTTCTAAAGAAATATATTTTTTTATTCTTTTTTTGTATAACATCAACCCAAAGTAAATAACAATGGCCGCTATCAGCACTCCGGAGCTCTGCAGGAAGTCTCCAAGCACGTGTATGAATGCTGCGCTGACGTTATAAGTGACATGTGTCTTGTTACCTTGAAGTAAATAACAATGGCCGCTATCAGCACTCCGAAGCTCTGCAGGAAGTCTCCAAGCACGTGTATGAATGCTGCGCTGACGTTATAAGTGACATGTGTCTTGTTACCTTGAAGTAAATAACAATGGCCGCTATCAGCACTCCGGAGCTCTGCAGGAAGTTACCGAGCACGTGTATGAATGCTGCGCTGACGTTATAAGTGGCATGTGTCTTGTTACCTTGAAGTAAATAACAATGGCCGCTATCAGCACTCCGGAGCTCTGCAGGAAGTTACCGAGCACGTGTATGAATGCTGCTCTGACGTTATAAGTGACATGTGTCTTGTTACCTTGAAGTAAATAACAATGGCCGCTATCAGCACTCCGAAGCTCTGCAGGAAGTCGCCGAGCACGTGTATGAATGCTGCTCTGACGTTATAAGTGACATGTGTCTTGTTACCTTGAAGTAAATAACAATGGCCGCTATCAGCACTCCGAAGCTCTGCAGGAAGTCGCCGAGCACGTGTATGAATGCTGCTCTGACGTTATAAGTGACATGTGTCTTGTTACCTTGAAGTAAATAACAATGGCCGCTATCAGCACTCCGAAGCTCTGCAGGAAGTCGCCGAGCACGTGTATGAATGCTGCTCTGACGTTATAAGTGACATGTGTCTTGTTACCTTGAAGTAAATAACAATGGCCGCTATCAGCACTCCGAAGCTCTGCAGGAAGTCGCCGAGCACGTGTATGAATGCTGCCCTAACGTTGATATTCTCTTGGTGATGTTCGTGGGAGTGGGATGTTGAGCTTTCTGCATCGGAGTCGCCTCGTTCCTTCTGAAAGAGGATTAGTTTTTGTTAGTAGTTGACATTGCACAAGCTTGCTTCAGTTTAGATTTGTTTGGCCGAGGTTTTTGAACGGAACGTGCGCAGCGAAGACTCTAGTGTTGTAAATTCGAAACTCGTCTCCATTCTCTTTTGTAATATTAGGAACACATGAAATTAGACTCCATATTGCGAAAGTCGAGGTACGTTTAATGAAAGAAAAAAACTAGCGTGCAGCACAGAAGTGTCAATGCCAAGTAATTTATGATGGCTTTGCTCTTCTAGTCTAGGTCAGAGATGACAGAGACAAAGTCTACGACGGAGTGAGCTTACCCAGAAGGAGCCTGTGCACTCTTACTTTAAAGAGATTAGGGTTGTAAGCGGAAACACAGACGCAGGCAGAGAGTTCCACTCCTTTGCTGTGCGCGTTATAAAAGACGTTCGGAAACGCTTAGTGCGAATTGGTGGAATAACAACAAGGTAGGGATGGTAAGTTGCAGTGCGTCTGGATGTCCGATGGTAGAAGGGGGCCGGTGCGATTTGGTCGTGGAGATCTTGGGCCAACACCCACAGAAGTACAATCTGTAGAAGACCGTCAAGCAGACAACCTTGCGGCGATGAGCCATGCTCTGTAGTTTGGCATCCACCAATTTTACGTCGCCGATGAGCCTTTTAGCTCTGCGTTTCACCAAGTCGAGTGCAACAAGCTGGTGGGGCTGGTGGTGCTGGCAGCTGAGCTATCCCAAAGGTTGCTGCATTACTCCATGCAGGATCGGACTTGTGCTATGTATACGGTTAAAAGCTGTCCAGGCCTGAAGTATCGCTTCACTCTATTTAGGATGCCCTGCTTTTTGGCCGCAGTTTGGGCTTTGGACTCAATGGTGGCGCCGAAGTTGAGACTGGATGTCAACTCCATACCTAGAAGCTCGAGCCGATCAGTCATAGGAACAGATGTACCCCGAAAAGTAGGAGTTTGGTCGTAACGACTCCATTATTTCTCGACCTTTTATAGATTTACACGATAAAAGGTCAATGTGACGCATTACACGAGACGTATGGCCATCTCAGCATTTTTTTTCTAACAAAACGTACAATTCTCTCGTTGCGATGGTACAGTCTACGCCGTGCACGTTTTATATTGAGCACACAGGACCTTAAGTTAAGAGCGCACTGAGCTTCTGGCTTTAGGTATTTTATACGATTCGTGAACGTGTGAGTTAGCGTATGCGAAAACTGTACGTAAGCGCAAGACATAGAGTTCAACGTCCGACGGCCGAAGCTTAAGTCCTACGACTTAAGCGGGTAGGGGGGAAGCGAGGCGGCTCTAGCTTAATTGGACGGAACATGCGCTAATTTAAGTATTTCTGTCGTATTATTAAAAGAAATACACATTTTGAAAATGTGAAATGTATACGTTATAGAAAACATGTACTTTTATTATTATTTAAAAAACTGATTACCTTCCGTGAAGTATTTACGCCGTACTGAGGGTTTATTTAGTTGTTCTGAGATTATCTTGGATTTTTTTCTATCGAGTAAACTACAAGTAATCGTATTTCTGAAGTGTACGATTTAAAGAGTAAATCTTTAAATATCATAAATATTAATTACATAACTAAAGGTTAAGTAATAACGATGCAGCACGGGATCAAACGAACGCCAGTTACGTATCGCTTTCTCGATGCGCCCTTACAGCCCGATCCCACTTGTCGACTGTCGGGCCCGGATTTTAATCGAATGTAGATGGCAGAGCATGTTATATGAAGCTATTCACACTTGTCTGACACCGATTTAATCGAATATAGATGGCAGAGCACGTTATATGAAGCTATTCACACTTGTCTGACACCGATTTAATCGAATATAGATGGCAGAGCATGTTATATGAAGCTATTCACACTTGTCTGACACCGATTTAATCGAATATAGATGGCAGAGCACGTTATATGAAGCTATTGACACTTGTCTGACACCGATTTAATCGAATATAGATGGCAGAGCACGTTATATGAAGCTATTGACACTTGTCTGACACCGATTTAATCGAATATAGATGGCAGAGCACGTTATATGAAGCTATTGACACTTGTCTGACACCGATTTAATCGAATATAGATGGCAGAGCACGTTATATGAAGCTATTGACACTTGTCTGACACCGATTTAATCGAATATAGATGGCAGAGCACGTTATATGAAGCTATTCACACTTGTCTGACACCGATTTAATCGAATATAGATGGCAGAGCACGTTATATGAAGCTATTGACACTTGTCTGACACCGATTTAATCGAATATAGATGGCAGAACACGTTATATGAAGCTATTGACACTTGTCTGACACCGATTTAATCGAATATAGATGGCAGAGCACGTTATATGAAGCTATTGACACTTGTCTGACACCGATTTAATCGAATATAGATGGCAGAGCACGTTATATGAAGCTATTCACACTTGTCTGACACCGATTTAATCGAATATAGATGGCAGAGCACGTTATATGAAGCTATTGACACTTGTCTGACACCGATTTAATCGAATATAGATGGCAGAGCACGTTATATGAAGCTATTGACACTTGTCTGACACCGATTTAATCGAATATAGATGGCAGAGCACGTTATATGAAGCTATTCACACTTGTCTGACACCGATTTAATCGAATATAGATGGCAGAGCACGTTATATGAAGCTATTGACACTTGTCTGACACCGATTTAATCGAATATAGATGGCAGAGCACGTTATATGAAGCTATTCACACTTGTCTGACACCGATTTAATCGAATATAGATGGCAGAGCACGTTATATGAAGCTATTGACACTTGTCTGACACCGATTTAATCGAATATAGATGGCAGAGCACGTTATATGAAGCTATTGACACTTGTCTGACACCGATTTAATCGAATATAGATGGCAGAGCACGTTATATGAAGCTATTGACACTTGTCTGACACCGATTTAATCGAATATAGATGGCAGAGCACGTTATATGAAGCTATTCACACTTGTCTGACACCGATTTTGTGTCGGCTCCGACAAGAGATGTCGGGTGTTTTGCCAGTTCCTACGTCCGGATAAAACTCGTGTCGGGTCGCTCGCCTATAAATGACGCTGTTCACATATGTCGGGTGTCACCTGTGTCGAACACACCCGATTAAAATCCGTGCCCGGAAACCGACAAGTGGGAACATGCTGTTACCACACTTTTAGTATATACAACCTGTAACAGAATAAACGCAATACCTCTTAAGGGGTCATTGAACTCATAATCATGAACAACTTCCGCTACGGGACCAACAGTGAAATCGCGAAAAAAAAATCGACTCCTCCATACATTTATGTGCGCATAATTACTCGACAAAATGTACTGAACAGCTGATGTTTTTTTCGCGATTTCGGGATTGGTCCCATAGTAAAAGTTGTTTATAATGACGAGTACAATGACCCCTTAAGAAGTATTGCGTTTATTCTGTAACACGTTATAGACTTACCTCTCTATTAAAATTGTTTGCGTTATGTATAATCTAATTGATGCCGTAAAATATGATAAAGAGGTGTGAGCCTGGAGATCTGTCATACAGGTCCTGAACTTAGTTCAGACTTCAGCTCTCACAAAGATTCTAGCGTAAGGCAAAAAAATGTATATTATAAATAAATTACCTATTGAAAAAATGTACCTTTATGAGAGAAAATAAACTATATGTTATGTTAAGCTCAGAACTTAAATAAAGCACAATTAGTCTACGTGGGAGTCTTTAAGTCAAGAGTGAATAGGTTACTTCTAGGCAAGCGTGCTTCATCTTCGACCACATCATCGCTTACCATCAGGTGAGATAGTGGTCAAACGTATGCCAATAGTAAAAAAAAAGTGTCTTGCTAGCCCTTACCTTGTTATTGAGCACTGGGTTGCTGCCGCCGTGCGAGTGTCCGTGTCCGCCGCCGCCGTGACTGTGGCCGTGCTGGTGCAGCGTCAGGCCCATGCTGAGGAACAAACGACGGTATCATGTAGGGGGCCGTTCAAATATTACTTAAGCAGCAGAATTTTTGTCATTTTTAACCTCCTCCCTCCCGTTGTCAGCGATAGTAATCAAAGCTCTTGCCCCTATGCTTACGTAAGCATTGGTATAGTTTTTACTCGCGTGTGACCTATTTCCACCACTTCTGTTATTTCTTACTACCATCGCGTGAGAGTAAAATCAACTAACTAGCCATAATTATGTCAAATTAAAATCTACTAAGATTTGCAAACAAAAAGGAAGTAATTATTGCTGACATAATCACCATTTAAAACTCCCGTCCCCCATGCCATCAAAAATAAGCATAGTAAAGACCCCCCCACCCCCCATCGGTGCTTACGTAATTCTTGAACGCCCCCTAGTTAACACGTAAAGGAAACTGGTTCTTATGTGTTCGCTATTAATGTCTGAGGCAGTAAATGAGGAACATTTAGGTAAATAATCCATAATGGTTTTGTGTGAATTGACTGAAATATAACGAATATTTCATATTTAGTGTCTAAAACCCATCCGTGTTCTTCCGAATGCCCTTTGCGTTCCAGGGCCGCGGTGACTCTTTCGAACAAATTCCTGTACCCTGGCAGGCACTACCCGTCTACTATGCTGACATATCTTTGAGACGCGCGTGGAACACAACGCGCTATCGACCCGGGCCTGGTTACGATCGGATGGCGAGCCACCCATCGCATAGCTGCTCTGTTACCTATGCGAAGCCGGGTTACCTACTAGTTAGTTTCCATAAGCACTCACACGAGGTTCACAGCGACGCCCACAGCCGAGGTGATCAGCATGACGGTGGCGTTGATCTCGAACTGCTTGTAGATGACTCTCTGCACCGCCATGTACACCAGGATGCCGGTCACCACCCAGATCAGGAGCACTGACGTTAGGGCGCCTATGACTTCCGCACGGTACCAGCCGAATGGCATCCTGGAAGAGTAAGATGATGATTTGACTTATTTTGCCAATCAAAATAGCATACAATTTGTAAATAGTAATGTTCTATTGAAAGAATTGCAGTTATTCTTGTTCATAAGGGTCAATATCAAATGAATTGACCATGTTAAAGCAACATATTAGTGTTGTTATGAGGGTATGGCTACATGTTTGGGCCCTTTCTTTTAGAAACGAGAGTCCACTACCAAAAACCCAGATTCTTAAAGATTTTCCTTGGGATGTTCCAGACATTAAGTCCGCCTTTTCAGTATTTTACTGGTGCATTAGTTATCTATGAAAACTTAAAACTAGTAACTTTTGAGTGAAATACTCGTAATATTAATCAAGTCGTAGCTGTACTGATACTTAAGGAAGAGGGAAGAACTTCAGTATAAATCCTTCATAATCCAATGATTTTAGGAACTCTAGGAACGGGAGAGATCTCGGATCCGTAATTATATGTCTAACAATTTTTTTTTTCACAATTTTAACCATTATTTAAGTAGGGATCACAAACTCCCCCTAAGTCAGGGGGATGTTCGTAGAATATTAATAAGAAATGTACTTAACAATAAATATATCAATCTTACCGTCTCGTAGCCGGCCTGCTCGACACCCATAGCGAGAACAGCGATATCATAAAACTAGCGAAGTCTGTGAGGAGGTGGGCGGCGTCTGTGGCTATCGCTAAACTGTTTGATAAGTAACCACCTGCAAATTGAACGATAGATACATGTTAAACAGATGTTTAGAAGGACATTGTCGAGAGAATTAAAGTTCCTTTTGTGGCCGCTGGATGGCCTACTTTAAATATTCCTATTTCTGCCGCCAGGTATCTAGTATGTGAAGGTACTATTGCAATGATACAGTTTCGAAGTTATACACCAGTAGGTATGCCTGTCAGTAGCAGTAATCCGTGTGTTCCCTACTCTTCATCATCATATCAGCCGGCAGACGTCCACTGTTGGACATAGGCCTCCCCGCGCGTGTCGCCACTACAACCGGTCCGGTGCGTCTCGCATCCATCGGCTACCCGCGACCCTCAACAGGTCATGGGCCTCTCCAGAACTTTTCGCCCCATCGACCATCTGATCTGCGAGCAATGTGTCCTGCCCAGTGCCACTTCAGTTTGGCGATCTTTCGGGCGGTATAGGTAACCTTGGTTGTCTTGCAGATATCATCATTCTTGATTCGATCACGTAAGAAAACTCTAAGCATTGCCCTATCCATGGCCCTTTGGGTGACTTTTAGTCTTCTGATGAGGTCCATTGTGAGCGAACATGTTTCGGTTCCATAATTCATCACTGGCGACACGCACTGGTCATAGACTTTCGTCTTGAGACACTATACTTTGTTCCCCTACTGCATTTTGATAAAAAAGGCAAGGATTTATTCAATGTGACAGTTTCCTAGGCATATTTATTTAGTCTATGAAAGCCATGACCGACATCAAGCTATCAATATTCCACATAGCGAAATAATTACACAAGGCCCTTTGATATTGTAATCATGTTTCATGTAAATAAGAAAATTGGACACGCGCCATTTTCGATAACCCACATTCAGATTACACTACCACTTATTTGTAATTCTTTTAACGTAAGTACGTACAGGCAATTATGCAAGCTATTGTTTTCGAAAACGTATTTTTATTGCAATGCGTATGACGTATGTATTGAGCTGGCCAATGGCAAATTGAAGATTACCTCATTTGAAGGCAAAAATTAAATTAACTTTCGTAGGCAGGAGACAGGGCTCACGTGCTGACGTGCAAAGTGAAGCTCAGGGGACATTACAGTCTCCCCAGGGTCCCTCAACAGGTATTGTACAGAGGGGGTTTCGGGGTGGTCTTTTAAGAGGTCACGGAACACTGTCCATGTCTTGATGGTGTTCCCCAAAGTAGTTTTAGTGAGGTAAAAATCTCACACTCCCTGGTCTTTTTCCTAAAAGTCCAGGTAACTTTTGAAGGTTTTCCCCCGACAGCAAAAAAAAGGCAGGACACAGGATGTAGAAAAAAGACACGGCTAAAAGATGTATGGAGTAAGATAATACATTGGGTACAAGGACAGGGGATTGCCGAATTATTTAGAAATATAAAGACAATCTTGAAATGTCAATTGGCGGAGATCGGCAATCAACTAAATCGACAAAGAAATGTTACTTGACGGTAGAAGCAGATCATCCTCAAGCAATCTTTCCGCAAAGATCTTGTACCTATGTATTTTATACCCAAGGATAGTAGTTACTCACCTACAATTTCACCTATCATAAACACTACGCATAGTATACTGGCTATGATCAGCTTTCTTCGCGCTCTTTTGTCTATCTCCTCGTTCCTGGATCTGTGGCAATGTCCTGAAACAATCAACATTATTATTACGAACTCGTTATCAAACTACAGATTATAATAGGTAAAATAACTGTTTAAACACGTGATGTTCGGTATTGTTGTAGAAACTCTGAGAATTTCCGTGTTAAATAAAGTTAAGTAACCTCAAGGCCCCCGTAGACAGTTGTGAAGGGACAGTGAGACGATATTTTTTAATAGAAATGGTTCTACAGTTCAGTTTGTAGGGCTTGGAGCTGTCAAGGAAGTCGTTTAGCTAAATTGGGAAATGGCAAGGTATGCTACCGTTGAGTTCAACTCACTAGAGTGTACCAAGGAAAAGATTAAAGACAACAGCCGGTCAATCCTGTCGACATCTCACCGTGATCACTGGGTGGTGAGGTGAAGTGAACAACAAGTAAGCTGTCATGCCATTTTGTTTGTATGGTTTGACAGCTCACTTGTCGTTCACTTCGCCTAAGTTTTCACTTCAACATATTTACAGAATCGCACTGGAGCTGTACAGGATAAATATCTCTCCGTTAATCATTGTGCCCAAAAAAGAAATGTCGTCATCTAGAAATGCCATACTCAATGATAATAAGAAATTGGCAGTATTATTGCCAGACATCCCAGGTTGTCGAATGTAGGAACACATAACACTTGGGTGGCCCAGCAGGCCAGATGTCAAGTAAACTGATATTCAAGAGAAGTAATCTGACCTTTGAACACCTACCAAGACTCAGTGAACTGGATGCAACAAGAATACGGGTTACACACTGCAACCAGCTGAACTATATCCTAAAGATTTAATTAGGTGGATTTTAGCCTGCTTGGGAAAGAAATAAGACGAATAGTCATTGTCATGTATATTCTCGAAGAAAATACGCCTTTTCGTGCAACATTTATCTTAAATTCTACAATATTTTCCCAACCATGACATTGCTTTGTAACAGTTGACATTTATCTCAGTATATTTACTTAAACACTTGCTTTAAGGTAGATTAAGAAATTTCAGCTAAAGTAGTCAGGTTTTTCATGAGCCTTACTTTGTCAAAGATTCGATTATCGCATTGTTGACCTATGCTATAGTCAAATCTTTTCCAACTTATGATTCAAATTCATCTATCAGACTGATCGCTCCCTCGGCAACTTCAACTGTTGTGCCACAAACTAGTTGCATACCTTACGATTGTAATTTATCTATCACAATCTCCTTTACAGTTTCAAGCGCAACTGCTTCATTTATCAAATCTACGGTGTCTTCTTTGACAGTTACTAATCTAATCTAGCCCGTTATGTCCCACTGCTGGGCAAATGCCTCCCTCTCTCTATTCCACTCACGTCTGTCTTCTGCCATTGCGGGCCAGTTCTTAATATCAGAGTTGAGTTCGTCTCTACTACTGACAGGTTCCAATTTAAAATCAACCCCATTATACTCACTTTCAACTTCTGATATGCTTCCATTGTGTCCGTCCACGTTGTCTCCATCGGTACTGGTCTCTATGACCGCGCAGCAGCCTGTGGATGGGTTCCCGTGCACACAGAAGATGACCCGGCGACCCCGCGCTGGGCTGTCTGTGCCGTACGATACTTTGTCTCCTTTGAACCTGGAATAAAATGAGAAGGCTTTGAGTAAATTGAAAGACAGTTACAAATGAGCAGTAAAGATTATCTATACAAACGTGGACACGACGATACAATTAAAGTTATTTTAGTACCAACTGCGTCTGCTTGAAAAGCGACTTCTTTGGAATTTTTTACTCGTTTTTTGCAGTTGAGTTGCTTGTTTCATTTCGATGTGAGGTTTATTTGATAGTTTCCGAATAGGTATTGAACTAGTATTACAAGGTTTTCGTTCATTGTATTTGCCGCAGTGGAGTTAAACTAATCACCAAAAGTCGATGTTTATGATACCAATCAGTCTCCACAAACTTACTAAAGCAAGGATCTTCTGAAGAATGTGGAAAAGCTCTATTAGTCATTCATTATTAAAGTAATAGTTCCGTTCTTGCAAATGATAATTACTTCTTAGCTGGAAGCGCTCAGCTTCATGCTAGAAGACGTTGTCCTAGTATCAAGATTGAAGGTGATAAGTTAAATAAATCAGTTATTTTGGAATAAAAACTGTTTGCGTTTTAAAATTAAGTTCTCCATAGCATTAATGCACTTTACATCGATATAATTATTATCACACCTTGGTCATAATTTTAAATTGAATTAGATCTATTAAGTACGACGTGGGACTTAAGGTCAATTGTTCGAAGGTGAAGAGCGTTTAATTGAAAAACTCGGGAAACTATACCTACATAGTATAGACAGCTGTGCGGAAGAACAGAATTTAGTTGGTTCCGCTTCATGCTTTTTTGTATTGTTGATATTTGACCCGTAAAGCATTTTAAATCAATTGTCGTTTTGGATCAAATTGTCTCCCAAACAACATGCCTATAAAATCTATTCTCGGAATTAATGACGGTATTTTATATGTGATTGGATAATTTTCTGCCAGTTCCAACTACTATAATCATATGACAGTAACTTCAATTTGTGAATTCCACAGTTTATCTCCAGTAAACAAGTTTCAATTTTGAAGCCATTTACAATTTTAGGATTAAACTGACATTCGTTTTATTACTTTTGCTAAGTGAATAATAACAGAGGAAGGTTCGAGGACCTAGATCGTTCTGGAACCAAACTAATAGTAGCAAACTAGCTGACCCGCGCAACTTAGTCTGCGTTACAATTTTCATTACTGCTCCGCTCCTATTGGTCTTATCGTGATGATATATATCCGATAGCCTTCCTCGATAAATGACCTATCTAACACTGAAAGAATTTTTCAAATCGGACCAGTAGTTCATGAGATTAGCGCGTTCAAGCAAACAAACAAACAAACTCTTCAGCTTTATAATTACTAGCTGACCCGCGCAACTTAGTCTGCGTCATAATTTTAATTACTGCTCCGCTCCTATTGGTCCAAGCGTGATGATCCTATAGCCTTCCTCGATAAATGGGCTATCTAACACTGAAAGAATTTTTCAAATCGGACCAGTAGTTCCTGAGATTAGCGCGTTCAAGCAAACAAACTCTTCAGCTTTATATATTAGTATAGATAGATATAGATGACAAAACTGGTGAACCGGTAAGAATGGGAGCCGATCCCGACATGGCTGGGAAAATGCTAGGCAAATTGAATGACAAATTTGTTGAACCGATCGCAATAAATGCAACTAGACCAAAGAAGCAAGCGTTTAGGTAGAATCCAGCACGTTTATTGACACAACTGTGCGCGGTAGTAGAGTCTCTAGACCAAACAGACGATTGAACGGAATGATAAATTAAACAAACTCTTATAGGATTAATTATAGTAGTTACAGTCAATTAGCGTGCAATGTAAACAATTCCATTATCTCATTTCTGAATCCATAATAGTCTGTGTATTGTCAATGAGAAAATCCATTTGAACACAACCAGAAGAAGTGACTGCTTTTACAAATTCCATCTTGGTATCCATAACACAACGGAACACTACATTTTTTATGTGCTGTGGAATCACAGAACATACAAAATGTTGTGTGGCGCATTCCATACATTTTGGCATGTATTTCATGTCGTTTATTAGTTTAGAATCAGCATTGCCATGTCAACGTGGTACTCGTAATGCTACCAGTATTCTAAGCACTTGTCAATGTCAGTGACGTTGACGAATTTTAGGATGCCAAAGGAATTCTTATATGCGCTTGTACATCATTTCTTTCTCTTCAATGTGTGTTGCATACTATAAACCCTAAGACCACGACAGCTAAACAATATACCAAAAAGGTGGTTTATAGAATCATCACCTGCCTAGCTTTTTCCTAACTATATTGGGTTAACTATATAAGGCGGTTTATGGAATGTACCTAACTAATTTCTAGTTCATGCTAACTTCCAGAGCACAGTGGAATATTTCCGTAAACGTTCAATTTTGAGTGCACAGACAATAGCAAATCAGTGATGACAGGCAAACAAGGAGATTATCCCATTTGTGCAGTTGGCCAATCATCGTGTAACAACGTGGTTAATATCATCGCTGGCTATCAAGTCATCAGGCCGACTGTCGTTTTGTTCGCCACTGGTAATACCTACTCCGATAGTTGCAGTAGGTTCCCAACCTACTAGTTTATCTTTCTGTGGTTCGCTATTTTTATCAAACGGAAGTGAATTTTCCTGTTTTTTACCTCCATGAGAGACTTTATATAGCTGCTACAATATAAAATCGTTTTCATTACAGACTCTATTAACTACTCATTTGGATAAATTTATGCCTTGATTCTTCCTGCTTTCAAGAATCACTACAATAATTTGGAGATTTCAAACGGCATTCTATATTCCGCAGAGATTTAGCTGCTGAAGAAAGGTACAATAGTTTTACTGGAATTAGTTATGACGTACAATATCTTAGCATGTGTTGTTACCATTAGCAAGTTTAGTGAATTCTACTATTTCTACAATTTCATCAATCTAGGTTACTAGCACAAACACGGTTTGTTCTTGGTAATTACATAAACGCCTTCCACATATTCCTATCTGTATGCGTATCTGTAGATAATTAGTATTAATTCTCAATGTAAAACGATGTATTTACATGCAAAACATGTGTCATATCGTGGCAAACATACACGATATAATATTATAAACAATATACCTTATCGTTAGCTAATCGTGAGATTACACGAGCCTTTCAGAGTATTTGGGTGAAGTCTGGCGCCATCTGGTAATATGGTCGATGGGGCCGAAAAGTTGGAGTGGAGTGGCGACTGCGTACCGGAAGACGCAACGTTGGAAGGCCTCCCACAAGGTGGACCGATGACTAGGTGAAGGTCACGGGTAGCCGATGGATGCGAGGCGCACAGGACCGGTTGATGTGGCGACACTTGGGGGAGGCCTATGTCCAGCAGTGGTGATATGATGATAAATCAGATTTTTGGTGTAATGTTACTTAGGTTTTACAGAAGGAAGAGGTCAGTAATCAATATTAGTGTTTGTTTACGGAACACTTGCCGTAATACAAACAAAACGTTTTGAGGAATAATTTCATTGTGCGTACAGCCGGAGTGGAATGCCTCGCCGGTTTGTTTCCTGATAGCTACAACCTAGGGGTCATTGAGTCAAGATTGAGTAGGTTATTTCTAGGCAAGAGTGCTCCATCGTTGCTTTCCATCAGGGGTATATTCTGGTCAAATACGAGGCAATGTAGGGCAGGAACCCTGCCAATGGTCAGGGCAATATAGGTATGAACGGGGAAACTTTAGAGTTGTCAATGGATGAGCAGGTCAAGTGGGGATATGGAAGAACGAAGATGTTTATATACTTCCCGAACATAGAAACAAACATTGTCAAGAACTTGGTTTTAAACTAACAATAAGAAATACAGTACATGTTACTCTTATGACCCATTTCCTTGTGTGTTTACGACTTTCATTGATAAGAAGATAAACACGTTTTCTGATTACTGTTCATGTTATTATTTCTAATGGCACGTATTGTAGCACTGGTAGCATTTTTGCGGAACATAATAAAGACTCCCAGGTTGTAGCTATCCGGAAACAGACTCCGGCAGGGAATTCCACTCCTTAGCTGTACGCACTATGGATGTGTTCCCAAAACGTTTTGTGCGTGTGGGTGGGATGTGTGCATCGCCGTTCATCTTGTGGTCCGGTGATGGAACGGGATTGGCGGAATTAAATCATGTAATTCCGCCGCACACTCACCAAAATGCAACCGATAGAAACATTTAGGTAGAAATACAGAATAGTAGAATAGGAAGTAGTATTTAACCCATACTCCTGCCCATTTTACGACATAAAATTTTGGCCAACGAACAATAACCAAAGTCTTGCACACACAATCTAAAACCGATATAAAAATGTAGCTGCTACCTGTTCAATTCGTCGTATTTCACATTTTTATCACTAGCTTATCGTAATAATGTTAGCTATCGACAGATTACCGCTTTTTTAAGGGCAGTCGGGTTTAACGACCCATTAATAGTGCCACTTGTGACCTTGTTCGGGGCAAGACGGGAAACGTTTCCTTCACGTGATACAGATAAAGGCCCCCGCAGACTGGCGGGATTGAAAAATGCCACGTACACTTTTCATATAAATCTTTCAACCATGTCTTTGTAGAACTAGGTATTTGTCGTCGCATTGCCGCATCGCGCATGTCTGCGGGGAGCCCAATAGCAAAGCTGTAGTAGGTAAAGGGTGTTTGTCGTCATTGGAATGTTTATGTTTTGTCTTAGTAATGGATAACTGACAAATAAATATATCACACTAGCTGACCCGTGCTCACTTCGTATTTATAGCCTATGTTTTACTAATTTTCAACCATTTTTTATGTACAACTTCCTTTTAATTAAGTTATTTTTTTTATAATTTGCACTGTGCAACGCTTTGGATGTAGCCATCTGTCATGTTGTTCATGTACTTACTTATAAATAAATGACACTCACAAATAATGTGGCTTTCTATAGATAAAAGAATTTTCAAAATCGGTTCAGTAGATCCAGAGATTACCCCCTATAACCTCACAAAACTTTACCTCCTTATAATATTAGTATAGAAGTATAGATTGCGGTTTCCGTCATAGGAGTAACCGCAGTGTGTAATTTTTTTGTCAAGACGTCAACAAACAAATTACATGTGCCACTCTTTGGAAATACCAGACCGACTCTTGACAGGCAACTGAAAGGCTGACATAGTAAAATCTATACTAATATATAAAGCTGAAGAGTTTGTTTGTTTGTTTGCTTGAACGCGCTAATCTCAGGAACTGCTGGTCCGATTTGAAAAATTCTTTCAGTGTTAGATAGCCCATTTATCGAGGAAAGCTATATATTATAACGCTAAGACCAATAGAAGCGGAGCAGTAACGAAAATTGTGACGCAGACGAAGTTGCGCGGGTCAGCCAGTCTTTCTATAAAAGAGAAACATGACTGCTGGATTCTAAAATACTTCAAATCCAAGTTAAAGAACTATAAGTGGCCTCCAATTATGCAGAGGAAGTAACAAAGTCAGAGGAAAAGCAAGACCAGCACAAGATAGAATTGTGTGGAAATAGGAGAGAGAACTCCCACCTGCAGTGGGGCAGGCAGGATATAGTCTAGTATTTTTTGGGACAAGTCTGTCACACAATTTCCAATCACTGTAACTCCTGAAAGCCAGAATCAACAGTGGCGACCACAAAAACGCCGAGACAATGAAGTTTGACCAGTCCCGTAGACATCAATCTACAGTCACGGATGGCGCAACGAAATCAATCAGAATAAAACTGCAGAGCGCAGGTTGGGAGGTGAGGTCACGGGTAGCCGATGGATGCGAGACGCGGAGGACCGGTCGTTGTGGCGACGCTTGGGGGAGGCCTATGTCCAGCAGTGGACGTTTTTCGGCTGATATGATGATGATGAGAACTGCAGAGGATTAAGAAAAACATTATTTCATAAGATAATGAGGGAAGTTAACGACATGCCAAATAGAACAGTGTAGCACCGCAGACTCGGCTTTATTAAGAGTATTCTAGACACGAATGATCAGGCAAATCTACAAAACGATCATTCTACAAAATCAACGATAGGAAAGCAAGATGATTGCCATCCAAGTTGAAACGAAAAAGTTACTCACAGTTGCTGTTACATAAATATTATAAGACAAGAAGAAACGCATAAACAGTGACACTTGCGCACAGTGGGAGGATGTATAGTACAGTAGGCTTCAAGCCAGTGGCAGCAAAACCAGTAGAACCTGGCCTCTTATTCTATTGAAGCTCTGTACCAAGCTAGGTCAGATCAAAGTCAAAGTGTTACACTTCTGGTGTGTAAACATGGTGAGTAAAATGAACACGTGACGACAAATTGTAGCATTTTACAATGGAGCTTGGTAAGTGCTGTTATCATAATAATGGAGTTATTATTTTTGTGGTGTCTCAGAGTTTGTGTAAACTGGAGGAATGTTAGTGAGTCAGTGTTCTGGGGGAGCTACAGCGTTACGATTCATCATCATCTGCCTAGCATTTACCCACATATTGGGGTCGGCTTCCAGTCCCGGACCGGATTTAGGATTCAGCTGAATACCAGTATTTTACGTTAAGCAGCTGCCTACTAGACTTCCACAACCCGTTAACTGGGTAGCACGGTACTCCTTGGCAAGACTGGAGTAATTTTGTGGCTTCTGAAAATACGTAACGACTGCAAAAAATCTACAAATGACAGCCGGGACCAACGGCATGGGAAATCATCAAATGACTCCTCCCGCTCTGGGCGGAGCAGAAAGGAGTGTCAGACTCTTACTGACTTAAACCCATCCGTGTTCCTCCTAGTGCCCTTTGCGTTCCAGAGCCGCGGTGACTCTTTCGAACAAATTCCGCAACGGGACCAACGGCTTAACGTGCTTTCCGAGACACGGAGCAATCTCGGTATGTTAAGATAGTCACCCATCCACAGACCGACCCCGGTAAGCGTTGCTTAACCTTGAAAATCGACCCGTGAGGCTGTTATACTTTAGCCGCCCACGAGCTACAGCGTTACGATTAGATATAAAAAGTAAAGTTCATTCCTAACCTAATACCCTAACTGAAATATTAATGTTGTAAGCTAAATCTAAAGGAACTAATTTTGTACTTATCTGTGCATTAGCTACTAAATAACTCTGTAACAGTTTGAGCCCTTTAAAATCTCAACGTGAAAACTAAGTCAACTGTCATTCCACTTTGATTTAATGAATTGACAACCGACTTCATAGAATAGAATAAAATTTATTTGCATAAAAACATGGTACAGAATTAAATACAGACATTCAATGTTCTTGCTTAACATTATTAGCGTGCAAATCCATGTTCACTGCCTCTAAGTGTTAACGGTGAGATTTTAACAGTAAAGTCATAAAATGAGACCGAATGAAATAAACCCCACGAGAATATGAGTTCCGGAGGTGCTTCAAAATTGTCAAAGTCATTTATTCAAATTAGGCTGAGGCCAGCACTTTTCGAAAACGTCAAGTTTTACAAAATACAGTCCCCCAAAACGCCCGCCCGTCACCACTTCCTAGTGTTTTAGCTGAGAAGAAGTGGCGCAAAAACTCCCCAGCAAATTGTTGACTGACTAGTTTAGAGGTGCTAACAAACTGCAAAGAACCATCAATTTACACAACATCCAAATCCATTTTGATAAATAAAATACGATCATTGGTAAATCCAAGACCTGTCATCATCTACCTAGCCTTTTCGAAACTATTAAGGAGTCAACTTACAGGATGAATTTGAATACTAGTAGGTATTTTACAAGGAGCGGCCTTTGGCAGTCCATCCAAGGTGGACCGATGACCTGGTGAGGGTCGCGGGTAGCCGATGGATGCGAGACTCACAGGACCGGTGGTTGTGACGAACTTGGGGGAGGCCCGGAGGTCTTTCTGCTGATAATGATGGTGACTGCCACAACTTAAGACCTCTTGGCAAAATGACGTCACCAGGATGCGAATACCAATTTCCACGTATTGTAAACTTGTATTTCAATGAATGGCCATTGTTATAGATCTCCACATGCCATGCCAGACGTTGGTCACACTACATTCTTAAAATTTATGTAGGTACTGGCATTGTATTTTAAGACAATCACTTAGTTTTTGACAGAAACTCATTCGTTGCGTTTTTGTGGTCGAGCCAGATGATGGATTCTTAAAAAATATGATATGGGTAAATAGGAGTAGAATTCATACTGGGATGTATGCAAATACTGCAAATAAATAACAGTGTCCGTGGAGTTTCTTGCACGTTCTTCTCCAACGTGCAAATAGATTCATCTCCTTGTCTGACCAGCCTTTAATACTTTAAATTTGAAGTGGAGCAATGTATGGGTGAAGCTGTGTGAAGCATCAATAATTTGGGATAATGGCAAGACGATGATGAAGATGATACAAATATTTACGATTTTGTTGCACAGCAATTGAGGTACTTGTCTTAAACGATGCTGTCGTAGCACCAAGTATGAGTTCGGCAGCAGACATTGTTTTTTCACGATTGTTGCTCTTGACCAAGTTACATACAATACCACGGAAACAAAATAAGCTAAATACTAATCCTAACTTTAGATAAGAAGAACTGTTATCAAAAACGTTGACAAACTCAGCTAAGACTAAGGCCGCGATTTTTTGTTCATGAATTTATTAACATTAACTAGATCATGAATGGTTGCCAAATAATAGAATTCGAAACCATGAAAGGCCCAGGCGAAGAAGATGAGACGAACTTTCAGTGATGGCAGGCAGTTTGGGCTGATAAAATAATAAATAATATACCATTAAACACGAATCTAATAAAGAACAGACAACTCGATACAAAGCGATGGCAATAAAATTCATAGGAGAAACTTTGCTGAAATTAATTCACCAAGCAACAACGAACTAACAACTAGGTACAATCGTAATAGTGAAATGTAAATACGACACTTATCTAATAGACATCACATACAAGGATTCAAAAGTAAACTAGGCGAGGTCATTATACGGGTAAACAACGAAACGTTCAGCGTAGCATTCATTGATGAGCGTTTTGAGGCACCATGTAATTCAGAAGAAGTGAAGAACGTTGATGTAGGGCTAGCTTCCGCTATTGTATTTGGTATTTTATACCAGAAACTATATCATCATCATCATCCGTCCCAATCTGCTAAGCCTAGGTGTCTCTTTTGTTGCGCCAACCCCAACGTTCTTGCGCCAGCGTCATCCAGGTTCTACCCGCAATTATGCCAGGCAGGACACCTGGCAAGGCGCGGTGATGATAGGTGGAGCAAGCCAATGACCCGAGTGGCGTCCGCAGACTGGAAGAAGTGTGGGTCGGCAGCGAGATGGGCAGACAAAGTTGCTGCCATTAAGGGAAACCATGCACCTACGTGCAGGCAAACTGACATTGTGAAACTTTGAACAGTGAAAATACTGAGAACGACAAAGATTAAACAATTTCTTGGCTATGACACAAATTCAAAGAATGCTGCCGGATTCCATATTCTACACAAATCTACACAAATTTATTGGTACAAATACTGAGATTAATAGACTCAATGTCCCTAAGTCTTGCTAACACGTGGTATGGTTGTGTTGAATAAAGTAAGCGTTGCAGTTTACAAGTCATTTTCACAGGTTCCGTGCTCAACGAAATAATATTTCATGTTATAACAAACATACATATTCATAAACAACTTAAAATCGAAAACTTACTGCAGCAAAGGTTTCGTATCAGTCATTTTGCTCCAAAGAATTCACTACACAGCACTTTAAATCACTACTGCAAATATTAAACGAAGGAGAATAATGAAACGTCAAGCTGTCATATTTGTACCGTAACCGGGTGAGAACTAATTTAAATCTAATAGCTATTAAAGCTAGATATCGCCTCGTTATCAAGACATCGAATGAGCCACTCCCTGCACAAATCGTAGGTAGATAAGTGCAACTACCGACTGATAATGTTAATGTTACGGCGGGAACCGTACTGTGTCAATATTGTCGTGTTCCAACTGATTTTAGATGAGGGTGAAGTTACATGATGCATTCAGTATGCTTGTACTTAGACTTTGTTTGGCATCAAATTCGCTGTTTCGTCGTAAAATATTTGACTTAGCAAATTCTACTCAGATTGTTACTACAATTTTTGTAGTAACACGGTGATTAAACATGAGATAGGCGATTTTAAAATTGTTTTTTAGTAGATTACAGTGCTAAAATTAATTTACAAATTGTACTGTATCTTTGTTATCATTTATCGTACGGATTATGTAGTATTGATAGTAGTAAAATGGTGTAATAGGTACCTAATTCTTTATGTAGCGTGAAATGTGAAAGTGACCTTATGTAATTGTTTTTATTTAGCTACCGCATGGTTCCGTGCATGCCATGTGCTGAATATTGGTCATTGCCCTCGTCCTATTACCAACTAACCATCATCTGCCTAGCCTTTTCCCAACTATATTGGGGTCGGCTTCCAGTCAAACCAGATTTAGCTGAATACCACGTGGAACGGCTGCCTACCAGACCTCCACGACCCATTAACTAGGTAGGTAACACGGTACTTCATGGCAAGACTGGAGTCACATTTACTGGCTTTCCGTAACGACTACCAAAGATCTTCAAATGACAGCCGGGACCAACGGCTTAACGTGCTTTCCGAGGAACAGAGGAAACTCGGTATGTTAAGATGGTCACCCATCCACTGACCAACCTTGGCAAGCGTTGCTTTACCTTGTAGATCGACCCGTGCGGCTGTTATTATCTAGCCACGAGCTCCTCAATTACCTACTTTAATAATACATTATGCAAACTGGACATATGGACATTACCATTTTCACTATAAACACAGGCATAAAAAAACACAAATCGTTTGTATTTACATAGATACTAAGTATGAGTATTATTAGCGGTCTCCCGACGCGATGACACTTGGCCTATAGAATCGTGCCTATACATATTATGTAAACTAAAGGATCAATAGAAATTATTTTTAACTTTTTAAAGATTTTTGGTCGGGGGTTTTTTAAATTTGAAATTTAATTTTTATTTCATGCTTTTTAAACTCCTCTTCAATATAGTGTACATTACTCTACTAGTCAAGCCCTTTCATTTGATACCCATATCGAGGGAGTTGTGAAAAAATATGTAATCCGCCATTTTGTGGCGCCGGCCATCTTGGACCGATTTTCATCAAACATAGCTAAGAACACTCCCGACTAATTCCACTTACAAACGAAAAAAATAAAATCAAAAAGTTCATCCGTTTGGGAGGTACGATGCCACAGACAGACACACACACGTCAAACTTATAACACCCCGTCGTTTTTGCGTCGGGGGTTAAAAATTCAAAACGAGTATTATGGGCGTAAGCCAGGTCCCTACCGGCATTTAAGAAGCCGGTTGTACTATCTAATATTCTTATTCGTCATCTCATCACATCTCCAAAACGTACAGGCAATTCGTCTAGATGAGTCTGTCTGCAACTTCATCATCATCTTCCTGCCCTTATCCCATGTTACATGTGAGGTCAACGCAACACGTTTTTTTTCTTCCATTCTGTCCTATTAGCCGTCACACTATCACCACCTAACTCCCTTTTCTTTCATATCGCTCCTCACACAATCCATCATCTTTTCGTCGGACGTCCTCTCCCTCTCCATCCATGCACGTTTATATTCATAACTCTTCTAGTTACATGCGTCAACTTTTTTTTTTAAGTTTTTTATTTTTCACTTTTAAGTGGTGATACTTGGACGACGTCTTCGTCTACGCAGAAATTGAAATAAGCAAAAATGCTCATAAAATAAAAACTACTAAACCAAACCGAATCAAATTTTTATGGGACCAAATGGATAGTATAAGGAGAAAGAAAAGAAAGAAAAATGTGAAACTATAGAAGAAATGTCACTTTCAAGTATGTTTCAAGTATAAAATTCGAAATAGCTACGCTAGATGGCACAGTTTTCTTCGCGCACGTTCCCCTAAACTGAGGGTGCAGGAACCACAGGTGGCAGCACAGAAGCGTCATTGTCAAGTATTCTGAAACTTAAAACTTCGAATATGCGACACTAGATGGCATAGTCAACGCCGTGCACGGTCCCTATACTGCATCGAACTAAAAAAGAATCACAGAAATCGGATCAGAAACCTAGGAGTAATCGGTGTACATACATTAAAAAAAACCACCGAATTGAGAACCTGCTCCTTTTTTGGAAGTCGGTTAAAAACTCCAAGCAAGCACTCACATTGAACAATCAAAGGGAAGTCAAAGCAAGAAGGAATTCTGAGTATACAGAACCATATTTTTCTACCTGACAATGTTGCCTATCTTATCGCTAAAATGCCCGGATTACACAAATAATCGACGATTATAATTTATCTACCGACTGTTCGGACAGGTAACGAAGGGGAGACATGTTTGTCAATCACTTGGCGCTTGGTTAAGTACAGGAAAATATATCGATGAAGAAAAAGAAATCAGTATGATGCATTTTAAATATATTTTTGTCGTGGAGGATCGATTTTTACATAGGTACCACTAACAACATCGATTTGTTACTGCCGATTAACTTTTTAATTGAATTCAATAGTACTGAGATTTTTTTTTTTACGGTTTTTTGATTGTTTTTAGCATCTCAATCTATACTAATATATAATAGCTGAAGAGTTTGTTTGTTTGTTTGTTTGCTTGAACGCGCTAATCTCAGGATCTACTGGTCCGATTTGAAAAATTCTTTCAGTGTTAGATAGCCCATTTGTCGAGGAAGGCTATAGGCTATACGGGAATGGGAAATTCCTACGGGAACGGGAAAAAACGGGATATGCGCGTACGAAGTCGCGGGCAAAAGCTAGTATATTATATATTATACTAGCTGACCCGCGCAACTTCGTCTGCGTCATAAAATGTGATTATTTACGACATCACATTAGAAACCTCAAAAATAACAGTATTTCTCCACTATTTACTGGATGTTATTATACATATAAACCTTCCTCTTCAATCACTCTATCTATTAAAAAAAACCGCATCAAAATCCGTTGCGTAGTTTTAAAGATTTAAGCATACATAGGGATATAGGGACAGAGAAAGTGACTTTGTTTTATACTATGTAGTGATGATGATTACTATGATTAGCCATGAGTACGTATGCCAAACATTAACCACGAAACAATGTGTGTGTAAACACGTTTTTTTTAATTATGACAATCTGACCCGCCCAAATTCGTCTGCGTCACATCATGTTTCATTTATGCTCCGCTCCTATTGGTCGGAGCGTGATGTTATCACAACATAGTATAAAACAAAGTCGCTCGCTGTCTGTCTGTCTGTCCCTATACAGTATGTTATCTTTAAAACTACGCAACCGATTTTGATGCGGGTTTTAATAGATAGAGTGATTCAAGAGGAAGGTTTATATGTTTACAACACGCATAATATAGTAGAAAAACACTAATAATTTTAGACGTTTCTAATGTGATGTCGTAAATAAACCCATATTTTTGCGCTTACATTGCAAACGCTGGCTGAACCCTACAAGATAGATCAAAATAATGTACTACAGAATTATACACCTTAAAAAGGTCTACAAAGAAGCCCGCGTTACAGAATAATTTTACAGTATACGCATTTCTTTTTCTGTTCTAAATTGGTCCCGAGCGAAGTCGGGGCGGGTCGCTAGTTATATTATATAAAGTATTATATATAGTATTATATATATTACTTATATTGTATATATATATTATAGTATAGTCTATAGCCTTCACCGGTAAATGGGCTATCCAACACTAAAATATTTTTTTCAATTCGTACCAGTACTTCCTAAGATTAGAGCGTTCAAACAATCAAACAAACTCTTCAGCTTTATTTTGGTTTATTCATCTGCCTAGCCTTTCCCAATTATATTGGTCGGCTTCCAGTCAACCCGGATTCAGCTGAATACCGGTATTTTACGTGAAGCGGCTGCCTACCAGACCTACACAACCCATTAACTGGATAACACGGTTATCCTTGGCAAGACTGGAGTCAGATTTACTGGCTTCTGAAAATCCGTCATGACTGCCAGTTCTACAAATGACAGCCGGGACCAATAGCTTAACGTGCTTTCCGAGGCACGGAGGAAACTCGGTATGTTAAGATGGTCACCCATCCTCAGACCAACCTCGGCAGGCGTTGCTTAACCTTGAAGATCGACCTGGGCCCCAAGTCTGCTATTACAATAGTGTCAGAATGGTCTATCATTGATTTCATAATGGTTGATTTTGACAAGATTCTATGCCATTTCTTTCAATGGTAGGTCTGTGGTTGACGACTGGAAAGTCATAATGACGCTTTTATATCCAGTGGTCAACCACTGACCTACCATTGAAAGAAATGGCATAGAATCTTGACCATTCTGACACTATTGTAATAGCAGACTTGGGGCCCTGTGCTGCTGTATATCTAGCTTAAAACTTACTATGGGTTAAAACTTACTGCTGTACGTCTACCATGAGTTTTATCAAACTATACTCGCTAGCGACCATGTATGAAAACTTAAAAAAAAACAAGTTTCTAATTATTTTTCTTACTTGTTAACTAAAGTTTTACTTGCAACTTGCTTGCTTATTAGTTAACAACTTAAACAAATAGATTAGAAACTTGTTTTTTTAAGTTTTCATACACGTTTTTAACTACAGTCGCTAGCGAATATAGTTTGATAAAACTCATGGTAGACGTACAGAAGACCAAATCGTTCTTCAAGGTGTTGTGCACACCTTGAAGAACGATTTGGTCTTCGTGTACAAACGTAATCAGTGAATAATTAGCGCCTATCACAGCCCGCACGTTTATCCGACTAATTGTATGAAACGTATGCTATTTTAATTGACTAGGCGTGGTCGTGACCATGTCTTTACTTGCCAACGTTGATTAATTAATCAAAGAACGGCTTGATACTTATCGCATTACTGATTAATTATGATTTAAGATTTTTTGATACTCTTGATCGGATTGATGTTAAGGGGTCACAATTTGTTCTTGGGTTGAATTAAATTAATCTAGTTGTGTCATCTCTGACCAACATAATAAAAAAACTTTTTTACAAAATACAACCGACTTCCAAATAAAAAAAAAAATACAGTAAGTATAAAATAAAAAATTTATTTCCGAAGTCGACGTTTTAGGTTGTTTCTTCGTATTTTAACACCGACTTCCGATATTAAAGTTATTTTATACTTTGTAGTGTTTTTCTTTTATTTTACACTTTTTAGTGGTGTCTACTCCACACCACATAACACCACTGAAAAGTCGCAAAAAAGCAAAATACGCAATTTCGTTTATTTGGATGACAAATAAAATACGTCATCTAAGTTAACGAATTCCAGCTATTTTGATTTAAAAGTCAAACTACTGCATTATACGATTTTGATGAAATTTAAATGGGACTAATCGGAAAATAAGAACATCCTTTCATATAAAAGAAGAATTTTTCTAATCGGTTCATAAATGACGGAGTTATGAGGTAACTAACATAAAAAACAGCCCAGTCCCAACTGAGAACTTCCACCTTTTTCGAAGTTGGTTATTAAGATGAATATACTAAGAGCCGCCGTATGGTGTCGGCCGGTGCCGTATGGTACCGTAAAAGAATAATACCATCCCATCACTTCCCGTGGGTGTCGTAAGAGGCGACTAAGGGACTCGTCAGAGAATGGGCAGCAGCGTTCTCTGTAAAAAAATCAACACCATACACTGCGATCGCCAACCCGCCTGCTAAGCGTGGCGATTATGGTAACCCCCCCCCCCCCTGTGGGGGAGGCCTATGTCCAGCAGGGGCCGTCTTTCGGCTGATATGATGATGATGATGAACAAATAATCCTTACTAATATTATAAATGCGAAAGTTTCTCTGTCTGTCTGTCTGTCGCGCTTTCACGCCAAAACTACTGAACCGATTTAAATGAAATTTAGTAGGTACACAGATAGTCTAGAGTTTGCGAAAGGACATAGACTACAGAAGCTAGTAAAAAATAAATTAAATAAAGAGTGAAAACGGGATCCCATTAAAGAAACGCGTTTTTTTTTATGGTTTGGAATTGGAACCCTTCATGTGAGAATCCGACTCGCGCTTGGCCAGTTTTCTTTCACACAATCTCTATGCCTTTTTCTTTCTGTCTTCCCCGTTCTTTCCATCCATCAACATAAATATATTCACGGGTTTCTGATATATTTTCAGGCTCAAGCAGTCTGAGAAAGTACAACTTTAAATGCAGAAATCTGGTATGTCACGTGTTTCATTCTCAACAATTCTCATCAAATTGCATTTCGAATTGAACGGAATTTTTCAACAAAGTCCGACTGTATACAGCTGACATATAGGTAGATGTCTGTGTAGTATCCACTATCATATCGTGGCCTACAGAATAGTAATGTCCTCAATGAAGTACAAAGTACCTGTTCTGATAGCCCGAGTATTTAACTAACCACATACTGATGACATTAGAACTGATAATGTTAGGGTATGTTTTTGACCTATTTGGACACAGCTACTACGATAGTATCTCTATAGACTTCAAAGTTGCTAATGTCCTAGCTTTCCGTGAAGAACCATAGAAATCAACTAGTACTGTGAGTGTTGTTTGCTGAAGGGAAACTTTCAGCATGCAGGCTACCAACGGAACCCTATTACTAAGCCTCCGCTGTCCGTCCGTCCGTCTGTCAGCGGGCTGTATCTCAAGAACCGTTATAGGTAGACAGTGGACATTTTCACAGATTGTGTATTTATTACCGCTATTACAACAAATAATAAAATATAGGTTTATGGTACGGAACCCCTTGTGTGCGAGTCCGACTCGCACTTGGCCGGGTTTTTTTTCTGGCTGTTAGTCTTTTACTAGCGCTAGAGCGCTCAACAGTGAAACAATCGCTTACCATCAGGTGAGATAGTGGTCAAACGCGTGCTTATCTACACTAATATTATAAAGAGGAAAGATTTGTTTGTTTGAAATGAATAGGCTCCAAAACTACTGGACCGATTTGAAAAATTCTTTCAGCTATGGATAGCTACATTATCAGGGAGTAACATAGGCTATATTTTATCCCCTCCTACGGGAACGGGAACTACGCGGGTGAAACAGCGTGACGTCCACTAGTCAATAGTAAAAAAAAGAACAAGAGCATGATTACTATCATTTCGATGGCAGTCCTTACCGCGGTAAGTACATGTCGTCCGCAGTAAGTACTGCCATCAAAGTTATGTCTTGAAAAGTCTTGAATCAAATTAGTCAAAGGCGAAAATCGGGAAATCGTTTTTTCCATAGAACAGACAAGATCGTGGAACGGAACAGAATGGGAATCCTGAAGAGTTGCAGAATTAAATGCTTGTATGAGCTGCGCACAGGTGCCATTTAGTTTGCTCAATTTGTGGCACGCAACTTAAAGAGAACGAAAGAGATTTGCCACAGTGTTTGATGATGAACCTACTTTCGTCAAAAATCAATTGAGTAAGACAGAAAGAGAACCAAAGCTGACACTGACGTTACAATTCAAAATTTTAACTTTGCCAAAAAAGGCGTGCCGCCATTTTAGATTTCCATTTAAGATGAATCCCATTGCGTATTATTTGAACATTATTTCAGCTGTTTAGATTGTAAGTGGTAATATAAAAAACTGCTTATATGGACGATATTTTTCACACCAATGATGTATTCGCGTGAAAATTCTATTTTCACGACCATTATCAGTATTATCACCATTCAAAACGTACTAGGTATTCAATATTATTATAGTTTTTAAAGTAAACAAACTGTTTTGGAAACGGTCTGTGTTGGTTGTTTGTCGTTTTTAAAGAACAAAAGATGAACAAACAGCTGTCGTATGACCTCACCTTAGTACGTGTGTAAAACATGTGAAAATCCATCCGTCACTGTACATCATATACCTACTCAGTTGATTAAATAACGTTACATCTGATATTGTTAAGATATTGAAATCAAACAAAGATCGTTTAAAAGAATGTAGTAAATGTGCAAGGTAAAACATAAAATGTTTTAGGATACCTGATAAGTTAAAACGAATGAGTGAGTGATATTGAGATTCGTACGAGCATGGTGCAGTACCTATATGCAAATGCCAATCCACAGACCAGTTTTACGAATGTATTACTTTTCAGGCCATTTGAAATAAGAAATGAATGGTCCATCAATCATAAAAATTCATGAGCATTTCATTTCCGAGTAGTAGAATATATCTGCATTTAAGTAGCAATATACACTTCTGGACACATCTATTGGCCCACCTTGTATTTTCAGTTTCGTTTGGTCCTAGCTAAAATTTTATATTAGGTCGAGCAAAAAGTTTTTATGCAGTTTTGAACCTGGCACATTCACAATTTCATTCAATAGTTTTTTTTTGAATTTCGAACACAGAATTTAAAGAAACAAAAGACAATTTGGAGCCTGTTTGTTGATATCAAACAATCGAATACTAAGAAAACTTGGTTTTATTGGTTTACTTGGATTTAATTCTTGAAAAAGTGATTGATATCTTTGGTTTTGCAACAAACATTACTTATTCTTAACATTAAGGTGAGGTTCTATCAATAATCTATGGATACTTCACCTGAAGTCGCCGCCCAAGCTGTGGCACTTATTCAGGCCGGACACAGCCAAAGAAACGTGAGTGCTCAACTTAATTTAAGTCGATCTGCGGTCCGAAATGTTTATCGGAGGTACCTAGAGACTGTTGGCTTTGTTCGTCGCCAAGGAAGGCCACGATCTCCACGTAGCTCCATGTCGTATGGTATTCTGAATTCAAATTTAAAACAATACGATCGAAAAAGATGGTAAAATGTATCAGGTTTAAAACTGCATCAACAGTTTTTGTTCAATCTAGCAATCATATTTCGGTAGGGGCCGTTGAAACCTAAACTCTAAGGTGGGCCAATAGATGTGTCCAGAAGTGTATATTTGCCACTAAAGTGCAGATATTTACGACAGTCGAGCATTGCGGTCGGTCCAACCGCGTAACACCGCATATGTACTGATACCGGCACAATTCACGGCCCATACACATATAGAATGAGCAGAGCAGAGCAGTATTACTTACTTCCAATGGTAAACTTTCTACTTCACATAGAAATCGAGAAACATAATAACTATTTGTATCCTCTAGAATCTAGATGAGTTTCCGTTTTCCATTAGGAATAAAAGAACAAAATGAGGTAGGTTCATAAACCCCCGTCTAAGCATTTGAATGAAGTTGAGTATTAAATTGTCTAAAATGTATGTAAATTGAGGCTGTTTTGACATATAGCGTTTGTGATGCAAATACGGACGAAGCTTAAAAATTAGTAGGATTGGACCTCAGGACTCAACTTGTACTAGTAAACCTGTCACTTGACATTAAAATATTAAGAATTAACAAGGTCTTAACTCTTAATACTCAATTTTGAAGAGACACATCACACGATAATATGGCTAGAAAGGGAGATAATGAATAATAAAAAAACTGGCCAAGTGCGAGTCGGACTCGCATGCAAAGGGTTCCCAACAATTTTTGTTTTTTTAACCTGTTATTTTAACACTATAGACTTCTTATAGGTTTTCCTATAATCTATAAGTAAAGATCTATTATCTCCATTTTTTTCAAAATTTTAGGCTCATTAGTTTCAGAGATAAGGGGGGGAATGGTCATTTTTCGTCTAATTTCTTTAATAACTTCAAAACCATTTATTTTAAAATTATAAAAAATATATATTTAAGACCCTCACAATAAGCCCTTTCATTTGATATGTCACACAATATTATTCACAATTTTTTTTTTGAAATTTTCTAGTTTAACCCCCAAAAGTGACCCCCATACTAAAAAAATTATAATTTACGTAACACGTCCGTGTTTGGGACACAGAAGTACATAAGTGTACCGAATTTCAACAAAATCGGTCCAGTGGATCCGGAGAAAACTGGCTGTGACAGACGGACAGACAGACAGAAGAACCAAGAAATTTCAAACGTTCAAAGTATATTTTCCATAAGACCATCTACCATGAAGAAGGATCATCGAGCACTAACAAACGCTGATGAATACGAAGACTTATTTGAAAACAATAAATTGATACGCGAGTTGTGAGACTGCGACCTGACAATAGAACGATCAAGGCAGAGACGATGGATCTGTCATAATTGAAACCGTTTTAGCGTATCGGTCACACGACTATTGTTAGTCAAATCGAACTTCGCAGAAGACGAGATGCAAAAGCAAATATTGACAAAATACTATCTATTCTTTACTAATATTATCAAGCTGGAGAGTTTGTTTATTTGAACTCGTTAATCTCAGGACTCCCGGTTCGAATCGAAAAATTATTTTAGTGTTGAATAGCCTATTTATCGAGGAAGGCACCTCTTGTAACTTTGCGACTTGTAACTTTAGAGTTTGATTGTTTGTATGGTGTGGGGCCGGTGCTTAGGTCAGCAACATGCAATATGAGAACTAAGATACGACTCGCACGGCCCCGCAGTCCCTGCCAGGTCGCGGTACTGTATAATCGTGTGTGAAAGAAATAGACTATTTTATCAGTGGAAATCGTTTAATTTATTATCCTGAAACGGGCGAGGAAGAGACTCCTACATATGGCATTAAATATTACGGCCAATAGGAGGAATGCATTGACTCTTGAGTAGTTAAACAAGAGAATTACAGCTCAAGCCCTCTTGAAGGTTAAGCAAGATAAGCATGTAACAAGTAGCATTTAAAATCAAAACCAAAAGTCGTTTATTCCAATTAGACTGAGAGCCAGCACTTTTTGAACGTCAAGTTTTACAAAAGAAAGCCCCCCAAAACGCCCGCCCGTCACCACTTCCTAGTGTTTTAGCTGTGGAGAAGAAGTGGTCAACAAACTCCCCAGCAACACATCTGTCTGTTACGTTTTAAGAACTTGAATCTATATAATAGTATGCAAAGTAATTAATACATGACACGAAAATGTAAATAAAAACAATTAAATATTATTTATCACCTGTTAGCTAGCACACTATGATACTGATACAAAGTCAATAAAAAAAAAAGAAATTGATCTACACAGTCAGATTAATAAAAAAAACTGGCCAAGTGCGAGTCGGACTCACGTGCAAAGGGTTCCGAACGAATTTTTTTTTTAACATGTTATTTTAACACTACAGACTTCTAATAGGTTTTCCTGTAATCTTTAGGTAATGATCTACTATCTCCATTTTTTTTTCAAAATTTTAGGCTCAGTAGTTTCGGCGATAAGGGGGGAAATGGTCATTTTTCGTCTAATTTCTTGAATAATTTCTAAACCATTTATTTTAAAATTATGAAAAAAATATAATTAAAACCCTCACAGTAAGCCCTTTCATTTGATATGTCACACGATATTGTTCAAAAAACTTTTTTTTTTAATTTTCTAGTTTGACCCCCAAAAGTGACCCCCATACTAAAAAAATAATAATTTACGTAACGCGTCCGTGTTTGGGTCATAGAAATCCATATGTGTACCAAATTTCAACAGGATCGGTCCAGTAGATCCGGAGAAAACTGGCTGTGACCGACGGACAGACAGACACCCGAGTGATCCTATAAGGGTTCCTTTTTTTTTCGGAACCAATGCCAGAGCTTCAATGGCAGAGGTTCAGAGGAGTCGAAAGTCACTGAAATCACTTCAACGTGAGTCATCAAGTTGTACAAAATTCAATGACTCGAATGGCCACATCTGTCACTTATTATATAAAGCTAAATCGCTTGGGTGACTAACCAAAATTTTACTAAATTCACATAACCACCAATCCTCTAATTCGACATCCGATTTGAATTATGCTAATTTTACTGAAGCTGTTAAGGTTGAATGTTTTAGGGTCTGACGCTACTAATAAAATAGTGCAATCAACAATAGGACATCAGCGACGTGATTTGAAATGGCCATGGTCTTTACTCAGCGTATGAGCCCGGCGAACTATAGGTACTCATACCATCACTACATTAGTCAGGTACAAAAGAGGAACAAACGATGATTCATATAATAATCAAACCGTAAATTATATCAATATTATCGTTCTCTGACATAATATTAACGACTGCATTCGTCAATATTATGAGAGTTTTCGGAGATTACCAGCGATAGTTTACCAAAGATTGTAAGAGTTGTGGCGAATATTGAGGTCTGTCGAGTTTCAATTAGGCGAGCCAGTAACTCAACTTTTAAAATACAATAGGGAATATGCATGCGATTTTTTTATTTGCAAAACGAAATACTTATTAGCTCTAAAAAACAATTATGAAATTATTTTTTAAATACCTTCATCAGCGATGAAATTATAAAGCTTCAAAGTTTACAATTAGAAAGAGAAGTCCGACATGAATTGTGACGTCAAAGTTCTTGGCGCCTATACATAGAAAACAGCGTTTTCGCGAGAGGGACAGATATATTTGTTTAAAATAATTATATCTCGTTTGTTTTTCGACAATTTTTGATTCTATTTTCACTGTTGGTATTATATTTGTGTACAGTTTTGGACAAACTGTATAGATAATAGATATTTTTTTCGTGCATATTCCCTATTATTGATAGTAACAAATTTTAGTTTGTTGAACCATAAAAGATGAAGCTACATATTTTAACAGACCTGAAAAAACTTGAATAGGATATCCTACAAAATATGTATAACCAGCGGCTTCGCCCGCGTGGTCCCTAGGGAGCATACTCCCGGGATAAAAAGTAGCCCATGTCCTTTCTCAGGGTCTTGACTATCTGTGTACCTTTCATTTAAATCGGTTCAGTAGTTTTGGCGTGAAAGCGCGACAGACAGACAGACATAGTTACTTTCGCATTTATAATATTAGTAAGGATTGTTGGATGACTGTGTGGCCTCCCTCAAGGTGCTATACTGGGTCCCACAATGACTGACACTCAGAAAGCCTCCTAGATGACAGCAGATCACGTCTATGTCTGTTTAGCCCTGTTTGGGTGCCGATATTTCTGCACTAACATTATAAAAATACTGAGTTGCATGTTATCAATACAACTTGCGTCATATTAGGTAGGTAGGTCGATATGTGGTATGTAGTTCCATTAATATACACGATAAGAGAATTTAGTAAATTGGTAGTAGGAACATTCTCCGCCTTATCTACCCTGAAAACGAAATTTGGCCCTCATAAAGAATCCGGTCCTTCGATCGTAAGTAGGACCAGTCCTTTGATACAATATGGCCTGGGTTGGGATAAGTCTTGTAACTTTGCTACTTGTTACTTTACTTTAGAGTTTGTTTGTATGGCTGAGCAGGCTAATCTCAGGAACTACTGGTTTGAATTGAAACATTCTTTTAGTGTTGGATAGCCCATTTATCGAGGAAGGCAATCCTTACTAACATTATAAATGCGAAAGTAACTCTGTCTGTCTGTTTGTCGCGCTTTCACGCCAAAACTACTGAACCGATTTAAATGAAAGGTACACAGATAGTCAAGACCCTGAGAAAGGACATAGGCTACTTTTTATCCCGGGAGTATGCTCCCTAGGGACCACGCGGGCGAAGCCGCTGGCAGAATACTACTTCATTTGCAGAGGTGTTTTCACCAATATAGTACAAATCCTTATCTTAATAAATATGTTAGTCATCTTGAGTGTTTAATTTAGAGCAAAATTGCCGTTCACACCATTTAATTTGGATGAATATCTTAGGTGATATCTAAAAATTAAAGTAAGTCGCGCAACCAAATAATTATAACGGAGGTAGAGATGTCCCGAACTGGTAGACACCTGAGAGCAGACGTCGTTGACGGTTGTGTATTGCACTTTTTATTTCAGCCTGAACCACAACATCATTGATTCTGGTAATTAGATGATCACTTTGTTAGTTTGGACTAAATAAACATTTGCACCCGTGCGAAGCCGGGGCGAGTTGCTAGTACATTATAAAACAAACACATTGCTAGAAAACGCGGTCAGTGTCAGTGATAAGTATAGCATTAATGTTGTTCTCAAATAAAAATTTGATACTTAATAGCAGCAAATTATTGACACAGAAACCTTTATGGATTTACTAGCTGACCCGCGCAACTTCGTCTGAGTCACAATTTTCATTACTGCTCTGCTCCTATTGGTCTTAGCGTTATGATTGATAGCCTAAAGCCTTCCTCGATAAATGGGCTATCTAACACTGAAAGAATTTGCTCAAGCAAACAAACTCTTCAACTTTATATATTAGTATAGATATGTGTACCTATGTGTTTACTGACTCCCACAGACAGATGCAAGGCTTTGTCGTCTTGTCGCGTCGCAACTGCCGGTAGGTTGTCCTTTTTATGAACTAAGCAATAAACAGTGGTTTATTTACACGATTTATGGCCTAATAATATAGTAGAAATATAGCCTGTCCTTATTTTTTATGTCAAAGACAATGAAGCTAAGTTACTATTTTTATGATGTTATTTTAACAGTTAAGTATGTATTTTACCAAGTTATTCATTAAAAAACTTTTTGGGCCAATAAAGTAACAAGATTGTAATAGTTTTTAGGGTTCCGTATCCAAAAGGTAACCAACGGAACCCTATTACTAAGCCTCCGCTGTCCGTCCGTCCGTCTGTCAGCGGGCATTATCTCAAGAACCGTAATAGGTAGACAGTTGAAATTTTCACAGATTGTGTATTTTATTGCCGCTATAAAAACTCCGACTCGCACTTGGCCTTTTTTTTTGTAGTTACTATTGTGCAATACCTACTGCAGGGAAAGCTAAATAAAATATTATTTACAAACTAATTACACAAACATTATTATTTAAAAAAAAAATAACTATCTACATATCTATACTAATATATAAAGCTGAAGAGTTTGTTTGTTTGCTTGAACGCGCTAATCTCAGGAACTACTGGTCCGATTTCAAAAATTCTTTCAGTGTTAGATAGCCCTTTTAACGAGGAAGGCTATAGGCTATATATTATCACGCTAAGACCAATAGGAGCGGAACAGTAATGAAAAATGTGACGCAGACGAAGCTGCGCGGGTCAGCTATACTAATATAATACAGAGGTAAAGTTTGTGACTTTGTGAGGTTGTAGGGGGCAATCTATGGATCTACTGAACCGATTTTAAAAATTATTCTATCAATAGAAAGCCACGTTACTTGTGACTGTCATCCTTACTAATATTATAAATGCGAAAGTAACTCTATCTGTCTGTACTGAAACGATTTAAATGAAATTTGGTGCAGAGATAGTCTAGAGCCTGAGAAAGGACATAGGCTACTTTTAATCCCGGGAGTATTCTCCCTAGGGACCACCCGAGCGAAGCCGCAGAAGCTAGTAGGCTATATATTAACCCGAAAAATACCGCCCAACGAAGTGGACACGGGTCAGCTAGCATAAAATAAGTAAAATAGGTACATACTTGCTCAAGTGAATAAATATTGAGTATTGATGTGGGGGTTATTGGTCAACATTCTTTAAATGAGCGCTGGCCTTCCAACCTATTCAACCAACTTCTAACAATTACTTAGTTACTTCATACCCAATACACTATTATTAAACATTGCCCCTAACTCAATAAATACTGTGTTTATACAATTTCGTGATCCGCTAACTCACACCTACATTAGGGAATTATTTTTTTCTTGTATATTTTATTATTGAATGCAACCGATTAGCGGTTGCATTCAATCCACATGCCATAGCATGATGCAATTATAATTGAATGGTAATAACTACGTACCTGCAACTTAATATCCGAATAATTGGCTGATATCAACCATTACGTAGACATAATTTAAATACTTATGGGTTTTTAATTAATTATGAGAGTTATAAACCTTTTCAATAAAACAAGATTACAGTACTGAAGGAAAATCAACCAGTGAAGGTCGACCAGAGATTGTTAACATACTTAATCCGAAGTAACAACGCTGCTTGTTTGTAATAGATAATAGAAGTAGCAATTACTTATCATTCAATTACTGCTAATTAAGTGTTCAATTGATTTGAATAGTCTGATATCAATATTAGGTACTTTACTTCAATGATGATTTGGGGTATAAGTGCATCATTTTCATTACAAAAGTGAAGTGCATTATCTATACGATGAGTTTGAACAGCTCACCGGCACCGTGAATTTCAGATTATTCTGTCTGATACTTATAATGGTAGAATTTATCTACACACATACTCCTTTGCTTTGACAAGGTGAATAGGACTTAACTGACAATGTAAAGTGCATTGGCACTACTTAAACGTGAACTGCAGTTACATTAATAGGTTTGTTGTTTTTAAGGTCACCTATTCCATATTGCCATTTGTAAGAAACATTATTACTAGTTAGGTAAGTACTTATCTAATTTAAATCACATGTTTAAATGAATAATAATGAACTACGTTTTTCCTTTACGTATATCCAGTTATTTTATTATTACAGAAAACCTTCAGACCATTTAATTCATTACATACTTATGGATTTTCTTTCAAAACAACATGTTTTGTTATCGGTTTCACAAACAATCATTTCAATAATATTGATTGATAGGTGCAAGTACAAGACTGTTTGTAGGTAATAAAAAAATGATTATTTCAAGTGTTATTGATACATTTTGATGGTTTTAGATAATGCGTAATACGTGACAGATGGTGTTCTGCAGAGATAAAGATTAACTGAATCCTGTTTGTCTCAATAGTTTTTCTATTGCACTTTTATCTCAAAAAATATTATGAATTAAATCAAATTGTTTGTTTGTAGTGTAAAACATAGCTCAGGAAGTAGTGACCCATTTATAGAAATAGGTAGAAAGCTAGTGTCATGCTTTTTATCCCAAAAAAAAACATGTTTCAAAGTCAAAGTCAAGTCGGTAGGACACAGGAGCAAAACCGCACTAACAATTTAGTTATCAGATAAACAAAATGGTTAATAAGCAAATGGTAGTGGTTTTGTTTGATGACACATAATTTACTAAATATTGAAATTTTACGTTTGCTTGTAAGTAAAAGAACGTAGAAAAATACTCACTTTACGGTTTGACTCTGACTTGATATTGTTTTTGCAGTTTACTATTGTTGTGATAGTTTTAATAAACACTTAGTGCTAATTATACATTGTCTACTGTTAATCGGTCATTAGCTCAACAAACTTCTTAATACAAGTAAATAAGTACAAGTAATTAAGTATTGACTGATGTCTGACCCATTTTACAATGAAATACAAATTAAATTAGTTCTTTACCTTTTGGCAGTTGGAGTAAGTAAATGAATTTTTATTTAATTTTTCGGGTAACAAAATTTTTCCTTACAATTGAGGAAAAATTGGACAAAAAATTAAGTGTGTTAAAAATAATATTTGACACACCACACAGTCAAATGATTTTATTACAGTAAGTTAGGTACTTACTGTACCTAGTTTTAATACAAATTGCATCTTTTTAAAGACTAAATTCAAAATAATTGTTAAAAGACTGTTTTAAATAGATCTGCAATGTTTATAAATAATACTTACATGTACATTAAATTGACTTAAAATATTTTATTGAATGATTCTAGGTAGGTAGTCTGAAATCAGATATTTTGAAGAAAATATTGGATTGTAATCCTTATAATAAATCAGTAATTAGGTAGGCACTTACTTATTTAATCATTATAAATAATACGAACTTAATAATGTGAATTGCTTGTTTTAAATGTAAACAAACTAATAACTATCAGCACTTTTTAGTAAACAAACAAACATCGCGCGTCAAAATACTGGCAGTAACAGGTCACCAAGTTTAGTTTAAAATTCGAATATATACCGACGATATTTCGTAATACTAAACTCACCCGTTCATATTGGTGTGGTCTCCTTGCTCGGAGACTCTGTGCCCGACTAGACAGCCTGGAGTCTCAGACTTCTCTGAAACATGATGGTCCTCAATGTCTTCCAATATCGCGGCTCGATCCGCATTCGTTTTGTTCAACTTATCACTCGATAAACTTTTAGATCTATACCTCCCGTTTATTGGCGCCAAATTCTTATCAGTAAACGCACTAAAACTATTCAATTTTGTATCGTTTGCATATTTATCGCTAATTATATTAGATGACATTTCGTAATCGTAATAAACTATGCGCGCACGTCAACACTGGTTGTCAATCTCAGCTCAGGCACTACACGACTGACGTTCCGCGAAGTATACCTAACGTTTTGCCGGACAAAACAATGCCATACGGCCCACTGCGAGAGTACATTGCATTTTAATGTACTTGGAACTGCAAGTGGGATATTTAAATCGGCTGAATTATAGCGACAGATCCGCAATGTGAAAAAAACGTTTTGTTTCAATGTCGGAATCGGAACGTTAGCTGGGGTGAAGGCGAGGTGCATTGTGCGATCCTCGGCGCAGTCACCATAGCTCATCTTAAACAATATAACAATAAAGACTAGATAGGAAGTTATTTCTTCTAAAAAGAAAAAATAAGGAAGACCGATGAATAATTTACAATTTTAGAAACAAAAAATACGCTATCTCTGGATGTCAAAAAACGGAACGTTTTTAGTGGAGGGAAATAAACAGGATCATAAGTACTTCCGGTTGGCAGTTAGTTTTAAAAATAAAAGAAAATGGTATTTATCACCACTTTCTTTATATGAGGGCCGTTTTCTCTATTAATTATATCGAGTATCAGTTAATGAATCTTTACCGGTGATCAATTAATATTTTTGTGAATCCCTATCATAGACACTTAGACATAAATAACTGTAACAATATCTATTATGCGGCAGTTTTATTAAAAGTACCTAAATATTTATATATTTTTCATTGTCTGTCTTCAAAACTAAGGTAACGTGATACTATAGCAAAATAAAATAAACCAAACTTACATGTTATTGTATTTTATATCAATCACGAAGTAAAGGGCTTGTTCAATTTTATTTTAAAAGGTGCCTGGCAATGATTTTTTTACATTACGTCGCTTGTCTGAATTGTAATGCTGTAACACGTTATTCCGAGGCTGGACACTTGACCTCAAACCTACGTGCACTGCTTTCAAACAGTTGTTTAATTCTGTCTATATTATCACCAATTTGCCTAGTATTTTACAACAAGCAAACAAGAATTTATTTTGAATGTTTTATAACTTATTTACTTAGAAATAAAAACATTAAATTCCTTCCTTTTATACGGCTGGTAGCGCCACATTTTAATTAACGATGCCTTTATATTTTGAAAAAGTATAACGGAATAACGTTAATTAAAATTGTGTTCAACAATATCTTAACAGTCTTTCCGAACCAGTCCAGAACGTTATTTTCTTATCGGTTACGTAGGTACACGTTTTGTATAAGTCACTACCTATGCACATTAAGTAGAACGGCATTTTATTTCTAGCTCATTGTGTCAGTTGTTTTGTAAAAGGTATGGTGTAGGTAATTAATTTACAAAGTAATGTTTGACCTATTCCTATACCTACAAATAAGTAGAGTTCTTTGCCTTTTTGAGCCCAAATTGGTGACTTTGAGCCTAATTTTATCAATAATGGTCGTGACGTGACCAATTTCCTTAAGGCACAGGCAACTTGGGGCACACCGATACTGATAGGTTAGGCTCCCGTCATCCCATTCATATTAGGTTTCTTTGAACTCTGCAGACAGAAATAGGAGCCCGGCAGCGGGGTTCCGTCGTCGTCGTCGTGATTGGTGATTAAGTGACTATTTCATGAAATGGCCATTTCTACGATTCATCTACCTACGTCATAGTCTGAAACTCTGAACGAACATTTTAAATATTTTTTAACTAACCCATTTTTTCTAGCAAGAAGTTATGGACACGTCACAAAATAAACGTAAATCAAGTAATGCGATTGGGAGTTAAAAATACTTTAACAGCAGGTATTAAAGCAAAAGAAAATTTGTCATAAGTACTTATTTGTTTTGCTATAATTATATCGTTCTGAGACAAAAGCTAATAGGTAGATTTTACAAAATTTTCGCAGACAAAATGAAAACACAATTTATTTACTATCTGTCTTGTTCTATATTTCCCTATCGTTAGTAGAACTCATTGAACGCAGCTCACGTAAGTGTTGTAAAAAAACGTTGACATTATTATATTATGTTTGTTATAACTTTTTCTTTTGCTAGGCTGTCTGACCCACACACCCTAAGCAAACTATCTCACATCCCTTTCAGGATTCGTGAGCCCGAACCTTTAGTTTTGGCGGAAAAAATCGACCTTGAACCCGCCTGCCCATTACCCCATTACGGTGGAGAGGACAAACGGAGAAATATTAACCAATCATGTCAGTCAAAACGTCAGTGACTCGCGTGGTGCAATTCCATTGGTTAAAATTTCTCCGTTTCTCCAGTCCGCTGTTTCGTTCCGCAGTAATGGACAGGCACCCTCAATGTGCCAAAAAAGGTTTGAATGTAAATGGACACTTCATCATCGCTTAGGTATAATAACGACTTCCGAATTTTGTAACTGGTGCGTTACAGAATTCGGAAGCAGTGGGATCGTAAAGAGTCGCAGTGCCTTTGTCGTTATGCTGTCACTTCACTTGGTGCATTTGTCCAAATATTCGCGTCACTTGTGCTTATGATTTTCGAAATAAGTTTAAAATTGTATTCCAAAAGTGCCAAATACGCCAAGTGAAGTGCTACCATTACATAGACCCCTGCATGCTGCGCTAGTTAGTGAGTCGCGATCCCGTCCCATGGTCTCAGGACAACAGCTCTCAGCTACTTTGGCCCACGGGCCAAATCATAAGCTCGGTGGATTTTAAGGATTGCTAAGAGTAAAAGAAAAAAAGAGAGAAAAAGAAATAGGAATAAGAGCTGAGATATTGGCCTATCGTGGAAATTGCTCGTGCAGTGGAAATGGAACGGCTTATTTGGAGGTTTATACATAGAAGTTACTGTGCAGCTGCCTGTATCAACTGTCGACAGAGTCGTCAGATCTGCAGCCCTTGGACTGAACAGCAATTTTTGTTCTTACAAAAACAGCGCTCCCGTACTTTGCATGGGGGAATTTCGGCTGTAAATAATGATCATGCCATGCCAGGTTTTTGTGGTCTAGGTAGTTCCCTGTCGCGGTGGGTTTCTTCAACGCAAAGAATATCAAGATTCCTAAGAAGCTATGCCTTGCTGCTTGAGAAACCTTCTATATTAATAAAACACGAAAGAAGAAGAGAGAGACATTAATATGTAGGTTCAATAACGTTTTTTTTTAAGCTAGACGTGAGGTGCCGCTGATATAGACTAACTAGCTTTTGCCCACAACTTCGTACGCGTATATTCCGTTTTTCCCGTTCCCGTAGGTATTTCGGGAAATCCTCTTAGTCTCTCTTAATGCTCCCCCCCCCTACAACCCCCAAGGCAAAAACATCAACAAACAAACATGCCAAATGTCAGCTTTCTACGATCAGTAGTTTCGGCTGTGCGTTGTCTGTCAGTCACTCAATCACTCCATCAGTTAGTGACGGAAGAATTTTATATGTATTGATTGATTGGTGAAATTAAGGACTTGGATTATGAAGAATGATAGAATAGAATACTCTTTATTATGTACACCATATAAGTTACAGAAAAAAAAAAATGGTGAAGAAAACATTACATAGGGTGACACAATGGGCGGCCAGTATTTATAAGTATTGGTGGTTGACAAAATTGAGATTGAATTACATGGCGATTACGACCTACTCTGAATAACAAATGCACGCTCTTATCCAACGACGACATTTTTCAACACATTGCAACTCCTATGGGAAAAGTAAACACGTTCAATAAAAGTTACACTTTTATATAAAAACCTAGTAATAGCATGGTTATAACCGTTTTATTCACGTTATTTTAACGTTTTATTGTAAACTAACACGCAGTAGCTTCGTGTAGGAACCTAGTGTAATTTCTTCATGCTTTTCATTACGGGTGAATAAATTTGTTTACGAAATTACTCACTAACACCTACGTGAGCACATTTTTGATGGGCGCCTACTACCAGTCTTATTTTACATCTGAGGAACCCTAAGATCTTAGAGAACCTTCGGTAACTACAAACATACAAAATTAAGGACTTGGATTACTCCTGTCTTTAAAATCCCTCCAAAGGGTGTCTTGAAAGGATCACTTTGGCTGCCCATTGGTTTGCATAGTTTTTCGCAAGTCATGAAGAGAGATGGGTTCCCGTCGGTTTCAAAGTTGAGTTCCAAATTCAAATTTCATTATGACCCGCCGGGCAATAATAACGAACTTTACGTTGAGTTTGCATGACATATAATGTGCCGTTTTTGTACAGGTGGTGTGAAAAGAATATAATATTCTACCTACTGTACAATCAGTCACATTGTTATCTACAGTCCCATAGTTTCAGTTGATTGGTGAACCACAGCCTGTCCGTAAAAACCATGGTCGAGGCAAGGTGACGGTTTTTGTGGCCAGCATTGTTTTTATCACTTGTGGTCACTATAAAAGTTAATAGAACGAATTAATTAGTACATTGGAACTTGTTGGCTCCGTTGGAAGTATTAGGACTTTGTATTAAAACTGCATTTTCTGTCTGTCAGTCGTCTGAGAGCACACTATCTCTGCCATAATGATGGCTTGCAGTAGAAATTACAAGTAATTGTTGTAGCTACTGTTAGGTAACTGTAAAGATGCTAAAAATATCACTGATTAATGGGCGACACCATTAATCAGTGATATTTTTATAATCTTTTTAACCCTCCCCTCCCCCTGTTGATATGTGGAGAAAGGCTTCACCCGCCAGCATCCAAAATCTCGTGTCACGTATTTTTTTGGTACAACCAGCAAAATTTTTATGAAAATTTGGCGTAAAATTTTTAAGATACTTTATCTTAAAATAATTTCTCTGGAATGGAAACTTTAAATGATTTTAGGAAAATAAAAGACAAAATACATTAAATCAGCAATCGCGCGTTCAGTGAATAAATAAACAAACGTGATATCGGTATAACGGTGAGATTTTAAACGTAACGAAATAATGATTGGTACGGAACCCTAAAAATGTACAGGAGGGACGTAATATGAAGCAAAGAGTACAAAGAAGACGCTAATTCTTCATGTTATCAATATAAAATCACGGCAATATTCCTAGAAGGGTTAGGTAAGCAGAGGTGAATGTTACAGAATATCCATCCATGTTCATATCATTCGCAGTATATTGCTGTAACTGACTTTTATTGCAAATTTCACTTTCTTGTTACTTTTCCAGGTACTTCCCTTCTCTTTAATCAAATCATCTTTACACACTTATAGACCGTGTTGAATCTAAATCTAAACTAATATTATAAGGAGGAAAGATTTGATTTTCTGTTTGTTTGTATGTTATGATTTAACTCAAAAACTACTCGACCGACTTTGAAAATTCTTTCACTATTAGAAAGCTAAATTATAAGGTATACATATAATTTATTTGAAAAAATAGAGGTTCTTACGAAAATTACAATAATGTAACCCAAAGTAGCACAATTTTGTTTGCAAAACTTATTATTTAGCGTGCGCTGAGAAAACTACTCATGATACATAAAAATAATGTACTACATGATTAAAGAACTTATTATTGTCTACAAAAAAGGCAGGGAGGGTATATACTGTTATGGTTAAGTCACAATAACCGCTTTTTGTTCAAATTATTCAATCTAAACCCGGGTGGAATGGAATAATGGTGATTTTGGTATCATGATATTAGGTAATCTTTAACCTTTTAAATGATTTGATAATTAAGGTTGGTTATGTACATGTAAATTGCACTTTTAATTACTCAAATCAGACCTTTGGTTTAAAAGTTACGACGGGTTTAAAATTGCTTTAAGTAAGAAAAATGTTGCGGTTTGAGCGAACTGTCCTACGTTTAGTCTATTGATAAAGTAATTTACACATTACCCTATAAAGAGGGTAGAGGGGAGATGAAGTTCATGGAGTACCAACTAAACCCGCGCGAACGAAGTCGCGGGCGAAGTGCTAGTTAGTATTACAATAAAAGGTTGTTTTTTTATGCTCCAGCTCAGGCTACCACAGGAAAATTGCTGATCCCAAAAATCGTTATCTCTGCCTGTCTGCTAGGTTTCTAAAACTAGATCAAATTTATTAAAAACATTGAAAATGTACCTAACAATTCGTCGAAACTCAACTCCTATCGGGAGGACAATAAGATATTCAGAGTCACGTGTTTCATTTAAATTAAGCCATAAATAGTTTTATTCTGAGCTAAACTGTAATTTATTTGCATCAAACGATGAAATCTTATAACAGTTTATAGACTGCCTTCACAGTATCGGTAATAATTTGTCGATGTGTTTCTCTTCCTTATCTCTCTGTAAGCCGCCATCTCAGTCGCCATCGCCTTTCTAGACATATTAAGAGGAAGTGCTGGCGGAGAGACTTTGTATGTAAAAAGTCATGATTCGTTCGCTCAAATTCGTTGTTTCTGATGGTTTATTAACCTTATAAGCACTAGAACCCTCACAAAATGCTCAAAATCGTTCGATAAATCGCTGTCAACGGAGCCCTAGTGTACAAATTTAGCAAGTATTAATCAAAAAGGAAAACATAGGGACATAGTACCTATATATCCTTCTTATTCAGTTTGTGAAATATCTCTTAAATCGGTTCAATATTGGAGGAGAAAACAGTCGAGAGCCAAACCTCGATTTATGACTTTTTCCATACAAAGGATCTCCGCCTTGAATAAGAAGGGTGTATACTGTGTCTCTAAGTTTTCCTTTCTTGATTAACTGTTACCAAATTTGTACACTAGGGCTCTGTTGACAGCGTTTTATCGGACAATTTTGAGCATTTTGTGAGATTTTTAGTGCTTATACGGGTAATAAATCATCAAAAAGGAAAACATAGGGACACAGCATATATCGTAATGATACATTTTATAAAACACTTGAATCCGAAGTACAAGAGTGTCTAATAAAGCCGTGCAGATATAGTCCAAGAAGTTCTAGTAACTAATATGCCGCTCGTTGACTAGTAATAATAATCGCTTAGATGGCAGCAGCATCCGTTGATAACATCATACTGTGAAAATGTTTATAGTTACCGTGATTTCCGTAATTACCACGTAACACCATAATTTCATCACATAACATAGAAGACATCCTCTTATGTTGTAACAAGGTTCGTTCTACTAAAATCCACATATTTATTTCCAGAGCCTTAAACCCGCGTCCTAGCCACTTAAGAAAAAGCAATTATTGGAAAGAAAAATGTTGGAAACATACGCTAAATATTTCTCAGATGCGATGTAAATCTTACCATCTTCCTCACCTAGCCTAGATGAACTTAGTACCTATCCGGAACCACCAACTTTGGGCTGTTAAGTATTTGTTGCACGACCATTCCACCATCATCATATCAGCCGAAAGACGTCCATTGTTGGATAAAGGCCTCCCTCAAGCGTCGCCACAACGATCGGTCCTGCGCGTCTCGCATCCATCGGCTACCCGCAACCTCCACCAGGTCATCGGTCCACCTTGTGTGAGGCCGCGTCAACCTTGTGTCTTCCGGCACGAAGTCGCCACTCTAGAACTTTTCAGCCCCATCGACCATCTGTTCTCGGAGCAATGTGCCCTGCCTACTGCCATTTTAGTTTAGCGATCCTTCGGGCTATGTCTGTAACCGTGGTTCTCTTGCGGATATCATCATTCCTGATTCGATCATGCACTTCATTCCATGTAGGTATAAAATTTAACACCAGAGGACAAACTCCGCGATTGACCACATTCTCAGTTGATGGTAAGTGATGATGATGTAATCGGCGATAGAGAACGCTTGCCTAGAAGTAACCTATTCACACTTAAAGACCCCCAAGTTGTAGTGCTGGATTAACCCATAAACAAATTAAGCAATCGCTCAGGGCATCACGTCTCAGGGGGCACCATAAAAAGATAAAACTATAGGAATCAGAGGACGTACTTTGTTTGTCAAGTAGGACGAAACGCAACCTGCCTGGGTTGCGGAATTTGTTCGAAAGAGTCACCGCAGCCCTAAGCTGGAACGCAACGGGCACTAGGAGGAACACGAATGGGTTTTAGTCAGTAAGAGTCTGACACTGCCTTCTGCTTCACCCAGAGCGGGAGTCGTTAAAAAAAGGACGAAACGCAAGCCTTCCGAAAAGTCAGCAAGGTGTTACAAGACCCGGAAATCACTCTAGAGACGTGGCCAATCTTTCGAATCGCCCATCGCCAATCTTTTTTTTACAAAAAATACGAACCGACTTTGACTGGAAGCCTGCGCAAAAGAAAAGTTACCTAGCTACCTGTGTATTTTAAAGACCGAAAATCCTGGTAAAAACGTTGAACTCGCATTGTATATATGTTTTGGTAGTTTGGTTTTTCTTTTAAAGACTGACACTAGTTGACTAGTACCAGTATAGGCCAGTACTATGCCGGTGGTTCCGGCCGCCAAATGGCGGTCGTCAAATAAACCATGTCAGAGGCCCTTGAGGCAGTTTAGAAACTCTGACACTACGGTTTATGTGTGGGGTTGTTAGACCTTACTGCCCACACGATAAGAAGAGAAGAAGACTTGACTAGTGGATACCCCGGCTCACAAACGTGGATTGCTTAGGGTATCAAGTAGTCTCAATTCGGCATTGCCAAGTTGTAGCTATCAGAAAACACAGACTTCGGCAGGGAATTCCACTCCTTATCTATGCGTACAATTAATTATTCACAATGACAGTCACGTAAGGCGTTACTGCGAAAACCATTTAACTTTTCTAGAGGTACAGTTTCGCAGGAGCTGTGTATTTCTAGATCTTTCGCTATTCATTTACTGTCACTCAGTCAGCTGTTTTGGAGTCGAGGCCGCGGTCAACGGACCGTAACCTTTCCTTCTCCGCGTACACGTAACGTTCCTTCCATGATGGACAATGGTTTTCCTGCTATGAATTATGTGTTCACCATATCAGCTAAGAGCTCATGTCCTTCCTATGGTTGAACTTGTGGGTGTCATGTGTGGGTCAAGTTATTTCCATAGTTTTGTTGGAGAATTATTGAATCAATAAAAAATGATTTAAGATGGAACTGCGGAAGACTTACTCGTAGATCTTTCATATTTTTTTTAAACTTTGATTCACTAGTACTAGTACAAGTAGGGACTGGGTGCTGCATTCACGATGTTCCCCTGTTGATTTTTCCACTTTTTCCGAAATCCTCATCAAGCGCAAGGGATGTTCGTAACGTGAGTAATATGGTGCTTTTCAGATGGTCATATAATCAAATAGTTTTAGAAAATGGAAATTACATTTCTGACACGAATAAAGAAAAGAAAAGTAGTGATTTATAATTAGCAAATCTATTACCTAATTTAAATCCATGTTATTAGGCAAATATGTTATCGAGATATTTTAAAACTAGAGTGATATTTATTTTTTCATTATATTAAATATTACGCTGATGCATAAACTGTATTACTGCAGTGTCATCAAAAATAATTCAGTTAATTTTGCGTGAAAGAATGACAAACGTTTATTTATTTATTCACACATTCAAATATTTTTATCCAAGTTAGTAATAAAAGCTATTTTCCTAATTATAATTCTAATAAATCCAAATGTTTAATTCTGAAACCAGTCTGAATCCTAGACCAGCACTTCGCTCGCGATTTCGTCCGCGCTGCAATTTTCCTTTTTTTTTAAATTTTTCCTAGTAATAATAATGAAAAATATAGAAACAGGATAAGGTAGGTCGCCCGAGCGAGCGAAGCGAGCTCGCAAATCTCAAAGAGAAGCTTTAAAAGTAGCATTATAGCCTATGTTACTCAGGGATAATATAGATTTCTAATGGTGAAAGAATTTTTTTAATCAGTCGAGTAGTTTTTCAGTTAAATTATTACGTAACAAACATAAAAAATCAAATATTTCCTTTTTAGAATATTAGTTTAGACAAGCTGAGCCGCGCACCATCGTCTGAGTCATTAGTGCTCCGCTCCTATTGGTCGTGGCGTGATATTAATTATATAGCCTTCCTCGATAAATGGGCAATCCAACACTTTAATATCGAACCAGCTAGTCTATTCTGTAAATAACTATTTCGATATCGAGCTTCACCTGAGTGATAAAACTCACAAAGTGAGCTGTATTGCACACTACATAAAGGTCTTCATTTAAAACTCACTTCGGATTCCGCTGTCGAGATACGAAAATGTTGTTACAGAATAGGACTACAGTGGTTCCTGAGAGTAGCGCGTAATTAAAAAAACTCTTCAGCTTTATAATATTATAGTATAGACCAGGGGTGGCCAACTAGATTAGACCCAAGATCGACTTTTTACTGACGAAACCCTGTGCGATCTACTAATTTCATAGGTACTTCTTAAAATAACGAATGTAGGTAAAGTTCAGTATACTATGTAGTATAGTATTTTTCATTTCATGAACATAACCTAATTAGTATTTACATAGTTGCACAGTCTGTTATTCGTAGGGTAGACTGGGTACAATTGTGCCAGGGTACGGTTGTGACAGTCCTTGTATTGGCGAAACTTTAAGGAATACGGGTGCGGGTGCAATGGGAGTAGCATTGCCAGGCGTCCGGATAAAGCCGGACACAGTCAGGCTTTTTGGTTGTGTGTCCGGCCAAATTTGACGGTGTCCGGCCAGTCCGGCTTTTTGAATCTCTTACATTTGTCATGTGTTGATTTTCGCTTTTCGCTCCGCCTACCTCACCTTGTATCGCTAGTTACGTACCATTGCAGTTATAAAAAATAGTATATATGTTTATGTAGTAATGAATATTGAATCATTAATAATAGAGAAGACTGATTCATCTAACTGTATGGTTGTTTCATTAGAATATATAGTAAATTACAAAAAAGACAATTTTTACTTTTAATTGCCAAAAAAATGTCGTTTAAAAATTTAAGGGTGCCCGGCTTTTTTACACAAATGTCCGGCTAAACTGGCTGGTCTGTTCGGCTTTTCGGTTTGAAGACCTGGCAACCCTAAATGGGAGAAAGGAGCGGCCTGTCCGCACGTGTTTTATAGTATTTCGACGGGCGGCGCGCGACGTAGCGGCTTGCAGAGTACATTACTATTTTTCAACGAAAAGTAAGTAGCAAACATCCAAGCATAAAGATTTTCATATTTATAGTATTAGTAGGAAGCAAGATATTATACCAAGGTTACCGACATAGCCCGAAGGATCGCCAAACTAAAGTGGCAGTGGGCAGGGCACATTGCTCGCGGAACAGATGGTCGATGGAGCCGAAAAGTTCTGGAGTGGCGACCGCGTACCGGAAGGCGTAACGTTGGAAGGCCTCCCACAAGGTGGACCGATGACCTGGTGAAGGTTGCGGGTAGCCGATGGCTGCGAGACGCACAGGACCGGTGGTTGTGGCGACGCTTGGGGGAGGCCTATGTCCAGCAGTGGACGTCTTTCGGCTGATATGATGATGATGAAGATATTATAAGGATTAGTAGGATATAATTATGTACATATTTAACTGTAATTAAAGTAAGTTGACATTAAAGCCAGTAAGAAACACTTGCAACAATATCGTCAAATCCTAGGCCAATTCCATCGTCATAGATGTCCCTGTTATCAAATCGGTCTCGATACGTCGTCGTCACGCCTCCGACCTCCATATGAAGCGCATGTCCTCACACATCTAGTCCATACTTAAGTGCATTCATCAAAGAGGTATTGCAGAAGTTCCACCTCCGTGTATACCTACGTTACGTGACTATGGCCACACAGAGCATACGAGGAAGGCAGTCTAACAAAACGATCATTGTTCATCATAAAATGAACGGTACGACACCTCACAAAAGTCTCATCATCATATCAGCTGAAATATGTCCACTGCTGGACATAGGCCTCCCCCAAGATGGGGGGGTGTGCCATAATAGCCACGCTTGGCAGGCGGGTTGGCGATCGCAGTGTATGGTGTTGATTTTTACAGAGAACGCTTCTACCCATTCTCTGGTGAATCCCTTAGTCGCCTCTTACGACACCCACGGGAAGTAATGAGATGGCATAATTCTTATACGGCACCGGCCGACACCATAAGGCAAGTCTTGTACGCACCATACGCAAAAGCCTCATATAGCGCCTAATTCGCTATCTGAGACTTCGCCAGATGAACAATTTGCTCTGCAATCTTTCTCCAGAGTATATCTGCGTGTCATACGCTGTTCTACGCTATTTTACTGTTTTAGAATAGAATAGAATACTTTTTATTATGTACACCATATAAGTTACAGAAAAGATAGATGAGAAACATTACATAAGGTGACACAATGGGCGGCCTTATCGCTAAAAGCGATCTTTTTAGGGTTCCGAAAAAAAACGGAACCCTTATAGGATCACTCCGGTGTTTGTCTGTCCGTCTGTCACAGCCAGTTTTCTCCGGATCCACTGGACCGATTCTGTTGAAATTTGGTACACATATGGACTTCTATGACCCAAACACGGACACGTTACGTAAATCATGAAATTTTTAGTATGGGGGTCACTTTTGGGGGTCAAACTAGAAAATTAAAAAAAAGTTTTTTGAACAATATCATGTGACATATCAAATGAAAGGGCTTGTGTGTGAGGGTTTTAACTATATTTATTTCATAATTTTAAATTAAATTGTTTTGAAGTTATTCAAGAAATTAGACGAAAAAAGACCATTCCCCCCCCCTTATATCCGAAACTACTGAGCCTAAAATACTGAAAAAAAAATGGAGATAATATATCTTTATCTAAAGATTACAGGAAAACCTATTAGAAGTGTGTAGTGTTAAAATAACATGTTAAAAAAGTCCAAATCGCACTTGGCCAGTTTTTTTTTTTCTTTTAAACCTTTACATTAAGAGCCCTTGGTTATTGGTCAACCAAACTTTTGCAACAATACTGAAGGCAGTTTAGCCTACATTTCATTTTAATAGGCCTTTTTGTTATAGTTTAAACGAAAATTTTCCACCCCTTTAAATATTTTCAGCCACAGTGCTAATTGTAATTGCAGCGTCAGTGGCGCTCATCAGGTCTTTAAAATTGTCAGTGTAGGTATGGGCATTTATGGCTCTCCAGCATGTGGGTAATATTCTACACAATATCAACGTAGGTACGTGTTTCTAACGGGTATAAAATGTCCTATTTTGGCAGGTTGTAATTATATAAATTTGAACAAAGTTGATCTTCTCTAATCTTTCCTTCGTTGATGTCTTGACCACCGTGCTTCTAGTTGTATCGCCGCACGCGCACAACTAATTATATTCGTAACAATGAATTGAATAACAGCCTCAAAACATGACTATCACTGTTATTGAGGTGCAGTCACGTGGCAAATATGTAGACAGGTTTTTTTTTTTCAGTTAGTATGGAAAAATACTGGTATTCAAGCCTCATCTGGTTGTACTGCAAGCAGACCCCCAAGATAGGTACTCGTGGTTAGGATATGAATGGAGAAAAGACAACCGACTTCCAAAAACAAAACACTACTAAGTTTAAAATAACTTTAATTTCGGAAGTCGGTGTTTTTTCGTTTTTAGGGTTCCGAAAAAAAAGGAACCCTTATAGGATCACTCGGGTGTCTGTCTGTCCGTCTGTTCACCCAGTTTTCTCCGGATCCTCTGGACCGGTTCTGTAGAAATTTGGTACACATATGGACTTCTATGACCAAAACACGAACGCGTTACGTAAATCATTAAATTTTTAATATGGGGGTCACTTTTGGGGGTCAAACCAGAAAATTAAAAAAAAAGCTTTTTGAACAATATTGTGTGGCATATCAAATGAAAGGGCTTACTGTGAGGGTTTTAATTATGTTTTTTTCATAATTTTAAAATAAATGGTTTTGAAGTTATTCAAGAAATTAGACGAAAAAAGACCATTCCCCCTTTATCTCCGAAACTACTGAGCCTAAAATTTTGAAAAAAATGGAGATAATAGATCTTTACCTAAAGATTACAGGAAAACATATAAGAAGTCTGTAGTGGTAAAATAACATGTTAAAAAATATAAATTCGTTCGGAACCCTTTGCACACGAGTCCGACTCGCACTTGGCCAGTTTTTTGACACCGACTTCCGAAATTAACTACTAATTTGTTTTTGAAATTCGGTTGTATTTTGTTGTAAAAAACTTTTTTATTTTTCACTTTTTAGTGGTACCTGCGTACCCATTCATAGCGTACCGGCGTGATGTTATGTTATGGACTGGTGTAAACAATAAACAGACCTGCGCTTTCAGCAATCCCGATCCATTTGCTATCATTAATTGAAGAGTTTCGTTGCCTACCTCCAAAGTTCTTCATCAGATCTTCACCAAACTGAAGTGGGACCATTCCGGGAAAATACTATTCCAAACAAAAAAAAAAGAATCATCCAAATCGGTTTACAATTGGCGAAAATATCGCTGTACAAGCATTTTTCATGGGATCCCATTATCAGATCCTAACTTATACATTCCATCATCAGCTCAGCAACAGGAGATGATGATGAATACCTGGCACAAATATCGGAATTGCGTTAGAAAGTTCATGAAAAACATTGTATGTGCCTATAAAATTTGAGGGTTTCTCTCGATTTTCATGGGATCTCATCATCAGATTCTGATTTGGTGACGATGGGACCACCTCATAGGCTTTGGAATAAAAAAAGATTTTTTAAAATCGGTTTACTATAGAAATCGGTGAACATACATAAAAAAAACATACATACAGCCGAACATAGAACCTTCTTTTTGAAGAAGTCGGTAAAAAATGGGGTATGTTTTGATAAGTAGTACTTGTAAGATAAAATACCGCCTTAGGGTTACATGTTATTCACAAAAAAAAAATTAAAAATTTAATAAACCCCCGGCAAAAAACCTTTAAATAGTTAAAAATAATTTTAATTGATCCTTTTGGTTTAATATAGGTACGATTCTTTGGACCAAGCGTCTTCGCCTCGGGAGACCGCAAATCTTTTGCATATACTAAGTATAAGTATTATTAACGGTCTCCCGACGCGATAGCGCCTGGCCCAAAGAATCGTACCTATATTAAACCAAAAGGATCAATTAAAATTATTTTTAACTATTTAAAGGTTTTTTGTCGGGGGTTTTTTAAATTTTAAATTTTTTTTTTGTTAATTCGTAAGAGGCGACTAAGGGACTCACCAGAGAATGGGCAGCAGCGTTCTCTGTACACTCTCTTAAACTCAACACCATACACTGCGATCGCCAGCGATTATGGCAAACCCCTATGGGAAACTCCCCTGGGGGAGGCCTATGTCCAGCAGTGGACGTCTTTCGGATAGAAGATAGATCCATTGCAGTAATTTGATTAATTTCGTTAGTGTAATGGATCACAGTTCACTTTATACACCCCGCTACGCCAGAATGTTATCATTCCACGGCATTGTTGACTGATACCCGTGGGCTTGCTATTGTTGCCGTCGGCGCCGGCGCACTGCAGTTTCCTTGAACTGAAACATAAGCACGACACTTGGTCTTGTCTCGAAATTGTGTAATTATAACGCTTACTAATAATACAACGTACAGGCGTGGGTACGTACTTTGGGTGAGTTAAGACAACATTAGTTAATTGTTACTGCTTTTATGAGCATGGACAATTTTTCAGCAGGATCGGAATCAAAAGTGTGAGTTTAGATTAGAGGTTAGTAGTTTTCTGACTACTATATGGCTAGTTTACACAGTGCGAGGTAGCGTGCGAGTCAGCCTGCGTAGTAGCTGCAGTGCAGGTAACTCGCATCGTATGATGAACGTATCTCACGAGTTACTGAAACGTGCAACTTGGATAGTAGCTCGCATCCGAGTTACTTCAACATTTTTTGTTTTCACTCGCCTGCTGGCTTGACAGTAACTCGCACATGGCAGCTGCTCGGATATCACTCGCATGGTTCGGACGCGTTCGGAAGTAGCTCGCCAGTGTCAGCCAGGTAGTTGCGAGCGGAACCTATACATATTTTGTGTGTGCTGCGCCTCGCAAGAGACTGGGCAGCTACTATCATCGTGAAGACAGCTAAGGCCAGCCAAGCTACTGGCATACGAGTAGGCATTCCGTGTATCTGCATGTCTACTGCCTAGTAAGCAGCTCGCACTGTGTAAACTAGCCATTAAATCTACCTACTGCAAGTCATACCTGTTTCATCCTCATCATCATATCAGCCGAAAGACGTCCACTGCTGGACATAGGCCTCCCCCAAGCGTCGCCATAACGACCGGTCCTGCGCGTTTCGCATCCATCGGCTACCCGCGACCTTCACCAGGTCATCGGTCCACCTTGTGGGAGGCCTTCCAACGTTGCGTCTTCCGGTCGCCACTCCAGAACTTTTCGGCCCCATCGACCATCTGTTCTGCGAGCAATGTGCGTTGCACACTGCCACTTTAGTTTGACGATTCTTCGGGCTATGTCGGTAACCTTGGTTCTCTTGCAGATAACATCATTCCTGATTCGATCACGCAAGGAAACTACAAGCATTGCCCTTTGAGAGACTTTAAGCCTTCTGATGAGGCCCATTGTGAGCGACCACGTTACCATACCTGTTTACTTACTGATAATTTTTCCAAATGCTAGAATAGTGAAATATTGCTGAGTGCTGTTTTTTGTTTTAGTTCAATTTCAATTCCTAACCTAAGTGTGCCATTCCTGTTAGTTTATTGACACCTTATTATCTAGCATGTAATAAGAATCTCCGTTTGTAAAAACTGCCATATGAGAGCCAAATTTATTTCATAGGGCCTGGTGACTCGTTCCTCTGATTACCATCTCGATTTATGTATGCTTTTGAATCTTTTGTTGTCTTGTGGACTCCATTGTTAGAATGTAGTGTAAACAACTGACAAACGTATTTTACCCGGAAGAACACCTTTTATTCACATGGCAACCGCAGTTGGCAATTATGCCATCCCGATGACAATTGTTACGACAATTTATTGCACATGCCTGTGATCTATTGTACGCTAATTGTTTATTAATAACGAATACGTATGTATTACTATGATCAAGCTGTAAATAGAACACGGTCACACCATGACTTCCGTCATGTCATCATGTCGGGAGGAAAATGGATCAAAGGTAACATAGCCCACCGCCATATTGAACTATTGAAGGTCTAAGGTAAGTGAGCCTTGGTCTGAGTCATATACGTAATAGTTAGGATGAAGGTTTTCCTAGAAATACTTACCGTGTTCTTACTCAGAAGACATACACCTAACCTACACAAGTTTTCAGAGTTGAAAAATTGTAAAATCTGTCAAACTATGGCAATCTTCTTCTTATCGTGTGGGCAGTAAGGTCTAGCGACCCCACACACCCTAGTGTCAGAGTTTCTAAACCGCCTCAAGGGCCTCTGACATGGTTTATTTGACGACCGCCAATCGGCGGTGGGACCACCGGCTTACACGTGCCTTCCGAAGCATGGATTCATCTTTTCATCAGACAATCAGGTGATTCAAGCTTACAGTGTCCTAGCCAAACTAGAAAACAACTTTACAAAGTATGCGCTTCCCGTGGGAATCGAACACACGACCACCGGGTCAAGGCAATGTACCTAAGCTGACTTTGCTACATAGCGAAGTCAGAGTGTCCTACATCCACCGTACCGTAAGGACCACACTGCAAGAGAAACCACTTCTAATAAATTAAATAACACACAATAATAATTATAATGTATGCCATATTTAATTGTTATACAATATGATCTATTTGGCTGTGCTGAAAAGAAAGTACTTGCGCAACCTGGGTCACTGTGTCTAATTGTAATGCCTGGCCTATTGTGGATCGCGTGTTTATTCTGACCTACTTCGTGTTATACAGACCACGTACAACTTGAACCGTGGCGAAAATCCGAACTAAAATTTATTATAGGAATCTGACGTTTAAATTTGACAGCTGTCATAGTAAGCAGCGCCGTTGCAAAATGTCAAGTTATAAAGGCCATTCCATATTGTTACGTGATGGAATGTCGCCATTTATTTAGTTTCGTTTATTTTGTGGCAGTTTTGTGTGAGATGGATGAAATACGGAGTTGATTGGCGATAGTCATGCGTTAGTTTGACGTGTTGGCGATCGGTAGTTTAGGTTGAAATGGTTGTGTGGTGGTGGTGGCCCAACTAAAACTGCAACCGATTCGAGCTGTTAATGTTGTAATTTTGAAAACGGTGATTAAGGCCCATTGTAGTAAAGCTAAGAATAGATACATACGCTGAAACACGCCTTTAGCCCGTGGCGTTCGGCAGATTCTAAGTACTGAATGCCACTTGCTACCATTTTTTTACCCTCGAGCCAGTATCAGGATACCACCCCGCATGCGAGTGTCACTATAATAAAAATCGCAGTGCCTCGAACGTAATTATTGATCACATTTGCGAGCCCTTACCTACTGCCAACTTATCGCTAGCGACATTTTGATGGATGACGCTTTTTAGGGTTACGAACAAAAAACGGAACCCTTATAGGATCACTCGGGTGTCTGTCTGTCCGTCTGTCACAGTCAGTTTTCTCCGGATCCGCTGGATAGATTCTGTTGAAATTTTGTACACATATGGACTTCTGTGACCCAAACACGGATGCGTTTACTTTTGGGTGTCAAACTAGAAAATTTCTAAAAAAAAATTATGAACCATATCGTGTAAAATATCAAATGAAAGGGTTTACTGTGAAGGATTTAATTATATTTTTTTTTTAATAAATGGTTTTGTAGTAATTCAAGAAATTAGACGAAAAATGACCTTATCTCCAAAATTATTGAGCCTAAAATTTTGAAAAAAATGGAGGTAATAGATCTTTACCTATAGATTACAGGAAAACCTATAAGAAGTCTATAGTGTTAAAATAACATGTTGAAAAAATGAAATTCATTCGGAACCCTTTGCACGCGAGTCCGTCTCGCACTTGGCCAGATTTTTTTAACTGTGTCATAAATAATCTTTCTACTATGGAACCGCGGGCCCCTCCATTTGAAGCCGCTACGCGGAACACCCTTGGTATATAGGTAATTCAAAGGTTAAACTCTGTCTGCTGAAACATTCCACATTTTCGTAAAGATCTAAATAAACTTTATATAGTATCACAAATCTACACAAATATTCCTCTATATTTGTCTCGTTTAGAGATTCGTCGAAGCGTGTCTAATAATAAATAAAACAAAACGTTTCCTCTTCCGACTCCGCCATTTTAGGTTTTTGTCGCGGAAGTACTTCCGCTACTTAGAGGTTGACAGTTGATTGAAAAAATGTAATAATGGTAAAATTAACATGTTGCTATGTAGATACCTAAAAAAAGTATTCAATTGATTTTAGTTTGGAAATCTGAATTGTATAAATAATTTAACACAAATTATAAGAAAGACGTTCGTGTCTGTAATTCGTTTTCGATTAATTGCATTGCATTAAATAACGATATAATTGATTTGCGGAAAGAACAAGTTCTTGTTCTTTAGTAGAGGCGTCCATTTCCACAATTCACTAAGTGAAAGTCGCAACTTGTCCTAGTCTATCTCTATTGTCATATAACATTAATTAATCAAATTCGATTCATTTTCTCGGAACATTAAGTGCCTGAAGAAAACCTTTTAGCAAAAAGTATTAATTTGTACAGTTGCATTACTATTTCTGGCAGGCAAAAAATAATTCCAGCATCCATTTATGCCTTCAGCATTTGCAGTCCGGTCACACTTATTATACTGCTGATTTTATTTTCTTTCTTAAGAAAACTTACAGCTTGGATACAGATAGTTGACAAATACTGAAAGGTGGCTAATTAAAAGTTTTCACTGACTAAGTATATAAGGTAGCAAAAGAAACAGTAGACAGGCAAGTGAAAGTAAGAAATAGTTAGCACTCGGAGATAAATTAAGAACAGTTTTCAGTGAACTGCAAATAAGTTATTATACAGTATTTTTTTTAGTTTCGGAACACTGGTAGAGAACAAGTCAAGATCATCAATACTCTGATACATCGAGTTGTATGTTCTGATAGCTCTTATTATGTATGAGTTTTGTCGGTTTTTGTACTGATTGCATTACATTGCAATCAGTGTAAAAACTCATCAGTGTACAAAACTAGGTCCAAATACAATCTTAATACATCACAATCTTTCCTATAAGATTGCTGTCGAGTGTCGGGTATTAAATATAAGATGTGAAGGATAACTACCATGAACGCCTAGCATAAAAAAATAATGGGAACGCCAAAATCACCATTAAGTATTTGTTTGTTGGATATAGCTAAATCTTTTATAAGTACCCATGATTATCATTATAATCGAACTAAAAACTTTTCAATTCAGCTGCAAACGAGGGCAACAGGAATAACATTGAAGTAATGAAGCGCCTGTTGTTTTGTGAATAGCAAGACACTTATACAACAGCTTGCTAACTAAAATCAGTCAGGCATAAACAATGTAAATCAAATTTCACTGCTGGACGCAAAAAGTTTTAAAATACTGTATATCATCATCCACAGTCCGAATGATCCCACTCCTGGGTCCTAAGGGGATCCTAACTCAGCCTTTTCAACCTATCCGCCAACCTCATGCAGATTCTACCGACACTGGCAATCATGTCATTTGTCCATATAGCCAAACACACTACTCCTTTAATTAAATCAAAATCATTTAATTAACGCACTAGCTGACCTGTGCTACTTCGTCTGCGTCACATTTTCATTTATTCTCCGCTCCTATTGGTCGTAGTGTGATGTTATATAGCCTACTTGCTTTTGCCCGTGACTTCGTTTGCGCACCTCCCGTTTTTTCCCGTTCCCGTAGGAATTTCGGGAAATCCTCTCTTAGTGTTACCCTACAGAGTGTAGGGAAGCTACATGCAAAATTTCAGCTTCCTACGATCAGTAGTTTCGGCTGTGCGTTGTCTGTCAGTCACTCAATCAGTCAGTAATGGAAGAATTTTATAATAATAATAATTAAATGATATATAGCCTTCCTCTATAAATGGGCTATCCAACACTAAAGACTTTTTCAATCCGAACCAGTAGTGCCTGAGATTAGTACGTTCAACCTTGGCGTTAGGCAGGAAGAAATACCGATTCTGACTCACACCATGATCGAACTTGACCCGATTCTCCGACCCTGCCCCTGCTAGTCAATAGGTCATTTGATTCTATACAGACCCTAATATAGACCACGGGCAAATGATCGGGACGCGTATAGAATATAAATGATGTCCTTAAGATGTTGACTGGGGGAATTAAATAGATTGGTTTTACGTATTTACCAGTGGCGTAGCTATACCTTAAGGGGCCCTGCATCAAACTGCTTTTTTGGGGGCCCCTTTTTATCTGAGAGCAAAAATGCTCAAAAGGGCAGTTTGCAGGGTGGTTTCTTTTTTTCAAATTGGCACTACTCGCCACAAAACTTTCGCTCATATCCTCATTACTCATCCATCATAGGCGTCTTATTGATTGAAGCATGATTTGAGGTTGCAGACAGTATTTCATTCTTACTGCCATACATCGGGGCCCCTGTAGTCCGGGGCCCCGTATAATTGATACGGCAAATACGGCGGTAGCTACGCCCCTGGTATTTACTTGGATGAGGAGATTGTTCTCAGGCCGCGGACACGAACTCAGCGGCGCGGCGGGGGGCGCGGGCCGTTACATTATAGGTACATCTTTGCAATTGAACGCGCAGATGTACAATGTAACTGCCCGCGCCGCCGAGTTTATGTCCGCAGCCTGACGGTGGCAAGTTGCAATAATTTGCCAAGAATAAGTATTTTTTTTTCTTTATTTTAAGGGCTTTATCGCTGAGCGTAACGCGTCCGTGTTTGGGTCATAGAAGTCCATATGTGTACCAAATTTCAACAGAATTTGTCCAGTGGATCCGGAGAAAACTGGCTGTGACAGACGGACAGACAGACAGACACCGGAGTGATCCTATAAGGGTTCCGTTTTTTTTTCGGAACCCTAAAAACATACGCATCTAGTCTTGAAACAAAATAATTGTTTTGGAATTGCATACCTACGCTGAGGGTTATCGACCATCAGAGAGAGAGAGAGATATCTGCCATCAGATAAAGTAGATAATATTAATGACCTTGCAATAAGTCTGCCTTCGATCATACGTGCCTTGTGAGATATTTATTACCTACTTACTGCTAAAACACATCTTGAATACTATTTTATTATCCCTATTTTCAGGCCTGAATACAGCTACCTTCATAAGGAAGATGAATAAGTCATTGAATCTCAAATGAATAACATAATTAGGTTCAACCATTGATATATAAAAAACCAAACCCAAGATGTACAGTCTCGAACAAATGCAACACTCGAAACTGTCGTCAAAAACTAACATGTACCAAGTGTCATGTGTGAGTTGTGTGTAGTTATACTATAAACATTTTTTTTTGCAAATTCAACCTTACACGGATCGTTTAAAGTTGTTTTTATAAAGTAGTGCAGTATGGCGAGCGATGCGAGACTGTTTGAAACTAGCGCACAATTTTAAATTGTGCGCTTGTTTTATGCGGACGTTTTTGAGATGCTGAGTGTGTATCTTGGGTTTTTATATATCAATGAGTTCAACGCAATTATACCAAATTCTCCGATATTATTCAGAAATTTAAAAAAATCATATTCAATCAACACACCAATTAATTACAAAACTCATTTATTAAAAAAAAGCAAACCATAAATCTAAAAATATTTCAAAAGACTTGACGATAATCTCATTTTTTCATGTACGAGCGCAGGAGAGTGATGCCGATGCACAGCGCAGCAGCGAACATGGTGAACTTGATACTATTGTACACGTTGATCTGCGACATCCACCGCTCCATTGGCCCCTCGCTCAGGAACGTCGGCCACTCGCACGCGATCACATCGTCGAACGTCTGGGCTTGCGGCCGCAAACACCCCATCAGACTCAAGTACGCAGTATGACCAGCTTCCAACGCAGAAGCCACGTCCCCATCATCAAAAATATCAAAAGCTCCCCATTCTAAGAACCTGGGACTGCCTTTAGTCATCAACCTGCGCAGAGCAACGTAATCCCCGCAGCGCGGCACGTACACGTCAGTTACAGTTGACTCGTGGTAACTGTGGGGAGTAGCCGCTTCCTCACCGAACATGTTCACCAGTTGTTCCACCACAGCTTCCTTACAATCGTCGTCGTCTTCCCGCATCATCAGATAACCAACCAACACTGCGTATTTCGACGAGCTTCCTGTTGACGACAGTTTCGGTTGCTGCATCGCCCAAATGATTGGGCCACGTATACTGAATATATCACCACTATATCCTTGCCTACGCCAAAAATTCTCCTCGTATTGTATGCAAAATTTTTTGGCGAGGCCTTGTTTCAAATATTTGGTTATTTCTCTTGTTTCTTCTGTCATTAGTTTATCCTCTACTTGAATGTTGTGCAGTTCTTCCGGTTTCAGAGCCATTGCCAGCAAATTGCAAATGAAAGTAGTCTCGCCCTTAATAGTCTCTAAGATAACCTGCTGAGAATATTTGCGAATGCCTTTGATGGATTTAACTTTAAACGTGATTTCAGCAACGCTTTTATGAAGTTTGCTTGTGAGGCGTTTCCTACAGTGTCCTAAAAGCTTTTCCCGAAACCTTGTGTTTAATCCACCGAGGTGGTTCTTGGTACTGCTTGTTCTGTAACATTGATGAAGATAGAACAGGAGAGACACACTATGAGCCGGAGCCCCACAGACTAATCTTACGATTAGCCTCATTATTTCCCTCGGAGTTGAAAACATCAAAGTGTCGCAAATATTTTTCTCCATGTTGGCCTGGTCGTAGTACAACAACAGCTTTCTCTCCTCCGCGGAGTCTATGTTGCTGGTTTGGAACAGATCCACCATGCATCTATCTAAGAACGTTTGATACTGATTTAATTCAAATTTCTCGAATAAGTTCAAGTACTCGAAGTCGTGCACGTTGTTAAGAAACTTTACCTTATTTCCGTCGCGATATTGGAAGAGCTTCTGCAATTGCATCGTCATCAGCGACGACGGTGCTGAGGACAGTATCTCTGGATCTATTTCGTCTGGATCTTGGAATAGTATCAATGTTTCTTCTACTCCTTCTGGATAAATGATTGCGTCTGGTAGAGGTACTCTTAAATCTTTGGCGTATTGTTGGAGGTACAATCTGGTGACATTGTCGAGTATCTGTCTGGCTGTGTAGTTATCGCGATCACGTCGTCCAAGTGTGGTGTTTGAATGGGATTCGTCATGAGCGATTTCCATGAAGGCCACAGCGCCTCTGGTGCGAGACCTGTTGGGGTCGGCAGCGCTCAGGTCAAGCAGCACGATGTCCATGGTGTCGCCGAACTTCTTCAGCAGCTGGTGCGCGGCCACCATGCCTGGCAGAGTACATCCTAGGACGATGACGTCAGCCTCTATACTGGTTTTGCCACCTTTCCCAAATTTCCTGACCATTAGGAAATTTTTAGCGTACTTAGTTTTAACATTGTTATAGTTTGTGTTATGGGATGACAGTCAGAATGACGTACCTAAATGACGTTGACATGAATCTATCTATGGATAGAATTAAAAAAAAAACTAAGGTAAAAAAAATCATTTTGGTAAACTATGTATCGATCAAAACTTCGACCATTAGGCACTTGACTCACCGCCGTCGAAGAAGCGATTGGCTATCGACTTTTTTCTCACTGAGGAAACAGGCAAAAGATATACCTAGATCCCGTGTGAAGATACCAAGTTGTATTTGCAGCGGTTTACTTGGGTGCGCAAACGATTGAGCGCTTTCCATATAGCTAGGCCACTGCAGTTCAAGTCCAAGCGGCAAGTGTTCCTGAGGTTTCAAGAAGTCAGGTAGCGGAGGGTGCTGTTCTTCCGTGTATGATGTATCGGTATCGTGATCAGTGTTTTAATCATGATCAGTGTTTTCACGACGGTATCATTAAGGCAATGGTAATGGCACTTCGTAGTACGGCCTCTGATCTTTTTTTCCTTTTTAAGTTACGGTCTGATGCGCCTTTTTTGCTTACAACACCATTTGGTATAGTTGTAAGGTACCTAATGGAGCAGGTCCGGGTCGACGGCGCCTTGTGTTCCACGCGCGGTTCAAAGAGATGTCAGCATAGTAGACGGGGCCCGCTAGGGCCAGTGCCTGTTAGGGTGCAAGAATTGTTTGAAAGAATTACCGCGATTCTGGAATGAATAGGTATTTGAAGGAATACGAGTTGGTATCAGTCAGTAAGAGACTGACACTCCCTTTCACTCCACCCAGAGTGGGAGAAGACATTTGATGATTTCTTATCTTATCTTTCTTTTTTCATTTGATTATGATTAAACTGTGACTGTGACTGTGTGACTTCACTAATATTATAAAGCTAAAGAGTGTTTATTTGGTTGAATTCGCTAATCTCAAGAAATACTGGTTCGAATTGTTTAATTATTTTAGTGTTAGCCCACTTATCGAGGAAAGCTATAGGTTATATGACATCACGCTTCGACCAATAGGAGCTTGTATACATGCCAATGACCTTGTGCATATAAACGGAACTAACTACTCCTCTACGCGCTACTCTGCTACCCGCATTTTTAATTTATTTTAAAAATATATCACATATTTTAAAATAGTAACAAAGCCAAATTATTTTCGTTTGTATTGCAAAGCGGTAGATGTTGTGTTTTAGACTTTTGTTAAAAATTGAAGCAGTAAAATGGTTTCATCTCAACGATTTAGAGGTGATTTGGTGTTTTTTTTTCTTATTTTGTGATACCGATACAGAAATTCTGGCTAAACTAAATCACGTATCATATCATGTAGATTACTACCTATTTTTTTCAGATGTAATTCCTCAGTAAATGCCGACGAAAAGTTACTTCATCTGCACGCTGTTTTTAAGCATTTCTCGAGAGAGCAGCCATAATGAAAAATTTGACGCAGACGAAGTTGCGCGGGTAAAGTCTAGTCTAAAATAAAAAGAGGATATGTAATCAGTGAGTTGACAAAACTATTAAATTACGAAGCCACTTGACAATATGTAACTACTTGAAGGAAAATGTAAGACAAGGGTTTATCAATTAATAAAACAAACAATACTATCATCCAGACTTACAAGGCACCGTTACAAATTATTGTTAAACATACAAGATAGTGCGTGACGCCTGTTTTGATTACTATGTCAATCGCTTACCGATGACGTTGTGCAAGACTGCCTGTGTTTGTACAGAATGATGACCTGCTCTATAAGTTGAAGGGTTTCTGAATTTAACACACTAGGACTGAGATTGTATAGGCATCGAAGCATTTCTATCTATATAACTTGGCTATCTAATAAATAGAGGACTTCCGTTTGAACAAACGCTCCCTCTTGTGAACGCACTCGTCCAGCTATCGACTTCCGTTTAAACAGAGGCTCCGTCTTGCGAACGCGCTCGTCCGGCTGCTGTCTTCCGTTTAAACTGACGGTCCACCTTGTGAACGCGCACGTCCGGTCGCCGACTTACGTTTAAACAGAGGCTCCGTCTTGTGAACGCGCACGTCCGGCCGCCGACTTCCGTTTAAACAAACGCTCCCTCTTGTGAACGTGCCCGTCCGGCTATCGACTTCTGTTTAAACAGAGGCTCCGTCTTGTAAACGCGCACGTCTGGCCGCCGACTTAAACAGGCGCTCTGTCTTGTGAACGCTCACGTCCGGCCGCTGACTTCCGTTTAAACAAACGCTCCCTCTTGTGAACGTGCTCGTCCGGCTATCGACTTCTGTTTAAACAGAGGCTCCGTCTTGTGAACGCGCACGTCCGGCTGCCGACTTCCGTTTAAGCAGGCGCTCCGTCTTGTGAACGCGCACGTATGGCCGCCGACTTCCAATTAAACAGAGGCTCCGTCTTGTGAATGCACACGTTCGGCCGCCAACTTCCGTATAAACAGAGGCTCCGTCTTGTGAACGCGCACGTTCGGCCGCCGACTTCCGTTTAAACTGAGGCTCCGTCTAGTGGACGTGCACGTCCGGCCGCCGACTTCCATTTAAACAGAGGCTCCGTTTTGTGAACACGCACGTCCGGCCACTGACTTTCGTTTAAATAGAGGCTCCGTCTTGTGAACGTGCACGTCCGGCCGCCGACTTCCGTTTAAACAGAGGCTCTGTCTTGTGAACACGCACGTCCGGCCGCAGACTTCCGTTTAAACAGACGGTCCATCTTGTGAACGCGCACGTCCGTCCACCGACTTCCGTTTAAACAAACGCTTCCTCGTATGAACGCGCACGTCCGGCTATCGACTTCTGTTTAAACAGAGGCTTCGTCTTGTGAACGCGCACGTCCGGCTATCGATTTCTGTTTAAACAGAGGCTCCGTCTTGTGAATGCGCACGTCCGGCCACCGACTTCCGTTTAAACAGGCGCTCAGTCTTGTGAACGCGCACGTCCGTCCGCTGACTTCCATTTAAACAGAGGCTCCGTCATAGTGGAAACGGGCACTAAGCAATTTCTATGAACTTCTTTTAGTTCCTCATCAGAATATATCATATTTACGAGTAAGTTATTATAATAGGAAATAACCATACAATTGACGATGTCCTCCAAAGCCGTAATGAACCTATTTCTAGTAATAAGTCAACATAGAGGTCAGCTTTAGATACAAAACCGCAATATTTCTGTCTTTATTTATTTATTCATCGACCATATTTTAATTGCATACTCACACACAAAACCAACAATTTGACCACTATATTAGTACCTAACCAATTCAATTAGTTTTAAATCGTTATGATTTATCATTATAAAGACTTACAAGGATTTCAACAAGGATTAAGAAACTTCTCGAATTATGAAAGGCTCCTCTTAGACTTTATTCATTCGTGTTTATGATCTTGAAATGCATCTTTTAATTCTATTAGATTTCTTTATTTCGCCATCAGGAGATTACAGTAGTAGTTATCTTCATAACTAAGTGCCCGTTCCCACTATCTTCTTCTTCGTGAGAGAAAATAGATCGTCTTCATGAAAAAAATAGAGATAATAGATCTTTACCTATAGATTACAGGAAAACCTATAAGAAGTCAGTTACTATTCGTTCGGAACCCTTTGTACGCGAGTCCAATTCGCACCAGTTTTTGTTTTCAGATTTGGGTGGCCCAAAATATTGCCACTTCTACGACATCACTGGTGGCAGCACATAGGTATCCTCGGGTGCATGTTTTGGGGCACAGAAGGCAAGATAGGAGGTAGAGCATAGTTTGTAAATGGGTTCACATGCACGCCCTGCAGTTGATTGTTCCGTCACGGTAGCCCCAATTTGCGAGGGTGTCAAAATCAAAATCAAATCATAAGTAATTATTCAAATTAGGCTGAGTACCAGCACTTTTTGAACGTCAACGTTTACAAATAGACAGTCCCCAAAAAGGCCCGCCCGTCGCCACTTCCTAGTGCTTTAGCTGTGGAGAAGAAGTGGCCAAGAAACTCCCCAGCAACACATCTGTCTGTTGAGTTAGAAGAACTCGCATTTATACAATATGCAAATACAGTATGCAAAGCTTTATTACAAAGAAAATAATAGACTTTGGGTAACACGTACAACCTATAAACTAAATCATTTACCAATTGTAAGCTAGCACACACTGCGTGATTACACCTTCCTTCTTGTGTCCTAAGGTACCCACTATGACGGACCATGTGTTTTCCCAGCCCGTTTAAATCTAAAGAGACGGATATACCAGTGGCAGTACAATTCATGACGGTTGGTCTAAGTGTGAGCGCGCAGGTCACGCCGCTGTCTTCCATTTAAACCGTCATAGTTGGAACGGGCATTTAAAGTTTCATATTCGAAGTCCTTCAACTCGACACCATCCTGACTCATCAAATTGACAGCCGTAGCTGTTGTTGTTTTCTTATTTTATGGTTCCGTAACTCAAAAGGAAAAAACGGAACCCTTATAGGATCACTTTGTTGTACGTCCGTCTGTCTATCAAGACCCTTTATCTCGGGGACGCGTGGAGGTATCGAGTTGAAATTAAAACTATATATTCAGGTCTACGGTACCTTAAAGCTGTAAAAAAGTCAAACATTTATGCCGCAAAAAACGATTATTTCGACTCTCTCAAGGGAATCAATAGGGTTTTTCCCGTTGACCTAGAACTATGAAATTTGGCAATTAATATCGTCTTATACTATAAGTATGGGAAAATGTCTAAAAACTATAGTTATCAGACTTTTAAATCAAATAAAAAAACTGTACGGATCCCTTGGTGGGCGAGTCCGACTCGCACTTGGCCGGTTTTTTTACTATTGATAGGCATCTGTCTCACCTGATGGTAAGCGATGATGCGGTCGAAAATGGAACACGCTTGCCTAGAAGTAGCCTATTCACTCCTGACTTAAAGACTCTGGCAGGGAATTTCACTCTGCTGTATGCTCTATGAATGTGTTCCCAAATAGTATTGTGCGTGTGACTGGGATGTCCGGTGGGGCATCTTGTGGTCCGATGATGGAACGGGCTTGGCGGAATTAAATTATGCAATTCCGTCGCACACTCCCCAAAATGCAACCGATGGAAGACCGACAGGCCAGCAACTCGGCGTCGATGATCATGATGATGTTGTTTCCGTTGTTCTGCCAATTGAGTATGGGCCTTATTTTCGACGACAAGTCCTCAATAGCCATACAACCCTTAAGACGTGTATGGCGTAAACCATGCCATTTACCGTTGCAAATTTCATACTCTTGCAGTATAAATAGTTGACATTCACGCTTCTGTGCTGCCACCGACAGCTCCTACACGCTCCTATTTGGGTCAACGTGACGATGGGCCGGGCGTGAACAGCACCACCTAGTGACGCAAATTCAAAACTTATACGTTATAACAAGATAACATTGACACTTCTGTGCGGTTCCTTCACCGCGGCCCTGGAACGCAAGGGAATTAGGAGGAACACGTATGGGTTTTAGTCAGTAAGAGTCTGACACTCCGTTATGCTTCACCCAGAGTGGGAGCAGACACTTGATGATTTCCCATCCTTCAAAAAAAATTGTTCCTGCACTCTTCCTACAGCCGTCTGTTTCTTTGACGTGCTCATTCTCACCTTGTTAGTTTCGTTTCGACTAAAATTATCAGAAAATCAGTCATCGTCATCATCTGCTTAGCCTTTAACACGGTAGGTACTTCTTGGCAAGACTGGAGTTAGATTTACTGGCTTCTGACAATCCGTAACAACTGTCAAAGATCTACAAATGACAGCCGGGATCAACGGCAACAATATTTTTATGAGCTCCGACAGCGGACGGCCCATGCACGTCACGGCCACGTCCCGGCTATGTGTGAATCAAGCTTTAACGGAAAATTATGGCGGACGGGATGGACTGGTTAAAATCAGTAAGGTGCTAGATTTATTTACAGGTATTAAGTACATAATGTAGGTACACGTACGTCATTCCTACCTAGGAACCTTCCTACAGACAGATATCATTCATTCAGCACCAGACAGCTATCTAATTCGGCCTTTATGTCGTTAAAGTGAAGGGGAATAACTTTCAGATAACGACTGACGACTGTTATCACCATTCAATATTTACTTCAAACTGTTACAATTAATTTGGCAGATATCAGTTATCTTAATTTCATGAACTCGTTATGTCAAATGGAATAGTAAAGTGTAATGCTATTTAAGGACAGTAACTGGGACATGTTTATAATTAGCCAATTATATTAGACACGTCTTTGACTGTTCTAATGATAGATTACTTAGAAGAGCTGATGACGGAGCTGATGGCGGAGGTCGGCGCGACCAGTGCACGGGTACATATTGAGTCGCTGAGTCTTTCAGAAGTTCAGCAGGCGCTTGGGAATCTCAAGCCAAAACGTTCGTCTGGCCCAGACGGTATACCAGCGTTTCTGTTCCGAGACTGTGGGAGAGTACTGGCGGAACCATTACTTCACATTTTTAATGCATGTTTAGAACAAGCCACGTTCCCTCATAAGTGGAAGATCACGCGCGTTATTCCGGTCCCTAAGGGAAAACCAAGTCCGGATGTCTGTAACTATAGACCGGTGGCTATACTCTCGACGCCTGCTAAAGTACTGGAGTCGGCTATTCAGCGCTCTGTTCAGAGACAAGTGCACGAGCGCCTGTCAGATGCGCAACATGGGTCACAAACCTACTCAACTTTATGGTACAGGTAGTACCGGCAGTAGACTCGGGGGTACAGGTAGACGCTGCGTACTTCGATTTTAAAAAGGCGTTCGATACGGTGGATAATGACGTCTTATTAAGGAAGCTCGCTAAAATTGGATGCACATTGCCTCTGCTACAGTTCTTCGCTAGCTATATGAAGGATCGCCAACAATATGTAGACTACAATGGCTGTGAATCTCAACCGTATTACACGAGATCGGGCGTGAGCCAGGGCAGCAATGTTGGGCCTCTCGAGTTTATAATAATGATAAATGACTTACCGCAAGTCGTCAGACATGGGACTTGTTTATTGTTTGCGGATGACCTGAAATTGCTGCTCGAGGTAGTCTTCTCTCAGGAACTAACCTTCCGTGAGCATATCAATAAAATATGTAAGAAGGCATACAGAAACCTAGGATTCGTACTCAGGCAGTCTCAGGGGTTCACCAACATCACGACACTCAAGGTATTATATGATGCATTAGTTAGAAGTCATCTCGAACATAGTGCATTCATATGGGCTCCTCATGAGGCAAAATATAGTGGTATGTTGGAACGTATACAAAATAAGTTCACTAGACACTTGTATTACAAGCTGTGTGGGGTATATCCATTTTACCCATTGATGTACCCTACACTATTTGTTCTAGGTATGGTAGGGTATAACACTTTAAGAGTACGACGGGAATTTTCGCTCGTAGCTTATGTAGTGAAGCTACTTCGTGGCGTGGCGCATAACCCAGGAGTGCTGCGGCACCTAGAGCTTTGCGTGCCAGACCGGTACGTGTGGAGGCGGCGACGCCCGCCCCTGCTTGCTGCGCCTGCTACCAGAACCAATCTGCTGGCGAGAACTCCTCTCACCAGAGCCATAAGGGTGGTGAATGAGGTTCACGAGAAGGTTGATGTACTGTGGTGCAACTTTAGTGAATTCGCAAAAGTTGCATTATATATATTAAGTTATAGTGATTAATATTAAGAATAAAGTTTATTATTTTATAAGATGTAGACGTAAGGTTTAGTTTGCAAGGCCACTCTATCGCATTGGATCGCTGATCTGTAATGATAGTTTAGGCAAGATTTGAATAAATAAATAAATAAATAAATAACTGTCTGCCTATAACGGTTCTTGAGATACAGCCCGCTGACGGACGGACGGACAGCGGAGGCTTAGTAATAGCGTTCCGTTGGTTACCCTTTGGGTATGAAACGCTAAAAAGTTAATGTTATTAATTTAAAACCAATTTAAAGTCAAAAGTCAAAACGTTTATTGCGAACCAATTGTATAAAGATGTTATGTGTTGTTAGTAGGTACTTAAATTATGACTTTTACTGAACAAACATCATTATTTCATCATTTTAGTACGTGTAAAATTAGAAATGCCGGCCGTCATTGCATCCCTTCTAGACTCTTATCTTTCACACTATCATTAGGACAAGTCTGTTATTCTTTTAAAGACTTTCTTAATTAAATTAAAATATAAACATTACAGATACTTTATTATGACGTAATAAACGAGAGATAGAACTTATCTCGCAGTAATTGCGCAGGAGCATCTGCATAGCTATAAAGTTGTTAAAGGTTACACATATTTCTATTAATTATACTCTTTATGACCATGGAAATTGCCAATTGCTATAATTATTTAAAAAAAGTTACGAGTTAGTCGCTGAATGTTTCAAACTTTTATAGATCAAAGAATCATTGAACATTTCCTAACATTAGGGGCTGCAAAACTCTTTTTAAAAGAAGAGTGAAAGAACACTACCTTTCTGTACGGTCATACTTGCATATAAGTATGTATTATTATTTATCTTATTATATTATTTAGTATGTTTTAGTATCATATTATTTGAGTAATATTTATGTATTGCATGTTTATTGTTTTATTTTTAAGTACCTATATCTTTTACACACGGTGTCTACATCTCTTTTTTGTCGACTCTCCTTTCACAGGTATGCTGGAAGAGATTTCTTTAGAAATTAGCATCACCTTTGTACCTATTTTTCTGTTTCCTTCTTTTTATGATCTATCTGTTTAATGTGTGTAAATAAACTGTTTAATAAATAAATGACCTCATTCTGAGACCATGATCTATCTATAATAGCCTATTTTGTCCCACGGTTGGGCAAAGGCCCCTCTCCCTTTTACACCCAACTCTGTCATTTGCTATGTTGGGCCAGTGCTTTCGGTAGTGTCGGTAGGACACGGCGCGGCATACACTGGCAGAGTTTGCCGCTTGGGAGGAGCCACGCCGTGCCCTCATCTCTGGTAGGCAGTGACCTCTCGCTGCCGGCTGTAGTTCGTGCTATGGTCGACGGCGAGGAGTCTTGGGACGCGGTGGTCTGCTTCAGCGAACAGTTATTGTGCAGAAGGAGGCTGCGGAAAGGGAGAAGGAGATCTCGACGTCTCACCCGGCCCACAGTAAGCGCATCGGGCGTCGGAGGAGGGCATACGCTGCCCTCTTCCGGCCCCCCTAACTGGGTCCAGGGGCGACGGACTTGGGGATGTCCGTCACCCCCATTTATTCGGACCCGAGGTGGCGGCGCGTGGTGTTCCCGTGCGCCCCTCTTTGACGTCGCGGGGGGAGTCAAACACCTCACTCCCTTCGCTGACCCGAGGTGGCCCGCAGAGGCCGGCCGGCACTAGCCGGGGATTACGGAAGTCCCCCGGCGTAGGGGTACGCGATCCTCGGCGCAGGTGAGAGATGGAACACCGGGGTGGTTTTAGTCAGTAAGAGTCTGACAGACCTCTCCGCTCGCCCTCGGGCGAAGGACATCCATGAGGATTTCCCCCGTTCAAAAAAAAGAAAAGAACTTTCGGTAGGAGTCGAGCTCGTCCGATCATCTTCACCTTGATCTGCCACGAAACTATGAGCATCAACTTTTCTAAATCGATGAACGCCGGCTGCACACGCGAAAAAGTGTCACGTTCCGAGAGCGAGAGCGCGGAACAAGCGATAGAGAGGCACGAACGGCCTAAGCGTTCGGCTTGTTTATTAAGAATTCAATTGTTTTTTTATGACGTTATCACGTAAAATTATCGTCCATAAACCGACTTTACAGCAACCTATTTTTTTTTCTCCATAGAAGTCTTCCGCTGGAAATGAGCCTCGTTCTACTCCCTTCTAGCATCCTGAAGACTACTAAAGACGTCACTGGCTCATCGGACTACCTTGTGGGTGACAACTCTGCGTATAATAAGCTACCCGCATCAATAAAAAAAGAAGAGAAAATTCACATGTTTTTAAGAAAACTTAGACAATTTTTGGTAAATAAATGCTACTGCTCGGTAAACGAATACCTAAGTGGATAGACTTATAAAATCATAACTTGAGTACATACCTGCCCAAATATAATTAAGTTTGCTAATAATTTTATATAATTAAAGAAATGCTTCCTCTCTCCTACTTATCTTGCTGTGCCCGACAGGGTCCACATGAACTAAACTTGTTTTTACCACCTAAGAATACATGTGGAATGCAATAAAGATATAGAGTATTGAGCATCCTGAAGACTCCTAAAGTCGTCACTGGCGCATCGGACTACCGTGTATTATGGGTGAAACGACAACTCTGCGTCTTCCAGTACACAGTTTCCACTCCAGAACCTTTGGAAAAATGACACCATTTGCTAAAAAAATTACAAACATATGTTAACTGGTGTTAAACACTAATCAAATCATTCGATGGAGAGTTTGAGAGTCTGAATAATTTTTGTGTTTAAATTTCAGCGCATTTATTTCAGTTAAATATATTCTGGCATTTTTGAATGGTCAAGGGGTCACTCATACTAAATGTGAAGTAACACTGAAAGGTATGCGTCTAGGTCTTTATGGCGTAGGAGACACTTTTTAGGGTTCCGAACAAAAAATGGAACCCTTATAGGATCACTTTGGTGTGTGTCTGTCTGTCTGTCCGTCTGACACAGTCAGTTATCGATGGATCCACTGGAGCGATTCTGTTGAAATTTGATACCCAAACACGAACGCGTTACGTAAATCATTAAATTTTTGGTATGGGGGTCACTTTTGGGGGTCAAACTAAAAAATGTCAAAAAATGTTTTTTGAACAATATCGTATTATATATCAAATGAAAGGGCTTACTGTTAGGGTTTTAATTATATATATTTTTTAAATAAATGGTTTTGAAGTTATTTAAGAAATTAGACGAAAAATGACCATTGCCCCCTTATCTCCGAAACTACAGAGCCTAAAATTAAAAAAAAATGGAGATAATAGATCTTTACCTATTACCTATTATTACAGGAAAACCTATAAGAAATCAATAGTGTTAAAATAATGTTAAAAAAATTAAATTCGTTCGGAACCCTACGCACGCGAGTACGACTCGAACTTGGTCAGTTTTTTAGATTGCTCTGAGATTGTTTTATAGTCCTACTTGGCTAACGATCGTACGAATTAACTATTTCGTCGCACGACGAGTTTAAACACACAAATTTCTTTAGAGTGTACTAATTGAGCTTGCAAATCATCGCGCGAGCACAGGAATAATTTTCATCGCGCGACGAAATCGCCTCGTTAACTCGTACGATTGTAGCCAATTAGGACGATGCCTTAGCCTTTGGTCACCAATTAGATAAGACTTATTGAAACTTGAAAAGCAATAACCTGAGCAATATCCTTAATCTCTAACCCGCAAACTAATTAAGCTATTTATTACCTAGCTACAAGCTACTTAGGCGCCCATGAACATAAAACCTTGAGAGCTCTAAACGGTTATTTTTAACTAAGAACATTACTCGAGTTGTTTGTATAATTAGCAAGTTCATTAAGATAAATCAAGTGAGTATGAGGCTGGCTTTGATTGTAATTAAGGTGAGTAGAAATAGGTGTGTAGAGGTAAGTTAGTGCGATGGGTAACTTGGGAACTTGATGGGAAAGCAATTGCATGCCTAAGCGAATCCCAAATCGATTATTCAAATTGTATATGAAGAACGTCCTTGTAGTTTCGTTTTAGGGTAACCAACGGAACCCTATTACTAAGCCTCCACTGTCCGTCCGTCCGACTGTCTGTCAGCGGGCTGTATCTCAAGAACCGTAATTGGTAGAGAGTTAAAATTTTCACAGATTGTGTATTTCTATTGCCGCTATAGCAACAAATAATAAAAATTAAGGTTTATGGTACGGAACCTTTCGTGTGCGAGTCCGACTCGCATTTGGCCGGTTTTTTTACTATTGATAGGCACACGTTTGACCATATCTCACCTGATAGTTCTGAGCATCACGCATGACAAGTCTTTTGAAGTTACAAACTTGATTTCACATTATTGGTACTAGTTTTTTGTAAAAATCAGTAGGTACAGGGCAATTTATTACGACCTAAGATGTTTGAAATCATCATCTGCCCAGCGTTTTCTTAACAATATTGGGGTCGGCTTCCAGACAAACCAGATTCAGCTGAATACCAGTATTTTACGTGAAGCAGCTGCCTACCAGACCTCCACAACTCATTAATGGGTAACACTGTTTTGCTTAGGAAGACTAGAGTCAGATTTTCTGGCTTCTGACAATCCGTAACGACTGCCAAAGGTCTACAAATGACAGCCGAGACCGACGGCTTAACGTGCTTTCCGAGACACGGAGGAGCCTCGGTATGTTAAGATGGTCACCCATTCACAGACTGACCTCGGCAAGCGTTGCTTTACCTTGAACCACCCGGGCGGCTGTTATTCTTTAGCCACAAGAGATACGAGCATGAGTATTTGATTATCTCTACCTACTACCATAATTATTTACATTATACTCACACGTAGAAGTTCACTGAAAACTAAAACAATAACAAATTTTTTAAATACTCACAGCGTCACAGCTACATTTGGTACAGTTATCTTTTGCAATCTGTCGACAATTATATAAAAGACGTATGATGTTCTTATGTATGTTTAACTTTGCACATTTTTAATTAGCCGGTCAATGACCCGACTGCAAACATAACTGTGGAGCCGTGTGACTTAGTTCTGAGAAATTTGCTCCATTTAGTCTCGTCTCGCACTCTTATGCTCAGTGTCCATAGGAGGTGTAACTAATTACAGTTTAAGATTCCCGCAGACAGGTGACGCAATGATGTTTCAGCGATCATCACTCATCACGTTTTTTTTACTCCCTTTTCCTTCATTTCATTCCTCGCAGTCTTCACACCTATCCATCTTTTTTTGGCCTTCGTCTCCGCCTATTTACGAGTACATTACTCTTTTTGTAACAACGATTTGACGAAATTGTTCTCTCTCTACTCATGAAAAATGTATATAGCAATCACACCTGTCTGCTGTTGGTTTAAAACAAACACGTGCCGACTAGAAAGGAGAATTCTATATCCCTCAGGAAAGGTATCCTCTGGATATGCGTCTCCCATAAATCCGGCGTGATCCGTCTTTAACCTGAGACTCTCTGCTCTTCATCACCTAGAAGCTAGACCAGGGCCCCAAGTCTGCTATTACAATAGTGTCAGAATGGTCTCATAATGATTTCAAAATGGTCGATTTTGACAAGTTTGGTAATCTACTAATATAAAAGCGTCATTATTACTTTCCAATGGTCAACCACTGACACTCCATTGAAAGAAATGGCATAGAATGGTAATCTCGTACATAATGACAAATTAATAAATAATATTTAAAAACATATATAAAAGAAATCTGGCATAACTTGTCAAAATCGACCATTATGAGACCATTCTGACACTATTGTAATAGCAGACTTGGGGCCCAGGAGACAAGATACTAATAATGATTACCTTTATTTCTCTTATGTCATCATCTCCCGAGATGAACGCATATTAATTAATCGTCTAGTGTTATGTTAACATATAGCTTGTTTTTATTTAAAAAAAAAACCTTGCCCCACACTAGGAATGTCTCCTGTATCGTGGGTGCGTTTACAAACATACAAACTCACATACACACCGTCAAATGACCGAAAGAAGGTCGTAACAAAACCACTCAATGTTAGATACATCATTACGATTAATGACTGAAGATCATTTTGTATCTCAACCTAACCCATGTTATACTTTTTATCTATGTCTAGACCAGGAAACAAGATACTACTTAGTAATGATAAATTTTATCTCTTTTATGTCACCATCTACTCTCAAGATAAACACATCATAGTTACTCGTCCAGCGTTATAATTACGTCCTCCGGGCATTCGCTCCTTGGAAACATCTTAGCTGCATCTAGTAGGTACATATTATACATTGCAATAATTCCGTTCATTTTATTTAGTTAATATAAATGACCGAATGAAGGTCGTAACAAAACCACTCAATGTTAGATTCATCATTATGATTAATGACTGAGGATCATTTTGTATCACAATCTACGCCCATGTTATACTTACTATCTATGTCTTTATCTATAACAGATATCACAGTTCTGCATATGATTTTAAATTGAGTATAGTATCCGTAGTAGTATCATAGTAATCTTCAAGCGGGTTACTTGTCCCATTACCGTTGGCATAGCAACAGTACATCTGTAGTTATTAATCTTACTCAATCTGTGCAAGAGTTCCTGTCATAGCATTCAACTCCACAGAACACCATGGGGGACGCCTCGGCCACTTCTAGAGAAAAGTACCCATACGCACAAGTCCGCACAACCCATAGGTACTTTCATTGTGCGTACAGCTAAGGAGTGGAATTTCCTGCCGGCGCGGCGCGGCGTCTGTATTTCCTGATGTATGGTAGCTACAACCTAGCGGTCTTTAAGTCAAGAGTGAATAGGTTACTTCTAGGCAAGCGCGCTCCTTCTTCGACGACATCATGGCTTACCATTAGGTGAGATTGGGCGGTAAAAAAAAACAACCAAACGTCTCAGTGAGTGTCGCCGTTTACTCATAGAAATGTCGTCCCATGACAGTTCTGACTATGGCTATGGCAACTCAAACTTGTGCTATTCGCAAAGAATGACCTCTCTAGGCGTGTTCCGCGGTCTATGATCCCTTCCCTCCGCACTCAACGTGCAACAGTCACTGACCCTTTTATTAAAATTGAGATCTAGTTAAGCCGTTAGCAACCGATGTCAAATGTCACAATAACAAGAAAATTCTTCCAGATCGTTGCCAATTAGTTAGCACACGAATTAGTTAACTGGTGGCGATAAGGCGTCATAGTGTGCTCGTGGTGTCAGATAGCGTCGCCTTGCTCCCGTCGCGCGCGCGGTGGCGCGGAATAGGAGCCGGCGCTACAGACGTGCGCTTGCGCACGTACGCCACCCTCGGAGTGTGTGTGCGTTGATGTACGGCACGGGATTTTGGGCAACGTTTCAGATATGTTACGTACGACTTAGCTTCGATTGGTGTGCAGAAATGGGCTTGATGAGTTTTGTATATTGCTAATGTGTAGTATGATGATCAAGCAGGGGTTTAAATCCCTGCTTGATCATCAAGAAGAAGTGTTCGAAAAATTAAACCCACAATTGTGTTGAGTTTTTGGCAAAGCGTTCGTTCTACTAGATTTTGAGTTGCTTTTAGGATCCTTAGAATGCCTTTTTAAGAACGTAGTCTTATTAGTAAAACTTTGGGTCATTGTATAGGCCTACATATGACTGTGGCGTAGGTAGGTTGTAATATTAAAAAAAAAAAATAGATCGTATGTAATTTGTATTTTTTTCAGTAGATATAAGTACTAACACTAGTTTCTAAGTTTTTGCATACTAAACAAATAACTCAGTCTGAAATATAAGATTTTTGTTTATTTTTATTTATTTTTTATTTAATTTAAAACCTACTTCAGCTTCATAAATCATGTTTTTTTTAATACTTTTATACTAGAACTATGCGTTCAAGTATAAAAAGTTTTTATTTTTTTATTTGTGATGGGTTTGCTCTTGACTCTACAGTCTGCTCTCTTTATACAGGAAAAAAAAAGCATAATTTCAGAAATATACAGTATACACGGATATTTTTTACAGAGTAGGTACCAATAACATAGAAGTCAAAAAGAAATAAATATTTTACACACCTGCAACACAATGCAAGTCAAAAAGTAATAAATATTTCACACACCAGCAGCTAAAGTAAAATATCAAATTTCAAACACCATAATTCACTTTCACAAATCAACCTTGCGATGTCTCGTGCCGTGCCAGACAGTGGAAATGCACGTTTATCTCGAACACATCGCGAAACGAGCGCGTTCCCATTCTAGCCGGACGACTCGATTAGCGATGATTCGCAATAAAACTTGCGATTATATCCAACACTCACATAAAACATGTATTGCCACACGCTAAAAATACAATTCACTTGAGAACTTCGCGTGTCTAAGAAAAGACTTCAACGCGTTTGGTGTTGAAATTCATAAATATTGTATAATTAATTTAGTGTATTTATACGCTGTTCTTGTGCCATTACTGTCCTTTTCTGGCTTTGTGGGAGAGAAAGGGAAAGATGTAGGTTATTTTAAAATTAGCTAGTCCATGAATTTGATAGTCAAATAAGGCGTTAGCAGTATAATATTATTGTTGTTTCTTTTTCAGTCAATCGATACTTTACGAGAATGAGTTTAGAAAATATGTTAACACTCTTTATGTATAGTTCATAGACAGTTACTTAGTAATACATGACTTGGTCGTTAGAGTACCTAGAATGTGAAAGTTCTCAATTACTGGTGGGTATAATGGGGTCGTGTTACTGAAAATATTGTAACATTCGTGAAAGGCAGATGAAGATTTAATGATACGATCAGAGCCTTAATTGATACTACAAGGATTTTATTTTGCGATTATAGGACTGAATTGAGTTGTAGAGCTGCTTAGTGTGCTCGTTAAAATTAATCATGTAGACCAGCGTTTCTTAACCTCGGATCGCGACCCAAAATCGGGGCGCTGGCGGAATTGGGATGGGTCGCGAATTATAAGAAGAATTGCTTGAATTGCAGGGCGATGGAGCTCTAAAAGACAGATTTGTCAGTATGTCAACGTTTTGACCTTGACTTTTGACTTTGAAATTTTGGCCAGAATTATCTGGGAAGGCTACTCTTAGCAGTAAAGCTGAAAAGGTCGTGCTTTTCCCAACTACTTACATATTTGTGTAAATCTGGATTTTCGTGCATTGCTGTCTTAAAAAGTTGTTTTAATCATATCTTACAATGAGATCAATTTTAGCAAACTACGGGATTATAGTCAATCCTATTATTTTATTATCACTGCAAGATAAATAAAACATTAGAGTCGCGTGCTCTTGATATATTTATACTTTCGCCAGTAAAAGTAAAGAACCGCTGATTGTAGTGTCTACAAAGTCTTTCAGCTTCAGAACAGTTTTAGTTAAAATTGTCTGGGGCTGTCGGATAACAACGTTCCGTCAAGTCAGTGGAATTCTCACCATTGGCGGTTCTAATGGTCATTGATCCCACACACGACAGACCAGGCGCTGTTGCATCAGCTTGATTCAAATCAAATACATGATGTTTGCAAAATATGGTACCGGTTGTTGTGACAACACTTGGGGGAGGCCTATGTTCAGCAGTGGACATCTTTCGGCTGATATGATGATGAAAATATGGGTACATAGATGAAATACGACAGTTTATTTGCTGTTATTTCTGTAGCTATGTTTGTGATTTCTTTAATATTGTAACTGTCTGTCATATGCTCCTATTTAACAGCCAAGTATTATATTTATTTCTAAACCTGCACAAGTGCCACATCATAATTTGGGGCCACTTAGAAACAAATAAAATCTATATTTAATTGCTAACCCGCTATCTTTTTTTTTAAAATTAAATAATAAACAAAAACAAAATACAAAAAAAACGGTCAAGTGCGAGTCGGACTCTCACACGTTTACACAAAAAGCACGTTTCTTGTATGGGAACCCCCTATCATTTAATTTTTATTATTTGTTGTCATAGCAGCAATAGAAATATATACGCCGCGAAAACTTCAAGATCTACCTATAACGGTTCTTGAGATTCAACCCGCTGACAGACAGACAGATGGACGGATGGATAGCGGAGACTTAGTAATGGAGTTCCCCTTCGATTGATTATCCTTCGGGTACGGAACCCTAAATTATTAAATTTTTAGGATGGGGGTCGCCTTTGGGGGTCAAACTAGAAAATTAAAAAAAAAAAATTTTAAAAAATATATTGTGACATTCAAATGAAGATGTGAGGGTTTTAATTTTTTTTTCATAATTTTAAAATAAACGGTTTTGAAGTTATTCAAGATCTTACACGAAAAATGACCATTCCCGCCTTATCTCCAAAACTACTCAGCCTAAAATTAAATAAAAAAATGAAGATAATAGATCTTTAACTATAAATTACAAGAAAACCTATAAGAAGTATATAGTGTTAAAATATCATGTTAAAAAAATTAAATTCGTTCGGATCCCTTTGCACGCGAGTCTGACTCGCCTTTACCGGTTTTTTTTGTTACGGCCTGAATTTCCTCTTTTGTAGTGGTCATATTTAGGTGTGTGTGGATTTCGGAATAAGTAACCAACCATGCTTGGAGGAAGCCTATGTCCAACAGTGGACGTCTTTTAGCTGATATGATGAACCAACCATGGAACATGTGTTGTTGTTTTTAATATTGCGTACTGCATTCTTTGCAAATATTGCAATGCTAGTAGCTTTTATGGATCACAAATTTGCCTGTTTTAGTTTTTGACGTAAACACACCTTAGTATTAGTAACTATCTCAAAGAAATAGCGGTGAACAGCACGAATGCTCGTCATAATATTTACTTAGCTTTGTTAGTTGACTCTCAGTTTAAAATAACAAACAAATGACGTTCTCAGGATTTTACTTTCATTCGGTATTGAAAGTAAGACGTTAAGTAAATAAAATTACTGAGCATATATACCATGGCGAGGATTCACACAATAATATTAGACAGTATTAATAGTATTAACTAGTTGACTCGCGCAACTTCGTCTGCTCTGCTCCTATTGGTGGTCTTAGCGTGATGATATAGCCTATAGCCTTCCTCGATAAATGGGCTATCTAATACTGAAATAATGTTTCAAATTGGACCTGTAGTTCCTGAGATTAGCGCGTTCAAGCAAACAAACAAAGAAACAAACAAACTCTTCAGGTTTATATATTAGTACTAGCTGACCCGCGCAACTTCGTCTGCGTCACAATTTTCATCTATAATATAACTCCTACCCTACTCCTACCCTACTCCTACCCTACTCCTACCCTACTCCTACCCTACTCCTACCCTACTCCTACCCTACTCCTACCCTACTCCTACCCTACTCCTACCCTACTCCTACCCTACTCCTACCCTACTCCTACCCTACTCCTACCCTACTCCTACCCTACTCCTACCCTACTCCTACCCTACTCCTACCCTACTCCTACCCTACTCCTACCCTACTCCTACCCTACTCCTACCCTACTCCTACCCTACTCCTACCCTACTCCTACCCTACTCCTACCCTACTCCTACCCTACTCCTACCCTACTCCTACCCTACTCCTACCCTACTCCTACCCTACTCCTACCCTACTCCTACCCTACTCCTACCCTACTCCTACCCTACTCCTACCCTACTCCTACCCTACTCCTACCCTACTCCTACCCTACTCCTACCCTACTCCTACCCTACTCCTACCCTACTCCTACCCTACTCCTACCCTACTCCTACCCTACTCCTACCCTACTCCTACCCTACTCCTACCCTACTCCTACCCTACTCCTACCCTACTCCTACCCTACTCCTACCCTACTCCTACCCTACTCCTACCCTACTCCTACCCTACTCCTACCCTACTCCTACCCTACTCCTACCCTACTCCTACCCTACTCCTACCCTACTCCTACCCTACTCCTACCCTACTCCTACCCTACTCCTACCCTACTCCTACCCTACTCCTACCCTACTCCTACCCTACTCCTACCCTACTCCCACCCTACCTACCCTACCTACGTACCTACCTACCTACCCTACCTACCTACCTACCTACCCTACCTACCTACCCTACCTACCTACCCTACCTACCTACCCTACCTACCTACCTACCCTACCTACCTACCTACCCTATCTACCTACCCATTTTTTTTTGCTTTTAAACCTTCCCTGTATTTTGGAGAATCCAAGAATTATTAAAATCGGTCCAGCCGTTCTCGAGTTTTAGCGAGACTAACGAACAGCAATTCATTTTTATATATATAGATATAGATTAATAATATTAGCCAATAGCTGGTTCTCATGCAGAAAAGGAGTAGATATTATTTATTCTTTATTAATACTTTACTGTCTTTTTGTTAGGTAATTAATTAATAGCATAAGCGTAGGCAATTCCATTGCTAATTAATTATAATTAACTAGTCTGTGCCAGCGGTTTTGCTCGCGTGAGAGTCGCATATTATCCCAAGGGAACATACTCCCGGGATAAAAAGCATCGAATGTGTTATTCCAGTCTCATCATCATATCAGCCGAAAGACGTCCACTGCTGGACATAGGCCGCCCCCAACATCATTTGCCCCCCCCCCCAAATGATGTTGGGGGCGTTTATCATTAACGCCACACTTGGCAGTCGGGTTGACGATCGCAGTGTATAATGTTGAGTTTTACAGAGAACACTGCTGCCCATTCTCCATGGCGAGACCCTTAGTCGCCTCTTACGACACCCACGGGAATTGAAGGGATGGTATTAGTCTTTTAAATTTCGTCCAGATTGGTTCAGCCATTCCAGCGTGATTGACTAAGAAACATCGATCCAAACTTGCGCATTTATTAATTAGCTATAGAATTGGCTATGCCTACTGCGTATAAGTGCCAAATACATATTTTAATTAATTAATTACCGATAGCATTATGCTGTGCTGTACCCAGACTAATTAGGGTAAGGACAGGAAGACGGTGAATACTAATGATAACCCCTATGTCCCTATTTGAAATCAAATTCTTGAGATTAAATAACGCTTGCTCGAAAACGTTTACTCGATAAATTATCATCATCTGCCTAGCCTTTTCCCAACTACATTGGGGTCGGCTTCCAGTCAAGCCGGATTTAGCTGAATACCAGTATTTTACATGGAGCGGCTGCCTACCAGACCTCCACAACCAATTAACTGGGTAACACGGTACTTCATGGCAAGACTGGAGTCAGATTTACTGGCTTCTGACTATCCGTAACGACTGCCAAAGATCTACAAATGACAGCCGGGACCAACGGCTTAACGTGCTTTCCGAGGCACGGAGGAAACTCGGTATGTTAAGATGGTTACCCATCCACAGACCAACCTTGGCAAGCATTGCTTAACCTTGAATATCGACCCGTGCGGCTGTTATTATCTAGCGACAATTCACTACCTTGATGCATCAAAATCTCGAATAACTATAAGCTCGAATCATCATCAGGGCGAAGGCTTGAAACATCATTTCCCAACCGACCGTCTACCAACCCTGATTTGACATATAACTGTCCGCTCTAGCATTCCTCCGCTCAGCAGGAATACTATCGTGGGCTGAACATAAAGCCACAAATCTTTCATGCTCAAACACCCACTTGAAACTGTTAACCATAGAAATATCTGTAAATTATGAGGGCCAGCAAGACCACCACGTTCGTGGCTTGTGACCCAAAAACGTGGTGCATGTGCTCAGCCCCAATGTTTGCTGGTTGACGGGGTATTTCGAGCTCATATTATTAATAAGCAATGTTTGTTTGTCTGGCTATATATCATCACGCTAAGACCAATAGGAGCGGAGCAGTAATGAAAATTGTGACGCAGACGAAGTTGCGCGGGTCAACTAGTACAATATATTTCCTACTCGGTACAACCTGTTCTTGTAAACATCATAACAGAACCAAAGACCATTTACCTAATTGATAATTATCTATTTTGTATTGTAATTATGTATTTAATATTCTGATAGCGTACAATAAATTAGGTTTGTTGTCCACTGATAGTTTTGCGAAATAGAGCTTTGCCTTTAAATCTACTAAACCTATCGACGTAAACATACAAAAAACAATTAGGCGTCGAAGTACTCCTCCACATCGTCGTCATCCGGAATCGTGCCCAGAAGACTGGTAGCATTGCCATTACTGACACCTTGGGAAAACAACGAACCAGCTCTCTTCTCACGCCGAGGCATTTTTAAAGGCAATTTTCTTTATCCCACTTTTTACAGAAGCCGTTGATTTTTCCGGGATGAAAAGTGGCCCTCTATTAATAAAGTGCATGATTTTCTAAATCAAACCAGTAAGTACTTCCAGATATTATATACAAACTAGCTTTTGATCTCGACATGGTACGCACATAACTCGTTTTTTCCCATTCCCGTAAGATTTTCGGGTTAATCCTCTAAGTGCTCCCCAAGGAGTCAAAATGCCAAATTTCAGCTCTCTACAACCAGTAGTTTCGGCTGTGCGGTGTCTGTCAGTCACTCAGTCAGTAATGGAAGAATTTTATATATTAGGATTTAAACGAAAATATCCCCTCCTTGCGTCGTATTCCTCAGTGCTGAGGGTCGTGACCTCCCTTCTGTATCACTTTCACACGCATGTTTCTCCACCTGTTTCGGTCCCTGGCGGTGTGGAGGGCGTTGTGAACGGTAGTGTCAAGAGCGGTGCGAATCTGGGGGGCTACTCTCTAACGAAATCCGTAGTTTCGAGCTTAGTTGCGGGCGGGCGTATTCTACTCCGTATCACCTACAGACTTACGATTAGTCCCGAACCCGAACTGAGAATGAATGACAACACTATTTCACAGTAACTGTCAAATCGTGTTATCATTAGTTCTCAGTGGTTAGGTGATATGAAGCAGAAAATGCCTGCCCAAAACTAAGCCCGAAACTACGGATTTCGTTAGAGAGTAGCCCCCCTGGTCAGACCAACGTATTGGACTGCGTCCGCGAGATCTTTTTCCATCTACTTTGCCGGTTCAAACAAAAATATAGTTTAACTTTTTTGTGCCTGTTCATTTGGCCGTAGGTGCTGTTCTGTTATTTATAGCGACGTATCTATTGCTATAGAAAATCCTAAAAGTGTAGATAAATGCCAGTATGTCAGATTATTAACAGCCTAGAAATCGTTAGTAGCCATTTTGTTATCTTGTTCGCACGGTGACTGGGTAGTTTCAGTTATCTTAAGTGCGTTGATATTTTCTAATATTTACTAGATTTATGCAAAGTTTTCCCATTTTACGTAACTAGGTAACGTAAATATTGCATGATTTGACTGCTCTGATCTAGAATAAAACAATCAATGTATCAGGCTGATCCAAAAGTAATAATAATCGATTCATATTTTCTATACTAATAATAAAACTGAAGTTTTTTTGTATGTTTGAACGTGCTAATCTCTGGAACTAACAGTCTGATTTAAAAAAAAAAAACACCGGTAGCACTCCGGGAGTGCCGGCAGAAGTGAAAACATGTAAATAATACATCCTTACTGTCGCGGTCACATCATAGACAAACCACCGACAACAAAATAAACAAAAAGACACTGACGTGTGGCCGCGACAGCGACTGTCAGTGACAGATGTCAATCTTGACACAGTTCCTGACATAAACAAAACGAACCATAAAAACAACAAAAAATAACGTTGTGTTTAATTATAAGTACAAAAATACTATCATTTATGAGGTAGAATACAATGTTTATTTATTGCGCTATCGTACACAAATATGACAATTTACATGTTATTATTCATAATATTATATCGTTATTTATTTATATATTACATTAATTTTTATCTCTTAGAAAAATCAACTTTCATCCATAATTTCGTAATTCCGTAATTTCGTATCCTTGGATACGCGTGGCACGCTGTACATAAACACAGACGGACATTCGCGCAAGCGCCCTGTGCCGCCTAAGCGGAGCAGCACACTCAGGCACGGTAGAAAGAGTGGGAGATACTAGTTCCTCTCCCTTCCCCTCGATCTTACGCTTTTTCGCATCACGTGACCCTGACGCGAGTCCGTCTTACGCTTTTTGCGATCGGGTCACGTGACCCTGACGCGAGTTTAAGATTTTATACCCATTACAGAAAAGTGCTCAACGCCGCTAAAGAAGTTTTCACTTCAAAAATGCATTTGATAGCCCGATTCTCGAGGAAGGCTACAGGCTATTTAACATCACGCTCGGACCCATAGGCGCCGAGCAAAAAAAAAACCGATTATCCTTACTTTTTGATCAGCTTAGTAGACTGTAATCAATTCTATAGGTGACGTAGTGATTCTCTATCATTAAATCCCCACCATATAAGGTTGCCGACCAATCGCAATCAGTCCTCATTTGCAAAACAAATGCTACAAATGCACATCAAATAGAACTGACGGTTTAATAACTAAAACACGGAAGAAGGCGGTAACCCATCCATTTCCAAGCCTGGTTAATAGGCGCTTCAATTTAAATCATTTTCTTTAATAACAAGGTGACAATTTCACGCCTCTCAGATCGTGTAAGGATGTGAGGTGGCAGCACCAGTTGTTGGCCTAGGGAATCTTTTACTATGTTTTTTTTTCTTACTAAAGGAAGCTAAATAAAAATCCGGCTAAATGCGAGTCGAACTCGCAGACGAAGGGTTCCGTAGGTACCATAACCTTGATTTTTATTTGTTATGTTATAGCGGCAATAGAAATACACAATCTGTGAAAATTCAACTGCCTACCTATTACGGTTCTTGAGATACAGCCCGCTGACAGACAGACGGACGGACGGATGGATGGACAGCGGAGACTTAGTAATAGAGTTCCGTAGGTAAACCCTTTACCCTTTGGGTACAGAACCCTAAAAACTATTAATATGATTTTTGGGTTATTTAAGTATTGTTAGTTTGAAAATGCATGTTTTTTCTGCAGTTAGGTAAAAACAACTTTGCTGAAATAAGATTTTTTTTAGGCTGTGCATCGTTTGGGAAACTTCATCTAGTCTTCCTGTCACGCAATAATAACCAGTGTCAATGGACCGGCCATATTAACCGCAGAAGCGAAGACCATTGGGATAATGATAATTGACATTTATTTTGCAAATAGGTTACAAGCATTGATGTATATAAAAAAACCCAAGATGCAGTCTCGAACAAATGCAACACTCGAAACTGTCGTCAAAAACTGACATGTATCAAGTGTCATGTGTGAGTTGTGTGTAGTTATACTACAAACATTTCTTTTTGCAAATTCAACCTTACACGGATCGCTCAAAGTTGTATTTACAAAGCAGTGCAGTATGGCGAGTGATGCGCAATTTTTTTGCAAATTCAACCTTACACGGATCGCTTAAAGTTGTTTTTACAAAGCAGTGCAATATGGCGAGCGATGCGAGATTGTTTGAAACTTGCGCATTATTATACATATTGCGCTTATTTTTTGCGGACGTTTTTGAGATGCTGAGTGTGTATCTTGGGTTTTATATATATCAATGGTTACAAGTAACTTATTTACACGTCAATATTTTTTTGTTATATTAATCTAGATGAGGCCGGTGTTTCCTAGCTGACTACCCTGAGAAGAAACACCGCAAAAAAAGAAGGAGGCTCGCCGTCAAGCTAAATAGGTCACCAACCTTTGCCGAAGATAGGGCTTAATAGCGTGGGATTGGCGAGGCGTAAGTAAACAAACGTTCTTGCAAAACTCGTGACTTCAGACTATTGAAAAAATAATAATATCTTATGCGAGTATTGGATTATTACATCAATATATGTCTTTTCACATGTCCACAGGTACGTCCAACCTTTTGTTATGACATCTGTACACCTCGACAGCAAACAATCAAGGAAAAATACTACAGATCCTTCAACTCTTGCGCATGCAATGTTTGCATACAAAACATGTTACTACACATTCCAACCTGAGCATCGACTATGACGTTTTAAAGTCACCGTGTTTCTGGTGGGAAAAAGAGATGGAGCTATACATGACGAATAGCACTATCCCTTTTTCACAAGAGCATTAAAACGTCATAGTAACGTATCTACAGCCACGACGTTGGCCATCATGTTAAATTAGACCATGACTCTATTGTATAATCTTTCTTCCTTCTTCAATCATCATCATACCAGTCCCAGCTGACGCCCGCCGCAAACTGTCGCAGGACACTTCACCCCACCCATGAACTATTTACCGCCAAGCGAACATCTTCCTGGAGGGTCTAACTTTCCGTGGTTCACTTGTTCCTAAACAGCCTCAAAACGCAAGTAGGAAGGTGCAATTACAACCTAGCAAAGTGGCGAATCATCTGCAGAATGTGGATGTGGAGCTGAGTTACACACTATGCTATACCTCCTATCTTGCATTGTCTCTTTCCCCAAAACATACAGCTGAAGAGACTAATGTGCTGCCACCAATGATGCCGTGGAAGTGGCAAAAAAAGAACTGTCGTGCCAGCGACACGAAGAAGAAGAAAAAGACCTGGCTGAAATCATTCACTGAGTCCTTTTATTCATACTTCCCAGTTCTTTAACGTGCCTTTAACCAGAACTCTGTTTTTCGGCCTGCACGTCCCTATACTTTTCATTGTTAACCTAAAACGAAGATATTATGTGTAAGTAGGTACACTTTATTTTAAGGATAAGAAGCATCAAATTACTTTTCCGCTCTTGGCGGAGCGGAAGGGACTGTCAGACTCTTACTGACAAAGGGCACTTGGAGAAACTCAGATGAGTTTTAACCCATCCGAGTTCCTCCAAGTGCCCTTTGTGTTCCAGAGCCGCGGTGACTCTTTCGAACAAATTCCGCAACGGAAACCGACTTGCCTTTGCATAGTTTTATATTGGACAGTGAACGTGTTTAAAGACAGGTTCAAACGTGGGACATTCAATATGACATGACATGTACATAAATAGTTTGTTTTTATTGTGTAACATACCACAGTCACGGGATTTCCTTATAAACAATAGGTTTTAAATTTGTTACGATTTACCTTGTGATGACATTCGCAGACATCTTTTTTCTCTTCCCACGCTTTATTGAAAAGTATATTAATTTCCAAACAAGTTTTTTCCTGATATTATTTCAGCTGAAAGTCCGCTTTTGCCGGACGCAGATCTTCCGCAAGCGTTGACATAGCGAACGGTCGTATACAGCAGATAACTGTAGCCTACACCTGAGCCTGCAGTCTCGACATAGATATCTCGTAACGACCGAATTTGGTAGTTAAGTCCTAAGGCCGCCTAAAATTACGAAATTTCATATCTCTTCATGCCAATTTTATAAAACTGAACTTTAATCAAATTATTTGAACATCTATGGCTCGTATGAACCATTTAGATTAAATTTTGCTTTTACTAGAAATTAGCCGAAACATGCAATCAGTGTTTCAGCAAATAAGCTGTCGTCAGTGTATATTATGCTATTGAACTAGGAACGTGAGGCATCGTATGTCATCTGGCTTCAAAGACATATTGTGGCTTATCTGAGCCCCCCATCAGTCCCATCTGATCAAGGTGAACCATCTGGCCATCTTTATAGTCCGCTAAGAGATTGATTGACACAGAACTGATGGATTTACTCAAGAATATAAGTAAATTACACAGTAAATTTCGAACGCGATCCACGGATCATACCATTGATTTTGACCGTGGAAAGCGTTCGAGACTGACTGTGTACGGGTGACTTTACCGAATTCGGTCGCTAGGCGACCGGTAAGTATGTCGAGACTTCCCGCCCTGTTCATCAGACTATCGGATCAACTTGTTTTTTTTTAAAATCTAGGTTGTTTATTTGTCTTTTAGTACCATATTCTCGTAGGTACCTACTGTATACTACAATAAATCGATTTATTCAATGTTATGAATTTTATTACAATTTTAATATCTTTTTCAAAATATTTAAATTATTAATCGTGTTAGAGTTAAATGTTATGTTATTTTTACCAAATTTAATTTTAGTTATCCAAAGATGTTATCTATTTATGTGAATGTTACCAATTTCAATTTGATTCTTATTTTTATAAAATTTGTTTAATTACGTTGATTAGCGCTTATTACTTATGTAAGTTAGCTTGACTTTCAAATTTCTTATCTTATGCATGTGGTGTTTACCTTTAGTAATTATTACACTGTAAATTTATTTTAAGGCATGTATTTCTCATACGAATTCAGTGCAAATAATTGTTGGTAAACCTAAAATAAATAAATAAAAAATAAATATACTGTTCCGCTGAGATTCACATAAACCGCGAATGGGTGTTGCAGTTCGATAACACAATAAGCAAACATGTTAAAAGCGGCAACTTAGCAGATGGCTCATTAATGCTTTAATCAAATTTCCCAGAACATAACTAAACTAAACGAGACCTATTTTAAATGTGTGTACCTACTAGAATCTTTCATTAAAACCAAGAACTCATAAACGAACCGCAGCCACCATAACCAAAGCAGTGCTTACTGTGAACGTGCTTAAAACACGTACAATGTTGTTTACAGGAATCACCCATTCTCAGTATGTAGGCGTGCAGGAAGCCAACCACTTGAACAGTGTTTATGACCAGCAGCTGAATAAGGAACTAAACATATGCGCCGAGTTTTACTTATTGGTATTTGCTCTAAAACGAAAAGCACTCTGTTGTTCTGCCTGCGTCTGTGTTTCCAAACGCTTACAACCCTAATCTCTTCAAAGTTAGAGTGAACAGGCTCCTTCTGGGTAAGCTCGCTCCATCGTAGACTTTGTCTCTGTCATCTCTGACCTAGACTAGAGTCAAGTACAAACCCATAACAAATAAAAAAAAAGCACGGAGTGATAGTAAAAGAAAAACACTACACAATATAATACTCTTATTTGTAGAATTATAAATACAACATAATACATAGTTTTTTTTTTTTGTATTATTTGTCATGGTCGCGTTAACCACTTATCTCACTTGATAGAAAGTAACGATATGGTTAACGATAGATCACGCTTGCTAATATTGAAAACTGCGAGTCTAAAGACGCCACTTTAGCAGAATCAGAAAGCAAATCACGCTACCCGTCACTGTCAAATTTTCCCAATCAAACTTGAACCTAATTCTTTGGCGATAAAGATGAAAATGAAATTAGACATAATTGTTGTGTGGTTAATATTATGATTCTTATATGATTTTCCTAAAGTGGCCTTTTTAGCCCCTCTGGTCATAGAACATACATAGTTGTGACTGAATAGGAGTAAAATAATTTTTTTCTTCGCCTACTAGACACACTATTGGTCAGATATTCATCATCATCATATCAGCCGAAAAACGTCCACTGCTGGGCATAAGCCTCCCCAAAGCGTCGCCACAACGACCGGTCCTGTGCGTCTCGCATCCATCGGCTACCCGCGACCTTTACCAGGTCATCGGTCCACCTTGTGGGAAGCCTTCCAACGTTACACCTTCCGGTACACGGTCGCCACTCCAGAACTTGTCGGCCCCATCGACCATCTGTTCTGCGAACAATGTGCCCTGCCCACTGCCACTTTAGTTTGGCGGTCCTTCGGGCTATGTCGGTAACCTTGGTTCTCTTGCGGATATCATCATTCCTGATTCGATCACGCAAGGTCAGGTATTAATATCAGTATTTTCTTAGGTACATGAGCTAAAGCCAATTTTCCTAATTTCATTTGATAGCTACAACCGATGAAAAAAAAAAACACCGGTAGCACTCCGGGAGTGCCGGCAGAAGTGAAAACTTTAGTATTAACGTTGTGTTTAATTATAAGTACAAAAATACTATCATTTATGAGGTAGAATACAATGTTTATTTATTGCGCTATCGTACACAAATATGACAATTTACATGTTATTATTCATAATATTATATCGTTATTTATTTATATATTACATTAATTTTTATCTCTTAGAAAAATCAACTTTCATCCATAATTTCGTAATTCCGTAATTTCGTATCCTTGGATACGCGTGGCACGCTGTACATAAACACAGACGGACATTCGCGCAAGCGCCCTGTGCCGCCTAAGCGGAGCAGCACACTCAGGCACGGTAGAAAGAGTGGGAGATACTAGTTCCTCTCCCTTCCCCTCGATCTTACGCTTTTTCGATCAGCATCACGTGACCCTGACGCGAGTCCGTCTTACGCTTTTTCGATCAGGTCACGTGTCCTGACGCGAGTTTAAGATTTTATACCCATTACAGAAAAAGTGCTCAACGCCGCTAAAGAGGTTTTCACTTCAAAAAAACTTTTAAATAATAGGCAAATCAGAGGATTTTGCGAAATTGAAGCTGAGATTAGAAAACTTACGTTTTCTTAAAAAGAATGCCTTCTTAGAGCATGGAGAAATCTTAGAATGGTCCTTCTGTTGTTAAGTACCTACCATTGTAAATATTGGTCGTACGATGAAATATATAGTAGGCAATAGGCACATAGTAGGTATGTATGTATGGTGTTTCCTCGTCGTGGGATGAGTAATCCAACAGCGGTTAATTAAATTAACGCAATGTTTTCCCTCGTAGTTCATGGCCGAGATGACGACGTCAAGCTGATGTATTTTTGCTATTTTTAGAATAGTAGGAAATCTTTACGAATGTTTGACGTAACTTATTTATCTACTATCTTTCCATCTGCACCATTTCAATTAATATTAGAATTAGGTGAAACCGTTTGTTTAAGATAACCCTTTAGTAGTACTGAACCGATTGTGGAAATTCATTTTGCTGACCGGTTTTTATCCCAAAAAAATGCGGTTGCAGGAAAAAGTTAGTGGATAATATTAGCTTACTAGTTGACCCGCGCAATTTCGGCTGCTCCGCTCCTATTGGTCTTAGCGTGATGATATGGCCTATAACCTTCCTCGATAAATGGACTATCTAACACTGAAAGATTTTTTTGAATCGGACCAGTAGTTCCTGAGATTAGCGCGTTCAAAAAACAAACAAACTCTTCAGCTTTATATATTAGTGTAGATTCCGTATTAGTAGGCTTTTTTCTTGATGTTCGAGCGAATAATCTTATCCAAGTATAGCTGTTTCTCTGTGTGTTAATAATTCATAGTAATTTGTTTACAAAATAATAAAAAATACCTCACATTATTATTTATCATAGATTTTGGTTTGCCGACAACGGTCACTCTCGCCCTACACCTAATCTTCCGTTAGATTCAAGCTAACGCTATCACTTGCTTATTAAAAACCATTGGCTCCGACTGAAATAACAGTCTATAATAGTTTATCTCTCGACTTGAATATAAAGGAGTCGGGCAGGCATTCAGCAGCAGCCAGTCGATTTGATTATGCAAGTCTTATTAAATGCTTGCGATAAGCAAAGGTCGCGACTTGCACACCTTGAAGGACCGAATGGTTGTTGGAAATAGACAGAATCTCGTCATAATTTTGACTTTTATAAGTTCCTGTTATGAGTTAGGACGTAGCTAGACTGTAGTGGCATCAATGCCACCACAAGAAGAACTAACGAAACAAAATTTGTACCGTAACAAAAATAAACGCAGCGCCATCTATCCCGCCAGCGACGAAATATTAAATGAAATCCTGCATCACGATATTAAAGTTTTCCATGCAATTTGATCATAATATACAACAGTCCGAATATCAACTATCGCGCAGTTGCCCACCGGATACAACAACCGTGCAGTCGGAGGATCCTCTCTTTTCTGTGGAGGTTTGCGGGACTTTACACCCTGTTCCGTATAACAACTAGCAAGATAGAACTGAACGTGTTTTAGAACTTTTCATACCAGTAACATGTTAACTACTCCAACTTCCTTTACATTTGCCTGCTCGGTTGCAGAATTGTTCGTAAGAGTCACCACGGCCCTGGAACACGGGTGGGTTCTAGTCAGTAAGAGTCTGACATTCTGTCCCGCCCAGAGCGGGAGAAGACATTCCACTCAGGATCCGTAAGTCCCTTTCGGGACAAAATCGTGGGCGCATACGTTCAGCGTAGCGCGTGTCCCGAAAGGGACTTACGGATTATGCCGGTTGGGGCGATTTTTCCCGAAAGGGACACGAATCCTGAGTGGAAAAAACTGTGTCAAATAAGTTTAGCATCTATTTTACGTAGTAAAAATTTCTGTTCAGCCGTAAATGGCATAGCTTGATTTTATAAGCTGGTTATATAAGATAACACGTCAATTTTTAACTAGATGACACTGGTCTTGCGTCGTTACAAGATAAATCTTCTGTAGTATTATAGTAGATAGGAGTCAAGTCAGTTGTTTACTGCGTCATTCCTACGTCAAACTATTCAGCATAAAACAGTTAATTCTGCGCAAACACATGTGGGGCAGATGGATCTAAATCTCTGATAACACTGCATCTCATAGCATCATCATTACGTTAATAGTCTAAAGCAGTGGTTCTTAACCGGTGATTCGCGGACCACTGGTGGTCCCTGGTAACACCCGAATTGGTTTAGTAAAAGAGGCGACGGACATAATTATGGTAATAGAAATAGGGACCAATTAGTTCAACCAGTTTTCAGGCTGGCTAAAGATGCCTCATCTTTTATGGGGTACTGTTTAAAATGTTATAATAAGATACCTCCCCATATATTAGAACTTAATGAGACAAAATTTAAATCTTGTATTAAACGCACACTATGCAGGCAAGCATATAAGTTGGGGGATTATATTGAAGATAAAAATGCTTGGCTGAATGCTGGTCCTGCTCCAGAGCCACTAGGGCGCACAAAATAATTTGTTAGCATTTGGAAACATTGTTGGACCGGCTGAACATTGTAAAAAAACAATATTTGCATTGTATAGACTCAATTTATTTAGCAACTAGTGGACGTCACGCGGTTTCACCCGCGTAGTTCCCGTTCCCGTGGGAGTACGGGGATAAAATATAGCCTATGTTACTCCCTGACAATGTAGCTATCTATTGCTGAAAGATTTTTTCAAATCGGTCCAGTAGTTTCGGAGCCTATTCAAACAAACAAACAAATCTTTCCTCTTTATTATATTAGTGTAGATGTATAATTTCATCCATTTTAACGGCACATGTGTGAGTAGTGTGTACCTTAAACTTAAGCTATAGCTATCAGTTTTAGGTTTGTTTTTGACTTGAATGTACCCTGGCGGTTGGGAGTGTCATGCTCACACAAAAGTCTGGCTGATAGTGGCGTATGCGTTGGATCATTTGGCTCCCTTCTAAATGGATGAGCCGAATGGTGCTAGCGCATGCGTCATGTTCGTGAACGGGCGCTGTCAGTTGGGACTGGTAATTTCTCAGTTGCCATGGTTTATTTTAAATATTTCTTTGAATTGTTCCTTTTTTCCCGGACGCTTTTATCCTGCTCGTCTTTTACATCGTTCTCACATGTTTGTATAATTTTAACTTGATGTAAACAAAACTTTGTAACAATTTATTATTTTTAAAAGAGTGTCCGTGGAGTTTCTTGCACGTTCTTCTCCATAGAGATCTACGCTTTGGAACGTGCAAATAGCTTCATCTTTTTGGACTGACCGACCTTGACAATTCAAAAGTGCCTGTAAATGGTTTATTTGAAATATACGATTTGATTTGGTCCGCGAAGCCATTTTTAAATTCTATACTTAAGCACTTTTGATTATTATAAAAAATATCACCGAAATCGATTGGATGTCAGTGCTTTGTCTTTGAGCAGCTTGTCTATTCTGTAAATAAATACCTCGATATCGAGCTTCACCTGAGTGATAAAACTCACAAAGTGAGCTGTAGTGCTATTCTCTAACAACATTTTCGTATCTCGACAGTAGAATTCGAGGTGAGTTTCAAATGAAGACCTTTATGTTGTGTGCAATAAAGCTCACTTTGTGAGTTTGATCACTCAGGTGAAGCTCGATATCGAAATAGTTTCTTACAGAATAGACTAGCTGTATTCCAAACAACAGAAAGGTCTTAATTTAAAAATCACTTCGGATTTCGCTGTCGAGATACGAAAATGTTACAGAATAGCACTACAGCACTGAATCAAGAATTCAGAAATTAATAAAGAGTTACAAAACCGCTTTAACATCTGGGAAATATTTAATAAAAAGATATTGGTTAACATTATTACCTAGTCGGTGGTCCATGGCAGAACAGACATTTTGTGAAATGGTCCATTGTGACAAAAAGTTTAAAAACCACTGGTCTAAAGTAACAACGTTCTCGGGCACGTGTGTTTATTCGTGTATTACCTCGGGAAATACTACAGGTATCTATGCTGACGCAGTTTTCGCTGTTATTCAAATATTTTTGTTCTGTACATCTATCAATTGTTATGAGTCCCAAGAAATGGAAGAATACAAATTAGTTCGCTAGCGTGTTTGTGTGAAATTCTCATTTATTCTAGTTTTGTTTTACGTTAAAAGTCATGCCAAGGGCAAGCTCGATATTTCTACTAACTTTTACAAAACTGACTAGTACTATGAATACTTCATTTCCAATTATAATGCACTCTAACGAATGAGCCAAGTAGTCTCCAAAGTCCTGGTACAAAGCGGCGACCCTAATTTTCTCATTGGGAGAGTCATATTCATAGTCATATCTTTAATCATCATAATATGAGAAGATCTTACAATGGGCTTAAAGCTAAGGTACAATTACGGACCCTGTAGGTAGGGCACAGCCAGTGGCGTGCGGTAGGTGCAAGCCAGCAGGATTCCCTAGTAGGGACTAGGGAATCGTGCTGGCTTGCACCTACCACTGCTGGTACCGTGTTAGGGTATACACGGTACCATTTTATCTCTTTGCGCTTATATCATTAACGCTATAAAATACTAATAGGTTAAAAAAAGTTTTGATCTTGCTCAGCTGTTTTAGTTATTTTCATTATGTTATATTTCGATTTTATTAATGACTATTTGTCTCGTGCAACTTGGTCTGCTCCGCTCTATAGCGCCTATAGCCTTCCTCGATAAATGGACTAACTAACACTTAAAGAATATTTCAAATCGGACCAGTTGTTCCTGAGATTAGCGCGTTCATCAAACAAACAAACTCTTCAGCTTTATATATTAAGTATAGATATCTACACTAATATTATAAAGAGGAAAGATTTGTTTGTTTGTTTGAAATGAATAGGCTCCGAAACTACTGGACCGATTTGAAAAATTCTTTCAGCAATGGATAGCTACATTATCAGGGAGTAACATAGGCTATATTTTATCCCCGTAATCCCACGGGAACGGGAATTACGCGGGTGAAACCGCGTGAAGTCCACTAGTAAGAAATAAACACGTAGCAATTTAATATTACTATAGCACAGAATTCAGTACAGAAACAGCACAGTGCAGTGGGTCGGCGCGATAGCGATGAGTTATATGGTGTTTTCTATTTAACCAGTTATTACCTATGCTGGTCTATGCTGGCTTGCACCTACCGCACGCCACTGGGCACAGCAAAAAGTATAAAAATTAATATTCGCCCTTATAACCAAGATCTCCCAAGCCTGCCATTCGTAGAACATTGACATTCATTTCAAAAAGTCGGAAACCCGAAAGTTTTACAGTCAGTCTTATACTGGGATATTATATTTAATGAAGTAAAATTGTTTCCAGTTTGGCTAGGACATTGCAGGCTTGAATGGCCCGACTGTCCGATAAAAAAGATGATTCCGTGCTTCGGAAGGCACGTATAAGCCGGTGGTCCCGGCAGCCAAGTGGCGGTCGTCAAATAAACCATGTCAGAGGCCCTTGAGGCGGTTTAGAAACTCTGACACTAGGGTGTGTCGTTAGACCTTACTGGCCCACACGATAAGAAGATGTTTAATAGGGTCGTGGAGGTCCGATGCGCAGTCACTTCAAGTAAATTATTGGTATCGGGTTAGGTTGAAAGCTGACATCATCATGTTGGAAAAAAGCTGGACATGATGTCCTAATGTTGTAATGTAACCTAATGTTGTAATGTACCGATTAGTAATGTCTTCACATTACTAATCGGTCGTTGTGGCGACGCTTGGGGGAGGCCTATGTCCGGCAGTGGACGTCTTTCGGCTGATATGATGATGATGATGATATTACTAATCCTAACTTTCAGTCCAACATAAAAAAAAAACTTTCCAGAGGATATAAACCCATCAAATTCACCCTATAATAAAAAAAACTAGTCAAGTGCGAGTCGGACTCGCCCACCAAGGGTTCCGAACAATTTTGTAGCTACAAATTACTTTAAATAAAGACTAATATTTTTTTGTGATTTAATAACTTATATATAGTTTTCAGACTTTTTCCTATAATTGTAGTACAAAACTGTATTACTTGACAAATTTCATAGTTCTAGGTCAACGGGAAATCTATTTTACATTAACTTAGAGTTTGTTTTTTTCACAGCTGCAAGAGGCCATAGACTTGAATATATGGTTTTAATTTCAACTCGATACCTCCACGCGTTCCCGAGATAAACGATCTTGACAGACAGACGGACGGACAACAACGTGATCCTATAAGGTTTCCATTTTTCCCTAAAACTGACGTAATGTGTGTGTGTATTAATGTCATCATCCCATTAAATCATTCCCCAATCAAATAAGTACATTATTTGATTGGAGCCATGTTGACAGCAGGATTGTAAACAACGCGAGTGTTTTGTCTCCAGTCGTCGAATGGCCGAAAGAATTCCATTGCATCGTAAACATAAGCTGTTGGTGACTGTATCGAGAGGGGTGTACGTGATAGCATTCAGGAGGGCACTGGCGAGTCAGTATAGGAGTAGAGAATTGGGATTTAATTCAAGTGAATTGAACTTAATCCAATATTCTCAGTAATTTATCATGTACCACTGCAAATAGACGTCTCGGTTTACATTACCACGAAACACATACCTACATATCTTTTTCTTCTTTGTCTGGCTTTATCACGTTTCTAGTCCGGGTCGGCGCTCGTAATCCTTCTTCTCCAGAGACATCTGTTCTGGATCGTCGTTGGGTCTAATTTCTCATCACAGAGGTATTTTTTTATGACTGACATCCATGTTGGTCGGGGTCTGCCCTATGGTCGACGGCGAGGAGTCCTGGGACGCGGTTTTCTCCTTCTGCGAAACAGTTATCGTGCAGAAGGAGGCTGCGGAAAGTTAGAGGGAGATCTCGACCTTACTTCCGGCCCGCAGCAGGCGCAACGGGCGTCGGAGGAGGGTATACGCTGCCCTCTTCCGCCCCCCCTAACTGGGTCCAGGGGCGACGGACTTGGGGATGTCCGTCGTCCCCCATTCATCCGGACCCAAGGTGGCGGAGCGTGGTGTTCCCGTGCGCCCTTCCTTGACGTCGCGGGGAGAGTTAAACACCTCACTCCCCCCGCTGACCCGAGGTGGCCCGCAGAGGCGGGCCGGCACCAGCCGGGGATTACGGAAGTCGCATAAGTTCCCACGATCCCCGGCGTAGGTGAAAGATGGAACAACGGGCGGTTTTAGTCAGTAAGAATCTGACAGACCCCTCCGCCTGCCCCAGGGTGGAGGACATCTATGAGGATTTCCCGCCGTTAAAAAAAAGGGTCTGCCACAGCCTCTTGGTCCCGGCTCCAGTTGCAGCAGTTCTTTGGTCATGTGATCGTCAGGTCGGCGCATAACATGACCGTACCACCGCAAACGCATCTCTTGTAGCTTCTTCTCCGGTATTGGTCTTACTTTGAAGCTGCCTCTGATGTACACGTTCGGCACTTTATCTAGAAGTGAGACGCCTGCGCACCATCTGAGCATTCGCATTTCGCTGACGTGCACCTTCATTTATGCTTTTTTAATTAGCTAGCACTATGCGCCATAGGTTATTGCTGGGCATACTGCGGTTTTATAGACCTTGCCCTTGGTTTTTATTGGCATTTGTGAGTCGCAGAGTACCCCCGTCAGTTCTCTCCACTTTTGCCTACCCGTGTTAGTGCGGTTCGTGATATCAGCGTCTATGTTGCAAACACACACCCACATATAAAAAAAAAACAAATTATGGTTAGTAAAGCATATATTATGGTTTTAGTTGATTGTTTCCAAGCCCGCAGAGTAGACACCATACGTGTCTGCTCTGCGGGAAGTGAACCTGTTAAAACTCTGTCTTAGTGTCTTGCATGTTTTAAAATAATGGTTTCTATTAGCATTTTTCCTGTTAATGACACTCAACCTAATCCTGAAATACTGACATCTAGTCAGGATTTCAGGATTAGGTTGAGTCAATTCAAACTCATTAGCAAAAATCTTTTCTTACGACTTCAACGGTACCTATTTACTATTGATGTCGTTACGTAAGAGACCATCTGAGGACCTCCTTAAAACATTCCTCGAGCCGATGAGATACTTTCACAAACAGGAACTTCCAGTTAATTCAAATGAGTAATTGGTTTAATAAGAGCGCCAAGATCTCATACCGGAGAATTCTCGGCACGTTAATGATGTAATGAGCAAATCGAAAGGATGATATTGCCCCAAATCACAAATCTATCTTTACTCTCTGATTAACCTGCCTCAATGAATAACGCCGCAAGAATTTGGATGGGGAAACGGAATTTATATAAAATCCCTTTCTTTTGAGTTGTTAGATGTAAAAGTTACCTCGGACTTCGAAAGCAAAGGGTTGAAGGAAAACGGGTGGGTTTTAGTCAGTAACAGTCTGAAAGTCCCTTCCCCTCAGCCCACGGCGGGGAAGTCATGATGATTCCATACCTTCCAATAAAAAGGTCCCAGTTTTCCGGCGCAATTGCTAACTTCCTACAGTTATCACATTAGTAGATTGAACATCAGACAGCCTGCCGGTCACGTAGCCACCTGTGTTTCTAGAACTCCCAGACAACAATCAAAACAGCTCCTAGATTCAATAACCATCTTCCCAATTCCTCTGACGTCACCACTTCAGCGTTAGATCGCCCCCCTGTCACCTTAGTCACGTAGCCACGTAGCCACGAGCCGGCCGATTCTATCAACATCTCAGCTTGTAAACATAGGTGGAGTAAGCATTAGCGGAATTTGTTCGAAAGAGTCACCGCGGCCCTGGAACTCAAAGGACATTTGGAGGAACACGGATGGGTTTTAGACAATAAGAGTCTGACACTCCCTTCTGCTCCACACAGAGCAGAAGTCATTTGATGACTTCCCATCCGAAAAAAAGGAAGCATAAAGTGAACTATAATGAAATGAAAAACACAACCAATTTTAAGAATAAATGCAAAATATTCGTCTTTGACTGTCAAAAAAATGGCACCAAGCTATTATAAAAGATGCCCATTGTAGTTCAGTAGATGTTTGTATCTGGGTATATGCTTTTTTTTCTTTCCTTTTAAATGGCCAGTTCGTGGCCGCAAACTAAAAAACACCTATTACTAATTTAATAGTGTTGATCATTAAATAACTATCATTTAAACCGTTGTTGCAGAATGTACTGTTTTTTTTCCTTTTGTAAACAGGAGTCAAGGGTTTAAGCTGAAAACCAGCGCTTAGCAACCCTCTAGGGAACCTAAACATAATGCTGACGCTTGGACCTTTTGCTTCCGGTATTATAGTTTTGTGTATGTACCAATACTGCTAGCTGTAATACTAGAGACAGTAAAAGTTATTCAATTTTTTACCGACTTCTAAAAAAGAAGGTGGTTCTCAATTCGACAGCGTATATATATATATTTTATGTGTGTTCGCCGATAGCTTCGTCGTTTGTGATCCGATTTCGATGAATCTTTTTTTATATGAAAGGGTATGCTTCCGAGATGGTCCCATTGCCACCACGTCAGGATCTGATGATGGAAACCCTGAGAAATCGAGGGCAACTCTCGAAAATTGTAGGCACGCATCTGGTAAAAACTTGATATTCGTGTGTATATCGGGTGATACTACAAAAGAATGAAGGTTTGGATCAGACCTGATGATGGAGACGACACAGAGTCAAGGGAACTCCATATCGGTATGTAGGAACTACCAAGTGTTTGGGCTTATTTCATTCGTATTAATAATATAATAATAATAATATTTCACAACTATCACACAACGCCATCTAGTCCCAAGCTAAGCAGAGCTTGTGTTATGGGTACTAGACAACTGATAAACATACTTATATATTTCTAAATACATAAATATTATAGATAAATTACACCCAGACACAGAACAAATGATCGTGCTCATCACACAAACATTTGTCCTGGGTGGGAATCGAACCCACGACCTCCGGCATAGCAGTCAGGGTCACTAACCACTAGACCAACAAGCCAGTCAAGTATTGACGAGACCTTTACACCGAAAGCACTTAGTAAGTTTTATTTTCATAACATAACATCACGCCGGTACGCTGTGAATGGGTACGCAGGTACCACTAAAACAAGACAGTCGGTGTTTTTGGTTATTTCGTTTTTTGACACCGACTTCCGAAATTAACGTTATTTTATACCTTGTAGTGTTTTGTTTTGGAAGTCGGTTACATTTTTTGTAAAAAAGTTTTTTTAATTCCGTCTTGTTTGTACGATACAGCTCACTGCATGGTGCATGCAGATAGCTTATACAGTCACGTAGACACTTGTGTTTCTAGAACTCCCAGACAACAATCAAAACAGTTCCCAAACACAATAACCATCTTCCCAATTCCTCTGACGTCACCACTTCAGCGTCAGACCGTCCCCCTGACACCTTAGTCACGTAGCCACAAAACTGATTGACACTCGTTGACTCCGTGACGACAATCGCAAATGATGTCAGGTCGTAGCGGTGGAGCAATAAGACTTATTGAGGTCAAGGACACATTTTTTGCAGTAGATCTGTTTAGATTGTTCGGTAAGAACTGAGACGCGGCTAGATTTGTTACGCAGTCATTGTTTTCTGTTGGGGTTTGCCCGAAATTAGTTGTTAATTTTTTTTTTTTATTTGTGATGGCTTTGCTCTTGACTCTAATCTAGGTCAGAGATGACAAAGACAATGTCTACGATGGAACGAGCTTACCCAGAAGGAGCCTGTGCACTCTAACTTTGAAGAGATTAGGGTTGTAAGCGTTTAGAAACACAGACGCAGGCAGAGAGTTCCACTCCTTTGCTGTGCGCATTATATAAGACGTTTGGAAACGCTAAGCGCAAAGTGGAATAGCAACAAGGTAGGGATGGTAAAATGCAGTGCCTCTGGATGTACGGTGGTAGAAGGGGGCCGGTGGGTCGAGGTCGTGGAGTTCTTGGGCACACTTACCGAAGTACAATCTATAGAAGACCGACAAGCAGGCAACCTTACGGCGATGAGCCAAGCTATGTAGCTTGCCTTGCTTCTCGAATGTTGGATCTATGAGTGTACTGGTAATATTTGAATCTGAGTGAATGATCTGATGAGAGCCCTGGGAATCTGCTGGAAAACACAAGTCCGCTCGATGTGGCGAGTGAAGATGTACTAATTATTTTTGGCGGTTTTCTCCATACGTGCTCTGAGGTATACTAATTGAAATAATTGCAAATTTGTTAAGTTCGATGTACTGATCATTAAAATGGAACAACTTTTTTTTCTTTCTTAAAACAAATTAGATTTTCAGTATTTTATGTTAACCTTTAATTGATAGAGTTGTTCACAATAATGAGCACAATGAGTTCTTTACAGGTTTTTCAATTGCTTCAATTACACCTTGTTTAAAGGAGTTCAAATCAGTTTTCTAAACAACTCACAAATAACGGGAATACTGAAATGCATTTGTCGTAGCCATATCGTAGGATTTGCCATTTCATGATGTGGCAGAGGTAAGGTTAGGTTTGAGTGAACTTAGGGCACCCCGACACAGATAAGTTAGGTTCGATTGGGATGACAGGAGTTAGGTGACTGAGCGAGTAAATCGAGCGAACTAAGCTCCCGTTATCCCATTCATGTTAGGTTCCTTTAGACCCTGCAGGCTGAAATAAGTAATATTTTCATCGTTCGTCGGTTGTCGTCAAGGTTTGGTTAGAGGTGGCCATTTTATGAAGTGGCTAACCATTACGTGAAATGGCCGACCACTTTATAAAATAGCCAATTCGATTATATGACCACGACACGTATACTATCAACATACTATTATGATCCAAAAACATCAACAGAGTGATCACACGTGCGTGACGTCACCGCACATGATATCCTGATCATCATACTGGCACTAAATAGTGTTGTCAGTCAATATTGTGCTCATTGTGGTAATAATACGATTATTATATATTATCATAGTTACGATGTTATTATTACTATCGTGTGTCGCGTCGCGTGTGATAAATAGGCGTGTTACATGTATTTTGTACTTAGAAGTTGTTAATGAAAAACATATTATTGTTTGAAGAGATAAGGAGGTGTGTAACGTGTTTTATATTAAAAAACAATCGGTTATTTTGAACAAATTAAAATTGCAAGTTTGCAATAACTGTTTTAAAGGTGAAAATATACAGGGTTATTTGTAAAGCATTAATAACCTCTTAGGGAGTGATAGATGATGATACATGATTATTTAGAACTTTTACTTTTGAGACCAACCCTGAAACCTCGAAAAAAATATCAGTCGTTTCATACATTTTCATCGGCTAAATATCGTATTTTGTATGAAACAGCTGATATTATTTTCAAGTTTTAAGGGTTGGTCTCAAAGGTTTATTATTCCATTTTAATGCCCTAAAATAGTGGGAAAGTACCGTGTCACCCAGGTAATAGGTTGTGGAGATCTGGTAGGCACTACGTAAAATACTGGTATTCAGCTGAATCCGGTTTGACCGGAAGCCGACCCCAATATAGCTAGGAAAAGACTAGGCAGATGATGAATGCCATAAAAAAGTGATTTCATACTTTCGAATGTATAAGTTTTTTATTTTATTCGACATTTACTCCACACAGTAACCACAATAGCGCCACATAAAACCTCTGATTGACTACAAACTACAAAGTAACATTTTAAGGTAGAGGAAAATACTTTTTTATGTTTATTGATTCGCGCTTGACCACAATTTCACCTGGAAAGCAATGATATAGTCGACGGTTGAGCACGCTTGCCTACAAGTAACCTATTCGCTCTTGACTTAAAAGCTGGTTGTAGTACCCGTAGCTATCAGGAAGCATAGACTTCGGCAGGGAAAAAGACATAACTTTGCCAAAGACACCACCTTACCTTCACCTTATTATTTATTTCTGAACACAACCAAACAAGTAATTCCAAGAAAAAGCTCCTTATAAAGTACACACGTCACATAAAAATCTCTTGAAGATCGTATCGATACGTAATACCGACCAGCCCTTTAATTATGGCGCCGTTTATTTAGTAAAATAAAGAAAGAGCCATTTAAAAATAATATTTCACTGTAATGAACCTTGTGGTTCACGCATTTCTTCGATGTCCAGCAAAAACAGCGGCCATTTTTCATCATTGCAAAGAAAGATATGGAACGCGGAAGTTGGTAGAGATTTCGGATTACGGTCTGAATTTCTTGTTCACATGGAAAGTATGACTTTTAGGGTTCCGTACCCGAAGGGTAACCAACGGAACCTATTACTAAGTTTCAGCTCACTCCACGTCGTGTGTTGTTTGTCTACTCTTCAGAGTTCTGCTAAAATGTTTAGAAATCATGAGAGAAAAAAAATGTTTTCTGGATTGCATCACACCAGTGCAACTGTAAGGCTGACTGTCCACTGAAGCGGAGAGGCGAGCAGCGGCGCAGAGGTGTCCCACTAAGATCATTGATATTATATCAATGATTGAGATGCATAAAATATCAGCTAGTCTATTCTGTAAATAACTACATATTTCGATATCGAGCTTCATCTGAGTGACAAAACTCACAAAGTGAGCTTTATTGCGCACAACATAAAGGTCTTAATTTGAAACTCACCTCTGATTCCACCGTCGAGATACGAAAATGTTGTTACAGAATAATACTACTGCTCCACTTCAGTGGACAGGGATTTTCGAATTAGTTTAAAAATTCATACAAAACCGGGAAGCGGAGTGAGGCAGCGGAGAGGGAAGCGGAATGGAGAAGCGGAGCGGCGAAGCGGATAGAAACAGCCGGCCGCCCACTTAAATAACTTGTCGCGTGAACTCGGACTAGCTCCGCAGAGTCCGCAACTCTGTTCCGCACTGCCTCATTCCGCATTAATGGACAGACATAGTCCACAACTCCGCATTAATCCGTCGCTCCACTCCGCTGCCTCGCTCCGCGTCAATGGACAGGCAGCCTCACGGTTTCATCTAAATTCCACACAAATAATTCGGCACAACTACACGTAGTCATTAGGTAGGTGTGTCAAGGAATCCCTCACGATTTGTTTCCTTGTACGTGTTTCCTTGTTGTTATGGTAGGTCGGTACTTACTTAGTCGGTAAGTTCAACCAATTGGTTTGTAGTTACTCAAATGTTAAATAACTGCGGTTGCGGTCGCAATTGTTCAGTAATCGCAGTCGCACGGTAACAGTCGTCACAAGTATAGTTGTCGCAAACTCGTTACCTAGTAAGTCGCCCTGATTGGCTCAGTGCCTGCATGCCTCTTCTTGCATCGGGAGATGTAATTGTATCATCATCTTCATTTGTATGAAAAAAGCAGGTAGGGATATGATAGTAGAGTAACTAATATTATAAATGCGAAAGTAACTCTGTCTGTCTGTCGCGCTTTCACGCCAAAAATATTGAAACAATTTAAATGAAATTTGGTACACAGATAGTCTGAGAAAGTACATAGTTTTTATCCTGGGAGTATGTTCCCTAGGGACCACGCGGGCGAAGCCGCTGGCAGAAGCTAGTAATTAATACACGAGATGCCTACTAAATGACCCGGATAACTTTGAACCACCTAAAATTGATTATTGTGAGTTTAGTATTGTAGCGAACAAGTCAAATTGGTGGAGACATTTTCGAGGCTAACTACGGCAATCGATTTTAATGAATATGAATTTAGGTATGAAATGGGATGGGGGCAAAAAGGAAGTGACAGAGCGTGACGGCAGGGGAGAATAAAAGAGAAAACGCGTGCTCCGATCCCAAGTTATGAACTGGGGCAGGAAACAATGATGATAAAATTGAATACAACCTGCAGCCTTTAACTGTGAAGAAATAAGCATCAAATTGTGTACATTGGATTACATGGATCCGGTAGATAGGTTGGCAACTAAATAATGACATGTAAACGCAGAACGCAGGTAAACTACCTATCACGCAAGTAAATAATGAAGCTTTCATGTCTGCATTCTATTTTCAACTTGTGTCATCACGATACGATCACTATAGATTGATGACAAAGTACAGATGATGAATTTCGGTGCAAAAACGCCAACAGTTTTCCGTATCTCATCTGAAAATCCCTTAAACCTGTATATCTATGACTAACAAACATTAATCTCAATCCGGCGGTTAGTCATAACAATCAGAATAGTCGGCCTCACAATCCGAAGCACCCCAACAGTTGCCAGTTAAGAAAATGTGATCAGATGACATACTGCGATCCGGGAAGACGCCCATTACAAATGATGCAAAACTCTTTACATACCGAAACAGCTGATCAACACAACCATCACACCCAAAAACCATCCTAAACCCACTAAGTTAAAGTTGGTTTTTATGTAGCAGGATTAGTGACTTAAGATTATACTACGACGGAATAGATTTGATATTTGCACTGGGTGCACCGACCTCTGTCGATCACGTAGGCACAGCGCGTGACGTAGAAGCAAATAGACGTATGCGTATAGGTATGAATGGAAGGTCGGACTCGGATGGTGTTGCTAATATTATTAGAACGGTGTTTGTAGGTCATTCACCAGCCGGTTTCTAGACGTTGAGCTTCGTAACATGATAGTAAAAGCTTGATATAATTTAGGATTATTTTAGGTGACTTTTCTGGTGAGGGATTTTTATAATTATCATTTTAGTCGAAAAAGGTCCACTGCTGGACAAAGGTTTCCTCCAAATGTGCCCGTTCTGAACTCCCACGGCTATCACCTACAAAACATACAGTACGCTACATGAAAAATGTAAGTATAACACTATCCCGGCGCGTTGTGTCCACGCGCACCTGAGATGTCAGAATAGCAGACGGGACCCTCTAGAGCCAGTGCCTGCCGGGGTTGCGGAATTTGTTCGAAAGAGTCACCGCGGCCCTGAAACGCAAAGGGCATGAGGAGGAACACGGACCAGGTGTCATTTGAAAATTTACCATTAAAAGTATAAAGCCAAGAAGACAGATGATCAGCTTCAGCATTTCTTTTCTCAAAAATTATGAGACTTCCGAGACAATTAAGTTGAAATGTGATGAAATGATAATTATTTCGCCGACTTACTGGTATAAAATAGACCCTAACCTTAGATATTATGTATGCGCATTTGTTAAATCCGTCCAACTCTTAGAAGTATGGTTTATTTTTTAACCGACTTCCAAAAAAGGGGGGGTTCTCAATTCGGTGGGTATTTTTTTTTATATATGTACACCGATTACTCCGAGGTTTCTGATCCGATTTCTGTGATTCTTTTTTAGTTCGATGCAGTATACTTTCCATTTGGTCTCATAAAAATTTGATTCAATTTGGTTAAGTGGTTTTTAGTTTTCAATTTCTGGGTTGACGAATACGTCGTCCAAGTATCACCACCTAAAAGTGAAAAATAAAAACTTTTTACAAAAAATATAACCGACTTCCAAGCAAAACACTACAAGGCTACACCGACTTCCGAAATTAAGGTTATTTTATTCTTTGTAGTGTTTTTTTGCAAAAAGTTATTTTATTCAATAAGCTAGAAATAAATTTCTTCACCTATAAGTTGGTCGGCACTCAGATGCTCAGTAATCATTTTCAGGATTCCTGAAAAAGCTACAACAGGTTATACGTCTTCAAAAGAATTAACACTATGAAATGAGGTCAAGCCACAAATACCATATTGTAATTATAACCTCTGTTGCTACCACGAATTGTTTTGACAGTAGCTATAACGCATTAACACTTTGATCTACTCAGAATTTGAACGGCAAAATTCAAGGCTTATTAAGTCATGGTATTTTTTGCAATAATAGATTGTGACACTATCATTTCTATATTTAGTCATAACTTACACCTTTATTTACGTCTGAGTGAGTCACAAATATTTTAAGAACTGTTTGTTATTTCCTAGATCATGATTGTTGGTCGTAGTACGTTTGTTTGTATTAATTTTCTCAGAATGCACGTGGATTAGGATGAATGGGTGGGTACAGGAAAATTATGTGTATTTTAAGTCATGTACGCAATGTGTAACTTAACGGTATGCAGTTTCGGAATTCTTTAAAGGGAAAATAAACATTTAAATAAATACGCTATGTGGTAACTCGCTATGGGGACTCTGGGGCTTTTGTGTAGGACAAGTATTCTTGAGGAAAACAGGTCTATTCAAAATCTTCTTTACTATCCTTATTCCTTACTAATATTAAAAATGCGAAAGTAACTCTATCGGTCTGTCGCGCGTTCACGCCAAAACTACTGAACCGATTTAAATGAAATTTGGTATACAGATAGTCTAGATCCTGAGAAAGGACATAGGCTACTTTTTATCCCGGGAGTATGTTTCCTAGGGACCTCGCGGGCGAAGCTGCTGGCAGAAGCTAGTAGGAAATAAATGCTGCCTGATTTATTGATAAAGTTTTCAAGATATTTTTTGGCGGTCAAAACGATGGATGAACTGACAATAAGCCGCCAAACTACTCGCAGCGTCTGCAACTCCTGAGATCCAGAATCAACGTGGCGGCTACCAGAATGACGGCGTTCTGGAGAAACGCTTCAACTGTCCTGGATCCCACAACGATGGATACTGTGTAAAAAATGATATGGTTAGGAAGGCGATGATAACATATATAAAAACTAATAGTAGTATGTTAGAAAAATACATGTTGCTCCGAGAATGGCGACCGGCCGCCTTCCGGCCTCGCCGCCAAGGCCCTGCGCGACGTCCCAGTAATAATATTTTTATTCCCCGTCTTTTGCCTAACGAGCCAGCCCGCGCCGCTGAGCCATTAGCTTTAAACTCCCTAATTAATATTGTCATGACCCAGCCTGTCCCTTGCTGTCCCCCCAGAACGACGCTGCTGAGCCGAGGTCCGTACCCCACAGGGGGTGCCCTCAGCGAGCGGAGTTGTAGTTTTAAGTATCTTTGTTGCCTTGGCTGGGGGCTTTAGAGTCACATCTGAGGCCACCACAGGCTAGCCCGGTTGAGCAGTAACCACCCTTAGAGAGGTGAACTGCGAGTGGCCCCGATCTAAAAAAAAAAATCCGAGTAAGGGCAGAGAAGGATGATAAGTCTCTTAATCATGTCTTCGTGGAAACACATGGCTTGGGTGGGAGGACAAGTAATTTAGTGCGAACTTGATGTACTACAAAATTATCGACTTTACATCCAGCACAACATGTTATTACTTCCTTACTGCCGTAATTACCTACCTTTATAGTAAGAACAGCAGTCAAGTCAGAACGATTAGCGCCTGAAGTAATGGTTCCGTTGGAGATCTCTTAATTGTTTTGTCTTATAATGGGACCTTTATAGGTTCTTAGGGTTATTGATGAGATCAATGTCATCAAATTGATCTGTCTGTGAGGAGAGAGTAAAATTCCCTTCAGCCAGTCACAACAACTACTGCGCATTTTACAATAAGGTTGAGGACAAACGAACGTAGTTTTGTGTGTTGTGAGTTGCGTAAAATGAGTCGGCGGAATTCGGTTTCATACTAAAGTCCAACCGAGCTATCAAAGATTGTACTCGCTTAGCGGCACTCCCTCGGCGATGCTCGCTTGGCGGTCGGAACTCACCAAACAGCGGTAATTTCTACCTATTCTGCGGGCCGGAGCAAGTAATGCGAGTAAAAGCCCGTCGCACAAAAGCACTCGCTTAAAGCCGAGCGTCACAACTATCGAAACTTTTCACTCGTTACTCGCTGATCGCCAACTGTTTCGAGTTTGAAGCTTTACTCGCTTCTCGCTGATCGCCGGCGGTGAGACAAGTGCCTAAGGTACCACATTCAGAGGACCCATTCTACACATTTTCGACAAACTTTCACATTCACATTTCAGTCGACATCTGTCAAAAATGCTTCAAATTCCATACAGTTCTGACAGAAGAACGTTTCTTCAAAGTAGAACTGGCACTCAGGTCTTTAGCTTCGTATTTCTTCCAGACAAGTGTGAACTTCTTTATGAAGTGACACTACATTGATCACTATACTCGTATTCTAAGTAATTTCTTCTCCTCCTTCTTCTCAAGCTAACGTCCATACTCTTACAGAGTATGTACAGAATCATGCAGGATCGTAAGCTCCTAGCATACCTAGCGAATGATATCCTTAGCGACCGACAGTACGGGTTCCGCCGAAATCGGTCTACTGGGGATCTTCTAGCGTATGCCATTCACATATGGAGTGAGGCTATAGAGAAGCACGGGGAGGCACTTGCGGTCTCCCTTGATATCTTGTGCTAGAGTTCCTCTCTGCATCCGAGGCCATTACGTACTAGACCTGAAGTCCGTTCCTCCGAATTCAGTACAGACGCCAGCACATCAGGGTACCCAAAACTGTCAAATTTTCTCAATCAACCTTGAACCTAAGACTTTGGCGATAAAGTTGAAAATATATTAAAGAAGCACAGATAGTGGCGTCTGTACATTTCTAATCAGGATAAAACTTGGAACTCAAATTCAGATCCGGCTCTAAAGCTTTCCTCATCATAATGGCGAATGAGTCGGGTGTAATGAAGGAAGTCCCTCGAAGGAAGGAAAAACTAGGTGTTTATTAAATAATTGGTGTTACTTGTTGCATTAGGTACCTACAGTTTCGCTTACGTGACAACATTGGCCAAATATCTTATCAGCATTTAGATTTTACCTGTTTACGATCATTCATAAATATGTTTTGGTTAAATAATGAGTCCTCTACAAGTTTATCGGTGTTCTGGTAGGTGAGGCTATGAGTCAACCACAATATTTAGTATTCTAGTGACTGTGTTTCTGATTTCATGATGTCGACTTATTTGTTTACTAGCTGACCCGCGCAACATCGTCTGCGTCACAATTTTCATTACTGCTCCGCTCCTATTGGACTTAGCGTGATGATATATAGCCTATAGCCTTCCTCGATAAATGGGCTATCTAACCACCAGTACCAGTAGTTCCTGAGATTAGCGCGTTCAAGCAAACAAACAAACTTTTCAACTTTATATATTAGTACTAGCTGACTTGGCAAACGTTGTTTTGCCAAACAAAAAAAAAAGTACCCTACCACCTATTCTCATACCTACCGAATATACACACAAAATTTCATGAAAATCGGTCGACCCGTTTCGGAGGAGTTCGGAAACAAACACCGTGACACGAGATTTTTATATATTAGTAGATAGATGTACCTACACGTATCGACATTGAGATGTCTACGTCACGTACAACGTACACACGTCTGCCATAAAACGTCTCCAGCTGTAATAGGTGTCTCAATGACTGCTATCATCAAGGGACGCCGCCATGATCACGCTCGGTACACGTGATTCCAGTTTGATCATATCTATCCATGCACTTACAAATAAGACCAGACAGAAGATTAATTTTCTGCATTGTAATAGAAGTTTTTTTATAGTTTCAGAACTGAATGCCAATTCTCCTAACTTTAGAGCGACGCTCGCATTTGTATGTCAGTCGCAATCTGTCAAAAATGTATGGAAAGTGAGGCTTTTTTGACAGATTGTAATGAGGGCTACCATTTTTATACTCACCAGTTGGCGCCACTGTTGAGTGAGGTTCTTTAGCGCGGTTCTTTAGGCGCTAGTGCAGCGTGAGGTTTTAAATGTCAAATTTCACTGAAGGTTGCCTATTGAAGCGAGTTTATTTATTTATTTGTTTTGATTTTTAGTTTTTTTTTTTTATTTTCCTTCTAACTTTGTTCACATGCGCGTAATAACAACTTTAATGCTATGATTAAGAACCTCACTCGACAGTGGCGCCAACTGGTGAGTACAAAAACGATAGCTCTCATTGGCCCTCAGGTCAGTAACATAAATTCTATTTTATTGAATTCCAAGTAAAGAAAACTCTTTTGGCAATGTTCTAAATAAAAGTATCTAATGGTTGTGAAACTTGCTAGTCCTAATCCTAAGACCTGAACCAATGATCGAGGGAAGGGTCGCAATAGTCCGATGGATGAGAGAACCACAGTTTGGTCCATGTGAAGATGCTTGCAAGCATCTCAAATACGTTGACTGCTTCACAGAAGTGGACGTATTTCAACTGAAATGATGATGATGAAAAGTTCTAGCCAAACTATTGAGCTGATCTATTCTGTCAACAACTCACTGATTAAACTTATGTTAAGCGCCAGATAAACTTACAATAAAGTACGTTGACCTTTCCCTAATATCCCTTCGTAGATACCCGAACAATAAATTTGAACCGTTTTTAGGGTTCTCGTGTTAAAATTCTCTGATGAATAGAGGCCTCACCGATGAAAATTTAAAAACATTTCATGATTTATGTGATGGTACAGAACCCTCGGTGCGTGAGTCCAACTCGGTCTTGACCGGTTTTTCATTACTAGTGTCCTGAATTGTGATCTACAATTCAAAAACACTATAATGTCTTGATTTCTGTTTTTGATTTTCATTTCATTTCATTCATTTATTGCTTCAAATATGGTAGGTAATATAGTTCTTGTATACAATATGAAGTAACACACATTTGGCCAATATATAGCATGCAATAGTAGGTACAAGTTTTTACTTAAAATATTATTATTAATCACATTTCGTCAATTTATATATCAATTAAATATGTGTGTGCTTTATTGTATAAAATTTACAGGGACACTTTTGAAAGAACTCATCTATCGAATAAAAACACTCTTGTAACAACCACTTCCGCAACGTAACACAAAACTTATTGAATGGCAGTTGAGTAATTGACCTTGGCAAAGCATTGTAAATTAGGGGAGCCATATAAACGCAGCTCCGCCGAAAAAGTTCTAGCTTTGGAACGGGCATTTCCAAATTTAAATGTGTAGGTTTCCTTTTATTTGTGTTATCTTTCCGCTCAGGAAAGTTAATAAATGTATGTGCGTTAATGACCGTTATTGCACATTTACCTGGTACCTACTATAGGTGAAGTGAACTGTCATTCTATCTAGTTTGCATTGATTGACAGCTCATTTCATGATCACTTCATCTCAGCTCACACGGTGTGTAGGCTTACAACATTGCACAGCTGGCTGTGATTTTGACTTAGCTCCAATCCTTGGCAAGAATGCTTAAAACATCTATATAACGGACAGTATTGACCATGTAATAGGAATTAGCGGGTCTAAAAAGGCCACTTTAGTAGAATCATATTAGAATCATAATATTAATCATACAATAATCTGTCAAATTTCATTTTCATCTTTATAAAAATCTTTATAATTTTTTTTTTACAATTTTAGGTTCAAGTTTGATTGGGAGAATTTGACAGTGACAGGTAGCGTGATGTGCTTTCTGATTCTGCTAAAGTGGCAATTTTAGACCCGCTGACATTAAAGGACATGCCATTCATGTTTAAATACGGAATGTCAAAATTTCGTATTTTAAACAAGCTCACGTGATTTGTAAAAAGAACAGGTTTTTGGCACGCGACAGACATTATGTGAGAAACTACATTTTTTTCTTTTTTTGATGACTTTGTCGAGTTTACGATACTTTATGTCATCGGACTTTGTTGATGTTGTTTTGAATTGGAAACAAAATTGAAATCTCTTATGAAGACGTTAATCAATTGTTATCAACTTCTGCTTAGCCTTTTCCCAACTATATTGGGGTCGGCTTCCTGTCAAACCGGATTCAGCTGAATACCAGTGTTTTACGTTAATCAATTGTTATCAACATATTTAAAACTAGCTTCTGCCCGCAACTTCGTACGCGCATATCCCTTTTTTTCCGTTCCCGTAGGAATTTCAGAATATCCTCTGAGTGCTCCCCTAAACTCCCCAAGGAACCTACATGCCAAATTTCAGCTTTCTACGACCTCGACCTTCGGCTGTGCGTTGTCTGTGAGTCAGTCATTCGCTCACTCAGTAACGGAAGAGTTTTATATACAACCTGTAACAGAATAAACGCAATACCTCTTAAGGGGTCATTGAACTCATCACTATGAACAACTTTCACTATGTGATCAAAACTAAAATCGCGAAAATAGTCTGCTCCCCATACATTTCTGTGCGCGCACTTTATTAAAGATTTTTTTATATCACAACTCGGGTATGTTTTTTTTTGTTTTACTACACGCGTTTGAACATTATCTCACCGGATGGTAAGCGATGATGCAGTCGAAGTTGAGTCAATTGAGAAACGAGCCAGGAGGATCATCGGTAATGATAGGCTCGTCGATTCGAAGTTCCCAAGTATTGAGCATCGACGCTGAGTTGCTGGCCTGTCGGTTTTCTATCGATTGCATTTTGGGAAGTGTGCGACGGAATTGCATGATTTCATTCCGCCAAGCCCGTTCCATCAGCGGACCACAAGACGAACGGTGATGCGTCACCGGTACATGGTGCACATCCCACCCACACGCACAAAATTATTTGGGAACACATTCATAGTGCGTACAGCTAAGGACTGGAATTCCCTGCCAGAGTCTGTGTTTCCAGATAGCTACGACCTGGGAGTCTTTAAGACAAGAGTGAATAATTATGTTACTTCTAGGCAAACGTGCTCCATCATCGATTGCATCATCAGGTGAGATAGTAAATCGAACATATGCCTATCGATTGTAAAAAACAAATCTGGTTGCGCTGGTAGCCCACCCTAATATGGTCGGCAAGAAGCCTAGCCTAATTTACTGCTAAAAGATAACACTCATTCCAGCAACATGCGAATCCTAAAATACCTTTCATTTTCTCCATTTTTACACTAACAATTTGTCACAGCTGACACACACATACCAACATGGTTTGTTATAACAGTACCTGTCTAGAAGTTTATTTCCATTGTGGCCTGTTGAATGGCCCACGTGATGCCCTCACATGACCGGCAAGACGACGTGACCGACTGACGGACAGAAATAATTGTTTATATATAGATAGTATTAGTAATGGGCGCCCGTGTGGGCTTGTGACCCGTCTGGCTGTCCCTTTATGGTTAAAAGTTGTGGAAGGGTTACTAAATGTGGTTCAGGAACAGGGGAGTCGAAGCTAAACCGTTGCTGAATCATGGATTTGTCAATATATCCATGAGTGACCTTGAGGTTAACATGGTCAGAATTTAAGAAAGATATTCCATCCAATTATGGGGAGACTAAGAAAAACCAAAGACCCAATTGTCAGCCCAAAATACAATAAATAAGCTTTATAAGTTACACGAAAAACAAGACTGCTAAACAAATTAATTTGACTTATAAAGCCAGCATAGTTAAGGATAACTCTAACAAATCGCGTTTCCAAGAGAAAACAATGTTACTGTTATTTATTTACACATAGAAAGAGAGTCATCTCAATAATTTTCTGTCTCAGACTAAAATATCTTTGGATAATAAACTAGGAAGAGTAGTGGGCTCAGTATACATCCTTGTGGAATAACTCAAGGGACACACAGGGACTCTACAGCGGAGTGTTGCGTTACTGATCTTATGGCATATTTGGATCCTTAGACTTCACAGATCATCTCTAAGTAATGTTTTATTTCTTTCCTCATTGTTGTGGTTTCTTCACTAAACAAACTGAACTCTATTGCATAATATTATTTATCTACGTGGCGCAATACTTTATTGATCAATGTATTGACTACTATTAGATAAGTGAATACTAACGAATTCCTCAATTTGTTTATATGACGTAATATTATTATCAATTTGTAATTAATTGTGTAATTTTACGCTGTTGGCATTCTTCTTATCACTATAGTTAATCTGTTATCATTTAGTTTCCACTATATTAACAACAATACCAACTAGGTTGCTTAACAACAGGGTACTTGAACTGATAAGGGTTTATTAGCTCGAGTGACTGATTAAGTACTATTCCATTTAAGCCTAGGAAATTCCCATTGATTCCACATTTACATTCTCTAATCATTGTTGTTAAAAACCGGATCGGTTCGGACCGAACCGGATCGGAAACTGCGGTAAGTTTCCTGAAATCTTGAACATGTTTTGCTAATATTATTATGTTTGTAGTACCCTTTTTATTAACTTAGTCACGTATGCCATGCCAATATTGGTGATTAACTATGCTATCAATAATTTTTAGTAAAAAACTGTATGGTTCACCGCAGCTTCCTAAACCTAGTTTTGCTAATTATGTATGTACTACATTATGTACACTGATAACCTAGTTTGTACATTAGGCATATTTAAAGTTTGCCACATATTTACTTGCTCTGCGAAAATAGCTCATCATATCTTGGATGAAATACTAAGGTAGTTCGCGTTATTTGCCATAGTGGAAATGGAATGCCTATTGAGTAGGGATTTACGTATCTCTCGTTCAGTCTTATTCAACTTTGCCTTATCCTAATTAAGTTGACATCATCGACCAGTCTTACCTTTAACAGTTTGAAACCAGTATTTAACTAAGAGCGTCTGCCTCTATGACTTCCATAACCCAGTTACTGTTCAATACGGTAAACGACAACACTAGTAGTCAATGTTTCGGGCGTCTCCCGTACCCGTGATGACTATCAATGTCGGTAACTGACAGATTTTCGTAGTACTCCAAGGCATAGACGGAAACCCTTCCCATATGACAATGCGATGATTATGTACATAATTATGTTGATACATCACAATAGTTATTAGTAACGGTCTATCAACAAGCATTCAGAAGTGGCCGTTTAATTGTTGATGAGACACTTCAGAGTATTTCAAGGTCTATTAAACTTTTAAAGTAAGTCGTATAAGGGAAGGAGAATGGTGATAGGATGTCGCATAGACATAAAGACTTCAAATACACGACGGATAACTTTAAAAAAAACAGAGCACATGAAATATTGAGGCCACCTTTGGAATGGCTTAGCTAAATACCGGCCTTCCGCGCTTAAATCGGTGGCACGCAGAGCTAAGAGGCTCATTGGCGACGTCAAACTGGTAGATGCCAAGCTTCACAACTTGGTTCATCACTGCAAGATTGCCTGTTGGTCGGACTTCTACAGATTGTACTTCGGTGACTGTTCCCAAAAACTCCACGAACTCATCCCACCGGTCCCCTTCTACCATCGGACATCCAGACGCAGTGCAAGTTACCATCCCTACCTTATTGCTATTCCACCAATTCGCTCTAAGCGTTTCCAAACGTCTTTTATAATGCGCACAGCAAAAGAGTGGAACTCTCTGCCTGCGTATGTGTTTTCGAACACATTAGAATAGAACACACAAACCACCCTAATCACACACACACAACCCTACATTCAACCCTAATCTCTGCAAAATAAAGTGAACAGGTTTTTTCTGAGTAAGCTGACACCATCGTCGACTTTGCTCTATCACCTCTGACCTCTAGACTACAGTCAAGAGCAAACCCATCTTAATAAAAAATGATTTTATTTCAGGTTATCTCTAGCAAAGCAAATATTTATTTCGGCGGTGGTGACCATTGCTTAGATAGGGTAATGTTACAGCAAATGCGTTGTTCAAAGACTGACTACAGAGTTACTTCTCCTTAAGTGATCTATGCTTTCTAGAGTGCAGTGCAATATTAGCTTCATTTTATCGGACTGAAGTATGAAACTCGTCCGCTGACCTATTCTGATTAATTCTCTCCATCCAAGACACTTGAATCGTTTCTACAGGACTCGTCGAACTTCATCGATTCGACGTTTACTTGTGGTCGCCATTTTTTATTCTGGCTTTCAGGAATTGCAGTGGTTGGGAATAGTGTAGCGGGCTTTTGACTGACTGACTCCTTTACAATTAAAACTGCCAGTAAATGATAAAATTGAAACAACTGCTTTGACTCGTGCAACACAACAACACACAACAAGTTCGTGACAACTCGTTTTCTGTAAAACTCAACACCATACACTGCGATCGCCAACCCTGGCGACTGCCAAGCGTGGCGATTATGGCAACCCCCCCCCCCCCGTTTTTAGAAAGGCCTACGTCCAGCAGTGGACGTCTTTCGGCTATTATGATGATGATGAATTGCTTTGAGTTGTAATTTGAACGTAGGTTATAAGTTATTTCGATCCCATTTCCTGGATTCGGGTTAAGATAAAACATTGCTGAAGATCTTTCGACTCCTTCCTAATGATAAAACTAGATAGGTAGCCGTTAGATAATCCAAAGTCCGCTTCCTTGTCCACTGTATAACTCAGTAAGTTATTGTGTTTTATCGGTTGAACCATATTGTTTAGTAGGTATAGGTAATATACTGCCGGTAGACAATTGTTTTTCCTTATGATAATGGCGACCTTGGGATGATTTATTTTTTCTAAATAAGGAAATGTATTGTATCCGAGCTCCGCGTAGAGCATTTACATGTATATAGTTATTAGTGTCGCATTCACAGTTAAATTAGTCTAGCTTCTCCAAATTCAGTTGATCGACGATAACGAATTAGTGTTCAGTTTGGCTGCAGCTTCAGAAATTATTGCAAAATATTTCATTACTAGTGGACATCACGCGGTTTCACCCGCGTACTTCCCGTTCCCGTGGGAGTACGGGGTTAAAATATAGCCTATGTTACTCCCTGATAATGTAGCTATCCATTGCTGAAAGATTTTTTCAAATCGGTCTATTAGTTTCGGAGCCTATTCATTTCAAACATACAAGCAAACAAATCTTTCCTCTTTATAATATTAGTATAGATAGCAAAAACTTTTTACAATAAATATAACCGACTTCCAAACAAAACACTAAAAAGTATAAAATAACCTTAATTTCGGAAGTTGGTGTTTTTGGTTTTATTTCTTTGTTTTTTTAACACCGACTTCCGAAATTAAAGTTAATTTATACTTTGTAGTGTTTTGTTTGGAAGTCGGTTATATTTTTTGTGAAAAGTTTTTATTTTTCACTTTTAAGTGGTGATACTTGGACGACGTCTTCGTCAACGCAGAAACTGAAATAAGCAAAAATGCTCATAACATAAAAAGTACAGAACCAAACTGAATCAAATTTTTACGGGACCAAACGGCAAGTATACCGCATCGAATTAAAAAAAGAATCTCAGAAATCGGATCAGAAACCTCGGAGTAATCGGTGCACATACATAAAAAATACCAACCGATTTGAGATTGTGGAGGTTAGACAGAAACTCATGATTCTGGGATTTAGTTGCATCCACATCAACATACAACTTGGGTAGAGGAAAAGTAGGGATGATGAAAACGATGTCGTGTGTGGCGTCTCCAAACGTCCCACCTTTTTCCTAAATAATATTTAGGTCTGGCCGGTTTGTTTTCGGTTATGCGAAAGTGACGGTTGGTACTTTCTTGGTGTCAGTACTTCTACCGTACGTTTAGTTGTTAACTAAAGTTTTACTTGAAACTTGCTTGCTTGTTAGTTAGTAACTTAACACATTCGGTGCCCAGAACTCAGCATATGGGTCGTCAGTCGGACACCTCAGCATATGGTCGACGACGCGGATGCGAATTGTGGGCACACGAACAAATTATGTTTCGACCTATATGCTGAGTGATGGGCACCGATGGGCACTAAAAGTGTTAAACAAATAGGCAAGTTCGAAACTTGTTTTTTTAAAGTTTTCATTTTTTTTTAACTACAGTCGCTAGCGAGGATAGATTCATAAAACTCATGGTAGACGTACTGATGATTTGTCTGGTAAAAAACGAAAAGGTATCTCTGTATAGGATATACACTTCAATACAGAAGATTCAATACAAACCGTATTTGAATAATTAGTTTCCCCCGTCGTTAATTGCATTCACAATATCATCATTGCTAACACGGCGTTGGAAAGACATTTTCCCCAAACGTGGATTGCACAAGAAAAAGAAATATGTCTCAAGTTTTTATAAATTAATCACAACAGTTTCAAGAAGAACGCACTAAACTCGACGGTGTTCACACGTTAATCCTAAACACACAGTACCGTTAGTTCACAATCGCGCACGAGGATCGTGACGAACATTTGTAAAGTGACGTATTATCTGATTTAAATACCTACTTTCTTTTTATAAGAAACCGGTGTCTAGAACTCTTGATGCTATAAATACAAGGTTATCGCGAAATATTAACATAAGGTGTGATATAACGATGCTGTATTTAGTTGAGAGTTGATAAGGATAGAGTACCTAATAATGATAGATAATATCTATTTGAAAATATACAATACGTAATAATAATAATATTAATACATAATAATATTATTTATAAATAACAATATAACGTCCTTTAACGCATAAGTAATTGCTATACTTGTCATAAACTAGCTTTTGCCAGTGACTTTGTACATGCATATCCCGTTTTTTCCCGTTTCCTTAGGAATTTTGGGAAATCCTCTGTTAGTTTTCCCCTACACTCCCCAAGGAAACTACTTGGCAATATTCAATTAGCGTTGTTGCTAAGCGGTCGATGTTGATATACCTACGTTGCTATTTTTAGCTCATAAGTACATAAATAACTTGATATGAAACTGGCCACTGACCTTAACCCGACAGAAACCGTCTTATAATGACGTTAAATAACACACAACAAGAATCATTTATTGACTTATTATGTACTAGCTTTTGTCAGCGTGTGAATGTTGAAAACTCATCATCATCATATCAGCCGAAATACGTCCACTGCTGGACATAGGCGTAGGTGGCGACGCCTGGGGGAGCGTCGCCACAACGACCGGTTTTGTGCGTCTCGCATCCATCGGCTACCCACGACCTTCACCAGGTTATCGGTCCACCTTGTGGGAGGCCTTCCAACGTTGCGTCTTCCGGTACGCGGTCGCCACTCCAGAACTTTTCGGCTCCATCGACCATCTGTTTTGCGAGCAATGTGCCCTATCCACTGCCACTTTGGTTTGGCGATCCTTCGGGCTACGTCGGTAACCTTGGTTTTCTTGCGGATATCATCATTCCTGATTCGATCACGCAAGGAAACTCCGAGCATTGCCCTCTCCATTGCCCTTTGAGAGCCCAGCCCATGTTGAAAATTATACCAAAGAAACCTTCTCCCGGAATAAAAAGTAGTCAATGTGATATTTCAGATGGTGCTATTTTTGCCTTCTTACAACGGCAGCCCACTTCATCTATCCAATGACTACAACACATTCATGAAAAAAAATTTATATTTATGAACATTTGAATTTAAAAAATTAATAAAATATTATTCATCAAGGAAACATCTAGGAGCAGCGCAATCCAAGCTTTGTGTTCCAAGGACGGCGCGGAATAAAACGGAGACATTGTTTTGATACGTAAACATTATTAACGAGGTGTCTCATAATTCTAATGCATTATTTATTTTTATTGTATCTGTCATCGTAATTATATATTTAAAAAAAATAATCGCGCCTAGAGGTAGTTTATGTCGGGTACATTAAGTTGGCCGCCTTTGTTAGACGACTAAAATGGCAACGTGTATATCTGCGCCATATTTCATCCAGATCCGTTCAGCCGTTCTGGCGTGGTTCAGTGACCAACATCCATTCATCCGTCCATACTTTCGCATTTATCATAGTAGGTAGTAAGATTCTGTCTTCATCGATCTCCTTTAGCGAATAATCGCAAATCTGCTTTCGAAAACTGGCATGGTTCCAATCGTTGTCGAGTTTTACATAACTCTTGGTACTAGACATGTAATGTTTTCTAGGTAGACTTGTTGAAAGTCATGTGACATCAAATAGAACAGAATATGGAGGCAGCAGTAAGCTGTCTGATTAATATTTATAGTTTAACACAAAAGTGGGTATAATCAGCATTTTAAGTTACTTCTGGGAAACAGGACTGTTCATCTGCCTAGCCTGTTTCCAAATATATTGGGGTTGGGTTTGTTTCCAGTCAAACCGGTTTCACCTGAATTAATCAAAATTTTACGTGGAGCGGCCTCTTCTCTATGCAAGGCAGTTAAACACAAAATTGATAAAATCACAACATCGTTTGCATTAAATCATAATCGAGTCTTATTTTCAAATTAAGCTGAGAAAAATCAGCACTTTATGAACGTCAAAATATACATAAATACGGTTCCCCGAAACGTTCGCCCGTCACCACTTCCTAGGGTTTTACGGTGAAGAACTGGCGCAACGAATTCCCCAGCAACACATCTGTCTATTGAATTGTGAACTTGAATTTATACAAGACTACTTTTATCTGTAGTTCGTCCACTGCTGGACTTACGCCTCCCTCAAATTGAGGGGGGGGGGGTTGCCATAATCGCCACGCTTGGCAGGCAGGTTGGCGATCGCAGTGTGTTGCGTTTTACAGAGAACGCTGCTGCCCATTCTCTGGTGAGTCCCTTTGTCGCCTCGACACCCACGGGAAGTGATGGGATGGTATTATTCTTTTACGGCACCATATGGCACCGGCGGACACCATACGGCACAGTTGTGTCTGATGTAGGTAAATGATAGTGAAAACTATATTAAAATTTGTTGCGTAGTTAAAAAGATCTAAGTTTATATGCAAAGGGACAGCCGGCGGGAAGCAACTTTGTTTTATAGTTTTTTTACTTTTTTATTTAGCCTGTACTGTCCCACTGCTGGGCAAAGGCCTCCCCTAAATCCTTCCAAGTATTCTTTCCCTGCGCCACCTCGTACCAGCCCTGACGGTACGCGTCAACTCGTCTCGCCACCTCTTTCTGGGCCGGCCTCGGCGGCGCCGTCCATCTTCGGGCACCCATTGTGTGAAGCTTTGGCCCAACGGTCATTGTGCATGCGGCTTACGTGACCCGCCCAATACCACTTGAGCCTGGCAGCCTACTTACTCACATCCATTATTATTATACTATGTAGAAATAATTAGTTCACAAGTTTTAATGTTATTCCTTAAAAGCTTTCTCTTCCCATCATTACTAATCAACAAATTCCTCACTTTAAAGCTCAGATAACACAGTCTCGTCATATTTCCTAATAACTACTCCGACAGGACGACATAGAAATACAATTATATCAGACCCTTTCATGAGTTAATTGGTACTTTATCACTAAACCAACTGTTGACGACGGCAAGTGAACCGACCCACTGCATGTGTATTAGTATTATATTTGGAGTTATTTTTATGCCTACGTGCGCAGGAGTGCGTAGCTTGAGAGTGTGGAAACACACGGTTCAGTAACCACTACGGTCCAGTTTAAAAACGGTGCTTAAAATTGCATCAGCAATGTGTTTGTTCTGCCTTGGAGCGAAACTTTTTCGCACGTCGCTGGCATGGCACCTTTTCAAAGTATTATTCTCATTCGTAATGCTATCTGCTTGTAGTCCGAAAAGCCAATTTCTTGTGTTGAACAATTTTAGAAATTGAGCCTGTGGGTTCTGTACCTGTAGGCCAATCAAATTCTCTAACTAAGGCGCTCCTCTCCTCTCCGCTCCAATGGACGGGAAAAGGGTTAAAATTCTAATAGCAAAATCATCTCACCGACAATTTCAAAAACTTGTTAAAATATAAAAAACCAGAGGTGTTTTTTGACAGTTTTGACTGCGATTCGCATTCACAGCGAATGAAAATGACAAGAATAGCCTCTCTTTTAGTGTTCTCACTAGTTCAAACTCAAACATTATTATTTGTAGAACATAGGTAAACAAACGATGTCAAAATTAATAAAATAAGCGCTATGTCTTGCCGTCAGCGGCGTACAAATATTTCGATTATACTTTTAGCCAATTAAACTTAAAATATAAAAACATTCAAAATAAAGAAATAAAATCAATTATACCAATAGAAAAAAAAGAAATTCATCGTCACATAATCATTAGTTTTACATTAATTAAATAAAAAAATAAAAATTAACCAAATAACACAAAATTAAATTAAGTTGAATTAAACTTTAAATTAAATTAAACTGAAACAATGAAATTATAATTACGATTTGTCTTCCAGGTACTCCTTGACTGTATAGTAGGCTTTCCCGCCCAACTAATTAAGAAGAGCCCTTTTGAAATGGTGTAGTTAAGAAAATAAATTGCAAGAAGTATCCAACGTGGACTCATCACACAGTCGTTTAACGTGAAATACATACATACAACACATACATACATTAATTATTATCAGAATTTATTCGCTTTCAAAATCGATTTCTTGGAAACAATCACCACAGCTGCCAAAGAAATAAAGAAAAACCCCTATTGGATTATCCAATTCCTTGGAAGTACATATTATAGTGCTCTATCCATTGTCTTTATTGGTGTAATTAAAATCAACATTTTACGTAAACAGTGATTTTCATAAAGTATAAAAAATCGTTTTGTTGAAGCTATAGGTAAAATAACAAAAGATGGGTCTTTGGTTACACCTATAACTTCGTCGGAATACGCAGCGTTTGAAGGCCTACTCTGGACCGATGACCTAGTAAGCGAAAATCCGAGCTGGGAGATGCACAAGACCGGTCGATGAAGAAAAACTTGGGGGAGGTATGTCCAGCAGTAGACGCCTTTCGGCAGAAATGATGACAAGGAATTCTTCACCCGTCCTTACAGGCCTTAAAACTATACCAAACGAAAACCTAAAATAAACTGTTAGGTAGAGACTACTCCTAGTCACGTAGTTCCTACCTAGTTTCTATTTGACATACACGTAACAATGAGCACATAACACTATTCCCAAGATGTTTACATGTGCAAACCAATAACTAACACACAATGTAACCATGGTCTAAACAGACCGCTACTCAGCAGATGGATCAGTAAATTGTCTTCACACATACATACATTGACCTAATTTCCCACAATTGGCCCCGTGTTGGCTAGGCAAGGATCAATTGGTAATTGATGATTGGAGACTTCAGTTGCTAAGGTCCAAAGAGAAGCTCGTGGATAAAGAAAGAAAGAAAGATAGATAGAAAGAAAGAAAGAAAGAAAGAAAGAAAGAAAGAAAGAAAGAAAGAAAGAAAGAAAGAAAGAAAGAAAGAAAGAAAGAAAGAAAGAAATTTTATTTGTTCAAACATGTGTTAACATACAAAATTAAAATTATATATGCATGCAAGATCCTAAACAAGTGTGGTTCACGACATGTTTGCCATTTCTCATGGCGTGCAAATATCTTGGGGGAAAAAAATAATATTAAATCATTGATTTTTAAATATTACGCTTATACATTAAATAATAACATCCGCACGGATCGATCTTCAAGGTTAAGCAACACTTGCCGAGGTCAGTCTGTAAATAGGTGACCATCTTAACATACCGAGGCTCCTCCGTGCCTTGGAAACCACGTTAAGCCAGTGGTTCCCGTCTGTCATTTGTAGATCTTTGGCAGTCGTTACGGATTGCCAGAAGCCAGAAAATCTGACGCCAGTCTTGCCAAGAAGTACCGTGTTACCCAGTGGGTTGTGGAGGTCTGGTAGGCAGCCGCTCTACGTACATACTGGTATTCAGCTGAATCCGATTTGACTGGAAGCCGACCCCCAATGCAGTTGCAAAAAGGCGAGGCATATTAGATACGCTCTTTAAAATGAATTGCTGATCATAAGTTGCTTAATTCTATTTGCTGTAGCGAAGGTAATACTTTTTTAAATACATTATGGGTAGGCTCACGTTCAGCCACTATTTCACCTGAAGATAAGCGATAATGTGTTGATGATTGCTCTCTTGCCTCGAATTAACTTAGACAGTCAATTGACTTGAAGACATGTAGCTATCAAGAAACAAAGACTTTTTTACCAGATATTATACGGTTTCAGCGTTTTTTGTCTGCCCAGAGGGCTTAGTGCGACGTAAACGTAATGTTCACTTTGACAAATTCCATAAAAAATTGTAGATTGTTACATCGAGCAGAAAATGACGTCACTTTCGCGAGGTTTATAATCTGCTTTTCTTTCAACTACCGAATATAGAACTGAAGTTACTACAGAAAACTATAAAAACACTGCACGTTCTGGTTGCGATTCGATTCGCGCCAATTCATATGATTTTTTTGGCAATGGTCGTAAATTTATTCTGCCATTGTTCCCGGGAATAAATATAGCGCTGATTGGCTGGTAGAAAACTAGTTGGTCATGCTTGTAGCCTGCGATTGGCCTGTTGTGTGATCAGAATAGCGCTGATTGGCTGATATAAATCTAGTTGGCCATGTATCCATTATTGCACTATTTTAAAGCAAAAACAGTGCAGTAATGGATTTTCATACATACATTACTGCACTGTTTTACTCTGAAGCAGTAAAGTGCTGGTTTGTTCTCACTATTTAGTTATGATGAAATTATTACGTAAGCAGTTGGAAGAAAAAAAAGTTTTTCCGTTATTGTCACCAGACGGCGCTTTTTCAGTTTCAATACGACGTTTACGCTAATGCAATCATGAAAAACTCTCAGGCCACGGATATACCGACAAGTCACAACTATATTAAGACAGCATTATTTTAAGAATTTGGTCATAAACTTTATGGCGATTCTGAATAAATCTGAGTCACTTTCAGACTACCGCAGCAAAAGCCAAGCCAAGGGACCGCCCCTATTTCACGTTAACTGAATCGTCAAATGCATTCCATTCACAATACCAGTAAATGCCATTGAACCATACAAACTACAAAGTTCATTCGATCATAATAACATGCATGGTTTTCCTTAATTCCACCGTTTCATCAATCTGGAAGGCTAAGGCCACTTTAGGAGATTCAAATTTAATTTTCATCTTTATCACTAACACATTAGGTTCAAGGTTGATTGGGAAAATTTGACAGTGACGGGTAGCGTGATGTGCTTTCTGATTCTGCTAAAGTGGCCTTCTTAGACCAGCTGTTCTTAGAGGTTTTAAGGAAACACGTAATTCCACGCAAAATACATATAAAGTTGGTCTGAAACCGCAAATTCCTTATAAAATCAGTAATTATTTAGTTACAAATAAATCATAATATCATTTATTTATTTATTTTATTATTTATGTACACACAGAAAAACAGTAAAAATTAACATTATAAATATGAGTACAAAGGAACTGCTTATTTCTAGTGAAATTTCTTCCAGCAGACCTGCGACAGGAGAAATGAAAAAGAAATGTAGACAATAGTGTGTAACAACAAGAGAAGATTATGTAAAGTCTTAAAATTAAAGTAACAAATAAAAATATAATATACAAATAAAATATATACCTATACCGAATACTATATTATAAAATAAATAAATATATACACATATATATACATATATATATATATGTATAACTATCATAGTTGAGAGGAAAGGTAGTGCTCTTTAAGACGTTTCTTAAAAAGAGAAATGGATTATCATCATACTCATTCTTCGAAATTTTTGTTGTTTTCAATTATTATTTAGGTACCTATATTGGACCAAGTTAACAATAATGTTTATACTGAAAATATATCCTCATTATGTAGAGTGCAGTTAGAAACAGTGCCACAGGCAACATTGGAAGGAAGTTACATTTTATCATGGTATGCTGAAGACTGGTAACGATTGACGTGGTGGCCAATCGCCACCAAGCAGACCGTATGATCGTTTTGATTATGGTAGACACCAGATAAATGCGCAATAACGGTCATTGACCCACATACATTTTTTACTTTGTTAATATCAAAGACATAAAGAGGTCCTCAATCGACTTCTATCGTGATCCTTTACGTTCTCTAGTAATTAAAACCGGTTCATAATTTATTGTTTGGGTATCTATCTACAAAGGGATATTGCCGAAAGGTGGGAAAGCCATAATGCCATTAACGACGCTACAATCAGGTATACCGGACACATTGCTGCCATCTCGGATACAACCTGGACGAGGCTCCACATGAGCGCGGTGTTTGTATAGGAAAAGAGAGGCCATTCGCTCACTGAGGGGCATGACCCTCAGTGAGCGAATTCAGGCTGCGGATGATAATGACACCGAACTCAATAGCCAGCCTGTTGAAATAGAACTGCTGAAGATATCCGGCTCGAAGGACCATTGCCTAACTTGGCCAACAAACAAATCACACTACTGAATCAGTATCTACAAATACTTCTGAGCTCACGTAAACTCGTATAATCCTAATCTATAGCAGTTCCAATGAATAGAATGACAAGCCTCTGAGAGGAAACACGTGTGACTTTGACCTATAATATTGTTTACACACGCGTATTCGTGGATGTTAAACCAATTCTGTTTAAATAAACATATGGTTTTGACAAATTAATTCGGTAAACATTTGTCAGAAATGATCCTTGAAGTTTACCGTTTTGACTCTCCTTTGGTCCTAAATCCACTACCATATTAAATTGTTGTTCGAAAACCAGGGAAAAACTCCATGCCTTAAGAGGGAAGTCTAGTCCCGAAGAATTTGAAAAATATGTATTTGAAGAGAATATTGCTGATGCGTCGCACTGTGCCCTATCAAGTAAAGTGCGAATGCATGTATTCCGCTGTTGTATTCTTCAAAACTGGACTGATCTAAAAAAACATATGTGCTTCTATTATTTCCTATTTTGTTAAAAACTTATCAAAGTCTGACAGTGGTCTGAACATGGCGGTAAAAACGGGCTGTTTTTTTGGATTGTCATAATTCTTTAAGTAATTGAGTTTTGGAAAAAATAAAATGATAGAGGCACGTATTAATTCGATCTAGATTTTTTGGAAAAATATCATTGCTCTAGCAGTATAATCCACGAAGAAAACAGCGGAATGCGTTTGTATGGAGAAAGGCCCCAGCATAGATATAATAAATAAGGAGATATGCCCGTTAGACGAAAATGTACCGGGACCCTGTGTCTCCAGTCTTCCCCTTCCATAAGGCAACTACTACACATGCACGTCAGTAAAAGCAATAAATACGCAGTCGCGCATACACCTGCACTTCTCAAAACAGAACGTACTAAACAATCAATAATAAACCTTATTGTATCAAACACAGCGTGCATTTACCATACACCGTACAACTTACGCACACAAAAACAACGGTAGATATCGTTATGCTGTGCAAAAGCAATTTATTTCTCATACAATATGATAGTGATTGACTAAATCAGAAAGTTATCGAATCTTCCATTTATTATTGGACAAAAACATTTTTGGGGCCTAAAAATAAAATAAATAAAAAACGGCATGTCCAGAAAATATTATAAACACTCCACCGATTATTAACCTATAATTTAATTAACTCACTTTACGAAAGTTAGTTACGCATTTCTCTATTACGCTGTAAAGAAGCAATGTATTTATAGTAAAAATAATACAGACGCTGTGATATTTGAAAACAAGAATAATATAGTAAGAGCAAGACATATTTTACGATTTGTTGTTTTTCATGATTTTAAAGACAAATATAGTAAATTACTTATATTTAGATAGTGCAAGTGATTCCTTGATTTACAAAGTCTTGGTTTAGGCTGCTATTTCTTCAAGAAAACACTGAACAACACGGAATTCGTATATATTGCCACGATCGCGGTCGAAAGCGCACTAGTTCGCCGAGACGACTATTTGCCTATAATATGATCAATTTGAGCAAGTTGCGCGGACCCCAGACACGTCTTGCTTTTTATCCCGGCTGTCATTTGTAGACCTTTAGTCAGATTAATCAGATTAGTCCGGAACTATTCTCACTAAGGTAACTACCGTGATGCCCAGTGACAGTGACGTTGCCTTTCAGCCACAGTCAGCTTTCGTTAAGCCATCCTCGACATAGTTGTCCAAGAGTCCAGCCATGACATGTCAATGCCGTGCAAACCATATTATTTAACCATTTTCTAAAACAGTCGGATTTGATCAAATCACTACCTTTTTTTGGGGAAATAAGCTCACATAGTTTTAACATCTACCGGGCATTGCCTCCTTAGGGATTTGATCAAATCACCAATTCCCTTCGGAGCAAAAGGGAGTTTCAGATTTTTACTGACTAAAACCCATCCGTGTTCCTCCTAACGCCCTTTGTGAACAAATTCCGCAACCCTGGCAGGCACTGGCCCATGCGGCCCCAGTCTACTATGCTGACATCTCTTTGAGGCGGACATCGGACATCTTTTTGCGTAGAACACAACACGCCGTCGTCGACCCGGGTTTCTGACAATCTAGAATGCTACATACATTGCAAGATTGGTAAAATCAAATGGAACTGGGTCTACTAAACTAAACAAAGTTTAATTGCCACACGACACGGGAGAAATCGAAAGTTTTACGACCACCATCCATAAACCATACAATGTAAAGTTTAACTGCAAAACGAATAGTATTGTTAATCCCTGAATGTTTACAAGATTAATTAAATTATGAATGCAGTTTCTATTCATGATTTTAGAAAGGATATCTTTAATAGGTACTACTTCAGTGCCGATGGTTCTATAAAACGTATTGTGTACTAAATAGGCTAATGGAATATTAAAGTAGATTCTTACTACCGATGTTTCTGTACTTAGACTTTATTGAAATTCTAATTAATTAATCAGTGAATATTTCAAGTGGTTCGTAAGTAGGTATTTGATAGTTTGTGTTATGATACTTAGTAAACAATCATGAACAGATTAAAACATAGCTTGCGACATATACTTGTTGCGGCTCTAAGTAAATGGGTGGGCTTAGGTACCTACACATCTGCCTTACCTTTTGGGGAGGACACATCTATACTAATATATAAAGCTGAAGAGTTTGTTTGTTTGTTTGTTTGTTTTTTTGCTTGAACGCGCTAATCTCAGGAACTACTGGTCCGATTTGAAAAATTCTTTCAGTGTTACATAGCCCATTTATCGAGGAAGGCTATAGGCTATATATCATCACGCTAAGACCAATAGGAGCGGAGCAGTAATGAAAAATGTGACGCAGACGATGTTGCGCGGGTCAGCTAGTTGATATATAAAAACCCAAGAAGTCTCGAATAAATGCAACACTCGAAACTGTCGTCAAAAACTGACATGTATCAAGTGTCATGTGTGAGTTGTGTGTAGTTATACTATAAACAATTTTTTTGCAAATTCAACTTTACACGGATCGTTTAAAGTTGTTTTTACAAAGCAGTGCAGTATGGCGAGCGATGCGAGACTGTTTGAAACTAGCGCACAATTTTAAATTATGCGCTTGTTTATGCGGACGTTTTTGAGATGCTGAGTGTGTATCTTGGGTTTTTATATATCAATGGGAGGACATGAATTTTATAATAATTTATTTGATACACTTAAAACGTAAACATTAGTGCTGCCTAGGCTCTTGTATCAGGAGATCCTGTACTACAAGGGCCAGACCTTACAACGTACAGGGAAAAACTCGTATGACATCATATGTCATTTGATTTCAGTACACTTTTTAACGACATGTGACGTCACACAGTTTTCAACGCACTGTATCGTCTTAATTTTTCGTTTACGTGAAAAAAGAAAAAATTCGTGTCGGAATTTTTTTTGGGAATCTATCTGACGGACTAATTAAATGTTTTTAGTCCACTACACTATTAAAAAAAACAATACCTATAGAAAAGAAAAGAAAAATTACAGCAAGCATTAAAAAATAATAATAACAACTAGACTAAATAATTTCAAATTGACACTACTCCTAAAGTAGACAGGTAAGAGTGTGCCATACTATCCCATCGCAAGTTTGTGTGTGGGGTGTTTACGTGTCATACTTTACGTATATGTCAAACTTAAGGCTGCTCTATCAAGAAATGCTTAAAAACAGCGTGCAGATGAAGCAACTTTTCGTCGGCATTTACTGAGAAATTACATCTGAAAAAAATAGGTAGTAATCCACATGATATGATACGTAATTCGGTTTAGCCAGAATGTACGTATCGTTGTCACTTAATAAGAAAAAAAATCACCAAATCGTTGAGATGAAACCATTTTACTCCTTAATTTTTAACAATAGTCTTAAAAAAAATATCTACTGCTTTGTAATACAAACGAAAATATTTTAGTTGTGTTACTTTTTTAAAATATGTGTTATTATTTTATAATAAATTAAAAATGCGGGTAGCGGAGTGACGCGTAGAGGAGTAGTTAGCTCCGTTCATATGCACTAAGTCATTGGCAAGTATACAAGCCTTAATACGTTTCCATTCTTGCGCGACCGCTGAGGATCTAGAAAATGTCTGAAGTGATGATGATTATGGCCGTAGTCATTTATTAGAACTTCATGTAACACATAGGGAACAAAAGCAGACTTAATGCCTACCAAGGGTGGTGAAGAGATGACATGGAGGTGCATAAAATGAATAAAATAAGTATACCTTAACAAAAGTAAGTACCTAAGTTCAGTATACTGTATAATTCCACGGCGATGGAAAGCTGGCAAGTTAGTCCTGCTGAAGAAAGAGGGGCGCCCTTCAGACTCTCCGTCAGCATATAGGCCTGTACGTCTACCACGAGTTTTATCAATCTATACTCGCTAGCGACTGTAGTTAAGAAAATGTATGAAAACTTCAGAAAAAACAAGTTTCTAATTTATTTTTTTAGTTGTTAACTAAAGTTTTACATGCAACTTGCTTGCTTGTTAGTTAACAACTTAAACAAATTAATTAGAAACTTGTTTTTTTTTAAAGTTTTCATACATTTTTTAACTACAGTCGCTACCGAGTATAGATTGATAAAACTCATGGTAGACGTACTGTTGTGCTTTTGGATGAGATACTAGTCGGTGGCGCGCGTGAATTTTATTGTATCCCGGGCCCCCCACTCATGGTAACGGTAGGAACTGTGGGGTTTTAGTCGGTAGGAGTCCGATATAATAATCCATCTCCCCAGACGGAGTATATTCATAAGGATTTCCCCACAAAAAAAGGTATACTGTTTAAGTGTTCACGGACGATTTCTCATATTATAATTATTAGGTAATCAACCTCTAATCAGAGCTATCCAGCAGTATCTAAACGCCACGTCAACCTGACCAGCAAATTGTAACAATATCTACAATCTCATTGTTGTCTACAAAACAAGTCGATACAAGTGTTTACAATACATCTGTGAGAAATGTACTAAAATAGGAAAATAATCGTATCACAAACGAAATCAGCTGAAGTCATGGTGATATGCAGTACAGTCATAAGCAGTAGACACGTTATTTCACATGCTTCAATTCTACTTCAGTCATACATTATCTATACTTTAAGTCACTGTACGAAGGTCAATCAATCAAAACGATGGGAAATCTACAACGTGTAGGTAACAGAATAAGCGCAATACCTCTTAAGGGGTCATTGTACACATCATTATGAACAACTTTTACTATGGGACCAATCCCGAAATCGCGAAAAATAAATCGACTGCCGATACTACATACTGAACATCGGTTTTTTTTTCGCGATTTTACGTCACTTTGTTTACTTAAGACTTGAGATATAAGTAGATAGTTATAAGTAGTACCTATTTCTAAATATCCATAAACATGTAACCTACACACGGACTCGAATCCAACTTCGCCGCCACTTCTCGTTTCAGGGGGACGAAATCCGTAGTTTCGGGCTTAGTTGCAGGCGGGCGTATTCTACTCCGTATCACCTACAGACTTACGATTAGTCCCGAACCCGAACTGAGAATGAATGACAACACGATTTCACAGTACCTGTCAAATCGTGTTATCATTAGTTCTCAGTGGTTAGGTGATACGGAGTAGAAAATGCCCGCCCGTAACTAAGCCCGAAACTACGGATTTCGTTAGAGAGTAGCCCCCCTGAAGTTGTAAATTTGATTGATTAACAAGTCATTCACAGCAAAAGTAGATTGTTGCATCGAACAGAAAGTGACTTATAATTACTATGCTTTTTCGATTTCTTTGGCGCGTCTTTCGAATAAAAAAAAATAATTAAAAAAAAACTATAGAAAAAAAAATTGAAAACAAAAATTAGTATTAACATTTGGATAACGCGCCAAAGAAATCAAAACGGGTTGCGATTCGATTCGCGCCAATTCATCTTTTCTTTTTTGGCCTTTCTGCCATTTTTCCCAGGAATAAAAAGAGCGCTGATTGGCTGGTAGAAAACTAGTTGGTCATGCTTGTAGCGTTCGATTGGCCTGTTGTGTGGTCAGAATAGCGCTGATTGGCTGGTATAAATCTAGTTGGCCATGATTGTAAAGATGAAGCCTGCGATTGGACCTGCGATGAGTCCTGGATGAGACCTGGGATTAGTGGCTTTAGGGCGAAAACAATGCAGTAATGGATTTTCATAAAACTTTACTGCACTGTTTTACTCTGAAGCAGTTAAGTGCTGCTTTGTTCTCACTATTTAGGTTAGTTATGATGAAATTATTGCATAGTTGGAAGAAAAGCAATTTGATTGGCTGATATTTTATACCAACCATAAGATTTTAATGAGTAAGAAGTGATGCTGAATGATGCTCTGAATTCTGATGCAGTAAACATTAACTTGTCTTATGGGATGCAGTTACAGTTTTATAAGCACAACAGTAGAGCTCTTTTCGAAGATTTCTTTCTCCAAGACACTATCACGTATTACCACAAATCTGTTTTGCCTCCGCGAACTAACTTAGTAGGTAGATAGTACTTACATAGCAGGCAACTTACTTAGTTCAATATTTACAGGCAATTATGAATTTTCATGGGGTCGTTCAGTTAATTTGATTAAGCTTTCATTCGAAAGCAAATTCTAGGCTATTGAGCAGAAAGTGTAGTAAACTCCATGGACTAATTATTAAATCAATAAACAGTTACAAAGTATTTATATACGGTACTTCTCGGTATTTCTCACATTACCTGCCGGTCAATTTTGTCAACATCTCACCGTGTAAAATTATTTGTAGTGGGGATCATCATCATTCCATCTTTTATGGATTGATAGCTTACTACATGCACATTGTACATGTACCTACATTAGGTTGTTTTTACCCAATCGGTTGCAGCCCGTATTCGGTCACCAACTAGTGTGAACAGGTGTTCGGTTAGCCGTATTCGACCACAACCCCTACTCGGTCACCAACGAGTGTGAACAAGTGTTCGTTTAGCCGTATTCGACCACAGCCCCTACTCGGTCACCAACTAGTGTGAACAGGTGTTCGGTTAGCCGTATTCGACCACAACCCCTACTCGGTCACCAACGAGTGTGAACAGGTGTTCGGTTAGCCGTATTCGACCACAACCCCTACTCGGTCACCAACGAGTGTGAACAAGTGTTCGTTTAGCCGTATTCGACCACAGCCCCTACTCGGTCACCAACTAGTGTGAACAAGTGTTCGTTTAGCTGTATTCGACCACAGCCCCTACTCGGTCACCAACTAGTGTGAACAGGTGTTCGGTTAGCCGTATTCGACCACAACCCCTACTCGGTCACCAACGAGTGTGAACAAGTGTTCGTTTAGCCGTATTCGACCACAGCCCCTACTCGGTCACCAACTAGTGTGAACAGGTGTTCGGTTAGCCGTATTCGACCACAGCCCCTACTCGGTCACCAACTAGTGTGAACAGGTGTTCGGTTAGCCGTATTCGACCACAACCCCTACTCGGTCACCAACGAGTGTGAACAAGTGTTCGTTTAGCCGTATTCGACCACAGCCCCTACTCGGTCACCAACTAGTGTGAACAGGTGTTCGGTTAGCCGTATTCGACCACAACCCCTACTCGGTCACCAACGAGTGTGAAAAAGTGTTCGTTTAGCCGTATGCGACCACAGCCCCTGCTCGGTCTCCAACGAGTTTGAACAAGTGTTCGTTTAGCCGTATTCGACCACAGTCCCTACCCGGTCACCAACTATGGTGAACAAGTGTTCGGGGAGCTGTATTCGACCACAGCCCTTACTCGGTCACCAACTAGTGTGAACAAGTGTTCGGTTAGAATAGAATAGAATACTCTTTATTATGTACACCATATACGTTACAGATAAAATAGATGTTAGCCGTATTCGACCACAGACCCTATTCGGTCACCGACTAGTGTAAACAGGTGTTCGGTATAATAACCGTATTCGGCCGCAGACTGGTTTCCGAATCCCACTTAAACGAATACGATCGCCGTATTTGGTGACGGACCTAATGTAAACAGCCCAATTCGATAAATCAATTCGGATAAACCGAAGGCGGTCGCATTCGGTGACCGATTTAAACGCTCCATAATCTTTACAGAACCGCACTGCTGTTCTTTAACCAACAGTGACGTCCAAAATGCACTCTTATATGTTTTCAAACGAGTACATTTCAGTGACCATATATAGCCTTCATTAGTTAGCCTTATTATAGAAATGCTCTGGTGCCCTCAATTCGTAATCTCAACCGATTTTGAAACATGGAAACGGGCACGTCCGCCTTACTATAATCCTTGATCAGTAGACATTTTTGGGTAAACAGATATACAGACATTAGAACGACATGCAATCAAACAAATGTTTCTACTTCTTCGTAGCAATAAAATTAGAATTATCAGATTTTCGTCACTCGAAAATATTCGTAAAAAAGTATTTGCATGTTTGAATTAATATCAACTAGCGACCCGCCCCGGTTTCGCACGGGTGCAAATGCTTATTTAGCCCAAACTAACAAAGTGAACATCTAATTACCAGAATCAATAATATTGTGGTTCAGGTTGAAATAAAAAGTGCAATAGACAACCGTCAACGACGTTTGCTGCTGTCTACCAGTTCGGGACCTCTCTACCTCCGTTATAATTATTTGGTTGCGCGACTTACTTTAATTTTGAGACATCTCCTAAGATATTCATCCAAATTAAACGGCGTGAATGGCAATTTTGCTCTAAATTATTACTCAAGGTGACTAACATATTTATTAAGATAAGGATTTGTACTATATTGGTGAAAACACCTCTGCAAATGAAGCAGTATTTTATATCAAATTTGAATATCATAAAAATGGTTATTGTGAGTCAACCATAAAAGATAGACATATATTATCGCGAACTTTTTCGTAGATATGATGTGTTATCTAAAACTGTAGTACCTACATTGTTTTGTTCTATCATCAATAATTTTCGCAGCGCACGCGATGTAAAGAATTTTTTAGATCATTTTTTTCCGACATCTTCAGTAATAATCTTCATATATCAGCCAATTTACACAAAACCTTTACAAATTATCTACTAAAACATTTCTCGAGAACCACTCTATCTATTATAAAAACCCGCGTCAAAGTTCGTTGCGTAGTTTTAAAGATCTAAGCATACATAGGGACAGACAGACGCGGGAAGCGAATTTGTTTTATACTATGATGAAGTGATAAATACAATACAATATATTATCTAACTAAATATGCAAATGCGCCATGAATGTAACAAAATTGATACAAAATTTTCAAATATTCCGAATCATCATGACCCAACACTTTTACCTTATTCTTCTAAAAACTAAATCAATAAATATAAAATCTGATTACATAATGCAGTGATTGACAAGATATCTAGTATTATCGTGCAACGTACTTACTGGGGATTTACTCTCAAGTTATTTTTAACATCGGAAAATTTATTAATGAACGAGCGAGTACTTAGGTAGTGGGTGTGGTCTGTGTACTGTCTCATAAACTTGGGGCACCATTGACAGACGGTGGAGTAAATTAAGCGTTACAAGTAATCAACGGAAGTATTTCTTATATTTAGATGATGATTGAACAAAAAAGTTAGCAGCTTGGCCATGCCCGCACAAACGGTACGGGATATACGCGGACGGGCAAAAGCTAGTTTATACTCTCCTTCTTATCGTGTCAGTAGGTAAGGACTAACGACACTCTAGTGTCAGTTTCTAAACCTTCTCAACGGCCTCTGACATAGTTTATTTGACGATCACCATTTGGCGGCGGGATCACCGGCTTATACGTGCCTTCCGAAGCACGGAATCATCTTTTTATCAGACAATCAGGTGATTCAAGCCTGCAATGTCCTAGCAAAAATCGAACCCACGACCACCGGTACTAAAACTGAATTAGCACTGCATGGTGACAATAACGGGATTTTTTTTCCGTAAGACTTGACAAAAGCGAACGTTACGTGAAGGCGATCGAGTAAGTATAAAAATCCGGACTAGTCTTTCTGTTCCTCCCCGGACGAGATCCTAAATCAAGATGTTCCGGAGATTGTATCTTGTTATGCATTGTGTGCTAATAACACAACGTCACTTGAAGGCGAAGGATCTAGCGCACGCACAAGTCACAACTAATATTTGTGTGGTCTTTACTGCATATAGCTAGCCTAACGTGTGAGGAAGCAAAACTTATGTTTGCGAAACTACAACACAGAAGAAATGTAAATAAGGAAAAAAAAAGTACTCATGAACCATAGTTCGGTGAACGATTTCTAATTCGTTCAAACTAACTGTGATAATTAACTGGAAATAGGCACCGATTTTTTTCTCTGAACTGTTTGTCTCTGGAATTGCGTCACAAAATGCAACCGCAATATTTGGGGTCCGAAAAAATCCCAGACCCTCTGAGTAAAACCTAAGATATTGGAAAATACGTGCGAAACGGATGCAAAAAGAGAACTCAAGAACTTGAGCTCATTTGACGTCAATGTCCATATTGACCATGAACTACCCGGTTTTATGGACCATTACTTACTTTATATTTTACTACTTCTACTTTCAAATGTGTCTTTGTCATCTTTTTAGAATCCATTGTGATACATTTTGATTAAATTGTTGTTATCAGTTTAGAGTGAAAAATGTGGAGGCGAAATTTCTACGAAATCTGAAGTCATGTTTGGTGATTCTGCAACCTTGTCAACATCTTTTAATTGCACATTTCTATTTTTAGTAATATACTAAGAACTAGTATTACCGCATTCCAAACTTAATATAATTATCAAGAGGTAAATTGTTTGTTTGTTTGTTTGAAGGAGTTAATCTCTGGAAGTACTGATACGATTACGACAATCCTTTCACAAGTTGAAAGTTACACCGCTGAGAATTTACTTCTTATTCCGGAAAAATGCTTGGGCTGCTGTGGGCTTATGCTACTGGTTAGTTCACACAGTGCGAGCTGCTAACTAGACAGTGAAAAATACTTGGATTGCCTACTCGTATGCCAGTTGCTCGGCTCGCCTTAACTGTCTTCATGGTGATAGTAGCGGACAGCTACTATCACCAAAAAAATACTGCACACATAAAATACTGGTCCGCTCGCAACTGGCGGCATACATTGGCGACCGCGTCCGAGCGTTGCGAGTAATGTCTAAGCTGCTGCTATGTGCAAGTTACTGACAGGCGTGTGAAATAAAAAATTTTGAAGTAACTCGGATGCGAGCTACTATCCAACTCGCACGTGGCAGTAACTCGTAAGACACGTCCTAACGATGCGAGTTACTGCACTGCAGCTACTCGGCAGGCTGACTCGCGCGTTAACTCGCACTGTGTAAACTAGCCAGTTTACACAGTGCGAGTTATGCGTATGGCTCATACGGAACATAATCTTGAGAAACAGCATGTTACGAATGATGCAACGCTTCTAAAGTGAATTCGCTACTTCGTGACGTGATATGAGTTGCTCTATAAAAGAGCTATGACAAATTGGTACATATCTCGTGGATGCATGCTGAAAAATAAAATTAATGCTGAGGATCTAGCACGAATGTTTATAGTAACGATACAGTATCGTTAAAGTAAGTTAATTTTTAATATAAAAAACTACAACCCCATAGTATTTTGATTTATATTTTTTTATCCACAATTTGTATTTCCAATTCAAATAAATATTATGTGCGAAACGACCCTTACAGTTATAGTAAAATTTTACGTTACGTTACTAAACGTCAAAAATATTTGCGCTAGGCCTTTGGATGAGCGTTAGTAACATATAAATCATGGCCACAGTACAAACTGGTTCAAAACCTCGCCGTTAAGAGGTTTTATTAATGAGCATACCTTATGTGCGTATGAGGATAGGGGAAGACCTGGAATTGGTTTAACCCCTGGTGCGGTTTCTGTCAAACAAGTAAGTAAAAGGGGAAGGTATGTAAGTACAATATTCATAACTGTAAGTTAAAAACGGCTCACAAATATTTTCTTTTGGACACTAAGTATTCGTAGCTAAATGCCGGCAGCCGCATAGGTCGATCTTCAACATGAACGAACGCGTGCCGAGGTCGGTTGGTACACGGGTGACCATCCAGGTTGAGGATATCGTGGAGTACATGAAGATGAAGACCAACTGGACCTTGAGAGTCGAGAAGTTGGAGCCGCGTCACAACACCAACGTCAAGTCGTTTGTGGTGCGAGTTCCGACACAACATTTGGACAAGTTCCTAAAGGAAGATTTTTTGCCGAAGGGTGTAGTCTACCGACGTTTTCGTGGCAGGATATGTGACACCGCGCAGCGTAACACGACGCCGTCACTTCATGTGTCTTAGAGTTCAAATTTTATGTATGTCTTAGTATATTTTGCTGAATATGTGTATTGTATTTTGTATGGGCCACTGTTGCCTGAAATAAAGGCATAATAATATGCGTATGCGATGCGTAGAACGCGGGGCAGTGACAATAGCATCCTGAAAACAGTTGTGGAGAGTCCTTACTCACCTTTTCTGAGGCACTATGTGGGGAGAATGGTCAGGTAGCTTATTCCTCACTTTATCGTTCTCTGCACATTCTGCCTTAGACACCTATTTTGTGGTTTGTTTTTTGTCCTTGTTTGTTTACTACTAACACTAGTTATAAGATATAAATATTTTACTAACAAAATGGGCTATGTTGTTGTCCGAAATGATAAATAAATTAAATTAATTATGATCATTAACATACCGAGATTCCTTTCCCGCACGGTCCTTGACTGTCATTTGTAGATTTAGTCAATGGTAGTCGTTTCGACTGGTCTGACGCCAAGAAATCGTACAACAGTGTTGCCAGCGCTGCAGTGCAGAAATTAACGTATCTTTTTTTCTTTTTTCTTTCTGTTCCAAGGGTTATTGTCCTGATACCCAGTAACTGGGTTTTGCATCCGGTTAGAGTTATTGAAAACTGAAGACGTAAAAGGAAATGCAGATTAGTTGGATGCTAAACTTGACTGAAGAAATCTCGTCACGTCTGGAGTATTTTGTGAAAAGCGTTTGACTGTTGTCTTCTTGTATATCTATTAATGACTGATAGCAAATGTCTTTAGCTATTGGCCCTTGATGGCCGTTTCATGTAAAACGAGTTCGAAAAGTTATAAGTACAAATGAAAACGTTTCTTTACACAAATTTATACCGTATAAGTGTTATCATGTAAAATTATTATATTTAAAACATTACTGTCGTAAAAAGTAAAATAAAATACGCCTCGCCAGTACACAGTTAAACCCTGTGAGGTTTACTTTGTACGGCACAAACAAAGTGTAACTATAGATTAAGTAATTTGGAAATAAACAAATTAAAAAAAATGTCAAATTAAATATAAATAGCTACCTTTTAATTATAGAATAGCTTTTGCCCGCAACCTCGTACGCGCTTATACCGTTTTTTCCCGCCCCCATGGGAATTTCGGGAAATCTTCTCTTAAGTAATAATAATAATAATTTATTTATTTATTCAGACTACAAATGCGGTCCACTGTGTTAGTAATAAAATTACTTAGCCTATGTTAGTATACTTAATAACTAAAACAGACGAGACGGAGTGTATCCCACCTACATACCAAATTTCAGCTTTCAACGACCTAGTTTCGGCTGTGCGTCGTCTGTCAGTCAGTAACGGAAGAATTTTATATATTAGGATTTCAGCTATGGATTTTTTTTATCCCAATTGGTCAATGGGCAATTTGATGGAAAGACATCAAGTAGTTTTCCGATTCATTGCTAATGTGATAAACAAAGTTCAAAGTTCTGACTCATGCTGTCATTTACAGGCCTGACAAACAATGAAAAATAATACGTCATTGATTTCAAGGGTGATCTTAGGTGATGCCGTCAGCCCGTCAACAAACATTTGCGTCGCTTGACTTCAAAGTCGGATAAATACACTGGGTAGAGTGTATTTATCTGAGTTTTAGGAGATACTAGTTGACCCGCGCAACTTCGTCTGAGTCACAATTTTCATTACTGCTCCGCTCCTGTTGGTCTTAGCGTGATGATATATAGCCTATAACCTTCCTCGATAAATGGGCTATCTAACACTGAAAGAATTTTTCAAATCGGAAAAGTAGTTCCTGAGATTAGCGCGTTCAAGCAAACAAACAAACAAACTCTTCAGCTTTATATATTAGTATAGATTTAAAAACAAGTGCGAGTCGGACTCACCCACCGAGGGTTCCGTGCCTACAATTTTGTAGGTACAATTTTTTTTTTAAATAAAGACTATATTTTTTATGATTTAATTACAAATGCGTAATTTTAAGACTTTTCCCTATACTTGTAGTATAAGAAGATATTACTTGCCAAATTTCACAGTTCTAGATCAACGGAAAATATATCCTATGAATTCTGATACCCTTGAGAGTGTCGAAATATACGTTTTTTGTGGCATAAAAGATCGTATCTTTTTTTACATTAACTTTTGATTTTTTCACAGCTTCAAGGGACTGTAGATCTGAGTACACAGTTTATTTAATTTCAACCCGATGCCTCCACTTGTTCCCGAGATAAAGGGACTTGACAGACAGACGGACGGACAACAAAGTGATCCTATAAGGGTTCCGTTTTTTCCTTTTTAGGTACGGAACCCTAAAAAGTGATAACAGTCTCCATGCATTAAAAGCCAGTTTTTTTTTATTATAGCAACTGTATTGAAGAAAATATTGTGTTTAGCAAATTTAGTATTTAAACCATTCATTCTTTCAAAAAAGTAATATTTAGATTGGATTTTCCTTCATTTGATATACTGGAATGCAATTTATCCATCTTTGAAAAAACTCAGTGTGGATTTATAGGATTTATCTCGATCTGCTTACGTCGACTGGCGGCCATGTTGAACAAATGCAATTAGCTGATTGGTTCTCATGGGCTTGACTACATTTGAAAAAAAAAACTGTCTCATGGATCTGTCTGACTTAGACAAAATATTCTGATTTCTCAAGAACCATGCGGATTTATACTACAGATTAAATAAAATTATTTATCGCTTGTTTTTTTTTTCATTTTTTTAATACCAAAATCTTAAAAATACACCTAGAATTGGATTTTACGAGTTTGAAATCAAGTGACCCATTTGTCATATTTTGAAGTTGCGCTGCGTGTCGCGGGTTCGATTCCCGCACGGAACTTATCTTTGTATTGCCTACAGATAGTTGTTCCGGGTCTGGCTGTATCTGTATATGACTTTGTATGTTGTGACTTTGTATATGACTTTTTATTTTGTCGAGTTATGCACACATAAATGTATGGGGGAGTCTATTTTTTTACGATTTCAGTGTTGGTCCCATAGTGAAAGTTGTTCATAATGATGAGTACAACGACCCCTTAAGAGGTATACAGTTTATTTTGTTACAGGTTGTATACATCTATACTATTATATCTTCTATCTATACGATATTACTATATTATAATATTATAAAGAAGAAAGATTTGTTTGTTTGTTTGTTTGAATTGAATAGGGTCCGAAACTACTGGACCGATTAGAAAAATTCTTTCAGCAATGGATAGCTACATTATCAGGGAGTAACATAGACTATATTTTATCCCCGTACTCCCACGGGAACGGGAACTACGCGGGTGAAACCGCGTGACGTCCACTAGTAATGTTATAAAGAGGTAAAGTTTGTGAGGTTGTAGGGGGTAATCTCTGGATAGAATGAACCGATTTTGAAAATTCTTTTACCAATAGAAAGCCACATTATTTGTATAACCCGAAAAATACCGCCCAAAAAAAGTGGGCACGGGTCAGCAACTTTAAAATAAATATAAAAACTCCTAACTAAAACATGGCGTCAACAAGTCCGTATCGCCGACAAATGGAAGTGAGCCCAAAAGACTGGCGGCTTTAGAGGACTTGTTTTCATAATTATAATTTATGATTATAGGCCGATTATTACCATAAAAGTTGTACACATGATCCTAATTAATAGTACAAGATTTAGAAGATAACCGGACCAGAATATTGACGCCCACGCAAGTTTTTGTGACAAATCGATTGACAGGTATAAGTGGTCTAGCTCATTAATGAGGGCTATCGCGTTTGAATTCACCGCTACAGGCGCTACTGTAGCTTGAGGTCGTCGTCATGTCAAATTTCACTGTTGGTTGGCTTTTGACTCGAGTTTATTCACTTATTTGTTTCGATTTTTGTGAGTATTTTACTAAAACAGCCTGATTATAGCAACTTAAGTTAGGTTTCTACCGACCACAGCATTGAACTTTCTTTTTTTGTTGGAAATATGTATATTATCTCCTTCTTTGATGAGTCCACGTAACACTGCGACACTATTTATGGTGTATTAAATCGCACGTTAGCAGCATCATACATATTTTTTCTTCTAACTTTGTTCACGTGCGCGTAATAACAACTTTGTATGTATAAAGTCATAATTCGAGGTTTGGCTCTCGACAGTTTTCTCCTCCAATATTGGACCGACTTAAGAGATATTTCACAAACTAAATCAAAGCGATATATACTGCGTCTCTATGTTTTCCTTTTTGATGATTTATTAACCGTATAAGCACTAGAACTCTCACAAAATGCTCAAAATTGTCCGATAAATCGCTGTCAACAGACCCCCAGTGTACAAATTTGGAAACTATTAATCAAAAAAAGTAAACATAGAGACACAGTATACATCCTTCTTATTCAGTTTGCGAAATATCTTTTATATCGGTCCAATATTGGAGGAGAAAACAGTCGAGAGCCAAACCTCGAATTATGACTTTTTACATACAAAGTCTCGCCGCCTGCATTTCCTCTTAAGGACCATACATATATATTGGCGCCACTGTCGAAGTGGCGCCAACTAGTGAGTACAAAAACGATAGCCCTCATTATAAAATATATTGATCTACTAATTAACACGTGCAAGAACACGTGCGTTTTATAAAACTAATCCGTCTCGTCCTCTGTGTGTTGTTTAAAGAGAAATCTTTGTACTTTCTTATTGAGATGTAGAGAGGTAGGTACTTGTGATGAGACACAATTTCTACACAGTCGTACATTGATATGTTAAGTTGAACATTTCACACGTATTCCACAAAGTAGGTGATTCATTTTCCATTGATTCCAAAGCTAGTAAACGTTTAAGTGATGGGGCAAATAACCTAGAATCTTGGAATTTGACTATATTGTTATCAGGGGCAGTATATTTATAGCTTAGCTTAGCTTAGCGTGATGATATATAGCCTATAGCCTTCCTCGATAAATGGGATATCTAACAATGAAAGAATTTATCAAATCGGAACAGCAGTTCCTGAATTTAGCGCATTCAAGCAAACAAACAAACTCTTCATCTTTATATATTAAGTATAGATTAGTAAGTAGTATAGATTGCCAACCATATGCTATGATAGCCATCATCAATTGGTACACTACATTCAAATACAACACCAACAATCAGGTGTGCCTTCCCACAATGAAAAGAACCACTATAGATTCATTAACGTTATAAATATGATCTGACATCAACAATACGTCACCAATAATTATTTGTTTTCCTTAGAAATCTAATGTCACAACACCTTCATAACGATGATCTACTAACTAAGTAAACTGGCCAACTTGTAGACTACATTATTATCAGTTTTAGTACCCATCTTCTTCTTCGTTCCTTAACTGCTGAGGATTGCGATCACATACGTCGCGTCTCCAAGTTTAAGGCTTGTATATACATGCCAATGACCTTGTGCATATAAACGGAGCTAACTACTCCTCTACGCGCCACTCCGCTACCCGCATTTTTAATTTATTATAAAACTAGTGGACGTCACGCGGTTTCACCCGCGTAGTTCCCGTTTCCGTGGGAGTACGGGGATAAAATATAGCCTATGTTACTCCCTGATAATGTAGCTATCCATTGCTGAAAGAATTTTTCAAATCGGTCCAGTAGTTTCGGAGCCTATTCATTTCAAACAAACAAATCTTTCCTCTTTATTATATTAGTGTAGATAATATTAGTGTAGATGTAGAAAATAACACATATTTTAAAAAAGTAACAAAACCAAATTATATTCGTTTGTATTTCAAAGCAGAAGATATTTTAATTTTTAGACTTTTGTTAAAAATTAAGGAGTAAAATGGTTTCATCTCAACGATTTAGAGGTGATTTGGTGATTTTTTTCTTATTATGTGACACCGATACATACATTCTGGCAAAACCAAATTACGTATCATATCATGTAGATTACTACCTATTTTTTTCAGATGTAATTTCTCAGAAAATGTCGAGGAAAAGTTGCTTCACCTTGCCATACCAGACCGTGCTGAGGTGAGCGCATGTGCATTTGATGCAGTGTTTTACATCTTAACATAACCGTTATGCTATCCAAAAACACACACTACTCCATTCAGAATTAAGACACGATACCATCACAAGTATCCCTTAAAAAAACCACTAATGTTTCAATAATGCAGCAAATCCGACCAACCACATCTTTTATTCATTTATTACATGGCAGATTTATAGACAAATAAAAAAAAAGATCGTCAGATATAAATAGTTCTGATCAGTGGCGTAGCTTGTCTCGCTGCATTTTTAAGGGTATTGTTTTTTAAAAAACTGGCCAAGTGCGCGTCGGACTCGCGTGCAAAGGGTTCCGAACGAATTTTTTTTTTTGACATGTTATTTTGACACTACAGACTTCTAAGATTTTCCTGTAATATTTAGGTAAAGATCTATTATCTCCATTTTTTTCAAAATTTTTGGCTCAGTAGTTTCGGAGATAAGGGGGGGGGGAATGGTAATTTTTCGTCTAATTTCTTGAATAACTTCAAAACCATTTATTTTAAAATTATGAAAAAAAAATATAATGAAAACCCTCACAGTAAGCCCTTTCATTTGATATGTCACACGATATTGTTCAAAAAACTTTATTTTTAATTTTCTAGTTTGACCCTTTAATGATTTACGTAAAACATCCGTGTTTGGGTCACAGAAGTCCATGTGTGTACCAAATTTCAACAGAATCGGTCCCGTGGATCCGGAGAAAACTGGCTGACAGACGGACAGACAGACAGACACCCGAGTGATCCTGTAAGGGGTCCGTCTTTTTTTTTCGGAACCCTAAAAACAAAATTTGCCCCACTAGCTAAGGACTGTCTGGCCAGGGCACGAAGGAGACAGCGGGACTAAATGAATTTGCGTCCACACGTCGTGGCCCTTGTAGTCCAGGGGCCGGTATCTTTGACGCGGCTGATACAGCGGTAGCTACGCGCCTGGTTCTGAAACTACAGCACACACACAGCTAGCTATACAAGTCAGCAGTAGCGTAGCGTAAGGCTGACAAGTCAAAAATGTATGGGATTGACAAACGCTATCGAAATGTCAAACGCTGTGATCAATCCTTTATATTTTGACCTTTTAGCAATCGCCTGCGCTAATAGAATGACATTTATTTACAAATAAAGATCATGATGTCACCATCACGAGTATAATAATTTATTTTGTAGAAACACAATCTCTATGTGACAACAGATGATCCGCTATTATCGGTGCAAGCGCAGATGGAGCCAGATGGTTGGTACTTCACAAAGTACGTACGGAGACGCAGAGATAACGACATCTTCTGAGAACGTGCGCCACTCTGATTAGGCTGACGATTAGGATACAGTGGAGAGGAAGGCAGTAGATCAAGTTGGAACTACTGCTCAAGTTTTTTTGGTTCATTACAGAATTTCATTTTCATCATCATCATCATATCAGCCGAAAGTAGTCCGCTGCTGGACATAGGCCTCGCCCAAAGGGGGGGTTTGTCATAATCGCCACGCTTGGCAGGCGGGTTGGCGATCGCGGTGTATGGTGTTACGTTTTACAGAGAACGCTGCTGCCCATTCTCTAGTGAGTCCCTTAGTCGCCTCTTACGACACCCACGGGAAGTGGATTCTTTTACGGCACTATACGGCACCGGCCGACACCATACGGCTTTCATTTTTATTTTATGTAATTATAAATAATAATAAAATTTAATTATTAGGGCACTAAGTCCCAATAGCATAATTAAATTAAAAATACAATATATAAAACACAAAATTACAAATAAAAAGAAATCAATAAATTACTAAATTACAATTCAATTTAATCTAATCTAATTTAATAAATTGAAATTAAAATGCAATGTCCTTCTCAATTTGCTGTTTCTATAAATAGCAGAAGTCTGTACATTGTGGTGGCGTTATAAATTTTATTTGTAGTATAAATATGGCAGTTAGACATATTTTCCATACAATTCCTGAAACTGAAATTAAAATACAGACAGTATTTAATTTAAATTTACACTCTGTATTTTAAATGAAAAAATACGTCAGATTTCTTTGATAGACAGTGACAATTGTACCAGCGAAAAAAATAGTCAACATTTTCAAAACAGTGTGGATTGACTTGCCCTAACGAAAAGTCAGATGGTCAATCCCAAGCATTTAAGACATTATCATAATTTTAATCCAACTCATTAAAATCATGTAGCCCTGCTTATAAGACAATCGCAATCAGGAAATAATCACTGGCAACGTGACCGAAGATTTACAAATAAAATGGTACCTACCTAACGGTTCACGTGCAACCCATCCTTTTGTTTACATTGTCTTAATTTGATGAACAACACACGCTGTTTGATAGCGGATACTCATTTAATAAAACAATTCATAATCTTTCTTCTTTCCCACATCACCTCCATTGTTCGTCGTGCGTAGTATCTGTCAATAGACCACACTTTTTTTAAGAATGGGCAATCATCAAATAACTCTGGACGGAGCGGAAGTGACAGACTCTTAGTGACTAAAACATTAATTCCCCTTGATTTATTCCTCCTAATGCCCTTTGCGTTCCACGTTCCAGGGCCGCGGTGACTCTTTCGAACAAATTCAGCAACCCTGGCAGGCACTGGCCCTAGCGGACCTCTTCTTCTATGCCGACATTTCTTTGAGGCGCGCGTGGAGCACAACGCGCCATCGACCCGGGCCTGTCGGATGGCAAGCTACTCAACAGACAACCTTATGATTAACTAAGGGACAGTTTATTTATCCGTAGTCAACCAATAGTTAAAAACTATGGGCACTTAAATTTCGTAAATGTGTGTTTTTAGGGTTCCGTACCACAAAAGGAAAAATGGTACCCATATAGGATCACTTTGTTGTCCGTCCGTCTGTCTGTCAAGACCATTTATCTCGGGAACACGTGGAGGTATCGTGTTGAAATTAAAACTATATACTCAGGTCTACGGCCCCTTGGTTGCAGCTGTGAAAAAATCAAACTTCCAGGTTAAGGAAAAAAAAGATATGGTCGTTTATGCCGAATAAACGTGTATTTCGACACTCATAAGGGGATCAAAATGTATAGGGTATTTCCCGTTGACCTAGAACTATGAAATTTGGCATGTTATACCGTTTTATACTACAAGTATAAGGAAAAGTCTGTAAACTATACATTTGTAATTAAATCACAAAAAATAGTCCCTATTTAAAGTAGCTACAAATTCGTACGGAACCCTCGGTAGGCGAGTCCGACTCGCACTTGGCCGGTTTTTTGATCATCATCTGCCTAGCCTTTTCCCATCTATATTGGGGTCGGCTTCCAGTCAAACCGGATTCAGCTGAATACCAGTATTTTACGTGGAGCGGCTGCCTACCAGACCTCCACAACTCATTGACTGGGTAACACGGTACTTCTTGGCAAGACTGGTAACTTCTGGCAAGAGGAATAGATTCAAAAACTTCTTGACCTCTCAGGAGCTTGACTTTCAGAAGCCGGTGTTAATCACCTCGAATGACCGAAACCTTCATGAGCCCCCCGAAGGCTAGAGACAGATACTCAAGTCTTATCTCCCAATCCATTGTCAATATCATGACATTTTCATAACTAATGATAACGTCATATGACGTCACAGATTCAGCAGATTTCCCAAGAGATCATGTGCACTTTGTCTTAGTATTAACCGACTTAAAAAAAAGGAGGTTCTCAATTCGACCGCATATATATTTTTTATGTGTGTTCGCGGATAACTTCGTCGTTTATGAACCGATTTCGATGAATCTTTTTTTAATTGAAAGGGTACGCTGCCGAGGTGGTCCTATTACCAGCACGTCAGGATTTGATGATGGAAACCCTGAGAAATCGAGGGTAACTTTCGAAAATTGTAGGCACGCATCTGGTAAAAACTTTTATTCGTGTGTATATCGGGAGATATTATAAAACAATGAAGGTTTGGATCAGACCTGATAATGGAGACGACAGAGAGTCAGTGAAACTCCACATCGGTATGTAAGAACTACCAAGTATTTGGGCTTATTTCATTCGTATTGACGAGACCTTTACACCGAAAGCACTAAGTAAGTTTTATTAAATAGGTCTCATAACATAACATCACGCCGGTACGCTGTGAATGGGTACGCAGGAACCACTAAAAAGTGAAAAATAAAAAACTTTTTACAAAAAATATAACCTACTTTTTTGGGACAAGGCCGCCACATATTCCCAACCACTGCAACTCCTGAAAGCCAGAATCAACAGTGGCGACCACCAGAAAAACACCGGAGAAACGATTTAACTGTCTTGGATCCTGCAACGAATTTAATCAGAAAAGTACAGCGGAGGAGTAGGAAAATAAATATATATATAATTTCCACTTCCCTCCTTTTCAAGCAGGAGACAGAATAGAGCTAGGCCAATAGGCACCAAGGGACATATACAACTGGGTTAAGCCCAGTTGTCAAGCACCACGGATTATATATTAATTAAAAACTAATGGGTCCTAAATTGTGAGCTACTTTTGATTCCAGTAATAGGTATGGCAAAATCGCCTGAAAGCACGGAAATTTGTTCTGGTTTCTACAAGGTCCGTGTAGTAAACTACTCCAGATGTAACCTGAATACTATCTAACATAATATTGCGTTCAGTTTGCCAAAGAATACACTCCCATAAGATGTGGTGTGCGGATTGTTCGTATTCATAGTCGGCTGTAGAACATTGACATAAAGGCGAGGCCACAAGCCTAAAGGAAAATAATTTACTCTTAAAGTTGCCATGACCTGTGAGAAATTGGGCAACACAATGATCCACCTCCAGCCATGTCCTATCCAGCCGCTCACGAACGGATGGAAAAAACTGGTGGAGGTGTCGGCCTTTAATGGAATTTTCCCACCTACATTGCCATTCGGATAAAAGTTCCTCCCAGACGTCAGTCTGGGGTTTTAGTAATCTACAGATTTAAACACACAAACAAAACAAAAACAAAACACTACAAAGTATAAATTAACTTTCATTTCAGAAGTCGGTGTCAAAAACCGAAATAACCAAAAACACTGACTTCCGAAATTAAACTTATATTAAAACAATATCACCGTTATCTTAGAAAGTTAATACGTAACAGCGCACCTGCTTGATTGAATGCCCTTTATTTTAAAAATACCAAAATGGTAATATGGATGTTTATGAACTCTAAAGGAGCTACTTAGAAGATAGTGTAATAGGTTAGTTCTAGGCGAGCGTGCTCCATCTTCGACCACATCATCGCTTACCATCAGGTGAGATAGTGGTCAAACGTATGAGTGTACATGAAAAAGGAGAAGAGAGAGGGGTCTTCTCCTTTTTCAGGTGAAGATTCTGGGGGGTTACTCTCTAACCCCGAAGTCCGTAGTTTCGGGCTTAGTTGCGGGCGTATTCTACTCCGTATCATCCACGGACATACGATTAGTCCCAAACCCGAACTAAGAATGAATGACAACACGATATGACATGACAGTAACTATCAAATCGTGTTGTCATTAATTCTTTAGCGGTTAGGTGATACGTAGTAGAATACCCCCGCAACTAAGCCCGAAGCTACGTACTTCGGGCTTAGAGAGTAGCGCCTCTAACTCTGTTTCGTAAACAGTAAAATTTTGTGCAAATAGGTGTAGTAGTTCAGCAAATTGCCCGACAACTAGAAGTAGCTTAACCTGACGCTGTTTTCAATTTCGTTGGCTCAAAACTTTGCAAAATACACGACGCTGTCGGTGGCCATGCTGCGGTCATTTTTGTTGCGTGGTTTGGGACACAGAGAACAGGCTAGGAGGTGGAGCATAGTTTTCGACATAGCTTCGCATGTACACTTTGCTACCGTTCCATCAAGGTAGGTATTAATTTCCATCAAGGTAAGGTACGAGTAAGTATATTAATATTCTAACTAAAAGCGCTTCACGCCTCTTTTCTTCGTGTCCGGTCAATAAACCCTAGTTTCCAAGAACCTACCTTTCGTAATTAATCCATCTCAATTCTTTTTATTTTTTTGCTATTGATAAGCACGCGTTTGACCACTATCTCACCTGATAGTAAGCGATAATGTGGTCGAAGATGGAGCACGCTTGCCTGGAAGTAACTTATTCACTCTTGACTTAAAGACTCCCAGGTTGTAGCTATCAGGAAACACAGACTCCGGCAGAATTCCACTCCTTAGCTGTACGCACTATTCATGTGTTCCCAAAACGTTTTATTTCTATAGTAAACTACTAATTGAATAGTACAAGTGCCAAGCGCATAAGAGGGTCTTTATCTTTGACCCGGAAGGTTATCATCTGCATTACTTTAAGAATTGTAAGTCTGTTCGTAAATTGTTCACTATGCCAAAAGGTCAATTACTATATAAAGTAACACGTGGTATGTCTTTGTTAATTACTTTAGGAGTACATACAATATAGTAACATCAATGAGGGAATAGAAATGTCCTTGAATCGAAAAAACCGGACACATATCGGATTCTCCAATTGTTGAGCAGCTAGAACCGCCCTGAGGTAATACCATTTCGACTGCCTTATCCGTGATTTTTTGTTATTTATTTAAGGGTCTGTTCTCTATCTCTTCCGTCCTTTCACAGAGCCCCTCCCTTTGAATCTCTCTTCCTGCTTGCTCACTGCCCTCACAGTCACGTCTGATGAGCAGACGCGTACTAGAGAGCAGTGAACAAGATTCCTTCCTATGAAACACAACCCGAACGCTGCTCAAATCTCCGATCGGTGTGCCCGTCTCGTGTCCCTCTTTGTCTGGTCACTTGAACCTTTAACCCTACCGGCAGAGCTCCAAGATCATTAAGACACAAGCCCCACTACGACGGCAACGTGGGGACACCCTCGGAGGATAGACATATACATATATAACGCCTGTTGAACCATGAAAGTTTTGCGTTGTCAAGCAGAAAAAATAAGGCTCTTTCTTCTCCTGGCCTCTAAAGGCTGGGTTTAAGTATTTGTCTAAGTTTTTAAAAAACAGAAGAGCTCCCACCAGAGGAAACTAGCTATCAAGCAAATCTATTGCAGGCTGGTCTATAAAAAAAACCAGCCTTGAAACGAGGCAAAAAGACATCCTGAAACAATAACAATTTTTATTTCAACAAGAATATAATGTAACAACAACTTAGTAAAAATTTATAGATTATAAAAAAAAAACCGGGGAAAATAAGACATCCTGAAACAATACCAATTTTTATTGCAACAAGAATATAATGTAACAACAGCTTTGTAACAATTAATTGATTTAAAAGAGTGTCCGTGGAGTTTCTTGCACGTTCTTCTCCAAAGATATCTACGCTTTGGAACGTGCAAATAGCATCATGTTTTTGACTGACCGACCTTGACAATTCAAAAGTGCATGTAAATGGTTTAATTGAAATAAACGCTTTGACCTTGACTTTGAATAGGGACATGGTAATAACGCGACGGCAAAAAGGTTAAAGTTTACGACGAAAATCATTAAAATTTATTGCCCAGACATGTCTATCACGGGCGATTTGTAATTAGGGCTTTACAAGCCACAAAAACGTCCGGCCTTGGCTCAAGCCCAAGGTGCACGAGACCACGACCATGCGTCATTTAGGACAATAGGGCATTTCGAAGATAATAGAAAGTGTTATCAGAACGTGACTCATTAGTAATTGATAACAAATTATACTCTCATGTTTGTCTACGTATCGAAGGTGAGTCAGCACACCTTTTTTTTTTTTTTTTTTACGGGGGGAAATCCTCATGGATGTCCTCCGCCCTGGGGCGGGCGGAGGGGTCTGTCAGACTCTTACTGACTAAAACCACCCCGGTGTTCTACCTCTCACATGCGCCGGGGATCGCGGGAAACTAATGAGACTTCCGTGATCCCCGGCTGGTGCCGGCCCGCCTCTGCGGGCCACCTCGGGTCAGCGGGGGGAGTGAGGTGTTTGACTCCCCCCGCGACGTCAAAGAGGGGCGCGCGGGAACACCACGCGCGGCCACCTCGGGTCCGGAAGAATGGGGGGCGACGGACATCCCCAAGTCCGCCGCCCCTGGACCCAGTTAGGGGGGCCGGAAGAGGGCAGCGTATGCCCTCCTCCGACGCCCGGTGCGTCTGCTGCGGGCCGGGAGGGAGGTCGAGATCTCCCTCTCCCTTTCCGCAGCCTCCTTCTGCGCAATAACTACTTCGCAGAAGGAGACCACCGCGTCCCAGGACTCCTCGCCGTCGACCATAGCACGAACTACGGCCGGCAGCGAGAGGTCACTGCCTATCACAGAGATGAGGGCACGGCGCGGCTCCTCCCAAGCGGCACACTCTGCCAGCGTATGCCATGCCGTGTCCTCCCGACAATCGACGCAGTGGTGACACCGAGCGTCCGGCTCCCTGCCTATGCGACACAGGAACCTCCCGAAGCACCCATGCCCCGAGAGAACCTGCGTCACACGAAACGACAAGGAGCCGTGCCTTCTCCCGAGCCACAGATCGAGTACTGGCCGGATGGCCTCGATAGTGACGAGGCCGGCGGAAGGACGTGAGAGCCTGTCCCGCCATTCCGCCACCAGGACCTCGCGCAGCTGCGACCGACGCAGCTCAATATGTCGCTGCATCAGTCGCTCGCCACGCGCCCGCGCGTCCTCGCGCCACCGATGCAGTGACGCGAGGACTTTTGCCTCCAGGTCCCAGGGCGGAGATCCGGCCAGTACGCAACCCGCCTCGTAGGAGATCGTGCGATAACCCCTTATGACTCTGACGGCCATTACCCTCTGCGGCTTTCGCAGTACAGTGATGGTGCTGGCCGTCAGGTCAGCCGCCCAGATCGGGGCCCCATATAGGGCCATCGATCGCACGATCCCCACGTACAACCGCCTGCAGGCGGTGCTCGGGTCCCCCAGATTGGGAAGCAGCGTTGACAGCGCCCCAGCCGTGCCCAACAACTTGGGTGCCAGCCGCCGAAAGTGGGGGCCAAAATCCCACCGGCTGTCGAGCACCAATCCCAGGTACTTCATGGTGGACTCGACAGCGATACGGGCCCCCCCAACAACAATGTGCGATCCCGGCGGCGGCGCCCGCCGGGGGCCATGAAAGGCTATGGCCTCCGATTTGTTGAGGGCCACCTCCAGGCCAAGGCGCCGTATGCGGCTCACCACCTGTGAGACCGCGGCCGTCGCCAGCAACGCTGCCTCCCTGTACGAGCTCCCCCGAGCAGTGACCAGCGTGTCGTCAGCGTAACACGTCAAGTCCACTCCCGGCGGGAGGTCGCCCCTCAACACCCAGTCGTAACCGATGTTCCACAGGAGCGGGCCCACGACCGAACCCTGTGGAACACCGCACGACATGGGGTGTTGGTGTCTGCCATCACGTCCCAGATAGGTGACACACCTGTCCGCCAAATAAGCCCCAATGACGCGGCGGAGGTAGGAAGGCACTCGATGGTAGCGCAGTGCCTCCCGAATACAACTCCAGGGCAGGGTGTTGAAGGCGTTGGAGATGTCCAAGGACACCGCCAACATCACCCCGCCCCGGGACACCGCTTTCTCCGCCAGGACTCTCACTCGCGATATCGCCGTGATAGTGGAGAGTCAGCACACCTGCTTTTACCTGCCGTAACAAAATATTAACAGGTTCTAAGAATGTACAGATGCTGGATATTCCATGAGATTAGTGGATTTATCAACTTGTGAAATAGGGGACTTGTTGTTTTACCAGAATTGAAAATCATCGGAGAATCCCATGTTTGTATTCTAAAGAAATAAATGCTTGGTTCTTGGTTTTATCTTTGTTTACCTAATAGTGCGTATTTCTGATTTCCTATAAATGATTACGTGTGTGTTTATGACCAATTTTTATGATAACCTAAAATGTGACTGTCTTTTAACCTCTGAATCTTTCTGGTTACCACGCATCTATCGTCTATATCTTGCTTTTATATCTTGTCATTCTCTTTATTTGTTATCCTTACATACTAATTTACATTTTTAAATATTTCTTAAAAACAACACATTATAAAAAAAAAACATTTAAAAATATAAAAAATAGTAGTCCGCCGGTGTCGGGAGCAGGGTCCAAGCTACCGGTGGTTAGGGCTCCAGAGAAAGGAACCTCCTCACAATACGAGCCGTATCGAGGAGTACTGCCTTCTGTATCAGGCTCTTAATCCAACCGCGTAACGCCAGCTTCGACAGATGGTCGTCGAAGCTTTTGGCCATCAGGCCATTGGCCGTAACGACTATCGGCACAATGACAGCTGAGTCCACATTCCACATGTCGACAACCTCGTGAGCTAAGTCGAGATACTTGATTTGCTTCTCTTTCTCAGCCTTCACGAGGTTCTCGTCATGCGGGATGGTAACATCAATTATCATTGTGCGGCGCGCTAATCGGTCTATCACCACTATATCAGGCTTATTGGCTACAATAGTCCTATCAGTGGTGATAGACCGATCCCAGTACAACGTGACATGGTCATTTTCGAGAACTGGGTCGGGCACATACTTGTAATATGGTACCTCAGAATCTACAAGTTTGTATTTCAAAGCAAGTTGCTGATGGATAATCCTGGCCACTTGGTTGTGCCTGTGCAAGTACTCGCCATTAGCCAGACGAGAACAACCGGAGATAATATGTCTGATGGACTCACCCGGACGGTGGCATGCCCGACACACGTCCACTGTCCCGTCCTTCATAATATGCCTCCGGTAGTTATTCGTCAAGATAACTTCGTCCATAATCGCACAGACAAAACCTTCAGTTTCCCCGAAGAGATCACTGAAACGTAGCCAGGCCACGGACGCTAAAAAATCTACATCGGACCCATGAAGAGCCTGATAGAAGCGCCCGTGAAGCTCCTTGCCTTTCCATACCTCCATGCGTTCATCTGTGGTAAGTATCACAGGTTTGCGCCAGTTCTCTTTAGCCATGGACAACGGGGTGAGTCCCTTGTCCACTGTGACCACATCTCGGTGCATACCCACATCAGCTTTGAGAAAATATTCTCTGAGACTGCACATCTCGCGGTTGTGGAGAGTCTTGGCGTTTAAAAAGCCTCGACCTCCACACTTCCGCGGGATGTACAGTCTCATCACCGACGATCGTATATTATAAATCAAAAGTAACTCTGACTGTCTGTTACATCTTAACAGCTGAACAGATGGAGATGGAACTTTGCACTCAGGTAGACCATGTCTTATATAATAGGACATTGGATACTTTATATCTCTTGGTGGTGATAATATACCTATGCTGGTGGCAGAAGATGAGTTAGCCTTTTTTTTTAAGGATGGGAAATCATCAAATGACTCCTCCCGCTCTGGGCGGAGCAGAAGGGAGTGTTAGACTCTAACTGACTAAAACCCATCCGTGTTCTACTAATGCCCTTTGCGTTCCAGGGCCGCGGTGACTCCTTCGAACAAATTCCGCAACCCTGGAAGATGAGTTAGCCTGGTTTATCAATACCTTCGAGGTTTTGAAAAACATAATTATTCTCGCCGTATGGCGTCAGCCGGTGCCGTATGGTGCTGTAAAAGAATAATACCATCCCATCACTTCCCGTGGGTGTCGTAAGAGGCGACTAAGGGACTCGCCAGAGAATGGGCAGCAGCGTTCTCTGTAAAACTCAACACCATACACTGCGATCGCCAACCCGCCTGCCAAGCGTGGCGATTATGGCAAACCCCCTCCCCTTTGGAGGAGGCCTATGTACAGCAGTGGACGTCTTTCGGCGGTTATGATGGTGATGATGAATTATTGTTTAAACTTTAGTGTCTTGATCTCAATTTATTACACCAATGGTGTCAGAGTAATCGACATAGTAACGACTCCTCCTCGCCAACACGCTAGGGTCAGCTTTGGGACTAGATGTGGTTACAAAAAAACAGCCATTACTCTTCAGTTAAAAAATCGGCCGAATGCGGGTCGGACTCGCACTCGAAGAGTTCCGTACCAACCCTTAATTTTTATTACTTGTTGTTAAAGCGGCAATAGAAATATACAATCTGTGAAAATTTCAACTGTCTACCTGTTACGGTTCTTGAGATACAGCCCGCTGACAGACAGTCAGACGGACAGCGGAAGCTTAGTAATAGGGTTCCGTTGGTAACCGTTTGGGCACGGAACCCTAAAAATTATATGACATAAACTAAAAAATATCCTAATATTTAAAACTCTTCCGTCACTGAGTGACTGACAGACAAGGCACAGCTGAAACTACTGGTCGTAGAAAGCTGAAATTTGGCATGTAGGTTCCTTGGGGAGTGTAGGGGAGCACTAAGAGAGGATTATCCGAAATCCCTACGGGAACGGGAAAAAACGGGATATGCACGTACGAAGTCGCGGGCAAAAGTTACTTTTATATATTTTAGCCTGTTGTATCCTACTGCAGGGCCTTTCTTCCTTCCATTCCTCCCGGCTTTGGGCAAGTTTTTTTTAGTATTTATAGGCACGCGTTTGACCACTATCTCACCTGATGGTAAGCGATGATGTGGTCGAAGATGGAGCACGCTTGCCTAGAAGTAACCTATTCACTCTTGTCTTAAAGACTCCCAGGTTGTAGCTATCAGGAAACACAGACTCCGGCAGGGTATTCCACTCCTTAGCTGTACGTACTATGAATGTGTTCCCAAAACGTTTTGTGCGTGTCGGTGGGATGTCCACCATGTACCGGTGGCGCATCGCCGTTCATCTTGTGGTCCGATGATGGAACGGGCTTGGCGGAATTAAATTATGCAATTCCGTCGTACACTCCCCAAAAAAGTGTGAACCAATCTTGCCGATAGGCGTCAAGCTGGCCATCTCCTGGATCTCCTCGATGTCGTCGGGCATTTTCTGGGACCCACATGGTGGTTGCTTTAGCTCATGAACCGTTCGACTTGTGACAGACGAGTCCGGCCCAGTCCCACTTTAGTTTCGCTGCTTTTGAAGTGACGACAGCGATTTGTGTTTTGGAGAATTGTGATCCTTAAAAATCTCACATAAATAATTATGTAATTTACTTTGAGATGAGAGCAAATGGATCATATATGTCAATAAAATAAAAGGTGTATTTTTAGGATCCCGTACCTCAAAGAGAAAAACGGAATCCTTATAGGATCACTTTGTTGTCCGTCCGTCTGTCAAGACCCTTTATTTCGGGAACGCAAGGAGGTATCGAGTTGAAATTAAAACCATATACTCAGATTTACAGTCCCTTGAAGCTGTGAAAAAATCAGACTTCTAAGTTAACGTAAAAAAAAGATACGCCCGTTTATGCCGCAAACAACGCATATTTCACACTCAAGGGAATCAAAATTTATGGTGTAGTTTCCGGTGATCTAAAACTATAAAATTTGGTAAGTAATACCGTCTTATAGTACAAATATAGGGAAAAATCTGAAAAGCTCAGAAAACGTTGCGAGACTCGATTCCTGAACTATTTATAATATGTATCTACAATTTGTACGGAACCCTCGGTGGGCGAGTCTGACTCGCACTTTTCCGGTTTTCTTAATAATATCTCTCACCAACCACAATCGTGTGACCAAGTTGTCTTACTCTATGATTTTCACAGTAGCTAATAAATAGCCAGTGCCGTGTGAAGCACCGGTTTTCACGCCAACTACAGTTTACCGAAGCACCTCGTAATTGCCTTACTTTGATGTGTTAGTCGATTATGTAAACAAATTATGATCATAAAAATGACTTACACCCAGTTTCAGTCACAAATTAAACGCGAGTCAACTGATCTTGTAACAAATGCATTCAATTAATAAAATTGCTAACTCTGTTTGACAACTGACACTTGACACATCAATTTTCGGCCGCGAAACTGGGCCTAAGTCGCTGACAAATAATATTGGTTTTAAAATTGTTTTTTTTTTTTGGTGCAAGTAGGACAGGCAGGTTGGGAATTCACTGGATGCGGAAGACACATTCCTGGTCGTTGTTAGTAATAGTTTTGTCCAGCAAAGACATCTGTCCTTGTGTAGCAAAATGTCGGCTGCCCAGCCGACATTTTGAACATAAAGATCTTTGGTTGTGAAGATACAATGACTTTTATATCTATCTAGCGAAGTTTCCATTACTGGAATTTATTTTCTCCAAAACATGGTGATGACACTCTGTAATAAAAAAAAACACAAATTGATCCTAACTTTTCTTAATTATCATCACAAGACAGATGTAATTTGAAATACTTGTTTTCACTGACGTCAGTTTACATGCCGTGCAACAAAAAAAGAACCAACTATTTGACGCAGTCGCCTGTGACACAGCGCGTCATAACGCTATGACTATGGCGTTTATCTCGTTAAGACCGGACGAGATTATAAGGATAGAATATGCGCGCGCTTATCGTGTGTCCCTTCTGAGAGGGATAACGATGCTACCTGTTCAGATGTAAATGCCAAAGGATAAGCTTGCAACTACGTGCTTAGGAGTCCTAAGTACGTAGTAGCAAGCTTACCCACGCAATTCCTAAATTAGGAATTGCGTCAACATAAGAATGTTGACCACTAACTGACCCATAAATGCATGACATTTTTAATTAATGCTCCGCTTCTATATAGCCTATAGGCTCCTCGATAAATGGGTTATCCAACACTAAAATATTTTTTCAATTCGAACCAGTAGTTACTGAGGTTAGCGCGTTCAACCAACCAAACCAACGAACTCTTCAGCTTTATAATAGTATAAATGTGATCAGAATTTTGATGTTTTATTTTCATCTTTTGCTCTACTTTTTTTTTATTGGTTTGCTCTTGACTCTAGTCTAGGTCAGAGATGACAGACAAAGTCTACGTTGGAGCGAGCTTACCCAGAAGGAGCCTGTGCACTCTAACTTTGAAGAGATTAGGGTTGTAAACGTTTGGAAACACAGACGCAGGCAGAAAGTTCCACTCCTCTGCTGTGCGCATTATAAAAGACTTTTGGAAATGCTTAGTGCGAATTGGTGGAATAGCAACAAGGTAGGGATGGTAAGCCGCAGTGCGTCTGGATGTCCGATGGTAGAAGGGGGCCGGTGGGATGAGGTCGTGGAGTTCTTGGGCACACTCATCGAAGTACAATCTGTAGAAGACCGACAAGCAGGCAACCTTACGGCGGTGAGCCAAGTTATGTAGCTTGGCATCCATTTCAAGCTTTTGATAGAGTTGAGCTCTAAAACCTATAGATTTTTGCAACGGAAAGCTGTCAATTATTCTGGCTGAGTGTGTCCACAAATTATAGTTGTGTCATTATATCGTGCACTAAACAATTACTAGTCGGAGGACTTGCTAGTGAACGACATAATTATTTGCTGTACCTAGGTATATTATAGTATCGACATTGGTCTCGCGTTCGCAAGCGTGACTGCCGAGCGTGGAGTCCTGGTTTCGATTCCCAGGTCGGGCAAAAAGTGTTATTGGGTTTTTCCATTATGAATTTCCCTGTGACAGGCTGGAGATTGTGAGTTGGTAGTTTGACACCTCCGTGCCTCTGAAAGCGCGTTAAGCTTATAATCGATATTCATAAACTTCTTTATAGCTTAAGTGCCACCAATCAAAACCAACCAGATGATTTTAGAACAAATTAATCGAATCGGTTGTCTTACTCTTAATTAGATACATGGTTCACTCGTATGTTTTCCCAGCCTTCGTCAATATTTTTACCGTCATTGCTGTTTCTGACATAAACAGATGACGATCATAGTTGACTAACATTTTATTTGTCAGTTATCAGTGACATTCTGCGCAGCAGGCGTAACTCGGTGAAAACATTTACTAGTTATCGACGTATATTTCCTGAAAACCCGTAACCTTGGGTTACATAAACGTTTTGCCAAGCCTTTTATATTAGCAGACGTTACTTTCCGATAGTGTATCTTGCAGATAAGATAGTCGAGATATTTCAGAAGCCTCGCAGGTCAAGTTTTCCATGATCTGCGATCACTGACCTTTGTACTGCGCGTGCAGTTTAGTTATGGTTTTTTTTTTTTTATTTGGGACAAGCCCGCCACACATTTCCAACCACTGCAACTCCTGAAAGCCAGAATCAACAGTGGCGACCACCAGAAAAACGCCGAGCCAATGAAGCCCGACGAGTCCCGGAGAAACGATTTAACTGTCTTGGATCCTGCAACGAATTTAATCAGAAAAGTACAGCGGAGGAGTAGGAAAATAAATATATATATAATTTCCACAGTAACATCAGTTATGTATATGTAGTTAAGATATTTCTTGAGAAATATTTGAACTGTGACTACAAAAAGAACCTTTTGCGGGTATGGTTTCGTTATTAGAACCTCCTTAAAGGTGTACCTACTTTCTAATCAACACGTTAAACGACTTGTGAGGCGAGAGGTTAGGTGTACACGTCACAAAGGTACATACTATTCTTATTATCGTGTGGGCAGTAAGGTCTAAACGACCCCATACACCCTAGTGTCAGAGTTTCTAAGCCGCCTGAAGGGCCTCTGACATGGTTTATTTGACGACCGCCATTTGGCGGCCGGGGCCACCGGCTTATACGTACCTTCCGAAGCACAGAATCATCTTTTTTATCAGACAATCAGGTGATTCAAGCCTGCAATATCCTAGCCAAACTGGAAAACAATTTTACAAAGTATGCTCTTCCCGTGGGGCATCCAACCCACGACCACTGGGTCACAAGGCAAACGCCTAAACCACTCGACCACCGAGGTAGTTAGCGTAAGATACATACTGTATTCTAGAGAATCTGTAGCATGCATGTCACCGAAACTTTTCGACGACTTTTCTGGACAAAAGGGTCCACAAAACAAAAATTAAGGAATGATACCAGAAAATAAAGATCGTAGTGATTTCGTGTACACCAATTGCCTTATACCTGTTGATCCACTAAGTTGAAAAGCATATTTTCATTTTCATGTTTTCCTATGCCTAAGGCTTGTATACATGCCAATGACCTTGTGCATATAAACGGAGCTAACTACTCCGCTACCCGCATTTTTAATCTAATATATAAAATTCTCGTGTCACAGTTTTCGTTGCCATACTCCTCCGAAACGGCTTGACCGATTTTGATGAAATTTTTTGTGCTTATCCGGTATCTATGAGAATCGGCCAACATCTATTTTACATAATAAAAAAAAGGCGGTACGAAGTTCGCGGGCACAGCTAGTTTATTATAAAAAATAACACATATTTCAAAAAAGTAACAAAACCAAATTATTTTCGTTTTATTGCAAAGCAGCAGATTTTTATTTTAGACTTGTTATAAAATGAAGGAGTAAAATGGTTTCATCTCAACGATTTGGAGGTGATTTGGTGATTTTTTTTCTTATTATGTGATACCAATACATACATTCTGGCTAAACTAAATTTCATATCATATCATGTAGATTACTACCTATTTTTTAGATGAAATTTCTCAGTAAATGCCGACGAAAAGTTGCTTCATCTGCACACTGTTTTTAAGCATTTCTCGAGAGAGAAGCCTTAAAGCAGTAAGCAAAAAGTGATCGTCGTAGTTGACCCATATTCAGTGGGCGTACTAACTACGATTTGATTAGCAAAGCGTAACATGATTACTGCAAGATAGGTTTAATATTCATTATCTCTGAAATAATAAGGGTTATAAAATCAATATAATAATTTACAACCATTAAGATAACGTTGTATGATCAATATTTTTTCTGCTAATCTGTCAAACAAACAATTATGAATCAATCTGACTTATGAAATGTATTGGCAAATTATGTGATTCCCTGATGAAGTGGTTAACTAACTTCAATGTTAAGACGTCAAGATTAATTCATCATCATCATCATCATAACAGCCGAAAGACGACCACTGCTGGACATAGGCCTCCCCCAAAAGGGGGGGTTTGCCATAATCGCCACGCTTGGCAGGCGGGTTGGTGATCGCAGTGTTTGGTGTTGCGTTTTACAGAGAACGCTGCTGCCCATTCTCTGGTGAGTCCCTAAGTCGCCTCTTACGACACCCATGGGAAGTGATGGGATGGTATTATTCTTTTACGGCACCACACCGCACCGGCCGACACCATACGGCACAAGATTAATTGATCTCAGGTAAACATTATTACTAATACTGTAAAAAAAAATTTAGCACCACATACATAAGTGGGACACATGATATCACACGTGGAAAAGCTTACGTTTTCAAAAACTTGGAAGTTGTATAGTCCCATTTTAGATTGGTTGTTTTTTAGGGTTCCGTACACAATGGGTAGCTAACGGAACCCTATTACTAAACCTCTGCTGTCCGTCCGTCCGTCTATCCGTCAGACTGTCTGTCATCGGACTGTATCTCAACAAGAACCGTAATAGGTAGACAGTTGAAATATTCACAGAAGTTATTTCTATTCCCGCTATAAAAAAAATAATAAAAATTAAATTAAATTAAAAATTAAAGGGGACTCCGAACAAGAAACGTATTTTTTTCGATTTATGGCACGGAACCCTTCCCTTCGGTTTGTGGGTCCTAGAATATGTCCATCGAAATCGTGGCAGACCCAAGCAAAGTTGGTGGGTCGAGCTTGAGGCATACTGATACCACCAAATCGGCCCTCACTTGCCAAAAGCCGGAAGGAATAGAAGGAAGATAGGGAGGCCTTTGTTCTGCAGTGGGACGTAATCGGTTGAAAATAAAATTTAAATCTATACTTCTATATCTATGCTAATCTATACTTTACTATAATAATCACTACATATTATAAAACAAAGTCCTCCGCCGCTTCTGTCTAGAAGCGGCGGAAGGACTTTGATCGATGCAGTTTTTGAGTTTATCGCGATAATGATTTTCATGCTGTTTTCACCAATGGATAGAGTGGTTCTCGAGGAACGTTTTAGTATATAATTTGTCTAGAAAAAATTAAGGATCCTTAGGAAAATTGCAGCGCAGACGAACTGCGGGCAAAGTGCTAGTATAATAATATATTATACTAAGTGACCCGCGCAACTTCGTTTGCGTCACATTTTTCATTACTGCTCCGCTCCTATTGGTCTTAGCGTGATGATATATAGGCTATAGCCTTCCTCGATAAATGGGCTATCTAACACTGAAAGAATTTCAGTTCAAGTTCAAATCGGACCAGTAGTTCCTGACATTACCGCGTTCAAGCAAACAGACAAACAAACTCTTCAGCTTTATATATTAGTATAGATTAATATTGTAAAGAGAAAAGATTTGTATTTTTGTATGTAACGAATAAACTTAATAATTACTGGACCGATTTGAAAAATTCTTTCAGCAATGGATAGCTACATTATCAGCGAGTAACATAGGCTAACATATTTTATCCCACGGGAACGGGAACTATGCGGGTGAAACCGCGTGACGTCCGCTAGTAGGTAAATAAAATTAGTCTATAATAAAACTCTGACACTAGGGTGTGTGGGGTCGTTAGACCACACTGCCCACACGATAAGTAGAAGAACTTCACACTTATTAGTTGGTTATATCAAACAATGGCGCCAAAAGCAATAGATTACGAGTATTCCATTGTAAACCAACACATTTCTTAATGTTTGGTACATTAAGTGAAGAAATATTTATTCTTCGATCGTGAAACGAACTAACACCCATAGTTATCTCCAGACAAACAGATATGGACGATAAAGTGCATTTTTCCTTCGCAACAATAGAAGTCACAGCGCCACTTACTTTAAAAGGACTAAATACTGATAATATTTCTACTTTTGTTAATGTTATTTTAGATTACAAGCGCTAAACGTACTTAGTAAGTGTAAAATTCCAAAAATGTATCTCATATCCAATCTTTAGTATTGTCATAGGTTGTCTAATCGGGCTTTTTATTACCTGTAACGACTAACAAAGATATACAAATGATACATCTTTGACTCGAGATGGTTTTCCTAATAATTTCATCATATCAGCCGAAAGACGTCCACTGCTTGACATAGGCCTCCCCCAAGCGTCGCCACAACGACCGGTCCTGCGCGTCTCGCATCCATCGGCTACCCGCGACCTCCTAATAATTTGGTGAAACGTAACCTAACCTACATTGCCACTAGTTTGTTATCCGTCAGACACAAATAGATATCTAGTAATAAGTCACATGCACGACTCCAAATAAAACCTATTTGTTTATATTTCTGTCGTCACATGACACAACACGTCATCGGTAACCTGTGGGTGTACTACGAAGCATTTTGTGTATCCGTAGATAATCCTAAATTTATACAAAAAAAGAGTAATGTGACTGTATGTCTGACAATGCATAGTCTACTGAAGATTTCAGCACAAATATGATCCAAGAAAGGGCAAAAGAAACGGGCCAAGTGCGAGTCGGACTGTCACACGAAGGGTTCCGTACCATAAACCTTAATTTTTATTATATGTTGTTATAGCGGCAATAGCAATACGTAATCTGTGAAAATTCCAGCTGTCTACCTATTACGGTTCTTGAGATACAGCTGACAGACAGACGGATGGACGGACAGCGGAGGCTTAGTAATAGGATTCTGTTGGTTACCCTTTGAATATGGAACCCTAAAAAGAGTTATGTGATTGTGTCTGACAATGCATATTCTAAACGAATGAAGATTTCTGCAGATATATGATCCATGAAGGGCAACAATGCACAAAAAGCATGCCTCACTCTTCGAGACAAGATTCAAACATTAATTAAAACGGTTCTCAACCAATCAAATAGCTTTTAACGAGTTTTAGTAACGCTCGAATCTTGAAAGACATTATTTAGATAGACAATACGGGCTTTGGTGCATCATGAAAGGAATTTCACGCTGGCGGAGAGACTTTTTATGGAAAAAGTCATAATTCGAAGTTTGGCTCTCGACTATTTTCTCCTCCAATATTGAACTGATTTAAGAGATATTTCACAAACTGAATAAGAAGAATATATACTGTGTCCCTATGTTTACCTTTTTTGATTAATAGTTGCCAAATTTGTACACTAGGGCTCTGTTGACAGCGATTTATCGGACTATTTTTAGCATTTTGTGAGGGTTCTAGTGCTTATAATTTTAATAAATCATCAAAAAGGATTTTTATATTTTTAATGTGTTTTTTAAGAAATATTTAAAAATGAAATAAATAAAGGAAATAATAAAATAATATCTACACTAATATTATAAAGAGGAAAGATTTGTTTGTTTGTTTGTTTGAATTGAATAGGCTCCGAAACTACTGGACCGATTTGAAAAATTATTTCAGCATTGGATAGCTACATTATCAAGGAGTAACATAGGCTATATATTATCCCCGTATTCCCACGGGAACGGGAACTACGCGGGTGAAACCGCGTGAAGTTCACTAGTATAATATATAAATCTTTACAGCTGAAAGAAAAGCCTCCTGATCTATTTCTCGTGAATTTTAACCGATATTAAAACTGTAGCCTCATCACAGTTTGGGTAATGAGGATGTATAGCTATAGTTACACATGTTAGGTTTATTAAAATCATCATTTCGAATTCCTTGCGGTTTATTGGCTACAAAAGCGGTATTTATAAAATTCTCCTAAGTGTTCGTTAACCACAATGCACATTCCGTTGTGAAGCCAGACTAATAAGTAAATGAAATGGGTAACTAAAGTTTCTTATATAACGTTACTTATGAATATTTTAATCAATTAAAAACAATGCGATAAGGCTGCTATTTGTATGTTTTTGTTAAAATTTTCTTATATGTAGGTATAATATTTATCTTAATGTGTAATCAAATATGCACCTATAAATAAATGAATCTTAATCAATTTCCCGGTAACTGTTTACGAAAAATTTGACTGTTTTTCAGTGGAAATCTGTTTGTCAACATCATCAAATTTTAAGAATGTGTGGTTGTATTTTATCTGCGCTCCGTCGATAATGATGTAACCATTTTTTGTATAACTTCTACGAATGTGAATAAAATCGACACATTATGCAAATCTCCCTAGTTTAGTGTTTAAAGATCGAAAAGTAATCTTCTTTTTAAAGTTTTATCATAGCTAGCAGTGGATTGCCAATAAATCCGAGATATAGAAATAAGATATGTTCCGAAAATATGATAAAGCAATGATGGTGACTTGGTATAGGCAATTTGGCACCTGTTGTTTGCGGGATTTAACGTAGACACCTACTGGGCAATGAATCTAAAGAGTAAAACTTCGACTCGAAAGGAATAAGCATAGGCACTATGGTAGACACCAGATAAATGTACAATAACATACATTTATTGACTTTCTTAATATCAAAAACAGAAATCTATACTAATTTATAAAGCTGAAAAGTTTGTTTGTTTGCTTGAACGCATTAGTCTCAGGAACTGCTGGTCCGATTTGAAAAATTCTTTCAGTGTTAGATAGCCCATTTATCGAGGAAGGCTATAGGCTATATATCATCACGCTAAGACCAATAGGAGCGGAGCAGTAGTCAACTAGTCGACTTGTATCGTGATACTTTACGTTCTCCAGTAATGAAAAACGGTTCATAATTTATTATTCAGGTGTCTACGAAGGGATATTAAGGAAAGGTCAGTGTACTTCATTGCAAGTTTATCTGGCGCCTACCATACTTCGAAAATGGAGCAAAAATTCAAATGTAAATATTATGTCGGGGAAAATCTGAGCCATACGTGTTAAGTATGGCATTAGGTCTGCCTTTGTATTATTAATTTTATTTGCGCATGAAGTGAATCAACTAAAACTAAGGCTTCACATATATGGCTAAGCACCCTGAGTGAGCAGTCAGTGCTTCATGTCTCGTCATATTCAACACAACTGGCAGAAAGTTATTCAAAATGATCGGTTTAACCGCAAAGAAACATCTTAGAATATTCCACAAGTAAGTTCATACATTTTATTATCATTTCTTTACCTACGTAAATACATCATTTAAGAAAATTCTACCGTAAAAGTCCTAGTGTCGTACGTTACCAAGACACATTTTGATGATTTAGTCTAACTCGACAAACAACACATAGAAGTATATTTAATACACAGGTATATTAGATAAAAAATGCCTATAGTTAATTAAGTTCTTAATGGAATTTCTTGTCCCTTCTTCTCCATAAGAATTTACCTTTCCGAATGGACAATAGAGTCACTATATTATTTTATATATAAATGATGACGTAAATTGCCGTTTAATGGCCTAATTGAAATAAACGTTTTGACTTTGACTTTAAGCAGGTAAATCACTTAACAAAATAATTGATTGCACAAAACAAATCAACCAATTTTAATTTCTATTGAGTTGAGTGTTACTATTCATTAGAAAATGTTTTTTTTTTTGTTAAATTATACAAAACTTGTCTTTATTCTACTATTTTCGTTCGCAATGCAACATCAACGCGCTTTGATTCAACGAATCCGCGTTATCAAAGGCGCGCCTGCACACCTCGCGTCGCGGTGGTGGGGATAAACTATTGACTTATATTCGTGACGTGCGCGCGCGCCGGCCAAACCGTCAGTGAACGTAGAGCGTGTTTGTTGAAAAAGATGTGTAACATGTGCACCCGTGATGTGATCGAAACGGCCCCGGCGGCGCCGCCTCCGCCCAAGCCCTCGCGTACCCTCGAGAGAATGAAGAAGAAGCACAACATCGTCACCGATCCCAGCAGCTCCGAAAAGCAGAAGGAGGTGGAGTACCAGCCAGACCTGCTGGCTGTGTCCACCAAGTACTCCAAGGTTGCGTACGACCTGTTCAAACAGGGCCTTGTACGGATGCAGGAGACGAAAGCATACGTGTGAGTACGACTTTCTTTTTTACTCGTTACATTCTCTTCTAGAACAAGTCTGCGGTGGTCAAAGTGTTCCTTAACATTTTCTGTGTGGTGGCAATTATCACTTTGAGGAGTTTGAGGTGGCAATGCCGAGATTCGGCCAGGTTATGATGTGACAGCGGGTGGAAAATGATTACGTGTAGTTTCCGATTGTCGTGCGTGACTGATGCGCGGACTGTCGATACAATTTTCCGAGTGAGAAAATATATCTATCGTTACTTCCGATGTAGTGATGGAATTTTCAATCTACCGACTCTTTTTGCAGCTCAATAATTTTAATGTTAACACCGGCAAACTTGCAAATATTTTGGGAACTCTAAATTTTTTTTTTTAATTCTTTTATGGATACTTGTAAGAATTTCGTCCTTTCCCCTACTGGCTAGGGCTAAATATATTTTTTTTTAATCCGTGACTTTCTTTCCACAAGATCACAGTCCAGAAATCAATCATGAATGATTGAAAAGCCAATCACGTTATTTAAATTAGAAATCCCCGTTAATGCAAGCGGCTCATTCACTCGCGGCATGCTACCGATAGCGACGATCCTTCAGCGCAACGTTTCATTGTTATCACTATCAGTAACTCGTGATGTTATTACAAAGAATTTCAGATCGAAGTGATCTCCTTCATCTTAGGTGTCGTGATGGGCAAAGTCCTTACCTTGGACTTTTAACTTTTGTCAGGCACCTTGCTTTTAGTTTTGACGTTGATTTGATCCAAAATAAGACTATAATTTACGGTTCAACGAACGCATACGAACATAACTTGTTCCTATATGCTTTTCCTCCAGTACTACTAACTGACAGATTCCTTGACAATTTCAAAGAACCTGTACATGGTTTAATAAAAAGAAATACTTTAAAATCGAGTTTAAAAATTATTTCTCTTCATAACCTTCCATAATATTTTCTTTTACCTTGACAACATAAAAATATTGAATTATTTTCGCAATAGACTTCCCCAGGATTGTGTACGGAACGTTATTAAAACACAAGTCACAGCCGGACTCAATAAAACTGTATTCTAGCTCGCTGTCACGTATTTATAAAACATTTCGACGAAACCAACCGCGTTTGGAACTAATTGAAAACCTAAGGAGCCTAACCACAACGGAATTAAGCCATAATTTATTTCTTTTATTTTATTTATTCCTAGAATAACAAGATTCTTTACAACTCATCAATATCTGCCTAGCCTTTTCCCAACTATATTGGGTCGACTTCCAGTCATACCGGATTCAGCTGAATACCAGTATTTTATGTGGAGCGGCTGCCTACCAGACCTCCACAACCCATTAGCTGGGTAACACGGTACTTCTTGGCAAGACTGGAGTCAGATTTACTGGCTTCTGACTATCCGTAACGACTGCCAAAGATCTACAAATGACAGCAGAGGCACTGAAACTTATACTAACTGTTTGGCTGAAATTGAAAATATTACTTTTAGTTATTAATATTATTCAATATCGTAAGTTCCCTATAAGGGGCAGAGGGCATCTATTGTCTTCTACACTGAACGGATTTGAGCCACACTTCATTTCAATTGAAATACGAAACAGCATCTGAAAATTTTATTATTTTTTCGGGTTCCGAAAATCCGTAAAAACGGAACCCTTATAGGATCACTCGGGTATCTGTCTGGCCGTCTGTCACAGCCAGTTTTCTCCGGATTTACTGGACCGATTCTGTTCAAATTTGGTATATCTATGGAGTTCTGTGACCCAAACACGGACGTTTTACGTAAATAAATAATTTTTTTTAGTATGGGTGTTACTTTTGGGGGTCAAACTAGAAAATTTATAAAAAAAAATTTTGCAGACTGTATCGTGTGACATATCAAATAAAAGGGCATACTATGAGGGTTTTAATTGTATTTTTTCATAATTTTAAAATAAATAGTTTTGAAGTTATTCAAGAAATTAGACCAAAAATGACCATACCCCCTTATCTCCGAAACTACTTAGCCTAAAATTTTGAAAAAAATGCTGGTAATAGTTCTATACTTAATTATTACAGGAAAAACTATTAGAATTAAATTGGTTCGGAACCCTTTGCACGCGAGTACGAGTCGCACTTGGCCAGTTTTTCTGAAATCTTCTGACAAAAGTAACTGCGCAATTTCTATTCATAAAAATTGCTGTGTCAAAGATAAGGCCTAAAACATGCCTAAACTATCGGTTTAGACGATAACACCTAACATCGAATTTGTATTGTCGTGTTGACAGCTATGATAGATAATCCTGTCTAACTTGCAGATTCAAATCTATTACCACTTGTAAAGTTGACACCCAACTCGTCCATTTTAGAATAGGATTTACCCAATTTCCGTTAAAGATACGTTTAGAACAATGGCTCTATTAATAATAATTTAGTAATCATTAAAAATAATTTATTTATTCAAAAAAACCCTTAAACACAAAAACAGATGTTTTTTTTTACTATTGATAGGTACGCGTTTGACCACTATCTCACCTGTTGGTAAGCGATGATGTGGTCGAAGATGGAGCACGCTTGCCTAGAAGTAACCTATTCACTCTGGACTTAAAGACTCCCAGGTTGTAGCTGTCAGGAAACACAGACTCCGGCAGGGAATTCCACTCTTTAGCTGTACGCACTATGAATGTGTTCCCAAAACGTTTTGTGCGTCTGTTTCTATTTTCCAATCTATTACCACTTGAAAAGTTGACACCCAATTCGTCCATTTTAGAATAGGATTTACCCAATTTCCGTTAATGATACGTTCAGAACAATGGCTCTATTACAATTGATTTGTATCAAATTATATGTCTTTCGGTTAAATGACGTCTAACTAACATACTTGCCTTGAAATTGAGATATTCAAGTAACCTGAAGGTGGGAAGTAGTAATGAGAGGCGTTTGATATATATAGGTAAGGAATATTAGCATTATTATTTGTATTATGATCAAAGTATGATTCTAGTATGAATACTAGTAAAAAATATATACAGGAAATCACGCCTTCTTCCCATGCGAGTGGGCAGAAACTTGCTACTCTCCTTACATAGGTATATTTACCCAGTTTAACTATTCTTATGAGGTCAGTAGACTTCTAAGAATAGAAGTTTTAGCGGTAGTCTTAGAATAAGTAGTGTTAATTGCTTGTATTGCAGCCTATGTAGGTGCGAACAAACAGCAAGATTTGGAATGCATACCTATGAATTTAAACATTAGTCACTTACTTGGATCTATATGTCTGAATGTCTAGTCTAAAGCCGAGGTCAGACTGTCTGTGTGTCACAGATATAACAAGGCTGTTACTAAGCCCAAATATTTATAACATAAGGCGACTGGAATTTAAAAATGGTTGGCTTCATTTTAAGGTAGACATGAATTATTCATAGGATTAGATATGAACAGTCTTTTATAGTAGTTTAGCCCTTAAATTAAAGTGAGGCTACCTTTTACGGATTAAAAAGACGCCATGAAAATCTTAGATGATTATATGGTAATTTTAGTAGAGTACCTAATAAAGAAGATATTTAACTTAAATTATTCCTAAAACCGTGATTTGTGGCCTTCATAAAACTACGTATTTATCTAATACAGCCCAGCCCTAGTTTCTCTTTAAATCAATTAAGTTTTATTTTGATCAGCTTTAACCTTGAACTATCATTGGTTACGAGTTGAATTAAAAATGGCAGCAAATCGGCCATTCTTTACTTAAATAGCGGAAAAATTAGTGACAAAGCTAATTAAATATTTGTGGATTTATAACGGTAGGTACCTGTATAATTATTTTTTAAAACAATGAAATTAGCAAAAGATTCCATTTGAATAAAAGATTTCTGTTACGTAAATGTTATAAATTAACCATGCTTAATATGTTTTGAACTTGAATTCATAATCTAAACTACTATTATAAAGCTGCAGTTTGTTTGGTTGAATGAGCTAATCTCAGGAACCACTGGTACGAATTGAAATATTATTTTAGTGTTGGATAGCCCATTTATTGAGGGAGGCTATACAGTATCACGACAAGCAACAACATCAGCATTAATAAAAAATGTGACGCAGACACAAACTAGTCTTCGTCACAAACTAGTATTAATATAAGTATGTAATACTGTTATTAATTGAACCTAATACCATCGACATAGTCAGCCACTAAGGAATGTAACTGCATGATGCAACTAATCGGGCTACAATTTACAGCCTCATAGTAACGACAGCTGTAAAATAATATTAATGATGGCCACGCGTGGAGGTCAGATGTATTCGTTTCAATTTAAAATAAACCTTGTAATATATAGACCAATTTCTCCATTTGTTGAAGCAGCAATTGCTTTTTATGTCGGGCAATGCCTATAAATTATGCCTGTGTTTAGTAACACCACCGTAAGGAGTGGAATTCCCTGCCAGAGTTTGTTTCCTGATAGCTACAACCTGGAAGTCTTTAAGTCAAGAGTGAATAGGTTACTTCTAGGCAAGCGTGCTCCTTCTTCCACCACATCATCGCTTACCATAAGGTGAGATAGTGATCAATCGTGTACCTGTCAATACTAAAAAAAACAACGAATCTTTTACGAAAGTGGCAGCACTACCTACTTTAATTTCAATTTACAGATGCAATTACACAAAACAATTATGTTTTTTATTTAATGTATTTAACACATTACCATTATCGCGTATTATTTACTCGTTAATTGTTACAATAAATACATACCATACATTACGATAATATTTATGATCTATTTCTGTAATACGATGACACCCACTTCCACAAACGTAGTCTTATAATAAGACATGCAAACTTTAACAATAACAAATAGTAGTCATAGTAGTTACTATGTTATTTTTATAGTAATAGTAAGGTAAACAGGAAAACAAAACAGTGTTCCGGTTTATTTAAATGATAACACGGAAGAAACTATTGGACTATGCCCAGGCAGGACCAACGAGGTCAACATGTAAAATGTCACGGAAATACATAGTTTAGTCAGTAATAGAAAACAATATAAATGTACTTTAAGATAAAGCAACAGTCTAGTTACATGATAAATGAAACAAAAACGAAGCTAGCATTACAGCTGGGAGCCAACGTTAATAAGCCCGTATTCTCGTTCCAACATTCTATATGTAGCAAAACTGAAAACCAAAGATAAATGGGCCATCTGTCAGTAATAAAATCTTTCACAAAACAATTTAATTTACTACGGGCTTAAAAAATCGTTAAAACACAAAATAGAACACTGATATTGAAAAATGAACAAACCATAACTCAGAATGCAGAGTTTTATGGCGCGCGCCACTCTCAATCCATTTTTCAAGACCCTATTAGCAATATTTTGACTGAAGAAAATCTCATATTATAATCATAACATTGCGTACGTGGTCTGAAAACGTGTCTGCAGGCACGTAAGACTATCCACTGCAGTGTTTATAACCCTCGTGATCATATTATTGCAATCTGCAGAGTTATTGTCACAAAACTGCAGAGAAAAATCGGCTCTCGCCCCAGTCAATAAGCACGGTTTAAAACGCATTGTTTAAATGATACTGTTCAATGAATCAAGGGGCTCGCCTTCAGTTCTCACGATTGTCTTAACAGTGGAATTTAATGTTCAAGTATTGTTTCAGGATTAAAACGTTTAGTTTAGTGTAAAATTGAGATAGCGAATATAAAGCTCCGGGAAACGCGACCTATAAAACCGAATACAAAACATATAAAATTACAATAAAAATCTGCGAAAATTAATGCGTTCCAGTTCTTCGTGGAAATAAAAATAACAAATCGGAATGTCCGTTTTATTTTCACGCATGAACTTGTTCTTATTTTAAGAACTCTGCAATATTATTCTCAGTGACGCTTTGCAGTGTAACTTAATTGTAATTAAACTAAAAATAAATGATGATTCAGCTTTCTGAAAAGATAAGGATAAAAATAGGATCATCTATTATGAGTCAAAATTATTAAATTTAATTGACTAGTACTTCAGATAGTAAAGTCTTATCTTGCCAGTTTAATCCCACCCACGCGCACAAAACGTTTTGGGAACACATTCATAGTGCGTGCAGCTAAGGATTGGAATTCCCTGCCGGAGTCTGTGTTTCCTGATAGCTATAACCTGGGAGTATTTAAGTCAAGAGTGAATAGGTTACTTCTAGGCAAGCGTGCTCCTTCTTCGACCACATCATCGCTTACCATCAGGTGAGATAGTGGTCAAACGCGAGCCTATAAATAGTAAAAAAAAAAAAATCTTAAAAATATAATTATGTTTCATTGTAGAATTGTATAGAAACTTATGTAGATAGTTTAAATATTAAAATCCTCACACATTTGTTGATTTTTACCAATCGTTATGGATTGTCAGAAGACAGAAAATCTGACTCCAGTCTTGCCAAGGAGTACCGTGTTACCCAGTTAATGGGTTATGGATGTCTGGTAGGCAGCCGCTCCACGTAAAATACTGGTATTCAGCTGAATCGGGTTTGAATGAGAGCCGACCCCGATATAGTTGGGAAATGGCTAAGCTGATGATGATGTCTTAAGCAGCTCTGTATCTGAATACGTACCTAAAAAGGTACTCTACCATTAAAAGTGAAATTGCAGATCGCAAATCCATACTAGCAAGAATAGGTGTTTTCTATTTGGTGAAAGGACGTTTAAAACTGGTTTGCGTATTAATTCTTATTGGCATTGGCAAATGGATTCTTGAACATTACTTTTTTTTATTTTATGTGTGAAAGAAACTATGAACCATACGGCTTTAATATAAGATACTTGAATAAAAGTATACCAGTAAGATACTGGTATACTTTGCCATAGTGACATACATCATTCAGAACTTGCTATTGGCAAGTACTTGCATACTTGTGAGTTACAGGCATGTGTATTACTTTACTAATTCCATGCTTTTAAAAGTTATGATATTAAATTCGCTCTACCAGTCATCCGTATTAAGGTACGCAATATTTGAAGGAATAATATTAAAGTACTTTTACATTACGAGTAAAACTAAACATTATTTAATGATGTCAAAGGCCCCGTGTTCAAGCGCATGCGAGTGACGTAACGTGAGTCATATCATTATATAACGTCATATGATTCACGATGATTATATTTAGCGATCATGTTTTAAGTTCATTGGTCTTTTGTGATTGCACTTGTGACAAGCCCGGTGTCACCTGAAATAGTTGTTTTTTCATTTCATTGAAATAATCTACACTAATTTTATAAAGAGGAAAGATTTGTTTGTTTGTTTGAATTGAACAGGCTCCAAAACTGCAGGACCGATTTGAAAAATTCTTTTAGCATTAGATAGCTACATTATCAGGGAGTAATATAGGCTATATATTATCCTCGTACTCCCACGGGAAAGGGAACTACGCGGGTGAAACCGCGTGACGTCCACTAGTTTTATTATATTTCAATATCGCCATCCAAAACACGACCTCGCCCAGTACTAGGCATAGATCTCTTTTTCTTCAACCTCTTGAATAACCTTCTAGGATTCAAGAAGTTCTAGAAATCTCTAGATATCTCTCTCTACCCATTATATTTCTTAATCTTATCAATGGTAATGCTTCCAATCTCTCGGATACACCAACTACGGAAAATATTGAACAACTTATAATCCATTCATCAGCTTGAAAAACAGTTCGTCATAGTTTTGACAGCTCGAAAGTGCGTGTAAATTGTCTATGTTAAATAAAAAAAAAATTGATGATTTTTCACTAATTGAATATCATGCCACATAAGAAAATGTGATTTTACATTAGGTACCTATTAGATGTTTTATCGAGATAAAATTGTGTCTAAAAATAACTATTTCGTCACAATGCGACACAATGCTGCAAAAGAATCGAATCAATCAAACTTATCTTGTGACGATGACGACTGTTGTTTTCTTGAAGATGAACAAACATACAAGAGGGCGTTTCTTCAACGTTGAAAAAACAAACAATTGACGAAAACAACGTTCGTCATTCAGTCATTCTCATGTAAAATGAGGGATATGCTCAACAACTGTGCAGACTTGGTACATGTTTTGAAGAAGAAACATGATGTAGATCGGGATTTTATACTATAATCGTTATATATTTTAGTAAAATTGTTATACTTATTTTATAGTCGTCTTCTCTGTAAGAATATGTATAGAAAAACTGTAGATATGTTCCGCCGAACCCAAATAAAATAGGGTTAACGTCTGTTATCCTCAAGATGATGACCAAGGCTTAGATCAGTATGGCCCTAAAGGTTTCTATTATATTATTATGTATCTTTTTCCCAGTGTAGCTTCCATTTAGTCACGGTACCTAGTTTTAGACTATTTCCCAGTTCAAGTATCTATGGCACGCGCCCAAATGTCAGCACTCAAAGCATTCTGCAGTTTTACTCATCGTTGCATAATGAGTGTCAATTGTCTGCCATTCCAGTTACCGATGACAGCATAGCAACGATAAATCATTGTCGAATAGTCCTCATAATAAGGAAATGTAATCGATTAATAGTCTAAAGTCATCAATGCGGGTTACGGTGTCCCTGTTTAGCAAATTACAATGATTAAGGTTTAATAAACAAATAAAATGGTTATGAATTTCGTTATGATTTCTAACAATGTGATGAAAAAAAATAACATTAGATGAGCTTGATTGAATAACCAATTAGGATATTTTAAAATCAGAATACTAAATAAAGTAACCCTGTATTTAATTCTCAAAGAAAAACTGATACAGCCTTAAGTATTCAACCTCTTCTAGGCAAGCGTGTTCCATCGTTGATCACATCATTGCTCTCCATCAGGTCAGATTATAATTTAAAGCAAGCCTTCCCATAATAACAGTATACGTTAGCATATCAGATGCAAAATGCACGATCAATAAACCCAAATAAAATAAATCTAGAAATTTCCCTCTTGGGAAAGTCTTCACAAACTATTGCTCTTGACTGCCATTGATCAAGATAAGGATATCACGAGTGCGGAGAATGATGCGTTATCATCGCTAGGAACACATAAGTAGCAGTATTGAGAATTTTGCATAATATTAGGTAAGCTTGTAGTAATAATAAAATCAATTTGTTTGGCGCTAACCATTGATATATTGGCGCTAACGAGATTATAAATCATACATTGAAGGAAGAAATTCAACGATTGAAATATTATTCTAATTTGGCAACCGATTAGATAAACTACATTTAGGTACTAGATACGGTCTTAATTAATAGAATTATTTCTTATCTAGCCACAGTCTATTTTAAATGTACATTATTTCTCCATAATCGTTATTTTACGCTTTTTGCACAGAAGCTCTGAAGTTTTTGCAGTGCAAATAGTTTAACTAACGGATTATCTGTAAATGGCCATCGGCTATTGTTAAGAATGACCTCAAATTCAAAGTCAAAGCGCTGAAGGGCAAAGTAGATAACGCTTCTTAATCATTTGCGAGAGGATAATAATTAGTATGTTAGGACATGTTTTGTGGTATAGTACAACGCTACATCGACATTGTTGGTATTTTTTTATTTAAATTACGAAATTGTTGACGGCTCCGACGGCATGTCCAAGTCCCAAAACTATCCAAAATAATACAGAAAGGCCATGTGCATCATCTGCCTAGCCTTTTCCCAACTATATTAGTGTCGGCGTCCAGTCCAACCGAATTCAGCTAAATACCAGTATTTTACGTGGAGCGGCTGCCTACCAAACCTCCACAATCCATTAAATGGGTAACACGGTTGTTCTTGGCAAGACTGGAAGTCAGATTTAGTGGTTTTCTGATAATCCGTAAAGCATGCCAAAGATCTACAAATAAAATGTTACCTACACTTGATTACAGATTAAGTACTTGTACTAATCAATGTTTGGTTCACGTATTAAAAGGCTCTTTAATTGATTTGATAGTTTCCACATCCTTCTCTTAATGAAAATGGCTTGCTAACACAATCTGTGACGGATCGATTGACATCGGCAGAAAATCCAGACGTACGTAACGATAGCTGAAACAATGGAAGATTGTCCCATATACTACACTCGTATTGTTTCATTATTCACGGTCTTCCATGGAAAAATAATCAAAATAGCAAATATATTAGCGGTTTCAAATGATGGATGATGTCTTTGTTATGTGGGATGAGAAGACATTTGTCACTTTGGAATAAAAACTGTTGAATCTAAAGACTTAGCCAGAAAATAAGATAAAGTAATTCATGGATTTATTTCACTGAAAAGAGCTCAGATTCTGTAAATATCTTATCGTAAAAACTTAGTTGTAATAAACCGTCCTTTCTCTTTGATTTGATGGGTTGACAGTAGTGGTATTCCTTGAGCAAATCACCATGAAAACTTTATGGTTGGGGCTAGATAAATTTGCAATAAAGTACATTGATATTTACCTAAAATCTCTTCAAAGACACCCATAAAAAGAATTAAGAATCGTTTTTCACTACTGGAAATGTAAAGTATCACGATAGATGTCGATTCAGGACTGCGTTATGATTTAATTTCCATTTTTTAAATAACGAATGTCAATAAATGTTGGTCGGACGATTGCAGTTATTTAGCGGCTACCATAGTGAAGTGTAGTCGTAGTGTAGTAGTCGTTGTGGCGACACTTGGGGGAAGCCTATGTCCAGCAGTGGACGTCTTTCGGCTGATATGATGATGATGATGATAGTGAAGTGAGCAAGAAGTGATCTGACAATAAATACAATCAAGAAGCTCATTTCAAGTTCACTCAACAAAGTTAAGTGATGAGATGTTTACCGCATAAGTTATAAACACTTTTTCTAAAATAGAAAGAAAATATGATAAGGCAAAAACTTTTGAAAGGTATCTCATCTACAAAGACTGATTAGATTTGCATCTCGGACATGACCAAATATCAATATAGATAGTGATAAATATCTTATACTTAGTTTTACCTCTTTCGTGACAAATAAACACGTAGGAGAAAACCCACTTCTCTAAATGTCAATTTTAGGTCTTACGCAATCACTTTTTTTTTCTTTCACTCATAGATTTATCTCATATAGTTTTAATCTGCTTTCCTTGTCTCACATTTACAATTGACATCGATTTGTTTTTGATACTATCAGCAAATATCAATAAACTTAAAGAAAACTAAATCCTTGATAATGGAAATTGAATCAAAGTGCATCGAGACCATAAAAACTAAGCTTCAGTATTTTTAGTCAGTGATAAGGATTCAGTACAAGCTGTTATCATTTTTGAAGTTCATTGTACCTACCTACTTGATAGACATGCGAGAAAAACTCCTTCAAAATTGAATGAAAAAATTAAAATTGAAAAAACACGCTGATCATTCGTTTTTTGAAAAATGGCAACGCGACAAAAGACTCAAAGTTAAAAAAAAAAAAACATTCAAATTTTGAAAATATTTTACGTTTGACACTCATTAAGAAAAAACTGGCTGTATCTGTACAGATACAAAATGTTTCCTTGCTCGTACAGTTGCACTTATTTAATTAATTTTATGTACAATGATGAAACATATATTCATTTCATTTATGTGTTCCAGACATCCACGTGTGAAATGCAGAACATTAATATTTCACATGATAGATAAGCTAGTAATCGGCCATTGTCATCATAAACTCTTCATGTGAAATCCCTTTGACGTCGACAACAATCAAGGACTCACTTCTATTGTCTTTGGACATTATAAACAACTTCTTTTTCAGTTTTGAAAAGAAACTAAGCTTTTTACATCGTGAAAATTGTTGAAACTTGAATGTTAGGTACTAAATGTCTAATAATCTTTTATTCCCGTAATAAATCGCAAAAACTATAAACAGTAAATTGTTGCATTTTATTTGGCAAGCATTCGAATGAGTTCATTCAGAAGATATGTTTATCAATGCACAGATGTTTTAGTTTTGTCAAAAAACATCCTTCAAGCGTATTATACCGGCAGATTAAAAAAATTTATTAAAAGCAAAACAAAAAAACGACAAAATACATTCGTTATTTATTATTTCACTACAGTTTTTATATATTAACAGTATCACAGATTAGTACGACTTATCTTATTTATTATTGACCGTTTCATAATAAAATTAGAAGCGTAATCGATCAATGTTTGGGAAAATTCATTGTTATAATATAAACGATGGCATATCAGTAGTATAAATTAATGTTGATCAGATACGCAATATTTCATTAATATCTAAATCTCATGATCCCATTTCAAAGTTCGACACGTTCAACTGAGAAATATACATTTTGTTACTTAAATTAAAGATAAATACTTTTTTTAAGTTACGTCGTTTGTAATTATTGTAGTTAAAAGTAAGTCAGTTTCTCATTAAGATCACCTTCAAACAGCTAATTATATTCTAATCAGACCAAATCATTGCAATCATCAATCATTTAAACGCTTGTTTAAACAGCAAAAACTAGCCCCTTCTCTCACGAACGACCTTCGTTGCTTTCCGACCAATTAATAGGAAACAGGAAGTTTTACAGTACCCATAGATTAACTAAGTTATAATAAAATATCATCATTTCGAAAGTTCTACATAGAAAATTTTAACAAAAAATAATTAACATGATGTACGATAGATAATATTAAGCAGGATATTTATTCATCGTGTAAAAAAACCCGGTTTGAGATTAAACATAGTTAGATTATAAAAAAACCCTTTAACACGATAACAAATAATCAAATCAAATCAAATCAAATCAAATCAAATCGTATATTTCAAATAAACCATTTACAGGCACTTTTGAATTGTCAAAGTCGGTCAGTCAAAAACATGAAGCTATTTGCACGTTCCAAAGCGTAGATCTCTATGGAGAAGAACGTGCAAGAAACTCCACGGACACTCTTTTAAACCATGTGATGTGTTACAAAAATCTTGTTAACATTAACATTGATTGCTTCTATATGTGAGGACAATGCAAAGAACAAGAAAAACATATAAACAATTCAAAATGCAGGTACAGATTAAAATAAGCCAGTGGCAGGTAAGAGATGACCAGTTTCAACTGACGGCGCCCGTTCACGAACATGACGCGTGCATCAGCACCATCTAACTCAACCATTTTGAAGGGAATCAAATGATCCAAAACACGCGCCACCATCAGCAAAACATTTGTGTGAGCATGACAAGCTCTCAACTGCCACGCTCGTTCATGTCAAACTAATTTAATAACGAAATCTATAATTACATATGTAAATGGCTCCATAGTGCTCACATTTACAAAAAATTGAAAATATGCTTCTACGTTATACAAAACTATGGTTTCAAGTAAATAAGAAAAGAAAAAAAAAAGAAGGCTGCTTTATTGTGTATACTTTGCTAATACAATAATGCAAAGAAATGATAAATAAATGATTGTATAGGAGAACAAAAAAAGGGTAAGCATTTCTTCCAATTATCGAAAACCTAACAAGTGGACCCATGCTGCTGTGGCTGTGGAGCAGGACCGGCATTTAGCCAAGCATTTTTATCAAGGACATAATCTTCCAGTTTATAATATGCTTGTCTACATAATGTGCGTTTTATACATGTTTTAAATTTTCTCTCATTCAGTTCGAGAATATTAAGTGGTATTTTATTATAAAATTTAACACAGTACCCCATAAAAGAAGTGTGTACTTTAGCTAATCTGAATCGGGGTTGATCTAATTTGTTCCGATTTCTAGTATTAAAATTATGCCTATCACTAATTTTACTAAAAAGATGAAGATTTTTCCGAACATACATAATGTTTTCATATATGTATTGACAAGGTACCGTCATGATGTTAATATCCTTAAACAGTTCCCTTAGGGAATCGCGACGGCGGAGATTGTAAATGGCTCTGATAGCTCTTTTCTGCAGAATAAATATAGACTCGATGTCTGCAGCACGTCCCCATAATAAGATACCGTAAGACATGATACTATGAAAGTAACTAAAATAGACCAGCCTCGCGGTATCTATATCAGTAAATTGACGGATTTTTCTGACAGCATATGCTGCTGAACTTAGCCGTCCCGCAAGAGATGTTAAATGAGGACCCCATTGTAGCCTTGAGTCAAGCGTGATCCCCAAGAAAACTGTGTCATCGACGAATTCAAGTTTCTCTTGGTTCAATACTATGTCACAATTAATACTTTTCACGTTCGGTAATGCAAATCTGATACACTTTGTTTTTTTCTCATTTAAAACTAAATTATTAGCAGTAAACCAATTTTGGACCTGCTGAAGGGCGTTATTTACATCGTCAAGACTTGTGGCACGCCTATCTATCTTAAAAATTAAGGACGTATCGTCTGCAAATAACACCATTTGAGTTTGATTTTTTAAAAGATGGGGAAGATCATTAATGTATACCAGAAAGAGGAACGGACCCAATATTGAGCCTTGTGGTACCCCCATTTTAACTTTCAGACCCCGTGAATTGACACCATTTATTTGAACTTGCTGCTGTCTGTCATTTAAATAAGACCTCACTAAACTGAGTGCAAGTTTACCCAGTCCGTAATGTTCTAGTTTTAGGAGCAAGGTGTCGTGATTTACACAATCAAATGCCTTGGAGAGGTCACAAAAAATTCCTATGGCATCTTGCGCCTCTTCCCACGCTGTATAAATGTGTTTTAACAACGTGACTCCAGCGTCAGTCGTACAACGACCTTTGGTAAAACCATACTGTTGTTCGTGTAAGATTTTATTGGTGTTAAAATGATTGAGCATTTGATTGAGCATTACTTTTTCAAACACTTTGCTGAAAACCGGCAATACAGATACAGGTCTATAATTATTAGTATCTTTATTATCTCCAGATTTAAAAAGTGGTATCACCCTACTATATTTCATTATATCCGGAAAGACCCCTTGGTCAACACATAAATTAAATATTAGTGCCAAGTATGGTGCTATGGTCTCAAATATGGACGTGCACACTTTGATAGACATTCCCCATATGTCTTCAGTCAATTTAATTTTGATTTGCCGGAAAGCTTTAATAACTGTCATAGGGTTGATATGTTTGAATTGGAATTCAACCGTACAACCTGGAATGTTTGCTCTTAATAAATCAAATGAGACCTCGGGTGAAGAATTTAAAGCTTCAGTTGTTTTTGATGGTATATCAGTGAAAAATTTTACAAATTCTTGAGCTACTTCTAAATTAGAGCTTATGGCACCATGCGCAGTCTCTAGTAAATAGTCAGTGTTTCGTACTTTATTTCTGTTAGTTTCATTATTGATAACTTTCCAAACTGTCTTTATTTTATTATCTGCCAATTTGATCTTGTTGCTTATGAACAGGGCTTTAGCTACTTTACAAGTATTTCTGAAAACCTTAGAATATTTGTTTACATACTTATTAAAGGATTCAGTGTTAATGAAAGACTTAAGGCCGTATAGATCATATAGTCTTTCCCTACTTATCCTAATGCCTTTAGTCGCCCAATCACTAAATATAAACTTAGGGAAAGTATCTTTGGACTTCTTTTCAAAAGTTGCATTGAATTCTTTTAGTACCACTGAAAAGAAACCATCATAAAATTTATTCGCATCCTCAATATTGTGGCCTAGAGCATTTAACTTATTTTGTAAGGTCCCATTAAATTTTGCTAGTTTGCCAGTTGTTATTGGCCTAAATTGTATTTGAACTTTTTGCAAGGCTGCTTTATACTTAAATGTTACCAGTTGACCACTGTGATCAGATTGAAGGTAATTAACTATAGCTTTATCTAAATAATCACAATCGCAGAATACATTATCAATGCATGTTGCAGAAGTTGGAGTTATTCTAGTTGGTTCTGTAAAAACATTAGACAGATTGAACGATTTAAAAAGACTTAAAAATCTGCTGCTATTTGAATTATTTTCTAAAATATTAATATTAAAATCTCCACAAATAATCACGGATCTGTTACCTGCTGCAAGTTTCGCAAGGACATCTTCCATTGTTGTTTCAAATAACGTAAAGTTTTGAGGGTTAGGGGGTCTATACACGCACACTATAACATGCTTATCAAGCTCAACACAGGACAGTTCGATGCAATGTTCCACTGACAAGCTAACAATGTCATTACGTTGCTTAAATTTTAAACATTTTTTAACTAAGATGAGGGAACCACCGCGCGACTTAGATTTGCGGTTAAAACAACTGCCCACACTATAATTTTCATAACTAATTAGCATCTGGTAATCCTTCAACCAGTGCTCACTAAAACATACAATGTCATTCATTGTTTTCTCTAAAAACATTTCAATTTCTAATATTTTGGAAGAGACACCTTGAATATTTTGATGAAATATTTTCAAGGCATGCTGCTTACCCCCTTTCTGACATCTACTTAACAGAGAGCAAGAAGATACATTGTTTTTGGTAGGCATAACTATTCTGTCATTGGTGTCCTCTGTTGTCTTAAGACTTAGTTTAAAAGATTATCCGGAGATTGCCCCAAGAACTCAGTATCATCACTTGGCAGTGAGTTGCAACTACTTGTGGCCCCCACGTTAAACAATGAGACTTCCATAGTGATACATGGAACCTCCTTCGTACAATTTGTAAAAGAATTTGTAGCAATAGTGCTACAGTTATTTAAGCCCTCCACCTGATTCTTAGTATAATTACTAAACATTGTGGATTTAATTACACTAATTGTGGATTTAATTACACAAAATATATTTTATCAGAATGCACTTAATTAAGTTATTATAATCTAATTCACACGCCCAAATATTCCTAGAGATAGCGTCCAAATAAGCCTACTAAAAACAAAAACAAAGACTCATCAATTAGTAATTGAAAAATCAAAAACAAAACTTGAATTTACCTGCGAACGTGCAAATGTACAAGTATTTTTTTTTTCTGAGAATTAAATCTGTTGCAACATCGATTGTTTTGCGATACCCCAAATACATGTAATCAATATTAGGCTCATAAATATTTATCAATGCGATATTGAGTAGCTATTTTTTAAAACGTTGATACGTCAAATGACTTGTATGAACCCATGAGGACAGCGAATTCGGCCCACTCTTGAGAATTGGCACCGGAATAGAACTGCGTGGCTGTGATCTATGTTCTCTGTATTTACATGCAATTGGAAACTCAGAAAAATCACAATTGGAAACATCTAAAAATATCTCTTAGAGACCCAGACAATAAGAGCTTGGCCTGTAGTAAAAATAAAATGCACGAATGAAATAACTACAGCAGATTGAGAACAGCATATTGCAACAAAATTTAAGACCCAATACAATGAACACTTTAGTTCGAACTTACGTGTCGCTATTAAAGTATCTATTAGAAACAACGTAAAACACATATCAATGATTCCGCCACAGATACCACTAACGACATCACTAAAAGATAAACGGATAACGACAAACAGCATGTCCCGACATGTGAGTTACAAGACCATAATCGTAAGTTCGTCGACTTAACGAATCGTTGATCAATCCGACACCCACGTACACGAATAACAAGCGATAGGTAAACACGTTGGCAGATAGTGCTAAAAATATGTCTTTACATCAATCGGTCACAACGATCGCTATCCCGTTTTATCTGATGCAAAACTCATTAGGGATGACTCAAGGTCTGCACGCGAACCTATCGCATGCAGATCCTGAGTCATCGAAAAAAAAGGATATGTCAAAAGCCAAAAGAGCATAAGATATAAAGGAAATAAGGAAGATAAAGGTAACTGCGATTCAAATGATGAAAGGCTCGATAGCGGACATAACAACGCTAAAGATGAGAGTAATGAAGACACTACGATAAATAAAGAACCAGACAAATATAATAGAAGTAAGTCTCCTATAGTAATCACAGTCTTCAGGACAGATACACCCGAGACTGTTGAAGCAGCTGAAATAATAAACTTTCTTTGTATTTCTTCGGTAGTTACATCTTAGTTCTCACGACGTTTTGAAATCATCGTTTACGTTGCATCATTTGCACCAACAAGTTATTGCATCGTTGAAGTTCTAAGAACTTACGACAAATCAATATAGGTAGTTCTCGCAAGTTTCTTTACGGTCGTGATCTAATTTCAAACGTACTTTGAAAATACTGTAGCTGTATTGTGACAGGTGATAGAGGTGTGAAAAAAGGAGATATAGTACCACATTACATATCTTTCCCAGAACACAGCAGAGGCAGTTCATATGAAAAAAACTTCTGTTGAACAACCAACATTCTTTAAAAGTACAAATTAAAACAAATAATATTCAATGATTTATAAAAGATGATAGAAAGAGATTCTTGGACAAACAAGGCAAGAAAATCAGTTTGAAGTACCATTCAAGGAACAAAGATTGATCCAGTCAACGATGAAATACCTAGCAAAGGAGTGATAATGACAATCAGACTATATCCACGTTTCAGCCTCGTGGAGTCAATGTCACGTTGTAACATGTGTGCGAACTTGCCAATATTGAGCCAATACTGCACGATAACCCGATAAGATTGTAAGGTTTTCTGCATCTCATTTGGTGGTTAGACGTGCTACAGACTTAATGTGAGAGGCATGTTTATTAATAACATTGTTCTTATATGGTCTTCCTCTTTTTGAAATGAATGTATAATCGTTGCTCTAGTTACCTACATCGGAACCTTCTTTGATAGCCTTTTCGAACTATGGTTCAATACCTGCTTTAATGGAGTCCGTGACACTGGGTTCATCATTATCAGTCTTTGTCCCTGTTACTGGGATGAGGTCGCGTCATATTTTGTTCTTCCATTCTGTACTCCCAACTGTCTCGCTATAATTTGGGAGTTAATTTCTTTCCTGTCATTCATCTATAACCCTAGGTTAAATTGAAATTGTATCAAGCCATTTCTAAATCCGCTATTGTTTTTATGTTCATTTAAAGCGTTTGCAAGCAGGGTACCACCGATTTTCACGTTGCTGTTTTCGATTTGCAGAGTCGATAGCAACTGACTGCAACATCCCTGGCAGCATAATTTAAAACGAGGCCGTGTGTCGCCATGTCGCTACAATGTATTGTAAACGCTACGAGAATTCTCTCCAACACAATTATTTTAAGAAACAAATTATATAAAAGACAAGGGTACTTACTGGTACTCTTCAGTATTTTCAAAAGACATCTTGATTTTATTTTGAGCAATTCTAAAATCATAACATTGGCAGAAAACGTATGAAAAGTTCAAAAGAGTCGTCTAGAAATTCGTTTGACGCATTTGAATCAATGTCTCTGGCAGTCTGGCCTGGACACCACTTCCCGCCAAATTGCAATCCAGAGAGAATTTGACTAGGTCTATAAATTATTATGAACCATTTACTTGTCAACGGTCCATAATTTTTACTGGTAAATTGCAACGGTTTACAATAAAGCATGAGATTTGTTACAAGAGGGCTATTCTCCAAAAAAACTTTGCAGAAATTCCATTCATCCAAAACCATTCAGAATTTGATACCGTAGGTACCTTATAAGAAACTTATGTTCATATACATTATCGTAAAAAGCAATAATTTGCTGCTTGCGCAACTCGTGATTGCTGACCGGTTTACAGAATCAATACGAGCAGTTATTTTTATCAGGAACGCATTTTCTCTGAGCGCCATATAAGACGAGTTCTTTTCCGATATTTAAAGCGCTGTAGCCGCTGCAAGAGACGCAGTGACGGCGCCATGACTACATTTAGACCGTGTTCAGACGAAGAAACATGTTTTACATTTCATTCCAAGAACGAAACTATTTATGTTTTAATTAAAAATAATTAGACGCTACCTTAGATCTCTTGGAGAGATCTCGATATCTCCTAAACAAATTGTAAAGAAAAACATACAAAATTGTAAAAACTCGTTACATAATCAAGAAATCTATACCATCGTATGCAGGTACACCGTGGAAAATAAGCAGTTAATAGCTCTGCCATTCCTTCCATAAATTAAAAAAGAGTTATTTGCTCAGACTATAATTTATAACTTTTTAATGCGATCGGAAACGCATCAAGGTACTTTTTATGTGGCGTTTTGTAATGCACTTAATTAAAAACATTGCTCCGGTGTCGTACTAAATGAGTTATTAGTCGTAATTACTACTCGTAAGCGCTAATGTGCACTCAATTGACTGAAACGCTACTGTTTGGAACGCAAGTAGGTTCCGATAACTGGCTAGTTCAATAAAAAATATCATATGTTACAGATCTTAACGATGCAGTTACGATAAGCGACTGGAACACGCATGCAACGGCCTAGATCTTGTTTTATGGTTCGAATGTGAATCCGAACGCAAGGTTTTAAATGGCATTCGAAAAATAAAATATCGATTCCAGATGTCACATTGGTAAAAGTTATGGCATGGCCCACCCGTTAAGGCTCAAAGCATATTTACGATATTAGCCATTACAGGGTCGATATACGAGCTATAATTGTCTGAATAATTAAATGCAGTGTACAATTAAGAACATCAGAGGCGCCTTGTAAGACAATCCGTGTGAAGCATACAAGTTTTCATATAAGGTAGTGTTCTTTGAGAGATCCGCTTACCTTTTTCTTGGTACGATATTGAAATAAATCATAATTGACATGACACGTTAATTAATCAGCTGCAATGAGTTTTGTATCGTTCAATTATTTGAATAAGAAAATCTAGAAAGATATTGGTAATTTTACAACCCATTACTTTATATCAGGGTTAGCCTCAAGGCCTTAAAAGTGAATCACGAATACACGATACTACCTCTTAACAACACTTCAAATAGATACGTCACACAATGTCATTTAACTCGTAAACTATTGAATATGGAATAAACTGAGTATGAAAGTAAATAAACGTATGAAAAGCAAACATTTGAACAGCAATTGTAAAGGTGTGTGAGGGGATCGTCTAGCAACTATTCATTGATGTTAATCTCATTTGCACATCACTTACGATGATTTTTTCGCACATACAAGAGTTATTAAGTTTGAAAGTCATTGAACTGTGTCATTAGTGATTCTAAAAATAACTAAGTACAATTGTACAGTTGCTGTCTAAAAATCAAGACCAGACTTTGCGGTTTACTTTTGATTTAATTCAGATTTTGAAAGGTCGTTCGATTAATCTAATTTGCATTACAATACTACAGCTGAAAAGTTTCACGACGCGACGAAGTGACCTTTGAAAGTCGCTCGCTCACGACTACGTCTCGAACGAGTTACGACTGTGACAGTGACGTATCGTCTACGTCATTTGGCGGAGCGCTGTAACAAGGTCATGTCATGCAGCACGCGTTATTTTACCCGCGACAGGCTGACAGTTTACCTTTGCCTTTTAGGGACTAGGTAATTATAGCTTCTTTGTCTATATGACACAATAACGGCATTAGCGGCCAGTTTGTTCTTGTACCAGTATGCAGTAGTTAACTCTATAATGATGTCAATGCATTATGTGCATTGTTGGCACCCATTTTCGTCGTAGTTATTTTTATATGATACAGTTTATTCTACGTCAAAATAACACAGTTTTACAAAACATGATGTTTTTCCCTGCATTTATCGTATTTTTAATCTATAGGTAGTAATGTGTGTTGCATTCCGATGGAATTTCTGATTTGCTGATAGTTAATCTATTTACATATTATTTTTATTTATTTACACGACTGCATTATTTTTACATTGCATTTTACTAAGATTGTCATCGGCCATCTTCGTCAAATTAAAACACGTGCGATATCATGTGCGGGTTATTAACGTTGTTTGTTTAATAGCTAAAGTTAAATTACGGAATCAGACTGTACGCAAATATGTGCAGACGTGAAAACGCGTATGACGCACGTAGACGTCATTAAACTATTAATGACTTTGTGATAATAGAAATATTTTCTAAAGAACATAGGTGTCATAAAAGAATGAAAATGTATGGAATTGTCATACTTTTTCACAAATGCTATTTTGCATATACTTAAATAAAATTAATCAGGACTCGGTGATCCAAATAAATACGATAAACTTTAACCCCTTAAAATTATATTGAATAATCATAATTTATTACTCTTTTATCTCTACACCACTTATTACAATTGACCCAGACAGATTAGCTGTCTCAGTTTTTATCTTCAATTAGCAACATGTGTGAATAAGTGGCTAATTCCATCCATTTTATATTTAGAACGCAAAAAGATGAGTGAAATAAAAAAAAACTACAAAGAACTTTTCGAACTCTGTTTCAAAGTCGCGCGTGACATATTTGAAAAACAAAGTACTTGTGTTGCCACTAAAATAATAGCTTAGTAATAAATATTTAATTAATGCTGCTGACCACGTCCGGTAGAACCAGACCATAAAATGTCCACATAATCTTGTGGTCAGCTTAGCGCCAGAAGTTGGTACCTAATTGATTGACCAGTAAAGTGACATCCGACCACGGATGACTGGCTGTCATTACTGACGTTTTAATAGGTGTAGGTAAACTGACTTAATCATCTTTTATGGAGCTGTATTTGCTTTCCTTGGCTTCTGCGCCTACAAGGTGAGCTCACAGACCAATGAGGGCCGTGTTTGCAATTTTATATCGTACCAAAATGGATAAATTATAAACCTGTGCACTGATAGGTTGCCAGTTTTATACCTTTTCACAATTTCCTGGAACAACACGGTACGATTATAAACTACAGAATTTTGATTACTTCCATTGTGCTGGTCGTGCCTATTTGCAGTTTTATTCGACAGTCAAGCATAAACTGTTTTTTCCATCACGTTTTTAGGCCGTTGGACAATTTATCCCCTTCTGTTCTTAGAAATCAAGTCTAATTTATTTGACCCGGTTCTCGGAATCGTAAACCCATTTGGATATGCTTTCAAATCGATACTTATTGGAAACTCCAAAGCTCCCTTCACATCACTTTTAAAAGGCAGACACGTATAAAAGCATCAGTGCCTTAATTACATTTTATGACGATAGTAAAGACTGGAATTCATTTGTAGATAGGTTTTACTTTTAGTCATTACTTATATAAGTAGCAAGTTAAATTGATTTACTGATAATTAAATATAGCTGCAGAAGATGGTGGACTTTATCTACTTAAACTACAGCACTTATTCTTGTTCATTGGAATGCAATTATAGGTTTTATTCATCGTTTCCTAGAGTAGGTACATTATTGTAGTTGCAACTGTAAGACATTGGCGAGTTTACCTTTTATCATACAGTTTCAAGCTCGCAAGCTTTTCAAGATGAACGTGTTGAAGTGTATTTTCCTCGGGTTGTTAACAATATTTTAAGTCGACATGGATCGTGAAATTTTCTTTTAAGATGAAACAAATTGCCAGACTGCTACCTACATAACTGTAACCTACATAGATCGTAGCATACCTAAATATACTATCAACCAGTGTGTAAACTTTTTTGGTACCTAATATTGCCATGCGAAATCGTATGATCATCAATTTTAATGTGTGCAATGGCAATTCTCTCAAATGCCGTTAGCCGGAAATAAATCTGTAATTGGTAATAAGCGATCGAATATCAATATTTATGGCTGATTCTTAGCAAAAAGCGTAACCAACGGTTCCAGCACGAAATATTGTGTTTAAAAATTCATTTAAATTAAACATGTTTCTTTGAATAAAATTGACAGACACGAGTTCCTTGTTTACTAATTCGTGTCTTGAAAGAATTTGGCTCAAACTAACTAATTATTTAATTAATCTAAATAACCACGGAACACAAGAGTAATTCCAAATAAAAGAATTATAGCTGGCAGGCTATCGGCCCGCCCACTTAGTTACATCTTCCAATAAAAAAACCAACGCGACTGAAATTCAAGAAAAAACCAGAGAAAAATATTTAATCAATTCATGAAATGTGGTTTTAAAATTATACCTTCCGGTCCGGTCTGACCATCGTCCGATTTTACAAGTTCAAGATCAAAATTGCATTGCAAATCGGTTCCCGCCGAAACAAACATAACTGTCTGCCAAAAAAACGCCTTGTTCACAATGATGGCCGACGCGAATTCCTTTTTTGAATTTCTTTTTCTTTCTCCTGCCAAGTGGCATCCGTTTTGTATGCAAAATGTCTACGATTGACCGCAACTTTGTTTTGAATTGATTCTCAATAAATATCCAGTCCAACGAATACAATTTCTTTGGCGCTGATTTCATGTTGAGGTATATTTTGTATTGATTTATTGTAAAGTTATCTTGAGAATATTAAAAATTAATCCGATTAGTTTTATAAACAAACATTTATGTTCTTAGAATTTCTACCATCTTATATTTTGTATGAAACGTGTAATCAGAATGCTGTATTAGATTTGCTCATTTTAAACATTGCACTTTGCCTCGGATAACACATTGACTTTAGACTTCGACCATTCAAAATAATACACAAAGTTTTTAAAAAACAACAAAGATAAACGACAATACTTATATCGTTTTGTTGTCTCACTGCGATAACTGTAAATACAAAAAAAAAAACTTTTGTTTCTTTTCTGAAAATAATAATTTGAGTGGGCAATAATATCACCAAGAATAATAAGTTATCGTTGTTAAAGACGAAAAATCCCTAAAAACGTAATAAGCCTGAAATCTCGAAGATAATCGTAAAATAAATAACGGCGTTGTGATGCTTTAGGGCGAAATTAAATGTTTTGTTGCTAAGTGGAAATCAGTTGAAATATAGTTTCTTAATAATAAATTGTCACCAGTCACTCCTCAGTCACTCCAAGGTGACGTCAATTACTTTAAAAACAAAACAGTGAAGTCTATTGACGTCTACAAAATGTAAATATAGGTACTAATAAAAACGGAATAAGAGCAATATTTATGAATTTCGTTAAACACCCAGTAGCTGTTCAGGGTTTTTACTAGGTTTTCATTTTCTTGAATCAATTATGAAGAAATAAAAAACCGATCAAACATCAACTGTAGGTAAACTTCGGAAATCTCTCTTTTGTCAATGGATTTTAAAATTAAAATTCGAATTTGGATGACGTACGCTCATAAAAAGAAAACAATGACCCGCCAAGAAAACCAGACTAACCTCGAAACTATTTAAAATAATTCGATGACACTGATCAGTAATTGACTTAATAAAGTTCTATATATGTATTGCCGAATTAATTAAAACTTCGCACGTGGTCGGAGGCACGTCGGCAACCGTTAATTCCTAAACGATAAGAGATAAATTAGCAATAAACGTCATGCTGATATTACAATGTGTAATTTCGCAGCGATAGAGTTGACCAACGATCTTTGGTACGTGATATTTCAAAACAAATACTTTGTATGTTTTTTGAGTCAATCTTACTACTATTATAAATGCGAAAGTTTGGATGGAAGAATTAATGTTTGTTTGTTACTCAATCATACCAGAACGGCTAGACGGATATGAATGAAATTATGTACAGACATAGATTATAATCAGGAATAGCACTTCCCTGAAAATACTCGCGAATGAAGTCGCTGGTAACAACTATTAAAGTATATATAAAAACAAATGCCTGTTAAAGCATGGTTGAGATCGTTAAATTAAATAAGTATTCATTTACGATTGCTTTGATTTATGTCCTCATCACAAATTACTATGTACATTATTTTAGTAATTGCTTCCGTGAATATTTCCCAAATGTTTTTCTGGTCGTAAAAGTGACTTGTCATTTTAGTTTGTGGTCAAACCACGTGAAAGATCTTGGCAATGAATGTAAGAGTTGCACCGTCCAAAAATAACCTTGTCACTGTTATTTAATTTATGTTCTGTTAAACGGGGTTAAAAACAACATCTGAAAAATAAAAACCGAGTTCACTTTTGATTGGAATTATTTGGTAACCTTTTTGAACTCGAAAATGACAAAAAATAAAGAGTTTTAAAAAGGCAACATACAAAACAAACAATTATTTACTTGGTTACGTATTACGGTAAAAATATCACAGCCAGCTCGTGACGTGGCGTATCGCCAAAATCACGCGTTTTCACCACACTTTCGTCTCTAAAATATTTTGTTTTGCCATCCCAAATAAATATTAGCGTTTATATCTTATCTTAAAGGGAACGAATAATAAACAAAAGAAGTTTATTTTCCTAGAATTTGGCACGATAAACAGTATTAGTTTGATATTATTCTGCCTGTCACATAAAGACAAAGTTATAATATTTTTTCAGGCTACCTTATTAAAATAGGGAAAAGACTTTGACGGGTTTCAGAGATAAACTGTTTGACAACATTTCCTTTAATCCATTCCGAAGGTATTTTTACTGAAAATAAATCGATATAGATCAGATCAATCAAAATATTTGCAAAGCAATTTTTCATTCACGGAAAAACTCCGGACCTACTTTCAGTAATGGCGTTCAAGAAAAATAAAAAAAAACGTGAGTCATGTGAAAATAAACAAAAATAATGTTCTAAATGTTAAAGATCATTAATTCATTTATTTTTAATTTTTGCAATTAGTAAACTTTTGCATCAGTGACATTTGCAACGATGAAAAAGAACGATTTTATTTTAAAGCTGCTTTAAAACTCTTAAAATACTTAATATAAATCAAGGACAAGTACCTAAAGATACGAAATAAAGTAATATTAATTACAAATATTTGATCAATATCCGTAAAAAAAAAAATATTTTTTTAATGAAGAAATTAATAAATTATGAATACTAAATTCACAGTGAGTAAAAGTGATTTCCTTATTGCAATATTTTAAACTATTATGGTCTTATAATAATAAAGATATGCAATACAATCCACTTGTCTTCGGAAAGTCATGTGCTTTTGCATCGCAAATTGCAACGATAACCTATTATTTTTGCACAGTTAATTTAATGGTAACTGGAGCAATTAGTGATATTATTAACCAGTGTATGCTACAAAAATCTCACCATGGAAACTTCGGTGACTTAAATATGACCTGCCAAAACAGACAAGTAGCATCACCTAAGTTTTCACAGTGAAACTTTTATAAAATAGCCCTACAGTTAAAACATGCCGCTTGCTTGTACATATACCTAACATTCAAGTAGGTATTAATTTTTGTTTCAAATATTTGCATTTGTAGTACGAGTGTCCCTACTATGTGATGATTAATGCTATATAAATATATTTTTTTGTGATATTATCAGCTGCAACGTCACTATTATCATAATTAAATCAGGCGCCTCACTATCACGGCTTTTCGGACAACAATACAATTTTACAAGTTACAAATTAGATTGGTTTGTAAATCTGTATTTATAGGACTCATTAACATCTGCGGTTCTCGTGGTTATCCAATATGTTTATTTGGTTAAACTTGAAGTTCACACAGTACTCGACTTTCTTATTCGCAAAATATACATTTTTCACACGAACCGCGAGTGTGGCACTCATGATTGTTTAATATTATCGTCGAAAGTGTTAAATATTACAAATATGATCATTTTGATTATGGTAGTAAACAAATACGTTCTCGCGTCTTTACTTAACGTCAAAGAGTCAGCTAAGAAAAATAAGTTTTACTAAAACTTGGAAGACATCAAACGTTTGCTACTCAAATCAACCGATTAGTTAGCTCTCCTCAGACTTCTTTGATCTGATTTAAATTAAAAAAGTTGTACCGTTTGCTGTATACAATGTAAAAGTTGTTCTAAGTGAGCCTTGAGGGCAACAAATGGCATGTACCTAAGTACTTACTTATATTATGATGTAAGTAGGACGACATGGCGTGTGTAAGTAGAGAATTTGGATCAACTGTCAGTTTCAATATGATGGTAGCCGTTAACTTGCTAAACGATTTATTAAAGGTTAACAATATCTTCCCAAACTTTCGAAAGTATACAAGTCCTTATAATAAAATCAAAAATATCAAAGCCTTCAGTTATATTATTGACCACGCCCTAGCCGAAAACATTCTGGCAGGCAGGACTGCAAACTCATAAGATTATGTTTTTTACTTAAAATTGAAAAAAAACATGCTGACGTCAATTTTACGTCATAGATATTATCAATTTTTTTCGGCACGAGTAACAAATGACACGCGAATTATTTTTTTTAAATTACTCATACCGACAACTTGCACAAATTAAATTTTCATGCCACCATCGTTGTTTTCGCAAGGGTCACGTGTCAAAATCGATTACATTCGGTCGGTCACCTAGCGCAGTATATTGGCTTTCAATAAATTTTCACGTGGCAACACGTGGCAGTTTATTTTCCGTTGAAAAGAAAAAAAAAACATTGGTTTCGAATGGCAATTTTCATTTATATCTCTAACTTATTACCTACATTCATTAGCTTACATTAGTAGCATGTAATAAGCACCACTAGTAGGTATTTATCGGCAGTTGGTAACAGCCTTGGTTTGGTTACGAAATATTGCGGTTTGATTAGGCGGTTGTTGCACATTTTACACTAACATTTTTCATGCTTGTTTGATTTTAAGCAGTCAGATCACAGATATTGATAGAGATGATTGTAGGTATTGCTTATTTTAAGAAATATCTTACAATTCTATAGAATACTTGAATCCGACTCTGAATAATTAAGGCCATAACATCTTTATCATCTAGACAAGAACTCTTACAAACAAACAAACAAACAAAAAATACTGATTTCCTACTTTTGCAAAAAATTAAGACAATGACAAATAGTTATAGGCTTAGCCTTATAATATTAGGGTCCTTTTGCAAATACAATAATTTTCAGCAAAGTCCGTCTCAATGATTCTTATAAAAACTTAATGTTTCATACAATATTCTATATCTCCCTGTTCTCTTGTCCTCAGAATCGCCACCAAGACCTCGCAGCCTCTTCACGTGGCCCTGGCCGTGGTCGTCCTCCTGGCCTGGCTCAGCCGCCCTGGCTCCAGCAGTAACCTTCGCGGATGGAGGGCACTGTACGTCGTTGCCGTTGCCACCCATTTCGGAGCGCAAGTCTGGATGACACTTGTCTCTGGTAAGATTCAATTTTCGAATTCTAGATTTTATTTACCATACCAACCATAGACGTCCAAATGGTTAGCGATTGCCAAAAGTTACTTAACTTTAGTAATTGTTTTGGAGATTTCTAAAAATATTGCCTTACTCATTTGAAGCTAAAAAAAACGTGAAGAGTGCCAAGAAATGTCTCTTAATTTAGTCTCTAGGTCTAGGTCTTAAACGAACATTAAATAAAAATAATGAAACACTTAAAAGATCGTTACAAAATCGCAAATTGTTCTCAAAAATTAAATCAACATTTTTTACTTTCTTTTATTTCAAAATCGGCATCCAGAAACTCGTTCGAATTTCGAAGAAGTCTATCACGTTGTCGCGCATGCGCTTACGTACGTGAAGGAACGAAGTTTCAATAAAAAAGTTACCGTCTTTGTCGTTGAGAAACACCACTTTTTATCAAAAAGGTTGTATTTGAAGAAGGCGGAACACTGGTAGGTAATTATTCGGAAGAGGTTTCGTTGGAAGACTCTTCAGGATTTTTTTATCGTTTAGTGATGTGATGAATGATGTCGTTTAGTGATATGGAGGCGTGGCCTTGCCAAATAAAAAAGAAAACCAACAAATCTAAAAGAACTAACGCACCCTTCTGTTAAATAGTTATCTAAACGTGATCTGTAAGTATTTGTAGTTTTATGACCCTTTTTTATGTTAATATCAAAAAAAGGGTCATAAACTTTACAGTTTACACGAATGTATAAGTAATACTTTGTAGTAGGTAACAAAATACATAAAATGTCTAGTCACGAGTGTCTTAATTCTCACCAGCCATGGCGGCCACTCCGCCGACTGCAGTTTGTTTCTTACACGTGTCGCAGTGTTTATTGTTCCGTTTAGACCATTGTTTGCATGCCTTTGTTTCTTAATATTACGTCAGCGATATTTATCAATTAATTATTTAGTGATTGGACATCTTCTTTTGATGTTTCAAGAAGTGTTTGAGAAACGATTTATTCTTTGATACAGTACTACTTATCAAACTCATCTCCTATGTCTGCTTTAATTGAGACTCCCGCAGATAGATGCGACGAGACTATACGACAATGTGTTTCCACGGAAACGATTCAAGCAATTATAATAACTTCTATTCGAAAATAAAAAAAAAATCTGGCAATGTCGCGCCCCATCCTGCACAAAAATAAACATATTAAATATTTTTTTAATTTACTTAACGGTCTCAGGGTCTTCTCAGGTTTTGCTTTAAGGTCCCCAAATAATAATACTTAAATTAGTTTTTTACCGCCAAAAACAACTTCAAACCCAAAGATCCGAAGTTGCAAACAAGGACAAATATAATGGGAAAAATATTAAACAAATGCAATCAGAATCATATTTGTAACCCTGACTTCTAATTTAGCAAATTGCAGGTTACATATGAAGCTTGTATTTTATTTAATTTTGTATGGCAGGTGTAACATTGACATGAGAAAAATAAAAAAATCCATAGACAGATGTTTTCTCCTGAGTTTCTACTTACCCACTTAGAATTAATTAAAGGAACCGCTAGAAAATCACGAAAAAGAGTTTTCGTCGACAGTTTAATAAACATTAATTGGCAAAACCATAAAAGTTTCTGTGAAATATTTGTGAGTAAAAGCAACTGTCATCGCTTTTGCTCAACGATGCGAATTAACGCTTTATTATAATAAAGCGTTAATTGGCAACATCCATTTATGTAAATAGAGAAAATACCGTCTTACAGAAGTTCATGGTAAAGAAAGTAGATACATAGGTACTCATTCGTTGAAATAGCAAGATAAAAATTTCATTAGTTCCGAATTTAAACGACTACAAAGATGCACCAACTATCGAAGTTTGAAATTCACAGAATGGGTGGGCGGGATCACCTGTCAAGTCCACGCGTTCCATTCAGGAACCAAATGATGCTTCTTAGCATTTTAATGGCCCAAATACAGGAATTTTAAGCGATCACTCATGTTACAAATAATTTAAACCCTTCTCGAGTAGACTTAAAGTTGAATATTCATTGTAGTTGAAATTTTGCGTTCATGAAATTAGTTTTGCACTCGCAATTCTTTGGAGATCATTACAATAAATAATTATGTAATTGCGTAATGAGAACTAATTGGGGATCGCATTTTTTAAGTCTTAAAGTACCGTAATTTAAAGGTTCCTTACTTTTTATCGTAAATCCTTTAGGTACCTAGGTACTTACTTAAAACTTTATAAATGAACTTTTAAACTTCAAGATCAAACCAGTTTGTAGGTGATTCTCATTTTGATAACACAAAAAGCGAGCAATTTTCCGAAAACAATACCGAGATTTCTTTAAAAAGTTTTTATTTTTACCGCCATGTTGAAGAATCAGAAAAAAAAGAATGAAAAAACAAGCATAATTCATACTTACCGTTGCACAGTGGCACTTTGAGTTAAAAACCTGCTATTGACATTTCACAAAGTATCTTACAAGGCTTTCTGCAAAAAAAGAACAAAACTATAATTTATATTTATGTTTTCAGAACTAAAAACATTTACACCTTAAAAAATGTGACATTTTGATTACTTACGCAGAACAAATCTTTGTATAATCGCCATTTAGTTCTGGTTTTATAATTAAAGTAGTCTAGATTAGCTTGATTGGATTGTCTTAAGCGGACTTAAGCTATCCATAGCTTATGTAGATGACGGTTCAATAATCTGCATTTTTTATCCTGGACAAGCCGGAACCGCAGGTTTATACATATACATAATATTATCTATGTCCATTTGCAATGTTAATTTGTTAGTGTGAAAGACAATAATATAATGATCTTAGTCTATAATAATATAATATTCTTAGCCTCTTCCTTAACTATGTTGGAATTAACTTCCAGCCTAACGAAATGCAGCTGAATACCAGTATTTTACAAAGAGCAAAAGTATTCGTTCCTCATTCCTATAAAAAATCATAATCTCGCAGCTTCAGGCAAACATTAATATTTCTAGCAAGAAAGACAGGCGATATTTGACGAAATGATTCACCAAATAAATCAAAACAGTTTCACATGCTTTAAACAGCTTGCTACTCTATTGAAACAGTCAACATCCTTTGCGGTTTGGTTACTCGGAACAATTTGGAGCGGTAACCAACTAACCAACCGCTACACGATTTCGCGCACTTGACTCGTTCCGGGTGACGGGTGACGCGACCCATTGAAACGACCTCACTGTTTTGTTCCTGTCTCAGATTAAAGTAATATTAATGTATAGTTTATTGATAATCGTGTACCTACCTAGGTGTAACGTAGGTCAAGTCAATTGAATCTTTGAAAGATGAGACTAATGGAAAGCTATGATAAGTAACAACAGCAACAATAGACATTCTTTACTATTTCGAAAGAGAAAGCAATAAAAATTTGCGAATATCAGTCATAGCATAGCTCAATTTATTTTTTAACCTGTTCCTTAATTCAAACCATAGAGAATGTGAATTTGGAATCTGTTAGCCAGCATTTAAACTAATCATACGGTTACATTGGCTAAATGCACAAACCGTGCGAAGCCATGGAAAAAAAAAATCATACGGTTAGTTTTTTTTTTAATAGATAAGTCTGAATATCACGTGTTTAAGGATAAAAACGCACTTCTTGTTCTCCAAATATGCCAAAAGAGGACCCTGAAACGATGACCCTTCTATGAAAAAGTCAATGACAGTTCGTCACAAGCCATCAATCCATCAAGCTTCATCTGCCACTAGGGCACAACGATGTGTGGGGGATCGTCAACCTCAGTCAGGGTCGCGCAGACGCGCACAAAGGTTCAACCACACTGGAGTAAATATTTGTGGGACCGCCAGACACCCAATATCTGGTCGTGTCTTTATGTAATGGGGACCGTGTCACGCGGGAACGTCGTGTTCAGGTACTCTAATCTGTACGTATGTAGATCGAGTGGGTGAGGTATTATTTACGAGTACTTTCACACAAAGTCGTCAATCATGATACCTCATAAACACGCTTTTAGTGCGTCTGTTATAGTTTACAGCTGACGTAGAGTTTCATCGGTTTTCAATGACTTTGTTTACAATTCCGGAACACCACGCTTTTCCATAACGCTTACTTGGGTAGGTCAAAAACACTACAGTTTCATTGTTTATTGGTTTTTAGACTAAGAAATAGGCTCAAGACGTGCAATACTTTCTTTAAGGCATTCTTGGACAAAACGTCTTCTACAACAGCCAAATCTGGACTAATAAGAAAGTTAGTTGGCTCTGGGTTGTGGATATCAGATGGGCAGGCACTCCTTGTAAAGCACTGGTATTCAACTGACTAGAAAAAAAAATTGATCCTGCTTAAACAAATATTCCTGAACCTCCTCAGCTACACATAACTAACAACCCGTCTCTCTTCTCCCCAGGCATAGTGCTGTACTTCAACCTGCCCCGGCACGAGTTCGGGCGCGTGCAGACCGTGCTGTTCCCCGTGTACTACGCCTTCAACGCCGTTGTCAGCCTGCTGGCGCTGCTCGCCTATTACAGGACGCAGTGCCTCACGCAGTTTGAGCATACCTCCTGGGTACAGGTGAGTGTCGAAACCTTCGTTAATAGCATTCTTTTTTTAAACTTAAAATAAAAAAGCTTTGTGGGAGAAATTCTAGAGTTGTCAATGGCTGGAGAAATTCGAAATAGGAATCAGAGTTAGTGAGTGTCCTCATACACAATAGGAATGAATCATAATTTGTGATCACGGAACAGTGAAACAGTTAAACAATCGTAGCAAAGAATCACCTATTGTAGCCAGACTTACTAAAGCTAGAAAATAAGACTAGCTATGTATGAAACCTATTGACCAATACGAAGCCAAAGACCAATAAGATTACGAACGAATTGACATCACAACAAAACGCAGACGCTTTCAACTCACGTAGAACAATACACGATCATTCTAACCAGCCTGTGCAAATTAGCACATACTTCACTGAATGACATTACACTTAAGTGACACAACATAAGCAACAAACACATAAGCATGAGGTCGCAGGTCTGTAATAAACTATTAGCATATAATAATAATAAATTTAATTAAACGTGTGCATAATATATTAAATGGCGCCAAGTTTAATTTATACTCGAACGGTTGTCTTTGACATTAATTGAAATTATTATTAATCGTGGAGCAAAATAAAAGTGCTTGACTTTTACTTTTTTTGGTTGGTAACAGATAATAATTATGTAGAATTGGAAAAAACTTGATCATGGTTTGGTTGGCAATCTTGCCAAGAAGGTAAGGGCTAAGGATCTTTCCCAGAATATTCTTAGAAAAAGAAATCCTTTCTCCATTTTATTAAGACGGTCAAGTGTCTAGCAATAATTTGATTTTAATGAACGGATATGTAATAAAAACACTTGGTTAACTAGAAATAGCTTGCGTTGGATTGTTTGATTAATCATTAAAGCCCATATGGAACAGATTGTTCAGTGAAAGCGTAATCCTTCTTCCAGACACAATCAATTCAAGGATGTATTAACTTCAGAACATCGGAATTTATTCCCCATTGGCTATTCCAATCAATTTTATTACAATCTCAATTAGCTTCGTAAGAAGTTATGCCCTTCTGCTTGGAAGATAAATCAAATGATGTAATGTTTAATTTATAGTATGACCCGCTATCTGGGAGTCTTCTTCACACATTCGATCAATTACGACGGTTTATTGGGCTGTAGAATGATTAATATATAGGTTATTTTAATTATATATAGCAACTAGCTTTTCCCGCGACTTCGTACGCGCAAATACCGTAATGTAATTTTGGAGTGTAATTTTAGCCCTACTACTTTAAACGCCATAATGTTAATTTAACATAAAGGCGATAGCTTTTATTTAAAGCTCTCTTTTCAGTTATATTCATATATTTATTTACTTTTTTATTTTAATTACTTGGCGACTGAGGCCTTCAAGTCAGGTCTTTTTTGATGGCCGAGATAGTCATTTTAAATACGAGATATACCTACGCGTATAGGATACTATTGAGTATTGACGTATGCTTCCTGCTGCAATGTTTTTTTTTGCGTAGACAGTTAATGACCTGTCTTATCTAAAGTAAACTTAATTAACCGAATAACTTTGATTAATGATGATTACGATTTTAAACAGCGGCCAAGGCAATGAAACTTCGTGTCCTTCCATGTCTTGAAACTTAAGTGCTTTGTTTTATAAATACACATATTGTTATCTAAATGTCAGGGTGTAGTAGGTAATATGAAAAACATTTTAACAGGCATAATTTGAACTCCGTGCATTAAATTCTGTCGTATGGCCTTTGCAAAATTTTTATGTTGGCACCCACTAATTGATGATTGATAGTTCTCCGTCTTATTCAAATTTCAACTTATTCAAATTAAGTGCCAATGAAAACAGAAGTATAATGATACAAGTCTTTTTGAATTGCTTATTAGGCTGAACAGAAAAATCTCATTGCACACAACCATATTGAATCGTAATGATTAATGATTTGATGTACGGAATTATTCGAATTGAAATAAATAAAGATGTATGTAGTTGCAAATCAGTATTATTTAGCAATCATTTCTACACGTATTTCACATTACTGAACATGGGTATTACGAGCATTATTGTTAATTGCATATAAATTGCTTGCAATAAAAAAGAATGCATAGAAACGGTAAAGACCTTGATTATTTTTATCAAACCAATACTTTACAATACTAAAAGTTTCTGTGTAATCTTAAGTAAATGCAAGGTTGTATCAAAAGGTCGGATTAACTCGCTTGAACTCATTCTGGATAAAACACAGATTAAAAATTAACGGCCATATTTATTATGTCGGTACCGGATGCAAGGAAAGAACTGTTATAAAAGAGATTGTTAATCATTTAATTGATAACGTGACAGGTTAGGTCAGTGGGCAATACAATTTGTTTTGCATTTAGTCATACGGTTATACTAAAAAATACAAATTAATAGGTACGAGTTAAGCACACACACACTACTGGAACATTGTCTTTTTGTTTATACATTCCAAAGAGCCACGATTGGCTATATTCTTTTTGAAATAGACTGGCCACTAATGCCAAATGCATTATAAAGATTTTCTTCTTTCTTTGAAGTCGTGTTCTAAATTCAACCGTATACTTTGTTTAGGCATTCCTAAATCTACGATTGGCTCGTATCCTTTTCCGGACAATAGAAACTAGCCAATAATTCAAAATACGTTCCAAATATTTTCTCCTTTTTTCATGTTAAAAAATGAACCTGTAACTAAACGTCCTTATTCTGTTTGTTACAGCTAGCGCTGCTGCTAGCCGTATTCAGCATCGAGTCGTACGTGCGCCTGCGACTCGTGCGCCCCATGCTGCGCGCCAAGCATGTCAAAACACAGATGGAGGAGGCTGCTGGTGGCGGACAAGAAGTGAGTACTCTTTAGACTATTTTAAATATATTTATGATAACCTGATGCAGTATAATAGGGGAACCTTTGCGCAAAAGCTTGCAAAAAAAAAAGTAATCGGTAGATGTATAGTCTTGCCTGTTTTATTCTACTCCTGGGCAAAGACCTTTCTCTATTATTTATATTTTCGCCTCTTTATTTTATCCTAATATTCTCATTCAAGGACATAATTTAAGAAAGATCCCCAAGCTAAAGGAATCAAAATCTTGCCCTTTTGAATGCAATGAATACACATGAGTCTTAATCACAGGATAGTTAGGTCCAGTGATTTATTTTCATGTTAGTATTAAGACAGCATGAACGCATCAATGACAACGATTCTACAATCTTCACAATAGTGAAGTGATGACGAATATCACAAGAGCATAAACAAAAAAACTCTTCATGTCATTGTCATAAATTATAGAATCCTTTACATAAGTGTTTTCTAATGAGTCCGGAACAAAGTCAGAAAGCAAAGTTCAAGGATGCCACCAACAACGACACTTGTTCTACCCGCATGGCACATGTAATAAGTACCTACAACTGACACAAGTTCAATAAAATATGCTGAGAATCGTTTAAAAATTAGAACAATTCACTTGACAACGGTCACCCGACGCCATTGCAGGATTGTCTATGAATCACTGCACGTGCTTTTTGCGCGGTTGCAGAATGAATTTAGTTCGTAGTAAATAATATTCACACGTCGTGAAAAATAAGGAATGTTAGTGATTGATTGTGACGCAATATGGCGTCAGATTTCGTAACGTCTTCGCATTCTTGGAACTTTGTTTTCTTCTAATTTGTCGCAGGGTTCTAATAAATTTACACCTTTGTCAACTCGAAGGAAATTGCTGCAGAAGAACAAAGTTGTTGGTCTTATCGCTAGCGTGGCGAACTAGCTTCATCTTTTTGACTAACAGACCTTGACGCCTGTATACGGTCTATTTTAAATATTTAATTCATTACTACTACCCGTGACTTTGACTTTACTAGCCCTCGAACACAAGGACTTTTTCAATCGTCTTATCGAATAATTAAGCTATCAACACGTGAATCCAGAGTGCTTGCTGAATTAGTCATCGATAAACAGCTGAAAAGCACAATGCTTCCTTATTAGGCAGTAAAATTTCCCAATCGATTCTTGAAAGATATCGAAACGGCAACTTAGAGTGCATAAAATCAAAATCAAAAGTGCTAGCTCTCAGTCAGCACTTTTTAAACGTTTTTTTACATAATAGCAGTCCCCGAAATCGCCAGCCCGTCACCACTTCCTATTGGTTTAGCTGGGAAGAAGTGGTGCACCAACTCTCCAGCAACACAAAAATCTGTTAACTTTGAAGAACTTGAATTTATAGTCTTACTAAATAATGTGTTTCCCTTGTTCCAGGTCGGTCGCCTAATCCTAGGTGAACTTGCACACTGTCCCCGCTACCTCCGCGTCCTGAAGACCTTCAGGACGTACCACTCCAGTATAGCCATGGGCACCATGATAGCCCTCGGCTGCTCACTATACTCCACCATGATCATCGTTGACTCCATGTGCCGTTAGACCACTAACAACGAACTATTGGAGAAGAATTCACACTAAAAAGTTCCGTAGGCTGGCATGCTGTGTAAATTTTAAACTTCCGCCAGGAAATGTCTTGAATTTCAGAAGTTTTTTGTATTAAAAAAATATTGAAATGTTAACGTCTGTTTTGTGTAGTTGAATCAATTATTTCTAAATACTAATCAGTTGAAATGAAACATATTGTTAAGGTCTGTCTGAAAACTGAATTACATTTTATCTCAAGACAGTAACAATCACGATTATTAATATTTAGTGATTAGTTTAAATCTAAAGCAAGGTTTACATAGCATGATACCACCGATACAAATTAAGGCTCCATTTCATAATGCATTACTGTCCTAGTTCCATTCAGGCTGTGAGGTCTGGTTTCACCAAGTACGATTGTACGATTGTACGCTTTTTATTAAAAACATAGTATTAATTCGTAAAGAGTGACACGACAAGGATTCAGGTGTGTGAGGCGCTGGTCGCACGAATTGTTTCCCAGAGAAACGTAAGAGAATCGTTCCAAATTGTATAATTAGATTACGTAAGTGACGGTCGAAGAGAAGACGCGACTAAACGCAACGATTATAGTATTAAGATTAACACAAAACTTTATCAAGGTTGTTAGTTGAAATTGTAACATCGAATTTATAGAAAAATTAGCACTAACTTGCCAGCAATTAACAATAGATTGCAGTGCCTAATAAAATTAATCTTGCCAAACGTTAGCGGTGTGTTCCATCGACATCACTAAGCTGCTTGATATTATGAAACTCATGTTGTATGCTCTCTAATTTCCTGCAATACTGCCATAGTATAGCGCTAAGTGTAGTAATAAGTAGTATAGACTCTCGCCAACGCATTTTGTCGCAAGTAATCGTTAAAATGCTCCTTCAACGCAGGAAGTTACGAGACCGCAACTTTTACGAAGGATTTGGTGTTCAATCAAATCCGATTGTAGCTGAGCGCTACGTTCGTTCGAAGAATGTTATATGTGTCTTCAGAACTTGCCATTAGCGATGATGCTCGCTAAGTTTTATCGTTGTGATTGTGACGACTCGATTGTCTAGTCAGCAACAGACGCTGCGATCGTAAAATCGCATTTTACTGGATCGCGCGTTGATGAAACCTGAGCTTAAAAGTATTGCATTTAACCAAGTTAATTGTTATTGAACGTGTTTAAATGATTACTTTTAACCGTCAAGCAGCTTATGCCTTATTGGCAGAGGGTTTGTTTAGCTAATATTAAGTAATATAATTTTGTAATGACTAAGTTTAGTTAGAAATAAATTTATTTAATCAATTAATGTGAATACGAGTTAGTGATTACTTATTATTCGTAAATGATCTGAGTGTACGTGGGATTATTATTTATTTGAAGTGAGAGAACGAAAAAAGTATTAAAATTAAAAATATATACCCTAAATGAAACTTGCCGTGTTATTTATTTGGATTTAATTACCTGTAGTAGTAGCTAACTAGCATACTTTAGAAACATCCTTAGCTATATCCAGTTAGATGTATGACCTAAGTGAATAGCTAGATACCCCAAAGCTAATTCACAAAGCCACAGCATCGTAAATACTTACCAGAAGACAATGCTGCATGCCGTAGACTGTCACTACACACAGCCTTAGAGAAACAAGTGTAGACAAGCACCTACCCACCTAAGGCTGGCCCACGTCCGATAATTGGCGACCGATTTTTTGTAGGAGAAAAATGGAACGTGCTGATTGCTGTAGTGTAACGCACACGTCCTACAATGAGACACGCCCTTTTATGGTAAAAAAAATCGCTAGTTTTTACCTAGCTAGGAAAAATCGGTGCTACAAAAAGTTTGACATGGACGGGCAGGCCAAAATCAGACTGCTTCCTCCAGGGTTGCAGAATTTGTTCGAAAGAGCCATGGAACGCAAAAGGCACACTGATGGAGGAACACTGATGGGTTTAAGTGTAAAAAAACGTCTGCTTCCTAACCTAGGTCTGCACTAATCTGCTTCCGATCCTAATATTATAAAATAATATGAAAGTAACTCTGCCTGCCTGAGCGGTCTGAACGAATTGGGATGACTTCACATGGGTAGGGGATAGATATTATCCAGGATAGGACATATGATACATTTTTACGTGGGCGAAGCCGCTAGCGGAGCTGAAGTAACGAAATTACCCATGTTCGCAAATGAATAAATGATTATGATTATAAAACTAAATACTTACATAAATCATAATAGGTAAGGCAGGCGATTCTCCGCATTCCGAAAATGTTAATTGATATTTTCGACGGGGCGTGAGGGCGTCCCATAGTCCGCATCATGAAAACAACTTAAAATCGGTTAAATTAAAACGTTTTGGAGATAAGGGCCTTATCTCCGAAACTACTGAGCCTAAAGAGTATTAAAGTAACATGTTACAAGAATGAGATTCGGGGAATGGTCATTTTTCATCTAATTTCTTGAATAACTTCAAAACTACTTATTTTAAAATTATTAAAAATTATATACTGTAATACATCCCCCATGGATGCATTGACTTGTCTAGAAGGCATTGGAGTACTTAGGTACAATAAGCCCTTTAATTTGATACATCACACGGTAGGTACAGTTTGAAAAAAAAATTATTGCACCTTCTTAATAATCTTTTCTAGTTTGTCGTGTTTTTTTTATTTACGTAACGGGACCTGTTCGGGTCACATGTGTACCAAATTTAAAAATAATCTGTCCAGCAGATTATTTATAAGAAAATTGGCTGTGGCAGACAGACAGCCAACCAGACCACCGAGTGATCCTATAAGGCTTTTTTTACGGAACATCCGTAAAAACCGGAACCCTGAAAAGCAGCCAAGTGCGAGTCAGACACACGAAGGGTTCCGTATCCATAAACCGAAAAAGACAGGTTTCTTGTATGAATTTAATTTTTAATTTAGATAATTTAATTTTTATTATTAGTTGTAATAGCAGAAATAGAAACACATAGGTACCTACAGCCCGCTGACAGACAGTCGAACAGACAGCAGTGGTTTAGCAACAGCGTTCCGTTGGTTACCCTTCAGGTACGGAACCCTATTTTTAGGGTTACCGTTATAGAATAGAACCTACCTATAGGCATCCCTATAGTCTTGAAAAGAAGTCGTATCGGCTACGTTATCTTAAATTGTAGATCTTTGGCAGTCGATACGGATTTTCAGAAGCCAGTAAAACGGACTCCAGTCTTTCCAAGAGCTACCACGTTCCCCAGATAATGGGTTGTGGAGGTCTGGTAGGCAGCCACTCCACTAAAGAGGCTAGCCAGATGCAAAAAAACAACATTTTATTATTTTTTATTAATTTACAAAAAAAGAAAAGATATTTTAAGAAATTAAATTCAATAGCTTGTGCGTAGAACGAAATACAATCCTCCAAACTGTAACTGTCATATTTTAGTGTTGCCCTGTACCAAATTTTAACGAATATGGAAGAAAGTGGCAGTACTACGAAAATCTAAATAGCAACTTGTTGCAGTGAAACCAAATCAGAAAAAAATATACAAATACAATTGAATGACAGTTTAAAATTTTACTTTTATATAAATTATTTCTAGGAATCACAACATCATCATTCAACGATCAACAGCATCCAATTTCGTAGTTTTTGTTGATGTTTTACCTTAGCAACTCCGAATATTTTGACAGTAGGTTTGACTTTGACACATTCTGCCAAAATACTGAGCTAAAATGTCAATAGTGACCTTACGTGGTTTTATTTTATTTGAGTTTAGAAATATTATTGCAATACACGATGAAATCTAAAACTTTTACAGTCATAACCGAGATTTTATCGGTGAACATATGCTCTAGTGCACGACGCAACCATGTTATTTATAGGTAGGACGAACGAAACTGAAACTATGAAGTGCGGTTGTAAATGGAAAATTAATACAAAAATGATCGTAGATAGATGTAAAACTGTGCTAATATTATCAAGCATCGTGTGTACGTTCGCTGTTGTGATATCGTTGCACAAATTAGTGAATTATGAAGTGAAATTCGCCAAGCCATTTGCGCCCATACCAGATGGTTTATACGGTAACTATTTAGAACCTATCGCTGAGCAAAATCCGGATCCGCCCCCGCTGAGACCGCTTGACAAAACTCGTGATGCAGAGGCAGTCGTTTCCCTGAATGCTGCATTGGAAATGAAGAAGGTAGGCAAAGATGAGAAAGCTCTAAAATTGTTTCAACATGCATTTGCCTTATCACCGAAACACGCAGACATACTCAACCATTATGGAGAGTTTTTGGAAGACACCAAAAAGGATGTGGTCAGAGCTGACCAGCTGTACACCTTAGCATTAACTAATTATCCAGAGCACACCGGTGCCTTAGAGAACAGACAACGCACAGCCAGCATAGTAGAGAACTTAGACAGAGAGATGTTGAGAAAGATAGATGATAAGAGGGATGCACTGTCATCTATACCAGAAACAAATTCAGCTTTACGAAGAGCAAAGAAAGAAGCGTACTTCCAACACATTTACCACACAGTTGCTATTGAAGGAAACACCATGACATTACAACAGACTAGAAGTGTCTTAGAAACTAGAATAGCGGTATCAGGAAAAAGTATAGATGAGCATAATGAAATTTTAGGTCTAGATGCAGCAATGAAGTACATAAATTCAACATTATTGTACCGTTTACGGGCTATCACGATGGGGGATATACTCGAGATTCATAAACGAGTGCTGGGTCACGTTGACCCCATAGAGGGAGGTCAATTTCGTAGAACACAAGTATATGTTGGGGGTCACATTCCACCAGGTCCGTCTGAGATACAACGGCTTATGATTCAGTTTTTAGAATGGTTGAATTCTGAAGATGCTTTGGACTTGCACCCAGTTAGGTGAGTAATCTTCGTTTTTTAGTTATATCAATAGTAAAAACATACCATAGAAATTACTTAACAATTATTAAACAAATAGAAAGTAAAAGTATTGTAAGTCAGTATAACTTTCTTTTCCAAGACTTCATAAATATTATGTTGTACAAAGTTTCTAGTTATTAACTTGGTAACTCTACCTGTCATTAAAATAACATAGTGAATACATTCATGTTTCTTAAAACAGCTGTATGGTATTGTTATTTTTGCAATAGATAACAGAATCGTATTTATTTCAGTACAAAGATTTCTCTGTATATGTAATTTTCTAATATTATTCTGTTTGGTTTGGTGCCGAGAGATAGAATTCAACAGTGCAAATCTATGGGGACATTAAAAAACAAAAGTTATTTATTCAAATTACAGAGAGCCAGTACTTTTTTGAAGTATCTACATAAATAAATGGGACTTTTGAATTTATGACAAAAAATACCGGTTTTCATATGGCATAGGCCATTTTTTTCACATTAATAGTTAGTGGGGAATAGTCTCAGCACATTGTCAAGGAACGTATCAGTACAGTATAGATACATACTCATTGACACACTGACTAAAAATAGTAAATATAGCATCAATAATGTGCTACGCTACAGAGCCACGCGGGGAAGCTTGACGGGCCACATGCGGCCCGCTGGCCGCAGGTTGACTATAGCTGGGATAGTTCATTCAGTTCATATGCTGTTTGTTTTCCTTAAGGAAATAATTAAATAAATATACGGATTGACACATTAATTCTACATCATTATTATATTCGATTTTGCCCACAAATGTGTAGCACTCCTAAGCCAGGTGGCCTTGTTCTCAAACATTCATCTACTAAACTACATAATGTGTTCGGTTTCGCCGCCCGGCTGTCCCGATTAATGCCAGACCTGCAAATGTGTAGCGCCCCTCAGGCTTGAAGGTGTCACCATTTAAGATGCTACCTACGAGTAGTGTTAGTGAGAACAGACATTAGTAACTCAATCAACTGCCCAAATCCATTTTACCAAAATTATTGATTGGTTAACTTTGATTTCACAATACCTACTTGAAAAGCGATCATTTATAATAGGTTAACAACATACTGTCTCAAAATTCCAGATACGCAGCCCTAGCCCACTACAAGCTGGTCCACATCCACCCGTTCATAGACGGCAACGGGCGCACCTCGCGGTTGCTCATGAACCTGCTGCTGATGCAGGCCGGGTACCCGCCCGTGATCATCGCGAAGCAGCATCGGCACTTGTACTATCAACATCTACAGACTGCCAATGAGGGGGATGTCAGACCTTTCGTTAGGTTAGTACGACAACTGGGAACATGAAAACAAAACAATATAAAACGTTTTATAGCTATTTGCCAAAATATGCGATTGTGTCATAGTAATTGCTCCATATTCCTGTAGCTGCAATGAAAAAGGTTTCCCCTGAAAGTCCCTTTACAAATGTATAGCAATTTGTTATTATAGACGTTAAAAAAAATGGATTGAATCCGTAATGTATAATTTTGCCTTAGTTAAAAATATCTCACAATATTGGATAGGATAAACAAAATTATACCGTAGGTCGTAAATCGTAAAATCATACAATACACAATCAGCTTCAACTTCATTTCATGAATATCAAAAGATATTGCATACACGTGGAACAGATTGAATTGTATTTGCCAAGCCGATTTATCATCTTGTGCTTCGTAGTAGGTTTAATTCGCGCCATTTTAAGTCAGCTGATTCCACCATATTTATTTAACACTAGCACTTCGCCCGCGACTTTGTTCGCGCAGGTTTAGTTGGTACTCTACGAACTTCATCTCCCCTCTACCCTCGGGTAGTGTGTAAATTACTTATTAATAGACTAAACGTGGGTCAGTTCGCTCAAACCGATCAACCACCGATCATTATTACTCTAAGTAATTAGAGTATTTTTATTCCCGTCGTAACTTTTTTTTTTTTACTATTTATAGGCTCGCGTTTGACCACTATCTCACCTGATGGTAAGCGATGATGTGGTCGAAGATGTAGCACGCTTGCCTAGAAGTAACCTATTCACTCTTGACTTAAATACTCTCAGGTTATAGCTATCAGGAAACACAGACTCCGGCAGGGAATTCCACTCCTTAGCTGCACGCACTATGAATGTGTTAAGCGAAAGGTCCAATTTGAATAATTTCAAGTGTAATTGACATCTACATAGCCAACCTTAATTATTAAACAATTTAAATACATAAGGATTACATCATGATACTAAAGTCACTACTATTCGATTTCACCCGCATTTTGATTGAATAATTTGAACAAAAAGCGGTCATTGTGACTTAACCATAATAGTTAGATATATACCCTTGCGGACTATTTAAAGATATTGATGTCTTATATGTAACTGTAGTACATCACTTTGCTCTATTGTCAATAGTTTCCGCAGCGTACGCGATGTAAGGATCTTTTTTCTTATTTTTTTTTTTTCACACTTTGGGTTACATTATCGAAGTTTTCATACGGATCCCTAACATTTGTGAAAATATTTAAAGCCTATGTCCATCAGGGATAATGTAGGATTCTAATGGTGAAAGAATTCAAATCGGTTCAATAGTTTTGGAGCCTAATCATTTCAAACATACAAACAAAATCTTTCCTCTTTATAATATTAGTGTAGATCTATTTTATTTCATCTATTTTTGATTTTTTATAATTTATTAGGGACTAGTGGACGTCACGCGGTTTCACCCGCGTAGTTCCCGTTCTCGTGGGAATACGGGGATAATATATAGCCTATGTTACTCCCTGATAATGTAGCTATCCAATGCTAAAAGAATTTTTCAAATCGGTCCAGTAGTTTCGGAGCCTATTCAATTCAAACAAACATACAAACAAACAAACAAATCTTTCCTCTTTATAATATTGGTGTAGACAAAAAACAGTTACATGCCAGGCATAACAAAAGATTATAAAACTAGCTTTACTTAGAAATACAATTAGGTGTAACCTATCCACTCAGCATCCGTGTCCCTTTCGGGACAAAACGCCCCAACCTTCAGAAAAAAGGGAGTTACAGATCCTGAGTGGCTATTCCATGTTTATGTTACACACATGTAACCACAACATTGTCCACGAATTAAAAAAAAGTTAAAAGAATATGCAGTAGATATTGCAGTAAATATTGAGTATCATAAAAGACTATTAAGAACAATAAGAAAGAAAATATATGTACTTAAGAATATAGTAACTCTATTGCTCTTGCCTTAAAACTTTGTTTGGAAATTTTCATCACAATCGATGCATTGTTAGTGGGTCATATCATAATATTGTTAGTACAACTGCTTTCCAGTCACAGGCACATGACTAAATCTAACTTTACTACGTCGCGTCAGCCTATTGAAAAGGATGTTGTACAAGCATATTGACTACTTCTGACAACAATCAAATACGAGGAATTTTAAGTTTACTCCGCATGCACAAACATTTGATTACTGATGAAATCCTGTAGTATCCGAGACCTAATTTTTATTCATATTCAATTCTCGTAAGACGACCTAGACGCCTCCTAGGCTAAACGCTGTTACGAGATGGCTCAGAATAACAATACCTGGAAGGATTTAGAGGAGACCTTTGCCCTGGAATGGATAGGCTGCTACAAGTAGAGGCTGAAAAAAAAACGGCCAAATGCTAGACTGACACGACAGGTTCCGTACCCATAAACCGAAAAAAAACATTCCTTTAAGCACCACTAGGGAGAGGGAGCGTCTTTTTTGTGCTTATTTTTGATGACATGGGGGACGGGGGGTTTTGAATGGTGATTACGTCAGCATTTACTTCCTTTTTTTATTTGCTATTCTTAGTATATTTTGATTTGCCATAAATATAGCTAGTTAATTCGTTTTACTCTCACGCGATGTTTCATAGTTAAGTAAGATATAACAGAAGTGGGGGAAATAGGTCTCGCGCGAGTAAAAACTATACCAATGCTTACGTAAGCATAGGAGGGAGGGGTAAGAGCTTTGATTACTATCGCTGACAAAGGGAGGGGGAGAGGTTAAAAATATTAAAATTCTGCTTACGTAATACTTGAACAGCCCCATACAAGGAATGCGTTTTTTTCGGTCACTTAAATTTAATTTATTTTATTATTTGTTGTTATAGCGGCAATAGAAATACACACTTTGTGAAAATTTCAACTGTCTACCTATTAAGTTTCTGGACATACAACCCGCTAACAGACAGACGGACGCACGGACGGACAGCGGAGGCTTTGTAATAGGGTTCCGTTGGTTACCCTTTGGGTACGGAATGGTACGGAACCTTAAAAATGAGGATAATATTACGATAGTAATGTTGCGCATGTAAACTGGATAACGCCACAAATCAAGCATGGTGGTACCAGCCACGATAACAACTTTTGTGTGTAAAACCGTATTATTATGTTTGATTTTTATGGATTCTGATTATGACTGTTTATCTAGTTAGGATATTTTCATCATATCCTGTGCCTGTGTTAAGATGTTTACGTGAGGTACATTCCGTCTTTAATTCGGGTGACGCCGCTGGTAACAGCTACGTATTAAAATAATGTTCACTTAAACAGTGAACTGCAGCCTGGGGGTCAGGTATACGCAGAGAGCCTACAACGCCCTCCGGGTTCAGTATAACAATGCTTTTCGGGTGTTGTTGGGGCTTCCGCGGTTCTGAAGTACGTCGGCCATGTTTGCCGAGGCAGGCATAGAGTTTTGAGGCTGTCATGCGCAAAAGAACGGCATCCCTAATGCGTAGGATACGTGGAAGCTCCAATAGCATCCTGAAGGTTATTGTGGAGAAGCCAGACTGCTCATTTCTTAACTGGTCCCGTAGACATAGCTGCGGGCCCGGTGCTGAGGAAGAATATTTAAATGAAAAGAATTTGTTGTGATACTAACATAGTTTGTAAGTCCTAATACTAACACCATATGGATGATTTCCGAAATATTTTTTTTATTTTTATTATTAAATACTATATTCCTACCCATCCCTTTCAGGTTCATAGCTCAATGTACGGAGCGTACACTAAACCTGTACTTGTGGGCGACCAGCGAGTACTCCCACATGGTGCCAGCCATCGGAGACCCGCACATACTGACTGGCGAAGGGTTCGAGGACGACATGCTATGATGAAGACTCCCACCAGATGTTGGTAACAATGACTTCACTTAGGACTATGTTTCACCCAAAACTGGTGGAAGAGATTGTCCTTAGAAATTGAGCGAGAAATTGGAGCGGTAATAATTTAGCCTTTATTATGTCGTAGGAGTCGTACTTTTGTCTAATTTAGAAGTCTGGTCAATTTAACTTTTACTAATAGGTAACTAGTTGGTAGTAGTCACTTGATAAAAGGACTGTAGGGCTACCAGAGATTTCATCATTCTGCAGATTCTGCCTACCCCCATAGGAAAATGCGTGAGTTTATGAATATAAACAAACAAAACACTACAAAGTATGAAATAACGTTAATTTCGGAAGTCGTTGTTTTTGGTTTTGTTTCTTTGTTTTTTAACACAGACTTCCGAAATTACAGTTATTTTATACTTTGTAGTGTTTTGTTTGGAATTCAGTTATATTTTTTTGTAAAAAAAAGTATTTTTTTATTTTTCTTTTGGCATCTGGTGATACTTGGACGACGTCTTAGTCTACGCAGAAATTGAAATAAGCAAAAATGCTCATAAAATAAAAACTACTGCTAACTACTAAATTTTTACGGGACCAAATGGCAAGTATACCGCATGGAACTAAAAAAGAATCACAGAAATGAAATCAGACACCTCGGAGTAATCGGTGTACATACAAAATATCCACCGAATTGAGAACCTCCTCCTTTTTTGGAAGTCGGTTAATAAGGACTGTAGTTTTGTTTTATTTCCACAATCCTTTATTCGAGTATCTAAAAGTAAATTGATCAGATTTTATCGGCGTACACGTAGCTTCAAATATCAGAAACAAAGTTGTTATGCACTGGTATTATTTGAGCATAACGTGCAAAGTTTGAGTTCCTATTTTGCACTTCGCCTTGCTACATATAACTTTACACAAAAAACCTACAATGCCTTGCGCGTCCAGTATTATGTGTTCAGGGCTCTGTTTCGGCTCCCTCGATATTGCAGTGCATCCAGCATGTGTGCAGACGCCAGCGTAGATGATTTCTACGCAATTATGCGTAAAAAGGTTGCGTCCGTGGTGCGACGAGTACGGGGGAGCCAGAATAGTGTCCTGAGGATGATTGGCGACAGAACCGATACTGTTCTGCTCAGTAGGTTCACTGAACTCCGTGTGTTGCGGGACCGGTGAGTTTACCTTGCCTAAATAACAATGGACTTTTTTGTCTGAAATAAATTATTTTATTATTATAAATATTTGAAGCTAAGTAACGCCGGCTTTAGACGAATTATATATTCCACATAGGCCTCCTCCAACTCCCTCCATAGACTCCTGTTTTCAGCTGTTCTGGTCCTGTCCTGTTTCCTCGTTTCCATTGTGTATTATAATTGTTTTGTGTAAATATAATCTTGTGGTGCATTTCAAATTGTAAATAATGTTAGTAGAAGTGTTTTCTTCCAATTGTTTATACACGCCTGCTGGCAGGTGTTAATAGTGGCCCTATACACTCACGGAAGTGTAAACTTTGTACAGCATGAAAATATGTAAATTTGTATGTATTTTTGGGTTTTCAAGGCTCATTTTCCTTGACACTACTCAACACCTAATTGAAGGGCTAAACGCAAGCTGTTGGGGAATTCATTTATTTGTTATCTAGTGTTAGTGAAAAAGGAGCTAAGAGATTAAGAGGGGACTCTAGTCCCGAGGAATTTGAAAAATAGGTATTTGAAGAAACTATTGCCGATGCGTCGAGCTGCAATTGTCACTGCAGCTCAGACGGAATTTGCCTATAAAGACGTTTTGTATTACGCTGTTTTCTTCTTCAAAACTGGACTGATCTAAAGTAATCATATATCAAAATTTAGAGGAAGACTAAAATGCTTCTATTATTTTCTATTTTGTTAAAAACTTATCAAATTTGTCTGGCAGTCGTCTGGACATGGCGGTAAAAACGGGCTGCTTTTTCGGGTTTTTGGATTGTCATAATTCTTTAAGTAATTATGTTTTGGAAAAAACAAAATGATAGAGGCACGTATTAATTCGATCTAGATTTTGTAGAAAACAGCGGAATGCGTTTGTATGGCGAAAGGCCTAAGAGTTACCGACCCGAGTCCCCTCTTAATTTTAAAGTGACTCCTAATACAATGGTTTATTAGAAGATTTTTTTGTATTCATCACGCGTTTTATTAGTGATGTTTAAAATTTAATGTGGATCTATACACCAGTTTATTTAATCGAGGTAGCCGACAGGTTTCGGCCTCAACCATAGCCTAATATAATGAGTTCCTTACGCGACTTACTTTAAAATTAACGTTTAATAACCATTGTATATAGAAGCCGTAGAATACTTGTAATTATGTACCATTTCTTTCGATTTTATTGTGCTCAATAGTAGAAGGGCCATGACAATTTATTTAATGTGAATAGCTAAATTAATTAACCAAAGAGATCAACTTTACGCCTATATGCTATTGAATACGTGTGGATTAAGGCGCAAACCCACCGCGACGCACGCTGTGCACGGCCACGTGCCGCATTTTAGCTGCGTGGATTCATTTGTTTGACAACGTGGGTCTACGTTTCCACTGCAGTACACACTACACGCGGCTACGTTCCACAAGCCGTACCTCAAAACAGTGCTTCGATACAGTTTTGACATAGTCATGGGTGGACAATATTCGTGTACAGCGTGTGCCACATGCACAGCGTTCATGGTGTTATGTTAACAGCGTTGAGCTACGTGAGTGCCATATTCGAGCAAGCCACGCGTGTGCCAATGACGTCAATTGATGCGTAGCGTGTCCGTTGGTTTCAGTGCGAAGCTTAACACACGTGGGTAGCCTCTCCGTGCGCCGCGGTGGGTCTGCGCTTTTAGACTTGGACATTATGAGTGTGGCGCATTTATAATAACAAATAACAGTTTTTGACATGAAGTTTCTAGAGTTGAGATTACATCGACAGTGACAAGGATCACACTGGCGCTTCCACAGAGAATCGACTAAATACAGCAATAGACTGACATGAAAAACTATCAACAAACCTATAAATCATCCATTGAAAAGAGAAAATAATCAACACAAGAAATACCTACTCGGGCTAGTAACTTATTCGGGCTGCTTCAATAGGGTATTTGACTGGATTTTTTTTATTACGTTTCTCAAAATCTAGAGAGAAGACAAGAAGCAGTAAAAAAAATATCGCGCAAAAATCTCAAATAATGGCGGTGTTGTCAGCGTTTTAAAATCTGTGATAAATAAAGTTAGCACTAATCGCGTGTGGCGTCACTCACAAGTCCCGCCATATTGAATTGAAGCCATCCAGATACCTACGAACGAAATGTTGTGTGACAAGGATAGAAAAATAACTTCAAAAGCGTATAACTTGTCTGTTTTTCCACCAATATTATTTTTTTTTTTCACTAATTGTACTGTTTTAATAACATCTAGCAAATAGGTATTCATTCATGTATATTTTTCGAAGAAGTCAAATTCCCTGTTGAAAGCGGGAATTACAGAAATAAGGAGTAATCTATTGCTGCATGACATGAATAACGCACTGCAATGCATTTTATTGAAATGTCAAAATGATAGACATTGTCTTTGATTGTGTGTAAGGGCGCCTTCAAACTGGTCGCAAAGTGCCGCGCAGCAGTAGCGCGGCCGCCGCGCTGCTTTGTTAATCCATACAAATAATAATAAAAATATAAATAATATCTATACTTCTATACTTAATATATAAAGCTGAAGAGTTTGTTTGTTTGCTTGAACGCGCTAATCTCAGGAACTACTCGTCCGATTTGAAAAATTCTTTCAATGTTAGCCCATTTATCGAGGAAGGCTAAAGGCTAAGACCAAAAGGAGCGGAGCAGACGAAGTTGCGCGGGTCAACTAGCTATTTATTTTTATAGTATGGATTAACAAAGCAGCGCGGCGTTTTGCGACAAATTTGAAGGCGCCGTTACTGAATCAGCCCGCCTGTTTTTTAAATTGTTAGAACTAAAGTGACCCATACTATGCAAAGGTATAAAATTGTATTAACTAAGACATCACTAGGATTGTGCTGTGATATTCTATAATTAATTTAATTTATTGTTTCTAATTAGAATTGCACAAATTTTCGGGTGTGAAGGTAGGATAATAAAGATTGTTAGTTGGTTTTGTACACAACCTGTAACAGAATAAACGAAATACCTCTTAAGGGGTCATCGTACTGATCATTATGAAAAAATTTCACTATGGGACCAACACTGAAATCGCGAAAAAAAATCGACTCCCCCATACATTTATGTGCGCATAACTCGACAAAATGTACTGAACAGCTGAATTTTTTTTTCGCGATTTCGGTATTGGTCCCATAGTAAAAGTTGTTCATAATTGTGAGTACAATGACCCCTTAAGAGGTATTGCGTTTATTCTGTTACACGTTGTAGATAGATGTAGAATTAGAAAATATTTCAACTTTAAGTTGAAACGAGTGTGCTATTTTCAAAATTGAAATTTTAATGTATTTTATTGTTCTTTGCCATACTTATAAATTGAACATTATACTTATTTACTAAAATTACGTCGAAATTTTACTATGAAATTGTATTTATAATTATTTTATGTAAAATCTATTAACAATTATCACAATAATGTATTATCCTGAACAGGGTTTTCCATAGCATGCCTACTGGTAGTCTTCTAAATAAAAGCCCACTTAATTTTAAAACCAGCTAGAATAAATTTTATTGATTTATTGATAATCAACGTAATTCCGATGGTGTACATTTTCATCTCAGTGTTATGTTGAGTGTGTTAAGTTCAAAGTTTGATTGTATACAGTCGGGGAAATTAATTGTTTATCATCTTGAAATTGAATGCTATTTACGTCATAGACAGTATTAAGGAGCTCGTGGCTAGATAATAACAGCCGCACGGGTCGATATTCAAGGTTAAGCAACGCTTGCCAAGGTTGGTCTGTGGATGGGTGACCATCTTAACATACCGAGTTTCCTCCGTGCCTCGGAAAGCACGTTAAGCCGTTGGTCCCGGTTGTCATTTGTAGATCTTTGGCAGTCATTACGGATAGTCAGAAGCCAGTTAATCTGAATCCAGTCTTGCCATGAAGTACCGTGTTACCCAGTTAATGGGTTGTGGAGGTCTAGTAGGCATCCGCTCCACATAAAATACTGGTATTCAGCTAAATCCGGCTTGACTGGAAGCCGACCCCAATGTAGTTGGGAAAAGGCTAGGCAGATGATGATTACGTCATAGACAGTATATCTGTAGCCGCTCCGCTCCTACTGGTCGTAGCGTGATGTTATGACAGTCTGTCTCTCTGTCGCGCTTTCACGCCAAAACTACTGAACCGATTTAAATGAAATTTGGTACACAGATATTCTAGAGCCTGAGAAAGGACATAGGACATACTTTTTAACCCGGGAGTATGTTCCCTAGGGACTACGCGGGGGAAGCCGCTGGCAGAAGCTAGTATAGCATAAAGCTTTCTTCTATAAATGGGCTATCCAACACTAAAAGATTTTATCAATTCGAACCAGTTTCTGAGATTAATACGTTCAACCAAACAAACACACTCTTCAGCAGTGCGATTCTGTTAGCATCTCACCGTGTGTGTGTTCCGAAATATAAAGCAGTCTACTGGCCAGTGCTCATGACGTCATAAATCGACGCCATACTGTTGATTCGTTCCGAAATGTACTGGCCAGTGCGTTGACGTTATGAATTTAAAAATCCTCAAAGTCTGATGCACACACACACCCGTTTGACGTTTGATATATACTACTGATACGTCGCATTTGACATTTGTCTCACCAGTACACTATAGTCATTGATATATAAAAAACCCAAGATACACACTCAGCATCTCAAAAACGTCCGCAAAAAAACAAGCGCAATATGTGTAATTGTGCGCTAGTTTCAAACAGTCTCGCAAATGGCTCGCCATACTGCACTGCTTTGTAAAAACAACTTTAAGCGATCCGTGTAAGGTTGAATTAGCAAAAAAAATTGCGTATCACTCGCCATACTGCATTGCTTTGTAAAAACAACTTTAAGCTATCCGAGTAAGGTTGGATTTGCAAAAAAAAATTGTTTATAGTATAACTACACACAACTCACACATGACACTTGATACATGTCAGTTTTTTATATATCAATGACTATAGTGGCACACCGCTACAATATGGCGTCGGATTCATGACGTCATGATATACTGTTTTATATTTCGGAACACGCACCGTGTAAGCTTAAGTGAAATGAGCTGTCAAACCATACATACAAGATGGAATGACAGCTGTCTTTTTTTTTTTTTTTTTTGCTATGGCTGACAGCTGTCTTTACGCACACTCCACTGAAGTTTACTCGGTGACGCGCTGTCACTGTCAGAATAGATCGGCTAGTAAACAATTAATTTCCCCAAGTGACTACTTTGTGTTGTCTTCCAGTATTTATGTGCGACTATTTATTTGCATTTCCATGATACCAGTACAAACTTGCTCTTAAATAAATGCTAAGTACTTTGAATACTTTTTTGTAGTTTTATTTACCTTCTCAAATAACTTGTTTCTACTGATTCCTTTAGCAAAAATATTGTTCAGTATTGTATAGTGCGCCATAAAGAATACTAATAAAACAAGTGCTAATCTTTTCGCATTTGAGTTGGTTCGATTCCCGCTCCAGGCGAACGATTAAACAAAATGGCCAAGGTGTGACTTTCAAAAAAATTGGCCAAGTGCGAGTCGGATTCGCCTGCAAAGGGTTCCGAACCAATATAATTTTTTTTAGCATGTTATTTTAACACTACAGACTTCTTATAGGTTTTCCTGTAAATTTTAGATAAACTACATTTTTTTTTAATTTTAATGGTCACTTTTGGTCTAATTTCTTGAATAACTTCAAAAATATTTATTTTTAAATTATGAAAAAAATAATAATTAAACCCTCACAATTAGCCGTTTCATTTAATATGTCACACGATACAGTTTGAAAAACTTTCTTTTTTAATTTTCTAGTTTGACCCCCGTACTAATAATTAATTTATTTACGTAACGCGTCCGTGTTTGGGTCACAGAAGTCCATATGGATACCAAATTTCATCAGAATCAGTCCAGTAGATCCGGAGAAAACTGGCTGTGACAGACAGACAGACAAACACCCGAGTGATCCTGTTTTTTACGGATGTTCGGAACCCTAAAAATAGTTTTCCTTACAAGTAAAAGTATCATCAATGTTCAGAGCACTTCAATTCCGGGCCTGCTACAACTTTACATCGTGTTTATAACTTTGGGTGCATGGATTGAGTAACAAGCTTTTTTACCAAACTGTCCTAACTCATCAAAACAGTCATTTGGATCGTAATAAAACATCAAATCAATTTTGATTAATTTATTATAATGTGCGATGTTAAAATAAAGTTTACAATAAAGCATTTAACTAGACAACTAGAGCGGGAATGCGCCGCACCAGCATTCAGCACTTGTTCATTTACTCAAACGCTTCTATACAAAAACTAATTCATCCCAACGCGGTTACAATCTCGATAATATTACAATTATTAAAAAAAAACGTATAATAATAATTATAGTAAGAGAGATTTTGTTCAGTACGATCAACGTCGGCGCAGCAGCCGCTCTGATACAGAGGGCCGATTCGTTTTGTTTTAATTATTTATTAATAAGCGCTATCTAATAATGTAAGCTACAGTATACATAGTTACCTCGGAGCGGTCGCAGTGGGGGGCACTCGCACATTCACACAAGAGAACATACAAACAATACAGACTATACAGCCCAAATATCACTTGCAAATTTTAACAATACTCTAGCCACAAACAATTTTCTAACGCACGTGTAACTAGCTCCAAATGACTTTACTGTTTAGTTTTCACCTTGTGCGAATATTCGAGTGATTCCTCCAGTAGTTGACAACTACCCTCGACTGTTCCCGCGATTTACGACAAGAAAGAAATCAAAATGAATGTTATTTACTTGAAATAAAAGCGAATATTTGTCAATCCTTCAGACCCTATGGGTTAAGGTTAAAAGCAAAGTCTAGCACCAGATGAGCAGATATCAAACCACAAAATACGTTCGGGTTATGTTTATTTATTATTTCGCAGACATTATAAAAACGTGGTTATTATACAAACGAAAAATTTACGCATATTGAGAGCGGGCGTCCTATATTCCATTCTGTGGTCCATTGCATGCCAAGTGCCGTGTCCATTCCAGAATGGAAGATAGCAGACGTGTCCGACTCAGGCTCGAACGCGTGTGCGTCACAGGAACACAAACACTAGGTATATGCACGTACTATCACAACATAATAAATAAGTCCCATACAAAAAAAAATGAAAAAATATAATGTACTGACTTGAAAAACTTACATAGTTACACATAGTCTTTAAGTAGTTTTACTATTTTTATTAGATAATTAACAATACATAGAAATGAGTTTTTACGATTTTTTCAGAGACGATGATGGTTTACATAAATTACAATATTTATGGTAGGAGTTAAAACATCTGTGTATAGAAATTTATCTCACCAGCCCTGCTCGACTGGCAGTCGTCACGATTAAAACACAAATCAGCATTTCCGGGGTAAATTAAACTAAACGTAGCATTACTAAATTATCTAAAATCACAATGCAAAACGTTTAGTCGTGATAGCCCTCAGTAACGCAAGAAAATGTGAAACGAAGACATTTAAAAAATGTGGACGAGAGCTTTGCTCCCACACATTTGAAAGACAAGGATCTGCATGTTCGTAGCTGTCAAAGCATAGACATAAGCAGAAAGTGATGTTTCCATATCCTTCTTTCACAGTTATTATCAGATAGCCTATAAAAAAGATGCTGCATTAGGACTGCGCAACAAATTATAGACAATCCACATATCGAGTTATACCATGCCAAAGTTTTAAAGGCCTAACGAATTCAAAGCACCATACGTAGGAATTATCAGTATCAGTTAATAAGTAAAAAATAAAATACTGGTTTTAAAAAGTATAATATGATAAATTGTGTTTGTCAAGACATGATATAACTTGATAATTTTTCACATACCTAGCACTTTTGTCTCACCGATGTTACAAAAAATTAAGAACATTTTGGGCTGTCTATTACAAAATTTAAATGTGACGGACAGCTGTAAGGACTATATCGAGACATGGTAAATGCAGTCGCTAGCCAAAACTGCTTGTAATGTTACTCGAAAATTCGTTCTAATAATCTCGATCTATCTTTAGAATTTTGTAAATGAAAAAATTGTGTTCTAATAAGTTATCATCTCAAGACATGGAATGTTTTACAGCTCTCGATATTGTCCTTTCAGATGTCCACCATGACTTAAACAACCAAATTTTACATTTCTAGCCGAACTATACTTAATACGTAATCAATGAAAAATAATTTGTACTTCATGTGTGTCCATTCACCGGAAGTGAAAAATTGAGAATAGATAACATCTAGTGCCTCGCCCTTTCCCAAATTTGAGGGATGCCCTCCAGTCCAACTAAGATGCAGATGTATACCAGCATTTTATATGGAGACCTGATCTCCACAATCCACTTACAGAATCACTCATTGGCCTTCCATTGTGTTAGCCTATGTATTTCTTTTTTCACATTTTTCTATTCTCTACCTTATATGGTGTTCGTTATAAAGAGCATTCTATTCTGTTCTAATGTACTGGATACCATATAACCTTGATAACACTGGTTGACAGACTTTCGATTACTCATAACAACTGTCAAAGATGTACTATTCCATTCTATATTTTAATATGGTAAGCAAAGTCGATGTCGACTATTCTGCCAATGTCTAAAGTAGATTGGACAAGCAAGTGTGTTTGATAGATGAACGGTAGACAAGGACTTAATTCTTTGATCGGTTTTACGGCCAGGAAAGACATGTTAACGTGCTTTCCGAGTCACGGAGAGGACTCGGACTCTGAACGAAAAAAAGGGCAGTAAGAAAAACAAGCCAAGACATGTCTTGGCTTGAGAAGAGAGGGGGGGGAGGAACTCGGAAAAAAAGGCACATAAATAGGTAATTGATTTTAGTTTACTTCTAAAAATACGCAATGTTTGAATCAACCAACATTTCTCACAGTAAATAGGCACACTTGAAGCACATTGTATTGTCACCTAACGTAGGAAATTGGGTCATTAGTTACGTTTACGTTCATAACGAGGGAATAACAAGCGATTTTATATGCAACGGATATGTTAATCAATCACATGATACTCATCATTTATACATTTTCAATCAATACTTTCTTTCTTATTAGTTTATTTTATAAAAAAGAAGATTGCTTTTGTAATGAGCTATTTAGAAAAATAAATTGTTACAATTAGCTTAGGGAAAAAAATAACTCAACCGGAGATTTTTTTTACAACAGTGAAAAACGACTATTATTACTTTGATTGGGCTCTAAATAAAAGATTTGCGCAGTGCGCTCATTAGAAATGCAAGCCAACTGCACATCGGTTGGCAGTTTCGATACAGTTACGCATAAAAACTGTATTCACATTGCAATTTTACAGCTGGCTTACATTTCAAATGCACCTTACGAAAAAGACCAAGACAAAAGCAATCTTCCTTCAGTGCGCAAAGTATTTCAAAAACACAGTTTACATTCAAAATATCTAATTTTAAAACAACTATTTCACAACATTCCGAGTACTTCGTTATGCCAAACACATTATTATAAACATTTTTGTCATGAGAACAAATCACAGCAACACAGTATTTATCCGTCAAAACCGTAAAACTTGGCTTATTGGGCAAGCGGCCAAGTTTAACTGAAACCATCCTAAAAAGCTCGAAAAATCATTGCAATACTTGACCAGACTTGGCTTAAACCAAGAATAGCCAAATATGTGCAGGTGCCAAGTTATAAATTAAAACAAAGGATAGGATTTTGACAGAAACATTCATGTTTATAGACATTGGCGCAACTAGAGCATTGAACAAAACGAACTTGGGTCGCGCCTTGCACCTTACTTAACAGTTTTACAGGACAAATGTGACTTTGGTCTAAAAACGACCCCTAACACAAAAAAAAATTGAAGTTAGATTCACGACTCTAGTTTAAAATGAAAGCAAGCGGGTGAGTTAGAGAGGGAAAACCGTATATTTTGGGAGCCTCTCCGCCGGCGACACAGCCCGCTGCAGCCGCTAGTGGCGCCAATGACGAACTGCTCCGGTGGCTGGCTCCGCCTCACTGTCACGTTTGTACTTCCGAATCTCCGGTATATAAAAATATCTACAGTTTGACGATAGGCCTTTAGCGAAAGTTAAATGCATCCAGAATAAGTGACTTAACGTTAATAGGGTAATGTCTTGCACCTTACAATTACACGATTCGATCACATGTTAGGCATCGATCGGTAAACGTATCTACCGATGTCTAACACATAGTTTTGTATCTTCAGCATGAGCAAAGGAGTGAATTCACTTACTGACAATGGCGTGGACAATATCAGCTAAGTATTAGGGCAAAATCTCAAGACAAATTACGTATAATGCCGATAAGTGAACTCGCACCTTCATAGACTTTAGTACTGTATAAACTATTACAGAAACTAAAAGTAAATATTCTCTACTATCGATACTCGTAATAGCACGTTTTGTGTCACCGCATCGCACTCGGCAACACGACTGACACCGACAAGCCGTTTTGGACGTTATTGAGTTAAAAATACACGTCAAAATAGCGCGTCAACGAGTCACGTGGGACAGTTGCCGCCGCACGGCCATGTTTGTGCTTCAAACACTACAATAAACAGTCTCTCGTTTTCAACACGACGGCACATACCTCGGTATACTAAGCTTTACAATAATGTCGAACGTAGTGGTCACAACTCGCTCAGGTTCCGAAACGCAGGCAAATCAAAATTGAAGCGATTATACAGTAGGCCAGCTACACACGGTCACCAAACATTGAATTTGTCTCAATACTGATAACTTTATACACTGTAATATTCCTGTCAGCGATTTTGTGCCGACTCCGCCATCTTGCGCCATCTCAGACGCACTCTACGCAGCGTCGATACGAAGGGAATTCAATTCGGTTCCTTACAACCGAACATCGAGATTCTTATTTACTTAATTATTTATCAAAGTTCAAAATTGTTATATTACATTCGTCTCCAAGCTTCGCCCTCAAAAAAACTTATTTTTATACTGACTTTCAAAATGATCCATTTTTGTACATTTCTAGCCGGAGCGTACAAGACATTTCTACTATGATACATTTACAGGACATGCATCTTTATACAATTAATGTTTTATCGTAATTAAGGCGAACATTGAAACGACTAGTGGTCAGTCTGTTTTGTGCTGACAGAAGGTACTTTAACATCGATACAAAGTTCAAATAAGCTACTGTTAGAAATCTCTTGGTAAACAAAAAGAAGTTACCATTCACTGTCGTCTACCTGAGTCATACCCCAACATGAACATTAAGTAATATACTGTCTTCAAGTTATCGTAACATCACGGTCAAATGTATAGAAGTAGTAACAGCACCAGGCAAGCAAAAAGAATCGAGAAAACAAGTATAGGATAACAGTAAGTCAACTCATGAGTATTACAAATCGTTACGTAAATCAGGTCCAAAATGTTCATACTAGGGGTTCCTCCTTGCTTTGTATCAAGTTGAAATATAAAATGCGACATACAATATCATCATGACGATTTCTATAAGTCGCAAGTGGATAGTTGTCGTCCATTTGAAGAGGGTCGCAAGTTACTTTTGGAGCAACAGACATGTTCGTGAATAGTTGTCGTCCATTTAAAGAGTAGGTGGTGTATCACCACACGTGGTGGTGTGCTATCGACGCTGCGGCTGGCGGCTGGCGGCTAGTGGCTGGCGGCTAGTGGTGCCTGGGCGGCTGTATGCGGCGCGAGATGTGCTCCTCCTGCTGCATCTTGGAGCGGAACTCCGCCACCAGGTCGCGCGACTGCGCCAGCACGGCCAGCTGCTCGTTCAGCAGCTCCTCCCACTGCGTCGCGTACGCTGGGGGGGTGACTCATATCAGGACAGGTTTACAAATGGTATGGAATACCTTTTGTTCCGATTAATGTAGATTTAATAAGCGATGTCGTATAGTTGAGTTTTAGTAAAACTATTATTAAACACCGTTCAGCAAGCTAAATAAAAAGCTTTCGACCTAAACGTAACGTTTTGCGTCTTATTAATGTTCCAAAAAAAAAACAAAAGTGAATATTTAACAATTTTTGAACCAAGTAAATGTTTCTAGGTTTGCAAAACAAAAAATTAGTAGTTTTAGCATTTCCATTTTATCATCGTGGGTGTAAATAACGATATAATTTTTTTTACAACGTAGGATGAAACAATAAAATTTAATTTTGAATAAGCAGATAATTAAACCAATCAGCCCTATGAGCGTCAGCATTGGCAGCATGATGATCGGCGCGGCGGTTAACGGTGAAATTAATTCATGGTCTCATCCACATGATTTTTAGTTTATTTTTTTGAAGGTTTCTAAATAAAAAAAAAATAACAAGTGAATTTGGCAATAATTGTACATTCTAAACAGGGGGGGCTACTCTCTAACGAAATCCGTAGTTTCGGGCTTAGTTGCGGGCGGGCATTTTCTACTCCGTATCACCTAACCACTGAGAACTAATGATAACACGATTTGACAGTTACTGTGAAATCGTGTTGTCATTCATTCTCAGTCCGGGTTCGGGACTAATCGTAAGTCTGTAGGTGATACGGAGTAGAATACGCCCGCCCGCAACTAAGCCCGAAACTACGGATTTCGTTAGAGAGTAGCCCCCCTGTTTCTAAATCCCAATGAGTGTTGTGTGCTCTTAAAGTCCACTCGTGCGTGTCATATTCTAAATTTTGCTTTGTGCTCAATCTTTAGAGAAAAGAAAAGAGTCTAAAAATCTGTGCTAAACCGAGACAGCACTACGTAGTGTACCAACACGCCATAAAGTAACTATGAGCCATTCAGTGCACAAATGACGTTTTGTTTATAATAATAACTTTAAAGCGTGTAATTTTTCCTCCTATCTGGCAATTTAATTTATTTTTACAAAAAATATTATATTTATAAACCAATTTTTAGATAGTCAAGATCAAGATGTATGTATTTTTATCAGCGGAATAAAAATGGTGGTTTGACAGGTTTTGGATGGAATATGTATGACAATCCGTCATACTTATTCTTAGAATATACAGTTCCCGTCACGCAAGTTTACCTCCCCGAAGTACATATGACAGCGCATGCGCGGGTAGGTCGCGCATGCGCGTTTTCGCGCAAGATGGCGGGTGTAATGGCATCTCACTCGCTCGTATACGTTCGATGCATACGTGTGACCCGCTTGCTCAATGCAATACGACTGTTGATGCGAAAAGTGTTACATGTTGTTATTGTTTTTAATTAATTATTTTGGTTATTTCTTACTATTTGATTTGTTTTTTGTGTGTTTTTGTGATGTACGTATTTGTGGTGTTACTTTTTGATATTGTTATTGTTACTGGTAGTCTTTGTTACTTGTCTTGTTGTAAAATATTGTAGAAACATAACACTTATTTACGCGATTGCACCTGCGCGGTCGTCCTTAAAACCTAACTTCGGAGGGGTAAACAACGGTGATGCGAACTGAGTTGTCTGACTAATCTGAAAAATCAACCCTAAAATAAGTTTTTATTATGTACTTTTTATACTATCCTTGTTAAATATCTAATTGCATAGAAATGTGTCTTAAAAAAATGTGGACGGACCGAAAAATATGAAAGAATTGCAACGCGACCTCTACCCGTGTTACAGTGACATAGTTTAGAATGCAACGCGTTCAAACCTAACAGTCGGCGCGGGCGCCGCGAGCCAAGGCCGGCGCTCGGCTGGAAGCGCAGCCGCTTGATGCGAGCGTGCACGCCTGCAACACGCATGCATATGCACACACGGACGGAACATGTATCGAGGGCAACATCCGACCACAAATATATTGCAATACTCAGACGTGCAAGCAAACATATCAACACAGTCAATGTCTAAAATATTAGGATAACTGTTAAAATACTGAAACATTTATTGGGTCCTTGACATAAAACTTGATTTTTTTAGTAGTTCAATTACAATGTTAACGGTATATTTTTGACGTTAACTTTACTTGTTTTATAGCACGCACTTCATACTCGTCAAACATGTAATGCAACATAACAATATATACATTAACACGCATACATGCATGCATACAAATAGACATGCAAGAACGCGATAGCGTACAAGCAGTATCAGTAAAATACATGTTCGTGTTTATGCTGTAAATTTGTCTATAATAAAGCGTCCTAGAAGGTAATGTTTTATTATACTCTTGAATTATTTGGCATATTCTTTCTTACTGGTACCATAGGTACACTTTAGGGATTGATTGACATCAATACCACACCATATATTTCTGAGCATAAAAGCCTTCAAGGACTCTAAAGTTATCGTCGATGCATTCCAAATCAGCTAGCTACTGGCCTTACCATTTATGCAATATTGATAGTCCTTTGGGAGTTCTCAAATGGTTATAACTCGTGTTGCATGTAGCAGAGATGCAACGTTACAGAATTCAGTAGACGTGCAACAACTCACGGACCTCGTTGTAGTCTACATTGCGCGTGATGCCGAGTAGCTGGTTGCAGCGTTACAGCGCGTTGCAGGTAGACGATTGTTACAGAGTTCAGTAGACGTGCAACAACTCACCATCCTGGTCGTAATCTACGTCGCGCGTGATGCCGAGCAGCTGGTTGCAGCGTTGCAGCGCGTGTTGCAGGTAGTCGGAGATCGCCTTGTGGTTGTCTAGTACTTCCTCTTCTGCTCGTTGCATCTCGTCGATTGCTTCGTGGAACGTGTACATTTCTGCTGACATGTCGCCTTCCTGCGAAATGAATTAAAACTTACATTAGAGAAATTAGCCATTATACATATAGTTAGTTTCAGCCATTGTTCTGAGTTGTGAGTAAACGTGGACTTCAGTGTGGCAGAGGGAAACAAGATATATGAAATCAATAAGATTATTTATTTTTAGGAAAGGGTCGGCGCGGCGCTGCGGGTCGGCCGTGCCCAGCTCCTTGACTCTGTCCGCGTAGCGCAGCGTGTTGAGCGAGTGCTCGCACTACAATACTCACATTAAGCGACCTCAGCTGCGCCAGATCATGCGCGGGCTCCATGTCGACATCGGCGAGCGGCGAGTCGGCGCGGCGCTGCGGGTCGGCCGTGCCCAGCTCCTTGACTCTGTCCGCGTAGCGCAGCGTGTTGAGCGAGTGCTCGCACGACGACATGGCGGGCGAGATCATGGCGATCATGCACGTGCGCGACTTGTCGCCGATGAAGCTGTCGCGCAGCACCTGCGTCAGCTTCGACACGCGGAACGGCAGGTGGTTCTGACCCTTCATGCCCAGCGCTCGGATGCATTCTTTTAGCGCCAGGAGGGATTTGTTGATTTCTGCGCTTTCCATGCCTGTAGGAGAGAAAAATATATTGTTATTAAGTTGTGACTAAAATATAACAACAGCCGCACGGATCGATCTCGGTTTTAGGTTAGGTCAAGCAACGCTTGCCGGGGTCGGTCTGTGGATGAGTGACTCGGAAAGCACGTTGTGCCGTTAGTCCCGGCTGTCATTTGTAAATATTTGGCAGTTGTTGCGGATTGCCGGAAGGCCAGGTCGATGAGCGAGAAGTTGCCGTGCACGCGGTGCATGCCGGGCGACACTCACTACTACATGAGGTATGGGTGAGGTACGTACGCGTCTGTCGGTTGGCGGAGGAGGTGTCGGCGCCGCGCTCGTTGCCGGCCAGGTCGATGAGCGAGAACTTGCCGTGCACGCGGTGCATGCCGGGCGACACTCACTACTACATGAGGTATGGGTGAGGTACGTACGCGTCTGTCGGTTGGCGGAGGAGGTGTCGGCGCCGCGCTCGTTGCCGGCCAGGTCGATGAGCGAGAACTTGCCGTGCACGCGGTGCATGCCGGGCGACACTCACTACTACATGAGGTATGGGTGAGGTACGTACGCGTCTGTCGGTTGGCGGAGGAGGTGTCGGCGCCGCGCTCGTTGCCGGCCAGGTCGATGAGCGAGAACTTGCCGTGCACGCGGTGCATGCCGGGCGACACTCACTACTACATGAGGTATGGGTGAGGTACGTACGCGTCTGTCGGTTGGCGGAGGAGGTGTCGGCGCCGCGCTCGTTGCCGGCCAGGTCGATGAGCGAGAACTTGCCGTGCACGCGGTGCATGCCGGGCGACACTCACTACTACATGAGGTATGGGTGAGGTACGTACGCGTCTGTCGGTTGGCGGAGGAGGTGTCGGCGCCGCGCTCGTTGCCGGCCAGGTCGATGAGCGAGAACTTGCCGTGCACGCGGTGCATGCCGGGCGACACTCACTACTACATGAGGTATGGGTGAGGTACGTACGCGTCTGTCGGTTGGCGGAGGAGGTGTCGGCGCCGCGCTCGTTGCCGGCCAGGTCGATGAGCGAGAACTTGCCGTGCACGCGGTGCATGCCGGGCGACACTCACTACTACATGAGGTATGGGTGAGGTACGTACGCGTCTGTCGGTTGGCGGAGGAGGTGTCGGCGCCGCGCTCGTTGCCGGCCAGGTCGATGAGCGAGAACTTGCCGTGCACGCGGTGCATGCCGGGCGACACTCACTACTACATGAGGTATGGGTGAGGTACGTACGCGTCTGTCGGTTGGCGGAGGAGGTGTCGGCGCCGCGCTCGTTGCCGGCCAGGTCGATGAGCGAGAACTTGCCGTGCACGCGGTGCATGCCGGGCGACACTCACTACTACATGAGGTATGGGTGAGGTACGTACGCGTCTGTCGGTTGGCGGAGGAGGTGTCGGCGCCGCGCTCGTTGCCGGCCAGGTCGATGAGCGAGAACTTGCCGTGCACGCGGTGCATGCCGGGCGACACTCACTACTACATGAGGTATGGGTGAGGTACGTACGCGTCTGTCGGTTGGCGGAGGAGGTGTCGGCGCCGCGCTCGTTGCCGGCCAGGTCGATGAGCGAGAACTTGCCGTGCACGCGGTGCATGCCGGGCGAGCGCACCACGATCTGGAACACCGCGTGCGAGCGCGACGAGTTCGAGTTCGCTGACGTCTGGAATATACAAAAAACATATCATTAGAAAAAAAAATCGAAAGACTACTAGATTCTTACTAACCAATCCACTTCAAATGCCCTTAACATGCCAGGCCCCCGGTAACTCTTTCAAACAATTCCTGTACCCTGGTAGGCACAAGCCCTAGCGGGCCCCTACTTCTACGCTGACATCTGTTTGAGGCGCGCGTGGAACACAGCGCGCCGTCGCTCCGGGCCTGGGCCTGATCGGACGGCTCGCCAGCTAACGCCCCCGCAGTAGGTGGGCGCCACGAGCCCTTCACCCCGACGGCCGGACCAGACGCTCCGCGGCCGCCACAACAGCAGTAGACGTTTCTGTTGTGACGGCCGGGGCCGGCCTCCGTCTCCGCTAGCATGACAGCTTCGCAGCGCGGCGGTGACCGCTTCCCACGCCTCCTCGCTCCGGACCATTGATTAAACCAGGGCCGGACGCGAGAGGCTGCCGCCGCCCAAAGATTCAACACCTTGGAAATAGGTCTATAATAAAATGAAGTACGAGGCACGCATAACTTCCGAGATGCTACTGTTACCCTGTACTATCACAACATGCTCGTACCTGTCCCGAAGTCCTGGCGGCGTTGCCGTGCTGTATGAGCTTGAGCACCTCGTCCACGTTGTCCACCACCTTCTGCTTGCCGTCCTGCAGCACAGCTCCACACTATCACATGTCCGTACCTGTCCCGAAGTCCTGGCGGCGTTGCCGTGCTGTATGAGCTTGAGCACCTCGTCCACGTTGTCCACCACCTTCTGCTTGCCGTCCTGCAGCACAGCTCCACACTATCACATGTCCGTACCTGTCCCGAAGTCCTGGCGGCGTTGCCGTGCTGTATGAGCTTGAGCACCTCGTCCACGTTGTCCACCACCTTCTGCTTGCCGTCCTGCAGCACAGCTCCACACTATCACATGTCCGTACCTGTCCCGAAGTCCTGGCGGCGTTGCCGTGCTGTATGAGCTTGAGCACCTCGTCCACGTTGTCCACCACCTTCTGCTTGCCGTCCTGCAGCACAGCTCCACACTGTCACATGTCCGTACCTGTCCCGAAGTCCTGGCGGCGTTGCCGTGCTGTATGAGCTTGAGCACCTCGTCCACGTTGTCCACCACCTTCTCTGTGAGCCCCACGATCTGCACCTGCTGCTTGCCGTCCTCCAGCACGCGCAGCTTCGCCTTGTCCGCTAGTAAGTCGAACACCTGCGGACGTTAGGAGCAGTTTAGCGGGTTTAAATAGCCTTTAAATGACGGAATGCAATAAGCCCCCACAGTATGATCACAGAACGCAATAAGTCCCCACAGTATGATCACAGAACACAATAAGCGCCCACAGTATGATCACAGAACACAATAAGCGCCCACAGTATGATCACAGAACGCAATAAGCGCCCACAGTATGATCACAGAACACAATAAGCGCCCACAGTATGATCACAGAACGCAATAAGCCCCCACAGTATGATCACAGAACACAATAAGCGCCCACAGTATGATCACAGAACACAATAAGCGCCCACAGTATGATCACAGAACGCAATAAGCCCCCACAGTATGATCACAGAACGCAATAAGCGCCCACAGTATGATCACAGAACACAATAAGCGCCCACAGTATGATCACAGAACGCAATAAGCCCCCACAGTATGATCACAGAACACAATAAGCGCCCACAGTATGATCACAGAACGCAATAAGCGCCCACAGTATGATCACAGAACGCAATAAGCGCCCACAGTATGATCACAGAACACAATAAGCCCCCACAGTATGATCACAGAACGCAATAAGCCCCCACAGTATGATCACAGAACGCAATAAGCGCCCACAGTATGATCACAGAACACAATAAGCCCCCACAGTATGATCACAGAACGCAATAAGCCCCCACAGTATGATCACAGAACGCAATAAGCGCCCACAGTATGATCACAGAACACAATAAGCGCCCACAGTATGATCACAGAACACAATAAGCGCCCACAGTATGATCACAGAACACAATAAGCGCCCACAGTATGATCACAGAACACAATAAGCGCCCACAGTATGATCATAGAACACAATAAGCGCCCACAGTATGATCACAGAACGCAATAAGCGCCCACAGTATGATCACAGAACACAATAAGCGCCCACAGTATGATCACAGAACACAATAAGCCCCCACAGTATGATCACAGAACACAATAAGCGCCCACAGTATGATCACAGAACACAATAAGCCCCCACAGTATGATCACAGAACACAATAAGCGCCCACAGTATGATCATAGAACACAATAAGCGCCCACAGTATGATCACAGAACGCAATAAGCGCCCACAGTATGATCACAGAACACAATAAGGGCCCGTAATATGATCACGGAACGCAAGAAGCGGCTTTAATATGCTTACCTTCCCGGAGTATATTTCGAAGAAGGACGCGGAGACAATGAGGTTGAGCGGCTTGTACTTGGGGGACTTGAGGTACGCGAACACATCGCGCGCCGCCATCGCGTAGATACCCTTCTTGCAGTCTTGAGTTTTGCCCTGGAACAGAAGAATATAGATCGTAAGTTTTGGAGGCCAGATTTGATCACCACTTGACACAATGTGGTTGATTTTTTGTTAATTGTGTAATTGTCGTTTGTATGAAACATTTTTAATTAAATACCCTCGAGAACAAATTGAACACGTGCGATACCGTGGTATATCGCTAGATTGTAATAAATCACGCGAGATTCTGTCGAAAAATTGCATTAGATACAAAACAAATGCATTAAAAATTGAGTGTGGGATTTATTTTTATTCCTTACTAGCTTTTGCCCGGGACTTCGTACACGCATATCCCGTTTTTTCTCGTTCCCGTAGGAATAGTGCACTCCTACACTCCCCAAGGAACCTACATGCCAAATTTCAGCTCTCTACAACCAGTAGTTTCTGCTGTGCGTTGTCAGTCACTTAGTAAAGGAAGAATTTTTTATATTAGGATTACACAGAAAAACACAGATATAAATATAGATTGAATGTATAGTACCTGGAAGTCGCCGCCCATGGTATGCGTCTTGCCGGAGCCGGTCTGTCCGTACGCAAAGCACGTCGCCATGCCGCCGTCGAATATCGTCTGCACTAGCGGCTTTGCCGTATATCTGTAAGTGAAGAATAACGATTTAAATTAGTCCCCAGCGAACAACACCGCTTGCTTTATTGAAGTTGAAATCAAATGAAGTTTTAAAGGGATGCGGAACAGAGTTAAGTTCCGCAAACCTCCATTGAAAAGGGAGGATCCTCCAACAGGACAGTTGTTGTGTCCGGTGGGCAACTGCCCGATAGTTATTATTCGGATTGTTGTATATTATTATTTATTTTTATTTACTATTAATAGGCATACGTTTGACCACTATCTCCCCTGATGGTAAGCGATGATGCGGTCGATATGTTCATTGTATATTGCAATACTTACTTGTAAACTACTTCGTTGGTGCACGTGTCGTCGAAGGCGTAGTCAAAGCGGAACTTCTGGTTCTCGAGGTACTTCGTGAGGTCCACTTTGTTCTTGGGCTCGTGCACGATCATCTGGTCCTTTGTCGGCACGCTGATAACGTCCACCTGGAAAATAAACCACGTATATTATTATTTATTCACGAAAAATCTGTGGGTGAATTTCGCATTCTCATTTTACGGTGGTCATCAGATGCCAACCTATTGGGTCTGTAACTGTTGGTCTATCCCATAGTCTCGACCATAATATACGGTAAATATACCTACATGGTGCCATTTTACTCGTCTTACAACGGCAGCCCACTTGCTCTATCCAATAATTACTACACATTTATGAAAATAAAAATGATATTAATGAACATTTGAATTATTAGAAAAATCATTATATTATTCATTATCATGACGTATGGCTTAGTTCCAACGACAGCGCGGAATGGAAGGGTAACATTGTTTTGTTACGTAAACATTATTAACAGGGTTTTTCATAATTCTAATGCATTATTTATTTTTATTGTATCAATCATCTTAATTAATTACACTAGTTTACAAGGTTTTTGTCCTGGAATGGAAAAGTGTTTATTCTTAATTAATGAGGTGCTGCAAGTTTAGAAAAAAATATTAAAAAATTCCAACACGTCACATTTCGAAAATACTCCCCATATATTTTTGCAAAGATAACGAGACTAAAAATGAATTAGTGTCGACGTTTTTGATATTTTTTAATCATACAAATGCTTTTTTTAAGCACCTTTGAAATATTAAAAAAGCTGCTTGGACATCCGCACGTGTAATTTAACCCTTGGTTTTATGATTAGTAACAATCAGTTTCGTGGTTGCATGGTGGGTCTTTATCATTTGCTTGCAATTTCAACAATCTATTTAAACTTGCATTCCAGCAGCTTAGCGTTCTTCTACATTTTTCAATAAACACTTGAGAAACCCACTTTTATCCCGATGAGAGACCCGAATTTTCAAGTAATAAAAGATAGGCATATTTGAGTGTTTTCTTTATAGAATATTCTTTCTTAGATACAATAAGTTCACCAAAAACAGCCAGAATTCAAAAAGGTTGACCTTTTGAAAACAAACATTTATCAAAATGAAGACTAGCTATTTCGGAACAAACTTGTGGGTAGTCGAAACTAAAAGGGATCGATATCTTCCATCTGTGACGTGATAAAAATTAAAACTGTACATGTTTGCATTGAGTTATTGCAGCTAATTAAAAAAATATGTAATTTACTGCAAGGACATTTTTTTTTTTTTTTGTAAACTAGTGTTATATAAAAATAATAATTGCACCTAGAGGTAGTTTATGTCGGGTACATTAAGTAAGCCGCCTCTGTAAAGCCGGCCGCATTCGTACGGTTTCCTGATTAGGTTTCCTAATAAGGAATTCAGATTCGGAGACCTGAATGCTCGCCTTACATACAAAATGTTCAACTAGGCGCATACGTTTGTTTATTTTCCGAATAGGGAAAACAGATGACGTTCCTTTCAAAAACGAGCCGTGTGATCGGGTCAGAAGAACAGAAATTTGAATGTCACGCGGAATTCCGAATCTGTATTCCTGATCGGAAAACCTAATCAGGAATCCGTACGTATGCGGCCGGCCTAAGACGACTAAAATGGGACCGTGTAATATGGTCGAGCTTCCAGTCAAACCGTATTCAACTGGATACCAGTATTCGACGTGGAGGTGGCGTGGTGGGTGGTGGTGGTGGTCTATCTGAACTCCACAACCAAATAACTGGTTAACACGGAACTGGCTTCTGATATCTGTAACGACTGCCAAAGATCTACAAATGACAGCCGGGACAAAAGAGTCTCAGTATGTTAGGATGTTCACCCATCTACGTCCCACCTTGGCAAGCAATTCTTAACCTTAAAGATCGACCCATGAGGCTGTTACTATTTCAAACTCAAAGTATTTGTTTCAATTAAACCATTTACAGGCACTTTTGAATTGTCAAGGTCGGTCGGTCAAAAAAAGATGAAGCTATTTGCATGTTTGAGAAGAACGCGCAAGAAAGCCCATGGACACTCTTTTAAAAAATAATACATTGTTACAGTTTTGTTTACATCATGTTGAAATATACATACATGTGAGAACGATGTAAAAGACGAGCAGGATAAAAGCGTCCGAAAAAAAAAGGAACAATTCAAAGAAATAATTAAAATAAACCAAAGTAATAATTAATTAGCCACGAGCTACTCTCAGTTTCAAATCCTGCAGTGTTCTGTTAGACGGCGCACGTACAGTTCGCGTCACGCTTGTTTACCTCTCCGAAGTACGTCGCAATTGACTGCGCAGGATGTCAATTTGGCAAAAAAAACATAGGACAGCGCATGCGCGTGGCCCAAGATGACGCGTGTAATGGCGTCTTATTCGCGCGTATACGTTCGATGTATAATTGTGTCCCGCTTTCTCAATGTAATACGACTGTTGATGCGAAAAGTGTTACATGTTGTTATTGTTTTTAATTATTTACTTTGGTAATTTCTTACTATTTGTTTGTGTTCTTGTGGCGTATGTGTTTGTTGTGTTACTTTTTGATATTTTTAATATTACTGGTAGTAGTCTTTGTTACTTGTTTATAATATAATACGTATGAACAAAAAATATTCTAGGACCGTAACACTTTTTTACGCGATTGCACTAGCGCGGTCGTCACTAAATCCTAACTTCCGAGCGGTAAAGAACCGTGCAACGAACTGTACAGTACACTACGCAATATTTATCACGACTCACCTCTTTCTTGGAATTCTCCTTCTTGTTGAGCGGCCTCTTCCGGACGCACACGGTGATCTGGTGGTCCTCCACCGGCTCGTTGCCGGACAGCGGCCGGAACTCGATGCTGTTCTGGTACTCGCGGATCATGGCCAGGAACTCCCAGTTCGGGTTGCCCGGGTCCATGTTCATTAGGGCTTCCTGGAGTACGGAAAAAACATTGGGGTTAGAGTTTTATAAACTTCACAGGCGCTTAGGATAAAAAAGGGTAAGCATTCTATGATGGTAAAGGGGTTCGAACATTTTTCTACTGGAATAGCCCCCCCCCCCCCGTCGCCTTTTTGTTTATTTCAAAAGTTGCGTAGCACGATCTGTCTTGCATATATGGGTAGAGGACACTTACATAAACAAAAAATCTGTGATCTCGAAAATGTTCGAGAAAATGTTATATAACAGTTTGGAAACATTTCTTAAATCAAAAAACTTCTTATATCACAAACAATACGGTTTTCGACCTCATTCAAATACTCTTTCGGCAACTATTGATCTCATAACGAAAATCAAAAAGAAAATAGATGAAAAACACATAGCTTTGGGTATTTTTATCGACCTTAAAAAAGCTTTCGACACAATTAGTCCCGATCTGTTAATACAAAAGTTGTCTCATATTGGTATCACGGGCAAGGCACTACAAATTTTTAAATCATGTTTACAAAATCGTAAGCAAATAGTCAAAATAGGTAAATGCCAAAGTGGTTCAAATCTCGTCAATTTCGGCGTACCTCAAGGCTCAATTTTGGGACCACTTTTGTTCCTAATTTATATTAATAATATATCCCAAATTGGCCTTAAAGGAGACGTCTCACTTTACGCAAATGATACAAGCCTGTTTTACTTCGGCCAGTCGATCGAAACTATGATACCGCATATCCAAAAGGATCTTAATATTCTAAATGACTGGTTCCAATCTAATCTCCTCACCATAAATACTACAAAAACGAATTATGTTATAATAGCTCCAAAAAATAAAAAAAATAACAGATAATATAGAACTAAAAATTAATGATCAAATAATCCGAAGAAAAACCAAAGAGAAATATCTAGGCTTAATTTTGGATAACTCCCTGAGTTGGAAGCCGCACATTGATAAAATCAGAAGTAAACTAACATCACTTAAAGGAGCTCTTCACAGTTTAAAAAAGTGTCTTCCTCGGAAAGTTCGCTACATTATTTATAATTCTTTAGTTAAACCACACATTGACTACCTAATTGAAATCTGGGGGACAGCAGCAAAAACCACTCTAGGAATACTACAGACAGCACAAAATAAATTAATCAAAATTCTTTTCAATTACAAATTTGGAACGCCAACTCAAAGGATATACAAATATACCAGAATAATGACCATTTCCCAAACATACATATACTATACGTGTATTCTTATACGCAAAATAATACATAATGACATTCATACGTACCTAAATTTTACTAAAAAACATCATGTTCAAAAAATTTGACTTGGAAACTCCCACTACTTAGTAACGCGCCCACCCAGAACAGTTAATTACGGAAAAAGAATTATGAATATGAAGGTGTTAACATTTTCAATAAAATACCGATGGTCATAAAAGAACACAAAAGTATGTCTGCATTTAAAAAAACAATTAAAATTATACATGAGTAAGTAAAAATAAAAAAAATAGGTAAATTAAAGGAAATAAATAATAATAATTAAAAATATATATATAAAGTAACAACGCATGAAAAAACTCAAAGCTAATGAAATGATACAAAACTAAAATTAAAATGATTGTTTATTTTTTATTTTTTTTCTTTTTCTGTACGCTAGTTATTTAAACATTATTTGTAAATCTTGTTTCTTAGTAAGTGAATTATTGTTAATTCTTATGAGGAAATAAAGTTCTTAAACCATAAAACCATAAAAATGTTAGCAACATGGTGCCCTAAAGTGTCACGAAGCTGAGATATTTAATGTAAAGTTGCCATATAACTAATAACGACGATCATTAAAATGGCGGCGGAAGGGCCATGCCACAAAGGTTCTATCCCCAGTTACTAGGGTTGCGGAGTTGTTCAAAAGAGTTACCGCGGCCCAGGAAAGCAAAGGGCATTTTAAACTCCGCTGGTTTAGTTCTAGTGGTTTTAGTCAGTCACTCTCTTCCGCTATGCCCAGACAGATCGAGAAAAGTAATTTTTGATGATTTCCCATCCAGAAAAATGGTTTTTCTCTCTTACCTTCTCCTCCTTGAGCTCGGCCTGCCGCTGGCGCCGCTTCTCGCGGTTCTCCTTGAGGCGCTCCACCTCCTTGACGACGTTGGAGCGGCGCAACGCGCCCGAGGCCACGGCGTGCGGCACCGACACCGTGGTATGTTGTGTATCTCACCTTCTCCTCCTTGAGCTCGGCCTGCCGCTGGCGCCGCTTCTCGCGGTTCTCCTTGAGGCGCTCCACCTCCTTGACGACGTTGGAGCGGCGCACCGCGCCCGAGGCCACGGCGTGCGGCACCGACACCGTGGACGACACGCCCGCCGGCCGCGCCGCGACGCCCGAGCCCGCCACGCTGCTCGCTGTGAACTGGAGCACACGATAAAACACGACATCATGACTGCCCCAAACTTCGTGCAGTTTTCTACCTGCTTATCGGGTAGCTCTTTAACATTGTGCATCCTATCCCTGAAGACGTGGCCTGGAAAACTTCCTGTAACCTTTGTCCGGTAATTTTCTTACAACAAGAAACACCATACCCAAGCTAGGCTACAAGGGACTAAGGGTTTAGGATAAAGGAACTTCTTTCACATTGTGCATTCTTCGCTGCTGAGCGTGTGGCATGTAGGGCGACTGGTTCTGCAACCCTTGCGGCACCGATGCGGCGCTCGGCGTGCTTCCGGCGCGCGACCGACCGCCCGATGGAGGCGCCTGGAAAGGACCAGGATATGGGTAGGAGAGGAGCTAGGAATGTCATGATGAGAGCGTATGACGGTTCTTAAAAAGCCACAAGGGCTTTTTCAGGTGTAGAAAGCTGCGAATAGCAGCAATGGAGTTAGCAGGATCTTAGGATGAGGTTTGGGTGTTAGGATGACGGTATAGGTTTTAATTTAAAAGACACCAGGGTTTTTGTAGTTGGCAGAAAGCTATAACCAGAAGCAATCGTCTTTTGATATTGCAATATTCTGTCTCAGGGTTTTAAAAACAACAAAATAATTTTGCTCGCAGATGCATAGAACTCTGAAATTGCTTTTTTTTACTCCTAGGCATCTGCGAACAAAATTGTTTTGTTGTTTCTAAAACCCTGAGACAGAATATATCAAAATCAAAAGACGACTAAGTGAAATCATTCTTCGTGTGTAAAGTTCTGAAATTGTAACAGCAAGCTCCTCCATTCTTGCCCACTTAACGAGACTGAAAGCTCATGTGCTCAAAAGGACTGAAGCCAAGTTCGTTGTGGGGGCGAGATACCTTCGGCTTTAGTCACTTTAACCACAAGCAGTCACAAAGATCAGTATTATAATCGTCTAATACGGGTGGCCGTCTTTACGACACCATTTTTGCTTCAAGATACGTCTATGTCCTAGTTTTTGCAAATCTTAGTTCTCACCTGCTGTGTAATCCTAGTGTTGGTAACGGTAGGCTGTGGCGGCTGCACCGGCGGCGGCACGTTCTCGGCGCCGCGCCGGCCCGTCGTGTCGCCGCCGTGCCCGTTGGTGTACGCGCCGGCCGCGTTCGACAACCTCATCTGGTTGTTGCGTGTCACCCGTGACGGCGCTGTTGACAACCACATGGAATATGATACAATTGTTGCATATATGGACTTGAACAGGCCCTTAAATTGGAAGGGCAAGCAAACTCAGCATTAAGATCATCTAGTAACGCACATACGTCATAAGCTACTCAAAGATTTTGCCGAATACAACCAAGAAGAAAAAGAGGAAAGTTATTGTGAATTCAGAATTCTCCAGAAAATAACATAACAATACGTCGACGATCAGACAAAGAGCGCAAGCATTTGAAGTTCTACCTTGACATCTAAGATTTAATTCCAATAATACGTTTTCTGAACACGCTTTAAAAACGTGTGTTGTTTATAATATTGCAGGTGGATATAATCCATAAAAGAAAGCCTAACTATGATTTAAGGCTTGAAATATGGCGCTAAAGGCAGTTCGCCCACGTTTACATAAATGGTATGCAGATATTTCGCATACAATACAAATGGCTTGTGATATGCAAAACTATAGAAATGTGTGTTAATCCTTAGCCTGTTTTGATCGACTAAAGGATTCTACGCAAGAAGACCTTGGGGTCATGATATTTTAAAAGCCTCCGTGCTAAATAAATCAGAAGTCCAAATCCATTTTTGATACGTTAAGCGCTTGAACATTCAAATTAACAGTCAATATCTCAAGCCTTAAATGTAGCTCATAAAAATTTGAAGTCACGCAATTTTCGACTAAAATGTAAGCAAAACACTCGTCATGCAAAGACATTACTTTGTCTATATTCGTCCATACAATGCCTAACGTGTCTGTGAATCATACTGACGTAATTCTTAAATCTAGACGGAAAAGAAAATGTCCAAAAATGTGCAAAAAGCGTAACGCAATAGGAACTAGGAACGCAATAGAAGTGCGGTATGAACAGGTCTTACGTGACTTCGTCTTTTGTTCCTCTGGCGTCGCCTCTTCAGCGGGCGTTTCAGATTTCTCAAAAGCTTCCATCGGTTCATTGTTTTCAGTCGAATCGGCGACGCGCCTTCGACATCTTAACCACGAACAGCACATTTTTGGCGATATTTGTTTATCTCATTGTCTATTACATGATATGTGCAGCTCTGATAGACTGATTGTTCGGAATGAGTTCAGTTTGCGTTGGCGCAAGGCAATCCTGCGCCGCCCGCCATATTAGGATCTCTTTCCGTAGTCAAGGCAATGAACCGTGACGCACGCGCCCGGCACGGCCGCGCATGAAGGTGAGAGCACATATCCACCTTATTGGTAAACGAAATAGTTCACATACTGTTTAAACCAACATTTGCATCAGAAGTGGTCGTAATCGGTGACCCGGTAAGGTATAAAGGGCGCGCAGACTCGTTTCATTTGAATGCCGTGTATCGTTCGTTCAGAAACCGAGCACCGATCCGATTTTTAACAGATGTTATCACAGCTTATCGCATTGCTATCACTTCCTATCAATGTAAATTTTATCAAACACGAATATTTTAGATAATACAGTCTTGTCAACAACATAACAGCTTAGAAAGCACCACTAAACAAAAACAATACCTAACAAGAGCTAAATTCACACTGAAGATAAACACAAAACCGCAAATCTTAAAGCAACAGAGGAGCTTAGACAACTTATCACCTTTCAAACAAATCCGCGACTATTATAAACCTACGCGTCCTATCAAGCAGCCACAACAAAAACAAAATTTACTGTTAATACACTAAAGAACTAGGCGAGCAGCCACCTAATATGGCAGAAAAACCTAAGCAAGCCAACGGCTTACGGTGTACTGGCTTGAAAAACTACTCGATACCGCCAGATCGATTACTTCTGTCAATCCATTGGACAATCGACTAAAATTGGAAAATAATAGGCCCCATTATTGTCCCCACGACTAATGAAACATTTACTCAGGAGTGACGTCATGCGCTTTGATGTGGCTAATCGATAGTTGACTTGTGACAGTTGAGGGTTGTGAACTTGGCAGTGGGGTGTTAGCAAGGGTGGACAAGTTCCGTAATGATGAAAATATTTGGGGTGAACTTGAAATTTTGTTTGCATCAGCTGTCGGTTTTCCCTTTTGTAGTTGGGCGCCAAAGGGACGACAAGTAAACGGAGCTGTCGAAAAAAGAAACAATTCAAAAGTAAGTTTTAGCTTTAATAAAAGCTTATAGCTAAGCTTATAGCTTATTGGTGTATATTTATATGTATGTTTATTGTAGTTTATGTTTATTACTGCATAGTACATAATATACTTTAGTTAAGTTTCTATAGTCTATTTTAAGTTTCCTTCTCTGTCTCTCTACACAGTGTCTACGTTTCTTATCCCACTACTATGTCGCAGGTCTGCTGGAAGAAATTTCTATTGAAATAAGCAGTACCTTTGTGCTCTTTTGTCTGTATTTAATTATCTTTTTTTTTAAGTTTATTGTGTGTACATAAATAAATAAATGTAAACGCTATTATATCTCTTGTTTTCTAAATAATATGCCAACTACCCACACCATCAATTAGTTGAAAGTAACGCCTACGAATAGTAATGTAGTATAACGCCAGAATGAGCCGTTAAAACTGAATGAGCCAATCTAATCTAAAAGCCCACCTGGGTATTTCGCTAAAATTGAGTTTTTACTCAACTATAGGACACGCAAATTAAAATAGGCTACAAAACACGCGGCAATTCCTTACACGTTCGCATAAACTTCACATTTTTCATATGAAACAGAATACTTAAAACATTTTTAAGAAAATTAACTTTTACTAAAATATTACTATGACCTCGGCCTATACCACGTCATGTTCTCTAAAAATGTAGCCTGAATAATTAAACTTTTTTGCTATATGTAGAATCCTTGTTTTTTATGACTTTGAACACACTGTAACCTTTCTTTACTAAACACTGCGAAACTCCCATGCACTCTTGCAACGTTCTGAAAAACAACTGATTCAAGAAAATTTCGTACATCAATATTATGATCTGGGTCATCGATTCGCATAACACCTCTTAGCAGGTTATTACCTCATTGCTAAGAACTTCATAAACCTACTTTCGACTACTTTTCTGTGCATCATCTTTTATTACCTTCGCTCAATTTTCCAATGCATTCACTATTCCTACCCACATATTACAATTTATTTAAACGATGCTATTGCTAAAGACTCCAATTTCGCACAGCTGTTAATATAACAATACGGTCGCCTAACAACGCTTACGTCAACTGTCACATGGCCTAACCTGTAGAACATTGTACCTTTGCCTGAATATGGAGCAGAAAAAAACTGTGGCGCATAACAACGGTTCTCTTGGCGACGAGACTATGCATTGATCAATTGGGATTCGCTTCCACGTTGCATATTTCGAAGCCAGCTGTTGCCAATGAAATAGCTCGCGAGGATTTTGGGACCGGCTATCGCGGCCAGTTTGCAATGTAACATTTTGATAAGTATATCAAGATCAACTATTTTGGTTGCATTTAAACCTCGAAACTGAGACGAAAACATAATCAGACAAGGATTATTTACATAGACAATGTCGTAGATCTTTATAAAAGAAGTGGGTCCTTGAAATTTCGAAGGGGTTTCGAACAATATAACAAAAAGGGCGAGAAAAGTAAATGGATAATTTTTTTTTTATTGTATGCGTCAAAAAAATCTACCAAAACCTTTGTTTCAGGACCCCACATTGTGCAGAAGGAAAGTTCTGTTTACTTAATCATTCTAAAATTATTTAATTTAGTGTTTACTAACATTAAACATATTAATATCAGGCTATATAACCTGCGGTTATTACTGTACAAACGAACACGCGTAATGTTCACGGCACCTGGCCATAAAACGTACTATCAACACGAACTTTTACAACTATAGTAATTTTCGCCCAGTAGTGTGTTTGTTTAGAAATGGGAGCCATAACCGCTATATTTACAGTTTTTTAAACATTACTTGATATAGAAGTACCAAAACCTGACAATAATAGAGAAACTATCGATGAAAGCATTAACACAGTCGATACTGCTTCCAATCCAAGTATTAAATAAGTTTTAAAATGTTTCCGAAACGATTCGGACGAAGGTTCAAATGGAGGGCCATATTATTGGTCCAGGTTTGTCTTAGATATCATCGAGAAAACGCCAAGTTGAGACAAAATAAACCAATCCAGACTAATATGATCACCATGTATATCATGATTGATTGCCAACATTAAAATCCTGTTCAGCACCAAACAACCCTTAAATAATAGGCTTGCACCCTAAAAACACACCTTTCCCTTGAATAATCGGGATTTCCTAGTCGACAGCGTTGTTTACGTTATCAACTGAGTCTATCGGCCAAGCGTGCTTGATACTACGTTCGATAAAGCATCGTATGTGCGTAATGTTTTTGTACATGGAACGCGAAGACGAGTTATGTAATGACTTGCGGAAGAACGGAAGTGAGCAGACGTCGTTAGTCGAAATAGCTTTGTATCATAACAGCTGTCAATGACCACAGAGAAATTGTCTTCTAGAAACCGCTACCGGAGTATATTCTGGTTTCACTTCATCTTAGATGATTTATAAAGAGCAAGGTTTTGCATCCAATAATAAAGTTGCCGCAGGCTGCAATTTAAAATTTTTGCTGGATGGAGCCGTGGTTTTCTGAACCTCGCAATCTAGTTTATGAGAATATCGATACACATAGGCTAAGTTAGAATCTCCGGACTCAAGAGACTACATCATATCGTAAGTCAAATTATAATTTCTAACCAAACCAAAAATCTGATAGAATTTGGTTTTCTACAATATACAGAAGGATCACCCACGCCTTACACTTATCTCTCAAGCGTTAATTGGATCGGGAAGCGGTGCAAATAACGCTAATTAGTTCACAGGTTAATTGACCAGCCGAGTTCATAACGATCGATGATGAGAATGAGTACAATTTAAAGATACAGTAAAAATTGTTACATCCACAGACACATATTTGGTTGCCTGCCTGAATTTGTACAAGGAAGTTTCTATGGTATTTATTTGCCTTAACTGGTACAGGAACAGAGAACTTTGGAGAAGTTGAAGAAGTCCTTGGTCTGGCAGAAGAATAGACCAAAACAGGCTCGCTAAGTTGTTATACCTGCACCATAGTGGCCCTAAGAATGCTACTGAAGTCGTTATAAACGTAGCCACCTGTTTGGCACATTAAGGGTGACCCTTTAAACTTCCTCTTGAAAAGAAAGAAAGACAAGTCAACAGAACGCAGCTGCTTCACGAAGTGTTGTTACAAGTCATTGGAGACGCTAACAGGTCACTTGCAGCAAAATAAATATTTGCCAATTACCATCATGTCAGTCAAGCCTTGTTATTCAATTGCTCCTAAACGAGTTATAAACGACATAATTCTAATGAGCCGCCGACATGAAGACTGGGTGCAACGAATCTCATTAGAGAATGAACGAGCATGCAAAATTTAGATTAAGCCAGTGATGGATCACACGACCTTTGTGACCGTACTATAAATTTTCTTGATCTAAGCTTGGAAGCAATGGACAATTCTCACCAGTCTCAATTTGATAAAAAGTGAAAATAGGTAATCCAGCAGTAGGTAGTGACTCCTTCTTAAAAGCTGATGTTAACTACAAATCAGCACAAATATTGAGACGCCCAATTCGCCATAATTAGAATTATGATATCAAATGCTCTAGAAATGGTAGAATAACTCAACATGCGCTTTCAAAAAGCTTCGCGCAAATTTCGCTTATGGTGGTGGTCCAAGAGCTGATGATAAAATTAAACAGTGAGCCTAAGTGATCGATACCCGTTCAACTTAAGCCTGAAGAAAAAGGAACTACAGCGAATAACGTTGTTATCCATGGAAGCAGGGAAACACCAAGTGAAAGACAAACACGTGTATTATTAAAAGTCAATAAAATATTAATGCGTCCGACATAGCAGGGGTCGCGACACTGTCTTGTGGGTCGTTACCCAGAGCGCCTACACAAATGAATCACGGTGCTTTATCCTTTATAATAACATCATAAACAAACTGTCTTGTACAGAACTCATTGCACGTGGGCTGAGGAAGATTCGGTGATCAATGTTCAATGAACTTTGAAGACTATTGCGTTTCTAGAAGCAATTAGGAAGTTTTGATTTGTTGAAGAAAAGAAGTTGGATAAAACTTTTTGGTTTATGGCGTCTAGTTCTTGAAGTTAGTACTACTATTGAAAACGTTTGGAATAGTTTTGATTGTAGTAAAACTGCGGTGTTACTTCAAAACTTGACTTTTGGCAAACCAATTGAATTTGAGTTTGAAACTCAAGCAAAGATAATTTTAGAATTCGTCTTGATGATTAGGTAGTATTGTCGGGTTACACAAACACAAATTCCAACATTGACGTTCTCAAAGTTTTAATTGAGTCCCTAATGAGTTTTAATGAGCAGGGTGGGATCTACTCTACCTACATAAAGAGAATCAGGGCATTAAAATTCACAAAGTTTCAGAAAATTACGACTTTGTGGAACGAATCTTGCAAGATAGGTATCAAAAGATACAAAGTTTTTTATTAACTCAATTCAAAACAAAGTTTTTGAGTAATTGAACCGTCTATCAGGCGTTTTACATCAAAAATGTAAGAAAGTCATTCGTACAACCAATCGGAAGTAGGAGAACACTCATTTATTTATCAGCTTATTTATTTAAATCGATCGACATGACAAAGGCAAAGTTTATTTATAGCTCAGCATCTATCCCCCAGAAGGTCGTTCAGAAACCAAACTTGGTAATGTCAACAGCTTCAACGATTACCATAATAATAATACCAGCGACTTTCCGAAAAGGGAAACTTTTCCGTCTACAGCACCATCAGTATGCGACACTTGCAGTTCAGAATCAATTCCCGGGACACCCCCACACTTCACAACCAAATACAACCTTAACACAATGACTTTAGGATTAGTATTGCACAAACACCATCACAGACAGACAAGGGGGTTGAACTTACGGCCTACGGTCGCCCGCCGCGCCTGAAGATTCGGCTGAACGCATCGCTCGTACAACACTGGCATATCGATGAAAATATAAGAAAAATAGTAGAATTTCCAACCCAAGGTCAGGTTAACAGCACTATTGTGTGTAATCCATTTGTGTGATTGGTTAAATTCGAATTTAGAACACCGGTGCCAGCCAGTGTTGTGGTACACGGCCGGTCGCGCACTGTCCGCGCGCCACTGCTCCGGCCCACACTTATAGCGATGGAACTAACGGAGTCACGTTGACCGCCCCATGTAAAATTCATACAACCCCGAAATAAAGCGGCTTAATAGCAACACGCCACCACCATGTGTTATTATGAAGATAAACAAAGAAAAATGCTATATACGTCGCTTTAGGAAGCCATATGTTAGGTCTGAACTTCCTGCGGCGGAAGAAACTGGGGAAATATCACTTGATAAAGGCAAAGGTCAAGTCCAGAATAGCTTTGTATGACATAAAGTTAAGACGACCTTTGCAGCAATAACCTCACGTTCTTGGGTGATATCTAGATGCTCTCAATCTGACGTATAGGGGGATTCCGCTATAAAAGGGTTTGCTTAAGGCTCGAGACGTGCTTCAAATTTCATCAAGCTATTTTAGTGCGCGTCGAATTCTAAGAGCCCTCTTAATTCAAGGTCGGGCTTGGGTAATCGATGTGGAAAATTATGTAGATTAGAAAGTTTTGAATTCATATTTTTCTTTTATTAATGCTCACACAACGTTGATCGGGCCGGATGTAAACTCTTACTTTGTCTCCAAAAATACTCAATAAGATTTGTCAGATAAGTTTGCAACATTCAGATAATGTTTAGCTGTTAGCATGACCAAAAATTGTGTTTTCCCGCGGCATTTCTTATTTCAAGGCCTATTTGATTGTTTTGAATAGCCACCTTTTGAGAAGTAGTAAGATTTTGTTGACAAATAAAATTCAGAGCAGACTACTAGTAGGAGTAGTAGTAGGGTTTAGGGGTAGTTAGTATCATACAGCTCTTGACAACCACATGATATATACAGATATATGACATACTAAGCCTAAACAAACTATCCGTACAATGACACCGAACAGTATCTACAAAATCATTAAAAGCCAGTGCAATGCACTTGTCAGTGGCATTCTCATGCGAGGTGGGAACGATAAATATATTATAACGCGTCCACTAATTGTGTGAACCACCACCGGCGCCCGACATAACTGCATAGGCACAGGCACAGCACGCCATTGTACCGGCTACGGCTGACGCTAATTGTGAAATTAATTTACGAAGAATTCTCGGATTTGGATGAATGACGGTTCTATTTTATAGACTTTTATAAGTGGTCACGAAGTCGTGGCGATTTCGAAATTGTCAGATGAATTGCTACCAGTAAATGGCATGTGCACATTGATAATGGAGCATTTGCATGCTGTTGAGATATTCTTCCGAGATCGACCACACGATATAGTTGAGATTGATGGCTAGCGGATGAATGAAATCTTATTTTCATTTGTATCTGAAGAAAGTAATACATTATACAATACGTCGATGGTTTAGATTTGGCACGACTAGGGTCGACGAATTACGAAACAGAAACGGAGATTTATGGCCTCTACATGTTACAAAAAAGTGCTTGGCTAAGAAAAATTCTAATATGGTTTCAAGACTAAAAACAATGCTTGAAGGTGTTGCATGCATACAAGAATTTCAATGCTTCTGACAGTATAGCAAACTAAAGACAAAACCTGGTGCACGGCGTCTTTATTGCCTTCCTACCTTGCAATTCATGTAACACGTTGTTAACAGCGGAAAGACTACAGGCCTAGCAAAGTATGTCACTTTTGTATTATGCATTATCCGCCCCTGATACAAAAGCCTTGGGACGTAATCATAACCTGGATAGAATAGTCTCCCTAGGTTTCTGTAGAAAAGGACCCATATTTTTTTTTCTGAGAGAAACCTTCAAAATGAGCTTGGACTTTAGGGAAAAAGCCAAGAAGTGTGGCGTTTTTACTTTACTAAAAGAACATCACCATCAACAAATAGAAGAAGACTCGTGACCTCTTAAAAAACACCCCGGAATCTCCTTTATTTAACGCCTGTTAAATAAAGTGTGCAAGCTATGCATGGCAGGACGTGGTCACTTTGCCGCCGAGTTTGTAAAAATGGACCTTACCATTTTGACAAACACGTCATTGCATATCGTGAACCAACGCCCAAAAAGTTGGTATTCTAATCACTCACAATCATTAAAGGTATGAATACCAAAGTAGTTTTTAATGGCAAACTCAAATTAAAGCTTGAATGAGAATGATCCAATCTGCATGATTACGAAGCTGGTAGCATGGTACACAAAGTCGGTCAACAACGCGTTACAATTACACTAACGACCTTCGCGGGAGCACAATGTCAAGAGCGGTAACGTTTTGACAATGACCCTAGCTGAGCTGTAGTGTTTCTGTTTAAATTAATTAAGTTGAAAGGACAACAGCTTCGTTTAAATGTAGTAACATACAAGAACATGACAAGCCTGGAGCATGTGTATGATATCTACCATCAGTAAAAGTTTTCCAGTACAGACGAAGAGATAAAAATGATGATGTTCTACTGCGAGGTGATTCAGAGTATGCTGTTAGTGAACATGGAATCTTGCTCTCAGTCTATGGATAAAGATTATATGGAGATTGTGACAACTGAGAAGGAAAACGCCTCTTAAACCAGCTACAGAAATGAAAACCGGAGCCATAATTTTCGATCAATCGGAGATATTGGAGAAAGAATTAAACGCAAGACAATGTCATAATTATCATGTTCTTTCTCTTTGAGTAATTAGCTTATGACAGGTTATATGTATTCATATAATATTGTTTTTTTTTATTTACCTGACTATGTATGTCAATTCGTTGTTTTTTTTATATATACATTTCTATCATTATCAGTATCACAGTGTGCTAGCTAACAAGTTATAAATTTCGTGTCATGTATTAATTACTTAGCATACTTTTATATAGATTCATGTCCTTAAAACGTAACAGACAGATGTGTTGCTGGGTAGTTTGTTGGCCACTTCTTCTCCACAGCTAAAACACTAGGAAGTGGTGACGGGCGGGCGTTTTGGGGGACTGTCTTTTGTAAAACTTGACGTGCAAAAAGTGCCGGCTCTCAGCTTAATTTGAATAAACGACTTTTGATTTTGAAAAAAAAAAAAAACTCAAAAATTTTACAAAACTGCAGTGAAACTTCGCAAGTGGGACAATCAATTGGGACATTTCAGATCACGTCGGCTGCCAAATAAATCTTGCGCAATCGATTGACGCAACCAGAGGGTATGTGAGCTGGCACGCGATTGGGGTGACCACACTGACCATTATTTTCCCACTTATTAGACGGCCAATGAACTTAATATTGTATGCTGTGGTAATAGGTTTACAGGTGGATAGTGTAGGTCAGGTTCGGACAAGGACGCGACGAATATGGAATGAAACTAATGAAGATCGAATTTCGTGCGTCATACATTATTTATTTATTTTTCATTACCTACGAAGTCACGAATCGAATATAACATAGACCAACTCTCATTCCAAATAGTGTTCAGATAGAAGACAGATGCGAATGCAAATGTTGCTTAAAAATTTTAGAATTCGTCCTCTAGTTTTTGTGGTTTCCTAAAAACCGATGTTTAAAAAGTTTCATGTAGCTCATCAAAATGCAACAATTACAAAACGTCAGCAGCCTTGGGCCAAGGGGAGACTAAGGACGTTACTCAAGCAGAGGGGATCCAACTTAACCCTCGGGGGTCTCCCAGGACAAGTGAATATTGAACGAGACCGGAATACAAAATTCTCGGGCACGAAATCAAAATGAATTCGGGTCTCATTAGTGAATAAAACGTAGCCACCCTTTTATACCAAAGACATTATAAACAGGCTAACATGAACAAGTATATTAAAGCAGACATACTGAAACTTATTTAACTTAAACGTGGCAATGAGTTGTAAGCTGTAAATTCGTTGAACGTTGCACCTACAGCGTGTCTGGTACTAAACAATTTATACTTCACTTCCTATCCAGATAACAGAAACATTAAGAGCCTGAGCACGATCGGCTTGAAAGCAGATAAGATGCGTTACGTCAATGTAGTGAAAGGTATCTGGATTATGTTTGATTATGAAAAGACGGAGATGCGTAATTATGTAATTACCAATGATAAGATGTAAGTGTAGAGCATTGCACAAGGCTTCTGACACTTATAAGCACGGTAGTCGGTACTGACATAGATGACATCGTTTAAACACCATTCAGAAGACCTCTGGATTCTTCTGTGCACCAAACGCAAGCCCTGCGGCAACCCTTTTTTTGTTTTTTTTTTTTTTAAGTATGTGAAATCATCAAATTACTATTTCCGCTTGACGGAAGGATTACCATCACCAATTTACTACTAGCCAAATTTTCAAATTCAATTTCAGTATTAATAATATAGTGCTCTGTCTTGTAAATCAATTGTATCAGTTAAAATAAAGACGTCGTCCTACTAAAACCAGAATAATATGTTTAATAACAAAAATAAACGCGCCTGCGCCGCCAGGTGACACAATAATCAGTTCAATGACACCGTGAGTATCAGGAGCAAAGAAGATTGAGTAAATGTTGATAGAACTGCTGAAATTAACCTAGATATGTGACGTAGATAAATAAATGCAATCTTATATATTATTATTATTTAACTCTGCTGTTGTTTGTGTATTGTTTTCAGACTTACTCATTTTTGCCAGCGGTTTCGATTGCTTGAAAATCAGATATTATCCCAATGGAACCCAGATACTGTAGCGGCATTGATACAGCCACAAAAAGAAATTATCCCAATGAACCCAGATACTGTAGCGGCATTGATACAGCCGCAAAAATAAATTATCCCAATGGAACCTAGATACTGTAGCGGCATTGATACAGCTACAAAAAGAAATTATCCCAATGGAACCCAGATACTGTAGCGGCATTGATACAGCCACAAAAAGAAATTATCCCAATGGAACCCAGATACTGTAGCGGCATTGATACAGCCGCAAAAAGAAATTATCCCAATGGAACCCAGATACTGTAGCGGCATTGATACAGCCACAAAAAGAAATTATTCCAATGGAACCCAGATACTGTAGCGGCATTGATACAGCCGCAAAAATAAATTATCCCAATGGAACCCAGATACTGTAGCAGCATTGATACAGCCGCAAAAAGAAATTATTCCAATGGAACCCAGATACTGTAGCGGCATTGATACAGCCACAAAAAGAAATTATTCCAATGGAACCCAGATACTGTAGCGGCATTGATACAGCCGCAAAAAGAAATTATTCCAATGGAACCCAGATACTGTAGCGGCATTGATACAGCCGCAAAAAGAAATTATTCCAATGGAACCCAGATACTGTAGCGGCATTGATACAGCCACAAAAAGAAATTATTCCAATGGAACCCAGATACTGTAGCGGCATTGATACAGCCGCAAAAAGAAATTATTCCAATGGAACCCAGATACTGTAGCGGCATTGATACAGCCGCAAAAAGAAATTATTCCAATGGAACCCAGATACTGTAGCGGCATTGATACAGCCGCAAAAAGAAATTATTCCAATGGAACCCAGATACTGTAGCGGCATTGATACAGCCGCAAAAAGAAATTATTCCAATGGAACCCAGATACTGTAGCGGCATTGATACAGCCGCAAAAAGAAATTATTCCAATGGAACCTAGATACTGTAGCGGCATTGATACAGCCGCAAAAATAAATTATTCCAATGGAACCCAGATACTGTAGCGGCATTGATACAGCCATCGACGAACTACGTCAAAGCCATTATAATAAAAACGACATCAAAGGAATTATTTATTTTGTAATTATTATCGTTTATTTAGTTTTTACATATACTTTATATTTTTAAATATTTCAATAAAAACATTAAAAAAAAACATTTAAAAATATAAAAATAGTAGCCCACCGGTATCGGGAACAGGGTCCAAGCTACCGGCGGTCAGGGCTCCAGAGAGCCCTTATTATTATTATTATTCTGATAACTGTAATTATTTTGTTCTATTGATTAATTTACTATGTTATTTTGCTATTTTTTTCTTTGATTAATTTGTTATCTTGATCTCATTGTCAATCTTGGAACTCATAGTAGATACTTTACTGCAATTTTTATCTAATGTCTGCGTTTTATTGATTTAATTATGTTCTAATTTTATTCAAATTTTTATAATATGTGTTGTTGCTAATTTTGTCAATGTTGGTTGACCTGTAATTAGCGACTGTGTAAGAATGAGGCTTGTATTACTACTTATCCTAAGAAACACTTTATACAGAAGCTGTTGGTAAAACTTTTTTAAACAAATAAATAATAAATTCTGGCGACATCGCAGTATCAGTTTTCCGTGCTATTTGAACTTGACAGTTTACAACAGTCCAAATATCAACAATTTGATAGATGCCCAGCAGATACAATACCCTGGTCTGGTCGGTGGATCCTCCCTTTTCTATGGAGGTGTGCGGGACTTAACACCATGTTCCGCATACCTCTATACCGTGACAGAAAGTCGGAATTATTTTTAGGAAACGTAGGTACAACCATAGATAAAAAGTATCACATGCAACCAGGTCATGATCTACCACAGTGCTAGGTTCCATTCAAATCCGTTCCACCGCTGAAGCTTGATGGATTAACAAACATTCTGACGATAAAATTAGAATTTATTACATTAGTAGGATTGCTTTTTCAGGCGTTAAATTTCTTCTAAACTAAAAGAGTAGAAAATTACTACCAAGCCAAGTAGAACTCAACTGACTACGTGCGACTCAGAAGTCACGTACCGAAAGTTTACAGCTCTGCCGGAATTCACTCCTGAATTTTACAAGCTTCTCTTTCCTGTGCCAGTTCTTTTAATTTATTTAATTAATTGCAACCATGTCTGGGTCAACGACTTCGTTTATTTAAATTAGCTCCATGCTGAATTCCTGATGTTTCCGCGACGAGTTGGATACCCTAGTAAACAACCCACTCGGGGTCTATAAATCGCAAAAGTGCAATACAAGAGCTTGGGCATAGGAGTCGTAGCCAATAAATAGTGATAAGCTTGGGACCGTAGCACATAAGGATTTAAACGAGGCTGTGTGGCAGTCAATACAACTTTTCTATAGGTATCCTTTTCAAAGAGATTAACCTGACACATTGATATATAAAAAACCCAAGATGCACAGTCTCGAACAAATTCAACACTCGAAACTGTCGTCAAAACTGACATGTATCAAGTGTCATGTGTGAGTTGTGTTTTTTTACAAATTCAACCTTACACGGATCGCTTAAATTTGTTTTTACAAAGCAGTGCAGTATGGCGAGCGATGCGAGACTGTTTGAAACTAGCGCACAATTTTAAATTTTGCGCTTGTTTTACGCGGACGTTTTGACGATGCTGAGTGTGTATCTTGGGTTTTTATATATCAATGACCTGGCACGTTTTTTTTTTACTTTTGATAGGCCCGTGTTTGACCACTATCTCAACTAATGGTAAGCGATGATGTGGTCAAAGATGGAGCACGCTTGCTTAGAAGTAACCTATTCACTCGACTTAAAGACTCACAGGTTGTAGCTATCAGAAAACACAGACTCCGGCAGGGAAATTCCACTTCTTAGCTGTACGCACTATGAATGTGTTCCCAGAACGTTTTGTGCGTGTGGGTGGGATGTCCACCATGTACCGGTGGCGCATCGCCGTTCGTCTTGTGGTCCAATGATTTATAGGCATTGGGCATTTTTGAGCATATTAAACTTATCTAGTGATGAAGGAAGCGTAGATTTGGATGCTATGTTTTCAATTTAACTTTTTTTGTCTAAGTGCAGTTATCGACAATAGAACTTTTCTACCTTACAGGCAGCGTCTTGTTAATTCAACATAAGCTGGCGCCAAATCATCTGGATTAATCCAGGAATTTTCAATATCATTTCAACAATACAACTGGAACCTTTGTGACAATAATTTCGCGCGCCCCACCTGTACCAAATGACCCGCGACCGTTGAACCCGGCCGCCAGACGCGGCGACGCTCATGCACAACGAATCAAACGTCAAGCCAGCTGCGTCTCACTCTAACCTGATAAGGATGTGTACATACAACTGATATTTATTATTTACAAATATTCTTTACATGGTCTCTGCCTACCCTTTTCCCAACTGAATTGGGGTCGACTTCCAGTCAAACCGGATTCAGCTGAACACCAGTATTTTCTGTGGAGCGACTCCCTATTTTCTGGCTTCGAAGGGATAAAAAGTCATAGAGAGCTTCCATTTCAAAGACGAGAGTAGTTTTTCGTGAGTTAGCAAATATACTATCAAAAGGTTTTGGTAGAGCAAGCCATGAGTCTCCATTTACACGATTACCAAAAGTTTACGGGGAGAGGTCAGATAAGGATGGATTACCGAGGACCCAAGCGCTAAGTAACGAGTCACTTTTCAGGGAGTAATGGTGGTTCTTATTTCCTGACATCCTGAACTCAGAACAAATAACAAACACAAATTAAGTTAGAAGATGCCTTTAGACCCAGCGCAGCTGCTCTGACAGCGATAAGCTATCAAAGATCACTCATGTCACCACGTTTATTTCCAACACGTCTAAAACCGCTTTTCTTAGTCAACAGTTGAAAAATATTCAACTTTGTTCTAACCACATTTATAGTTTTGAGTCCATAGCGAGGCAAGGATATCACATGGAATGCTCATGACTCTAGAATTCATACATCATCATAATCTATTTGACTTCCTCTTAGATACTTCTTTATTAGTCGTCATCTTAATAGTCCCCCCCTTTTCTAGAATCAACACATACAGGAACTAATAAAAAACCTAATCTTAGACATGGCATGATTATGATTTACATGGACGGTAGTTAGGTATTCTCTGGCTTAACGTAATGCAGTAGATAACAACGTAATGATTCATCGCGTGACGTGCCGGTGTTCTGTCCTCATTGCAATGCATTACCAATATTTGTGGACATGTTGTGGTAACGAATGTTTACGGAATTTATCGAGGATAATTTTGAGGTAAATGTATTATTTAGTAAAGCCAATGTTCTGATTGACATTTCCAAAGGCTAATTTTATTTTACTAAAATCCTTTCCTTTTGCCCTGCAAAGGGACAACTCAGGTTAATAATTTAATACATTATATCTGCTCACATCGTTGCAATTTAAAATACACCTAGTCACACACAACGCGAGAACTCAACACTTGATCCAAAAATATAACCCCAAACCGTGATCCCGGAGCAGTCACAAAGAAAACCACGAATAATACGAATCATCAGCTAAAATGGAACTGAAATATGTGATAAAGTCTTCCGAGACACGTCATGCCAGTTCAAGATCGCTATTAAGATTGAGACCGACCGTTGGGACAACGCTCGCCTCATTAGAACGTCTTTACTCCATCGTGGAGACATTACTTTTGTTTCATGCCAGTTAGAAAACTTTAAAAGGAGGTTCACGCAATTCTGATGTCATTCTACGGTTTTGGGGAATCCTTCTTTGGGTGAATTAATTACTTTAATTTATTTTCCGTTACTTCAAGGTTAGCAAACCGCGGTTTTGCGAAACGGTGAATAGAATATTGACATTAAATATCAATATACTCTCGACGTCAAAGTTCCGTTAAAGTATTCATCAGCGTTATACTGCAGCCCCAGCCCCATGCTGGGACACTGGATAGACCTACATGTGACTGTGGTACGCCAGGTTGTAATTGTATTTTTTCCAGAATTATTACTACAGTAACCAAATGGACTCTGTCTGAAATATAAGTTTTTTTTTATTATAATATAGCTAACGGATGAGTAAGATATTTTGACAGTTGCGACATTCCGTTAGTCCTTTGTTAGCTGATGATGGTTCAAATCCTTAGGCAGCACGTGGCCTATATTTTAGGAGTGATACATAGGATATATTGCACATATTGCAGTATGATTCACAGACATCAAAACATTTGCATGACTAACATTAACAAGAACACGTCCTTTTGGCGAAGGTGTTGCGAAACCCCTGTTAATTGTAAACATTGTTTTAAAAAAGACTCACTGTTTGTCTTAAAATGCGAGAGCAAGTCGGAAGACGATAAAATATATCCTTTAAGAATAGATGAAGTCATTGCATAAGCAGATAAATGCATTAGAATGACACGTAAAATTCTCCAGTTAAGCTGCTTTACAACAAGCTTTTGGTATGCCAAAAGCTGTTTCAGGCATAAAAATTCATTAAAACAATGTTTATAATCAAATCAATTCATAGATTGTATCTAATACTCATTTCCCTTCACTAAGTATTTTGTCGGCATGGCTTAATCAAGAAAATAATTCAGACTTACCTTTTGTCGCCACCGGTATGGATTGCCGCGTCATATCCTAAAACAGAAACAACACATTAATCGTCTTCGCACTAATTTATGTTTACTCGCAAATGAACAATAAAAAGCTGCAGGACAGGGAAAATAAAAAATAAAGGTACTGTATTTACAAAGTAATTTGCAGCCCTCAATCCAAAGAGTGTGAAAAATTTGAGAAAATATTCACATTTCAAGAATAATAATCAGAAAGAATGATGCCAACTTCCATTTTTATTTCAATTAATAACCCAGCTAATAAAATAACAATCAAAATACAATATTACAAAACACCTCGACAACAACCGTATCGTCTAAGAAAGAAAGAAAACATAAAACAAAATGAGCATTCCATTCTAAAATACGTTAAAAGCTTTCAAAATTACACAACAGTAGTAACAATCGACTTTCAAGATAGTGTTATAGTTCCCTATAACCCGCATTGACATTACATTTTCATTAGGCAATACAAAAACAAAGGCAGCTTTCGAAAAGCCTCTCGTAATCTGGAAATGTATTCGTTTATGCGGGTATTTCTGTTATTCTGTAATCGTTTCCATCTTTCAATGTTTGCTGTGACAGAAGAGTAATGGAACAAATGGTTTGTACTTTTTGGGATAAGGGGACATTGCCCCGCCCTCAGGTATTGGTGCTGACAGCGTTACAAATCATCACCGTTCCCTTGTCCTTATTAAAATTTATTGGGGATCGGCGGAACATGATTGTCTTCTTCTTCGATACTTCTCTTTAGTCATTATCTCAGTAGTGACCCTCTTTCCAACTATAACCATCTTTGGAATCTCTTCATTGTTTCTTTGGATATCTTTGTAAAGATTCCTCTTTGCTGGCACACATGGATCCCATGAAATACCACGAATCGATAGGAAATTATATTGAACTACGATTGGTTTTGTGATACGGTGGCATAGAAAAAATAATTGCTGTTCGACGAAAATACAATGTTGGCATCAATTTGAGATCCATTTCATGTTATACTTCCGGTAAACGCGCAATGAACCTTGAGGTTTCATTGAAAATTAAAGTTATTACATTTTCTGACCCTAACTTATCCTTGAGGAAGGGGAAACAAATCCAGGAAGTATTTGGAGGAGATCTTTACCCAGCAGTGGGTCTGGGATAGTACAGGTAAAACAAAACGTATCCTTTATTTTTTTATAACATTTAGGTATCCTGGACGCTAGCTGGATCGATAGCAGTTAATAGATTTTACACAAAATCTAGGAACACGATATTATTTCAAGAACATCTAAACAGTATATCACAAGGTAGTTCGCCAAATTATTCAACCGGCTATTTTACACATTTCTCCATCAGTTAATAGCTTAAACAACTACCCTTGATTAATGCTAATCCGTGGCCCACTAACCGAGTTTTTACTCAACCGAGTAAAGTTTCTAACTCTGTGACTGTATCGACCAACACCACAGCCTACTGAAAGGGATACTATGGTGATACGGCAAAAAGCAAATAATCATAAAATGCTTTTGTCATGATTACCTACATGCTATCAATTTGAAGTCACATTTCATTTTATTGATATTTATTTTCCCTTTTTAATCCAAGGTTTGTTGTACATGAAGCTTTTCCGACGGAATGTGATTTTTACCCTCAAAATGTTATGCTTGTCAAATTCTGTAAATTAATCTTTTCATTTATCCTGCACCTTACTCATATCATTCTTCAGCTTATTTATAGTGCTTCTAAGATTATTCAATTTTCAATAATTATAAGCAATCGATGACCTAAACTTTTTACCAAGAAAGTTCTAACCGCAGCAATTTCCCTATCTTTCTTTATCTCAAAGGACATTTTTTTATCTTCAACAATTTATACTATCGGGGCACACCCATACCGAACCTACAAAATGTATCCAGGCCAATGGTACGATGCTCCGTACTTCCTTATTCACGGCACCTGACGGGCACTTCCTTCGCGAATGCAGTATAAACCTACTTTGATGGAGCTCTTCCTGTCTATCTGACTTCAGCGCAGATTTGTATCTCTATTTGCTCTTATTTATTAGTTTGGACTTCTGAGAAGTATGACAGTGCGTATGACATAAACTAGTTTGAATTCTATGAATAAACATAGGATGGCTACATACTAGTCCAGATGGACTAGTATGTAGCAAATCCATGTCTAGTAAATTAAGAACTATCTACCTTATCTTTTCAACAACCAGATTGCTTCGTGCTCTTGAGCGCTATTACAACTCCTGAATTGAAAACAAATATTTATAGGCCATCGAATGTTGAATTGGGTCGGATTTGGAAATAAAAAAAAGCGGGCGCCGGTACAAGATAAATAAATTCAAGCCATCAGTAAAAACCAGAACAGATAAAGAAATAACAAAAAACGTATCCTCGTCGCGTTAATGTACTCAAGATATAGGAGACAGAAGTGTCAATAAAGATTTTCATCGCTGAATAATATACATAAGTTCAGAATTCACAGACAGTTCTTGTAAAAATACGAATACGGAAAGCTTTCAATACATTTTGCAAATATGTACAAGCAGAAACTCCACTTTCAGATCGACAATTCTAATTAAGTTCTACCCCACCTGAATCTAATCAACGGTTTTCCTAAACGTCTTCGAAAACACATAACTTATCTCCATTTCGGAAATAAGTACGAAGCAATTAGCGGGTAGCGGGAAGCAATTTATCACGGTTGGAAGGCGAGGCAATGAATGTACCGCGTTGGGCGCCACTAGGCGATGAATGGCGCCCAACTCGGGACCGCGAACGCTAGGACTGTAATCTCTTCCAACAGAGTGGATACCGCACGGGCAATTTCCTAGACGACGGTAGACCATTAAATCGTTAAACTCTTAAGTAAAAATGCTGATGGAAAAGGGAATAAGGTTTTATTTAATCCTGAAGAATCTTGAGATATTAACGCTTCAGAAACCAAGTTATATTTTTTTTCCAACGCTTACTATTTTTGTAGAGAAATGCTTCCTAAAGCCTCTTTGGGTTTTAATGCTTCTACCTTTTCTTATCGGAACATTTCTTTCATTCCTAACAACAGCAAGAAAACATATATTTCATTTTACGACTTCCCAAGTTTTAAGATATTCGTTTACATTCGAATTTAAGAGCACAGTTTGCGAGATAAGTTTGTTGCTTTACGAGTCTTTAACTAACTTCAATACCGATTTATCTTAGGCTTAATAATTTTGTATTACTTTGGAATCCTTTATTTGCCTATAATTAACTATAGTTTCGAAACATCTGTTAGTTACGATGGGATCCATGCGTTGTGTCCTTTGGAATTTGCTAGAATTTGGTTTTCTGCCAACTACGCCATTCAAATATCTTCAAGTAATCAAATAATTTCTGCACCATTACACTTTCAGAATGCGGCGCAGCGCAAGTATCCCGCTTCGTCAGTAGATCTTTGAATTCATGTTTCAAGTGAATAGGATGTTTTCAAATTAAATACCTTTCACGTGATATTCTCACTTGCATTGATTCATACCAGACCGGAACATTTCATTTATATCTTATCTTAATACAGCATACGTCTTATTGATAAGATATAATTAATGAATGTAAATTATTTCATAACATTGTATCAACATATCATTAAAAATGTTGGTTGTATCCAGTTTTCCAGGTTCATATTTTTAATCTAGGTAATACAGAAATAATTCAAGGTATTATGGTTCATAAGATTTCAATCAGATTCTGCTTGCACCTGACGTCGAATCGTGATGCAAATGTTGGAACGACTATCAAATATTATAGCCAGATAAAATGTCACATTACTTATCACATGTATCTGTCAAAAACGTTTAGGCCAACATAATAATTCACACTACTAATACTACAATAAAACTAGGAATTCAGAGGAGACGGGCTATTCACCTATAAACACTGCTGTTTGCATTCTTTGGTTACGAGAGTGTCTATAAACGTTCTTGACACGAGAATCATGTTTATAGTTTGCGTGGTTAGTTTAGTCTTCAGACTTGACATCAATCATTATTGTGTCTGCCTTACCTCTAGACACGTTATTAAATAAATTTTTGAACTAAATTTTTTTAATTGGGTAAACTGTGAGAACTTGGAGACGTACATGACGGATTAATCGGAGTAGGCAACATCGGGGAAAGTGGAAGGCAATGAGGGAGATCTTTGCCTATCACTGGGATAATATTGGTAGATAAAAATAAAGTTAAACCATTGGAAGGAACGACATCATGAATATCGAAGACGAATCTGTCAACTCTCGAAATAAGCACATTAGTCATACTGCGAGAAATTACGTTTCGTATGCTCGCTCTTAGATTAAACAAACAATGATACGACATTCATCAAACCACGAAGAAGATCAAGTGGGATCTCAGTACAAAATCCGGCGTCTTCTTATCCACGTTGCTCGGGTATAAAGACGCAAGATGATTACAGTAACAACGGGATGTCTGTTACAGTTGTTACGAACAATGAATAGTAATGTCTCCACGTAGAGTAGCTAAGCGTGGACAGTTTGATATCCTTAATCCTAGTATATTAATATTTATTAAGAGATAATGTTATAGACTTGTCTTGTGATTCATGTATAGTATTGTTTGTAGACATAGAGACATCACACGAACATATTTTTCTTTTGTCATTGTTTGTATTTTTATTGTTTATCTTACTATCTTGAATCTTCTGCCTCGGGATTTCATTATACTCTTTCATTAACTCTTTAATCCAGCGTTATTTCTCTATATTTTTTACCTTACAAATCTAAAGTTCACTGAAAACCAAAGAGTCCATTTAACATGCCAACCACTACTCGATCACTATTGATTTTCCAGTAACCCTAATTCTGGTTCACATTGTAATTGTAATGTCACTACTTTGAAATGCCTTTATTAGTATCTGTGTCGCTTCAATTTATTAATGTGACACAAATTTTAGCTACCTGAATTCTATAGTAGTAATTTAAAAAGGCTGCAGGAACGTGATACGAATATAACTTACTAGCTGACCCGCGCAACTTCGTCTGCGTCACAATTTTCATTACTGCTCCGCTCCTATTGGTCTTAGCGTGATGGTGTATAGCCAAACAACTAATATATTCTTCCTCGACAAATGGGCTATCCAACACTGAAAGAATTTTTCAAATCGGACCAGTAGTTCCTGAGATTAGCGCGTTCAAGCAAACAAACAAACTCTTCAGCTTTATATATTAGTATAGATTAAGACCTGACCAAATAACTAATATACTATTTAATTCAATTATTCAGCATAAATATTTCAACTCCACACTAATCTCCAGGATGTTGAATGGTCACAGGCACATTCTATACACTCTCCTTAATCACGATAAATTACCACAGGGACATTCTATACACTATTTTAAATCCCTAAAAGCTTAGGAGCTAAGGTAGTCTTCAAGTCCATGACATTGAAAATTCGATCACTAATGTCCATCAGTACGTCTACCATGAGTTTTATCAATCTATACTCGCTAGCGACTGTAGTTAAAAAAATGTATGAAAACTTTTAAAAAACTAGTTTCTTAAGTTTTCATACATTTTTATACCACAGTCGCTAGCGAGTATAGATTGATAAAACTCATGGTAGACGTACTGAATAGGTCCAGCAGTTGGGTGTAGGACATCTGCAAACACTCTCGCAAATTCTACATAAGTAGCATCATGTAAGGAAGATTCCTAATTAATATTATTCATGATGTGTTTCCCATCTGCGTCGACCTTGCTAGGAATGCGTAATTAGTGTTTGCTTGGTCATTACGTATTCTCTTTGCAAGGTACGACTTTCTTCCAATGTCAGTGCAGTTATGTTAGTGCCTATTAATTTTTCTTTCATTCATTAGGTTTTGTTTGAAAAGTGCAAGTGGAAGATTTCTAATACTGCGCAGTTGTGGTAGAAGTTTTTACAAAGTTTTGTTAAAATAACTGTAGGTCTACGTCGTTCAGTGGAGTCTTCCTTTTAAAAGTTATAGCAAATTAAGAACAAGGATTAACATTATAAGTACAGTGAAAATTAAAATGTCTCATACATGACCATATTATTTCGACACAAAACTCCAATAAAGATCAAACAAAATATGAATTCAAGCCACCAAGTTCACGAGTATTTCGCAAGAACCATTTAGTTTTTGTAGTAGCTCTCAAACATAAAAACCAAAAAGCTAAAGCTGATTCAATTACGCCGAAAAAGGCGAATGCAATTGGTCATTATTTACAATGTATCTACGTAAGAAAATTTCCGTTAAGAGTCAATAAGACAAGTCGAGCGGCGTGGGAAGATGAATCACCAGTTGATGTCATTGACGATGACCAAATTAGACTTATTGTAACACCTGATAAATGACCCATAATCACTATGTTAGCATCTCTGCAACAGGAAATCTGAATTTCTAGTTAAAATTTTTACAAATTTATTCAGAGTCAGTCGAAAAGTCCAATGAATGAGTGCAACAAATTTACAGTACATTGGTATTATACAAACTACATTATAACGATTGGACTGAGTTTTTGTTACGCCGAAGCCGCTGCTCAAACCGTATCGCATTGTCGAGCGAGTTATAACAGGCGTGACAAAAGCACAATCCATTACAGTCAAACAAAACACCATAACAAGCCGATCGTGTGCAAATCATAGATCGTGGAGCAACGTAATCGAAAAAAGTGTGAAAATAAAAAAATAAGGTGATATCGGAGTCGCGCAGCACGAGGTGCGTGCGCGTCCAGCTCCGGCGTGCGAATGATGCGTTTAGTAAGTGCGGAACTGTACCGATCGTGAGTTGCGCACGGGCAGCGTGTGTCCGGAGTCTGCCGCGGCGTCGCCCTCGGCGCCCTCCCGCAGGAAGCCGCCGTCGTCCGACGACGAGCCGGACGGGTCCTTCGCCATGTCAAACATACACGTGCCAATGATACATGACAGAACACGGTGCAACAACTTACTGAACGCCCCGGCGCTTCGCCCTCCGCCTGCGTCATTTATTAGAAACAAAAGTCACAAACGAGGTGCGTCCCTAATGGACAAGGTTCGAGTTGAAAGTGAAACTGAAATGCTTGCACGGCTGGTGGAAAATCGATGCGACCGGTGTCCGGCATGCGTCAAACGTACCCATTCTGGTTGGAAGGTCGTCTATACGTCTAACCATCAATCATCGTGGGACCGAGAGCCGGCCACTACTTAGCACGCGACCATCAGCCGGTGTTTTCGTAAACATCGATACTATCTGGATACATGTCACTTAGCTACCGCTGTATCTATATCTAAACAGTGTTCGAGCTTTATCACAGCGGCGTGCTCTAACAAACTGCGTCGCCGTGGCAACGGTGCATCTTACAAGAAAGAAAAAAAAAACATTTCGTCAAGCTATGATCGCTACCGTGCTAGCTGCAAATAGTCACCTGCCAACTGTAGATGTATGGGAACATTTCTACATTTTCTCCAGCGTTTGTGCGACAGCCGTGACACAGATGCAATTTTTGTCACGCATTGACAGGATTTCGTTTATTATTCGCCACTACACGGACAACTAAAGCCGGCTTTGCTAAATGAGCGATTTAGAAAAGTTCATGATGAATATTATAATGATTAAATGTGACGGGTGTCGTGGCGTCATGGGCAGAGGGCACATTCGCCTTACGCGGATATGTCAGCACAACTGTGGCGCGGCGTCTATTAGCAACTGTTTTCCAAACCCAAACAATGAGAGTGATCGCGGCTTGGTACGCGATTCGGACGCCCTTACTAATCGATAAAACTAACTAAAGCTTCCATTTAGCTTTATCGCTAAACTTAATAATCGATTAAAGGCGCAAACTGTTGTCGAAAGCAAGCAAATGGCGACTGCAGGCTTTCAGAACGAATTAGGTCAATTTGACCTTTGTAGTTGCCGTGAGGAAATGCTTTAGGGTCTGGTCATATCGCAATTTTACACGTTGCGTTTCTTTTATGCTTGGTTAAGGCAAGTTTCTACTTTCCACATACTCTTTATAGACTAGTACTTGGAAATAACAATAAAGAAGTTACATTGAAAAGTAATTCTGAAGGGTTGGATACATTTTCACGATGTTATGAATCTACTGCAGTTCGGAAGATTAGTACTTTATTTCAATCACCTTCACATTAACTAGGCTGCGATATGTGTTGCAACCTGAAGTCGCTGATCCGTGCGAGGCAATATGAGCAGACCTTTACAACTAGAATTTATTGCACTGAAGTTTATAACAGAGTTAACGGGGCTAAAATAAATTGGTCTGTAATGAAAGCAAGGCTGCCACGTTTCTGCATAACCTATGTATAATAATGTACTCATTACTATAAATATTAATTTCAAAACAGTCATGATGCAATGTGTTCATTACAGATTATTAGTGCACGGTTGGGTGTATGAATGAATGAAATCATTTAGTTATATCACCGACATAGATGATACTGTTAGTAACACATATCCAATTCAAGCATGGAAATTAATTTATCACGGTTTGCGTCTAGATAATCGCATGAAAAAAAGACTAACGTTGATTCAATTCTAAGCGAAGTACTAGGCACGCATTGTTTCGAAAGAGTAGTTTCTAACTTTCCTTAAAGCAATAAATAGGGATTAATCGATCACGCTTGACGAAAAATGCTAACTAAAAAGACTAACATTGTGTGAATTTGTACTAGACGCATATGAATTCCTAGGAGATGATACTAATCCATTCTAATGCAAGCAACATGAAAATGTTTTTCACTAAAATCGATCACGCTTGACGAAAAAGAAAACAATAAAACGACCTCTAACATAGACCTACTTCTTATCGAAGTACTAGGCGCGCATAAGTTCCGAACAGGTGTTGCTCTTACCCTGGCGAGTTTGTTGGGCATCGGCTGTAGGTGTGGTGTGTGGTGCCTGGGGGGTCCGACTGCGACGAGCTCCGGGTTGAGGGCCAGGATGGCGTCAATCTCCACCTCCTTGCCCTTGGTTTCGCCACGCTCGTACCATTCCACTGTGACCGACCTCGTCTCCAAGTTGACCCCGGAGACGATCGCCGAATGGATCCGGCCTGGAAATGGTAAAATTAAACAATTATTGCGAGGTCCTTCTAGACGCAGTCACTATCTTCAAGGATTTCGGTAACATTTCTATAACAAGAGAACTATTAAATTCTCTTTTACATATTTAAATTCATCGTGCAACTGTGCGTTAATCCTTTTAAAAACCTTAACTGCCACCCAGTAAAATCGCAACATTCAAGAGTCATTGTAAAGAAATTGAATCACAAAAGGCAGAACAGTAATGACCTCTAGCAAAGGCTGAGCAAATAAATGCATGAGTGCAAAGCCATTGGCAAGTTTAAACAGTTGCTGTAAAAAAAAACCATGGAAAGATTTCCCTCGAAAACAATTATGTTGTACAAGTCTGGAAAAATTGGCAAAAACAAGTTCATCAAAGGAGGTTTAATTTTCAGGGCGAAATATGAACTCGTCAGACGTGACTATCCAAAATATGATGCCAAAGGCGTTCTGAAAAGGGCTGGCGCTAGAGTTTTGGTGCAGTCCGTTCGGTGATAAATTATAGAACGTCCTGCTTGGGAAGTTTGTAATCAGTTTTGGGCATGCAAGGATAGGATGTCTTGCAGTTTAGACTACGGCAGTCTCATGTCTCAAACTGAATTATTATCGTTTGAGGAAGATGTTCTTGTTGAAAACAACTTCAAAAGCGCAGTTTTCGAGTCCAAAACATTAACCTGTCACTTCCTTCCACCAAACAATCGCAGTTCTAATCAATGAATAGTAAGCAACGGACTCGTAGAACAAGAGATCATTATACAAAATGTACCAAGGCCACATGATAAGGTAACAGTATAATTACATCCACATGACGATACAATGTCTGTGTATATGTCCACAGGGGGGGGACAGGGTCGTCTGCGACAAAAGGGGGATGACTAGACGCATTAACCAAACTGCCTGCTGTGGCTGCAGTTTATAAAAACACAGGAAACAGTGTTTTCCTAATATGATTTCAGTCTATGTTTACTGAACAAATATCTACTTGATATAGCTTGACTGCATCTGTATGTTTAGTATAAAATGTTCGGTAAAGAGTATGAAGATTTTAAACACAAGACATGACAAATACGACACTCGCATCTTCTTCGTTTTATTTATTGCCTAAAACCCGCGTTTTCTCTTTACCTCTTTTAAGAATCAAAAAACATTTCCTTTAAGAATAGGTACCACACAAGATATCAAATTACTCACGGAATATATCCAAGCTAGGAAAGTTAATATTGGCGTGACTGTCACCTCACCGCTGGGGATTTTTGGCACACAACATAACTGAACATAAAACGCGAATATACGCACATAATTTGATAACAGTACCTACCCTCGACAAAGTCTCAACAGAGTGAATTTTTCTACGTTTTTCTTGTAGCTTGGAGAGATTTCGTATAGATAATAAACAGGAAATAGTAGCTGCTGCAAAGGGCTACGCTAGCGTGACTGTCGTAAATTTTTATCGCACGGGAACGCTACGGGTATGAAAGGTAGGTCTAAGAACATGTCCAGGCATGTCCTTGGAACATAGTCTACCTATGTTCCAAATTACAACCAAAACCTTTCAACCGTTGAGGCATGCATGATTGATTTATCAGCAAGCAAACAGTATATAATTATTACTAGCTCACTCGGCAAACGTTGTTTTGCAAAAAAAAATAGCCTACCACCTATTCTCATACCTACTGAATATACACACAAAATTTTATGAAAATCGGTCTAGCCGTTTCGGAGGAGTTCGATAGCAAACACTTCGACACGAGATTTTTATATATTAGAAGATTATTATGTGCTTTTGCATTTATAACATACTTGCTTCTGCCAGCTACTCGTGAATGTCGGATATTATACCGGGAATATGTTCTCTGTGCCAATTTTCATCCAGATCCGTTCAATCATTCTGGCTCGATTGATAAACTAACATCCATCCATCCAAACTTAGAATTTAAAATAGTTTCTAGTAAGATTTAGGGTATAGACAAGAGTATAGTATCGTAGGCTTTAGCCAAAAAGGACAAGATTAAATAGTTGTTCCATGTTAATGTTTCCAGTATCCTCATCAACTCCACGGACACAATAATGACAGTGAAAAGTCAAAGCAAACAAAGGACTAATTATAGAGTCGGGACAAGGTCGCCGACCTTCCCCAGTTCCCTGTGGTCCCGACGCTCCCTTTATTAGAGTGAGCGTAAACAAAACGACCAAAAATTTGAAAACGTATCACGTAAAACAATAGGGACTATTAATTTCGTTTGCAGACCTTTTTCGGAATCAAGTGCTTCTTTGTAATCAGGGTGTAATATATTCTGTACTTTATGGTTTATTTATAAAAGTTGACGAAAAAGTTCATCAAGTTCGGGTTTAAATAAAGACTCGTCGGTAATTCTTCATATATATTCCGTAGGTTTCCATCTGTGTTAATGTAAACTATATATCAACAGCCGTATTCAATAGTCCACTGCTGGACATAGGCCTCCCCCAAGCGTCGTCACAACGACCGGTCCTGTGCGTCTCGCATCCATCGGCCGTGGACGTCTTTCGGCTGATATGATGATGATCCTATAGTCTATGGTTACAAAAAGGTATATCCCATACTAGCTTCTGCCAGCGGCTTCGCCAGAGTGGTCCCTAGGGAATATACTCCCGGGATAAAAAGTATGCCTATGTCCTTTCTCAGGCTCTAGACTATCCCTATACCAAATTTCATTTAAATCGATTCAGTAGTTTTGGCGTGAAAGCGCGACAGACAGACAGAGTTACTTTCGCATTTATAATATTAGTAAGGATAGTAAGGATTTACGCCAAGATACAAGTGCTTGTCCAAGATACAAGTGTGTGATCCAAGTGACAAGATTGCAGTCTTGTCTAGCTATTTCTTATCGATCAGCAGATCGTTTATGGTAATTTATGAGCGCTTTGCATCGACTTATTGCCTTATTCGATTGATCTGAGTCATCGAGTCCTGAGGATAAGGTAAGTGGTAGTTGAAGAACTAAGGTAAGCATCAATCAGTGTTGTTAATAGAAATAAATACTGTTGATATTGAAATGTTCTCCTCACATGAGAGAAACATCGGTTTTCTTAACTAGAGCTAAATATACATTAAAATAGATAGAAAGGACAAACATTAAATAGGACAATGGTAAAAATAATAGTAAGAAAAACGCATTTGATACTTACAAGAAAAAAATCGGTAGTGACACACGGACAGACAGAGGGACGGACGGACAAGAGAGTGATCTTAAAAAGGTCCCTTTTTTACCTTTTGAGGTAAGGAACCCTAAAAATCAGCTAACGAAAAAACACAAAAAATTGATGGCAATTTATTATTTTGGGGCAAAATAAAATCACTTTAACCAGTGTTTTTTTTTGGTTAAATATCTTTGATTAGACGTAATGAACGCTGTGTTAAAATTTGTTAACCTATTTTACTGGGACCTTAACTTATATGTATATGTCACCGGAAAATGGCAAACTCCGTAAGGTTATAAAATAACTTGAGAGATTGTAAACTTTCGATAAATTGTCAACTGATTATTGGGAATGCTTTTTTACGCATCAAAATTTATTAGTTTATAATTTTTCGAATTGATTCCGAGAGTTTGTGAACTGAAATAAAATGGCGACCAATGAGTGCATAAGTCTACAAGAAACAGGCTCTCATTGATCTGTTCAGATGTGACGTCATATGTACATAGAGTTACGAATTCAGTTGACAATTTATCGAAAGTTTACAATCTCTCAAGTTGTTTTATAATCTTACGAAGTTTGCTATTTTCTGGTGACATATACTATAATCTATACGAAAAAAGTCATGATGAGGAAAGAAACCAAAAGAAACCGTTGAAATTCAAAGCAGTTAGGTCTGATAAACAAGGTATTATTTAATAATAGGCCAACGACCAGAGTGATTTAAACGCTGAAATATTATCAGGTCAAGGCTATCGACCTGACAGCGACAGATAGACTAAACGCGTTATGCTACGGCCACACTAACGTAATATGGCAATAATTGAGACAAAACCAACAGAAACAACACCAATTATGGCCATAATTATTGCCATATTACGGTAGTGTGGCCGTAGCATTAAACGTTGCATTGAAGTGACGACTGACGACAGATTGTCTGAAATGGTTAACAAAATATCGAGTGATAGAAACAACAGGAACGTGAATTAAATAATACAGCCGATCTTGGTGAACATAACGTGATCTGTCAAACCGTACAAACAAGATGGAATGACAGTTCCCTTCATATTCACCTTACATACGTTTACACGTATTATATATTTACACAATCGCACTGCAGAACATTAAAATACAAATGAACAGGCATAAAGAAGTGTTCATAGGTGAACAGGTCGAAAACGTTTATCCACAGATTAATTAAGCTGGGTATATATATGTCTGAACCAAATGCCTTATTGCCCCTTTGCCAGTGGAAAACCTCAGTGTTGTGACGGGTGCTAAAAGCTCCGGTAGCTTTGCACGCTCATTATTGATAAAAAGAGGCTTTTTTTTTTGCTATTGATAGACTCGCTTTTGACCACTATCTCACCTGATGGTAAGCGATGATGTGGTCGAAGATGGAGCACGCTTGCCTAGAAGTAACCTATTCACTCTTGACTTAAAGACTCCTAGGTTGTAACTATCAGGAAACACAGACTCCGGGAGGGAATTCCACTCCATAGCTGTACGCACGATGAATGTGTTCCCAAAACGTTTTGTGCGTGTGGGTGGGATGTCCACCATGTACCAGTGGCGCATCGTTCGTCTTGTGGTCCGATGATGAAGCATTCCTATATCAGGACTACATTTGTAAATTCTCCGGAATACAGTGATTCAGGGGAGTACATTGATGATAAAAATGCTTGGCTCAATGCTGGTCCGCTCCACAACGACTAAAGTGCCCAAACTTTGATTAAGATGTGAAAACATTGTTGGACCTGCTGAATATGATCTTTGCATTGTATAGACTCAATCTATTTTGCATTGTATAATTATTTCAGTCATTAATTATTACATAATGATGGTAATCATGGTTTTGTAAAAACTGATTTAAAAGAGTGTCCATGAAGTTTCTTGCACGTTCTTCTCCATAGGATCTACTCTTTGGAACGTGCAACTGCCGCGCTGGAGCTACTGTCGGTGGAGTGCGTTTTGCTGCAGAGCAACTTGCTGCTCTTGTCGCAAGCGCGGCAGAGTTAGCTTCATCTATTTGACTAACAGACCAACTATTCAAAAGTGCCTGTAACTGGTCTATTTCATTTCATTTATTTCAAACAATACATACATTGTGTAGAATTTTAGGTACATAATAATTCATATAAAATTGTTACATGCAAAATAATTTGAAAGAAAATAAATTAATATGTCAAGTCAATAAATTCAAAAGATGTCTATAAATAAATTAATGTCCAAAGAATGTCAGATATAACGTCAAATGTACTTATTATGTCAGATGATTAGCCAAAGTCAAAGTATCAGTCAAATATCAATTCGATTCAAAAGTTTGTTATTATTATAATAATAAATTATTTTGTATCATTTGACATAAAATCTGATACTGAGTAGAAACATTTTTCAAACAAGAAGACTTAATTTGTGTTTAAATAATTGAGGGCTATAAGTTAATAACTTTAAATTAGCTGGTAGCCTATTAAACAATTCGACGAAGGATTGTTTATTTGTATATCTTATACTAATATAAAAAGCTGAAGTTTGTTTGCTTGCTTGAACGCGCTAATCTCAGGAACTACTGGTCCGATTTGAAAAATTATTTCAGTGTTAGATTTATTGAGGAAGGCTATAGGCTATATATCATCACGCTAAGACCAATAGGACCGGAGCAGTAATGAAAATTGTGACGCAGACGAAGTTGCGCGGGTCAGCTAGTTTATTTATATTCACAAGTCCTCCACAACGCTACATCGATCACAACAACCAATTGTCACCTCTAAAGAGCCTAGAAAGCCATTTTTTGTATGAAATCGAACAAAAGCGATGTACGCAGAACAGATTATGCTTACATTGTGTTCGCAGAGCATTGTGATAAGGTCGTACGCATCAACTGAGCTAGTAATAAATTATCCGAGCGGAATACCGCGGACGAACACACTAAAGCTCTACACTGTCATCGTAATATTTCATGCTTTCACATGGGCATTTTATGTGTAGGCAGTGTGAGTACAACGTTTTTATTGCCGATTGTGTCGACTCTGCAGTTGGATATTTGCATGTTTGTTTCAATATCGGGTAAGGCATAGACTAGTAGATACCAGGGAAGCAAGGCTCAAAAGAAGTCAAATCATTAGTGTATGGAAAATAATCCGTTGAAAGTCTAACAGGCCCGCGGCTTATTAACATCTGTCTAAAAATGAGGTGTGGCTACAAAATATGTCAGTTGGGCTTTTAAAAAGGTTCACCTTGTTCAAGGTACTTTATTCAAATGATGTATTTATGAATAACAAAGAGAAACACACAAAATATTTTTGTATTGAATACCTATTCTTTACTTCGCAAAACCATAACACAACTAGTTATGTTAATTTAGACACTAAACAAAACGCACGTGGTTAAGATGTGACTATCATGCTCTTCTCTTGTCAAAACAAGTTAGTAAATGATTTCCATCCATTTTCTAAATAAATAACAACCTGTCCATCATATTTTAAGATACAGAAATGCGAAAGTAAAATTTTCAAAATTAAAATGTCAGCTAGAAGACAAATCAAAGCACTTTCAATGTCTGCTAAAGAAAAAGATTTTTTCAACAGTTGACTGACAGCTGTCACGCATAAAGCAACATCAACTGCCTTCTACCAACTCCAGATAGGTACTTAAAAAAAACCGGTCAATTGCGATTCGGGCTCTCACACGAAGAGTTCCGTACCATAAGCTGAAAAAAAAAAACTGGCCAAGTGCGAGTCGGAATCGCGTGCGAAGGGACCGAACAATTTTTTTAACATGTTATTTTAACACGATAGTCTTCTTATAGGTTCTTTAGGTAAGTTCTATTATCTCCATTGTTTTTTCTAAATTTTAGGCTCAGTAGTTTCGGAGATAATCGTTATTTTACGTCTAATTTCTAGAATAACTTCAAAACCATTTATTTTAAAATTATGAAAAAAAAATATAATTAAAACCCTCATCCTCACCCTCACAGTAAGCCCTTTCATTTGATATGTCACACGATATTGTTCAAAAAACTTTTTTTTTAATTTTCTAGTTTGAACCCCAAAAGTGACCCCCATACTAAAAATTTAATAATTTACGTAACGTGTCCGTGTTTGGGTCACAGAATTCCATATGTGTACCAAATTTCAACAGAATCCGTCCAGTGGATCCGGAGATAACTGGCTATGACAGACGGACGGACGGACGGACGAACGGACGGACGGACAGACAGACAGACAGGCACCCGAGTGATCCTATAAGGGTTCTTTTTTTTGTTCGGAACCCTAAAAAAAAACACTTCTTGTATGGGAAACCTCTAACTTTTAATTTAATTTTTATTAGTTGTTTTATAGCGAAAATAGAAATACACACTCTGTGAAAATTTCAAGTGTTCACCTATTACGGTTCTTGAGATACAGCCCGCTGACAGACAGACGGACGGACATTGAAGGCTTAGTAATAGGGTTCCGTTGGTTACCCTTTGGGTAGGAAACCCTAAAAAACATTCTTCATTCAGTTCCCCACTTCGCAGTGCGTACAGATATTGAACACACTACCGTCACCATGGTTACGCTCGGCGGACCCAACGAAAGTGGAACGGATCGCCGAAATAAAGCAAGCAAAAAAACACCGTTATTGGAAATATGCTTAGCGATACGTCCACCGGTCACGTTTGTGAACAAACGCTCACTGCATTAGACTCATTGTTCAACGAATTCAATTATGGCTTGAACAGAAGCTTCATAGGTTAGTTTTAGGCTTTGAAACCTTTGATCATAACCGTTTTTTGCCTTAGCAGGATCCCATTGATCATCAACTTTTGCCTAGAAATGCCAACACCTGGAGGAATTAGGGCGACTTTTCCTCCTCATCCGCAAGTTTATCCTCTTACGTCCCCAAGTCATCCTAAGGTATACAAGCTATTACAAAGCTTAAAGCATCTTCATTCAACATTACTTTTGATGAGGAAATCGCTGATCTTCCTTAACTCCAGTTGCCTTGAAGTCTCTATCATAACTTAACGCTTCATTTTTGCGTCAGCTACTATTGAAAATAGTGCCTACAAATAATATGGAATTTTACCTTTATTCTACCGAATATTCGCTTTCAAAGACATACGAAATGTTAGAATACGAAACACAATGCAATCCAATTTAGACCCTCTGTTGTTCCAAGTACGCTACGGCCCCCGTTGATTGCTTATGGTATTCGTATTTCCCATAGAACGTGACTGATAATAACCGCAGTCATCAAGGACGTCAGAAGTTCGAACAGCGACTGATTTCACTCTCACCTGATCATTTCGTTTGTTGCGATAAATCAATCAATATTTTATTAGCGTAGCGTGTTTTGTGAGTTGTCCAATCTGCTATACAGCTTGATTTATGTGTTAAACGCTGATTAGTCTTGAAACGGATAGGATGACTTTTTCAATTTGAAAATGTTATTGTAGCTTTAGCTGTTTCATTCAAACATTTGTTACAGCTGGTACGTTATTATTATTATTTAATTTAAGGTGTCTTGATTAATCTCGCGACCCTGAGGTCCCGGTCCTTTGGTAGGCGTACGAGGGGCCGAAGCCAACTCGCAGAGGCCCCGTTAGACACTTCTAATGGAATGGGGCACCAACCGACGATTATCCCAATATGCACTATCAAAGTATACCTAAGGACAATCCCCGGTAGGTGCAAAACTATTACATAATATGGAAACAAAAGGTGACAGGCTATGGGTTTGGGTGGTTTCGTGGATTAATTATCATACATATACTATGAAAGAACTATTGGCCCCTGCCTGACCACTGAGAATATAGACGGCTTTAAAATGGCAGGGGGTGACTTGCACACTCAATAAATGGGCCCCCGAAAACGGTCGCTAGCACAAAGTGATGTAGCTCGTTGCTATTGTTGATCGAAGTGTAGCTCCAAGGAGGCAACATATCCTGAGGTGCTAGAGGAGTGGAGAGGTATACCACGGCTATCAGGACAATTCCGGAAGTACGGTCAAGATCCCTACCAGCAACTTACTGGATTATACATCCTTCTCTCGAGCACGTTTGCTCTTGCGAATTTCCACTCAGACCAGCCGATTAAGGCAAGAAAGAGGTGGGAGCTCTGTTCCTCGTCAGTGTTCACTCCGGCCAGCCATTAAAGGCAAGCTGGTGATGAGGAACAAGACTTCTCCCGGAAGATCAGGTCCGTGGGGTCGCTACTGCTCAACAGTTCGCCACAAAACTGCCTTGCAGATTGTATCTCTCTTTGTCTGGCCCCTCACCCTAGGTATGACCTAAGGTTTATTGAGGCGCGCGCAAGCCCCACCACGACGTCAACGTAGAGATACGGCGGTGGGTTATTATTATTATGAGCCCGTTGACTCCCACTGCAGGACAATGGCCTCCCTTCTTTCTTTCCACTTCTCCCTGTCCGTTGCCACACTCGGCCAATCTTTTAGGTAGGAGTCTAACTCATCCCGCCATGTCCTCCTGGGCCTACCGCGTCGCCGGTGCCTGTTGCTCGGAATCCAATCGGTAGTTACTTTTGCCCAGTTCTGTTTTGTTGTTCCTTGCTACGTATCATTTCGAAGATCCTAAGCGCCAATTGGTCTTCACATTTCTAAACTTCACATCTAGTGTCATAGATGGCGCTACCTATCACAGTTATTAATAGAGCTTGCCATTGTCATTCTGAATTGCCGCAGTCATGTTTCTTATACCGTTAGACCATGATTAATTTTAATCATAGCCACGCTTTGAATGGATATTGTCACGACACCTAGAATTCGTGCTGTCCAATACACAAATAATACACTAGGACCTACACAGAACATCAGGAATATATACATTAGTTCACAAACACTGTAATAATAAGTTAAGTGGGTGTAATTATGCAAATATTAGCCAACACCGTTTATACACAAATGGGTTGGGTTGCAAAACGGCTAACAATTTTGGGGTGCCTTGCGAAAATTGGCCTCGAGAATGAAGTTATAAGTTACCTTGTTCTCGCTAATATAAGGAAAACACGTGTTTACTTCAAAGAAATTGGATCAAAGAACGGTGTGGTACAGGGAAAGAAGGCCTTAAATTGTTGGAAACAGACAGCAAAGATCTAAAGAAGAAAGAACACTCATTAATTAGTAATCATACTACAAACATGCGGCACGGCGGTTTAGAATAACTTGTGAACGAATTGCCAACAATCATAGAACTCCAAAATAAAATGCGCCTTAGCTACGAAGACTGATTTTCAATTTAAAACGGCTGCCAGCTAAACAGATAGATCTATTAAAAGTATAAAAGCTCGAGCACCAGAACTAAAAAAAAAAACATACGAACAAATTCAATAAAATACAAATTACTTTTTCTGAAGCCTAATTGGCTTAATCTTAAACGATAGCAATCAATAAAAAGAAAAAAGTACAACTGTAAAAACTAGTTCGTAGCTCACCGGAATAATGCGAAAGTACGAACATCCGGATATCAGCGACTCTGCGACTTTCATACGATGGTACTGCCGACGTGCTATCGCGATGCAATGACAGGACATCGATACGAGAAAAAAATACAACAATAGCTGTCTATAAATCAGAACGTTTAAATGATATCGCTGATACTAATACCGCTTTATCTTGAGATGTAACAACGTTTATCGCGTCTTTTATTCTGCGTTGAGCAGGAAACTACGTCTCCGCGTGTCTTGCCATCGCTGGGGAATACTGGGAAATACAGATAAGGTTTTTATTCTTACTAATATTATAACTGCGAAAGTAAATCTGTCTGTCTGTCGCGCTTTCACGCCAAAACTACTGGACCGATATAAATGAAATTTGTTACACATATAGTCTAGAGCCTTAGAAAGGACATACTTTTTATCCTGGGAGTATGCTCCCAAGGGACCACGCGGGCGATGCCGCTGGCAGAAGCTAGTATCTTCATAAGGGTGAGATGGGAAGATATAAAAAAAACCATACCTGTATAACGCAAAGGGTATTAGGAGGAACAAGGATGGGTTTTAGTCAATAAGAGTCTGACATTCCCTTCTGCTTCATCCAGAGCGGGAGGAGAAATTTGATGATATCCCGTCCTTAAAAAAAAGGGTGAGATGGGAGTTACTTGTCTCCAAACAAAGAAGAGGAGAGAAAAGAGAAGAATAGAGAATCAAGACAATGCTAAAAAGTTGAAAATGATTTTTGAATCAAAATATTTAACCATCAATAAACATGACAAACAGCTAATGTCGCGAGAATGTTGTTATTAAAGACAGGATATTGACAATTAAGGAAATAGTCGTGCTTACATCCTCTTTGCTAAGCAAAAGGGGACCTGGCGAAGTGCCAGGAAAACGTTCTGAGAGGAACACTGGCAATTTCATACTCCTTGGCGAGACTACTATTAGGTAGTAGAGAGGAGAATATTCTTGATGCCGCCAAAAATCGCATAGATTTCATATATGGACATCACGATAAGCCGAAAAAACAGTATAAGTGGATAAGAAACGCACGTAATTGTATGCATAGTTATAATAATTAAAGTTTATTTAAAGCGATAAGACATTGCATGAATATATTTTTTATACTATCGAAGAACCTGATATAATACGCATAATTAATCGATTTTCACTTCCTATTCGCGATAAATAAATACAAGTTGCTCTCATGTAATAAATATCTACATAATAATTGCTTTTAGAATTAATGTACGGGAACGGAGTAAAGTTGCTAATTAATACATAATCAATTTAATAATCAAGTGGCTGAGGGCGTGTAGTTTCAATTTATCACGGGCGTGCATCTGACCTAACCGCCGTACTTCAGCCAGTTACCCGATTACTGGGTCAAGGACGATTGGTCTATCTTTGATGGATGAGATCTGGACGGGCCGCAATTGAAAATGTTAATTTCATTGGTAATACATCAGCTGATTCCACAGTTGCATTTTATGAAGTAGTCCTACTTTGGTAAAATACAGCCAAAATCAAGTTTTTCATGAATACGTAAATGCAGTAAATTCTGCGACTAAGTGGACAATAAAGCCAGCTTTTGCCAATAAAAGACCAATCTGCGTATGACCTATAGATAAACAAATGAAGCAAACATCAATTTAACACATAAATCACAAGCAAAATTGTAAAAACTAGATATTATGACTACAATCGCATGAGACGGTGCACGCAACACGTCTGCAGCTGAAAGCATTCAGTTCGAAGATGACAGTAATTAATACAGCGCTATTGTTACTTCTTCACCTGTCGCATAAACTCTTGAAGAAGAAATCTTTAACGCTGAACGTAACAAGGAAAAATACCTTCACCGGAGCTGGGGTTGACGTTATAGAAATTGTGATAGTTGGCGTAAGATTATGAGTCACGCAAAGATTTGCGTCGGATCCGCGTCATAGCGATGATCATAGGTAAGCTACTGCGAAAAGAAATGTACAGCATTTACAAATCGATGACTTGATACATCCATGATACACCTTATTAATGAATGTAATGCCTTGATTCCAGAATGCAGACTGCAGTCTGTAAGCATAATAAATTAATACCTATGTTAAGATGCTATCTCGTTGAGAAGAATCATATTAGACTCAACAATAACTTAAGTAATCATCCCACAATAGAACCGCCTCATCAACAGCTGTTACTTTTACAGGGGTATTTGAGGTAACAAGCACTTAATAGCTAATTAGAATGATACTGGAGCAGTTGACTGTGAAACAACGAGACGAAAAAAGCTGTATCTATTACAGAATACCATGACTGTGTTGAAGTTTATTGCATCAAACGCAAAACGCGAGACGATTCACATGACGTAGGTGATGTTTACTAATCATGCTAATTAATAGGTCATTAGGTACACTGTGAGTAAGTTTTGATTTTGCTGGGTTGAAATATTTGCTGGATTGAAATATTTACTGGAAGGGCTAAAATTGTGGCCAATCTTCATAAAAACTGAAGCTCTGGATATCAGTTGAAGCTCACGAGTCTCATGCACTAAATGCTCAAGTATCTTAAACGGTATTTCAAGATCCATGATCAGCTATCGATCCTTAAATAAATCCTAGGAAACACCAGCTGAACCACGGAAAACGTGGCGTAGTGCCAAAAGCGTACCTGTGACCAAACAATTGAAATCTTTCTTTGTTCGAATGTAAAAGGAAATGAGAGATCATTATAAGTTGGTTGCATGACCAGTGACGATTTCGTATGGCATCAGGCCGCGTGTCATTGACCCGTTAACACATCGCTTAGCTAATTATAAATCGGGTGGGTTTCCTTATGTGAGCATATTTCGTTTTAGTTTCTGGTTTTCTGCTAAGCCCATTCCGGCTTATTAAAATGCTCGTAAAATCCGAAGCAGGATTAGATTTAATGGAAAATAAAATTAAAGAGTATTTGATGTAGCATGTTATGAATTTGCTTTCAAGTGGAAGAATTTCCTGAAGTCCGAGTCACGAGCAACAGAAAACATTACTTTTATTATTAAAAGCAATTAAATTCTTAATAGATAAAGCGGAAGAAATTATAGAATAAATGGTATTGTTAGGTTAATGTGACATTAATGACGAGAGAAACTTCCACAGTGAAATATTTGGCGGCCGCGAATGGATTCAAAAGATCCAATAGTCCATTTTCAAGAAAGAAATAAACACATTGAAATAATGCTTATCGCAAGACTTGTTACTGTGACCTTGTGTTTGACTAATAAGAACCGCAGAAGCGAGTCGTACGTGTGAAAACTAATCACATATTATTATTTAAAAAAAAAAAAACATTGCCCCACACTAGGAATTTCTCCTGTATCGTGGGTGCGTTTACAAACATATATAAATACACAAGAGCACCAAGAGAGAACCAGCAACCGCAAGAGAACCCAGGTTACCGACATAGCCCGAAGGATCGCCAAACAAAAATGGCAGTGGGCAGGGCACATTGCTCGCAGAACAGATGGTCGATGGGGCCGAAAAGTTCTGGAGTGGCGACCGCGTACCGGAAAACGTAACGTTGGAAGGCCTCCCACAAGGTGGACCGATGACCTGGTGAAGGTCGCGAGTAGCCGATGGATGCGAGACGCACAGGACCGGTCGTTGTGGCGACGCTTGGGGGAGGCCTATGTCAAGCAGTGGACGTCTTTGTGCTGATATGATGATGATGATAAATACACATGCACAAACAGCCAGCCAGCCAATTTGAGGTTGTGATGTTTGAAATTGAATCCACTGCCAATGTTCTCAGATAGAAAAGTATTGGGTTCAAATCAAAGGGGGTTCCTATGGACACAGGTATAAGAAAGGAAGCATTACCGTAGAGAGTACATCATCATCATCAATCCTAACGTATAAAACTAGTTGACCCGCGCACCATCATCTGCTCCGCTCCTATTGGTCTTAGCGTGATGATATATAGCCTATAACCTTCCTCGATAAATGGGCTATTTAACAGTGAAAGAATTATTCAAATCGGACCAGCCGGAATTCCTGAGATTAGCGCGTTCAAGCAAACATCAACAAGATTAATCCGTTACTGACTGATTGACTGACTGACAGACAAAGCACAGCCGAAACTACTGGTCGTAGAAAGCTGAAATTTGGCATGTAGGTCCCTTGGGGAGTGTAGGGGAGCACTAAGAGAGGATTTCCAGAAATTCCTATGAGAACGCGAAAAAACGGGATATGCGCGTACGAAATCGCGGGCAATAGCTAGTAAGTAGCTAATAAAATTAAACATAACTTTCATTGAAGAAATTCCACAAATGAAAACATTATTCGCACAATCAAGCTAGACATTAAAAACTTTAACTATAACTCAATTTTAACATAAACTGCAACAATCATAGACACAGAGCAGCACGATGTAACATTCTAACCTATGCATATAAACATGCCAGGTAAAAGTGGAAAAGAAACCAGCTCACAGTACTTATCCCACGGTCAAGATCGCAACAAGGGAGAGAAGGCGAAGCGGCGTGCAATTATTAGAGAAGCGTGAATGCAATCATTCATAATATATTCATATAAATATTATAAATGCAAAAGTAACTCTGTCTGTCTGTCTGTCGCGCTTTCACGCCAAAACTACTGAACCGATTTAAATGAAATTTGGTACACAGATCTAGTCTTGAGCTTGAAAAAGGATAAGGCTACTTTTTATCCCGGGAGTATGTTCCCTAGGGACCACGCGGGCGAAGCCGCTGGCAGAAGCTAGTATTTCTTATATGTATAATTTTAATAGATTGAATTTCAATGAACACTCGTCGTGTCTTTACTTGGAATGGTAAGATTTCTTCGTGTAATGAAACTTTAGTTTGCAGTCGTGACTCGAGTGTTGAGTTTCGAAGCTTTTACTGAGTATTTTACTTTTATCTACTTTTCTTTTGCGAGGATTGAGTGTTACTTACAACTTTAAGTAACTTGTCAAGCTGAAGCTTTGAATAAAAAACTGGCCAAGTGCGAGTCGGACTCGCGTGCGTAGGGCTCCGAACGAATTTTTTTTTAACATGTTATTTTTAACCGACTTTCAAAAATGGAGGAGGTTCTCAATTCGGTGGGTATTTTTTTTTTTGTATGTATGTACACCGATTACTCCGCGGTTTCTGATCCGATTTCTGTGATTCTTTTTTAGTTCGATGCAGTATACAATGCCATTTGGTCCCATACAATTTGATTCAGTTTGGTTCAATTTCTGCGTTAGCGAAGACGTCGTCCAAGTACCACTTAAAAGTGACAAATAAAAAACTTTTTGGTTTTTTTCCTTTGTTTTTTAACACCGACTTCCGAAATTAAGGTTATTTTATTCTTTGTAGTGTTTTGTTTGGAAGTCGGTTATATTTTTTTGTAAAAAGTTTTTAACATTATAAACTTCTTATAAAGTTTCCTGTAATCTATAGGTAAAGATCTATTACCTCCGTTTTTTTTTTTCAAAATTTTAGGCTTAGTTATTTCGGAGATAAGGGAGGGAATGGTAATTTTAGGTCTTATTTCTTGAATAAGTTCAAAACCATTTATTTTAAAATTATGATTAAAATATAATGAAAACACAGTAAGCCCTTTCATTTAATATGTCACACGATATTGTTCAAAAACTTTTTCTTGAACTTTTCTAGTTTGACCCCCAAAAGTGACACCCATACTAAAAATTTAATCATTTACGTAACGCGTCCGTATTTGGGTCACAGAAGTGCATATGTGTACCAAATTTCAACAGAATCAGTCCAGTGTATCCGGAGAAAACCGGCTGTGACAGACGGACAGACAGACAGACACCCGAGTGATCCTATAAGGGTTCCGTTTTTTGTTCGAAACCCTAAAAAGGCATAAAACTAGAGGCATTCCAGCGAAACTGATCTATACAGGAGTGGCAGAATGTGCGATCAATTCAAAGTTTACTGAACTCCCTAAATATTGTCATCAAAGTCAACGATTCTCCTCCAGCTCATCTTATTTTCAGAACAAACATTCTAACCAATAATTTACAAATGTATAAAACCAGCAAACATTTCGCTAACGAGATCTAACAAGCTGAACAAACGAGGTATTAGCGTCAAACTAGCGGCGAACCGGCGACGCAGGTCAGAGATCTTGGCGACAGTAGGCGAAGCTACTCCGTATAAGGGCCGACTACAAACGGCCCCAGCCCCCAAGTCCTAGGGTCAATAGCGACTTTCGCCGCAAACTTCCGCAACAAAACTCCTGGATCAATGAAAATGTTAGCATTGCGGAAAAGTTGACAAACTGGAGCATTTACTGCTATTCTTTAACGAATGAGGACACAAGTATGGCATAATGCGGCTGAAGATAATTCGATCACATTAAAGCAGATTACCAGAATCTAGATGGAGCACGATCGGTTTCGATATAATTAAAACGAGGTCAAAGGTGGAGCTTCTGTAAAGCTCCACTTTAGATGGGAGATTAAAACATTAGTGGTGTACGGCTTGTGTTACTAAAAGACAGAATTGGGGCATCGAAACCTGATATAAGGAAATGAGTTCACGAAATTAGAGAACATTGTAATCAGGGCCGCTTCACTGGCAAATCTGGAACATGAAAAGAGTTCCATTAAGTATATAAGGATAAAAGGTGGATTAGATACCCACGAACATTTGGCAACAGACTGAATATCACGTCCATTTGATGTTACTCGTATTATATGTATAATATTAACGCACCTAAATGTGAGCATGTTTATTTTTCCTTGTTAGTCAGTCCTTTTTCCGCAAAATAAACGCACATGCTACACAACTATCATAAAAACCGTGATTTTTTGAAATCATGGAACTGCGATGAAAATACATGTAAGAAATAATAATAATGAAAACTATTTAACATCCGATTTAGTTTAAACACAAAACAAAAAGAAAAATATTGAGTTGTTTAACCGGTTTGTTGAATCAGAAGCAATGGCTAAAGGCCAAAGCATTTACCCTTATGTAAACATAACTGTATCGAGTCAAATACATTCGCAACACCGAATCGAAGACTTTCCTCTGTTTAGCAAAACAACAACTAGTACCAGAACACTTCGAAACTTGATAGAGCGACCATTACTTAGCAGCAAAGTTGGGATTGAATCGAGTTTCGCAAAGTTAGCAATTGCCCCAGAAAATCCTACAGCAAGGTCTATTCTTAGATTCAAGACGATCCTTCAGTGTCTAATTATCGAATTTATTTAGTACCGCTTCTTGTTTTACGTAATTAGTAAAAAGTATTTATCTTGTAATTACGGGACTAGAAATATTTAACGAGATTCGGCTACTCAAATAAAGGCAGATTATTTGTGTAACCAAATATTTTAAGTAGTCAAGTTCAATAGGCTGGACGCAAAGGAATGCAGAAAGAAGACGGCTAAAATACTGGCAAATAAAGCATGAGCGGGATTTATACTTTGAAACATGCAAGAGGTGATATCAAAAACACCTTTGGTGCTCGACAGTACTTAAAAGGAAATGAACATAAAATTCTTTGAAAGTCACCTGTCTGCGCTTACACCCGAGTATTTTAACACCAAAGTAAAAGTACAACCACGGCTAGCGGTAATGAGTTCAGTGGTAATTTCGCGACTCGACCGTGGCCCACATAGTGAAGACGATGTTTAATACGAGTACATCATTATGTTTGCAGACAAACGTTCCGCTCCGCTATAAACTTTCGCTCTAAAGTGAACAATATAAATCTTGGACGCTTCATTAAACGCCTCGATTTTTGACGCAGTTTTTTTTTCTTGTTTTAATAAACGGTAGTAAACATGGAGTCGTTCATTTTAATTGGTTGGTTGTTTTCGTTTTAAATTTCGTAACTTTGCCCAAAATTTTCAAGGGCTGCAAGCATTTCGGTAGCAGTGGTACCTCTATGCAGATTCTGAATTTGACAAAAAGCAAGCGTACGTGCTAGGTGTTACCTACCATAACTAGGTGTTAAAACCATAATATAAAATCTTCACGCATGCGAAGATAATCCTTAAACAAACTTCAGATACAAGTCTTGACAAACGCATACAACGTGACTAACACAAATGCATAATATGCAATCCAATATTTTTCCAAGGCAAGCAAGTAAAACTTCCTTAAAACAAACAGAAATATGTACACAGACACGAGGTTCCCATAAACTGGTACTTAGAGTAACCGCGTAAGACTATAGCCTTTCTATAGGTTCCTTGACGAATGCCAGGGGGTTCAAAGACCTCGTGGCCAGTTCAACTTCTATATGAGCCGAGGGTGGGTGGGACTGGGAAGACCCGTGTTACGCTGGATTAAATTATACGCAAGAATGGAACAGCTCAATTTTCTTATCAAGCAAATTGTAAATAAGAGTACGTACTATTCTTTGGTGACTGCAGTTATATGACAAATGAATTTAATGCTAAAGGACGTGTACAAATTGATCTTTAGAATTTTGATAGGAATCAATAAGACTCGCATGAAGGTAATCTAATTAGAGGCCCGTTTACAGTTCAATTAGCTAAAGTAAACATTTATAAACGTTACAGGTTCTTTACTTTAACACGTCATTAGTAATTAATCATACCTACATAACAATGCATAAACGGTGCAGTTGCTCTTTAACAATCCAAGTTATTGTATATCCATTCTTACGTGAACAATTCATAAATGCAACGTAGACCTGTTGCTTTTCAATAGCACATATTTTAGTAACTGTTTTGCAGTAATCGTTGGAAGGTTACTTTACAATATACGAAGGCAGAGAAGATTCGAATGAGAACCAAACGTTACAAGAACGATAACACGTTCAAATGTGATGTAATTTTCTATTTGGCACAATAAACTATTTTGTATTTTTTGTACGATACACGATTTGATGCGCTCGTCCTGAATGAAGGCAGCAGTCAGCACCATAATTGAAGCCGTTTGAAAAAGAGATCACGTTATTCGTCTTGCCTATCTCAATCTCTCTCTCATGTGGATCCGTAGTGTTCGGCAACTGGATTTATCCTAGTTTTGAACTTTCTTTTATGCCTATTCGCGTTGCGCTGTTGTTTCTTCTGCTTCATATGGAGGGAAGTGGATATAATGTTTTCCTTACTCTTCTGCGGTTATATTTCTCCAGGACTTGTCCAGCTTCACAATTTTCTGATGAAACAATGGCGGAGTCTGCTATTGTGTCTGTCTTTCAGGAGTTTTTGTATTTGGAAGTGTGGTGGGCTTGCTCTCACGCAATTCAGGTGCAATTACACAAACTACACCTTCTGTCTTCCTTCAACTGCATAGTGACGGAGTGAGTCAGACGATCCGGCGCAAACCGGCTAGACGGCCGGCGCCCGCGCAAGCCCACTAGCTGCACAGATTGCTGATGTTGTAGAGCAGCTGATAAATAAAAATCAAGACTCAACATAAACACGTCACTATTATAGGTTAAATTAATTCAGACATCACGATCGATCTTGATAAGGTTTCCTGGATACTGGAGTACTGGTTTTAAAAGTGAAGCTGCTCATAATTTATCTGCCGGTATGCAGGGTTCTGCCTACATGCGGTGATGTTCCATTATTTTATTTATTTGATTAGAATTTTCTAATTACGTATTCTTCTTTCTTGTCAACTTCTGCTGTTCCTTTGTCGAGAATATTTGTCAGTTAAAAGTTTTACAAACCTGCTATTAAAGTGATCATGTTCCATACACTTTTGCTACAAGACACATCAGAAAATTGTCTAAAACCAACTTCTTCAACTCGTATCAGAAAATGGAGACTTCAAGGCAACTCATAAAATAAAAACATCAAAAGTTTAATACAAAATAAACCACTTGTTGATTTTATTTCTGAGAAGTGATAATGAATGACAGACCGCAACACTTGGATCAGTGTAACTAGAACAAGTTCATTGAACAGCATCTAGAATAAATTAATTTTAGCTGGAGACGCGAAATGACGACCACATTCCGAACATTTATTTAATCTAAACGTTTCGTCTTTATAATCTCGGTCACGATAGTAAATAAAGAATTCATTTGGGATGATAGTTGACAATAAAACACCAAAATACCTAGGTGCCAAAAATTCCCTTTGAATACAAAGGTAATGCAACTCAGTTATTATTATTTCTTACAAAACTTCAACATGTTCCTCATGGGATTCAAGACAGACGTAACATAAAATTAGAATCATCAATCATAAGATAAATACGTAAGAACACTCCAAAACAATGTAATTCCTCATACAATTCCCACACCAGCAAAAAGGTGGTAACATTGAGAGAAACCAGTAAATAACTCGTAATTTTATTGCAACGATAATGTCTTCTGAATCTAAGCTATACTATAAATGTCATCTTATAAATCACGAAGATATTTTGATCAAATTGTATAACTTGAGGACTTCTCCAAGCGAAGGGGATCGAAAATTGTTAGCAACTGAAGGTCGCATACAAACAGTAACTGGCTCAACAGCCCATAAATCTTAAGATTAGCATCAATTTCTTGGGCATTTAATAAAACGAGCTCTTTGCTAGTAGCATCATTATTCAAATTGGGTTAAACACCTACATTGTTTGCTTCCAAATGTTTTGGGAACCGCAAAGAAATGGATCAACAGAACTGTTTATTTCCTACACAGGTGTCGAGACAAACAGTAAACACTGAAATGCAGTTTCTTGTTATGTCTATTGAACACAATAGGACGAGTTGTCACTGTATCGTCCTTTGGTGAATGGAGTTGGAGATACAGTTGACTCAATCAGTAGTCAGAAATCTATCAATTAATCAGTAGCTACGTAGAAATTGCCAACGGTAGCCAGTCCGTTATGTAGTTTATACAAGACCCAGTGTCCAACTAAACCAAACATTATAAATTCTAGTCACATCAAGTAACAGTAATTCTGTATTGACACTCGGAGATCTCGCCTCGCAATAAAAAGAGCCATGACGATAAACAAACAGTGTAAAAAGATCTGCAATTACAGACTAGGTAAACAGCGAATAACGTATCATTTTTTCTGCTGACCATGACACAGAATATTATGCACATTAATTTACAACTAACATATGATATACATGTAGAGATAGCAACAAAGATTGAAATGATGGACTAGATAAGCAGAATGAAGGTAGTAAAACATGAATTATTGACACAAGGTCGGAATGTCAATAGCATCGTAAAGGCTCAGACATCGGACCCTTTAGAAAAGCAATAAAACAAATAGACCAACATATCAGGCGGCTTATAGCCCACGTCATGTAGCGGCACGCAAATAGAAATGAAATAGAAACTGGTGGCACTGGATATGGGGAAAATAGATTTGAATATTGTTTATTAATATTTACTTTTACAAGGCAAGGTGACCGTTGAGGCAGAAAATCCAATTGTGTCTATAAAATTGAAAACAGAAGTCTCCCTGGACCTTGAAGTATGTTCGGCAACTATAAACCAATTGGGCATTACGAAATCAAAAGACTCATTTGAAGAAAAGTTACTAATACGCATAGTACCTAAATAATGAGCAATAATATATACAAATAATGTATCTACATCACAGTAAATCGTAGTCAACAATATGTTAATTTGGCAATCACACCAATTTTGTTGGAGACAACACACTTAAAACCGAATAAGCCGTAACAAATCGTCCGAAACGTGACGAAATCAAAAGATCTTTCGAAACGAATTAGTTCATAGGTTCCAATCCTTACTAATATTATAAATGCGAAAGTAACTCTGTCTGTCTGTCTCGCTTTCACGCCAAAACTAATGAACCGATTTAAATGACATTTGGTACACAGATAGTCTAGAGCCTGAGAAAGGACATAGGACATACTTTTTATCCCGGGAATATGTTCCCTAGGGACCACGCGGGCAAAGCCGCTGGCAGAAGCTAGTTGTTCAATATGTGCGCTTTATTGGCACCAAAGATATGAAATATAAATTTATAATCGATACAAAAGAATTTTATCCGAATCCCTTAGTATCCAATGTTATTAAAACGATTTCACGAATCATAAAGTACAGCTGAAGCTGCAATTTCTAAAGTTAAATCAGTCACCGTGTCGCCCATGCTTCGCTCAATTTTATCCTGACGCAGTGGGTACACAAAATCCTGCTTTAAAAGCAATATCCGAAGCCATTGGATTGGATCGAATCCAAAGAGCTGTTTGATTTTCAGCAAATTTACTTCTGAGTAGAAGAGATAAATTGCGTAAATACTCGACGAATTCGTGACTTTAAGTTCGGTTGCTTTAAATCTTCATTGTGCGATTTCATAATAGGGAACAATGTTGAAGAGGTTATTTAACAAGAAAGCACGCTCGGCTTAAACAGTGTTAAACTATTAGTGGTGTTGTTTTGAAAAGTGCCAAAATTAAACCATAGGGAACAAGTACGAATATAACACAATTATCTGAAGCGAAATTGTAAGAGGTTTAAATTAAACGTCAACCGCGAGTTATGGGCATCAAGTCCTGCAATCGAGAGGCCGCGCGATGACATCAGTAGACGGAACCACTTCGCCACCCACACGCCGCCCACGACGCAGAACCTTGCGAAACCCTGGCTCAGATGGTCGGCTGCCTCGAGAGATGGCGTGAGCTTTGACTAACTCAAAAGCTCTCTAGTAACTGTTTGGGATCAATTAATTCTACAGCAAGTATGTTGCAAATGCTCCGCCTAAAATAAGGCTTATATGGTTTCGAGCTAAAATCTGCATGACTGATGAAGATAACATATTAATTAAGGCGAATAGAGCTTTGAGTAAGATATACACGGATCATTAAACTACAAGACCAATATAAATTGTCAGTTAAATAGAAACTCTATGAATACGAACACCATTAATCACGATCAGAAAACTGATTCCTGATTGAGATTAATTTTAGTGTCCAACAAAAGCTCGGAGAACACAAACTGTACAATTAGAAAGGAAACTGATGTCAATTACTTAAGAATTGCAATAAATTTGCTCGTTAATCAATAGTTTGATAAATCTAACGCTATTCAATATCGTTATTGTGCAGATAAATCGTAAAATATATGGTTGGATAATCTAAAGCCGATGCATACGTTTCCCAAGAAATTTTGCATCGTAAATAGTCATGAATTCGTGAAACATCTCAAAACAATGTGACAAAAAGGAAACACACGAAATCTTAGAACTAGAATCTATTAAGAGACAAATAAATCTTGCTAACAAGACGAAAAACGATGATTCAACGCCAATAAATAGGACGACAGAAGTACACAAGATGATAATTGTTCCTGTAAACGATTTCAGCCAATTGAGGATAACGACTTGTGTCGATGAACTGAAGTCTATCTACGTCACACATGTGTTAGGAACGAAGACTTAATATTAGAACATGATTGAAAGAAGCTTACTCTTGCAAATCTAGACCAGGGAATATATAAATAAGAATGAGTAACAAAGTGGGTTTTAAAATTAACAGACTCAAAACGATCAAATTACAACGATTCCCTGCCTTACTTATCATGCAAATTCTTATATCTAGGAAGAAGAAGTTCAAAGAAAAGTATTTTAGTCCATTACAAAGTAGAATTAATTACTAAAGCGCATGAGTTCATCGGCAAATATTTGAATATGAAGACCGCCATTTAAGATAAAGTCAGTCAGCATTTCAAATGACTGAATGCCATTTATACTTCGTCATACATAACGATCGCTCTTCGCGACCTTGTAGGTCAGTGACGATTCATACGGTACATATAATTAATATTTACTATTATTAGACCTCTTGGATGACATAAATAAAGATTTTAGTCCTATTCCGGAAAGAAATAAGATTATCTTACCAAATCTCCATAGAAATGCGAAAATTGATAGAAGAAATCGTTGCAGCACATGAAATAATCGAAAATTCGGGACCATATTAACGCAATGCCAGCAGAGTACTGTTCTCGGATGACCATAGAATTACCGACGAACATCTTAGATCGTGGGTGTCGAAGGCTAGTTACAAAGACGTAAAACATAGCCAAGAGTATCAAGTTAAATACACTAGTACATGAGAATCTGAACATCTGAATAGAAGCTGAAATTGGAACAGATTATTCAGTCGATTCCCTCTAGAAAACAAATAACATTACCAATGAAAGCCCTTACGATACTTGAATAGAAACAAGATATCGAATAACAGATGATATAGTAGGAAGAAAGCCGCAAGACAGCAGATCTAATAATACTAAGTTATTACCGCAAACCGCTCCGCGTGTTGGATATTTTTTTATTGAATATAATAAATACTACTTAATATTATGACAATGTCTGAGAGAAAGTGGAAAGAAGCAGTCTTTTTACTGTAGACGAGCGTCTATGCTCCATCTTTTGTTAGCTAAGTATTGTGTCACTTTAGTCAAATGCTGCTGAGGATCGAAGACTTAGCTGGAGTTATTCATGATATAAAAGAGCGAGCCAGAACCTGACAAAAGGTAAAACTAGTCTCAAATATTTAAAAAGGGTTTGTGAAGGTTTTAATAGAATAAATGCTGGTGACCCACAAAAGGGACAACAGCGTTTGAAGGTTCATGAACTGCTTTTACCGAATAATCGTAATTTAGTTATAACCAGTTCATCATTACTGTAATACATACTAGCTTCAATTCTAACTTGCTTTCCTATTGACCCGAAATAAACTCGCCCTGAATTGCGCACCCCCAATTGCTTATCGATTACAGGAAAAAGTTTTTGATGGGCTACTTTCTAAGAGCTTCGGATTTGTTTGGCTATCTCGTTATTTTTACTATCTGTATCTGACATCGTTTCCCTAATTAGAGTCTGCTAATTGGCTCTAACGCTTTCGTGACAAATTACGATCTTCCAAGATAGATTGTGCTTCATTTTCAGTAATCTAAAACTGGCCAAGTGCGAGTCGGACTCGCGTAAAAAGGGTTCCGAACGAATTTTTTTTTAACATGTTATATTAACACTACAGACTTCTAATAGGTTTTCCTGTAATCTTTAGGTAAAGATCTATTATCTCCATTTTTTTCAAAACTTTAGGCTCAGTAGTTTCGGCGATAAGGGGGGGAATGGTCATTTTTCGTCTAATTTCTTGAATTACTTCTAAATCATTTATTTTAAAATTATGAAAAAATATAATTAAAACCCTCACAGTAAGCCCTTTCATTTGATATGTCACACTATATTGTTCAAAAAACTTGTTTTTTAATTTTCTTGTTTGACCCCTAAAAGTGACCCCCATACTAAAAATTTAATAATTTTCGTAACGCGTCCGTGTTTGGGTCATAGAAGTCCATATGAGTACCAAATTTCAACAGAATCGGTCGAGTGGATCCGGAGAAAACTGGCTGTGACAGACGGACAGACAGACAGACACCCGAGTGATCCTATAAGGGTTCCTTTTTTTTCGGAACCCTAAAAAACAAGCAGTTTTGGACTGCCGGTTTTATTTTCATCATTTATAATAACTTTGACGTGTCTAGGCCACTGCACTGAATCTCAAACTACCGCTCATTAAAACAATCCGTTAATAGTAACTACGCCTACATGAGTTACTGATGACATCAGTACAATCGAAAGTAGGTTTTTTATCTCTATTTGAATCAGTGGTTGCAATTAACGGAATGAAACGCCGCCGTAATTGCCAGCTGATCGGTAACATGCGACTGAGACTGGGAAAGCTTGAGTCCCTGGAAACCCAGTGCTTATTCAATGAATTATCATAATTGCCGTAATAAGTCAACAGTCTACGAAGATAAATCGACCATTCTAAGCGTTAACGTTTTTGTTTGGCTTTTTCATGAACGAGAAAAAAATATTTGTCGTTATTTCAAGACCAAGACGAAACAATGACCCTATAAATAAATTACCGTTGTTATTCTAGAATCTAGTAATTAAAGACATGATTAACGAATAAAAAAGTCCAATGAGGTCGACATCATCAGCCGAAGTCCGCGGAGTTGCGTCCAATTCGTGAATTACCGTGGTGAATCAATTCGTTTGGTTCGCTGCGGGCAGCTGATTGGAGCACAGGACAATATCACCCACGTATTGACGCAACACACGTAAGGTTACTGGACCAATTTAATAGTGATTAAAATGTCAATGAGTGCAAACAATTTCACTTCTTTTCCAATCGATGGAAAACTCCCTGGATCGTTTGCGCCCAGTTGGTGGCTACGTTAATTGCAGCATCGGTGGCATTCATCAAATCTCCCAAAGTACAGGTGTATGCCCTCTTGGAGCATTCTAAGAATTCAATCAATTTCACTTATGAAGACGTAGGTACACAATTCTAGGTAACGTCTTCCAGAGGTGGAAAATACTAGAAGAAAATGAGATATTACCGTGCACGTTTCAGACCCAGTGGAGCAGAAAAAGCAATCAGGACTATCTGCGACCCCAAACGGAAAATCGTAGTAGTAAGTAAAAGGTAGTAGACAATAGGACACCCTGATATTCCGTCGCTGAAAATTCGACTAAATGGAATAAGTAATATATTTTACAAACTGCTGAGATAACAACGAGACTAATCGAGTTTATGCGCATACTATGCTACAAATTACTCAAACACTCATATTCGCAGAAATATTGGACATTTACTATCACATTTAATTGGCAACCGCATGCTCGATGACAGGCGCAAGAATTATTCTCCTAATCCCTCACTAAGATTAAGAGTGAAGCAATATGAGACACATTCACAAGTCACCTGTACGTCTACCATGAGTTTTATCAATCTATACTCGCTAGCGACAGTAGTTAAAAAACTGTATGAAGACTTAGAAAAAAACAAGATTCTAATTGATTTTTTTAGTTGTTTACTAAGAAACAAGCAAGTTGCAAGTAAAACTTTAGTTAACAACTAAACAAATAAGTTAGAAACTTGTTTTTTTTTTAAGTTTTCATACATGTTTTTAACTACAGTCGCTAGCGAGTATAGATTGTTAAAACTCATGGTAGATGTACTGGTATAAAATATGATTCGTGTAGTTAGCAGTTAGAACGGATTGAACGGCGTCGGCGCATAACATTATGAGAACAGGACTAGAATATGACGCCCACATATAAAACAAAGCGAATATATTCTTGTACTGAATACTGTGTTTCAACTTAATCAGACGCTATGCTGATGCGAAAGACTGAAGCAATCATAAATCATTGTCATGTTGATGAAGAAGAGATAGCATGTCACTTTCGTGCTTAGCACAAAAGAAACATGTGAAAGTCTATAAAAATCTTGTAGAAAAACTGACACTAAAAGCTGAGTTTTAACTGATGAAGTCCCAAGATAAATGCCAAGCATGAAATCTCACAGGAAACCTGACAGGAAATCCTAAGGAAACCTTTCTAGAAAATTGAGCTACAGGAGACATCGTACAAGCTCAATTGAGATTCATAATATCAATGTCTATGATCTATACTAATATATAAAGCTGAAGAGTTTGTTTGTTTGTTTGTTTGCTTGAACGCACTAATCTCGGGAACTACTGGTCCGATTTGAAAAATTCTTTCAGTGATAGATAGCCCATTTATCGAGGAAGGCTATAGGCTACATATCATCACGCTAAGACCAATAGGAGCGGAGCAGTAATGAAAAATATGACGTAGAGGAAGTTGCGCGGGTCAGCTAGTTAAAGTATAAAAACGTTGATAGTACTGTTACGTCGGGTTTCTCGTTTCGTATGTCGGTCACCGCCGCGCGAGGGAAGCCGTTGCACAGTGACTCACAACTTGTTCGCAACGTCGTCGCCACGCGTACCATTCGGGGACCTTGATGTGTTATTTGTTGCCGATATATATGATAATAAAAACACGGCATAATATTACATGATGTAATGAATATTTAAAGACGAAAGATTTTTTGTGAGAAAAGACTTCGCATCAAGAGAGATAGTAGTCCAGACCAAGAACTTCGCAATTGATATAATAATTATCTTTTTTAAAAGTTGTAAAAGTACAGGTCAGTGAGAAACCTTTTGACAACGCCCGTTTAAAATAAAAATTGACGAGTCTCCATGCGCTTAGTAATTAACACAGACAATTATTTTTTCGGGCGAGATTGAAATCCTTTGTAAAGAGGAATATTAATTAATTTTAACTAGGCTTCCTTTGAGTTTTTTACTGGGCCGAAAAAAGTAGCTAACAAATGTATATACTAAATAATTTCTACACTAATACACTAATGCGAAAGTTGAATTTGGATCGATGATGTTTGTTACTCAAACACGTCAGAAAGGCTGAACGGATCTTAATGAAATTTGGCACAGAGGTAGATTATAGTATGGAATAACACATAGGATATTTTTTATCCCGGGAGTATGTACCCTTGGGATAATTTTCGACATTCATGCGGATGGTACCACGGGCGGCACCTACATAGTTAAAATAAAAATATAGTGAATGAATCGTGATGAGGATCTTCATTTAACCAAAAGAAACCAACAGAATCAGATAGTGATTTATTCGTAAAGGACAGAGGCCCTCAGATCGATGGCGCAACCTTGGCCAGCCTCGTGGGCGACCAGGAAATGGCCTGGCACAAACGTGAGCATAAAACGAACATGTTCTCTCGTGAATTGTTACCGTATGATTGTATCCTACAACTTGAATCATGAAACAGTCTACATTTTCGGCTGAAAATGCCGTAATAGCGGAAAGGCTTTCTAATACATATTCGAATGCGAAAGCTTGTTGTTAAACCGACTCAATTCTTATATAAACCGAAGTTCTTCAGACCGATTGCATCATAAAAATATGTGTAGACCACCTGTCTGATTATATTGTACTAGCTGACCCGCGCAACTTCGTCTGCGTCACAATTTTCATTACTGCTCCGCTTCTGTTGGTCTTAGCGCGATGATATATAGCCTTCCTCGATAAATGGGCTATCTAACACTGAAAGAAATTTTCAAATCGGACCAGTATTTCCTGAGATTAGCGCGTTCAAGCAAACAAACAAACTCTTCAGCTTTATATATTCGTATAGAGTATAGATATAAATGTACTTGTTATCTCAGTTACATTCTGCCACACAGAACCAATTCCGCAGATAATTCTGCTCATTGCGAACTTTATCTAAAACTTGAGATAATAATCGATCTTGCATAAGCCTGAGTGCAGAAATCCCGATCAGAAATTCGTTCAAAGCGGCCGTTGGGCTAGTTGGTCGTAACCTTGCCTATTTATTGCCATGCGTGGCACATGGGCAATATTGATGGCTTCCTGTGGTGCAGTGTGCTCGCCGCATTGGGTTAGACTCGACAGTTTTACGTGAATTAACTTTTAGCACTCGTTTACGACTTTATAAAAATAGCAAGGTGATTGGGATTTCCCTCAGGTTAGATGTAAAGACGATATAATCGTAAGCAGGTATTAGCTGGATGAAAATGGAGATTATTGAGTTAAATGGCGTGCGATTGGAGAGGGCATCTCCAGCAGTGGACTGCTATAAGCTGCCTGATGATGAAGCCAGTAGATATACTTTCTAGGGTTCCGTACCCAAAGGGAAACCAACGGAACCCCTATTACTAAGCCTCCGCTGTCCGTCCGTCCGTTCGTTCGTCTGTTAGCGGGCTGTATCTCAAGAACCGTAATAGGCAGACAGTTGAAATTTTCACAGATTGTGCCACTATAGCAAAAAATAATAAAAATGAAAGGGGGCTCAGACGCGTTTCTTTTTTCGGTTTATGGTACGGAAGTCAGAACATATCGTGTGCGAGTCTGACTCGCACATTGCCGGTTTTTGAAGGAATTAATAGAATAATTCAAGTGACGGTTACTCTGTGTGGCCTACACGGAATAATAACTCAACAACAACAGACTACTTAAATTATTCTGTGTGTCAAAGACACAAATTAATCCAATAAATCGTTTCTAAACCAGCCGAAATGGAAGACAAGACGCGGCGGTTGGCGCTTACGCCCACATTCAGGATTGGTCATAGAATAACAACATTTATTTAACCCACATTTTAAGTAAGAACGTTTTCTAAGAGTTTGCTAGTCTCCCGTTACGGATTAAGTGACCTTTGACCCGCGACGAATTGATAGATCTAGGTTTGCCAAGCAAAAAGAGTTTTGATAAGGTATTGCCCGGGAAATCAATTATTTTAGATATTTTTTTACAGTGGAAATCTGATGGCTGGTAGGTTTAAAATAACTTTCTCTATAATATTTGATGACAGTACTCAACAGCTTTTATTCAGCAGTTTTCAGTTGCTGCCTATAGTCTGGATTTGTGCCAGGTTCATAGCAATTAGCTCCCCCCTATTACTTAAACAATATGGCGAAATATGAGCGTACTATAATAGGTACTCATTTCGGAGAATATTGGAATTATGTCATGTTGTCATATTTAAACTCGTAATAAGCAATTAATGGCAACACAATCGTCCCGCGGTGTCGTAGCGGTCGGCGCGTGCGCCGATCGTGCCGTATATGGCGCTGGAGGCACGCAACAAGGCCGCACAGTCGCCGCCCCAACGCCATCATTGTATTTAAAAATATTTTAAACCAACGGCTACAGTTTTAAAGAATGAGGTTTTAAAAAGGAATTTGGGATAAAATTGCGGATTTTTTTTCTGAGATGGGACCATTATGTTTTGATGCCAAGGTTTATTAAAGTAACAGGAATGAGACTTGAACTCAGGAAGATAAATAATAAGAAATTGAAGATTATCATTACTAAATGCACTTTTTGTAGACATTTAGTTAGGTGTACAAAAAAATGTAATAGGTATTCTAACAATGATGATAGTTCAAAAGGTGAAAATTTCTAGGATTGTTACGGAATGTCACATGTTATTTCTAATTACAATGAATTGTTTGGCATAACTTTCACAGAAAGAACAAATGACACTGTCTAAGCCCTCTTGTCAGCTAAAATTTAGTGATGTCTTTATTGCTTTGACAAAATAGTAAACACTAGTGGACGTCACGCGGTTTCACCCGCGTAGTTCCCGTTCCCGTGGGAATACGGGGATAATATATAGCCTATGTTACTCCCTGATAATGTAGCTATCCGATGCTAAAAGAATTTTTCAAATCAATCCAGTAGCTTCGGAGCCTATTCAATTCAAACAAACAAACAAACAAATCTTTCCTCTTTATAATTTTAGTGTAGAAAACATAACTTCAAAGATTGTATCAATCACATGGGTAAAAAAAAACGGAGAATTCACATGGTATGAATAGTCATTTATTGCATCATTGCAATTTGTATTGACGTTTTATTTATATAAATAATGCTATTTCAAAACATATATCATACAACTGTAGTACTAGATTGGAATGTTGTTTTTTTTTCTATAATATAATATTGAACAAGCAAGTATGTACTTCAGTTTTTATTCCTATACTGTAAGTAAATGTTTGATAGATATTGTTAGATTAGAAGTCATGCCTTTCAAACCTACGCAAGGGAACAATATCTGATGTACGTAGTGCCCCGGAGATTTTCATTATTCTGCTTGGATTAAAATATTATAGTGATGCCCATTTCAAGCAAGAAACAAAATACTGAAAAGATTGAGTTGCCCCTTCATATATGATTCCTCTGTCAATAATAACTGCGGCTCCCAACTGGAGAAGGATCGCTGGGGAACAAAATCAATGGAGGATTAGAGGAGGCCTTTAACAACAGGCACACTGAGCTTCAAGACATATTATAAGTAAAACAAGCTCAGGATAAGGAGGCTGATAGAGATTGAGAATGATTCCTTAGGCCCAATTGCACCAAAAGTGTATCTCAGAATTAGTTGCTGACACAAGGGTAAATTACAAATATTTCATACATAATAGACTTCAATGGATAACTCTGGCTGGTACAAGCAGGCCTTATAATGTTAACGCTTTTAGTGCTAAGCACTCAACATATGGGTCGAACAATAATTAGTTTGTGTGCCCATAACCCGCATCTGAGTTGTTGTTTTAAGTAGCTATAGATGACTTGCGCGGGTTGTGGGCACACGAAACAAATTATTGTTCGACCCGTATGTTCGAGTGCTTGGCACTAAAAGTGTTAAGGGACCCACAAAATATGTGGTCAATATGTAGTGAACTAGAAGCTTTATGTTTTCCAGCCTGTATTCCAATCACCGAGCAGGGTTAGTAGTGGGAGGGACTTCATATTCTGCACTAAGGCTTTAGTCTATTAAGGATGGGGACTGTTCCTAAGCCAACCTAGCTATATTCAGGGTTAGTGACAAAATTAATACAAATATTTATGTCGAAACCGCTGAGTACTCATAACAAAGTTATCATGTTAGTAGCATTTGATTGTTTATTATTTATGAAGTAATTTTAAAAAGAAAAAAAATCAAGTTTAAGTGTAAAAGATAGATTCAATATGCTTATAAACAAGATTCCTTTCAGAGAGTTAACTAGTTTGAACATGTTTATTAAATATTTGATAACAAGACTAGGTCACGGATGTCATTTTCAAATATTCTGGAAAATTATGACTAGTGCAGGTGTTGATGATTCATATTACTCTTCTTATTACCACTTATTGGAACTTGAGTTTATGAAATTCTTAGACTATTATAGAACCAACTATGTTCCCAAAACTGGTTAAGAACAAACACAGACTATACGTTTTCACTTTCATGAGTTATTGGTTAACGGATATACCAAATCATTTTAGTGCCAATGCCTTCAAGGAAAAGCTCTCAAGTCCATCAAATGAATCATAAGATACCCTCAAGTCATCCACATCAGATAATGCTCCGTCGACAAACAGAACTCCACCAACGAAATATGTGAAAATACACACCAATTGTGGATATTCTAAGTACGTTAGCACTTACCATCTGTTCTTTTAATGTTGATGTTAATTCCGGATTGAATCTTCACTGTACCGTCATCCATTTTCGCACAAATTTAGGCACCACATACACTAAATAACATTATTTCTCAAAGAACCTTTGTTCAAAAATAGTCTAACACATTGAGAAATTACACATGAGAACCGGTGAAAATTACAAAATAAATTTCTACACCCAGATTGACAGTTATATCGAGCTAGCTACACACTTCAGACTGGAACGTTTGAAATTTGTTTCACTACAAGAGTCAAATCAATCACTTTAATATATTAGTTTGAAAAAGAACGCGATTGATTTGAAAATTGTAAATGTATAATAGTAAATAAAAACTGAAAAAACAGAAATGTTCAAATTATTTCGGTTATAAACGCGAAATTCTAAAATTATCAGTTTGTGAGTTTGCCAATGCGTCGAAACGATAATGTTTCATTGCCAGCTGTAAAAAAAACTAAACAGTAATTTTTGGTTTTCAGAATTAAAAAAAAATATTTTCTTTAAGAATCTTCGAGATATTTTACTTGAATTTTGAGGATTGTATTTAATGTTCTGTTTTATATAATAAAAATTGATAGGTCTGAAAAATTAAATAACTTTAGATTAGTAAAAACTGACTATTGTGGTACCAATTTGTTCCATCACTAAAACATAGACAACAAAATTGGGCTTCCTCTGCATCAGCTGCCTGTCAATCAATTTGTCAGTTTGAGTCAACGCTGTTCAATAGTTTATTTTATCAATTTTAGTATCGCGTCTGATTTTAAATACAGTACATTATTAATAGAATGGACAGTGAGCACAAATTGTCTCATAAAGCCAAAAAGCGTATCAAGGAAGTTAAAAGGAAAGCGAGACCCGGTAAGTGAACGGTACCTAAAGCTTCATGGTAATTGGCACACTTTCCGAAAGTAGCATTTTTTGTTAAAATATTCGTATTGATGAGGATTCTTTATTTTAATGAGTACACTTGAGGTCATTACTAAGCTTTTTGTAACAAAAGCCATCAAATTCTGGAGTTCTAGAATAATCTTCGTTAGCGTGGCATTTTGTTATCACGACGGCTTTCGAGCTTGTAGCCTTGATGCTAATTGCTAACTTATATAGCAATAGCATCACAATTTCGTACAATATATCAGCCATCGGAAGCTTGATATAACAAAACTGAGCTTGACCAAATAATAAATCAATAATCATCTCAAATTCACACATAAGTTAGAAAAAAAAAATTACCATCATTAAACCTTGTGCGGGGCATCGAATTAAGCATACAAACGTTATTAATTATTTATCAGTTCTTGTAATTCAAACTGTTGTAGCATGTGCATCTTCCATGACAATGCTGAATAAATTAAATGATGAGTGTAAGTTTTTTAGAACTTACACTGGCATTCCAGTTATATCTGCTGTACTTCTTACATACATATCCTACTTGGAAGTCCCTACGGTTCAATATTACTACTTAGGACTCTTAGGGCCTCAAGGACTCTTATGCCTTGCTAATACTTCCTGAAACTAAATTATAGATACAAAATCTGTAATTGTAGTAAAAAAAAGTCCCTGTCTGCTTCCGTTGGTTTCTGCTCTTACTTCTAAACCACTCAACAGATTTTGATATATTAACAGCTAATTATAAGAATAAAGCCAAGTCGGGGCACTACTATTTTTATATAGATCAGATAAGAAAACACACATGGGGCAAGCACACCAAAAATTAATAAGTCTTCATAATGTGGATATTGCTGTAGGTATTAAATGTAATAAAAAAGTATTAAGAATGATTGTATATGTAATAAGTGTGATATCATCATAGTATACCAAAACTAACCACATAAAAGTATTTATAAAAACAGTACTTCAAATAAAGGTTTTAGCTTAGTTAGTATTTTTAGCCAAGCTTACTCTCTTCAGTCATGGCTCTTCAGCATTTTACATGTATAGAAAAAATCTATCTCATTTATCTTTTTCACCTATTTATTAATATTTATAACAGTCTACGACCTGGAAGGTTGCAACAAAATAAAATGTCAATAAAAGAGAAAAAGAAAAGTTTTGTTGGGATCTAATATAAACACCTACCTGAAGCTGCCATACAAAAGAGACCTTTTCAGGGGATATAAGATAATGCAACAAGACAAAATCTACAAGATACTACTCTCTTTTTGTTTCAGAATTAGCTGACAAGTATCAATGGACAGCCTTGAAATACGCTACAAACTTTGACGAATTTCTCAAATGTAATGACAATGTTGACCGAATAAGTGAAAATGAAGTGACACCTGATGAATTTATAGAGAAATATGAAAAAATATACAAACCTGTAGTTATAACTAATGTACAGACAAATTGGAAGGCTAATCATAAGTGGACCTTAGAGAGACTTGCCAAAAAGTATAGGAACCAGAAATTTAAATGTGGTGAGGATAATGAGGGATACAGTGTTAAGATGAAGATGAAGTATTATGTAGAGTACATGAGGACTACGACTGATGACAGTCCCCTTTATATTTTTGATAGCAGTTTTGGTGAGCATGTGAGGAGAAAGAAAATTTTGGAAGACTATGAAGCCCCTTTGTATTTTAGGGATGATTTGTTCAAGTTTTGCGGTGAGGAAAGGAGACCACCTTACCGCTGGTTTGTGATGGGACCACAGCGTTCTGGGACTGGCATCCACATAGATCCTCTTGGAACAAGTGCCTGGAATGCTTTGGTGTTTGGTCATAAAAGATGGTGCTTGTTCCCGACCCAGACTCCTAGAGAACTGATCAAGGTGACTGGAGCAATGGGCGGGAAACAGAGAGATGAAGCTGTCACATGGTTCAGACTAATTTATCCTAAGACTCAATTAGATTCATGGCCCAAAGAATTTAAACCAGTATGTATTTTAAATTTTTTACTAAGTATTTTCTCATTATGTCTTGCATAAATATCATCACATCAAAAAAACTCTTATGTCGTAGGTAGTTAGATGCATTATTACTGGCAAAACAACCAACAATATTCATGTAAAATCTCTCTTTCAGGTGGAGATTCTTCAGAAACCGGGTGAAACCGTATTCGTGCCTGGAGGCTGGTGGCATGTCGTCCTCAACTTGGACGACACAGTGGCTGTCACCCAAAACTTCTGCAGCCGCACCAACTTCCCGGTCGTATGGCACAAAACCGTGCGCGGCCGCCCTAAACTCTCCAAAAAGTGGATCAAAGTATTGGAGACCAAAGAACCTGAGCTCTACAAGATTGCTAGTGACATGGACTTGAGCCAAGGCACTGGTGTTGCTTCAGACAGCTCATCTAATAGTAGTTCTTCTAGTAGCGATAGTGATAGCAGTTCTTCCGACAGCTCTGAAGAAGATAGTGGGCAGGAAAGCATCACTGCCCACAAGAAAAAGAGACGAAGAAAAATGTAAAAGACCAAAGCGCCTTATATCTTGTATAGGTAATCATGAATACCAAGATTCATAAAGAGGTAATATCAAATAGAAATTTTATATCATAAGTGTAAGCCTGTTTTGTATTACTAGACATAATAACTAATGAATTTTTACTTGTTGTTTTCATAGTAAACAGTATATTTCTTTTGTTAACTGACAACACATTCTTTATGAATAAAGTATTATCATATATTTTAATTGTTTCATTAGCTTTGTAAAAATTAAATCCCATAGGAAGTAGGTAGGTAAATAAAGATCTTTATTATTGAATGAAGTAAATAATAATAAATATCAAAATCTGTAAATAGCTTTCTAGGCGTAGCTCGTAGCTTTCTCTCTATACGATTGCACGTAGCTCTCTCTATACGATTGCGCGTAGCTGTCTATACGATTGCATGTAGCTCTATACAATTGCAAGTAGCTCTATACGATTGCACGTAACTCTCTCTATACGATTGCACTTAGCTCTCTCTATACGATTGCACTTAGCTCTCACACGTATACGATTGCACGTAGCTCTCTATACGATTGCACGTAGCACTCTCTCTATACGATTGCACGTGGCTCTCTCTCTATAAGATTGCACGTAGCTCTCTATACGATTTCACATAGCTCTCTATACGGTTCCGCGTAGCTCTCTCTCTCTATATGATTGCACGTAGCTGCCTCCATACGATTGCACGTAGCTCTCTATACGATTTCACGTAGCTTTCTCTCTCTATACGGTTGCGCGTAGCTCTCTCTCAATATGATTACACGTAACTGCCTTCACATGATTACACGTAGCTCTCTCTCTCTATACGATTTCACGTAGCTTTCTCTCTCTACGGTTTCGCGTACCTCTCTCTCTATATGATTGCACGAAGCTGCCTCCACACGATTGCACGTACCTCTCTATACGATTTCACGTAGCTGCCTCCATACGATTGCATGTAGCTCTCTATACGATTTCACGTAGCTTTCTCTCTCTACACGGTTGCGCGTAGCTCTCTCTCTCTCTATATTTGATTGCACGTAGCTGCCTCCATACGATTGCACGTAGCTCTCTCTCTATACGATTGCATGTAGCTTTCTCTCTATACGGTTGCGCGTAGCTCTCTCTCAATATTATTGCACGTAGCTTCCTCCACATGATTACACGTAGCTCTCTCTCTCTATACGACTTCACGTAGCTTTCTCTCTCTATACGGTTTCGCGTAGCTCTCTCTCTCTATATGATTGCACGAAGCTGCCTCCACACGATTGCACGTACCTCTCTATACGATTTCACGTAGCTGCCTCCATACGATTGCATGTAGCTCTCTATACGATTTCACGTAGCTTTCTTTCTCTACACGGTTGCGCGTAGCTCTCTCTCTCTCTCTATATGATTGCACGTAGCTGCCTCCATACGATTGCACGTAGCTCTCTCTCTATACGGTTACGCGTAGCTCTCTCTCTATATGATTGCACGTAGCTGCCTCCATACGATTGCACGTAGCTCTCACTCTCTATACGATTGCACGTAGCTTTCTTTCTCTATTTATGTAAAAAGATCCTTATTTCAACTGTAATAAAAGTTTATATTAGTATGCCTAGCCTAAAACCTAGGCAAAATTATGTCCAATAAGAACATCAGTTTGGCTAGATTTTTTATATCCGTTAGTACCTCTTTCTTTTATTTGAGTTATAAAATCAGAGGTTTTCATTATCACTGAATAGTGATAATGAAAATCTCTGATTTTATACATAAGATTTTCTAGGTTGATTGAATAATAACCTGGCTGTTTTACCCCGACGTTTATGACTTGAGTTATGGAGCGCAGGGTAGTGTTTCTAACAGCCCCGGATCCACGTTTTTTCCGTTCCGGGGGCAGAAACATGATAGTGGCGCCCCGTCTCTTCTACGTTTGTGATTAAATTATGTTTGAATTTTACTACGACGAAGATCCATTGTACCAATCATTGGCATCAATTTTTTTGTATAGACTATTTTGTTTCTGGAAATATTAAAGAAAACCTTACCATGGTTTACTTTTTTACTATTGATAGGCACGTGCGTTTGACCACTATCTCACCTGATGGTAAGCGATGATGTGGTCGAAGATGGAGCACGATTGCCTAGAAGTAAATAAACTATTCACCAAGACTCTCAGGTTGTAGCTATCAAAAAACACAGACTCAGGCTTAGGATTTACTTTTTGCTTAAATGCTAAAAATAGAGATCCAAAAGAGTGCAAAAGTCAACGGCGAGCGTAGCGAGCCCAAAAATTTTAGCACATCCACATCAAATAAGTTTTTTTTTCAAATATTTGAATTTTGCGCCCTTTGGACTTGCCGCCTGGGGCACGTGCCCTGGTTTGCCCTCCCCCCCTAGATCCGAGGTTTGTTTCTAAAGCGATCTGTACGCTTAACACTTTAATACCCATTATGCTGCGCTCCATAGCCCGTTGGCAAATCTTGAGTCTGGACTTTTGTTATTCTGTAAGTGACCAACTTTGTGCACCGTAGGTCAGGACGAGCAGTATGCACATGTCAATGAGTTTTCTTTTAAGTGTTATGTTATTAAGTTTAAAGGCCCAGAAAGTCTTCCAAGCATTTTGGACTCGTCTTTCAACTTCCTTATCTTGCCTATTTTTAAAAGACACTATCTGGCATTCGAACACATGCACGAGACAGCACGAAACATAGGGTCGAGGTAGACGGCTACCTCGACCCTACGTTTCGTGCTGTTGCTCATAACCTTGGTCTTGTAATTTTTTATTTAATAAAAATTGTAACGTTCGGTTCAAAAATATTAATTGAAATAAATCTATGAATTTTACTAAAATCAATAACTACGCGCATCACTAAAAACGTCACATTCCGCGTCCGCAACTGGCACTCGAGTTTTATAGTCTATAGTTGAGCAGCCATTTGTTATCCTCGCCAAAGTTCCCGTGTAACATCTGATCAAAATGCTGAAATCGACTTCTGGTGCACTGGTCAATGTCTTAAGAAAGTCCCTGTTGCCGGCGGCCAGGGTCAGCGCTGTGCCCCTGCGGCGGTCGCACCAGATCGTCGAATCCGATGAGGAATTTGATACCAAGTGAGTCCCTTGTCGGATCTTTTGACGTTATGTAACTGAAAATTGTGGTAATCTTGTCGGTGATTTACAGCTTTCGACATGTTTGAATGATGTTCTATTGTACGGCTGACTTGGTGTTATTTTCTCTACGTATTATATCCCCACAGATTTTCATATTGGGTGTGATGTGAAATTGTCATGAGTAAAATATAACCTCTGTTCAATAATGGTTTTCCTTGTTTTTGGTTCTAGTATTGCGTAGAATAGCTTTGCTTAAGATATTGCCAATTTTTTTGATAAGATTGAAAGTAATGTCTGCTTATTGATTTTTGCCATCTAGGCCACATCACCACTGGTCTATTGTCATTCATTCGGTAAACAAATCTAGACCCTATCTACCTATCTAAGGTACTTCAAATGAATGCCCTAAAATTACCCTCAGACCAATAAACTGAATTAAAATCATCATTCTTGTAGTCTTTTCTCATTTTAGCTGATAATTGTTTTTAATAATGGTGCCGGTATTCTCTTCCTGATGAATCCCCCTCTTACAGGAAAAGCACTCATGTTAATGTAATGTGTATCTGCATTTCCTAATACATAATTATTTCTAGTTGGATTGTAAAGTCAATTCAGAATATGTGTAAGGAAATAAAGTAAAAAAGATAAGTCACTTCATCATTATAATGTTCATCATCTGCAAGAAATCAGCTACAATGATTCTCAAACTGAGGGAAATTTTAAGCTGTTCCTTTGACCTTTCATTTTTCTTGAGATTCTCACTAGTTACACACGAAGTAGTACTCATTTTTAAAGTACTAGGTCTAACAACTATTAAAATCAGATCTAACAAAAAGATTAACTCTAAAAGCCTTTTGAAGCCCTCCTTTAGTTTCAGAAATTAATAAAAAGTGTCCCATGTATTGTCCTTTAATTAATTAATTTTCTTTTCAGATATGAGTGCTTCTTCAACAGGAAAGACATTGACGGATGGGAAATCCGCAAGGGCATGAACGACTTGTGCGGTATGGACCTGGTGCCTGACCCAAGGATCATCAGGGCAGCGTTGCACGCATGCAGGAGAGTCAATGACTATGCGCTCGCTGTCAGGTTCATTGAGGCCTGCAAGGACAAGTGCGGCAACAAAGTCAATGAAATCTACCCTTACATCATCCAGGAAATTAAACCCACATTATCTGAACTTGGCATCGAAACACCCGAGGAGCTCGGCTACGACAAACCAGAACTAGCTTTAGAGAATGTTTATGACATGTAAGGTCACCATTAAATATCAAATTAAGCTGTAGAAAATTTGTATAATAGTTTTGTTGCAGGATTTTTATTTTATTTTTAATTGTGGGAAGCTGTGTCTTCAATTAAAAATATTCTTGGTCCATCATTCAAATGATCGACATGCATATCTAATGTGTAAACATTAGAAGAATATGATGATATAATTATGAATGTTGTTTCATTTTTCTATGTTATCTGTCGTCCCTTTTATACAATTTCCTTGTCCGTTCTTAGTACATGTACTTATTAGTATTATGAATAAAAAATATTATAGCATTACATAACTTTCTTTTTGTAAGTGCATGGTATTTTGTGAATAAAGTAGATGTGGATTTTGTTAAATAAAACTTGTTTACTTCTATCAAAATAATTTGATAATGATGAATTTGGAAAAATAACACAATATGACATAATTAATTATTTTCAAGTAAGACACAGAAGCAAAATAGATGTATAGGTAGGTAGATAACGTCTTTATTTCAGTTAAAATGTGTAAACGTCGCCTGTTTCGACTACAGTAACAGAACAATAACATCGTCAGCCAGCAGAACAGTGTCGCCTTACAGGTGTATGACTGGTGCAATGACAATGTAGGTACATTGTCATTGTACCAGTCAGTCGTATCTCATAATCTGTATCCTACATGCAATGATACACAGGGCGGGACGTCCTACGTAGTTGCCGATCTCCTACGGACCGAAAGCGGTCGTTAAGTCCTAAGGCCGCCCTTAAACTATCTATCTCGTGTAACTCCCTGAACAATGGGCGTACGATGGGGCAAGGTGAGGCGCCTCTACCCTGACTTGAAGCAAATACGTTTAGAGAGAAGTAAAATTGTTTTTTCGTGAACTAGGTACGCATGTAAACTTAACTAGGTATTAAACTGGCTGACCCGTGCCCACTTCGTTGGGCGGTATTATATATATGTATAGCCAGTCACAAATAACGTGCCATTTTATATGTAAAAAAAAACTTTCTGATCGGTTCAGTGGTTCCAGAGATATTCCCCTACAACCTTACAAACTAATATATAAAGCTGAAGAGTTTGTTTGCTTGCTTGAACGCGCTATTCTCAGGAACTACTGGTCCGATTTGAAAAATTCTTTCAGTGTTAGCCCATTTATCGAGGAAGGCTATAGGCTGTATATCATCACGCTAAGACCAATAGGAGCGGAGCAGACGAAGTTACGCAGGTCAACTAGTTAGTATAGATAACTAGCTGTCCCGGCAAACGTTGCTTTGGCATTTAAAATGAAATTTAAAAAACGTCCGAAAAAAAAATTGCTTACGACCCATTCTCAGGCCTATCTTAATATACACATAAAAGAATCATAGAAATCGGTCAAGCCGTTTTGGAGGAGTTCGATAGCAAACACTGACACGAGATAATATAGAACAACGTTCGCCGATCTTCTAATCTACTTTTTTTTTCTTTGGCTTCGCACGGTTTGTTCAGCCAATGTCTCGTTTGGTTCCAATCTATTTATACTAATATTATAAAGAGGTAAATTTTGTGAAGTTCTGGGGTAATCTCTGGATCTACTGAATCGATTTTGAAAATTCTTTTACCAATAGAAAGCCACGTTATTTGTGTGTGAGTGTCATAGGCTATAATTATACACCCTATAACAGAATAAACGCAATACCTCTTAAGGGGTCATTGAACTCATCATTATGAACAACTGAAAGTTGTTCTTTGAGACCAACACTGAAATCGTGAAAAAAAAATCGACTCCCCCAAACATTTATGTGCGCATAACTCGACAAAATGTGCTGAACAGCTGATTTTTTTATTCGCGATTTCGGGATTGGTCCCATAGTAAAAGTTGTTCACAATGATGAGTACAATGACCCCTTAAAAGGTATTGCGTTTCTTCTGTTACACGGTATTATCCCGAAAAATACCGCCTAACAAGTGGGCACGGGTCTGCTAGTATAATATATTAGAAGACTAGCTGATCTGGCAAACGTCGTTTTGCCATATAGAAAAAACCGGTCACGAACGAATTTTTTTTTTAACATGTTATTTTAACACTAGACTTCCTATAGGTTTTCCTGTAATCTAAAGGTAAAGATCTATTATCTCCGTTTCTTTTTAATTTTAGGCTCAGTAGTTTCGGAGATAAGGGGGGGGGATGTTAATTTTTCGTCTTATTTCTTGAATAACTTCGAAACCATTTATTTAAAAAGTATGAAAAAATATATAATTAAAACCCTCACAGTAAGCCCTTTGATTTGATATGTCACACGATATTGTTCAAAAAACTTTTTTTCTAGTTTGACCCCCATTAAAAATTTAATAATTTACGTAACACGTCTGTTTGGGTCACAAATGTCCGTATGTGTACCAAATTTCAACAGAATCGGTCCAGTGGATTCGGAGAAAACTAGCTGTGATAGACGGACAGACAGACACACCCGAGTGATCTTATAAGGGTTCCGTTTGTTCGGAACCCTAGAAATTGCAAACGATCTATTCTCAGACCTACCAAACCATCACAACAATGACATAAAAATGACAAACACTGTGACACGAGATTTCTATATTATAATAGAAGATTATCTATGTGTAGTTTCTACAGAAAATGCCAAAACGTTCGAGGTCGCTTCCTACATGCTCTTCACAAAGCTGTAAGTTCTGTTATTTAAATAATTATACAAAAGACATATAGAGGGGTGCAAACATTTTCGAGCTCGTTTCGCTCGCGCCTGTTTATCCACAAAAATTCCTAATACAAATCGAGTTTGCTTATTTTTGCCCCACCCTTAACCCGTTTTGCCCAAATGCTGGGTACGCGCCTATGAGCTGAACTATATCTTGATGGGCATAAGTTATTACTTTTAAAATAGCTACCTATCTTACTTTATTTATTATCTGTTATAATTATAATCCTTCTTTAACTATAACTTGTTGTATAATATAAATACATAAAAAACAGGCATTATATACCCATATGGGTAAGCCTACAAAAAATGCTACACAACTGCACTAAAATCTGTGAGTAAATTATTATTTAAAAATCCTACCCTAAAGGGGGCAAAATAGGGTGTTTTTTTTTTAGGGGTAGGATTTTTTACAAATTAATATGGGACCACTTTCGAGGTATACCCTTTCCAATAAAAAAAATATCAAAATCGGACTACTCTGTAAAAAGTTATGCGTGGTCATACATTACAATCAGTGAGTCCTGTTTCCCTACCCTTTGGGTATGGATTTTATTTTCCAAATTTATATGGGACCACCGTCGAGGTATACTCTTTCCAATAAAAAAAGAATTATCAAAATCGGACTACTCTGTAAAAAGTTACGAGTGTTCGTACATAAAAAAAAATACGCGTCGACTTGAGAACCTCCTCCGTTTTTTCGTCGGCTAAAAACCGCCCTTATAGTGAAACACACACGAACTTTACATTAATAGTATTTAAGAGTCTTGAGTATGAACATTATTTGTATAGAACTCAGGTTCATCAATATAAAACACTGACTTAGGTAAGTTTTTGCCGTCTGAGAATTTTACCTATCTGCGAGGTAAACCTCGTTCCTACGAAAGGAACACACTGTCGAAGTCAAATTGTTATCATCGTGCGTTAAATACATTGTGCTCACGTCTACCAGGAATCCCTTAAAAATAAAAACAAGAAAGTGTACGTAAATACTTTAATGATTGCCATATTCACACAGTCATACCATTATTTACAATCACAAATTGTACTTAACAACAAAATTGTGCTATATCATGCTATCATAGATGATAAAACATAAAAGCTCTTTGGTAAATTAAACGAAAATAAAATATGGACAAAATCAAACAAATCTAAGTAAATCTATTCGCTCGTGTCTTATACACAAATTACGGATCATAAATTCTGCACATCATCATAATAAGTTCTTTTGTACTTTTCTATGACTGCTACCTTACTTATTAGTCCCGACTATAAATCTTAATAATTATTAACTTGAGTTACATTGGAAAACTTATGATGTAGGCATATTGAAATGAAATCCCGATGGTGAATGTTGGACAGTATTTTGACTAGCAAACACTACGTTTTCACTAGTTTTTTGAAAGGACGAACCAAGTAAAAATGATCTAATAGACCGTCAAATGTCTCCGTAAGGCTGGGTATTTGTATTTGATATATTTGGCTGCAATTGCCAGGCTGAGTGGCTCCAGGTCACTCAGGTTTGACTATCATGTAGTACATTTTGGTGTTAATTTTCCTTTCAGGAACCAGTAGTAGTTTCGTACAGACATCACAAAACTGAAAGAACTTTTTACATTTCTAAGATTTTAAACACCGATAAATACTAACGTCGCCATCTATGTAGTAACCCTGCGCAGGAATTATAATATTGTAGTTTTAACGAATTTACATTACAGAGGACAAGTTAAATTACATTTATTTTACAAAACTTACATTTAGAAAAGTTTCGGTAAAGTTCTTAAATATATTTCACTCGGACTAGAATAGGTTTCTTTTGACTTGGTTTAGACTAGAATAAATAATAAATAGGTTGGTGTAACAAACATAAGATAAATTAAACATAAACAACAAATGTACACAACAAACTCGCATCAATAAAATTACAGGAATGTATGTGATTATTACGTTACGTATATTTATATGAAACTCCTTGCACGCTCGCCTTGAATACTTCTACCGCACAAGATATTATCTATACAAAATAAACGCGGCTGGTATATATTGCACAAATCTGTTCCCACCTATCGTAGATTTGCATCTAAAATAAATTAGTCTTATTTTTCATATCAATAAATAAATAAGTTACATAATTCTATCGAAATAATTAAAATAATTTAAATCCCATTTCATGGCAAAACTTTAAGCCTAATAATGGTTAATTTATTTCTAGAATTCAAATTCACTCCGATCACTGGACATCATTGCTATACGTTACAAGGTGTTCGGCCGGTTCGCACACTTAGCGTCCAATCTGAAGCGCAGTGAGTGTAACGCGCGGCAGTTGCGCCAAACGCGACTTTTGTTTATTAAATTGTTTTTGGACTTCACTATTTGACGGTAACACTAGAGTCCATTATTCTAGAATAACAATAACAGCTGAGAGCACGCCTCGCCTTCCGAGCCGCGTGGTGCATTCGAGTCGCCACCTTGGGTGCTTTAATAGTCAATTTTTGGAATTATTATAAAACGCATTTGGATCTGCATGTGAAGTAAAATACTTGTAATAATCGCGTAGTTTGGATAGCGGGGAGTGCCGTCGGGGTTATGCGACGTCGCTCATCAGTTCGGGGCAGTCCGGGGCTTCGTCAGGCGGCGGGCTGTTCGCCACCAGTGTTAGTAGCTAGGAATCTGTCACCACCGCGTCACGCTCGGCTTTAACTTGCTGTAAGGGGAACAAATCATTAGAAACATAATAAGGTCGCTCAAATACTTAAGATAAATATAGTTATCAGTTATGATAACATAAATGATTAGGTAGGTATAGTACTAAAGTGTTTGAGTACCGTATAGCATTAGCGTGGTCTGGATAAGTGATAAAGATAATAAATTACTAATATTTGCTAGATAAATAAAGATAAGTAACAAATCAAGAATACACAATTGCGGACAGTCCCTACAGGTTAAGTAGTTATTATGATCGTTTACCTACCGAAGTTTAACACGAAACGATAAACTAATACCACAAGAACTTCACGGCTGCTAATCGCATTTCTGTCACTTTAATTCAATACTGTACAGCCTCGTATTGGTAAACAATATTTACACAACACTGCAACCTGTAACAAAATAAACGCAATACCGCTTAAGGGGTCATTGAACTCGTCATTATGAACAACTTTCACTATGGGACCAACACTGAAATCGCGAAAAAATAAAATCGACTCCCCCATACATTTCTGTGCGCATAACTCGACAAAATGTACTGAACAGCAGATTTTTTTTTCGTGATTTCTGAATTGGTCCCATAGTAAAAGTTGTTCATAGTGATGAGTTCGATGACCCCTAAGAGGTATTGCGTTTATTCTGTTACACGTTGTGTATCAGCAAGTTGATTTTAGTGTTGTTGTTAGAAACAAGGAATTTTGCAGTGTTGTGGTATTCTTAATAAAATCAATTGGCGCAACAATATTTCCAGCAACATTTTGATGCATCTTCAAAAGCACTAATACTATGTGGCAAGTATTTTGGCAGCAAGGCTCCTGCTGCGGCGTACTGACCATGGCCTTGCTGAGCACGGTGGCGTCCTTGAGGCTGAGCACCTGCAGCACCTGCGCCTCGCCGCCGCCCTGCAGCATGACCTGCGCCACGCCGCCGCCCATCGAGATCGTCTCCAGCCCCTCGCCGTTCTGCTCCACCTGCTCATCAAACTAACATGCGTTACACAGCGCTTTGTGCTCATTCATCGTTACTGATAGACCGTGATCATAAATCTGTGAACATTTTTAATTGAAATCTAACTGTTGAACAGCAGTCTGTTTAAGGCCAAAACTTTTATTCAAAATCTTAAGATGACGGTGATGGAAAGTCAATGTCTTTCATAATGTCATTGTAAACAAAATTGATTTAAGATATTTGTCGTTTTGTTTAAATGAACATTAAAAAATAATTACAATATGAAACGCTCAAGTTGGCAGTCTACGGTGCAATGAACGTAAATGTATGTTTGAATTCACAAATAACAAGCATGTTATAAAGACAGAAACCACCATTCGTACCTACTATAAAATTAGGGAGTATTTCAAATATGCGAAGGAATGGCGATAGCTACACGTAAATTTCTCTTACACATACAGGATAATACGATTGGGACACTTGATCCATCTGACGATGGGAGCTATTTTACTCTCATATTGTTAGGTAAAAATGTAACGGTCAGGCCAGATACAATACTGCGAAATGCACTAGCAGTTTCATTGATAGTAAACAAATGGAATAGAATTCAAACTAAAAAAAAAATAGTATCCTGCATCTCAACTTATCTGTCGGTAATGTGTGCTATATCATACTCTATTTAAGTAATCATTAGGTTCATTATCAATGACAAGTGTTCGAGCAGTTTGCAGTAGTATCTACGTTGACCCTAACTCAAATAAATCAAGCGGCAATTCAAAACTAAAATGAAAACTCAAATACACACCTGTCATGCAGACACACAGTGAGCAAGCCCGGCCTCGTGCAAATAAAACAACACGGTACATTCACGTATTTATTACGGCGGCAGTCGCACGCGTAAACGAAAGATAAAACCATTCGTTCTCTGATGCAAAACCGAAAACAATAAACACTGAATTTCAGAGCAGACGCGGTCAGAAAATGCAAAAACATGAAAAAAACTGATCTACTTATTCTTCATCTGTCTAGCCTTTTCCCAATTATATTGGAGTCGGCTTTCAGTCAAACCAGTTTCAGCTGAATACCAGTATTTTACGTGGCGCGGCTACTTACCAGACCTCCACAACCCATTAGCTGGGTAACACGGTAGTTCTTGGCAAGACTGGAGTCAGATTTACAGCCTTCTGACAATCCGTAACGACTGCCAAAGATTTTTTTTTTATTTATTACAAAACTTTTATAATTACAGGATATCAGGATGATAGATCTACAAATGACAGCCGAGTTCGTGCTTTCCGAGGCACGGAGGAAAAAGTTAAGATTGACCAACCATGGCAAGATTTTCAAGGCAAGCAATTCTCTTATTCTTTTTATGGCAAATGGTGTCGATGTCGACGATTCTGCCGATACAAAATATCTTATGGAAAATCGTGTATGACTAAAGATAAAAATACTGTTGAGATAAGCCCTTTCATTTGATATGCCACACGGCAGTTGAAAAATATGACACCCAAAAAGTGACCCCATTTTTAAAATTTATTTATTTCGTTACGATTCTGTCTTTGGGTTATAGATGTTCATATGTTTACGCATTTCAACTGAATCAATCGGTCCAGTAGTTTCGGAGAATATCTGCTGTAACAGATACATGAGTGATCTAAGGGTTTAGTTTTCTATACGGACGTTTCGGAACCCTAAAAAGAATCAAAAGACGGTCACGTTTTTGTTTCGTCGACAATGATATTGGAATAATATCGCCTCGCTCTCTCATCAAAAAATCGTATCTATCGTTTCATGCGGAATTTGTGCTCTTTCTTTTCAGAATGGACAGTTTTCGAGCGACAAGGTCGATAAAAGCAAATCTCACGATTTTTGGCATTTATTTTTCTACCGCATTGCTCTCTTATGTTAATGTTTCGCATTTCTCTCTTATATTAATGTTCCGTATTGCTTTCACATTTAATGACCCCAGCTGCTGAATCCTGAGGTTTGGTGTAGTTTAATACTGAATCAAATAAAATATATCTTCATCAGTGTTGCATCAAAGTACACTATAACAATACTACAACACAAAACATAACGAGCTTCAACTGAAAATAAAACTTTAAAACAAAATGTACAAACTGTGCCTCAGAAACTGTACTTTTTTTAAATATTCAAACTGTATCATAATATTATGTAACCCTATACAATAGCTTACACAAGGTAAAAGCTAATGTAGACATATTCTGAGGCACAAAATAAGATATGAACTGAAAATAACGTGCTTCCAATAATTATGTGATGAAGTATTTGCGTAATCTTTGGCACGCTATTAATATGGCAGTACTATGGCAAATTTCAATAAATACACATCTCATAAAGCTACAGAAATATTTCTAGTCGTGTTACAACTTCAAAGTCAAACTTTTTATAGGCAGTCAACATCAATAAAATATTTAGCTTTTTCAAAATCATGCACAACATAAATATAATTATTACTTAATGTTATAAAAATACAATATAGTGAATAATATTGTTGTTTTACACAATTTTTCTAGCATAACAGACTAGCTCAACTTTACACAAAGTGTCAACTTTACAAACTCACACACACATTGAAAATTCTCGACATATTTACAACATTAGCGTAAAAAATATGCAACGAATTATAATGTGGAATCAAACAAGCACTATGTGCAAAGAAAAAACATGTGAATAAATTAATACTAGGCCTGGTTTGGCAGGTGGTTAATACGCTTTCAAATTCACTAAGGTTTTTATAATTATACTAGGTGATTCGGCAAACGTTGTTTAGCCAAATAAAAAACCTTTTCTCATGCCTACCTACCTACCTAATATATACACAAAATTTCATGAAAATCGGCAAGCCGTTTCGGAGGAGTTCGGTAACAAACACCGTGACACGAGATTTTTATATATTATAAAATACTAAAACAGGTTTGCTCTCAGTATCTACTGTCCCTCATCTGTGTCTCCCATCTGGGAGATGGCGTGATATTATGAACAATTGTAATCAAACAAACAAAAACAAAGGCATGACCTACTAGGAATCTTTAGAAAGCGTATATACCGACAGCAATAAGGCAATAAATAAAAACACTATTACACAAAAACCATGCATATTTGGCAGTAGCTAGTAGCTCACTAAAACTTACACTTTTGCAGCACACATAAATTCTCTTGCCAATTAAAAATAAAATCACTATTTTGTAATTTGCATGATAAAATAATATTTCTAAATTCAGTATTGGCATAGAGGAAACAAGCAATTTATCTATATTCTATCATAATTCGTCAGAAATAGTCAATATAATTTATCGAATATTCAAAAGAACATTTTGTACTAGCATATTTTGTCACTAAGCTAGTCTTGCTAGCTAAATACAGACTTCAACAACAGTCTGTCACTGGCGGCATTGAAGGCCAAACTATGCATTAAAAATTAAAATATTGCTATTGAAAAAGCCTTCCTTTCATAAATAATTGGACTAAACTATTAACAATAAAAGCCTAAGCACTCGAGATCACGAACATACTCATTTATCTTCTATTTACAAAAATATCACAAGTCACTAGGACATTTTATTTATAAACGAAACTCAAATGGTACTCGTTCTCCAACTAAGTTTCGACATTTGTTTATTATTTATATATTTAATACTATATACTCTATCTTTGGGTAAATATAATATTTGGCAGCATGTTTTATTGTATTGCAACACTGGACGAATTTTCCGGACTTGAATATCTTAAAGTTAATACTTATTTTTAATAAATTATTGTTATTTTGCAAGTAATGCTTCTTACAACAGTTGTGTTAATACTAACGTCACGATAAAGTTATCTTATTATGTCTATTTATCTTTTGACTTAGAATTCCTAAACTAAGCTTTATAATCAGGTTCTTTGGAGTTAATTTTGAAAGGAACTTATGTTTTCTCCCGTTTAAGGACAACAAGAGTGGTATTTCCAAGTTTCAAACGTGAAACTAAATAAATATTTTGTCGTTCTACATAGGAATACAAAAAAAAAACAACCCTGCAGGATAATAAATACTTGGAAAACGTGCTTGTTGAGGTATGCACAGGTGCAGTTATGAATGCGCCTAGGGTCTACGCAAAGTCATTGCTAACAAATCCGGCAGAGAGGCTAAATATTCTAAATTCTGAACAGCACTTTTTACTGTGCAAGAAACAATGCTGATCAAGTGCAAACCCACTTGATTAGCAGTGTAAAACCAAAACTAAAAAGTTAGTATTTGAGTCGAAGACGAACTAAAAATTGTCATAGCTGGTAACTATTTTGGCGTAGCAAGCAAAAATGAAGGCGGGAAACGCTAGGCTGTGTCCCAGGTACTAGGCTCGCATGAGCGCTAAGCAGTGACATCGTCCCGCTCCACGGGCTCCAGCTTGGGTCGCACCTGCACCAGCGGCGTCACGCACACGCCGCCGTCCTGCGTCTGCATGGACGAGATCATGGACTGGTACACCGACGCCGACACGGGCACGGTGATCACTCCGGACACCGACACCGGGTACGCTGGAATGGACAAGACGGGGCGATAACTTACAGCCACTGACTTTTTCCTCAATTATTTTGGAGTTTGTTTCCAGTGTAAAGAAAAACATCTGAGTACAGTAGATTTACATGGGAGTGCCTGCCCATCTGTCCGTCGTGGTTGAGCGTGGCCTCGGCGACGGCGTTGAGGTCCACGGCCACCGCGCCCTCGCAGCTGTGGATCTAAGTGTGTGCGTACCATGTCCGTCCTCCCCGGTGAGTATGATCTGCCCGTCGTGGTTGAGCGTGGCCTCGGCGACGGCGTTGAGGTCCACGGCCACCGCGCCCTCGCAGCTGTGGATCTAAGTGTGTGCGTACCATGTCCGTCCTCCCCGGTGAGTATGATCTGCCCGTCGTGGTTGAGCGTGGCCTCGGCGACGGCGTTGAGGTCCACGGCCACCGCGCCCTCGCAGCTGTGGATCTAAGTGTGTGCGTACCATGTCCGTCCTCCCCGGTGAGTATGATCTGCCCGTCGTGGTTGAGCGTGGCCTCGGCGACGGCGTTGAGGTCCACGGCCACCGCACCCTCGCCATCCAGCGACTGCAGGTGTGCGCCGCCCTCGCCGCTGTGGATCTGAGGACGACACAACTGACATGTATGGAGTGTCTCATAACAATGTTATCTTTAACACCAGAATTAGTCATCATCATCACAGCATCAGCTTACACGGTGATAGGAAATGAACGCATTTTGCTTATATCATTATAATACGTACCACCTGCGCCGTGGTGCCGTCGGGCAGTGTGATGATGGGGTTGTTGGGGTCGACCTGGATGAGCGACACGCTGCCGTCCGGGTTCGTGATGGTCTGCAGCACCGCGGGCGCGTACTGAGACATCTGTGGGGTGTAGTCGATGGTAGTATAAATAAATATTTTAAGACTTGCAAGTAGACTCAGGCAATTGTATTTTTTTGTTATTGCACAAGTTTTATGCAACATTATAATTATGTAAGTGTCTCCAGATGCCAAGTTTTCACGCATGAATCACTGTGTTGAGTAGTTGAAATGGGACACAATATTTGTGTTCCATTTTTACAATTTCAGACATTATTTGAATGTGTCACTTAGTTTATATTGCGTTTCGTGTAAGTAGTATTCAAATAGCCTCCACAAATGAAAATCTATTCCATGAAAGTTAACTCTTAGACGATTATCACACGGGACGGATTTCGTAGCGGTGCCCCGCACGGCAAAGCGGTTTACGTGCGTTAGGCATCAACGGATTTATTAGAGGTCAATATGCGACATGAGATCCGCTTCACCGCCTACCGTGGCGGTGTGCGGTGCCTTCTGTTAATCGCCTTTTAATTATTTATTAGACTTAATTAGACTTTTCATACATGCATGCAAAGGGTACGTATTTGAATATCAAAAATTGAAATATCGAACGATCAAAAACCGAAAATTAAAATAACGGAAGTATCATCAAATGGTTAAATAACCTACGTCCAATATATCTAAAATTGAAATACCTACAAAAGTTACGATTATTATTAAGTACTTCGATATTTAGGACATTCGATGTAACTTTTGTAGATATTTCAAATATCGAACGTCCTAAATATCGATGGGTACAAATTTGAACATCGAAAATTAAAATTCCTACGTATAAAAATGGGTTAATTTTCAACATTTAATACATTCATTATTTATATTCATGTTAAAAATATCTACAAGTTAAAATATCGGAAATATTTTGATATATATAAGTAGTAGAAAAAGTTGCTTCTGCAAAGTCTCCGGCGCTACGGGAAGTGCAACCCCTTCGCCCTTGCGGAACAAAGGATGGGCACCCATGCTCACCTACGTAGCTTCGGCTTGCTGGTCGCCTCTGGCGACCAGGGGGGTTACTCTCTAAGCCCGAAGTTCGTAGTTTCGGGCGTATTCTACTCCGCATCACCTACGGACTTACGATTAGTCCCGTATCCGAATTAAGAAAGAATGACAACACGATTTGATAGTGACTGACAAATCGTGTTGTCATTAATTTCTTAGTGGTTAGGTGATACGGAGTAGAGTACGCCCGCAACTAAGCCCGAAACTACGGACTTCGTGGTTAGAGAGTAGCCCCCCAGCCTCAGCCGCTACGGCTCGCACGTGTGCCTATGCTTTGTTACAGCGGGCGGGGGTTGCCCTCCTTTCGCGCCTCCGGATTTTTATATACACTCTAGGGGTAACAGCCAAAAGACTACGTAAAGTTGGGGTGCCCCGATTCGGTTTTGGAACAATGTCGACCTATTTTATTTATGAAAATCGGTGTCCAGTGTTCAAGCGTAGATCCATCGTGAAGGTATTATTTAGCTCTTTAAAATAAAATATTGTCTCAAGACAGACAAGAAAGTCAATATGTTGTGCTACAAAAGTTAGTGACGGAAACGAATCGCTGCAAAACCGACTCCACGTAGTCTTGTCTGCCCTACCCCTAGAGTGTAATTTAGAATCGCGTAGACGCGGAGGGGCGAGGCGGCCCGCGAGCCTGCAACGATAAGCTCGCGTGGGACTGCCAGAGCCCCGCAGCGCCGGAGCCGTGACAGAATCCATGCTTGCTGCATGTTGCATGCTTCTAATCCGTGTTCCGACATGATAATATTCTCTAAACAATACGATAGAGATCGCGGAATGCGATAAGGCCGCCAATTGTATATTTTTTAGTTCAAGGTTTTCTTTATGTTTTTATATTTTGGTGTACAATAAAGCATATATAAATAAATAAATACACTTTTGCAGTAGACAGACTAATGACTAATAGCAACGTGTTTGCAGAGAGTGACAATTTCAAATCTACCTACATTTATGAATACAATCATACAGCCTGTATAAAACATTTCTTCGGTATTTCAACTAGTAGGTACTTTTAACGTAGATATTATGAACTTAGATGTATTAAATGTTGATATTTTGAACTTAGGTATAATGTCATTCGATATTTTAATCACTCGGCATTTCAAACTGCGACGTTTTAAGCGTAGGTATAACAATTTTCGATATTTTGATACAATCGATATTTAAATTTTCGATGTTTTGAACGTTGATATTTTAAGCGTAGGTATTTTAATCTTCGATATTCAAATACGTACCCACATGCATAACGATGTAAAGATTTCTACATCAAATTGAGAAGTTTTAGGACAAAAAAAACTATATTTTCCTGCTAGAAAAGACACTCAAAAATAACAAACTTCAATAGTGGTTTAGTAGTCTTATTTAGTGGGCTGTGTAGTTTTTCAACGCCAATCTTTGATATCCCGTCCAAAAAAAAATCTCATCTTTAGCACTTTTTTACAGTTTTCTTGTTCATCAAGCTACAATGATCTCTAAAATCAATATCTTTCGCCTCATTGGTGGTAGAACCATTGTTTTATAGAGTCGTACATCAACATCGGCCAGCGTCATCTGGTCGATGCACACTTGCTGCGACGTCAGCACGGCCTGCTGTTGCGCCGCGCCGCGCCCCGAGCCCGAGCTGGAGCCCGACGACGTGCTGCTGGCCGCCGGCAGGCACGCCGACACCTGTGCGGCCCGCACGACGGCACGCCCCATGGACGCCGGGGGATATGGGAGATATTCGAGATGCAACGGTGTGTCACGACGTAGATGTAGTGTAAGGGAGATGTGGGATATATCATATGGGAGATATTCGAGATATAACGGTGTGTCACCACGTAGATGTAGTGTAAGGGATATGTGAGATACATCATATGGGAGATATTCGAGATGTAACGGTGTGTCACCACGTAGATGTAGTGTAAGGGATATATCATATGGGAGATATTGGAAATGTAGCAGTGTGTCACCACATAGATAGGGTGTAGGGGATATGTGGAATATATCATATGGGAGATATTCGAGATGTAACCGTGTCTCACCACGTAGATATGGTGTAAGGGATATGTGGGATATATCATATGGGAGATATTCGAGATGTAACGGTTTGTTACCAAGAAGATGTAGTGTAGGTCGTCGAGATTTTTTTGATGAAATACATAAGTATTTGTAGTTTTAAAATATTAGTGTAGAAAATACATTGCGAATATTAAATTAAAAGGGGTTACCATATCCAGGCAGCATTCCATGTGAGATAGCATTAACAAACAGTAAACACAATTTAGAAACAATTCCGAAAATATTAACATTCTGTAGCAGAAACCGGTACCTACTTACAAAAACAGGGTGTATTTTCCCACCATTTCATGAACTCCAATATTAAGCTAGGTCTATCTACTCAATCTATCAATATTTTAGTAGTTGTAACTAATGACTAAGTTACTCCTTCTATATATTTTTATCTACAATGAGTCTGGAAATTCTTTTCCTCAAGGACTGTTCCGACTAAATAAGTGATACTTTACTATCATTGACGTGGAATAAAAATGAATGACATAATAATCTAATTATAACTTTGTAACAAACAAGGCACGTGGGCGTAACTTTGTGTGACAACCTGAATGTAGTAATGACGCACTTTACGCCTTCAGAGACCAATCATTAATATTTTATTCCCTTATGGACGAAATACCTACTCCTACCTACCGTCCCTGCAGAATATACTTAATGAGCTAAAAATATGACTATTTTTACTGGGTGAACGCATTTTTACTTTAGTTGACCATGTGCGACACGTGTTGTACCTATTTATTTATTTTGGCCAGGTGTAGAAATAATTTCGATACACTTACAATTCGTGAGTTATGTTTATTAATATATGTATTTTGATGAAACCGGACATCCTTGCTTAGTTTAACATAATATTAAAGGACAAGAATTGAAGAAGCTAAACACTAAGTAGGTTTATTAACTTAAGAGGGCTATTACATTTTTTCTTGGATTTGAGCGTTTGACTCGAGTTTTGATGTGTGATTATGGTTTATATATAGCCACAAATTTATAAAAACTATATGGCCAAGAAAGTTTGATTCAATTTCTTGGGAGTGCTTTAAATAAATATTTTAATTTGTTTACGTAAAAACCTTTTCTCTTTTCATAAAAATTTACTTAAGGTTCTTTTGATGCTTTGTTAAATCGAAGATATAATAATTTTATCATTAATAAAAATAATATGGTACAACTGTATCTTCTACTTTGGAGTGCTTTATTCAATTTATTATGTTTCATAGATTAATACACCAAAAATAATTCCGTAAAACAGAGTTACTGATAATTTTTCGTTCAAACAAAAAGTAACTAATAACTAAGGTTACTAAATTACCTTGTTTAAAAAAATATTGTCTATTTAATTGTAAAATAATATTTTTAAACAATTGTTGTACACAGCGCTACAATCACTATAAATCTCCGGAAACGCGGTCTGTAGCTTTAGTCCGGGCCAAGCGCTCGATTTTGTAATAGCACCCTTAAGTTAATAAAGTAGCAAAATAGCCTTGAATGGTCTAGTATCGAACGAAAACGAGGTCGTCAGTTCGATTCCCCGTGTTCTTAAATTGTACAATCAATTTGACGCACACGATAATGTGTAATATGCATGATTGTTGCGATAAAAAAATGTTTTATTGTATTGTTTGTATGTTTATTGCTTTTAGGAGCAATTCAGGGATTATGGCTCATTTTAGCCTATTATATTTTATAGTGCCACATACTTTACTGATTACATCTTGAACATAAATGTAAATTTTACTGAATATTCGTGTTCATTGGTTATCAATCATCAGGCGTAAGTGAGGACTTGCTAGCTGGCGCTAGAAAAATGGAGGACATAAACTGACGGCTCGATGAACTCTTCAGAATTAACGAAGTTAGAATGACAATAGACTTCACACATCGAAACTATCCATCGTACTCAATTTAAAACAGCCGCATTGTGTCAATAACTAGTAAAAATCGTTATTATTACCATAGTTTCAAGAGGGTTAAGGCTAGGGTAATATGGGATTACCACATATTATTAATTTCCATGAGTTATGAATGTTCACTATCAAAGAACAGCTCAGTACAGTTAGGTCAAAGTTACTATCAAAGTCATCATCAAATGACTCCTCCCGCTCTCGGCGCAGAAGGGAGTGTCAGACTCTTACTGACTAAAACCTATCCGTGTTCCTCCTAATGCCCTTTGCGTTCCAGGGCCGCCCGGTGACTCTTTTAAACAAATTCCGCAACCAGGTTAGTCATGGCCTAGCATTTAGACAATACAATAAAACTGAACAAATAAGCAGAATAGTCTTACGGGCTGTGTGGGAGGTCCCTTGTCGTCGTCCTCAGTGAAGGCGGGCAGCAGATCCTCCCGGCCGTGGTACTTGTAGCAGTTGATCACGATCTGGCGCAGCGCGTGTGTCCACGACATCTGCAAACGTTACACACTCAATAAATACGCTGTTTACTAAAAGCCTAATGACAGTAATCTACACTTATACTATTTTTAGGGTTCCTAAAAAAAAACGGAATCCTTATAGGATCACTCGGGTGTCCGTCTGTCACAGCCAGTTTTCTCCGGGTACACTGGACCGATTCTGTTGAAATTTGGTACACATGTGGACTTCTGTGACCCAAACACGGACATGATACGTAAATTATTAAATTTTTAGTATGTATGGGGGTCACTTTTGGGGGTCAAACTAGAAAATATAAAAAAAAGTTTTTTGAACAGTATCATGTGACATATCAAATAAAAGGGCTTACTGCCGTCACATTAAGCCCTTTTATTTAAAACTCTCGTTTTAATTAATTTTTTTTCATAATTTTAAAATAAATAGTTTTGCAGTTATTCAAGAAATTAGACAAAAAATTACCATTCCCCCCCTTTATCTCCGAAACTTCTGAGCCAAAAATTTTGAAAAAAAAAAAATGGAGATAGTACATCTTTACCTATAGATTACAGGTAATCCTATAAGAAGACTATAGTGTTAAAATAACATTAAAAAAAAATTCATTCGGAACCCTTTGCACGCGAGTCCGACTCGCACTTGGCCAGTTTTTTATTTATTTAAGGATCACCAGTGAAAACCGAGCATAAATGAAAAATTTGATGCAGACGAAGTTGCGCGGGTCAGCGAATTTTAAATAATAACAGCCAGGTAGGATAATTAAAACTGCAAAATACTGGAAAAGGCTCAAATTCAAATAAACCATTTACGGGCACTTTTGTATTTCTAAGGAGTCAGTCAGACGGAAAGATGCACATTCCAATGCGTAGATCTTTGTGAAGAATGTCCAAGAAATTACATGGACACTTTTAGTCATATGCTGGTTACCCAGTAGGCCATTAATTCTTTACTTTTACTAATGTAGTCATATCCTCGTGCTTCTTGAAAGAATGAGTGTACAGACATCAATCTCTTCGTCAGTCAGAATACATATTGCGGCAAGGTGGGGTTTGATATGATCTAAACGCCGGCGCAAAAGAAATGTAAGAATCTTCTGGAATTTTGCCTCTGTAGATTAGAAATATTACCTGCTGCAATAAAATATCTAATTAAATGTAAATCCTGGCAATGAAAAACCTTATTGTTGTAAGCCGAAAACTTTCAGTGTGACCATGTACTGAAAAGCTGTACCTTTTGGAGAAAAAGCTCCCCATAAATATGACCCGACATTCACAGATCGTTAACTTTCAATAAAGTATGTTGAACTTTTCCCAATAACCCTTCGTAGATACCCCGAACAATAAAATACGAATCGTTTTTCATAAATAAAAGACAGCTTTATTTCTGTTTTTGATATTAAGAAAGATATGTATGTGGGTCAGTGAATGTATGTAGGTCAATGACCGTTATTGCATATTTATTTGACGCCTACCATAGTGAAAGTCACGAGAACCCGCTGGATGACCAGTCAATGTGGCGATGCTTGGCGGGACAGTCCCATGCGCACGTTGGCCCACGGCAGGTCCTAGGATGATGTAGTGTGAATGTAAGTATAGGCTGGGTGGTGTTACCTTTACCTTTTGCTTCTCGTCCTCGGTGCGCGCGTCCATGCGCACGTTGGCCCACGGCAGGTCCTAGGATGATGTAGTGAATGTAAGTATAGGCTGGGTGGTGTTACCTTTACCTTTTGCTTCTCGTCCTCGGTGCGCGCGTCCATGCGCACGTTGGCCCACGGCAGGTCCTAGGATGATGTAGTGTGAATGTAAGTATAGGCTGGGTGGTGTTACCTTTACCTTTTGCTTCTCGTCCTCGGTGCGCGCGTCCATGCGCACGTTGGCCCACGGCAGGTCCTAGGATGATGTAGTGTGAATGTAAGTATAGGCTGGGTGGTGTTACCTTTACCTTTTGCTTCTCGTCCTCGGTGCGCGCGTCCATGCGCACGTTGGCCCACGGCAGGTCCTAGGATGATGTAGTGTGAATGTAAGTATAGGCTGGGTGGTGTTACCTTTACCTTTTGCTTCTCGTCCTCGGTGCGCGCGTCCATGCGCACGTTGGCCCACGGCAGGTCCTAGGATGATGTAGTGTGAATGTAAGTATAGGCTGGGTGGTGTTACCTTTACCTTTTGCTTCTCGTCCTCGGTGCGCGCGTCCATGCGCACGTTGGCCCACGGCAGGTCCTAGGATGATGTAGTGAATGTAAGTATAGGCTGGGTGGTGTTACCTTTACCTTTTGCTTCTCGTCCTCGGTGCGCGCGTCCATGCGCACGTTGGCCCACGGCAGGTCCTAGGATGATGTAGTGTGAATGTAAGTATAGGCTGGGTGGTGTTACCTTTACCTTTTGCTTCTCGTCCTCGGTGCGCGCGTCCATGCGCACGTTGGCCCACGGCAGGTCCTAGGATGATGTAGTGTGAATGTAAGTATAGGCTGGGTGGTGTTACCTTTACCTTTTGCTTCTCGTCCTCGGTGCGCGCGTCCATGCGCACGTTGGCCCACGGCAGGTCCTAGGATGATGTAGTGTGAATGTAAGTATAGGCTGGGTGGTGTTACCTTTACCTTTTGCTTCTCGTCCTCGGTGCGCGCGTCCATGCGCACGTTGGCCCACGGCAGGTCCTAGGATGATGTAGTGAATGTAAGTATAGGCTGGGTGGTGTTACCTTTACCTTTTGCTTCTCGTCCTCGGTGCGCGCGTCCATGCGCACGTTGGCCCACGGCAGGTCCTAGGATGATGTAGTGAATGTAAGTATAGGCTGGGTGGTGTTACCTTTACCTTTTGCTTCTCGTCCTCGGTGCGCGCGTCCATGCGCACGTTGGCCCACGGCAGGTCCTAGGATGATGTAGTGAATGTAAGTATAGGCTGGGTGGTGTTACCTTTACCTTTTGCTTCTCGTCCTCGGTGCGCGCGTCCATGCGCACGTTGGCCCACGGCAGGTCCTAGGATGATGTAGTGAATGTAAGTATAGGCTGGGTGGTGTTACCTTTACCTTTTGCTTCTCGTCCTCGGTGCGCGCGTCCATGCGCACGTTGGCCCACGGCAGGTCCTAGGATGATGTAGTGAATGTAAGTATAGGCTGGGTGGTGTTACCTTTACCTTTTGCTTCTCGTCCTCGGTGCGCGCGTCCATGCGCACGTTGGCCCACGGCAGGTCCTAGGATGATGTAGTGAATGTAAGTATAGGCTGGGTGGTGTTACCTTTACCTTTTGCTTCTCGTCCTCGGTGCGCGCGTCCATGCGCACGTTGGCCCACGGCAGGTCCTTGGGCCACCACGGCGGCCGCGTGGACTCGCGGCCCCAGCCCGGCTTGCCGCGCACTAAACACACACGGAACGAATCTATTACTAGTTTCTTGGTAGCTTCATTTGACATCAGTAGGCTCTTTTTCAAGCTGCAACTTGTACAGTTGTCGCGAAGATTTATACAATAACTAAGATGTATTACATTTATTGTATAAACCTTCCATAGGACAGCTTTACGTGCGCCAAAAGATCAAGTACGCGCCGAGGGTGCAGCTGTTGGAATCGCGCCGCAACGTTAACTTCAAGGCGTTCGTGGTGCGCGTACCAACATGTTTTCTGCACCTCGTTATGGAGGATGACTTTTGGCCGCAGGACGTGGTGTTCCGTCGCGGACAAGTGACACCAGAACGCACAATGACGTAGTGCTAAGTGAAGTGTTTTTACTAACATAGGTTTTAAGTTTTTATTTACTAACACAATCTGTATATTATTATATATATGTTATTTTGTAAGGTATACATATATCTATGGGCCAAAGTAGCTTGAAAATAAAGAGATTTATTATTATTATTTGCTCATTTCTGCAAAGCTTCGACGACTTCGGTGGTCAAGAGAATCAATGTGAGGCGGGAAGTAAAGGACTAATTGTTGCAGAGATGCTTGGCGAAGGCCAGCAGAAGGACTAGCATTTCTGAACATGTTGGTATCCGTCCAGTAAATTTCTTGACAAATATCCAATGAAATTTTTTATGAGCCCGTGTATCAGGCTACGCGTATGCTGAGACGCAGGTCTACGTAGCGCAGGGCAAAGCAGAATTTGGAATGTATGCATCTACTTAGAGCTGTGTACGTTGCGACGCAGGCACGTGCGACGCAGACATGCGCTCGTGGCCTATGTTTGCCTCGCCTGCCCTACTCAGCTAAATCTGTGCTGTGCTGCATCACCTGCTTGTTAGCATACGCTTTGCCTCACTGCAGGACAAAGGTCTCCCTTCCATTGTTTTTTCGGTCTGTCGTAATCTGAGCCCAAATCTTTATGCACGATAGACAAATGACGTTAATATGACTCACCCATAGAATACTTGAGCATGAGCGGTATGAAGGCGCGCAGCTGCGCCTGCGTCATCTTCTCGACGGGCGTGGGGATGCCGTCGATGATGAGCGGCGGCAGCTCGAACAGCGACGGGTCGTCCTGCGGCGGCGCCGGCGCCTGCGGCCCGCCGCCCAGCCCGAACTGGTGACTCAAGTGCTGAAGCGCTCATACGACACAGGACAACAACACCGCACGCGCTACGACTATTCTACTACTTTTGAACAGGCTAGGGTCCTGATGAGTGGTATCTATCTCTATCTAGTGACGTTTTAATGGCAGAGGAGCGCTCGTGATATGCAGCACCAATTTTATGTGAGACAAACAAACACATTTACGTTTTATTGCTAGCTTGTCAACTTATTCTGTACAACTAATACAACTTTAACATGTTTGGAGCTGATTTCGACCAAGGCGGTAGAGAAGACATAAACAAAGAATTAGTTAGAAATGCAAAATAGAAACGCAGTTATGTGTGTATTTGTTAATTCTCGACGACTGCTTTAGTACCACCATTATTTTTTTTATTAATTCTTTAGAGGTAGCTTACGTCTTTGTTAAACATTTAAAGGTAACATGTATTTTGAAGCATCATTTAAATCATCTTAAATAAAATTCATCCAAACTGTTCCATTTTCAGAGATAATCATCCCAAATCCTGTTTTTGATAATTGATGAGATCTACTCATCAACTATAAGCCAACATTAAAGTACGCTTTAAAAAAATGTAAATGTATTTATTCAACAACGATTTTTTACAATAAAAGAAACCATCATTTAGATACAGTTTCTTTACTAGCGCAGAAGCTTTATTCTTCAGTTAGCGACTGCCCATACAAAAAAGTGCCCCACTATCAAAAACATGAGATGAGATGGATGTGTGGACTAATGAGAATGGATAAAATGAGAAATGAGTACATTAGAGGTAGTTTAAAAGTGGCGCCAGTGACGGAAAAGTTAAAGGGAACCGCTTGTCTTGGTATGGTCATGTGAAGACGAGGGATGAAACACATGTAACTAATAGAGTTATGAATATAAATGTGGATGGATGGAGAGGGAGAGGGAAGCTAAAGAAAAGATGGGACGTATTGTGTGAGGAGCGATATGAAAGACAAGGGAGTGAGTGATAGTGTGACGGCTGATAGAACAGAATGGAAGAAAAAAACGTATTGCGTAACATGGGATAAGGGCAGGAAGATGATGACCCAGTATAAATAACTCGACACGTATGTAAGATAGCAAGTTACCTGCTGGGCCAGCGCGTTCTCGAGCTCCTCCATGATCATGCAGCGCAGGTTGCGCACCACGTCCTCCAGCGGCTTGGCGCCGAACACGCGGTACGACGTGTTGGGCTTGCCCGGCGTGGCCACCAGCACCACGGCCTGCTGGCCCACGCGAGTCGCGAACTCTTCGATGGTTTGCTGTTCAAAGAAAACGTGGTTAACGTCGACGATATTTCTCGGTGTCCTGGGGTCCTTTGGAAAGGGTCTAAGAAGCGCGGAAGTTTTTATTTCATGAGGCACCAATTTTCAATTATTCTTGTTAAATTATGCAAGTTCATCCAAGGAAACCTTGGTTGCTGCAAGGATATGGAGCAGATACTTGGCATTATACATTCCTTTGATGCAGTTTTAGTTTTCATCAAGATCGTGCCAGAAACTCCTTTGCCTATTCCTTGTACCTCTATTGTAGGTCGAAGCAAATCCCAGGGCGAAGAGTCATGACTCTCATGAGGTGGGCATCAATCATGGTACTCGACTCCTATCCCATCAACAGCAAAGTAACATAATAAAAATTTGAAGTTTAAGAACTGATTAAATAAATATCTAAAGAGAGAAGAAAACGTCACCTACCCTGAGCTTCCTAAGTAGTCTATTCTGATGTCTCTTCCTGACGGACGGGTTAGTCTCGAAGGAGTGCGGCCGCTTGCGTTTCTTCGACGACGCTATAGCAGCAGCCGCGGCCATGCCCACCGGACCTGTTGGTTGGAGACATTTCTATATCTTGGTAAACACGATGCAAGCCCAGTTAAAAATGCAAAGGGACTTCATCATCCTAACTATATTGGGTTCGGCTTCCAGTCGAACCGGATTCAGCTGAATACTAATATTTTCCGTGGAGCAGCTGCCTACCAGACCTCCCCAACAACCTATTTACTGGGTAAAAAGGTAATTCTTGGCAAGACTGGAGTCAGATTTACAAGCTTCTGACTATCCGTTAAGACTGCCAAAGACGTACAAATGACAGCCGGGACCAACGGCTTAACGTGCTTTCCAAGGCACGGAGGAAACTTATGTTTAGATGGTCACCCATTCACAGATCAACATTGGCAAGGTGGCTGTTATTCTTTAGCCATGAGCTCGGAGGAACTTGAAGTCCAATATTATTTAGGCTAGCTATGTTTAGTCGCACCCCGAATTTAGTACTTCGATCGACCCCTGACTCACTCAGACATAAAAAGTTCACGTCAAGTTAAAACCCAAATAAACCTCAAGAAGTCTGAATCACAAAAGGGCGACTGACACTTAGTAGGTAGATATCTTCTTCAGTATGGCTTTACTCACGTGGAGTGTATCGACTAGTCTCTGATTCAGCAGAGAGCCCAGCCACAAGTAACCCACGACAAGGTCGCAAACCGTAGATAATCCGGTCTAAAACCGTACATACTACCACAACCTTCATTTATAATGTAGGCGGTAATGGATCATAGAATAAGCGCCACTTGTATCACTGTGATTTATGTTATAGCTGTGTATCCTTTGTTGGAGATCCATATCCATACATTACTGCACAACAGCAATAAGGTAGATGACTAAAAAAATCAAATTGGTCCGTCAGATAGATTTCTAAAAATTATTGATCACATATTTTTCTTTTTTCACGTAAACAAAAAAATTAAGACGATACAGTACACACACACAGTACACAATAAGTATATTATGGGAGACTGGTGCCTAAACTAGGCTTGAAGCCTGTATTTCAGGACACCAGGTCTCCACAGTGCGTTGAATCTATCCGCAAGAGAACCAAGGTTACCGACATAGCCCGAAGGATCGCCAAACTAAACTGGCAGTGGGCAGGGCACATTGCTCGCAGAACAGATGGTCGATGGGGCCGAAAAGTTCTGGAGTGGCGACCGCGTACCGGAAGACGTAACGTTGGAAGGCCTCCCACAAGGTGGACCGATGACCTGGGGAAGGTCGCGGGCTGCCGATGGATGCGAGACGCGCAGGACCGTTGTGGCGATACTTGGGGGAGGCCTATGTCCAGCAGTGGACGTCTTTCGGCTGATATGACACGAGCTTTCAACGCACTCATCGTGCGTTGAAAGCTCGTGTGACGTCATCTGTAAGTACACTTTTTACATAATGTGACGTCACAAGCCCCCACTCCTGATCTTTGATGCGTTTTGTATTAATATTTTTTTTTTATTTGATAAAGCAAAAAATACGTGTCCGATATTTTTAATAGATAATTATTTAACTGACGGACTAAATAGTAACACATTTTTTTTTTGAGTAAAAAAATATGTTCAATCATACCTATTGCGCGTCTACGCGTCCATAATAGCTTCCGCCAGCGGTTTCGCCCGCGTGTAGGAATAAAAATTGAACCGAGAAAATATACTCCCGGGAGGAAAAGTACCCTATGTCCTATTCCAGGATACGGTCTACCCGTGTGCCAAGTTTCATCCAAATCCGTTCAGCCGTTAAGACGTGAAGAGGTAATAAACAAACAAACTCTAGGGTTAACCAGTTCAGAGACCTACATAGACATTCTAAGCAAGGGATACCACGAACAACACTCACCAGCGGCGGCCAGCTGTTTGGTAACTTCATCGCTCATGGCGTTTTTGATGAGATCAGCGCTGTCGTCGTAGTTGGAGCCGGCCGGCGAGGACGCGCAGTCGTCTTCGTCTTCCGAACCCCCGCTCAGCCCGCAGCCGTCTACTTGTGACATGTCCTGCGAACGTAAAGGCACTGTTAGCATCTAGAAGCACATGGTTAAACATAATAAAAAATAAAAATAAAATAAAATCTTTTTATTTCAGACATACTTGGTCCATGATATTGTTAGTAGTAAGACTTAAAACTATGTTAGGTACATTTCAAAATTAATTTAAGTTTTTGCCGCCTGCCGCCTCTGGGGCCCCGGACACACGCACTTGTACTTGAACCCAGTGCCCCGGAAGGGAACTGCCCAGCTTGTGGCTGAGCACGTTCAGGATGGTATTGGCGCTCCCACGCGTGCGGAACATCAGCGAAGCGATTCGGCGCCGCAGCACAGTGTGAAACCCATCTGTGCGAGCGTGTGCAAACATCGCAGACGCCATACAGTAGCGTGGGAGCCCCACCAGCACCCTGGACGCGTTATTATATTGTGTTCGGAGAGCGTTAATGGCCCGCTGAGTGTAGTTGACCCACAGATTGCAGGTGAAAAAGCTGGTTCTGTTTTCCTTGTCGTGCAGGAAAATACGTGCCAGAGCCTGACAACCAGTCTGGAGGGCGGGATATCTTACTTGGTATAGTAGCCGGCACGAGTCTTGAGCACAGATGAATGCAGCAGGCTGATCGCGCCAATGTACAGTGGGCGAACAAAATTTGAAAACCTAAAGTGGGTGATAGACGTAAGAGCAAGTACGCGTACTTATGGCTCGACGAGCTTTTTTTTACGAGTCTTATTTTTAAGTACGCGTATTTAGGGTGACACACGAGCGAAAAAGGTCGTCGAGCCGTAAGTACGCGTACTTGCTCGTACGTCTATCACCCACTTAATAATCGACGAGTATTGACTGACGAACCAATAACGTGAAGCATCAGGGCTCTGTCATCGTGAAACTGACCAATGGAAGGTGTGCTACTGACTCGTGCCAGTTATTATAACTGGGTCGTTCTGTAAAAAAATACTGGCATTCAGATGCATGAGATGCATCCCATTGAACTGGAAGCCAACCTTAAAACAATAGTTGGGAAAAGGCAATAATATGTGTGCGATGTAGCTTGGTAATGTCTCCTGTATCGCTGATGTTTACCGAGAACCTATAATATTAGTTGTATATCTTCTGCAGGTCAACACATTCATAGAGCGTACAGCTAAAGAGTGGAATTCCCTGCCGGAGTCTGTGTTTCCTGATAGCTACAACCTGGGAGTCTTTAAGTCAAGATTGAATAGGTTACTTCTAGGCAAGCGTGCTCCATCCTCGACCACATCATCGCTTACTATCTGGTGAGATAGTGGTCAAACGGGTGCATATCAATGGTAAAAAAGGTCATACAATATTTTTACCATGCGGGATCGAACCGCAACATGAAGCGAAAAGTCCAATCGCTCAACCACGGTCTACGGTTCCGACCAATTTATCGAACGATAGTAATTCTGAATGTATCGTAGAAGACACCAAAACAATAATATTATGAGTTGTTACATATTGTTGCCCCCGAGTTCTGTTTAGCAAATATTTCTCAGAGCGAGCGAACAAAATTCGTGGAAATTAGAAATGCTATTCCGCGAACTCGTACTGCAAAATATGTCTACATTTGTTGAAGTTCAGCCATCAGACGATTGCGTGGGACTGTCTGTTGCAAGTCTCGTCCATAGGGATTCAAAACACAACTAAATTAGCTTATTGTTCGTATTTTGATGTCATTGGGGAATGGAACAATTATAAGAAACTAGTTGACCCGCGCAACTTCGTCTGCTCCGCTCCTATTGGTCTTAGCGTGATGATATATCCTTCCTATAGCCTTCCTCGATAAACGGGCTATCTAACACTGAAATATTTTTTCAAATCGGACCCGTAGTTCCTGAGATTAGCGCCTTCAAAGAAACAAACTCTTCAGCTTTATATATTAGTAAGTATATAGAAGTATAGATATCATTGAGAATAGTAAATGCAAAAAGTAGACGTGTGAGAAATTAGGACATGCTAGAATTATGGCTAAAGAAGTGCCTATTCGAGTTCCAATTTGTTTGTATTTATAGTCGGTTGGACGTCGATTTCGCTCGACCTGAAGTCATAATCAATACCTGTGATATGACGTTATGTGGAACTGCTGTCCTATGTAACTTACGACTAGCTATTTAAACGTCTACTTAATATAATTTAAGGACTAACCTTACAGTAAAATTTATAACTTATAAAGGTGTTTTTCCTTTAGATAGAAGTGGCAAGACTTGAAGCCATATTAGAATCGGAAGTAGATAGTCCGCGAGTAGTTGCGACTTGCGACAGCGACTATGTAATCTTTGCTATCGATTTTCTTATAATACAAACGCTAAATGCGAGCTAACAGACTTTCAAGGACGCTCGACAAGACGTATCAGTTGGTTTGGCCTTGTAACAAACAGCGTTGGTTCACATACACCGACGGTATTCTCTTGAGCATGTAATAAGATGACGTGGTAACCAGCTCGCCTTAAATGTTCTGTAGCCAAGATAAAAGCAGCTTTACTTGATCCAAATTGTTTTTATTATCATCTATCTATACTAATATATAAAGCTGAAGAGTTTGTTTGTTTGCTTGAACGCGCTAATCTCGGGAACTACTGGTCCGATTTGAAAAATTATTTCAGTGTTAGCCCATTTATCGAGGAAGGCTATAGGCTATATATCATCACGCTAAGACCAATAGGAGCGGAGCAGACGATGGTGCGCGGGTCAACTAGTATTTAATACTATGTAATTACTGTCAGCCAGAATTCTACAACAGCTGGGCAAAGGTCTGACTTCCAGGTATTCCAATTCAATAATAATTTGGACTATTGCTTTTTTTTTGTCCAGTTCGTCTCGCCGTTTAATACGTTGTCCGTCGCGACGAATTCTGGCTGCGTCACGAATTCGGCACAGGCCTACGACAGACGTTACGAAATCTCTACGACAAATTCAGTGGCGCCCAACGTGTGAAAAGCGCCGAGATAATAAAGCCACCGAAAAACGATTCACCTAAAAAAAAAACCGGCCAAGTGCGAGTCATACTCGCGTGCAAAGGGTTCCGAACCAATTTCATTATTTTTTAATGTTATTTTAACATTATTGAACTATGCTGCATTTTTTTTTTTCAAAATTTTATGCTCAGTTGTTTCGGAGATAAGGTGGGGGAATGGTCATTATTGGTCTAATTTCTTGAATAACTTCAAAACTATTAATTTTAAAATCACGAAAGCCCACACAGTAAGCCCTTTCACATGATACACTAAAACTTTTTTTAATTTTTTTAGTTTGACCCCCAAAGGTGACTCCCATACTAAATGTATTTATTTACGTAAAGCCTCTGTGTTTGGGTCACAGAAGTGCATATGTATCAAAATTTCAACAGAATCGGTCCAGTAGATCCGGAGAAAACTGGCTGTGACAGACGGACAGACAGGCACCCGAATGATCTTATAAGAGATCCGTTTTTTACGGATGTTCGGAACCCTTAAAATCAGGAAAATACTTCGTTCGTCTTACCTCCCCCTCCATATCCATAGACTCGGTGCTAACGGCGGAATTCATGACGTAGTCGGGGTCCTCTTCGTCCTGGCCTCCCAGCTGTCGAACCATTGGGTAGTGCGCCTCTGTCGCGGAGTGCTACAGCCACGCAATCGGTGCTCTTCAACTGATGAGCTTTATGACCTGAGTAACAATGTTGTTCATGTTATTTCACTGATGCTTCTGACTGTCAGGTTGAGGGTTATAGGTGTGCTTTCTGGGAATCGATACCCAGAAGCTCAAGCTTGTATCCTAGATGGTACCCTAAAATATCAGTGATATAGACATATCACTGATATTTTAGGCCCTTGTAACTTGATACAATTTTATCATTATGTTTCATGCCTACTCCTTCCAATTTCGGTACATACTACTTTTCATAGGTCAACTTTCCTTAACTTGTCAATATTAATAACTTTACAAGTCATTCAACATTTACAATTTATAAGTATTGCAGTTTCAAACTAAAACAGCCACATTACAATTTTATTATTTTTATTTCATTGTTTGGCTTTTATGTCTCCACATTGAAATTAAATTATTAAGATAAGAGGCTGCTGTTGTATTATCATTGCAGTATAATAATGCCTATTCTAACCTTTTGTCTATGAGGGGAACTGATTTAAACAATAGGAGAGTGGAATAAAAAATATAATTAGTCCATCAGATAGATTTCCAAAAAATATCTAACACATATTTATTTGTTTTTTCACATTAACAAAAAATTAAGAGATACAGTGCGTTGAAACCTCATGTGACGTCACTTGTGGTTAAAGTGTACCGAAATCAAACTATATGTGATGGATATTTTTTGGTAATCTATTTGACGGCCTAATTAGATATTTTTAGTCCACTCCCCTATTGTTTTTAATTAAATATGGATTGAGACTTAAAATATCATCCGTTTACTGTCCCACTCTTGGGTAAAGTCCTCTTCTCATTGATTACCACTCTTAAGCTAGAGACAAACTGGTCCCACATACACAATGTATGCAACGCTTTTGTATTGTATGTTGCATTGCATACGATAAGTGCATCTCCATTGCATAGTTTTTCATACAAAATCAATAGTCTAGATATCATAATGTGTTGCATATGTTGCGTACATAGGACCAGTTTGTCCCTAGCTTTAGTCATGAGTTCATGTCCAATTGTATTATCCATATATATTTACTACAAGTACAGGTTTCACTCAAGATGATTTCTCTTTCACTGATGTCAGTGATCAAGATTCAAGACAAACCCATGTCTATGTAAATGTTTATAAAATAAAATATTGAATGATTAAGTTCATGACCAAAAATGATCAAGTTAAATAATTGTGATATTATTGATTCCTGAAAAAAAAAAGAACAAATTTCCATTTTATTTTTCAGGGTGAAAAAGAAAATTGTTTAAACTGTCTAATTAACTTACCATTCTGTTTACTTAGATACTAAAGGGCACGGCCTTGGAAGTGGTAGCTGCCAGTAACAAGATCAATAATAAATTGGCTTGTTGTTTATTTCAGTCTTTATTTATAAACATTCATGACTTGTGAGATTTATTTGACATCCAAAATATGGTTTACAGTTTCCAAACCATTATTTACGGATTGTACAAGTTTTATAACATAAAATATAAAACAAACTTATAAAATAAGCCCCCTTTTTTGTATCACATGAAAAGGGGGATGCTTGAGATGCAACATTAAATTATTAAACATGACTCTCAAACAGTAATTAGTCTCGAAATAAAATAAGAAATTTTTCAAGGAATAGGATTGTAGGTTTCTTGAATTAGGTTGCACATGATTTAAATACTATTACCAATATTATATCATAGCTAGGCCAGATTCAAGACTGATCTCATTTGTCTCATCAGAGCCTCTATCTCTATACATTATTGTTGTCTATGTTAGGTCATATCTACTGTTTCATTCAATATTCCACTACTTTAAGCCTTCCACCAGACTACTCAAATATTTAAGCATCCCTATTATCAATGCTCACATAATAGTGCTTGGTCTGGAAAATCAATAGAGGTCAATGACTCCCCTCTTGACACAAATTTCGGTCTACCAGTTCTAGATAGCTCCATTAGGAAGCCTCTGATCTGCTTAAATATTTCATAAGCCAACCCTGACCTTAAGTTTAGCCTTAATGTCTGTCTGGACTAAAACTAATGTTACTTGTTAAATCTATTGATTTTCGACCCAACATTTTATAAGACTGACTCTAGGCACTTTTCAAATAGTAAGAATGGCTATCTGTATCTATTGATTTTAGGTTTAATATTGTGGAGGTAAGACCTCAGGAAAATGTCGCCGATTACTAATAAAAAAAAATCAGAAAGGAGTCTATGAAGAATCAGAATAAATTTTCTTATTAGAAATTAAGCTAACTTGGCATAAGTTTGTGAAATATGTTAAGGAAAACTGCTTTTTCGCTTAAAATAAGCGGAAACATTGTTTGGCGACCCCAAATATACTCAGATAGTAAAGTGGAATACAAAATGTTGGACTATTCTATTGTGTAGCCACCTAGCTAAGAAAAATCAATACTCGAGCTTCCCACATTCCCCGAATATCTAACTAGACAAACTATGATAGAGGTACCGGACAAACAGAATACAAGTCCAAATAATGATTTTAGGAATCCATCTTCATTTTCAGGTGCATTATTTTAACTGCAACTTACAATTTTCTGCCTTTTACGCGCGAATAAATGCAGTCGCATACACCAATGTCGCATTTTGTTTGATGTTTTGTTTATACGGTGCATGGTGCCCCGCGACGGGTCAGTTTCGAAGACGCATGACATGACGCAAGCTCTTTGCGGCGGCGTAAAGGATAAGCCAAAATGAATGGCCATCATGAAGGGGAGCCGCGCGTTCGAGCAGGCTCAGACAGAATGGTGAAACTACGGCTGCGTACGCACCTGCGTGATTTGAAGCACATTTTGCAATCCAATTAGAAGTCTTGCGAACTTGCTGTGATGTAACCCGTCCAAAACAACACTTTTTAAGACATTTGCACTCGGCCAGACACTGAATTCACAAAATTTACGGAGTGCACGAGAGTCCCCGAAAAATTCGAGTCCTCCATTAGTATCGATCGGTAAGCGCGGTATGTGGACCGTATAAACTTCGTATCTAGGGGTCGCCATTTTGTACGAGTCTGCGCGGTGTGGTTTTTCGCATGGAAAGGGAAATCGCCCCTCTGCCTGAGGGGGGAATGGATTCGTAGCTTTGTAAGTAAATAAAAGCTTATTTTGTGAAAGATACTCACCAATTTTGGCTGCCAAATATTACTATTTATTTTTTCAGACGTTCTTAGTTGTTAGATGTTCAGGAAAAATCCCTAGTTTATTTTAGAAATTGATCATTTCACGTCATACTGTAGTGCCATCTAGTGAGTTTTTCAGTAACTGTTTTTGACGTTTCACGATTGTAAACAAGTTTTGTGAATTCGTATGTTGATTTTGTTATTTTCATAATATTTGAAGATTGCGTAACATATTTCTACACTGTTATAAAAGAAATAAGGTGAGTTGTGTATTTCTTGAGATAAATATCTAAAGTTTTGATGTTTGAGGTTACCTGACGTTATACTTACCGTGATTGATAAATAAAACAACAACTAAAAGTTGGATGAAAACAATTTGGTCACTATTCAGTTAAAAAAACGTTCTTTGACCCTATAAAATACTCTTTCTTACTTAAAACTAGGTATATTTTATATTGCCGTGAAGTCAGCTGTGCCACAGAGTGCATAATAACCTATGTGTTCAATTAATGCTGGTAGGTATGATAGGCGCCAGATAAACTAGCAATAAAGTACATTGACCTTTCTCTAATATCCTTGCGTAGATACCGGAACAATAAATTATGAACCCTTTTTTATTACTAGAGAATGTAAAAGATCACGAAAGAAGTCAATCAGGACAGCTTTATGTCTTTAATTTCTGTGTTTGATATTAAGAAAGTCAATAAATATATGGGTCTATGACCTTTATTGCGCATTTATCTGATGTCTACCATAAATCTTGATTTTTCTTACCTTTGTGTTCTTCTATCTTCAGAATCTATACTAGGGCCAGGGGCCAATTTGTGGTTATTGCTATTGTTGACTCTAAGTACAGAAATGTGGAAATGCATACCAATAGGGAATATGCACGAAAAAAATATCTATTATCTATACAGTTTATCCAAAAATATACACAAATATAATACTAACAGTGAAAATAGAATCAAAATTGCTCGAAAAACAAACGAGATATAGTTATTTTAAACAAATATATCTGTCCCTCTCGCGAAAACGTTGTTTTCTATGGCAGCTGTATAGGCGCCAAGAACTTTGACGTCACAATTCATGTCGGACTTCTCTTTCTAATTGTAAATTTTGAAGCTTTATAACTTCATCGCTGATAAAGGTATTTAAAAAATAATTTCATAGTTGTTTATTACAGCTAATAAGTATTTCATTTTGCAAATAAAAAAATCGCATGCATATTCCCTATTGGTTATTAAAACATTTCTGTCCTCCATACTTTTTTGGAAAGTGGGTAAATCTCAGTTTTGGTATATTTATCAGCTTTTTATAGCTTCAGTAGTGCTATTCTATAAACATATTTTTTTTTTGTTTTGTTTTCATATCTGCGATTAATCGATTGACTATGAATAGATTAGATTTGATGGTGCTCCAGTGAGCACCTTTCCTCTCATTTCAAATCCAGGTCCTTGAGAAAGTTCCATGATGTGGTGACGCTTTAGCCTTTTAGGATACCTACCTAATTTATTATGGTCAGCTGTGTTGCTAAGGTGTTTGGATGTGTATTAAGTCGCTTTTTGTACTTCTCGGCATAGATTTTGACTTCTTCTTTGAATCTTAATTTGGAGCTTGTGGTGCAATTCATTGTTACATATGAACCACATTTGCATGCTTTTGCGATAGTCTTCAGAATCGCGTGCTGTGTTCTCTGGACTATTTCGGTACTTGACTTGCAGGTTGATCCCCACAATTGAATTCCATGTAGCCATAAACATCTAACCATGAAATCTTAAGCGAAGTGAGCCGGCTAACTGTAGCAATATAACACTTCACTTTACACACATCTCGGTTGTCACGCTGAGATTTTGACAGAATAGACCCGGCAGATTCAATGGCAAGGACAACCATCTGTGTTAAGACTTTCAAAATAAGGAAGGGAAATTATTTATTTTTATGATTTTATTATTATACAGGGTGTCCCAGAACTCAACGTCAAGCAGGAACGGGGTGACAGGATTGATCATAACCATCACGAGAAAAATCTATCCCATGCAGATTGAAAATTATGGGCATTTTAAGAAAAACCTAGAAACTTGATCAAACTATACCATTCTTCGGTTATTGTGGTTATTCTTTTTTATTTTTGTTCATTTGAACTTTGGAAACCTAAATAACATTTCTAGAATCTCAATAAAAAATAATGACACAATTGCCTCAAGTTTCCGAGAATTGAGACTATTTGTTAAACTACGAATTTAAAATTTTCAAGATTCGTCGACTTTGACAAAGGACCTAGTTTAATTTAGGTTTGTTGGAATAAAAGTCAGATAGAGAAATAACATTTTTTTTTACAATAAATGTTCAAATTGTTTACCATCAGCCTCAATACAAGCCCTACATCAGAGTTCTGGGACACCCTGTATATACATCCAAAAGTCCAAACTCAAGGTTTGCCAACCTGCTATGGAGCGCAGTATACTAGGTGTTAAATTAACAGACCATGTTAGAAACACTACTGTAACTTATATGGTGTACATAATAAAGAGTATTCTATTCTATTCTATTCTATTCTAATGCGCTCCAAAATGCAAATCGTCGATGTGGCTCAAAAGGCTGCCCAAATTAAATGGGATTGGGCAGGACATGTCTGCCGCCGGACAAGCCTGTAAAATAAAGGATTGGACCCATGAAAAAGCGAGACGAGGCCGCGGCAGACCGCGAAGGAGATGGCAGATCGTCCACCTGGATGTCTTCCTTAACAATTGGAAGGTAGAGGCACAACACCGTGAGCATTGGAAGGAATGCAGGGAGGTCTTTGCCCAGCAGCGGCACAGTACGGGCTAGTAATAATAAATAGTAAAAACAAACCGGTCAAGAGCGAGTCGGACTCGCGTGCAAAGGGTTCCGAACGAATTATTTTTTTTAACATGTTATTTTGACACAACAGACTTCTTATAAGTTTTCCTGTAATCTATAGGTAAAGATCTATTATCTCCATTTTTTTTTTCAAAATTTTAGGCTCAGTAGTTTTGGAGATAAGGGGGGAGAATTGTCATTTTTCGTCTAATTTCTTAAAAAACTTCAAAACCATTTATTTTAAAATTATGAAAAAAATATAATTAAAACCCTCACAGTAAGCCCTTTCATTTGATATGTCACACGATATTATTCAAAAAACATTTTCTTAAATTTTCTAGTTTGACCCCCATCCTAAAAATTTATTAATTTACGTAACACGTCCGTGTTGGGGTCACAGAAGTCCATATGTGTACCAAATTTCAACAGAGTCGGCCCAGTGGATCCGGAGAAAACTGGCTCTGGTGACAGACGGACAGATAGACAGACAGACAGACAGATAGATAGACAGACAGACAGACAAACACCCGAGTGATCTTAGAAGGGTTCCGTTTTTTTTCGGAACCCTAAAAAATAAAAATCTAATAATAATGATTTTGTTGTGTTAGCTGTTATAACTGAAATAGAAGTTTTAAAGAAGCAGACAGTCAGCTCCAACCCTAAATAAATTGGGATTAGCGTCATAACTCAAGAAAAAAACAAGTTCACAAGAATAGTCTAATATTTTATATTATTTCATAATACTAAATCTAAATACATAAACTAGGTGGCGTAGAACTTAAGATCTAAATGACTAATTTATCAATGTTACAACATATTTATATTTTATTTTCTTATAAAATTAAAGAAATCACATCATTATTAAGTAGTTTCGTCAACTGATTGTTCTTGTTTCATCGTGGCCTTTTGTATTCGCCAGACTCTTCTGATGATCCTGCAAAAAAGAAACAAAATAACGGTTACTCTTCCATTGTTCTTAGATGTAAATAATTTTAATGTCAGGTTCCATAGTGTTCCATCATTACCCACACCACATACCTAGTATTATGTATCATATAGGGCTAGGGACGGACTGAACGCAAAATTATTTGTCGAATCAAACAAGGCATTCTGAAATGAAACTTTTTGAAACTTGAAAGATCACTAGCATCCCCTCCACCCTGCCTCAAACTTAGGAGCCCCCGTAACACGTCGGCTGTGCCGTACACTTTGGCCCCGTCACGTGTAGTGTTTAACGTCAGTCGTGACAGTCGTACCTGTGGACCTATGGCACCAGCGCCTCCTCCAGCCGCCTCGTAAATGCACGCGGCCGCCACACAGCGGCCCGGAGCAGGACTCGCCCCGACACGTGTACCTACGTACCTGTGGACCTATGGCACCAGCGCCCCCTCCAGCCCGCCTCGCACACGCACGCGCCCGCCACACAGCGGCTGTGCCGGCACGTGTGCGGCCCGGAGCAGGACTCGCCCCGACACGTGTACCTACGTACCTGTGGACCTATGGCACCAGCGCCCCCTCCAGCCCGCCTCGCACACGCACGCGCCCGCCACACAGCGGCCGTGCCGGCACGTGTGCGGCCCGGAGCAGGACTCGCCCCGACACGTGTACCTACGTACCTGTGGACCTATGGCACCAGCGCCCCCTCCAGCCCGCCTCGCACACGCACGCGCCCGCCACACAGCGGCCGTGCCGGCACGTGTGCGGCCCGGAGCAGGACTCGCCCCGACACGTGTACCTACGTACCTGTGGACCTATGGCACCAGCGCCCCCTCCAGCCCGCCTCGCACACGCACGCGCCCGCCACACAGCGGCCGTGCCGGCACGTGTGCGGCCCGGAGCAGGACTCGCCCCGACACGTGTACCTACGTACCTGTGGACCTATGGCACCAGCGCCCCCTCCAGCCCGCCTCGCACACGCACGCGCCCGCCACACAGCGGCCGTGCCGGCACGTGTGCGGCCCGGAGCAGGACTCGCCCCGACACGTGTACCTACGTACCTGTGGACCTATGGCACCAGCGCCCCCTCCAGCCCGCCTCGCACACGCACGCGCCCGCCACACAGCGGCCGTGCCGGCACGTGTGCGGCCCGGAGCAGGACTCGCCCCGACACGTGTACCTACGTACCTGTGGACCTATGGCACCAGCGCCCCCTCCAGCCCGCCTCGCACACGCACGCGCCCGCCACACAGCGGCCGTGCCGGCACGTGTGCGGCCCGGAGCAGGACTCGCCCCGACACGTGTACCTACGTACCTGTGGACCTATGGCACCAGCGCCCCCTCCAGCCCGCCTCGCACACGCACGCGCCCGCCACACAGCGGCCGTGCCGGCACGTGTGCGGCCCGGAGCAGGACTCGCCCCGACACGTGCAGTCACCCACCCGGCGCCCCACCTCGCAGTGGTTGCCGCCCAGCCCGACCGGACAGCGGCACTTGTTCACGCCTTTACAACGGCCGCCGTTTAGGCAGGGAATCACGCATTTTGCTGGAAAGATAATAAATACTGTTGAACATGTGCCCAAGCTTAGAACCGTACCCTAGCTCGAGCCTCGAGCAACCTTCAGGCGTCAGGGCTTTTGCTAGGGAATGGTTCACTTGTATGTTTCCATTTTGGGGAGTTCAATCAGGCAATAATTCTTATTCTTTGACACAACACTTGGAAGCCAATGGTCACTGGTACCAGCGAATACATTAACATTAGAAAAGGATACTTACAAAATTCACAGCGTAATCCATAATAGCCCTTAGGACATTCACAAGTGTCCTTCTGTATACACTTGCCTCCATTCAAACATTTTTGTGCACAAATACCTGTAACAAAGAATCTCTTGATAAAACAAAACATTAATGATTTCAGGAGTGAAGCAAAATGCTGCGAACACCGTTGCTGCAACAGATACGCTGCGCGCACAGCACAGTCTCTTCGAGTAGCAGGCCGTATTGGAAAAAGAATCCTCATGTGAGTAAGCAAATACGTTGCATGTTTTGATACAAGAATTTCGATTCCAGTTAGCACCTGATTTCCTCTGTGTAAATCATCTTGACAGTGCAAATGTTCAAACTGCCTCGCAGGATGCGCTTGAGAGTGAGTGAGTATTATGCTTGATAAATTGCTAAAACTGTAACTGATTAGTGGCTGGCACGGCACAGATTTTCGTGTTAGAACATGAATAAATAAAAAGTTTTAATTAAACTAAGTAAGATAGGAAAGACTGAAATTACACATTTTCTTGTTGCAGAATCAGATGTAACTACACTTCAGCTAAAGTAACATTATTACCTATAGACCACTATCACTATCCTATTCTAAGACACCGAAATTCCTATTCCAGTTAGACTCAATAATCCGCGTGGACCATGCCGGCGAGCTGGGCGCAGACCGCATCTACGCTGGACAGATGGCCGTGCTCGGCCGCACCAAGGAGGGCCCGCTCATCCAGCATATGTGGGACCAGGAGAAGAAGCATCGCGCCAAGTTTGAGGAGCTGATTAACGAATACCGGGTCAGACCAACAGCGTTGACACCAATATGGAATGTAGCTGGATTCGTGTTGGGCGCTGGTGAGTGTAGAACCCTTTCATGAAGTATTGTTATAGGGCCAGGAGACCAGGGACCAGGAAAAGAAGCATCGCGCCAAGATCGAGGAGCTCATTAATGAGTACCGGGTACGACTCACGGCGCTGGCGCCAATACGGAACGTGACTGAATTTATGTTGGGCGCTAGTGAGTGTACATCCCTTGTAATAAGACCAAATTTAGGTGATCCAGCGCATGTGAGGCCAAGAGAAGAAACATCGCGCCAAGTTTGAGGAGCTCATCAATGAGTACCGGGTGCGACCCACGACGCTGATGTTAATATGGAACGTGGCCGGATTTGTGTTGGGCGCTGGTGAGTGTAGATCCCTTTCATGAAGTATTGTAATAGGGCCAGGAGACCAGGGATCAGGAGCAGAAGCACCGCGCCAAGTTTGAGGAGCTCACCAATGAGTACCGGATCAGACTCACGGTACTGACGGCGATATGCAATGTAGCTGGATTCGCGCTGGGTGCTGCTGATTGAAGACTTTCTTTTATTTAATATCGGACGTCTACGACAGTTCGTCCACCGCATGTTCCCTCGGTGGACGAACTATTTTAGGTCCAGGAGAAGAAGTAAGTATCGCGTCAAGTTAGAGGAGCTATGGAATTTGGCCGTATTTATGATAGGTGCTGATGAGTGCGTGTCCAAGAGCAAACCCAACTCAAATAAAAAAAAAAATATCCCTTACTTAGAGTATGTAATGGGGTCAAATTTAGAAAATCCAGCACTTGTAGCAGAAGAAACAAGGCGTCAAGTCCGTGTGTAAAGGTTTGATCATCCAGCTCAATCGTAGGCAGACAAAGACGCTAGAAGAGCCCATCAAGTTTAGTATAAGTTTTGTATTGATTGGTCTAAAAATTTTCTGCTTTACCACATCACGCTTAAGGAGCTCATCAACAGCCCAACTTTCCACTAGTTTTATTAGATAGCCGGTTTTGACATCATTTATAATGTGCTGCAATGTAATTTCTCCCTTCGCCACAATAATATTTTGAGGAGCTCGTGGCTAAATAATAACAGCCGCACGGGCCGCACGGGTCGATCTTCAAGGTAAAGCAACGCTTGCCAAGGTTGGTCTGTGGATGGGTGACCATCTTAACATACCGAGTTTTTGGTCCTGGCTACCATTTATAGATCTTTGGCAGTCGTTAAGGATTGTCAGAAGCCAGTAAATCTGACTCCAGTCTAGCAAAGAAGTACCGTGTTACCCAGTTAATGGGTTGTGGAGGTCTGGTAGGCAGCCGCTCCACGTAAAGTACCGATATTCAGCTGAATCCGGTTTGACTGGGAGCCGACCCCAATATAGTTGGGAAAAGACTAGGCAGATGATGATGATGCCCCAATATTTTGGTAACCACAAATACTTATTCTAATTCCTATCCTTTCTCAATTTCAGGTTCAGCTCTCCTCGGCAAAGAAGCAGCAATGGCGTGCACAGTAGCCGTAGAGACGGTCATAGTAGACCACTACAACGACCAACTCCGGGTCCTAATGGAGGACCCTAACATCGACAAGGATATCTTAGAGACCATCACGAACTTCAGAAATGAGGAGCAGGAACACCATGATACGGGCATAGACCACGGAGCGGAACAGGCGCCGTTCTATAAAGCTATGACTGAAGTTATTAAGGCGGGGTGTAAATGTGCTATTGCTATATCGAAGAAGGTTTAGATCATAGAGGATTTAATAGAAGATTTATGAAGTTATGGCTCTTGATTACGACATCTACTGATGAATTTATTGTGTTAAGAAAATAACTTCTACTAATTTATTTCACGTGAGTACTAACACTAAATAAATTAATGTTAAATGTAACTCACAAAACTTGGTTTTTGATTTTTGTGTACAGGAGGATACAGAAGTCTTAAGAAAAACATAGGGACACAGTACACATCCTTCTTATTTAGTTTGTGAAATATCTTTTAAATCGGTCCAATATTGGAGGAGGAAACAGTCGAGAGCCAAACCTCGAATTATGACTTTTTACATACGAAGTCTATACGGCCGCATTTTCTTTTAAATGTTTGCTCAGAGCCTGAACTGCTAATTAGTTAAGAATTTTAGAGTCTATATAGTTTAGATATGTTAAACCAATCATGACTTTTACTAGTTCAAACGAACACAGTTAATTATGTCATCACAATATAGTATAAGTTACTAAAAACAGCAAGGAAAGTTACTAACTCCGTAAGATTATAAAATAAGACATTGTAAACTTTCGATAAATCGTCAACTGAACATTTGGAATACTTTTCTACGCATCAAAATTTGATAGTCTATACTTATCGAAAACATTCCGAGAAATTGTGAATTGAAATAAAATGGCGACCAATCAGAGCACAAGTCTCCAATTTATATATTTTGGTGCGATAGATAAATTGAAAACTTGTTATGTCAGTTCACAATTTGTCGGAATTACTTCGAGAGATGCCGTATCGTGTCGGCACGTGCCGTATGGTGACGTAAAAAATAATACCATCCCATCACTTCCCGTGGGTGTCGTAAGAGGCGACTAAGGGACTCGCCAGAGAATTGGCAGCAGCGTTCTCTGTAAAACTCAACACCATACACTGCGATCGCTAACCCGCCTACCAACAGTGGCGATTATATCAAACTTCCCCCCCTTTGGGGGAGGCCTATGTCCAGCAGTGGACGTCTTTCGGCTGTTATGATGATGATGATGACTTCGAGAGATTATATAGACTATCAAATTTTGATCCGTAAAAATGTATTCCAAATGTTCAGTTGACAATTTATGAGAGTTTACAATCTCTCAAGATATTTTGTAGACTTATGTATTTTGCAATTATGCAGTGACATATATAAGTACAAATAGCATAAAAAAATACTAAAACAAATCAGAGTATCGAATATTTTTTACCCGACTACGGCAAAGTCAAAAGGAAGGGTTATTGTTAGTTATTATGTAAAACTTACAGTCTTAACGAACTTTCATTGCTGACCATACTTAATCAACGACATGGTTCTAGAAAGCAAGTCCTCTGATAGATGGGCATTTTACAAAGTAGGTCATCTACTGCATAGTTTCTACTGTGTAAATCAGAGCAATGTAAATATGTGTTTATGTAGCATTTATTAAAACATCGACTGTAATAGATATAGCAAGAAAAGTATTATTTCCTGAGCCGTTTCTATAGTTACCGATAAAACTGACCAAATACCATGAACGAGTCTAGTAGGACGACTTTACACCCCTCTACCAATGTACCTTTATTTTTGTTAAATGAATAAATTGTGTATTAAATACAGTTAGCGTTTTTATAGTTAACTAATCAACTCTTTTGATACTAACAACTAGCGGAGTTTTTGAGCTTATTTCGGGAGCTTAAACACAACACTTCGAAATAACAAATATATCAGATTCTTATTAGAACTAATCTATTGGACTAGGGCTTTCACAAAAGGGCAGGTCATACTAAACTTACCTGACTAAGAGCTTTAAACTTGATTGATACCCAGGTGTAAAGAAACAGTAAAAGTATTTCAAGTTGTGTAGGACAATTTTATGTAGTCCCCCCACTGTCGATGTGTCGTTTAGGACATAAGCAATTTGTCTCACATTTTAAAGCTAGATTAACCTACGAAGATAAACCCACCTCATTCGCAGTTGCGTCCCTGTTACCCAGGCGGACAGGAATACACGCCGGGCGCGGTACAGTTCCCTCCGTTCATGTACTGGGGGTAACATAACGCAGTCCTACAGTCCTGTCCCATGCACCCCTCAGAAGATTGCCTACTTATTTGTAGACTCATGAATTAGAGAATAAACCCACCTCCTTCGCAGTTGCGTCCCTGGTAGCCAGGCGGACAGGAACACACGCCGGGCGCGGTACAGTTCCCTCCGTTCATGCACTGCGGGTAACATAGCGCAGTCCTACAGTCCTGTCCCATGTACCCCTCAGAACATTGCCTACTTCTTTGTAGACTCATGAATTAGAGAATAAACCCACCTCCTTCGCAGTTGCGTCCCTGGTAGCCAGGCGGACAGGAACACACGCCGGGCGCGGTACAGTTCCCTCCGTTCATGCACTGCGGGTAACATAGCGCAGTCCTACAGTCCTGTCCCATGTACCCCTCAGAACATTGCCTACTTCTTTGTAGACTCATGAATTAGAGAATAAACCCACCTCCTTCGCAGTTGCGTCCCTGGTAGCCAGGCGGACAGGAACACACGCCGGGCGCGGTACAGTTCCCTCCTTTCATGCACTGCGGGTAACATAGCGCAGTCCTACAGTCCCGTCCTAAGTACCCCTCAGAACATTGCCTACTTATTTGTAGACTCATGAATTAGAGAATAAACCTACCTCCTTCGCAGTTGCGTCCCTGGTAGCCAGGCGGACAGGAACACACGCCGGGCGCGGTACAGTTCCCTCCGTTCATGCACTGCGTGGTAACATAGCGCAGTCCTACAGTCCTGTCCCATGTACCCCTCAGAACATTGCCTACTTATTTGTAGACTCATGAATTAGAGAATAAACCCACCTCCTTCTCAGTTGCGTCCCTAGTAGCCAGGCGGAGAGGAACACGCCGGGCGCGGTACAGTTCCCTCCGTTCATGCACTGCGGGTAACATAGCGCAGTCCTACAGTCCTGTCCTATGTACCCCTCAGAACATTGCCTACTTATTTGTAGACTCATGAATTAGAGAATAAACCCACCTCCTTCGCAGTTGCGTCCTTGGTAGCCAGGCGGACAGGAACACACGCCGGGCGCGGTACAGTTCCCTCCGTTCATGCACTGCGGGTAACATAGCGCAGTCCTACAGTCCTGTCCCATGTACCCCTCAGAACATTGCCTACTTCTTTGTAGACTCATGAATTAGAGAATAAACCCACCTCCTTCGCAGTTGCGTCCCTGGTAGCCAGGCGGACAGGAACACACGCCGGGCGCGGTACAGTTCCCTCCGTTCATGCATTGCGGGTAACATAGCGCAGTCCTACAGTCCTGTCCCATGTACCCTTCAGGACATTGACATATTTTCTCATTATTGCACCATCCCTGGTTCGCGCATTTCTTGTCGCATTCTGGGTCTGGACCTGTCGGTTTTGGGAAGAATGATTATGATACTGGGACTTGTAAGTAGATCTTAAAATACTTAATATTTATGGAATACTATAAAACGATTATGTAATTAAAAAAGGTAAACCAAGCACTATACAGAATTTTAAGAGTGCCCCGTTTACACATTTCCTTTTAAAAAGTCAATGTTTGTTCTTCTTTACCCTTGGAAGGAAGGAAATTATCGACGTGTCACAAATAAGCGCAAATTCATGCAATAGATTTATTAAATATCTTTTTCACAATTGCTTGTGCGCATTAAACGATTTGACACAAGAATTTACTATAATTAATGTTTGATCCAGAAACTTGACCAAGTCCTTGTGGGTCTCGAGTACCCGACATTAAAATGTAATGTGTAAATGGGATTTCAAGTAAAAGTGAATGAAAGGTAACATAACTAATGCGTACAATAAGAATGATTGATGATGCACAAGTTGGCTATAAAAAAATATTTATTAAATTGATATATTTAAGCCCGTTACAGACCAAGAGCTAAGCTAAATTAGTTCCAGGGTTGCAGAATTTGTTCGAAAGAATCACCGTGGCCCTGGAACGCGGCGGGCATTTGGAAGAACACGGATGGGTTTTAGTCAGTAAAAGTCTGACACTCCCTTCTGCTCCACTCAGAGCGGGAGGAGTCATTTGATGATTTCCCATATTGAAGCTAAATTAGTTTCAAGCTCAGCTTTCATAGCTGAGGTCGTTTTAAATGCTTGTGTGCAGGAATATTACTTCAGCTATGCAAGCTAAACTAACATAGGTTAGCTCTTGGTCTGCAACCGACTTAAAATACGTAAGTATTAGTGAAAAAGCAAGCATATGATACGAACCTAAAAAACGCAAATGCCGTGAGCAGAGGCACCGTAATCAGCCAGCCAGCGACTCGGATCCCGGAAAACAACGCATTCGGTTAATACAGCCTGGCGCGTGTCGCAGGCTTCGCGCAGACAACACATGAGCTTACATTAGTACTGATGAGTATGAGCATGTGGGAGGCGACAGTACAGCGACTGAATAGAAAATATATAATTCTTTTTTTTTTTAATACGAGCTTTTGTAGGGTCCCCGAGTGTCGTCCGACCCTGGGTCTTTTTATTGGGGGAACATATGAGCAGTACCTACTGTTACTGTGTTTTCCTAGTCTAAAATAGTTTGAAACCCTGGTCTGAATTATGGTTCAGTATAACACCACACTGGGAGGATGCGAGGGTTATGTTTTACATGCTATTTTTTTTTTTTCGAAAATAATAACTGTAATGAATTGAAACAAGAACTCATTCTAAGTATAGCAGAGTCGGTTAGTACGAATAAACAGTTTTTCTTTGATTCTAAAGTTAATTTTTCACCGGAAACTTGACCCATACCGGTCACATTTAGACTTACTCTGTGTTAGACTATTATTTCATATAAATTACAACCAAACTAAAGAAACCCGCCTGTTTCGTCTAAAGTCTATCGTTTGTTTTAGCATAAAACTCGAAAGATTCATAATAAAATCGAATACAAAACGCTAATAAATCTGTCAATCGCTGTATTGTTCCGACCGTACATACGACCACAAACACTGAGTGACGTATTATGCTGCGAACGGTACATAATAGGTTGTGGTACAGCGGCCGCTCGTACCAACCACCCATAAATGTATTATTAGTAGCGTAAGCAAAACAATATGAGCTGGAAATAGATGAAATGCAATGTTTAGTGTTTCGGTTCTGGTACTCAAGTTCGCATCGTTTTTTTCGAACGCTAAGCATGAGAAATTGAATTAATAAGCTGAGGGACTCTAATAGATCTTTTGCAGTGTTTGTATAGAAGAAGTAATTGTAAGTTATTTTTAAAATCAAAGTATAAGCGTTACGCCTGTGTTTTTGGAGTTGTTAATTTACAAAATGATTAAAAATCAACAAAAATAATTGGATTAATAGATTAGTTTCATACAAAAACGTGCGTTAATACAAGGCAGCTACAAAATCACAGGCGTGTAAGTGTTAAAAATGCGTTGGCGATACAATACCTGTCCTTTCTATATACACACCTCTCTGTGCGCATTCCTTCTTTAGGTGTAATCTTAAGGGGGTGCCTTTAAGCGGCAATCCGCGCCCGTTTTTTAACACTAGCCCTATCTCAAATGTGGCCACACCGCTGTTATTACCCACGCATGGCAGTATTATACTGAATTCTGTGGAACAAAGGATTTGGTTAATTATTTTCGGACACAATATTTAATTATTTAGGAGCTCGGGGCTAAATGGTCGATCTTCAAGGTTAAGCAACGCTTGCCTCGGTTGGTCTGTGGATGGGTGACCATCTTAACATACCGAGTTTCCTCCGCGCCTCGGAAAGCACGTTAAGCCGTTGGTCCTGGCTGTTATTTGTAGATCTTTGGCAGTCGTTACGGATTGTCAAAAGCCAGTAAGTCTGACTCCAGTCTTGCCAAGAAGTACCGTGCTACCCCGTTAATGGGTTGTAGAGGTCTGGTAGGCAGCCGCTCCACGTAAAATACTGGTATTCAGCTGAATCCGGTTTGACTGGAAGCCGACCCCAATATAGTTGGGAAATGGCTAGGCAGATGATGAGATGATGATGACAATATTTACATATTTGAGGACAGGATGGCGTTGTTGCTAAAAAGGTAAACTGTACGTTTCCTGGCTAAATTATTTGTGACCGACGCAAATATTAGTATGACCTAATGATATGACGGGTCGTTGGCGACTATTCTGCCAGTGTCATATTTCGGTGGTATGAGTTTAAGTCAATGACAAAATCGTCTTTTTTCTGTTTATACTGAAACTAGCTGACCCGCGCAATTTCGTCTACTCCGCTCCTATTGGTCTTAGCGTGATGATATATAACCTATAGCCTTCCTCGATAAATGGGCTATCTAACACTGAAAAAAATTTTCAAATCGAACCAGTAGTTCTTGAGATTGGCGCGTTTAAGCAAAAAAACAAACAAACTCTTCAGCTTTATATATTAAAACTAGCTTTTGCCCGCGACTTCGTACGCGCATATTCCGTTTTTCCCGTTCCCGTAGGAATTTCCCATTCCCGAATAGCCTATAGCCTTCCTCGACAAATTGGCTATCTAACACTGAAATAATTTTTCAAATCGAACCAGTAGTTCCTGAGATTAGCGCGTTCAAGCAAACAAACAAAATCTTCAGCTTTATATATTAAAGTATAGATATAGATGTTTTTAAATTCTCTTTATGTGATTTATATAGTGCTTGTATGACATGTAATTTTCCTGTGTCATGTAACATGGATTACTTTGCACACTATTGTGTAAGTTGAAGTGCTTCCAAATTAACATACAGATGTGTTGCTGGGGATTTGTTGCGCCACTTCTTCCCAGCCAGAACTCTAGGAAGTGGCGGACGGGCGTTTTAGGGGTTGGATTTTATTGGCAAACAGCCGCCTAAAGAGCGTTGGCTCTCAGTATAATTTTAATAAATGAAATTAGATTTTGTCTAGTGTCATGAATAACTATTTAAAATTACCTTTAGATGTTTTAGGAACCCGTCCTCTCGTCTTTATCGACAACACTGGCGGCTTCAGTATCGTCAGGTCTGATGACGTCAGGATATCGAAGTCGTAGTAGTATCGCTTCTTCGACTTCCACGTAAAGTTCACATAGCCGACTTCCGACGGTATGACGGGCAGTTTGTTGGAGAAGTTTGGGTCCAACACGTACGGGGATACGTGACCGTTTATTATTGCGAATACTTGCATTGATATACCTGGAAAGGAAGTCATTTGATTGGTTAATTTCATGAGTTACATTACATCCTGACTAATCTTAAAAACCGGTCAAGTGCGAGTCGGACTCGCACACGAAGTGTTCCGTACCATAAACCTTAATTTTTATTATTTGTTGTAATAGCGGCAATAGAAATACACAATCTGTGAAAATTTCAACTGTCTACCTAATGCGATTCTTAAGATACAGCCCTTACCGTTCAGGTACGGTCCCTAAATATGCGAAAGTGAGTTGGTTTGTCACTCTTTCACGCCTAAATAGCTGAAACGATTTTGATTATAGTTGGTACAGATATAGATAGGACCCTGTCTATCTACTTTTTTGGGATTTTTTTTCTAACGCGAGCGGTGCCGCGGGCAAAGGCCAGTAAATACATAGGTACATAATAATACGTAGGTAGTGATAGATGATGTCTCATAGGTAGGTATCAAAAATCTAAAAGGAAAATACTAATCTTTAGGAATGTTGTTTGTTCAAATTATTGGAAATTTTCTATTACTCACATGATATCATTAACCATACAGGTAAAATATTACCTAATAAAAGGATTAAATTATATTTCAATAAAGAAACATTCAATGGAGGGACTTACTTGTATTTACTATATCACAATTTCATTTATACTTCTGAATTAGAATTTTAATAAATTACTTATACGGTTGAAACGCGTGAACATTTTAGCACAAATTTTATAAAGTACCATCCTAATTTCGCTGTTTTCCGCAGCAATAGAGGTCTGTCTCCTAGGCAAATGACATAGTTTTCCAGGTCGCCATCTTTTTAAGAATTGGAGGCTATGGTTACAGGACTATGTTACCGTAACATATCCAGCGACCGGCGCCGAGTGACTTGTCGCTCGTCGATCCACAGCGACAGGTCAAAGTGGTGCCGCGCCTCGGGGTCCTTGTAGTCACGGCGAGCGGTGCCGAGTGCCAGCGACATGTTAGTGACAGACACTCACCGCTAAACATCCTGACTTGTCGCTCGTCGATCCACAGCGACAGGTCGGAGTGGTGCCGCGCCTCGGGGTCCTTGTAGTCGCGGCGACCGGCGCCGAGTGCCAGCGACAAGGCAAGCGCTAGCCCGGCACACAGTCGGGCGCCCATCGAAGCCGATCGCCACATGCTGGGGACGTAATTTATACTGTGACGTAATGCTGGACTGTTAGGTGTAGCAGAAGTTGGCTGAGCTGACTTTATATGTAGAAGAGAGATTTATCTGCCAATGTGTTTCGGTTCAGATATGAGTGTTGTAGGCTGCTCTTCTCACCAGAGATTCTGACACTGCTGCGTGTCAAAGTGTATCTGAGATTAGTTTTTTTAGGACGCTGTTGAGTATAGCACCGTCCTATTACTGATGCTGCCGCAACATAAAGGAGACTATTACCTCTACTACGGGATTCTGGCATTTTATGCACGATTGTGTAAATAAAAATTTGTCGTGAAATAATAATTGGAAATTCCGTTGGGAATTCGGCTATGCTAATTTTCGTATAGTGGCCAATGTGAGCGATCGTGGGACGTTTACCTCTTTAGCTTCTATTCTAAAGTAAACAATTACATTAGAAGTGATACCACAAATAATGAAACTGTAATGTCTCGGACGTTTACGCATTTTCAAAATCGAATACTGATAGGTTGTTAACCCTGCATCTATTTTAATATCATTTATAGGTCCAAATCCTGATTTACTCTCAACTTCAATACAATAAAACAAGAGTAAAAGATGAACTCAACAAGTTATCGTACTTCATCATCTCGATTAAAACTCAATAAAAAAACCGAGTCGTAAACTCTGGATGAGTCCGGTTCCAACGTTAAAACCGAATCGTTCCCGAGCGCCCAATTAACAGTCCGACGGCTATCACCTAAAATATGTCATAATTCCATTAAAGCGGTCCAACGCGGACCAATAATAAGCGTGTAAGTGCCGTATAATTTGTTTGTCGACCGTACAAAACCCTCTCCTCGGCCACAAAGAAAAAAACAAAATTATCACAGTTAACATAATTGATTGAGACCGTTTGGGACGTGCTCCTACAATGGTATTATCGTGAGAAACGCCCGTCGAAAGTAAAAAAAGCTACAACTTCATTAAATATCCCCTGTCAAAAAGTAATGTCTACTAGTTTTTTTACTCGCTCCCGGTGTCAAATTATACGTACAAAAGGTGTTAACAAAAAAGAAGAGTCAATAGCTCTAGGAGTAGGGGTGCGCAACCATTTTGTCTACGTAATGTTCGAATTTATGGAGCTATTTAATTTTGAATAGCTGCTCAAAAGTTAGTCATTATCATAGTTATTTTAAACTATAGCTCTTCTGATTGAACTTGACGAAGAGCTAATCTAGACTTTGTATTCCATCAGATATTGTCTACACCTAGTTTGGAGGCTGACTGTAAAGTTTTTAAGTTCGTTACGATTTAGTTAAGTAAGCTACTGTATAAGGTATGACTGGCATACACAGTTATGTAAAAGTCTTTATTAAATAACATGTTATTTTAACACTAACGACTTCTTATAGGTTTTCCTGTAATGTTTAGGTATAGAACTATTATCTGCATTTTTGTTTAATTTTAGGCTCATAAGTTTCGGAGATAAATGGTCATTTTTGGTCTAATTTCTTGAATAATTTCAAAACTTTTGCCCTTTCATTTTATATATCGATACAGTTTGAAATCCTTTTTTTAAATTTTCTAGTTTGACCCCCAAAAGTGACCCCCATACTAAAAAATATTTATTTAAGTAATACGTCAGTGTTCGGGTCACAGAAGTCCAGTAGATCCGGAGAAAACTGGCTGTGACAGACGGACAGACAGACACCCGAGTGATCCTATAAGGGTTCCGTTTTATACGGATGTTCGGAACCATAAAAAGTCTAGGCTCTTGAAGATCATACCGTCTAACAAACATGCCTTTGTAAATTATTGGAAACTATAAAATCTGATGGTCACATTACTGCTACTGGAACACTCATAGTGGTAGCACTCAATCATTGATAGATAACATTCCTGGTAACTATTTATTGCCTTAGGATACTATCAAGGTTAGGAATAGGCTCAAAATATAAAGATACCTTTATAGAGAACACGGTTAGTTACCCCCGTTAGCATTGAAAGGGTTAACTATCTCTGTTACTTACAATATACAACATAGTCTTTGTGTTACTGCTACCTGTTAAAGACGCACATTATCAAGTTACTAGTTGACCCGCGCAACTTCGTCTGCTCCGCTCCTATTGGTCTTAGCGTGATGATATATAGCCTATAGCCTTCCTCGATAAATGGGCTATCCAACACTGAAATAATTTTTCAAATAAGATAAGTAGTTTCTGAGATTAGCGCGTTCAAGCAAACAAACTCTTCAGCTTTATATATTAGTTTAGATAGGATAACAAGTAACCCCATGCAAGTGCAATAAAATTCATAAGTGTCTTTACTATCCATTAACTGTACCTCTAGAAATCTGTTTAGTAAATCTAATAAATTGCAGTTTGTATACTTAAATATTAATTTTATCTGTATAATTAAAGTCAGTCAGAATCTGACTCCAGTCTTGCCAAGAACTACCGTGTTACCGGTTAATAGGTTGTGTAAAATACTGGTCAGCTGAATCCGGTTTGACTGGGATCCGACCCCAATATAGTTGGGAAAAGGCTAGGCAGATGATGAATTAAATTGAATCAGCATAAATCACGTTTTCAATACATATAGAACCAAGTAAAATTAATTTATGAATATAGTGAGTATGATGATATTTGTCACTTGGTTTAAGGCTTGTATTCATGCCAATGACCTTGTGCATACGAACGGAGCTAACTACCCCTCTGCGCGCTACTCCGCTACCCGCATTTTAATTTTTTTATTTTTTTTTTATTAAAATAATAATGTTTTTAAAAGTAACAAAACCAAATCATTTACGTTTGTTTTGTAAAGCAGTAAATATATTTTTTAAACTCTTTTGATAAAAAAATGAAGGACTAAAATGGTTTTATCTCAACGATTTGGAGGTGATTTGGTGCTTTTTTTTTCTTTTTAAGGGATACCGATAGATAGATTCTGGCTAAAGCAAGTTACGTATCATATTATGTAGATTTCTAACTATTTTTCAGATGTAATTTCTCTGTTAGTGTCGACTAAAAGCTGCTTCATCTGCACGATGCTTTTAAGCCTTTTTCGAGAGAGCAGCCTAATCTCTTCAAAGTTAGAGTGAACAGGCTCCTTCTGGGTAAGCTCGCTCCATCGTAGACTTTGTCTCTGTCATCTTTGACCTTGACTAGAGTCAAGAGCAAACCCATATCAAATAAAAAAAAAAAAGCAGCCTTAAATTGTTCATTCAGGGCGTTTTTAACCTGCCACATCAAATCGTATGACTAACGGGTGGGTCATTCAGTAACCTAATCTGACTTTTCCTAGATATTATTTTTTATCTCCCCATTAACTAGGTAGTACAAAGTTTACCAAACAATTTTACAAGTACCTTGTTCTAGAAAAAATGCGTATTTACTTACACAAAATATTAAGTAGAGCATCTTTATCGTAAGGTCAAGCAATGTTTACAAATTGTAAACAAAAAAATCTAATATTTCGGGCGCCATTTATCTAAATGTGGTGTAACGAAATTACAATATTTATTTGCGTGATAACCCCAAATTAGCGCGGCCAGAACCTTTGATAAACGTAATATTAACGGGTATATCAATAATTAAACTTAATTGATTTTATTTACAGTCTGCAGCATGGCTTGCCACGTGTTTGGCATGATGCAGGTCAGTTCTCCGACGTAGTTCATCATCTGATACATAGATGATAGCTAATCATCTGTTATCTGCAGAAAGTACTACACTCAGACACTCCTTATCTATTTAATATTGCCCGTCTACGATTATAGTGAACGTCTTGTTTCGGGCTTTCAATAGCATTAGTCCATGGAGGTTTTAAAAACTTTTTTACAAAAAAAGTTTGCTTCCTGCTACAAGCTGAATTCCAAAAACAAAACACTACAAAGTATAAAATAACTTTAATTTCGGAAGTCGGTGGTTTTAGTAATTTTTTTAGTTTTTAGACACCGACTTCTGACATTAAAATTATTTTATACTTTTTAGTGTCTTTGTTTTGGAAGTCGGTTGTATTTTTTTGTGAAAAAGTTTTTTATTTTTCACTTTTTAGTAGTACCTGCGTACCCATTCACAGCGTACCGGCGTGATGTTATGTTATGAACTGGTGTTAACAATAAACAGACATGCGATTTCAGCAATCCCGATCCATTTGCCATCATTTATTGTAGAGTTCCGTTGCCTAACTCCGAAGTTCTTCATCAGATCTTCAACAAATTGAAATGGGACCAGTCCGGGAAAATACTCTTCCAAACAAAAAAAAATCATCATCCAAATCGGTTGACAATTGGCGAAAATATAGTTTAACAAACATTTATCGTGGGATCCCACCATCAGATCCAACTTATACCTTCCATCATCAGCTCAGCAACATGAGATGATGATTACTAGGCACAAATATCTGAATTTTGTTAGAAATTTTATGAAAAACATTGTACGTGCCTATAAAAATTGAGGATTTCCCTCGATTTTCATGGGACCGCCTCAGGAGTATACGCTTTCGATTAAAAAAAGAATTTTGAAAATCGGGCCACAATTGGCCGATAAATCGGTGAACATACATAAAAAAAACATACATACAGTCGAACAAAGAACCTCCTCTCTTTTCGAAAAAGTCGGTTGATAAAAAACTATTGTGAAGTCTGTGCTACGAATAGAGCTGAGTGTCTTGAGAATCTGGGTACGTATTATGACATCTTAAAACCATCATGACAACGGTGTGGGAGGGAGACGGAGTTATACAAGACGCATAACACTATCCCGTTTTCACAGCTTAATCATAGCACGTCATAATACATACCCATACCCAGGACAGCGGGTCTAAAAAGGCCACTTTAGCAGAATCTGCCAGAACATCAAGCTACCCGTCACTGTCAAATTTACTCAAACAACCTTGAACCTAATGCTTTAGCGATAAAGGTGAAAATGAAATTTAGCAGATTGTTGTGTGATTAATATTATGATTCTACTAAAGTGGCCTTTTTAGAGCCGCTGATCTGGGAGCACAATTAGTTTATATTTTACAGTAGGTACTATAACATACTACTTCTTGTTGTTGAATTCTAAATTATTTATTTTATTTTTATTTGCCTCTTTAATTCTAAGTATAGTAACACAGTGCTTTTTTTTTTCTTTTCTTTTTTTTTCATAATTTTAACTAAGGACCTCTCGACGAGTATAGGCCTCCTCCATCTCGCTCCATTATTCCTATCCTGCGCTGTTCTCATCCAGTCGTTGTTTGCGAACTTTTTAGTTCGTCTTCCCATCTTTCCGGGGGGCGACCTCTTTTCCTTATTTTTTTCTATTTAATTCTAACATAGAAACATATTATAATTCGTGCTTTTTCAAGCATGAATTAATATAGTTTCTAAGTTAGAATGACATGTCTGTCATTTATCTTTTTTTTAATTTTTTGAGTAAATTCACATTACGAATACGAATTTTTGAAAAACTCTAATGTCATTTTTAACCGCCTATCAAAAAAAAGGAGGTTCTCAATTCGTTGGGTATTTTTTTTATGTTACACCGATTACTCCGAGGTTTCTGTGATTCTTTTTTAGTTCGATACGGTATACTTGCCATTTGGTTCCGTAAAAAATTGATTCAGTTTGTTCAGTAGTTTTTATTTTATGAGCATTTTTGCTTATTTAAATTTCTGCGTAGACGAAGACGTCGTCCAAGTATCACCACTTAAAAGTGAATAAAAGTGAAAAATAAAAAAAAAACTTTTTGCAAAAAAAAAAATAACCGACTTCCAAACAAAACACTACCAAGTATAAAATAACCTTCATTTCGGAGGTCGGTGTAAAAAAAAAACAAATTATCGAATATTTTTATTCGTTCGTTTCCACTATTAGTGAAAACTAAAATTATTAAATAATAATATAATAATAAACCATTTATTTTCAGGTTACAAAGACCTATCCTATAGATAAATATCATAATAAATAATAACTGCTCTTTCCCACGGCTTACAAGTATAACAGTAGATTTAACGACGGAGTTAGCTTTCGCAAAACAGACGCCCTACAAATATTTGCCTAGCTTGACATGCTGAATGCATGTTTGTGCATAAACACCATAGTCGTTAACATTACAGCCCACCGTTATTTGAAAATCATAATGTATGGAACTAGCTTTTGCCCGCGACTTCGTATGCACACATCCCGTTTTTATCTGTTATCTTCGAAATTTCGGGAAATCCTCTCTTAGTGCTCCCCTACACTCCCCAAGGAACCTACATGCCAAATGTCAGCTTTCTACGACCAGTAGTTTCGGCTGTGCTTTGTCTGTCAGTTACTCAATCAGCCAGTGACGGAAAATTTTTATATATTAGGATTAGTAAAACCTAATTATACAATATTTTTGATGTAGGTACAGTCAACAAAGCTATTCGATATACAGGCAAAAATATGAATTTTTCCACAGCATTGCCAATATTTATTTCTAATGTGTGCATTATATTTTTTTTAAGGTTTGACATACTTACGAGTGTGTTGTACAATAATTATCTACTCAGCACACTCACAACATTGTTTATAGTTGTAAGTTAGCTGCATGCATACCCAATAGCTTTGTTGACTGTACATAGAATGCGAAAGTACTCTGTCTGTCTGTTTGTGATATCTTAACAGATTTGGATGACACTTGTGGCACACTAGTAGACCTACTATGACGTCTTAAAACGATAGTGTATAAGGTGTGGGAAGGAGACAGAGTTATACAAGACGCATAACACTATCCCTTTTCCTCAGCTTAATCTTGATCGCATTGGTACGTCATAGTAGGGGCCCTGTTCATAGAACAGGTCTCCTAAAAGTATCCCATACATACCTACTATTATAGGACTTTTTTAATTTTCGAAACTTTTTAATTTTTCACTTTTTAGTGGTACCCCACACCTAGCAACACCACTGGAAACTCGCAGGAAAGGAAAATACGCACTTTCGTTTACTTGGATGACAAACCAAATACCTCGTCTAAGTAAACGAATTCCAGCTATTTTGATTTAAAAGCCAAACTGTAAACCGATTTTGATGAAATTTAAATGGGACCAATCGGAAAGTATACCTACTCTTTCACATGAAAGAAGATTTTTCAAATAGGTTCATAAATGACGGTATTATGAGGTAAAACCCAAAAAAGAGAAAAAAAAAGTACAACCGGATTGAGAACCTCCTCCTTTTTTTGAAATCGGTTAAAAAGGGAGAGAGAAAGCTATGCCCAGCAGTGGAACATACCTAATATAATATTTAACTTACTACTACTACTCTCTTTCTCTCTCTCTCTTCTCTACTCTTCTCTTACCTTTTCTTAAAGATAGAATACTTTCCCCGGTCCGGAGTATGTTCAAGTGTTACAATTTTGACAGCAAAAGCTAGTCTATGTACAAAACTGTCAACAAATTAATGAAACACATTCTGGTTAATACCTTACCGCAAGGCTGCGAATAGGTATATTGTATACCTTTTGCGGTGTACCATAATAAGCAAGTATATTATGAACTCAAACTGGGAATTTATTATTGACTCGAGTGACTAACAAATTGTCAGTCATTTAGGTCATTTCAGTCCATATTATTAAGCGAGAGCGTACATGTACGCTTGTGAATTGACCATTATTGTCAAGATTTTAATTTATTGATTAACGTAACTACAAGTTAGTGTTATTGTTCCTCATCGTCTCGACTCAGCGATGACTAGCGCTAAGTGAAATGTACGAGTGTATAGGTTTTACCAGTTAAACCCTACTAATATTGTAGGTAACTAGCTGTATGTATGTGTGTTAATCAATATCGCCGAAACGGCTGACTGAATCTGATTGAAACTTAGCACATGGAATGTCCCGAGTTAGGGAATGAAATTTTTGCCCGGCAGTACGTTCCCTTTAGATACTTTCACACGGGTGAAACCGTTGGTAGAAACTAGTTTAATGCAGTTAATCGATTAATTCGTTAATAACCTAAGTAGGTTCAAATATAATAAAAATAAATTGTAATCGATTGGGTCGATTTAAAATTGGAGCTAATTATATTGAGCCTGGGCCCTCAATGCGGTGTAAAAATAACGCAAAAGGGTAACATGTTAGTTCCGACGGACAGTTTCAGCGAGAGAGACGGGTGCATCCTGTGATAAGGCGTGCGAATGACCGTGGATGCCGTGGATGTTCGCGAAACACCCGAATGTAGTGTTCAAAACCGTTTTTTTTTGCGGAATGAAATCTTCTTAAAATTCGGGCCTGTTCACATCCTAATTGTAGTATACCGTTTATCTATTTACATCTTTTCTTTTAATAATAATGAATTAAAACAATACCATACAAAATGAGTGTGTTCGAAAATAGCTACATTAGTCAGACTGTTTCTATGTGGAATATTTGTACACCAACAATTTGTCCCATTGGGTTCTATGTAGATGATTTAATTATTTTTGCTTGTTAGAACTTTTTTAGGGTTCCGAACAAAAAACGGAACCCTTATAGGATCACTCGGGTGTCTGTCTGTCTGTCCGTCTATTACAGCCAGTTTTCTCCGGATCTACTGGACCGATTATATTGAAATTTGGTACACATATGGACTTCTGTGACCCAAACACGGAAGCGTTACGTAAATTATTAAATTTTTAGTATTAAATAAAAACTTTTAATCTTCTGGTTTGACCCCCAAAAGTGACCCCCACTTTTGGGGGTCAAACCAGAAAATTAAAAGTTTTTTTAACAATATCGTGTGATATATCAAATGAAAGGGCTTACTGTGTGGGTTTTAATTATTTTTATTTTCATTATTTTAAAATAAATGGGTTTGAAGTTATTCAAGAAATTAGACGAAAAATGACCATTCCCACTTGTCTCCGAAACTACACAGACTAAAATTAAAAAAAAATGGAGATCCGGGCCATCTCTTTTATTGTCACACAAAGACATTTATTTATTTAAACTTTATGTACAGTAGTGGTACATGGGCGGACTTAATGCAACAAGGCATTCTCTACCAGTCAACCTTTGGGTTAAAAAGACTACACTGTGGTAGGTACATAGTTTTAAACTTTTTTAAATATATTTTTATTTATACTTTTGGCCAGTTTAGGCCAATCTAAGATAACCAATGCAGAGAGTCAAGATCTTTAAAAAACTGATGATATTAAAATTTTCACATTTATCCTGACTGACACAGGACAAAAACTTATTCCTAACCCGAAACGCGTCTTTGCGGTGCGAAAAAAAGCAAGCCTCCGATCTCATTAATAACATGAAGTGGTATAATAAAAGAGTGTTGCCCAAAGATAGGGCACCTCTGGCGCACTTGTTAAGCTAACCAGCGGCAGTGCTGAGCGGGCCAGTCGATACGATACCCGTTCAGGGAACAGGTAACAGCGTAAAAAGTAAAAAAATAAAGTCCGGCTGTCGGTCCGCGGCCGCCGTCCGGCCAACGAGTAAGGCGGACTGCTCATGGTCCGACTGACAAATCCCTTCTATTAAACGCATCGAATTGTCTTAAGACAAAAACGAAAGGTGCAAAGGATGTTGGTTGATGGTAATCTAGATTTCGTTGACTAAACACTTGAGGAAAAAAATACTACAGATAGAAGAGCACACAGGCAATCTAATTTGTTTTGGGAAATCTAATCCGTGTCTCATTGACGCAGATTTGATGTGTTATTTTGTACTGTACACAAAAATATTAAATCGTGACGATAATCGGCAAGCGACGAAATTGGTTCAGTAAATAAATATGCGGTAATATTGTAAAGTATGTACGAAGTTCTCTTAGATATGATTATGTATGTATGTATGTGTGTGTTCGATTTGTTATGGACAATATTTGAGCACAGTCTATAGATTGTCAGTGTTGATACAAGTTTTGTCTTGAACCTAGATCATGCAATTAAGATCACCAGTAAAAGCTTTGCCATATGGCAGCAATTAATCGTCTTAACTACATAACGATTAAAACATTGTTTAGTCCGAACCGAGCGACTGCAAAAAGACTGAAAGATATAAATCGCATACAATAGGGAATATGCATGCGATTTTTTTATTTGAAAAATGAAATACTTATTAGCTCTAATAAACAATTATGAAATTATTTTTTAAATAACTTCATCAGCGATGAAGTTATAAAGCTTCAAAGTTTATAATTAGAAAGAGAAGTCCGATATGAATTGTGACGTCAAAGTTCTTGGCGCCTATACAGCTGCCATAGAAAACAGCGTTTTCGCGAGAGGGACAGATATGTATATTTGTTTAAAATAATTATATCTCGTTTGTTTTTCGAGCAATTTTGATTCTATTTTCACTGTTAGTATTATATTTGTGTATATTTTTAGATAAACTGTATAGATAATAAATATTTTTTTCGTGCATATTCCCTATTGTCGAGTAAATGGCAGAACTATTAAAAACGTGCAAATATCCATAACGATTACAACGATGTCCTGTAAATAGATCATAAAGCCGGTTTCATTCTCACAAATTACTGTCGACTAGTAGCTAGTCTATAGGCAGCCTTAGCTGGGCTCACGGTGCACCGTGCATATGCAGTGTACTCCTAACATATGATCCCATAGTTAGGGCTCTATTAATAACACCCCGTGATGTTTACATTTGCCAGATAGCAATGTTTACTTTTTTATGCTTTCTTTAATCTCCTGTTATTTCAACGCGCCTTTTTAAAAATGTTCGGGAGTTTAATCTTTAGTAATCAAATGACTAATCTCATCTCAAATTCAATGAACTAACTGATTAGAAATACAGTAATCAGTCAACATTAGCACAATGTGGGTAATTAATAAAGACTATCGCCACTCGAATTCCGAATCGATTAAACAATTAAGTTTTAAGTGGGATCAACGATCTTTTATTTACTGACCTCTGTCATCCTGGATGGATTTCGCGATATGATACTGTTTATAGGAACGGTCTTATCTTACCTGTAATTAACGGGGTATTCCTATTAAAATATAATTGCAGCACGCACGTTCATAATTTTAAAAGTCACTTCACAACTCGCGATCTCGGTCGTCTCGTTGGACAACAAACTGATCGCTCGCTGATGTCCCGCCCTGCCGACGGCCCGACACAGACTGCCTACATACTGGCTCTTACTCAATGCACAGCTTTGTTTTGCGCTTCAAAAAGTTCCACCACAAAGGATTTTGGACTTAACTTTTGATAAAATAGAGGTGACGCAGCCAGCCCCATATGGTTTGGTTACTAATATCTCGTCGATATAATTTACGATCAACATTTTGCATGTTTCCATTGATAGCAAATCATCCGGAGACGTGGGATGCTTTACAATCAGCTTACATACAATGTTATGGCCGGTCAAATTTAGCATCTGCTGATTAGATTAGCTGCTGCTCAAAGTTAATGGCGGCGTTTTATCAATAAATCTTGTGGACACTGACGGGATTAGCACATGCAAAAGGAATGATGGGACTGTAAATATGTATGAAGGGTCCAGAAGCAAAAAGTTTCATTGCAAGTATGAATATTCATCATAATTCCTGACTGACGTGTATTCTTAAGCTCCTTTTAAAGTCAAAAGGTTTCGCGTTCACAAACCGCAGGTTGTTTTTGTAAGTATTGTTGGCACCTGATGAATGAACGGCGCGTATTACCGAGGTTTATATTTTACCTGCCATTGAGTTTGAGGCATTGTTTAGTCTGAACGCAATGTAATTTACTACTAGCTATCGATACACCGCATTATGTTAAACATGGTTCCCGACTGCGGTAATAAGACGGTATTCGGATATTGGGTCCTTAGGATTTAGAGAACAAAAGCCTTGTTTTCGAAATGATTTATCGGCACGAACTTGATTGAGTTGATTTAATAAAAATTTGGTGTACGAAATCTGTTCTGAAATGATTCTTCATTTCATATAGGAATCCTGCATTTAATTTATCCTTCCTCATTAATGTCCTCAAAAGGCATTGTTGACGTGTTAAGGAAAACCAGCTTTCAGCAGTTTTCGTGCTATTTACAGTTTATGAAGAACTTAAAATTCTAATATTAATCGCGTTTCTAGTTTCTTTTTTCACATTGCACCTACCACTATTTGTCTCTGCATTACCCAAAGATTGACTGGTTGAAAAAGCCTAAGGCATTAAGTCAGCCTCTGTTAATATGTGTGCATGAAATAAATTATAAATAAATATTCTATAAATTATTCTAGTCTATGCTACCTACTTCTGTGTACATACCTTATTTTTTTTTGATTCGTTGGGATAAAATGCATTACGCATACCCTTCCATTCCCCAATGGAAGGGTATGCGTAATGCATTTTATCCCACAGCAGTCCCACATAGCCTCCCATTCCCCCGAATGGGAGGCTATGTGGGACTGCCTGGTCTGGCCCGGTATACCCACTAAAACAACCAAGCGGCACTCCCGCATCGTCTGAGTGGAGATGGACTGGGAGACCGGCACAGCCCTTACGTCCAGTCCTCCTCCGACGACCGCCCGCCTTCACGGCGGACCCTTCACGCTCTCCCCGAGGGGAGGGGCCCACGTTAACCTACTAACTACTAATGTTTGATTTTTTACCAAAGATCTTCAAAATGTCATCCTTCACTTCAGTCACTAGCGTTTGAAAATGCAGTATCCGTTGATGCTCACAGGGGATGTGAAGAATCGCTGATATCTTGACCAGAACCGGAACTTTATAAGTATTGGTCTAGTCCAAAGTTATCTTCTTTGAGTTAGTGAGAAGAACTGCAAAGAAAATCAGTTACCTAAATATGTATAGGAAAGAAAAGAAAAAAGATTATTTTTTTATCGGATTCCGTACATTGCATAATTGCACTCATTAAAAAGTAATTTTAGTGAATAAATAAATCACTTAAGTTTATGTGCTCAATAGTACACATCTCAAGCTAAACACGCAGTTTTTTTAAAAAACGGATCTCGTCACTATCAATCAGTAAACTGCGCGGCTTCTCGGTGCTTCGAGCCGAATAGTGTCTTCTAGAAGGATCAATTAAAATTGTTTCAACAACACTTCCATGTGTCAAGTTCTCTTTAACATGACCACAGCTAGTGCGTTAGTCATTTCACAACAGATTAGGGTGTATACAGTAATTGTGGGTGCTGCTATTTACAGTCTATGAAGAAACTACCTATTTGATTTTTACCAAGGGTCTTCAGAATGTCATCCGTCACTTCAGTCATTAGCGTTTGGAAATGCAGTATCCGTTGATGCTCACAGATGATGTGAAGAATCGCTGCACGCTGATATCTTGACAAGATCCGAAACTTCATAAGTATTAATCTAGTTCAAAGCTATGTTCTTTGGGTCCTGTTAGTGAGAAGAACTGCAAAGAAAATCCAATTGTTAAAGAAAAAAAAAAATTTTTATCGGGGACCGTATTTGCATAATTGCACTTTGTTTTACTTTCGATAGTCATAAGTTTGACCTAGGGTTTGGGTCCCGGGACGTCTCGTGTCTCGAAGTCCCGGGACTTTCGGGTCGAGACTCGAGACGAGACAAGATTGTCGAAATTGTAATGTAATCATTTTTATTTTCAAATAATTGAAAGAGCCTAGCGCCATTACTTTATTTTTTTTTATTGAATAATTACTTGGTCTACTATGTAACTAGTAGTTACGTAGTAGACCAAGTAATTATTCATTAGACTAACAGATGTGGCATTATTACAAATATCAGAAACAGATTGTCGGACAAAGCTGTTGACGCTCTGGAAGTAGATCTCGGAGGGAGACAACGGACTTGGGGCTTAGAGAGTAGACTCTAAGCCTGAAGTCCGTAGTTTTGGCCTTAGTTACAGGCGTTTTCTACTCCGTATCAACTACGGACTTGCGATTAGTCCCGAACCCGAACTAACATTGACACACACATGACATTCTTAGTGGTTAGATAATACGGAGTAGAAAACGCCCATAAGTAAGGCCGAAACTACGGACTTTGGGCTTAGTGGGTAGACCCCAGATTTTCTTAAAAGCCTATTTTTAATTAACAGCAAAGAAGTCTAATTAATGTGTTAGTTGATTATTTAAAAGACTTTTTATGTCTGTTTTATTTTTTATATATAGATTATTTAATTATGAAACAAATCTCTGATTATGAGAATTAACAATGTTGTGATTATGACCAATGATTAGATTCTAGAATTACTAGATAACAGTAAAGTTATTAGGAATTAGTATGATTGTTAACTAAGTTCGTTTTACAACTACATATAAGATTTAACTGCTTAAAAGTGAATCTGTGTGTGATTAAAACAAATAAACTAAGCAATTATTAAGACTGAAGTTAACGTTAAAGTATTTTCTGTTTAATAAATGTTGATTTTTACAAAAAAAAAAATGCTTTTTTGTAATACGTTTAACCAGAAATTAACTCGATTAAAATTCTTTAAAAAAGGCTTACTCGTGTAAAAAATATTCTAAGAAGTCCCGGGAAATCCCGGGTCTTTGATTGTAGGCTGTCTCGTGTCCCGGGACTTTGAAATTGTCGGGAATTCCCAAACCCTAGTTTAACCACTATCTTACCTGATGGTAATCGATGATGCGGTCGAAGATGGAGCACGCTTACCTAAAAGTAACCTATTCACTCTTGACTCAAAGACTCCCAGGTACACAGGCACTCATCAAAAATGAACTTGTCATGAATCAGGACACTCATCGACATAGTATTCAGCTTCTTCTTCTTATCGTGTGGGCAGTAAGGTCTAACGACACCACACACCCTAGTGTCAGAGTTTCTAAACCGCCTCAAGGGCCTCTGACATGGTTTATTTGTCAACTGCCATTTGGCGGCCGGGACCACCGGCTTATACGTGCCTTCCGAAGCACGGAATCATCTTTTTATCAGACAATCAGGTGATTCAAGCCTGCTATGTCCTAGCCAAACTGGAAAACAACTTTAGAAAGTATGTTTCTTCCCGTGGGAATCGAACTCACGACCACCGTGTAACAAGGCAGACGCCTAAACCACTCGACCACGGAGGCAGTTGTAGTATTCAGCTCACAACATCGCATTAGCATTTAGTTTGTTTGTGTTCAATACACGTCTCAAGCTAAAAACCCAGTTTTATCACAAATCAAACCTCATCACTATCAACCAGAGGTGAATTGAGAGAACCGTACTCCTTCTTGGTCCTTCGAGCCGGATAGTGTATTCCAGATGGATAAAAAAATGAGATCCAACAATACTTCCATGTTTCTTTTTTTTAGGATGGGATATCATCAAATGACTTTCCGATTTGGGCGGAGCGGAAGGGAGTGTCAGACTCTTACTCACTGAAACCCTCCAAATGCCCTTTGCATTCCAGGGCCGCGGTGACTCTTTCGAAAAAATTCCGCAGCAGTCAAACCCTTAACATGACCACAGCTAGTGTGTTAGTATTTTGCCCGACTGCGTTTGTTGTATTAACTAGTAAATCTGCATAACAGATTAGCGTTTAGCACTAGTCACATAAACGCTGTCGTCAACTGTTTAATAATCACAACGCATGGAAATATTTAAGATGTTTTAACTTCTTCATTCCATATACTGTCCAATGTGTGTGCCCATTGTTATGTTGTAGTTGAATGAGTTCACGAAAAACCGGCCAAGTGCGAGTCGGACTCGTGGATGAAGGGTTCCGTACCATCATCCAAGATTTATACTATGTGCTTTAAATAATTTTTCAAAATTTATTTTTATTGTTTGTTGTTATAGCATCAACAAAAATACACACTATGTGAAAATTTCAACTGTCTATCTATTACGTTTCATGAACAGCCAGCTGACAGACTGACGGACGGACAGACAGCGGAGGCTTAGCACAAGGGTCCCGTTGACCTTTGTGTACGGAACCCTATAAAGTGTATATTGAGGACTAGCTGACCCGCGCAACTTCGCCTGCGTCACAATTTTCATTACTGCTCCGCACCTTTTGGTCTTAGCGTGATGATATATAGCCTATAGCCTTCCTCGATAAAAGTGCTATCCAACACAAAGAATTTTTCAAATCGGACCAGTAGTTCCTGATATTAGCGCGTTCAATCAAACAAACAAACAAACTCTTCAGCTTTATATATTATATTGGGGATAATACTGAATGTTTCGACGTACTTTAGGATCCAAAGTATTTCAAGTGAAACCTAAATAATCATTGAGTATATCTTGATGTATAAAGGTGACAGAAGATGAAATAAAAAGCACGAAAATTAATTTCTTAATATTTATTTTCTATGCAACATAAAAAAATATTCATCATAGTTACAATAAATTACAGTTACTTAATGCGAACTAAAATGTAATTTACGATAATTCGTGAACAGAATCTTACGGGTCAGATCAGAAATTTTTCACAAGTCTTTACCTACACTTTTGTCATGCTTTTAAACATTTTTTATATAATAAATGCAAACTACTATCTAACCAACAAAATAGTCCAATGTAGATAAAAAAGCTTGCTTAGCAAATATAATTAAACTGTCATTGATGCTTTAATTTTCCCATTCTGTTGAATAACAACGGGGACGTCTAGCGTCTTTTAATATAAAATTCACTGCTGAATGAAAAATGCTGTCAAACAATGGTGAAAACTAAGCATCGTCAACATTTTAAATAACACTGAATGTACCTCACAACAATTAGAATCTACCAGTTCATATTTAGCGAATACTTCGGCTATTATTAGGTACTTAATATTTAGCGGCCAAACATATTGAAAGCATGATTATTATAATACTGGTCCTTTAATCATAACGATTCATGCCAAAAGGCAAGGAGAATCTCATGACAAAGGCTCGAAGATGTCATATAACTGATTGAATACTATGAACATTGTTAATCTCTCGTGTGTATAATTCTTCTGAGTAGCGAACGATGCTTTCAATATAATCGGCTTCTATTAACATTAGTTCTATTACATTTCCATAAATTATAATTATACCAAAATGTTTCAGAAGTTCGTTACACTTGCGACCGAATAAAGTTATACAACAATTACATTCAACTGCTAACATCAACTACTTCTTAGTACGGCGATGTACGAATATTTGGGGAGCTACATTGAAACAATTCAAGGTAAACATTGTGACACTAAATAAATGCAGACATTGTGCTGTCAGGTCGAATCTGGATTAATGAAAATCACATTTTCATTCAAATTTTACGTAAGGCAAGTATTCTTTACTAGGTACGTGTAAAATAAAATGAACACAGTGTAATTTAGTAGGGAAGGCAGTGAGAATATCCACCGTAAACCGGTGACTAACAATCTAATATCAAAATTGTCATTTTGAACCGTAACAAGTATTTTTTATAATCAAGACAAAGAATTTTCAAATCGTTAACGGGTATAAAAAGCGACAAAAACAGACGCGAATAGAACAAGGCTCCTACTATAATCAATTAATATTAATAGATATATATTAAATTCTTACTAGACAATAGACATGATAAAGACTCCTTAACAAATAACTTAAAGGGGTTACAATAACAGTGCCATCAAATATAAATATGCAATGTATAAGGTACCATTAGTTACAGTATAAGCTCTAAATGAGAACGATCAAAATGTTGGCATTCGACATGTTTCCTTGATGAAGCTATACATAATAACGAGGGGAAATAAATATGTGACAGGTTTCATTATTTAAATAATTAATAAATTACATAGCTTGTCTCAGCTGCCGGTCCAAAGTTTTATAAACACAGTTCAGATTACATCTGACCGACGCGTCACTGGGGAGACTAAATAAAACGATTTGAAAAATCAACATGGTTAGACCGTCTGGAATGTACTCAATTAAGACCCGACACCTTTCAGGCGGAGAAATAAGTATACACAAATAAATAAACTATAATAAAAGAAATCGACGGTTGTTAGTGCACGTGTGCACAGAATGTCCGCCAGCGTACGAATAAAACCGGATACAATAGGTACAGATAAGGCAAAGAATAAATATACATGTACAGATGCAGTAAGCGAACGCGTTAGCTACCTAACATTAGATAACACGAATCCCTAGCCTTAATCTAGATACGATACAATGACAGATTGATCTTGCGCCTCGAGACGACTGCTAACGACCATGAATACGTCGAATTATACTTTTTGACGTTATACAACACTGGTATTGGGAAGCAGTGGTCTTGAGCGCGCAATTGTCCAAAATCAGAAACATTAACTTGGGCATTAACTTCAATGTGATCGGTGCAAAACTTCAATAATAGTCAAATATGAAAAATTCAAATACGAAAAAAGCCTATAAAGAGGACTTATTACTACGTAAGAGAGACATTTTACTGACGGGTCGCCCCGTGCTTTAAATTCATTCGAGACTTGCGAGATGTACCATAGTGGATGGTCACGGATAATTATCATATCAGAGTGATAAACGTTTTATACAATAACTTTATCGATTGCGATCGATACTAGTGTACCGATGATCGATGGATAAAATTCGAAGTGTTGAGGGATAAATTGAGATTTTAGAACTCCTAATAAACGAGATTCTTTCTGAATATCATTACGCCTACTATGTTACAGTCTGACATGTCAGCACACAGCACGCACACATTTCAAGCGTCTTTTATACAAGTTGATAATATTGATGATCTACATCTATGTGTTTATATAGGTTTAGTGATATTACTATGGTAAAATGTAAAGTGGATGATTTGAAATACGACATTCAATTGGACTCCAGTCTAAAGTCGTCCCTCAATCTTAGCTTTGTTACAACCTTTAAAACTTGTTCCTAGCATTTTATACAGCGAATACGTTTTCTTTCAAAGAGCAGAATGCGTTTAGTTGCGTGAACTGACTCCAGAGGTGGGATAACGTGACGTGAGGGCATGGGAGGACACACAGCTAACCATCGACGTGTCCGCGCTACACAGATCACAACACCGAACCTCGCCTCTCTTTTACTCTGCAAAGCACCACAATATGCCCCGGTGGTCAAACTGCGCAATTATACAAAAATATTTTATTTAATTTTTCTTAATAAAATATAGATTTTTTTTTAGATACTCATTTGCCGTTTCCATTACTTTTGTGTTATACAATTTTGCAGGTTATACTCAATACATAAGAGAATATAAGTCTTAGAAAGTACAACATAAAGAAGAGTTCTTAATGGTTTAACTAAATATTAAATAGATTTCCTAAGCATATCTGCAATATTGAGCAACACCGCAATGGAAGACAACATCTATTAATTGAACAAGCTTGGTCAACGCTTCAATGTATCACATTTTAGAATGACAAAGATATTTTTGAATTTAAATAACAGTCATAGGAATTCGTAAAATAAAAAATCTTTGTGGTCCATAGTTATGTTTGAAAGAGTTATTAGAAAGATATGCATTTGATATAAAAATAAGCGATACATGAATTTTGGCTTGCGAACTGACCATTGGCTGCCATGCTACCTCGCGTATACTCCAGACCGATATATGAAGACCCGCGTGTGGAACCAACCTTAACCCTTACTTATTTAAATCCTTATGCCAAATCTACGAAGCCTGATAAGTCCGCAACGCGCGCACGTGACCACCGGAGTCCAGAGCTAATTACCTTATTTTTGTGACAAAAATAGCTTTTCTTATCTCAAGTCTTGACCAGCTACCGTATGGTTATCTACACGTAATTGATATCGAGCCGAAACATCGCCTACTTACTAACACAAGCCGAGATTCTCGACGTTCAGGTTTTGGAGAGCCGCGGTGCATGACACCAGACTGAACGATGGTCAAGTGTGCTTAAAACATTGAATAAACGATTCAAATGACCCAGGGAAGTTATGAAGATAATAGGCAATATTAGATCATGGAAGTGAAAAATACAGGATCTTATCAAGATTAAGTTCTTAGGTGCCTATTGTACTTTTACTGGTTAATACGTAATCTAAAAGAATTGAGCAGTTAGAAGAGCTCCCAAAACCCGAACGTTAGTGCCAGTTTGACTATTTCTCATTACTTAAAATCAGTCTCATAAATAACGAAATGTTCAACAGACTTCGAGATGATCGCTTCGATCTCAGGGGAGATAGTCAATAAAACCTTATTAATCTGTGCAAGGATCTTTAGGCGCGTAGCCAAACTGACGCCATCTTGTTTTTCCATAGACAATTGCACAACTGACAGCGCCCTTCTGTCAATGTCATTTTAGCGCCAAAAGATCCTTGAAGCACTGTAGCCTTGTCTATTGACACTAACAGTCGGCCGAAACAGAAAGGTAGGCTTCGTTATCAGCTTACTCTAATGCTTACACGCTAATAAATTTCAACTAAATACAGTCACTGTCAAATTATACTGCCGATAGATCACTGATTAATTTCAAGCGTTGAGAAAATGGTTGGACATCATGCGAGGTTTTTACTGAAGGAAATCTTTACTGACACAACTTTTTCGTCGTGTTAAAGGCACAGATGTTCATTTGTTTCCGCATAATTGACCCTTTTTCTTCAGTAAAGCAACTCGCGTAAGTCCATCCAATTTTCGACAATCTAAAACATGTAAGAAGAATGGCAGTGCAGTTCTAGATCATAGATATTACCGTCGCGTCTCAACACAATACAAATAAGCCGTTAAGCTTGAGAAATCGAGATGGTCGCGGCTGTCGATATAAACTTTCGACATTTCAACAAAAGTCACATAATGACATCGTGAAACCTAGTAAAGTATGTCAATACTTTTTACAACACAATATTGCGAAATTAGAATCCTAAATAAACTTGACGCGTGCGAGACACTGAGATATCGTGATGTTTAAGTCTAACAACAAAATGTTACTTTTACTCTTTCACACTTACAAAACACGAAGAAGTGTGAAAGAGATAGCAACAAAACGTATTTATAGTTAGACCTATAAAACGCAACAACAACGCGGAGAATAAGGTGCTCAGTTTTAACACTTCTAGATGAACCTGCCAATTTTAGTTTTAATTCCTGGTCACATTAATCCCGCGCTGTGGCATATAAAGACAGGAAAATTAATTGTTCATCATTGCCTTGTTAGGTGTTAAATAAATTGTTTATCAAGGCTACCTGGTGGCACAAATTAGAAATATTTGACACTATTAATACATATTGTGTTGCCACCTACACGCTCCATAGCCAACTGTCAAAGAATGGCAGTTGTAATTTGAATATATAGGCAATTTGAGTGTTACAATTAATTTCCCTGGCCCATACACGATTGTTACATGAAAGCTGTACCGCGATATAGTTGAGTGGCACTGGCGACGTCCCGCACCTACACGTAGGTGGGCGGCTGCGCCTGCGCGGGCGGCGGCGCGGGCGGGGGGGGCAGCACGCGCGCTCCGGGCACGTACTGCCCGATGAACGAGCCGTCCTCCGTGAAACGACCTGTTACATGTACGACATTAATATACTTTCATGCTAAAATATTGTTGTCAAAGTTCTATCATTATTTTAATGATTTTATCAGTCAGGGATTATCTTCTTATTGGAACAAAATAATAGGTGTCATTGCACGACTGAACATGAGCTCCATCTAAAATATATCATAAATGATAATAATAAATGATATTTATTTTGCAAATAGGTTACAAGTAACTCTTTTACACGTCAATTTTTTTTGACATATTTATCTAGATGAGGCCGGATGTTTCCTAGCTGACTACCCTGAGAAGAAACACCGAAACAAACTCAGATATGGTCTTCTTCTTTTTCATCTATGGTCTTCTGTGCATGACAAACGATGTTATCGCCAACTTACATTTTCATCTTCCATAATGGAAAGATGCCTTGGCTTATCATTTACAGAACAATATTAAGTAAAAAAATAAGATAATAGCAAAATAAAATGCATTAACGAAAAAAAAAGCAAAATTAAAATCATACCTTACAAAACGAAACAAAAACGCCGCTCGTGCAGGCAAAGAAAAGAGGAAAGGGACGGAACGAGGAAATAATATCAACATTAAAACAAATGCAAAACTTATAACAAAGCACGCAAACGCAATAAACATTTAAGTAGGAAATATTCACTCCAAAATAATATCATCTGTTTTTTACAACCTAACGTTACTTACATACAAATTATTCTGTACTTCTAACTTAATCTAAGCTGCATGAAATACTCAGTGATATAAGCCTTTATTTTAAACTATTTCTGAAATAGTGCAATAAAGACTGGACGCCCTTGTTTTAAATTTAAAAACTACTATTTTCATGGACAAGTAAAAAAAATACGATAACTCGTACATGAAAATGGTGCCTAAACTACCAGATCAATAAAAAAAAAGATTCACAACATAATTCACAGATCAAAACGTAATTAAGAATAAAATTTTGGCGGGCGAATTCACCGTCAATTGTCGACCAATCAGAACAAGGGAGTTAGTTGTCTGCGGCGATTGGCTGCCAGTACCGGACTGTTTTATGTTGCATTATTGTGATGCAATGGCACTACGTTACTTCTCAAGCTTTTAAAACGTAGCTATATTTGGAGCGCACTTATTTTGCAAAGGCTTTATTAGCATTATGTTCACTGAGATCGACGATATTATTTTTATAAAATAAGAAGGAGATGGCGAATTAAAATCTAATTGCATTGTCGACAAATCAGAATCAATATTTAGAATACGAATCAAGATGTTGGACTTTATGAGCTACATAACATCGTGATCTCAGTATCCACAAGCTAGTAGGAGGGGTGCAGGTGGAGGAGCGGTAGGTCTAGACGAGGGTGGCGAAGGCCTGCGAGGCGGAGTCGGGCTGCCCCGAGGGCGCGGGGCGTCGCTTGCGGCCGTACTGGCCGATGAACGAGCCGTCCTCGTTCATGCCCGCTGCAAACACATGCTCTTTATGCTTACAGCCACGACGACACACATGCAGCAACAAAATGGGGGATACACTGATCCAAAAATTTGTGGCCACGATTTGGTTTGTTTAAATAATGGAACAACCTTATACTTGACGAAAATGTTTTATTCGGTGTTTGTCTCTACTCAATAATTAAATATACTATATTGTTCATTAAAACTGGACAGTTTTTGGATCAGGGTAACAAAACTGGTAGCGATCGTGCAATCAAAGTAAAACGTAAAAATAGCGTGCAGATTACTAATGGTCAAAACTCAGGACATATTGCTAGTAAAATTAATGATCAAATCAAAATTATCAAATAAAACTATTTTTAATTTAACAAACTTAGCTCTAGTCAGAAAAAAATGAAGCAAAGAAAAAAGTTTGGCACAGAAGATATTTGCACCCAATTGACCAACCAACGCAATGTTTGATGAATTTTTACATGAGTACCTCAGTGTACAGCAGGTAGTAATAGTATTTTTTTTATGATTCTATAGTAATCAAAGAAATCGGCACTAACTATTCTTTTCTATATATTTGAACTGTTTGAATTCTAAGTTTATTTTTGAGTACCAATTTTTAACGAAATTTTGTGACATTGACTTAGCGCTCCTACGCGCTAGCGGTCAACGCGGCCGGGGGCGGCCAACCGCGCCTTTCCAGTTTAATATGGAACCGTTTGCCATTTAATGGCGGTTAAGTGCGTACAATCACTAGCGGTTGCATATTAAAACTGGAAAAGCGGCTAGCCGCGCGGTCAACCGCCCCCGCGGCCAACCGCTAGTGCGTAGGAGCGCTATGAAATTAATTCAGATTTTAAATTCAAATATATGTCTCTGAATTGAAAATTTGAAGTTAAGGACTTGTCAAACCTTACATAGACACCAAAATTATGCAAGTTTTCGGATAGTTAACAGTAGAGTTTGTCAATAATTTTCATCACATTCTTAATTCAAATAATATTTATCACATAATTTTCATCACAATCCTATAAATATTTTAAATAATAAATTATTTAATAATATATTATTTATTAATAAATATTTTCTCGGATCAGCGTTGATCAGCCATGGTATGCTCGGGTAATAGAATCCCACAGAACAGCCACACTGCAGCAGCTAGGCAGCGCACGTACCTGTCTCGCCCTCGCCGTACTCGGCCATGGAGTCCGTGTCGCTCTCGGGGCCCGGCTTGGTGCCGCTGCTCATGGAGTGGCGCGACTTGTTGTCCAGCCTGCCGCAGGGAGTGGAAGGAGTTACGACACACTTTATTATTATTAGATCATGAATTTAAGAACTGCTGGGGAATTAAGCAAGCCATCGAAGATAAGTTATTTGGGACTGTCGTCCATTTCACAGAGAAACTTTACATAATTTTAAATACCAAAAAGCCATCTGTACTTTCGGTCATGCCGTTGTCAGGTAAAAAAATGCACCAACAACACTGATTTTGACAGATTGAGGAGGAAATGTACGCTAAGTTCCGTCTCTATATAAGACACTAGCTGCTTGCCCCATTACAATACCTCACAACTGGTATACCTGGTAATTCTTTTTCTAATTTCCAACCAACACTCGACCCGATTATTTTGCAATCTTCTTTTATTCAACCCACTAACTTAAATTGATCGGCAAGCTGGCCTAGAGAGCAGTAGTACCGTCGTTCTGATGGAAGCACTTATGTTTTCGTAGCCTACCCTTGTGTCTCAGCTCTGGGCAAAGGCTTTCCATTATCCTTCCAAACATTTGTCTTGGGCGACGTCTGCCCTGTACACATGATCACGTCACATCGATGGTGACGTTCTCCCTCCGGCGTCTTGCTCGTGAGTGACGATATTCGCCCACCTGTCCGGGTGCATTCGTGCGACGTGGGTAGCCCACTCCAGCTTGGCTGTTTTCACCACAACCTCTGTTACTTGAGTTATGTAGCCCATGCCACCCTGCAGTACATAACTCAACAACTACTCAAGTTTTTAACTCGATCGTGCTGTTATGTTTACTTATATGCACGGATGCACGTCGTACTTGCCGCCTCGACGTCTACTAGTGTAGTATAGTGTACTCACGGATGCGTGTACTCATGGAAGCCTCCCTCGGCATAGTCCCTGCGCCCGTGCGCCAGCTCGCGGTCGTGCACGTCGTACTTGCCGCCTCGGTTGCGGCGCACCACGCACACCAGCACCAGCACTAGCAGTAAGAAGGCTAGCGCCAGCATCACACCGATGAACCAGCCCGCTGTCGCAGTCTTGTCACCGTCCGGCTTCACTATCGGCCCGTCTGAGAACATTTAGGAAGTTGGTTAAGTTAAAGATTTATTTGTGCAACATAGAAAGCTTTAGATCAGACAAGCCTTGCTCTAGTCTTTCGAATAACAGAATACAAAGAAGAGCTTCGTACCCGACTAAGCTAACAAGGTTTCCGTTGTCGTTTGTGTTGACCTCTCGGCAGCTTACGACACCATTAACATCATAAGATTGCCTCCAAAGTTAGCACCTTTACTAATAATCAAGGATTTATGCGCATATTAATCAAACTCCTGCACAACCGCCGCTTCTAGGTATTTTTTCAGTCCATCAAGAGCAGATGGCGACGGCAAAATAACGGTCTCCCTCAGGGCAGTGTGTTGATGCCGTCACTATTTAACATTTATACAAACGACTAAAAAACGGAGCGGTTTCTGCACGCGGATGACACGACCCTAGCGACACAAGCAGCGACTTTCGTCGACGTTAACCTGATAATGACACTCGACTTGCTGAAAGAATATTATGACCACAACGCTCTACGGCCGAATACATCCAAAACAACTTCGTGCGCATTCCATCGTCGCAACAGGCATGCAAACCGAGCTACTGAGCATCACGTGGCGAGGAACTAAGGTTGAAAACTATGCGAACCCTAGATATCTGGGTGTAACATTGGATAGGGCTTTAACTTATTAACTTCCACTGCTACAAACTTAAGCAGGTCGGGACACGAAATAACTAACTCTGTCGCCTCATATACACTAACTGGGGAGTGGCACCCGATGTTCCCCGCACAACTGGCATCAGCCTCTAAGCCTCTCTGCTGGCGAATTTGCATGCCCAGTGTGACATTACCCTTAATGAGACGAGCCGGATAATATCGGATTGTTTAAAACCGACTCCACTTAATAAGCTCTATCTGCTAGAAGGCATCACACCATCTATTGTACGAAGAGAAGTCGCATACGCGCTGTAAAATAAAGTCCCCGGAATCCTATTCCCGACATCCCTTATACGTCTATTCGACAACTCCAGGTAGACTAAAAAGTCCTAAGAGCTTCCTATGTACCACACAGGCAATCCAGGACAATTTGTTCCACACCTTAGGTGGGTGGCCACCTAAGGAGCGGAGCAAATTGTGGGAAGGGAGGTACCCTCACGACTTCATTAAGCCCAAGCAACACCTGCCTCTTGGTGGTGAGGGCCTACCACGAATATTTTGACGCATAGTAACGTTAACGTAAGTGAATTTTGAATGTGAAAAACTACAACCCCATAGTATTTCGGTTTAATTTTATGGGACATCCACAATTTATAACATTCAAAAAAATTAATATAGTATCTAATTCAAATAAATATTATGTGCGAAACGAGTATTGTAGCTATGGTAAAATTTTACGTTACGTTATTTATAAGCCAAAAATACTCTGCAGTGGCCTAAATGGGTAGCTCTCTATCGACTGCGTACCCAAGTAGGCCGCTGTAAGTATAGCCTGGTGAAATGGGGGATCATTGATTCATGAAACACCCGGTGTGAGTGTGTTACGGTTCAAACTACGTCTCGTACGCTAGAGCGACCCAAATGTCCATAAACTTGCAGCCTAGATGACTTTAACAACGCCTCTATAGAAGGAATAAACGTGGCCACCTACTGTGCCCATACAATATAATCTGATAAACCGTCGACACGATAAGAAGAAGTACTGTATATTTTTGGTAACATCAAGTCTGGCGAAATGTGGGTGTATAAGTGCACCTTTGCCTAACTCCTCAGATAATACCCACCCCCCCTCTCTCTAACGAAAGTGGTGGTTTGTTGCAATGAAATGGAGAACAATCTGGAGGATTTTATATTTTACTGGGAATCGATCCCTAAAGCCTCAAGAGTAGGTGGTGGGAATCACTAGATACACGAGTTTTTTCGCAAGCATATCTTAATTCTAGTTATATAACATGTATACTTGTATTTTGATACAAAAACGCTATTAGGATGACAAACTACAAAATAAAATTGTATTGCATTTAGCATGCAACAACTAAGCTAGTAAACTTGTCAACATTTTGTATTTTAAAAGGCCATTTGTGTGTTAAAGATCGTACTTGACCTCAAGAATATAAGGCCGATGATGTCATGCCAGAAATCAAACAAATCCGCAATCATTTTGTATGTAGCTATGACAGACAATTAGCAAGTTAGCAAGTAAATAGCAACACCCAAAAAGTTAAGTTCAAATGCCTGAGTTTAAAACATACCAGAATATTTTCTGTCTCTTAAAATTAAAGCATAATAAATATACAGTATTTATTATGCTTAAATTTTAATAATCTTCTTCTCCTTATCGTGTGGGCAGTAAGGTCTAAAAACCCCACACACCCTAGTGTTAGTTTCCATTATTTTCATTATTGCAAGAGGTAAAAATACATTAAACACCGAAAAACACATTGATAGCAATTTTTTTTTGTTATTCTAACCTTTGACCTTTTGATTAAGTTTAGTGATAGCCTTGAACCATAAAAAATTGAGCTATAGGTTATAGGCTTATCGTGTTTGAAAGAAAAAATGGTCTGTGTATGTAATAAAGTGTTTTATCAGAGGATTTGTAAATTTAGATTTACCTCTTGTAATAAAGAAACTCAAATAGAAATGCAACATTTATTTAAAGCAATATTTACAAAATAACAAATCCAATAACGAAATAAACCATTCATGACTGTTTCCCTGCACCGTGACAAACGTATTTCAGCATCTTCTAAGCTAAATATAACAAAACAATAAGTCAGAATAGAAGAAGTATCGAAAGGAAGGAAGTAGAGAAGGGAAGGAAGAGGAGATTGGAGGGAGGGGGGAAGGTAGTGTAGTTTCAAAATCTACGAACAGCCTTCATTGTCGTAGTACCAACACTTACCAATGGTGGTGTCGACATCCTTGACTTCGCTGGCGCTGAAGTACTCCCCGTCATGCGCCGTCAGCTTCACCTCGTACACCTGGCCCGGCTCCAGGCCTGTCAGGATCACGTAGTCGTCGTCCGTCACCTCGTTAGTCTTGGACCAGTCGGGGTGCCCCTTCAGCTTGTACCACGCCACGAAGTGCGTGCCCGCGTGCCCCTCCAGCGACGGCATCCAGCGCACCAGGATGTGCGCGGTGCCCTCCTTGGCCGGCAGGGTACTCGTCTCAAACACGGGAACGTCAGGCTTGGCCGTCACGACCGTCTTAGTCGACTGTTCCACGTAGTACTTGTCTCCCTCACCGGCCTTTGTCTTCGCTCTGATCTCAATGCGGTATTTCGTGTTGGGTTCGAGCCCAGCCAACTTTGCGCGGTCGAATTTAGGGTCGATTTCCTTCTTCCTTTCCTGGAGAGGACCGAGGGATGTTCCTGTAACCTTCTGGTAGTAGATTTTGTACCCGGTCAGGACTCCGTTCTCGTCCACAGGCTTGTCCCATTTCAGGAGCATAGCTGAGGAGCCGATGGGATAGACTTCAAAGGATTTGACGGTACCAGGTTTGCCTTCTGGGGTGTGGAAGCTGAGTGTGTCACTAGGAGGTCCGTTGAAACGACCGTTGTAAACCAAGATTCTGGCATTGTTCTTCTTGTAAGGCTTGAATTTACTGACTAAAGCGCTTGAAGCGTCAGCTTTGACTAGGATTTCTTTGAGCCTGTCCTCTTCGCCATCAACCCAGGTTTGAATCTTGTATCCTTTGAAGTGTCCTCGCACGGATTCTGGTGGGACTGGGTTCCAGTTGAGGAGGGCTGTGGTGCCGGTGGTGACCTGTACGAGCGTGAAGTTCTGAGGAGCCTGCAGGGGAACGTCTTCTCCGGACCAGCCGATGACTTCTACAGGCGTCACGTTCGATGTACCTTTGTAGTTCACTGCGGTTACCTGTTAGCATAGTAATGTGGGATTACGTAATTAGTGAGCATTGAAATAACGGTGGGCAAAATATTGTTACTTTAATGTATTACAGATCTTGGATGTAAAAATGGGGGTGGAGATAAATCTTTTGAAAATTGTGATCAGTAACAATCGTAGTCATTTAGGAAATATGATCAGTTAGTAGCAATCATCAGCAAATTAACCCAGAAGACAGATTTTACGACACTTCCTAGTAGATATACTTAGTCCTTTGACTGTAATGTCTGAAGTACCTGTTGGTAAAAAGTGTTTACCTTGACTTTGTAGGGTACGAAGGTGGGCGTGTTGGGCACGATGTACTGCGTCTGCTCCCAGTCCCGTACTTGTTCCTCGCTCCAGGGCTGGCCGGTGATGTTGCGACGCCACGTTACTAGGTAGTAGAAGCCAGGTCCGTTGTGCTCGATTTGTGGCATTTTCTGTAAGGCAACCAAAAGTTGGATTGATTTTGAACAAATCTCAGGTGATATAGTGGTCAAACGCGTGCTTTTCAATAGTAAAAAAAAAAATTATCGAGAAGGCATTATTTTTCCCGGCGAGTCATGAATTTATTCATAATGAGGATGCCGACATGATATAACAATGAAACATGTGGTATGTTTTATTTGAATACAATCTATTGCATATAAGCACGTAATTAGTTCATTTTTAATGATTGTCATTGTTCTCACTTGGCGACTTTACCACGGCACTGTGACACTTTAGGGCACCATGTTGCAAACATTTTTTCTATGTTAAGTGTCCTCTACCCATTTAAAGCTGCTTTATCGCGCATCGTGATTTTGAAAAAATATTAAAATGGCCTCAAAAGATTTTATCCTCTTTGACCTTAGGTCAAAGAGCTACTTGGTATCCCAGGATTTTTATTCTAGTGAGATAACTTCCAACCCCTGGCGAAGTCGCTGGCATAGGCTGATTTTTTATGAAAAAGTAGAGGATACTGACCGACCAAGAGATGACCATGTTGGTGGGGTCGGAGCCCTCGCCGCGCACGTTGTCGGGGTTCTTGTACGGCACGTCGGGCTGCGTCGTGCACACCTCCGAGTGCGGCGACGGCGTCGACGGCCCGATCTTGTTCCACGCGGCCACCCTGGAACACATCCAGTCTAGTATTAAACTTGCTGCACACTGCTGTTACATACTTATAAATTTCACGCTGTCTTTTCTCTGGAAAATAAGTTTACTAAACCCGAGAGTAAAAAAAAAAGTTCAAACATAGATAGTTGTGGCTGAGAAGGCTGCCCAACTCTAATGGAATTGAGCTGGATATATCTCACGCTCTAAATTGGTGTCCTGAAATCGCGGGGACGCGAAGAAAATGGCAGAACGTCTTCCTTAGAGAGGTCTAGGTCCCAGGTGTCGGGCGTGAAGGTGGTGTTGTACTGGATGGAGTAGCGCAGGATATCGCCTGTACATCGTGTATTACCTGAAGGTATAGTTAGCCCAGGGACTCAGCTGCACGGTCCACGACGTATCAATAGCGGGCACATTATCGCTGGCCAGGTCCCAGGTGTCGGGCGTGAAGGTGGTGTTGTACTGGATGGAGTAGCGCAGGATGTCGCCTGTACATGGTGTATTACCTGAAGGTATAGTTAGCCCAGGGACTCAGCTGCACGGTCCACGACGTATCAATAGCGGGCACATTATCGCTGGCCAGGTCCCAGGTGTCGGGCGTGAAGGTGGTGTTGTACTGGATGGAGTAGCGCAGGATGTCGCCTGTACATGGTGTATTACCTGAAGGTATAGTTAGCCCAGGGACTCAGCTGCACGGTCCACGACGTATCAATAGCGGGCACATTATCGCTGGCCAGGTCCCAGGTGTCGGGCGTGAAGGTGGTGTTGTACTGGATGGAGTAGCGCAGGATGTCGCCTGTACATGGTGTATTACCTGAAGGTATAGTTAGCCCAGGGACTCAGCTGCACGGTCCACGACGTATCAATAGCGGGCACATTATCGCTGGCCAGGTCCCAGGTGTCGGGCGTGAAAGTGGTGTTGTACTGGATGGAGTAGCGCAGGATGGGTGCGCGGTTGTCTCCCATGGAGTGCCAGCGGAGGGTGGCTGTCTTCTCGTGGCAGTCGATACCGTCCAGTGCAGGCGGGTTTGGTTTGTCTAGAAAAGAATTGGACATGAGATAAGACATGTTCAGTGGTGTGAGAGAATCCATACGAAAGTTTTTAGATAAAGACGTGGGATTTTTGGTTAGAAATAAATTCCACACACTCGGCTATATTGTAATAAAAACTGGTAGAAGTAATGATACTAATTCAAAACTGTTACTTGTCTATGTATATTGAACGGTGGATGTAGTAAGGTTGAAGATGTTACATGGCTAAATTTATCGATATATATATATGTAAAAATGAATCCCTATTTCCTTGGTCATCGTATCACGCGTGAACGGCTGGACCGATTTCGCTAATTCTTTTTTTGTTGTGATTGTTACTGTCAGAAGAATCTTATGGAAGAAAAGATTTAAAACATTGCGCGTATAATTTGAAAATTTAAGAATACTTAACCACCATTTACTCGGATTATCTAGGATAGGTTAGGAGTAGGGTCGGCCAGGACCCCTCACTTCCCGGCGTGGTCAACCATGCTGGAAAGTGAGGGGGCCTGGGCAGTGGTGGCCTCCTTTGGCGAGGACGTAATCTCGCAAAAGGAGGCGGCGGAGCGTGCGCGGGAGGACCTCCCTCTCGCTGCGCCGCTCCGTAGGTGAAGAAGAGGTCGGAGAAAGCGTAACCTTCTCCCTCTTCATGGTGGTGATAGGCGGGCGACAGGCGCGGGGGCGCCTACGCCCGCATTGCACCCTTCACCACCGTCGTCGACATTCCCGGCGTGAAGGGCCCGCCGTGAAGGCGAGCGGACGTCGGAGGGGGACTGGACGTAAAGGCTGCGCCGATCTCCCAGTCCCCCTCCACTCAGGCGATGCGGGAATGCCGCTGGGTTATTTTAGTGGGTATACCGGGTCAGCCCGGGGAGTCCCACATTATCCCCCATTCCCCCAATGGGAGGGTATGAGTAATGCATTTTTTCCCAGCGCAAAAAAGAAAAAAAAAAAGGTTAGGAGTAGGGTAGGATTAGGGTGGGAGTAGGGTAGGAGTAGGTTAGAAGTAGGGTAGGAGTAGGTTAGAAGTAGGGTAGGAGTAGGGTAGGAGTAGTGTAGGAGTAGGGTAGGAGTAGTGTAGGAGTAGGGTAGGTTAGGTAGGGGGTAAGACACCTCGCGAACGAAGTAGCGCCGGGCAGCTAGAAATGATTTATATGGCAAAACAACGTTTGCCGGGTCAGCTAGTTTTTTTATAAATAAGACTGCATTAAGTTAACATAAATAAGACTGCATTAACTAAATTAAACATGTTGAATTCATTTAGTGCTGGAACAGTTTTTACATATTTAAGCGCTAAAAATATTTCGTGATTAGTGGCCCCTAAGCTTGCTGTTCTAAACAAACGCATAAATAAACTACAAACTTACACTACACATATTACAGCAATCATAACAGTTAGTTTACGGAGTTAGTTCTGGCAATTCTCCAAATAGTTCAGTAGATTCCGGAATAGTGCAGTTCACGTTACGACACATCATAAACTTTTGTATGACCGTCGGATTTTTAATGTCATCATTCTGACCACTATTTGCCACTTTACAAGATTAAGTAAATGTTTCTGTTGCAAAATCTTGCAGTTTCGAAATCAAAAGTAACATGGTACAGTGGGATGATGTTCTCTCCACTATTTGAAGAATACCTCGCTGGATGCGAGTGGTATGAACTATTGACTGGTTTTTTAGGACATACGGTAACTATACCCAATGTGAGTGCGGTGCTCCTGTATATTACATGAGCCACACGTTGGAGTGCGCCAAGTGCCCATACACCTGTACTTTTGGGGATTTCATGAATGCCATCGATGCGGCAATTGAAGTAGCCACCTACTGGGCCCAAATAATCTAAGGAGTTAACTATCGTCTCAAAAGGAAGAAGGTTACCAGTTTTCAGTCAAAGTCAGTAGGATATTTATCTAGACACGTTATTCTTAGTGGACCTTACCTTGCACAGTAAGCGTGGCCTGCGCCCTCGCCTCATCGATGGCCGTCCTCGCAATACACGTGTACTCTCCGGAGTCCAGCTCCGTGGTGTCGGAGATGAGCAGCGAGTAGTCGTTGGTCATGCGGAAGCGCGGCTGGTTCTCGAAGTCGATCTGCTGGCCGTCGTTGAGCCAGATGATCTGCAGCTTGAGCGAGTCGTCGGCGTTGGCGTTGCAGCGGAAGGTGGCGGACGAGCCGGCCGCTACCTCGTAGTGCTCCGGCTTGTCGGTGATCACGGTGCGCTCTGTGGGGAGGATTGAGAAATTAGTTATTATCGTTAAAAACTTATAAATTAATATAGTTTTTGGTGTTAATAAGACTGATACTCTTTACCCAAATACTCTAGCGTGACTGTTTGGTGCTCATTCTTGATGGATTAGCCGGAGAAGGCAGGAGATAAAATTACTAGAAGGCCTCTTAGTTGGACAAAATAGGCTATCAACGACAAAAAATAATCTCTTCTATGGTTGGGTGACTAACCTAACACTACAACAAAAATAAAATACGGTTCCAGGCTATTACTATGGCCCATCGGGTTTTAGAGACAGTTCGCTTTTGTAGATCATCATCACTGTCACTCAATATCTAGAAGAAGCTTATACGCTCAAACCTAAAACTTGTTAAGGCATTTGACAACAGATTAGTTTGAAAAGCATTTAAACAGCAGCCTCGGTCCTGACGGATTAGCAAGATGCAAAGAGCGTTGGAAGGCTATGAGGGATACCTTTGCCCAACAGTGGGATAATAATAGGTTACTTACTCTTAACATCGAGGGAGCCGAAAGCAGACTTCTCTCCGAACTTGTTCTTGGCGTAACACTGGTACGTCCCCACGTCAGTGTACGACACGTCACGGATCACCAGGTCGCCCTCCGGAGTTATATTGTATCTGGGTGGGACAGGAATAATAAGTTAATTAGAGAACTCGGGATAGACTTTAACAAGTCCTAGATAAGTTGACCTTTTTGGCACATTATATAAGTTTTTCTCTTTGTAGTGTTAATCTGTAGTCGTTATAATTACATGTTGGTGTCGCAAAAATACTTTGCGCTTATTGTGATAAGCGCAATTTATTTTTCTTATAGATGTGTTCGCAAACAGTAAGTAAATTCACAATATCATCAATCATCTACAAACTTCCAAATCTCATGTCATTAAAATGAAGTGAGTGTAGAAAACATTCTCATGTTTGATCGAAAAGTCTACTAGGGTCTGATAAACATAAAGCACTCGAGGTCGAGATTCATTCGTTGGCAATACGAAAACCACAGTTAATCCTTAAAATATCATAAATTGACAGCAGGAGAAACACAAACAATGTAGTCTTATCACAATAACAAACCCCCACCATAAGTACTACTTATAACATATTATTGGAAGAGCCATATTTAGCCGACAGCGAACAAGAAATAAATAACACGCTCTATTAAAAGCTCGTAACACAATATGTCGAAGAGATGTTGTGTTATGACATTATACGTGTTACGTATCGACCTTTCACAAAGCTTCCCTTACTTATAAATAAACCTGTCTTTTATATCTGGATATGACGTATTTATTTATAGATTAACCTCTGCCCTTAAGCGAAGACTCGAAAACAATACTTGAAAAAAAAAAAACTGTTTCTTTTTGGAAAAAGCAGCTTTATTTGTTGTTCTTGCTTGGGCCCTTAAAATCAACTTAACGTTATGTATTAAACGGAACGCATATTCGAAGCTTCCTCAGGATTAGAAAAAAGAGTATTTTTTACTCCTTTGACTTAGTTATGAGTTTTTACCGTCACACACTAAACCACTGCAACTCCTGAAAGCCAGAATCAACAGTGGCGACTACAAGAAAAACGCGGAGACAATGAAGGTCGACGAGTCCCGGAGAAACGATTCAACTGTCTTGGATCCTGCAACGAAATTAATCAGAAAAGAAAAGCGGAGGTTAGGAGAGCCTTTCAAAATTTGAAATACTAAAAACGAAAAATAATGCTGATTGAAATCGTGATAACCATGCCAACCCTGCTTAATTCCGAAACATAACGCTTAAGTTCTGTTACAACATCAAGAAAACCTATAGAAAACTAATCAGACTATCCGTGATCGATCAGAGTAGTTCTACAAGCAGTTTATTTACTCGCTAACATAAAAATACGCTCACAGGAAACTCGATCGCTGTACACATTGAGTGATGATGTTCAAGTAGTCCAATGAACTGTAAAACCCCTTTTCATGTCTCGCCGAGGGAGATGAAATCCGATAATATTTTCTTGAGCAAACACGTCTTAGGGATGTTCTGATATCCGATGCTTGAGAGCTGTAATCTCGAGTGTTTGTGCAGTGTGAGAATTTTTGCAACGGGTGGAATTTGTGTTACGGAAAAAGGAATACATGCAAGGCTAGGTAGAAACGTATGTCGCGTAAGAGATAAGTCTTCAAAGCGGGTTTGTATAGAAATAAAAAACTAAGTATGTTAAAGTAGTATAGGTATAAACTTATGGTTTGCCAAAGAGCGATGGAGCGTAGCATTCTGCAGATCAAACGGACCGACCGAATCCGTAACACATTTATACGATCCAAGACAGGGCATCGTCGACGTTGGAGACAAAACGGCGAGACTAAAGTGGAATTGGGCGGGCCACATTTACAGGATGCACGAGGACAGATGGGCTAAGATCGCCACGAGGTGCCGGTGCCTGAAGACGGGCGACGCAGCCAGCATTTTTTAAACGCTGGCGTGATGACTTGGGATTCATTACTGGCAAGTTGCCGAAGAAGGCAACTGATAAAGTTACCTAGAAAAATATGAGGGAGGTGTTTGCCTAACAGTGGGACAACATAGACTAACATAAAAAAGGTATATGATCAAAAAGCAACGTCGCTATGAACGGATCCCTGAATCCCTGAGGTGGCACTTCTTGCTAAAAACTCTTCATAGTAGGATCGATAGGCCGTGCTTTCGCAGTCCCTATGCGTACTGAACATCTGGATCAAGCCAGCTTTTGCTCTTTTGCTCCACGCGAGGTTTCTATAGTATAAAACAACATGGGATCTGCCTGTTTGATCCTCCGCTTACTTCTTCTAAACTATGCAACGGATTTTCAAGAAGTACGGTTTTCATTCATAGAAAGAGCGAAAAATCGAGGAAGGTACATAATTTATACGCCCGTGCGAATCTGAAGCGGGTCGCTAGTGTTTTATAAAATCCGTGACCGATAGATTGACGTTATTGGAACAACCCTTTCTCACCCCTAATAAATCAAACTTCGACAGTTATAAACGATCGATAATTGTGTTCTGTCAAGAGTTACCAATCGATAGCGATTAGTAAGTTACAGGCCGTACCAAATTTAATTGTATTAGGTACTAATCGGTACGATTACGGCCTAATCTTCCACAGCAGGTATTTCAGGTAATTCATAATTATTTAGGTTTATACATTCATTGCCTAATATTTTGACCCTGGAAAACTATACAGACGTGATACACGTATAACGTCATCATATCAGCCGAAAATCGTCAACTGCTGGACATAGGCCTCCCCAAAAAGGACCCCCCTTTTTGGGGAGGCCTATGTCCAGCCTATTGCCATAATCGCCACGCTTGGCAGGCGGGTTGGAGATCGCAGTGCATGGTGTTGAGTTTTACAGAGAACGCTGCTGCCCATTCTCTGGAGTCCCTTAGTCGCCTCTTACGACACCCACGGGAAGTGATGGGATGGTATTATTTTTTTTACGTATAAGGTCTAAAGATGATAAAACAAATGAAGCTGCTGTACTCATAAAATGAAAGAAAAGGGAGTCAGTAATAGCGTGACGGTGGCAGGACACAATGGACGAAAAAAAGTTGTTGCGCCAACCGCAAGTAACACGGGATAAGGAAGACGTGGATGCTGTCGATTCAGAATTTCCAGTAACTATATGTATTACCAGCGGCCGTTGACTCTGTATTTAGGTATGGAAATTCTCTAGTAAATAAAATTTTACTGTGTGGGCATGATTGCTGACAGGCTGGACTCCTTTATTGTAAATCGTTGCTCCAGTATCTCAGCCGGAATGCTGAAGCAAAGATTATTTGTGTGTGTGTGTGTGTGTGATGATGATGTAATTGTGTCACTAACATCGTTGTAAGTTATTTATGTTATTAACACTATATGAGTCTCATTGTTACTCGAAATAATGAATGTACTATTATTATTACATAAACAAGTAAGAATATGCCTCTGTGTACTTACTTCCCACCAGTGACGTCAACATCATCCTTCATCCATTTGACGAGGGGCTTCGGCGCTCCGAACACCCTGCACTTGAGCACAGCCTCGGAGCCGTCCACCCGGGTGAGGTTCTCCGGCCCTTCCTTGATTTCTGGCGGGATTGCTACAGAACAACATTAGGATTAGAAACAAATTACAATGCTTAGTTATGGTCCCTTTGCAGTGTTCCACTTATCGAAGTACTTTAACGTTTTACGAATACCGAAAAAAGGAAAATCAAAGCTTCATTTAAATTCATTTAGGGCGTAAATGAGGGCTTCAAGTACTTAAAAGATCAATTACAAAGCGTCGAACGCTGAAATTTCCAGCAAATCATCGCCCAGCAATTTCGAGATCCCTCTTTTGATTAATTGGTCACGTCCCGCCTCTCGTTTTTGTGCTATTAGTCAACATTGTGCTATCAGGATCTCCCTAAATGCGCAAACGAATAATAATGGTTGTTTAAAACATGCTGCACCAGAATTCTCATCTATTTTAGTTAAAAGAGTGTATAAAAGTGTTTTCTCGCAACGTGGACTAACAAACAGGTATATAAATCACAATATGCGAGATGCTAAGTGCATAATAATATCCGTGGGCAATATTTCTCGCGGCTGGCGGGTGGGTGTGTGAATCTGTGTCGCGTCTCGAGGATGTGTCCAATAGACGGCCAGTGGCTACTAGAGACGAGCTCGTTATTACACATGAATTCGTAAATTGTGAGCAGACTGTATTATTTGGGGCTCTTCTCTTGATCAATAGATAAGTGTTTTGTACGCTTGGCCTGTCTTGGGGAAACATCAAACGGCTTGTGTATTTCACGTCACCAAAATGAAAATACTGTTGTATAGACTACTACTAAAATGTCTTGATGTGATACAAATGATAGTAAATTACGTATAGACAATACAACTTATTAGGTAATCCTAGCTAGACAATAATGTAATTTCAATCCAATAAAACAAATAGTCCAAACAATTTTCCAAAAACAACACGAGCATAACCAATTAAAATAATGGCTATACAAATACGTACAGCGAACCTTTCGGCTATCAAATGAACGTAGTTCGACAAATTCAGTGAAAAGCCAGCATTTCGCTGAATATTGCCGAATTCTGTGTGATGTTGACACGAAACACGGAATCGATATTTCCGTATTTGCCACTGCTAAATTCGCTGAAAACGCTGAAGCAATCAGGGTGGTATACAAATCATATTTTGGAGTATCTCATACAAATTTAAGGCCCTCGAGCAGCGTAAAACAAAATAGGGGAGAGCGGTGACGATAAAATATAATATCCAAGTATAAATAAGCCCCATATTCTGAAAGGGAAATCAGGCTGAATACCCAATTATCGTTACAAAGATTGTATTACCGAAATAAGTCTGTTATTTTGATACGGCCCAATGTTTCAACGAGTCGTAACGATGATGATATGTTATGATTACCGCATTAGCAGCAACGGGGCAATGGTGTACACAGAAGCGTTGTTTAATGTCTAAAATTATGTGAGTTTCCGTCGAATGATAATTTTGCTTCTTTGTTGCAACAAATTGTAGGGGGAATGGAGACATCAGAAATTTTTATCGAGTGTATATCCCTCGATCGCGAGTCATCCGACTCGATGAAATTCAGGCCACGAATGTACAAATTTACCTGATATGTTTGAAGACTATCAACATGAATATCACACAGTGCATGAATATTCACACGGGCCTACAAAAACAGTTGGTTTAATTGTAATATTCAATGTTGACGTAAAAATGTTACTCTGACCTGAACGTCCTTACCGGTAAAAATGTTTGAGCAAATATTGGCGTCACACCTTTTTTATTTTAGTAGTTAACATGTTTGACAAACATTGTGAACAGCATTGGCTTTGTCTGGCTTATCTGAATGGACGCGCCTAACAAATACCGGTGGTGACATAACGAAGTATTCCCCGTACTTTGCAACTGTCCATCTTAATCTCGAAGGACTGTACTTCCTACTTTGTCCTCTTTATTCGTTTCATTCATTCTATTAAAGAGAAGACGTAAGGTGCTCGGTAACTGCGTTGACAAGATGCAAGATGATACTTTAATGTCAGAATAAAAGCCTCTGATTAATTGAATTTGAAATTGGGGAAGAAATCGTAAGCCAGCAGCGAAGGCAATTTTTTCTATGGTCCCGAAAAGTTCACAGATCAATTTATATTTTGCAACGAAGTTAAATATATTTTCTTTGTTCGGGAAAAAATAACTTAAAAGTTGGAAAGTATTTTTGATTTTTTTGCAGAAGCCGTGTCGAAAAATTCTAAGTTCGGTTGCGTAGTCGCGAATTATTTTCGCAAATATACACCTCCGCATTAACGTTACGTTATGTTATGTTATTTCCAATACCAACAAAAATGATCGAATCGCATAACTTTATCTTGGAGTTATTTAATAGACCTATAGAATACAATATGAGGAGGGAATAAGGGCGGACAATACGACGTAATAGGAATTTCCGATGCCACAATCCTCGTATTCATTATTGTGGATTTTGGGGATGACTCAGACAATAGTAGGTTATCGAACTCAGTCGGAGGAAAAAAAATCGGATATTAATCCATCCACACCCTCTGGCGCACCCGTCTTTGTAGTTGGGGGTTAAATTCAAACGTTCACAGGTAAACTGGGGTGCTACTGTAATTTACAACACCGTGCACCGTATTGCGCGTGAATGGGTACGAGATAACGAACGCGATACGGGCGCAAAAGATTGCGCTTTTTACCGTTTCTTTACAACTTTTGAATGCTTTTCGAATAAAAAACGCGTTATTGTTGTATTTTGTGGATTGTGACTGGCAGCTGCTTGTACTGGACCATTTTTTTACGAACAAAAAAGAAACATGGATATTATTGTGCGACATTTCAAATCAAATGTGGTCCAAACGAAGCTCCCAAACGTAACAAATTTCACAGTTTTTAAAGCTTCAAATATAAACATTATCTACTGAATAATATTTAAAGATAAGCGATTAACGATTTAATCGCATTCCAGCATAAACAAACCATAGCCAATCGTTAACAATACTTGCAGAATAAATCCGTCAAATAAGATTAAACCAAACAGTTCATTAAGTAAAACGAGGCAGACATTTTTTCAGCCCCAAAGGCAAAGGGCATGAGTTACGTCATGAGCTCACGCTATTTAGCAATTAATGGGGTGCAGCTGCATACAGTCGTAAATAGTATTAAGGTATGGCAGACACTTCCAACAGCGAGCGGTAGGGATCGCAATAGTAATGCTAAGCGAACTCGAGCCTTAGCAAAACCTCGAAATACAGACAGCTATGCTGCGCTGTAGACTTTGTAGAAACATGAGAATGTTATGCTGCAACCAACCAAAAGCGAATTGGGCAACGCTAAAACAAAACAGTTCAGCGCTTGTCAAAACACAGCATAGCATTTTATCCATCGTTTATAGAAGAACAAATCTTCAACACATTCTGTATTTCTTACAGCGATGATACATATTTATTACAAATCTGTCGCATATTTGGTTCGCTCCGATTACACCGTGAGGTCGAACGTGACTTTGCGTTGTTTTAAACAGTTCACTTGTTGATATTAAATCGCATTGCAGATAAGCCAAGTAGCGTCTGTGATGCTTTCGACACGTTCCGTATCGAGTTAGATAAGTTGGGAGTTGGGAATCTATGCCTTGGAAATGGACGGGGATGACAAGCGAAATTGTACCCCAGAAGTCAGGACGATCAACCCCCAATTTAACTGTTGAGACGGCATTAAAGAAGGAAAAGACCCTTCAGGTACTTCGTAAAGCTACACGAAACAGAATCTTAAGTACAAGATTTTGTTCAAGGGCTTGGGAATATTTCGGCGAAATGCGCATTGTATAATACATTCCTTTTGTCTCATACACATAACAAATTGCATCTTTAAAGGCGAACCTGCGAAACCCGTCCTACCGTTTAGAGATGTACTCACGCCATTAAGCAAAAACGGGACATGAATAACTTCTGAAAATCGATCTCACGCAGTATAAATCATTACTCGATCCTTACTGAATACATTACGATCACTTTAGCAATACGATTTAAAGTTGATCATAACGTGTGGTCCCCCACGAAGAAACGGCCACTCCATATTTTTTTGTGGAGAAAGTTGATGAACTAAAGACTTACATCAAGTAGTTAGGCACAAACGTGAACCTGTCAAAGCTGATAAAATCGCTGTGCAAACATTTCACGTTTCCCGTTTCATACATGCACGCTATGCCCTCCCCCTCAGTCCCATCACATTACATTTTTTGTGTTTATTGATTTATCGGTGCACTGATACGCTGAACGAACAAGGTGAGCCATTCCTATCAACAGTTATTTATATAAACAAGGCCACTTTGGGTCAAAAATAATCTACTTTAAACAAAAAATCTAGACAAAACAAAGAGTCATTAATTCTATAAATCACAATAATTGCCAATAGGTACAGCGAAAAACAACAATAAAATTGTGTAAAGACAATTAATACTGCAGCCATTTCTCTTAATTACGAAACCAATGCTCTTGTGTGTTCTCTAGTTCTCTACAGTCCTCTACAATGTCAATACTCGCCGCGGCTGGGTCGAGGCATCCCGGGATCTAGGTCATGGCTGGTGCCTGCGCGCTGCGTAATCCCGGGATCGTGCACCGCGTCACTCCTCTATTTTGTATGCAGAGATGGTTTATTCCTATTATAGTAATTTGTGGTGAGAGCATTCGAATGACTGTTTGAAATACGTGTTGATCGTAATCAGACTTAGCTTGTACGAGCAACAATGAGGTAATGAAATACAGGCGGTGCAGATGAATGAAATAGACCGTCTGTTGCTTTTCAGTAAAATGTTGTTTCATAACAAGACCATTCAGGAATCGATTCGTGGCCGTATTTACGGGTAGCAAAAAGTTATCTTGACTTGAAGCTACCAAGGCTGAATAAGGATCTTATCGAATAGCGTGCTCTATCTTGCCGTCGCGTGCCATAAGATGAGAGTTGTAGACTAGGGTCAATACTAGACCATAAAACAAATGGTTTCTTCTGTTTTAAATTATATTTTAAGTGGCATTCTTCATATATATAGTTTTTTGCGCCACTTCTTCTTTTTTTATTTTATATAATTGATAGGCATACGTTTGACCACTATCTCACCTGATGGTAAGCGATGATGTGGTCGCAGATGGAGCACGCTTACCTAGAAGTACCCTATTCATTCTTGACTTAAAGACTGCCAGGTTGTAGCTAACAGGAAACACAGGCTCTGGCAGGGAATTCCACTTCTTAGCTGTACGCACTATGAATGTGTTCCCAAATCGTTTGGTGCGTGTGGGTGGGATGGCGACCATGTACCGGTGGCGCATCGTCGGTTGACTTTCAAAACGTGCTGACACTCAAGCCTAATTTGATTAAATGATTTTTGACTTTGATACAAGGGCGAAGTTCGAACAAAGAGTTGTACATTAAATAATAATTTATGTAACTGAAAAAACTTTATTATTTCATGCGAATCGTAAACAGCAGTATGAATTAAATAAGCCTCGCTGTATAAATGTGTAGTGTAACAAAATAATTCACCGATAAGATTTAATATGTAAATCTAATTAATTAAGCCCTTTTATTATTACTCGCGGGCGAGTCACGCAACCCGATGTCCGAGTGGTTCAGGCTTTCAGTGTTATTGAAATATTTCATTTTCAACTTTGTAATTTAACGCGCTGAGATCGTAAACTTGCCTGGATTGTGTTTTAGTTGGCGATTTTCGAGCAAAGTAACCTACACTTATATTATAGAGGTAATTTTATTGTAGGATGTAATCTCAGAGAGTAATGTTACAATTACGAAAGTTCTGTTCAGTACGCTGAGATCACATCCCAGCAAAATCTACGGTCCATGTGTTTTAAGATACTGTCCAAGCTGCGAGACAAAGCAAGTTTATATTCTCATCCTTACTAATCCTTATCCTTACTTAATATTATAAATGCGAAAGTAACTGTTGGTCTGCCTGTCGCGCTTTCACGCCAAAACGACTGAACCGATTTAAATGAAATTTGGCACACACATAGTCTAGAGCCTGAGAAAGGACATAGGCTACAATGTCTTTAAAATAAAGACTAAATTGCATAACTAATATTATAAGTCATGAATTCATGATAGAAAAAGTACAATCCTCACTTCCTTACTATATTATACTATCCATAGCCTTACTAATATTATAAATGCGAAAGTAACTCTGTCTGTCTGTCTGTCGGTCGTGTTTTCACGCCAAAACTACTGAACCGATTTAAATGAAATTGGCACACAGATACTCTATGAGCCTGAGAAAGTACATAGGCTACTTTTATCCCGGGAGTATGCTCCCTAGGGACAACGCGGGCGAAGCCGCTGGCAGAAGCTAGTAGAATAATAATTAAGCGTCAAAATTGAATTTCCATCACAAATCCCGGGAATATTGTCTTCATAACCAAATCGATTAACAAAACATTATAATGTACACACAGAACTCCATCCTTAACCATTTCATACAGACTGATAGGGCTATCGAGATTCATCTGAACGGCCAGGGTCATATTAACACTCAAGTGGAAAGTCAGACTTATAACGTCGCATACTTAGGTTTCTTTATCGAGTGTCATCATACCCATCACACTCGGGACTCAACTGAATGAGTCTGCGGCCGTGACATCACGCCAGAAGCCGAGATAATAATTAAGAAATTGTACCACAGCTCATTCTTTTGCTGTGAGAGTCTAGTAATTAAAATGACCTTTATATTCAATTATTGTTAGGTTAGTAGCTGGCGAAATCGTTGAATTCTGTCACAAAACAAACACTATGAGATATTTGAACTGCGGGTCTAAAAAGGCCATCATCATCATCATAACAGCCGAAAGACGTCCATTGCTGGACATAGGCCTCCCCCAAAGGGGGGGGGGGGGGGGGGTTTGCCATAATCACCACGCTTGGCAGGCAGGTTGGCGATCGCAGTGTTTGGTGTTGCGTTTTACAGAGAACGCTGCTGCCCATTCTCTGGTGAGTCCCTTAGTCGCCTCTTACGACACCCACGGGCAGTGATGGGATGGTATTATTCTTTTACGGCACCATACGGCACCGGTCGACACCATACGGCAAAAAGGCCACTATAGCAGAATCATATTAACCGCACAACAATCAGTCAAATTTCATTTTCATCTTTATCGCTAACGCATTAGGTTGAAGGTTGACTCGAAAATTTAACAGTGACGGGAGCGTGATGTGGTTTCCGATTCTGCTAAAGTGGCCTTTTTAACCGACTTCCAAAAAAGGAGAAGGTTCTCAATTCGATGCGTATTTTTTTTTATGTATGTACACCGATTACTCCGAGGTTTCTGATCCGATTTTTGTGATTCTTTTTTAGTTCGATGCAGTATACTTGCCCTTTGGTCCCATACAAATTTGATTCAGTTTGGTTCAGTACTTTTTATGTTATGAGCATATTTGCTTATTTCAATTTCTGCCTAGACGAAGACGTCGTCCAAGTATCGCCACTTAAAAGTGAAAAATAAAAAACTTTTTACAAAAAATTATAACCGACTTCCAAACAAAACACTACAAAGAAAAAAAAAAGAAAAAAACAAAACCAAAAAACACCGAATTCCGAAATTAAGGTTATTTCGGTTATATTTTTTAATAAAAAGTTTTTAGACCCCTGGATTAATTAATTAAATTTTCATGTCCTAACGACATGAGCGTTCGCGTAAAGCGTAAGGCTCATTTTAAATACAAACGCGTTGTTAGTTCAAAGTTCTATCATTCATCGCAGGACAACAAACATTTTCATTGCAAAACCAATCCCGAGTTCGGGTTCGAGGCAAACACCCAAAGTCCCAAACTATTGAGTTAGGAACCCCAAAATGAGGACAGAAACAGGACCCTAAACAAGTATTGCAAATGGGAATCGATTCAGCTAGTCTATTCTGTAAATAACTATTTCGATATCGAGCTTCACCTGAGTGACAAAACTCACAAAATGAGCTTTATTGCACACAGCATAAAGGTCTTAATTTGAAACTCACCTCGGATTTCACTGTCGAGATACGAAAATGTTGTTACAGAATAGCACTACTGTTCTCCCCTACACAAACCGCTTGTCTAGCGAATCGATAACGATTCCGGGGTATAGTTACAGCTAGATAGATATAGAACTGGCCAAGTGCGAGTCGGACTCGCGTGCAACAAAACCGAACCAATTTCATTTTTGTAACATATTATTTTTTAACACTATAGACTTCCTATAGGTTTTCCTGTAATCTGTAGGTTAAGAACTCATCTTCATTTTTTTTTTTCAAAATTATAGTCTCAGTAGTTTCAGAGATAAGGTCTGGTCATTTTTGGTCTAATTTCTTGAATAACTTCTAAACTATTTATTTTTAAATATTGAAAAAGATACAATTTTATCCCTTACAATAAGTCCTTTCATTTGATATGTCACACGATATAGTTTAAATTTTTTTTTTTAAATTTTCTAGTTTGACAAAAAAAAAATGATTAATTTACGTAACGCGTCGGTGTTTGGGTCACAGAAATCCATATGTGTACCAAATTTCAACAAAATCCGGATAACACTGGCTGTGACAGGCGGACAAACAGACAGATAGACACAGACAAACATCCGATGATCCGTGATCCTATAAGGGTTCCGTTTGTTAAGGAAATTCGGAACCCTAAAGAGTAACAAGGATGGATCCGCCCATGGAAGCTGAACAAATAAATAACACAAACAACAGTTTTATAACATACCGAGAAAGAAAACTTCCACGCAGTTCGCTAACAAACTATAGCTGAGCAAAACTTTTAGACCCCCCATTCATTATATTTATATTTCCTTAATTCTATAGAAGCAGTCGACTGCGAACTGCCATGGCTTGAGTGGTTGGATCGGTAAATATATACTTCAATGGGGATATCGATCCGGCCACATTATACATCGCAGACGAACTGTGACTTTTTATCCACATAATAAAGATTTATTCCCAGTATTTATGAGTTCATCTAGAAATGACTGGGGGCGAATGCAAAGTGGCACAATAACTCTTGAATAAATCTCAACTATATTTTTTGCTGCATAAGTCTCAATTTGGGTTGTATGCTTAGCTTACATTATACGTCATAATTAATTATGAGTGACAGTTTATAGTGACTGGAGCTTTGTCGTTTCCTTATAAAAATTAAAGAACAGAACTTGTTAGAAAGGAAGCGGAGCGCAATAAAACCGTGGTATCTATTGAACTTGTATCTTCAAGTTGTATGAACTGATGTTGAGTTAAAAACTGCAGTCAGATATTAAAGTTGGCAACAGAAATGTTACACGCGTGTAACTTCCAAGTTTTGCAGTAACTGAATAAATTAGTAGTGCCAAGTGGTTTAAAGGCCTTTGTTGGCACAATAAGTTAAACAATTAAAAAGAACCAATTATACAACGTGTAACAGAATAAACACAATACCTCTTAAGGGGTCATTATACTCATCACTATGAACAACTTTTATTATGGGACCAATCCCGAAATCGCGAAAAAATATCTGCTGTTCAGTACATTTTGTCGAGTTACGCGCACAGAAATGTATGGGGGAGTCGATTTTTTTTTCATGATTTCAGTGTTGGTCCCATAGTGAAAGTTGTTCATAATGATGAGTTCAATGACCCCTTAAAAGGTATTGCGTTTATTCTGTTACAGGTTGTCTATTCTACAAATTTTCACACGCCGACATGAACTCACGATCCTTCAAGAATTTTATAAACTTGCACTATTTTCAGAGCGTTTCCGAATCGACGTAGCTTAAAAAGTCTGCGATCAAAGTATTTTATGTGACTTTGCAACTAATATCGACTATAATGGCTTCATTTAATACAAGGAACATTAAAACAATGCTTGAAGCAAAGTGAAGTATAAAATCTAGGGCGTCGCGGCGCCTTCGTCGGCAAGGCGCCGGCTAAGGAAGAAAGCACACATACCTACATACATTTAAAATTATTTCATGTTTCTTCTAAGACTTTCGTGAAATGGAACACTGCAGAGACGCTACCAGTGAAATAACTAGAATGTGAGTTACAGTTTGAGGATTAGCTTTCGATATGTGACGCAGTTCTATCGATTAACTAGTTTGCCTTGAAGTTGTTTCATTGCTGACAGATACAGACGCGAGTCCAATATGGGTATAAGTACTTGTTTTACTATAAGCTGATGAGTGAGCTCTGCAGCGAAAGCCAAACAGAAGCAAATTGAAACTAAACTGTAAGGCGCCCTATTACACGCTCATGCAAGCGTCACTCATTTCCAAAAGTGACGAATGACTGATGGTGAGTGAAGGAATTCAATCAAAATTAAACGATCATTCTTAAAATATTAGCGACGATATATTATTGGCTGATATATGGGATTCAAAAAAGGACAAGGACTGAAGTATTACCCTTTCTATAAACATATAAAAACACACCCATTCACTTCAAGTCGTGACTAATAAAATATCCAGATTTTCGTCAGTCAATTTCATGCAACCATCAGTCATTGCATTACACGATAGGTTATCCGTCAGTCACAGAGTTGACTGTGGCGCCTTAGGCTAGCTTCCGTTTCGCATATTGTGGGTGAAACAGCGTTCAATGACAAATCCAAGACAATTGAAATCATTTCGGTTCGCTTTCGCTGCGTTGTACTAAACGTGTAAAACACTAAAAATCACCGTAACTCTCTCTCATAAGTAAAATAATAAATCTCTGAAAATCATTACAAAATATGTTAGGGTTAATACTCACATTGAACATTGATGTAGACATCCTTATACACGTATCCGATAGAACTGGTTGCGTTACAACCGTAGTTTCCAGTGTCCTTCTTCACCAAGTTAGTGATGGTGATGGTGTTGGCGGTCACTTGTCTCCTGGGGTTGGGCTCCGCCTGTTCGATGGGCTTGCCGTTGTGGATCCAGGTGATCTTGGGCACGGGGGTTCCGCCGGCTTCGCACTTGATCTCAGCTGTCTCGCCTTCCGCGAGGTTTTGGATCTCTGGCTCGACCGTGAAGAATGGCGCGGCTAGGGAACAAAATAATAAATATTACTATTGTGTTTGGAATGGCTACTGCCAGTACATCTCCGTGAGGCGACGCCTTTTCCATTGTATACAATTACACTAACAAATAAGCCTGCATGTTTGTGGGAGGCAAAATTAACATAAATTACAATGACATAATGCTATATTGATGCCTCGTGATCCTCGTTTCCCCTGAAGTTTGTTCATGTTTCTTATTGAAACATAATGAGATTTTGATACCACGCAGACGGTACCGGTAATTAATAACAGATTTTTATCACATAAAATATGTTAAGTACCATCTTTTACAAATTAACTTCATAAGATCTTTTAAATGGAATCTTGGGTCGGTGCCATAAATTGTCCATTTCTCATAGAAGCAGGTCAAGCTGAACTTGGTTGAATGTATAGACTTCTCCCATTTTACGTGTTATTGTATATTGTAGGTTTATAGAATGGAGAATAGATGATGTCAGAGGCCAAGTGTATGGCCTTATAGGTTTATTTACTGACATTTAATTCCAATGGTAACTAGATAAAATATTGTTAATTAAGTCCAGCTACTTCATTATATTAGTTTAAAATACGTATTTAAGCCTGTCATATAAACACTGCGTGCAGCAGTGCTTTGCTACGTTGGGTGGACTTCATATCTCGTTTAATAATAACTTTACGACTTCTCAATTACGTACAACATTCTTGAGTTACTCATTGACTACTATTTTACTATTTGTAAGCTTTAATAATCAATATGTAATAAACTAGTTGACTCGCGCAACTTCGTCTGCTCCGCTCCTATTGGTCTTAGCGTGATGATATATAGCCTTCCTCGATAAATGGGCTATCTAACACTGAAAGATTTTTTCAAATCAGACCAGTAGTTCCTGAGATTAGCGCGTTCAAACAAACAAACAAACTCTTCAGCTTTATATATTAGTATAGATATAGATTATAGTATACAGAAGTATAGATTCTTCCGATCGTTACTGACTGACTGACAGACAACGCAGCGCCGAAAAGGTCATAGAAAGCTGAAATTCCCTTGGTAGTTGGCATGTTAATTCCCTGCACTCCGTAGGGGAGCACTAAGAGAAGATTTCCCGAAATTCCTACGGGAACGGGAAAAAACGCGATATGCGCGTACGAAGTTGCGGGCAAAAGCTAGTATATACTAAAGACCGCACAATCTATACTAATATATAAAGCTGAAGAGTTTGTTTGTTTGAACGCGCTAATCTCAGGAACTGCTGGTCCGATTTGAAAAATTCTTTCAGCGTTAGATAGCCCATTTATCGAGGAAGGCTATAGGCTATATATCATCACGCTAAGACCAATAGGAGCGGAGCAGTAACGAAAATTGTCTCACATCTAACTGCACAGAAGTATTTCGTATTCAGTCAACAGACTTTTCCTCCATTTTCTATTGTGTATCGTATTTTAAATTACAGTACTCGAACGACGGTAGTACAACAATGCCGGCGGCGATTACGGCAGACTGCATGCCACACACAAGTGCGCGCAATCTACACGAATTGTCGACGAAACAAAATGGAGAAGAACTACAGACTACAGGCGTAAGCAAGCCCCGGGCTTTCATATGCTTGCCTCAGAAAAGTTTGCGAGACTTAAAGAAACTGCAGTATTTTTACTTTGCATGAGCAAATATGGGTAGTGGTTTTTAAAGACGGTTACATAGGGAAATGGAAACGGTTACATTTCTTGTACCTACTCAACCACAGAATTTTTATATGAACTGCTACTTCGCCTTGATTGTAAGTTGATATTCTAGGCACTGTCCTTATACGTATTTACAGAGTAGTAATATTATGATTGTAAATCCGGAAATCCGGGAGAGATGACCGGCTCTACGAAGGTAGGGTCCAGAAATCGAATCGGAAATTATGTTCGATCGGGCGACCAGTTGAGATCTCGGATGTAACCTTTTTATTCAATTAACTTTTTTAATAAACAAGGGGTGGCTGGCATAAACCGTCGGTTTTCTTAATGCATTCTGTCGCCCAGAAATTAACATGTAAATTAATTTACTGATCTTTCTTGATCGAGATCATAACAAGGTATGAAGTATCTACTTTATCAATAAATTAAAGTTGAAATTGCTTTCGTCCGCTTACAACATACCATTTAATATCGCATTATATGTATAAATTGTGTTTTCAGTTTCAAGAAAATTTCAGTTTTGATTTTATGGAGCTCTCTTATCTTCCAAATATATCAAAATCTATGAAGACAGATTATTATAAGAATAACAAACGGTTCTATTATAAGGCCGGCCTCCAAACCTCACGACGGCGCAATAAAAAGGGCCGGACGTTTATCCAGCGGAGCAACAGTACGGGAACCGGGTTACCGAGTTATTTGTGTGCATGACAAGTGATTACGTCATCGACATGCGTGTTGACATGTGGACACTATGGAACGAACTGACGGCTGAATCTACCGACAACCTTGCGAAAAAAAATGCATTTTTACGGAGCAAACGGACTTGTTGCAGTGTTTCAGGTGCCCTAGTTGTTTTTACACGGTGATGAACTGATGCCGCTATAAGCGGGCCGCCTACTGGGCCCAAATGTTTAAGGGTTACCATCGAAGAAAAATCAAAGAAGCAGCGTTGAGACGAAACGTGTGTGGCCGTTATTGTCAGCCATGAAGAATTGAAATTCAATTTTTTTACACCCTCAACACTAAAATACTTCACATAGGTACAAGTGCCTGGATGACCGAGCTTTGCTCGGTTTTTTATTACGAAGTTTTCTAAAAATGAAACCTAGCTAGATCGATTTAACACTCCCGAAACCCCTGCATACTAAAAATCGTTGGAGCCGTTTCCGAGATTCAGATTATATATATAGGTACATATATTCAAGAATTGCTCGTTTAAAGGTATTAGATAGATACAAAACCACATAAAAAGATTAAACCGTGAGACAATCGAAAAACCTGTGACTCGAATTCGAATTTCACCACGGGACTCCCAACAAATTTGCATTAAGTAAATAAATGAAAATATATCCAAAGTAAAGCTGAGTCAGCCAGAAGGCCGGAAAACCCTTAGGGTCGCAAGAGATTGACTGCGAATGGCTGAGTGGACGTGGAATTTATACCCTATCGCATTGCCACGAACGTGTCGTAAGAAGCGACTGAGGAATTACCGGGGAGATGCGGGGACACCTGTTACCTAATAACATAATATGGTATCAGTTATTCATGGTTATAGAGTTGGCTATAAACTCATGGGGGGCTATATTGAAGTAAAATATGTAAGATCCATTATTGGAATGGATATGAACCTGTCACAAGTGAAGATGTAGATTAAGGGGTTGTTTAAAAGCATAAACGTATTGTCTTAAGCATCACTGACGTACGATAAAGGAAAACATTGTGAGAAAATCTAAACTTATACAAGTCTTAAATCGCCAAAACACAATGACCAACCGTGGTGAATAATCCTCGAGCCATATTTTTAGATGAGGGATGTGCCCTGCATTGGAGCAATCATAGGATGGAAATACTATCGCGATTCCGTCTCAGGAAACTCACAAGGTTCTCCATCGACAAAAGGAAACCGATTCCCGCCTTCCTCGACACAAGTCAAACGGAAGGAAGCGGAAGGTCACAATCACAATGATTGTTCATAGCCAACATTGGCAGCCATGTTTGAGCAGTCGTTATATTTTAATGGCTCCCTCAAGGGACGTTATGTGCGGTATTAAAATATTTTCGGCTTATATCATGTGTGTGCCATATGCTTTCTCACATTATGACTTTAACGATGATGTCACTGGTTAAATACGCAAAATTATGTCAAGTACGTTTCTGACAAAGGATTCAGAAATACTTTGAACATTTTTGTATGTCTGTTATCCATGTCAAAAAGATTATTTCCGTCAAACATCTAAGCTTTATGAAACGCGATAGACAAGCGTGTGAGCAAAAAGAAATGTAACCCGCGTGAATGTGAACGTCACATGAGATGGAAACAAGACATTTTGAATAATCCAATAGAATATTACAAAGGAAAATGTCAACCTATATCACGACCCTTTCTTGTCAAAAAAAGAATATCATAAATTCGTGAATTTCGAGGCATATTCGCGTGAAAAGGGACCGTCACCATTTTTTATTTATTGATTATTTACAAGAAATAGAAATTACTAGATGAATTTATCATCTTGAAATATAAAAGGTCAATTAAGCTTTGAACCATTCACGGGAGTCTCTCTCGTAAATGGTAGCTTTCGATCAGTCACCTCCTACATCATCTAACTTTTTGTTCAGATCTTTTCAAAATGCATATCGACCGCATTTTGAACAAACGACATGCATACATCAGCCCATCCCAAAAACACCACATTCATTTATTTACTTTACGTTTGACGCTAATAACATTTGCATAATTCGCCGCAAAGCCTCCAAACAGGGCCATAATGACGTCTATTTAAGTCGAACCATAAACAATTACATATTAATTGTGAACGCAGCCAAACTTTATAGAGGTAAGCGGAAATGACGCTGGCACGATTATTAGCATCAGTATGGCACCGGGCCCTTGCAAAGTTTCATTTACAATTAGCATGGAGGCAATGGCGTGGTCTGTTGGTAGGGACGAGGTTATTCGGCACGTCTCCTTTATTGTCTGTTGAACGGCGGCGGAATAATTAGGAGCCACTGTGACGCCATTTTTAAAGACGCCGTGTGAAAGATCGGGGGGGGGGGGGTAGGTGTGTTGGTTTTCTCACTTCCGGGGTGAATTGGAGCTTTGTGTTTAGCTTCGAGCAAATGTTGCTTTTCATATTTCTTGGACCCGCGGAAATCATTACTGTGAAACCATTATGAAGCCTAATGAACCTTTAAGAAGGCCGCGTGTTTTAAAATTGTTGATTTTATATTTATAGATGGCACCGGAAAATTGCAAACTGCGTAAGATTTGTAATAAATCTATATCCTAATATATAAAATTCTTCCGTTACTGAGTGACTGACAGACAACGTACAGCCGACACTACTGGTCGTAGAAAGCTGAAATTTAGCATGTAGGTTCCCGACAATCCTTAGGGAGCACTACGAGAGGATTTCTGGAAATTCCTACGGGAACGGGAACAAACGGGATATGCGCGTACGAAGTCGCGGGCAAAAGCTAGTTGGATAATAATTTCTCGATAAATTATTTACAAATCATTTTGAATACAATAAATCCTATCCAAATTCCAGTTTCCAATATATTCGTATCTTATGGAGAAAATTGAGTTTACTATTTCACGCGATATTTTACAATCTTACGGAGTCTGCAATTATCACTGGCATCACTACATAGTATAAAACAAAGTCGCTTTCTCTGTCCCTATATTAGTGATGGGTCGTTGAAGGTTTTTCCTTCAACGAAACGTTAACGTTGAATTGCGTTTGTCAACTAGTTGATCAACTAGTTAATTTCGTCAACGAGTTAACGTGCTACGAACGTCAACTTGCATGAACGATAAACGCCTAAACGCTTTTATTAACGTATGCTGTTGTAATGTTAATTTACGAACAATTTGATGCAGTTTGCGGGAGTTTTATTGTTAAAGAAATACATTTACGTACGTTGAAAATAACAAAACGTTGGGTTCATTTTCTCGTTTCGTCAAACGAGTTGAATTCATAAACGTCGTTATATCGTAACTCGTTGACGAATTCAACGAGTTGATTTGTACACGGTCAACGTTAATCCCGTTGAAGAAACATCAACGTTGATTCAACTAGTTCGTTGATTCAACGCCCATCACTACCCTATATCCCTATGTATGCTTAAATCTTTAAAACAACGCAACGGATTTTGATGCGTTTTTTTAAATAGATAGAGTGATTGAAGAGGAAGGTTTATATGTATAATATATCTATTAAATAGTGGAGAAATACTTTTATTTTTGAGGTTTCTAATGTGATGTCGTAAATAATTACATTTTATGACGCAGACGAAGTTGCGCGGGTCAGCTAGTAGGTATACATTAAATAGAAGATTCAGGGCATTTCCTTTAAGGCGAAAATAGTGACCATATGGCCATAAAACGTGAATGTAACTTTTATAGCTGCACGAAAGGTTTATTTGTTAGCTCCAATTGTTTATGTGTACTGCTGTTCCTAATCATTTCGGGCCCAACAAAAATGTCCGTTTATATTTTTTGTGAAAAGGCGTTTCGTGTTTTTCTATTAATGAATCGGATCGAGGAAAATCTAGAAACATGTGACTCATGAAAAGGTCCGAATCGGTTCGGGCGAAATTTAATAAAAACCAAGCAGGCGCCACTTATTATAATAGACCCTGCCTAGGTTCTTTCAGACGGCTTTATATTATGTAAGGGGTCCATTAATCACGTGAGGCTCCATAAGGGGGAAAGGGGGTTGGAAAAAAAAATCACGAAATATCACAAGGGGGACGGTTGTAGTGAGATCACGTGTATCTATTTATTTCTTGGTTGAATGCGAATGTTCCAGAATTAAATTTTGCAGGTTACTTTCTACGAAATTAATATACACGTGATTCTTTGTTGGTACAAACCTCACCATATATCACCAGGCAGGGGGGAGGGGGCGCTAAAAATACATGACGTGATTAATGGACTCCTAATACTTAATTCTACCTTATAGTAAGATGAAGAAATATCACGGATCAATGGTACACAGGTCAACTAGAAATAGTACTTAATACTAAAATAGCACGTCGGCTATGCATAAATGCATCTAACTTTTAATTCAGATGACCCTTTGCATCAAGTTTTAAAAGATTTCAAGAAGAATCACTTGAGATTTACTTGTCATAAAATCCGTTTTCGTCTGTTGGCTAGTCAAACACTGTCAGTGCAGCTAGCACAGCATTTGCATCCCTTTTTCCATAATTCATTATCTTTATCATATTTAAAACATGCTCCTATAAAAACTGTTAAAACCTTTTCTAAGGACGAAGAGGCTAAAAAGGAAGGACGTTGTCTGGAAAGGCATATAGCGACATCAATGGCGCCACAAGAAAAAATCAACGGAGCAAATCTACATCGCAACAAAAAGAACCGCGACGCCATCTATCCAACTAGCAGCGAACTAATGCATCGAAATCCTGCATCGCGCAAGCAAAGTTTACCGTGCGATTTGAACATATACATCAGCCCATTAACTATCGGGCAGTTGCCCGCCAGACAACAACCGTCTGGTCGGAGGATCCTCCCTTTTCAGTTGAGGTTTGCGGAACTTTACTCTCTGTTCCACATACCTCCAAAGGCAGAAGAGTCGCTGGTCTCCTCGTCTACATCGTCCTAACCATTCAACGCATGAGCTTATAATCTTGCAACTGATTGCAGATGATAAACAAAAAAAAAATAGAACTCACCTTCAATATTGAGCAGTATGGAGTAAGATAGAGCAGTTCCGACACCGTTGCTAACTTCACACGTATACGTGCCCTGGTCTTCGTACGTCGGGTACCTGATCACCAGCGTCTTGCCGTAGTTGTCCTGGGTGATGCCTTGAGACGAGAGGATGCTGCGCCCGTTCTTCTTCCAGACAATCTGAGGTAATGGCCTGTAGGGGATGGTGATGGTTGAATATGGGGCCAAAGAGATTGGCGTGAATTATAACGTGTTTGATGGAAAGACAAGAACGACTAAACCTACTCCAAAAAGAGGAGTGTCACTTCCAATGTCATTGGAAGCGGATTCTACTGTAACTTCCAAATTGGTCCCGTTTTTATCAAAATCCATTTTTGCTGATGGGATATACGAGGTATTGAGGGCTCCTTATAGCGATATTCGCGTAAAGCCATTTGATTTGCAACTTGACGCACAACATGTCGCTCATCGTGTTGAACGGCAACGAGAAACTTTTTTTTAGGAAAATTGACAATGTTGCGCGCCTGATGGCAACATCGCGCGTCCCCTGGCAACGTCGCGCGTTGTTGTGCACGTTGCTGAACATGTTGGGCGTCAAATGTCGCCTAGTGGATACGAGGCTTAAAAAGATGACGCTGAAGATCGTTAGGTATTTCAAAAACCTCTAACTAAAAACCTACAGCCAAATCCTTACTTCTAAATATAGCCACAATCCTTTGTAAAGGCCGTAGCTAGGCCACATAGCATGCGGTGAATTAGCGGCTCATATGAAACCCGATAGCGGAGAGAAAAGCCCACTCGCGGCCACTCATGCACGCGTCGCCGGCCTAGCGGGGGCGCAATAGGTCACTACCTGCACTGGATACACTAGGGCTACCCGGAACTTGCGAAAATGTTACTTGGATAAGACTTGTGAAGTTTTATTTTGATAAATAAACATTCATGAAAGGCAAAAAGCATCGCTCACGTGAACTTTGTAGTCTGTACCTACTTCATCATGAACGATCAGAATTTCCTATGATTAATTGTATTGCAGAGGCGAACTACTCTATCAGTATGAGATGGAAATCATCAAAAGACTCCTCTCGCTATGGGCGAAGCGGAGAGTGTCAGACTTCTGACTAAGACCGAATTACGAACAGATCCTGCCCCCCTGGCAGGCAAGTGGTAATACTGGTATTAGCGGGTCCCGCCTATTTTGCTAACATCTCTTTTTGAGGCGCGCGAGCCACCCAACGCTCGCCGTCCTCATAAAACGTAACGTAGCTGGCTGATGATGTCTAGCAACCCTAATTACACTGTCGCAAGCGCAGAATCGACGCGTCTAACCTAAAATCTCGGGTTACACATATAGAATGGTACACTCCCACTGGTTTAGGCATGAATGAAACAATTCTAGGTACTTACCATCGCACGAACAGCTGGCCAAGCGACGCTTCTTGACCATACTCGCCATATGCGGCCTTAAGAGGAAACGTGGGCATCGAGACTTCGTATGTAAAGTCATAATTCGAGGTTTGGTTCTCGACTGTTTTCTCCTCGAATATTGAACCGATTTGAGAGATACTTATTTCACAATCTGAATAAAAAAGGATATATTATACTGTGTCCCTGTTTTCCTTTTTGATGATTTATTAACCGTATAAGCACTAGAACCCTCACAAAATGCTCAAAATTGTTCGATAAATCGCTGTCAAGAGAGCCCTAGTGTACAAATTTGGCAACTATTAATCAAAAATGGAAAACATAGGGACACAGTATACATCCTTCTTATTCAGTTTGTGAAATCTCTCTTAAATCGGTCCAATATTAGAGGAGAAAACAGTCGAGAGCCAAACCTCGAATTATGACTTTTTACATAGTCTCGCCGCCCATGATCCTCTTAATAAATTCACTCCCAATGTCGATACCAAAGTTGGTTCCCTGTATGTGCTAGTTAAAAGTCTAGTCAGCAATCACCCCTTTAGTGTTTCCTTCAATTACGCGCACCTACCTACGTAGAATATAGAACTCTTTCGCAGAACTCAGGGCAACGTACTGTATGTATATTATGTCGCGCTCGATAATCCTATAATGTCACCACGGTTATATTTTCTGTTTCCAAGGTAAATATTGTACTAAGCTCCTGAGTAAACAATACAACGAAGTTTGGTAGTTCATTAGCTGTAACACCTATCATTATGATCTGGCAAAAATATGTGAAAATCACAACAATGCGTAACCCTAAAGTTCGCGTGTCTACAGTCCACGAACGACATGGTTATCGATCAGTCGACTCCTGAACACACCAAACGTTCTATCTACACTGTTCTAGTCTTTCCTTCAAACAAAACAATTCAAGATACTCACGTTCCACCATAAATACAGTACAGCTCCACTCTCTTCCCCTTCAGCGCTTTCTCAACCTTCCTGGTAGTGTACTGACGCACCGGCTCATGCCTGTTCAAGATAGGCGCGATACCCGTCTGCGTCACTTCCAAATATATCTTGTTGCCAAACTTGTACTCATTCCTGAAGATCGAATTGGCTGTGCAAATGTATGCGAAGTCTACACTCGCGTCGTAACGAGTTACGTTCGAAAACCAGAGGTTTCCTTCAGGATCTAGAGTCATGCGTGAGTTGTTGATGGTTTTCAGCTGTCCCTGGTCGCCTTGCAACATCCAGTAGACTTTGGGCTTTGGGTGACCGTCGGGCGGTTCACAAGTGAGTTTGAAAGGTTTGCCTTCCTCTGCTCTGACGACTTGTTGGCTGTCTGTTTCCTTGAATGAGTTGAGTTCAGCTCGTCGTACGAAGACGCTGTTGGAAGCAGCAGTACCCCACTCGTTGTAGGCGAAGCACTGGTACTGTCCGAGGTCTTCGTCGCGCGGCTGACTGACCACGAGTGTACCGCGTCCAGACTGCTGGGAGATACGGTTATCGTAACTCGTGTACTCGAACGGTTTGCCGTTTTTGATCCATCTGTACCTGTTTGGACAAAAAGGGGTTTGGTTAATAAATGGAATCTTGGAGTGTTGTTATGGGTATCAATAGCAATCCCTGTAAGGTACTGCCGGCCTTGTAATATCGCATGGGCATCACGAATCTTCCTGCTGAGCCATTAAAGTCAGTGCTCAATATAGCTGGCCTTTAGAACCTACATTATAATTAGGTATATGAATAGGTGCCTACGTCCTAGGTATTGCGATTTACCTAAATCGATGCGGTATTTTATTATGTCTGTGTAATAGTTAAAAACTATACATATAATAGATAGGTACCTAATCAATTAGATAAATAAAAAGCAACATTTTCCTCTTTATTGTGAAATTATGCCATTCATATTCGATACTGGTTTAATGGGTTAAGGGTAAATTTTTCATAAGGAAATATATTGAACAAAGCATTCAATGTTATAATACAATGATAAGTTAAATGGCGTAAAATACACAATAATAACTAATTTATTCAATGGATCGTGCACATATGCTGTTTTGATGTCCTTAGGGAAATTATAACAATATTGCTAAGAGTGATTAATTAATGTCTGTTTTGTAAATAGGCACCAAACAACAAGAATCCCCTGAAAACTTGGTTTACTTCAAATGAATAAATAAGTACATCATACTAAAACTTTACTGTAAAATCTTCCTGAACGCCAACTCAATTCAAACGTTTGCTTTTCCAAGCTGTAAGACTTTGATGCAACAAATTATGAAGTAAAGTGCCAGAGGGCTTTCGTCTGGCCGCAGGTTCAGGCTTCGGCTTCTTCAATAGAGGGGACTCTAGTCCCGAGGAATTTGAAAAATAGGTATTTGAAGAAACTATTGCCGATGCCGTCGCGCTGCGCCCTATCAAGTAAAGTGCGAAAGCGACAACTGCAGCAGAGGATGATTTTACCTATAAAAACCTTGACCAATAGACGTTTTGTATTCCGCTGTTTTTTCCTCATAACTGGACTGTTCCATAAAAATTATATATCAAAACTTAGAGGAAGACTGTGTCTATGCTTTTTTTTTATTTTGTTAAAAACTATTAAATTTGTCTGATAGACGTTTGAACATGGCGGTAAAAACGGGCTGTTTTTTCGGGTTTTTGGATTGTCATAATTCTTTAAGTAATTATGTTTTGGAAAAAGAAAATTATAGAGGCACGTATTAATTCGATCTGGATTTTTTGGAAAAAAAAACATTGCTCTAGCAACATTATCCACGAAGAAAACAGCGGAATGCGTTTGTATGGAGAAAGGCCCAAGAGTTAACGACTAGATTCCCCTCTTAATCCTGAAACCTATTTACAGCTTAAAGCGTTTGAAACCACAGACGAGACGAGGGAGGGGTCCCTGAAGAAACATGCTTATAAATATTTCAAAGGCTTTCACGATATGAATGTATTGCATTCAAAGCCACAAACAAGCCGTTAATTTCATAACAAGCAGTAAGTAATTACATTTCGTATTATTTAACAATAAATTCGCGGTTTTCCTGACATAACATTCAACAATTTATTATTAAAACAGTACACAATTTCATGCGAAATAATGATATTATTCATTAGGCTTTAAATACACGTCTTCCCCTTACTTAGTCACAGTAGTTAAGTTTTACCACTCACTTAATTTTGTAATACTTCTTTTAAATCTTAAAAATCATCATACTTAATCTATATCTATCTATACTTTAACGTATAAAGCTGAAAAGTTTGTTTGCTTGAACGCGCTAATCTCAGGAACTACTGGTCCAATTTGAAAAATTCTTTCTGTGTTAGATAGCCCATTTATCGAGGAAGGCTATAGGCTATATATCATCACGCTAAGACCAATAAGAGCGGAGCAGACGAAGTTGCGCGGGTTAACTAATATTATTATAAAGCTGAAGAGTTTGTTTGGTTGGTTGAACGCGCTAATCTCAGGAATTTCTGAATTCTTTTAATGTTGGATAGCCCATTTATCGAGGAAGGCTATAGGCTATATAACATCACGCTACGACCAATAGGAGCGGAGCAGTAATGAAAAATGTGACGCAGACGAAGTTGCATGGGTCACCTAGTCATATATTAAACTAGCTTTTGCCCGCGACTTCTTACGCGCATATCCCGTTCTCGTAGGAATTTCGGGAAATCCTCTCTTAGTACTCCCCTACACTCCCCAAGTAACTTAAATGACAAGTTTTAGCTTTCTATGACAAGTAGTTTCGGCTGTGCGTTGTCTGACAGTCACTCAGCCAGTCAATAACGGAAGATTTTTACATATTAGTATTTTTCCTCTCATAATATGAACCGTCACATTTCAAAACACAAGGTTTTCTAAACAAGGAAGTACGATACTGATTTCCCAGATACAGCCAGTTCAACGACCTGTCCTGTTTGCAAATCATAAAAAGGAACTAGGTACAGCAGTTAACCCACTTCTAGCGCAAACACATTAGCTTAGTAGGGACATAACACATCAGGCGGGCAAAAACCCAGGTAATGTGGGATGGCTTTATTGGGTAGCCCGTAATGGGAAGTGACTCAACTTTAATGTGGATTTATGGACGGCTGGATATAGAAACCAGATAAAGTAGTAGAGGGCCGGTGTTCGCAACTATGGAAACCCCATTGATCAGTTAGACTGCGCAATGCGAAGAACATTTCGAGGCAATAAAGGGAACCTATCCAAGGGCATATCCATTTGTATACATATTCACATTGCTGAGCAATGGTCCCCACAAAGTAGGTGCCTGAGGATGGGCGGCGGGAGCCGCCAAGCCTGGCCTAGGAAGACTTGGCGAAATGACTTAGACGTCTACTGCAAGATCTGGTTCGAGGTGGACCGGGAGAGGAATTCCTGAAAAGATTTGGGGGAGGCCTTTGACAGCACAGACTGAATAATAATAATATCAATATTTCCTCTGAATTTGAAAAATAGGTACCTATTTGAAGAAACTGCGCCCTATCGTATAAAGTGCGAAAGCGACAACTGAAGCAGAGGCTGATTTTACCTATAAAAACCTTGACCAAAAGACGTTTTGTATTCCGCTGTTTTCTTCTGGACTGATCTATACAAATTATATATCAAAATTTAGAGTAAGACTACATCTATGCTTCTATTATTTTCTACTTTGTTAAAAACTTATCAAAATTTGTCAGATAATCGTCTGAACATGGCCGTAAAAACGGGCTGTTTTTTTCAGGTTTTTGGATTGTCATAAATCTTTAAGTAATTATGTTTTGGAATAAAGAAAATGATAGAGGCTTGTATTAATTCGATTTAGATTTTTTTGAAAAGAAAATCATTGCTCTAGCAGCATTATCCACAAAGAAAACAGCGGAATGCATTTGTATGGAGAAAGGCCCAAGAGTTACAGACTAGAGTCCCCCTCTTAAATCATTGACTACTGACAAGCCAACTAACGAGCTTCCTCGCCAAACACGACATAGCCGATAAAAGTTCTAGGGCAATGAGATCAACAACAACTTTACAAAATGAGAAAACAGGTTCCTAACCGTCATTTTATTATTGTTATTTTTAGCGAATAAGCGTTATTCATACATGACATAATATTTCCGAGTGTGTGAGCCTCGAGATGACTGCATTCGAACCAAGGCTGACTCACGGCATACATTATTCATGTCCCTGCATTTATTTACTACTAATTTATCTATATACTTCGATGAATGGGCCCTGTTTGCTGTGGTTTTGGTATGTTTGTTGGTAATTAAATTTTAAAAGCTTTCAATTATGATGGTCATGTCGGTTGGTAAAGGATAATGTAACTGGTAATATGGGTAGTTATGTCCAAGCTTTTTATTGCCATTTGTTAATTTATTATTACTCGTTGCTACTGTTACTTGATATACTTATTTTTTTCTACTGCATCATAGTAATTTAATTAGTTCATGTTTCATTGTACTTTTTCTATCATGAAGTCATGGCTTATAATATTAGTTATGCAGTTTAGTCTTTTGGGCTCACTTCCAGTCGACAGCGATGCGGACGAATTTTTTGACGCCATATTGTAGTTAGGAGTATTATTTTGTATTGTAAGTGTAAATAGTTTGTTATTTAAAGTTCGTATTGGTTTTAAAATAAATTGTAAACAAGTTTAGTCTTTATTTTAAAGACATTGTAAGTATATTTAATGACATATTCGGATCAGTTCAGCCTCTAGGTTGTATAAAACCTGCGGCAATATTGCAATATTTTCACTACAAGCAATATTCTTCACAGTCTAAGAAAAAGCCGCTCCTCTAAAACGGCTTTTGAGGTCAAATCACTTCAAGACACAAGTGTAAGTCAAGTTAATTGATATGAACACTATAATCACCATAGGACCGTTATCTGCCGCAGGTCATTGATTTCAACCGGCTCAATCATTGTAACGATCATCATAATTTTATATAAAATACCTTCATAGCAGGGTTGATAAAAATCTAAACATTATTGAAAAAAATCCGATTCTTTTGATTTAAATCGGATTTTTTGGATTTGAATCAGTTTTTTTTTTTGGGTTAAATAAAATGAAATAAGACCGAAATTAGTTAGAGCTGTTATCTGTTTCTTTTCTATCGAATCACGTTTTTTTTTTATATTTAGATTATTGATCAGAAACGCCGCAGCTTTTTTTGTACCCAGTTTGTTTCTTAATTTATTATGCTCTAAATTGAAAGTGGAGAACACACACTACCCTCCCGGAAAATGGCTTTTGCACGTGTGTGTGTCGTAATCGTTTTACCGTTTACAGTGCATCGAAATAGATGGCGAATTTATACGCGGGCAGAAGCAAAGCAGATAAAACTAGAGAAATTATTTTAATCACGTGATTTAAGAAAAAAGCATTTGATTTTAATCGCGATTTAAATCATAACAACCCTGCTTCATAGTTCGGTATTAATAGTAACAAGCCTACTATAATGTACGAGGCTAAAACGTGCATAGAAACACGCTAGGTCATCGGCATTAGTGTGTGATCGAAACGACAAAAAGTGCACCACAATTGGTTCAGTCGTTTCGTAGATTGCTACTGACAGATAACATTCTAATATAAAAAGCATTTTATAATTGCTTTTTCCGCAGCTTCGCTCTCGTAAACAGTGAGCGTAGTGTTTTTCTTTTTAGGGTTCCGAACAAAAAACGAAACCATTAAAGTATAACTCGGGTTTCTGTCTATCTGTCCGTTTTCTCCGGATCTACTGGAGATCTCTATCTCATAAATGGGCTTTGCAACACTAAAATAATTTATCAATTCGAAGCAATAGAGACGCGCAGGACCGGTCGTGGCGTCGCTTGGGGGAGGTCTAAGTCCAGCAGTGGACGCCTTTCGTCTGATATGATGATGATGATGAACCAGTAGTTCCTGAGATTAGCGCGTTCAACCACTCTTCAGCTTTATAATCTAATATACAAAAATCTCGTATCACGGTGTTTGTTACCGAACTCCTCCGAAACGGCTCGACCGATTTTCATGAAATTTTGTGTGTATATTCGGTAGGTATGAGAATAGGTGGTAGGGTATATTTTATTTGTATGGCAAAATAACGTTTGCCGAGTCAGCTAGTATTAGTATAGATATACCTAGTTATTTTGATATACACGATATTGAACTCAGAAAATATGTAGTCACCCCTTCAGAGCTTAGTAACAACTTAGTGCTTCTTAGTCATAGGGCGCAATGAATGTGTTGAAGACAAGGAAGTGATTTAAGTCCTGCTGAGCATTTAAAAGGATTTGGCGTCTACTGTCTCAATTTACATAAGCCGTGCGATGAATAATTAACGAGCATTTACTTTCATTCTCAATTATATATCAAATGGTATTGTAAAAGTGCAAATGGACACTATTCTTACTTTTAACATAATCTATCACGTAACATATTAAGTTAGAGTTAAATTGCTTATTAGTCGTTTAGGCTAGATCGTAATCAATTGTTAAGAATTTTGTTCTTACTAATAAAGTACAAATATATATATATATATATATATATATCTCAATCACCACTACCATCACTACTCAATGAGCAACACGAGGTTAAGAGTTTATTGTTTTTAACCAACTTCTAAAAAGAAGGTGGTTCTCAATTCGACAGCGTATATATATTTTTTTTATGTATGTTCGCGGATAACTTCGTCGTTTATGAACCGATTTCGATGAATCTTTTTTTATATGAAAGGGTATGCTGCCGAGATGGTCCCATTGCCACCACGTCAGGATCTGATGATGGGAACCCTGAGAAATCGAGGGCAACTCTCGAAAATTGCCTAAGGCATTAAGTCCGCCTTTGTACAGTGTTTTTTTACTTGTGCATAAAGTTTCAATAAATAAATAAAATTGTAGGCACGCATCTGGTAAAAACTTGATATTCGTGTGTATATCGGGTGATACTACAAAAGAATGAAAGTTTGGATCAGACCTGATGATGGGGACGACAGAGAGTCAAGGGAAATCCACATCGGTACGTAGGAACTACCAAGTGTTTGGGATTATTTCACTCGTATTGACGAGACCTTTACACCGAAAGCACTTAGTAAGTTTTATTTTCATAACATAACACAGCCGGTATGCTGTGAATGGGTACGCAGGTACCACAAAAAAGTGAAGTCGGTGTTTTTGGTTATTTCTTTTTTTGACACCGACTTCCGAAATTAAAGTTATTTTATACTTTGTAGTGTTTTGTTTTGGAAGTCGGTTACATTTTTTTTTAAAAAGGTTTTTTAAATAAAACGTATGACAGCTTCAATAGATGAAATTGATAACAGCTAGCATCAAATCAGTTAGTTCTGCTGAGGAATAAATATTGTCGAATACTACAGCAAAATCTTACTACTAGTATAAATGTTTTGAAAGGATGGATGTTTATTACTCAATCATGCCAGAAGGGCTGAACATGGGCTGAACGCATTTGAATGAGATTTGGAACAGTTTTATATTCCACTTTTATCGCGGGAGTATATTCCCGTAGGCAGCCGCTGGAGAAGTTAGTTGCGAAAACGAAAGAGTTCGTCAGAATTGTGCAATAAACGGGCAACAAAGTTTCAGCCCAGCAAATCATACCCATAAACGGCATACTCAAGTTACAGATAATAAAGAACATTACAAAGGCCAAAGGCTAAATAGTTTAGCTATGAAGTGATCTCCATAAAACGCTATGATAAATCTAACTATTAATAAAAACGTGAGTCAATTTGTTTGTCACTCAATCGCAGTGCAGCGGATGAGGTTGAAACACACAGGAAGCCGGCGTCACGCACGGTAAGGATAAGCACTAGATACTATCTCGAATGGAACTGTAGTTCCCCTGGGAAATCTAGGCTAGTAGCCACTTGTCGTTGGAAATCCCGTGGTTGGGACGAACAAGACCGTATAATGAACAGCGGTTTAGGGATCTATACGAATGTCCTCTTCAACCACAAGTTACATGGGACGAGGGTAGGAAGATGGTGATCACGATCAAAGCACCATAGAAGTCCTTGCAAATGATGGTGTATTCTGTAATCCTCTGAGATCCAGAGAATGTTTCACAAGCTTTACAAATTCGTGTATTGTATAGTCGTGTAGTGTATTCGTGTTTTGCGCGTTAAGCTGTGAAGTCCGAAAAGTCGGGTCGAGTGGAGTCGTTGATGACCGACAAGATCGTGCCATTATTTTTTTCTCGTATAGAAATATATACTGACTAGCTTCTGCCAGCGGCTTCGCCCGCGTAGTCCCTAGGGAACATACTCCCGGGATAAAAAGTAGATTTTTTTTTTAAGTTTAAAGTAGATTTTTCCAAAATTCAATTAAATCTGTTCAGTAGTTTTGGCGACAGATTTTAGCTTGAGGTGTCGTTAGATTCGTCTTGATTGTGAGAGTGACACCGGGTATATAAAAAATAAAATGGCCGATTTTTTGCGCGCCATATTATGCCTTCAAAAAAGGTTTATTTTCAAAATAAGATAAAGGGCTCGTGGAGACGATTCCAAAACTGTAGGAAATAAAAAAATTACTGTGTCAAAAAACCCCACCGCAAAAAACGACTAAAAAGTTCGAAACACGTCGCTTTTCAAGCAGTCTGATGCAGTTGGTGGCATCAGCTGGTCGATTCTGTAAACATGTCGAAGTGAAGGCTTGGATGAAGTGATCTCGAAGTGAGCTATCATTCCATATAATCAAGATGGAGTATTAGCTCACTTCGTGATCACTTCACCCAAGCCTTCACTTCGACATGTTTACAGAATCGACCGGCTGATCAGTGATCGAACTGCATCAGAGTGTTTTTCTGAAAATACTCTAGAAATTTCAACACGTGCAAATCCGTTGGTCAACCGCAAATAATTGTTAATTAAATTATTGTGCACCATAATTTTCGTTGGAGCATGACATAAACTCAATTCCGTTCTCTAAGTCGAATCCTTTTCTTAATTCGTCAGATCAGGAACCAAATAGGAACAAGGACAAACTGATTACAGTAAAAATAAAGTTCTTTTTAAAAGTAAAATAGCTTGTGAAAAGGACTTTATTTTTACTGTACCTCTATTTACCGACTAAATAAGCAGCTAAACTGCGACACGGTATTATAAACAGCATGATGAATTTTTTGTTGGCGTGCTCACTTCCATTGAGGAATTAATAAAAATGTTTAGTGTCGGCAGCCATCTTTCATTCATACACAACGCTGTAAATTATAATCATATTCATTATGTATTCGTGTCGGTCTGAAACACTTCTATGCGCGTATTTTTCAGGAGTTAAGTAGACACGCTTAACATAGATATATGCCACTCATGTCTATTGTTTTCTTTACCTAGTGTCACCATAAATCTACTACTTACTTACATACAGAAATTCATAATACAAAAGCGGAAATTAGATGTATCTTTCGTTTGACGTTCATTCAACTAAAATCGTCCTCTTCAGCCATAATTGTTCTAAGAAAATTGTGGTGGCATTTCTGGGAATTTATAAAACAGTTACAAAATAATAAACTCAATTCCTCACGTTGTGTAACAGAACAATTACTTGTTATGAATGAGTGATTCATCGCAGTACAACTGTACTTATTTGAAGGAATCTTTAGGAACACTTAGGCGAAATGTAGGTGTTCTAGCTGCACCTATGTCTGACTCTTCGGGGAATAATGATGAACATCTATGATGTTATCCTTTAGGAACCTGCCAAAACTTTGAGGCGGCATAGGGACCGCCCATCATGATCGAGTATCGACAGATGAATTCATGGTGAAGAGACGATAATGTCGCGTGATTTTTTTCTTTTTTTTTTATTTGTGATGGGTTTGCTCTTGATTCTAGTCTAGGTTAGAGATGACAGAGACAAAGTCTACGATGGAGCGAGCTTACCCAGAAGGAGCCTGTGCACTCGTAACTTTGAAGAGATTAGGGTTGTAAGCGTTTGGAAACACAGACGCAGGCAGAGAGTTCCACTCCTTTGCTGTGCGCATTATAAAAGACGTTTGGAAGCGCTTAGTGCGAATTGGTGGAATAGCAACAAGGTAGGGATGGTAAGATGCAGTACGTCTGGATGTCCGATGGTAGAAGGGGGCCGGTGGGATGAGGTCGTGGAGTTCTTGGGCACACTCACCGAAGTACAATCTGTAGAAGACCGACAAGCAGGCAACGGCGATGAGCCAAGCTATGTAGCTTGGCATCCACCAGTTTTATGTCACCGATGAGCCTCTTAGGTCTGTGTTCCACCGAGTCAAGCGCGGCAAGCTGATACTTAGTTGAGCCATCCCAAAGGTGGCTACAATACCCCATGCAGGATCGGACGTGTGCTTTGTATAGGGTTAAAAGCTGTCCAGGCCCGATTTTTAGTAATATTTCATTACATGAGTCTAAATTTACAAATCAATCTTTGTTGTTTGTTTGTTGCACATGTTCAGGCTTCTGAAGTCATTACAGAACTCCGCAAGAAGAAAGATTTCAAACCAACAGAAGCTACATATCACAAGTCTCTAACGTCAAGCGCTTTGCCGAATCTACCGATTACTTAGCTTCAGCAGGGAATGCCGGAAGAGGAGCCCAATGTTCTAGAATTTCTGTTCCGAAATGCTATCCGGTTATTCTGTGATAGTGATTATGGCGCACTTTTGGACTCGTATTGCTCTACATATCGGGTCGGATTGCATTCTGTGTGAGACTGTTTTAGGGCACGGAGAATATTTTCACCACCATATTCGATGAGACGAAAATGTAAAATAACATTCTCGTTTCGCACTAGCAACTTCTACACTTTTCAATTTATATTATAACTGAAACAATTTGTTTCCCCAACTAGTCCGAAGGTGTATCTCATTACAGAAAACTCGATACCTGCTAAAGATATAAGTAATTTAGCAGGTATCGAATTTGAGGAGTGTGTACGGATGGTAGCTGATGGCGTTCTGCAACTAGTTTCTGCTAACTACGGGAAAAACGCGTGAGTTCATGTGATGTGTAACAACATCAAGACAAACAAAGGAAGACATTAGACAGTGTCATCACGTCATCTATTTGAATACCCGCTCTCCAATCGCTACTTAACGCAAAATCAGACGATTCAAGACTTAGAACATCTGACACTGCACTCGGATTCTAAGTAAAACAATTCTAGTAATACAAGGTGACGTACTTAGGAGCCGGTTCGCCTTCAGCCTCGCACTCTATGATGAACGGCTTGTCCACCTCGCCGGTCTGCGCCACTTGGAACAGAATCTCCTCTTGAGTCGGTTGCTTGACGATCTTCGGCGGTGACGTCACTGGGGACAGAAATGACTAGCTTATGACGTGTTCGTGATGATGGAACTGAGTAATAATAATTACATGAATGATGATTCGATTTGTGTGATGATTTATTCTTCTTGCTTCCTATTAGGTATATGAAAGTATGTATTTTTGGATGCTCGTAATTCAATCACGCCGCGACGGCAGAAAGGGTTTGAATTTGGAACACCAGTACTTGATGAGGACATAATTCTGATAGATTTCGTACCAGTAGAATGATCCTGAGGAATAATTTTCAACTATGATATGGGTAAAGCCATTGCCAAAAGCTAGTTTGTACAGATATAGCAGACTTTTCCAATAGAGAGAATTATATTTTTTTCCTAGTACTTAATTTTATTCTATATCTATAGTCTCAACATAAACTGCATGACGAATTATATCAATACTTAAGCATAACAAATGCGTAAGCTTTAATTTTAGCATATCTTTTCTTTCTGACCTTAACCCTGATTGTTTTATCTCAAAACTATCATTTTGTTTTGTGTTTTTCTCAAAAAATAATGTGACAGAATCTAGATTTAAATAAATAATACAACAATTGAAATTTAAGAACTGTTTAGGTAAATATGCTATTGAAATGATTCTGTATTATTTTATAAAAATAATATAAATTTAAATACATATTTTAAAACAACAGCTTTTTTTTTAAACAGTTCGCCTTTTTAACAGATCATTAAATACTTTTCTCAGCTGTTCTCAAATGTCAAAGCAATTACATAACATTGGGTTAGGTCAGTGTTTCATTGCCAGTTCACTCCTACTGCTCAGCCCTTATGAGCTCATACTCTGGCGTATTATGTAGTATGACTGTGTATTATAACTTGAAAGGTTCTGCTGTTAATACATTTTTTTTCTCAAGTCAGAAGGTTGACTGGTAGAGAAAACCTTGTTGGTTTAAATCAATGTAGTGTATGATATACATACATTGTCTCGTATGCTCATGTGCAAGCACCCTACAAGATTATCACCAGAGGTGCGGGCGAGTGTGAACGTAGTGTAGCTATGTATGCGTGCATGGACGAGCCAGTGGTTGGAGTCTGCTTGAAGGTCTTTTGTACCTCAGTAACACTACTGTACATGAGGCTTAAATAAATAAATAATATCTTTATCAATAATTAATGTAAAATTCTTTCGGTACTGATGAGTGACTGACCAACAAACAGCCGAAACTACTGGTTGTAGAAAGCTGAGCGGCATGTAGGTTCCTTGGGGATTGTAGGGGAGCACTAAGAGAGGATTTCCCGAAATTCTTACAGGAATGGGAAAAACGGGATTTGTGCATAAGAAGTCGCGGGCAAAAGCTAGTTGTTCATAATTGAGAAATTGTACTTAATTTAAAATATTGTTTTGCAAGTTTACCCAAAGAAATGATGTGAGGATTGTATGAAAGAAAATGTATATGACAGGAGGTCACAGAATATATTCTGCGCCAATCCCAAATGAGTAGGAATTAGGACAAGAGTTATGATTGGATCATGATAATATTCCAATGATATCTTCTAAATCTAGAATAAAGAGAGTGTGTAACAAGAATGTATTGGTCAATTGGTACTCTAAAAGCATGCCAATTGGATTATGATCTAGTTGGCACTCCAATCAAAGCCCTACACACAACCTGCCAATCTTTGATAGCGGCCCCATGCTCAGCTGCCAATAGTGATGAGAGATAATTTGTCAACAATACATACAAAATGAAAAATTATGGTAATGTCCGAGTCAAGTTTTGCATACAATAACATGTCTTCTTTGTGTTGTATGCTTCTAAAACGTCTAGACATAAGTATATGAAAATTTGCACTGCCAAGGTGATTCAAAGTGTTTCACCAAGTCAAAAAAACAGCCAATCCAACCTGTCAATTTGGTCAAAATGTTAAGGTAAATCTTTACAACACATTTCGAGAAGGTAAGAGGATTTCTTTATGGTCACAAATTTAAGGAAGTTCAGTGTTTATTGAATAGTAATCTGGTACAGTTATCAATTCTTAAGTTACCTATTTGTTGACGGTTTAACAGTGAAGGAAAAACATCGTGAGGAAACCGGCATGTCCTAGGACCAAAAATTCGAAGACATGTGACATTCACCAACCCGCATTGGGCCCGCGTGGTGGATTACGGCCCATCCCCTCTCCTAGAGAGGAGGCCTGAGTCCCAACAGTGGGAACATTATAAGGCCGACTATGCTATGCTATTTGTTGAATTAGTAATTTTCATTTGAGTTTTCACAATATAGTTACCAACTGCCTACCAACTGAATTTGGTTGATAAATCCTAACAATTTGAAAATACTGATATTTGGTAGTCTCTACATTCAAAGCCAGCGAATGTCATCACATCATGTCAAATTACTGAATTTTGTTGTAAACGTTTGCAGAATTTTGACAGCCCACTAAGTATACAAATTTTATTTGGTAGGCATAACAATGGTATTATTCGGTAGACATTACCGAATTTGGTAAATCTGCTGCATAGTATATTAGTTGACATGTTAAGCAGGCCAAGAAAATAAATTTCAAGATCTCTCATAAAACAAATAACAATGGCTGATAAAATCTATTTTAGTACCTACATACTTGAAGGTGGGTAGCCCAGAGTTACATTCAATCTATGACATCAAAATCTTGATCACTGTTTGAGCAAGGACAAAACAATGTTGTCAATTACAAATCTGGCAAGTAGACTACTAAATTAAGATATGATATGATGCCTGTGAGTAATACTACCCATTTAAGTCATCAAAGAATTTGAGTACTACCAGTGGCTCGTATTTTTTAAATGTGTTTTATTAATAATAAAGAGACTGCATAACCTGGTTTACAAATTATTAAAAATGGATTGGGCACCGTTTTGATTTTGGAAATCAAATCAGGTTTCTAAAATACAAATTCGAATGGTTTAAATAATGCTTGTTACAAACACACCCAAACTTAATTGCATTAAATTCTTAGTTGAATAAAATTATGTTACAATGTTACATTTAAGCAGGATAACATTAATTAATTAAAATAGTTGGTAGAGAGTTGTACATATCAACAAGTATGTCCCATAACTTAATTATATCCCTGGACATGGTACAACTGGGAAAAAGATGAATGAACTATGCCTAGCAATGCGATAAACAAGTGATATTCTAAGAGGAAGGCTAATAAACATAAGTTAAAATGTAAATAATACTCACATAACGCCGCCGCACATGATAATAACGTGATGAAACACAGTATTCTTGTTGTACCCATCTTTACAGGTCTCCTACTTCGTAGTACTCGTGTATCTAACAAGAAATCAAATAAACCACTTTAAAACTTATTTAAACACATTTCTCCGGCACACATGTTCACCGCACTCGATGACCTAATCCGAATAAAGCTTGGTTGGACCACAATGACAACACCCACTAAAAATAGCAACATCAAATACACTAAATTGACGACCTCTTATGACACAAAAACTTGTTAGGTCAACTTAAAAAGTACCGCAATTCCCTTAGCCCTTATAGTTACACGGTTTCACAACAGGCTAACGCTAGAAAACCCGCACAAACTCACTATTTGTTGCCGTACACGGCAAATCAATAATTGCATTCCGATAATGCTAACTCGATTGTGTCTTAACATAAATTTCATTCATACATTTGAACTAGTGCAAGTTATTACCTAAATGCTCGTTTTTATAATAATATCATCGCGAAAACCAACTGAAATAATAAAATTACGGATTTAAAGGCGGGGCCTCTGAGATTCGCTGTCGTTCGTTCGTTCAGCAATTGACGGTTCAATGACTGCCTTTGCATAGACAAATATTCTTTTTTTATGTCCCTGACCGTTTTACTTGCTGTCTCTTTTGCACTTGGAAGTAAGATATACTTTTCTTTCATTTTTTAGGTGAACATAGACAAGGGAAGTTTATGTAAACGTTTAGAAATAATGTAGTTTTCAAATATTGGTCAGGTCCAAAACGAAACATTTTCGACAAGGTGAAATAATTATGGTTTTCAAAATAATAACCGTTTATTCATTGAAAAGTAAATGACTGAATCACATAGTATGCAACCGTATTTGTGATTATGTTGTATTTTTTCCCCTTCTTTTTACCACATCCCTTCCACCGGATTTACTTTCGTCTGCTGCAGTGGTCTGCTGATATGATTACTGGTGATCGCTGTAGGCACTGGACTGTAGGCGCTGTGCCCTCGTTGTGGCACGGCGTGAGAGATCTCACGCTTCCGTCTCTAGTTCATTCCATGGTTGGAAGCGAGAACGCGTGGAATGCCACCGCCTCTTTTTGCCAGGAGGTGATGCATGCAAAGGAGGCTGCGGAGGGTGTCGCAGCTTCATCAGCCGTTTAATTAGTGCATGGCATGGCGCTGCTCCTCCCAAGCGACAAACTCTAGCAGTGTGTGCTGCGCCGTGTCCTCCCGACAGGCGGTGTAGTAATGGCACCGAGGGTCCGAGGTTTTCTTCCATATCTCCACCAGGACGAATGGTTTCCATGTATGGCCTAGAAAACAAAAATGATGCCAATGATTGGTACAATGGATCTTCGTCGTTATCGTTAAGAGTATTTTTTCATTCGATTTACATATAATAAAAATAATCACAAAACGTGGAAGAGAGATGGGGTACCACTATCATGTTACTGCCCCGGTTCGGAAAAATCGTAGATCCAGGGCTGCCTTCCAGGGCTGGGTTAAAAAAAATTCGAGATCGCTTTGCTCGCTCTTGTATTCTTCAATGTTAGGTCCAGAATATTACTTTTATGCCTGTATGAATAGTTATAAGAGTATCTTACATGTCCATGGCACATTCTATCCGGTTTTTGCATTTTTAGCTCTTGAACTTTCGTTTATGTCGACAAAGTAACATCTATATATCTGTAGTTGCGAAAAAAGAACTTTTTTTTGAAGTGAAAACTTCTTTAGCGGCGTTGAGCACTTTTTCTGTAATGGGTATAAAATCTTAAACTCGCGTCAGGACACGTGACCTGATCGCAAAAAGCGTAAGACGGACTCGCGTCAGGGTCACGTGATGCGAAAAAGCGTAAGATCGAGGGGAAGGGAGAGGAACTAGTATCTCCCACTCTTTCTACCGTGCCTGAGTGTGCTGCTCCGCTTAGGCGGCACAGGGCGCTTGCGCGAATGTCCGTCTGTGTTTATGTACAGCGTGCCACGCGTATCCAAGGATACGAAATTACGGAATTACGAAATAATGGATGAAAGTTGATTTTTCTAAGAGATAAAAATTAATGTAATATATAAATAAATAACGATATAATATTATGAATAATAACATGTAAATTGTCATATTTGTGTACGATAGCGCAATAAATAAACATTGTATTCTACCTCATAAATGATAGTATTTTTGTACTTATAATTAAACACAACGTTATTTTTTGTTGTTTTTATGGTTCGTTTTGTTTATGTCAGGAACTGTGTCAAGATTGACATCTGTCACTGACAGTCGCTGTCGCGGCCACACGTCAGTGTCTTTTTGTTTATTTTGTTGTCGGTGGTTTGTCTATGATGTGACCGCGACAGTAAGGATGTATTATTTACATGTTTTCACTTCTGCCGGCACTCCCGGAGTGCTACCGGTGTTTTTTTTACTGTAGATAGGCATACGTTTGACCACTATCTCACCTAATGGTAAGCGATGATGCGGTCGAAGACGGAGCACGTTTGCCTAGAAGCAACCTATTCACTGTTGTCTTAAAGATTCCCAGGTTGTAGCTATCTGGAAACACAGACTCTGGCAGGGAATTCCACTCCTTAGCTGTACGACCTGAGTGACAAAGCTCACAAAGTGAGCTTTATTACACACAACATAAGTCTTATAAAAATACGAATTTGATACCTCACCTCGGATTCCGCTGTCGAGATACTTACAGAATAGCACTACAGTACTCCATACACGATCGAACTTGCGCCTAATAGAGCTTGAGCAGCTGTTCCGGCGTGAAGTACCGTCTCACCTTTGCTAGGACCCCCAACTTTCTGGCAGCCACTTGAGCCTTTGCCTCTATGAAAGGGCCAAAATTGAGGGTAGATGTTAACGTAACACCAAGAAGCTCAAGTCGGTCGGTTATCGGCACGGTTACACCTTGAAAAGATGGAATTGGCTCCTTTTAGCGGAAAAAAGACACGCTTGGGTCTTAGCAGCATTAAACTTGACCAGATTAGCATCGCCTCATTCAGCGACGGCCTGTAAGGACAAGTTCAAGCGCTTAACCATAGCCTCCCGGAGAGACCGGATCTGCGACCCACTAACTCGTGCGTCGGACACGTATCTCTCAGCAACAGTGCTGTCGTCTGCATACCCAAAGGTACCGGGTTGTAGCAGATCATTAATATGTAGCAGGAACAATGTCGCCGAGAGCACCGGCCCCTGAGGAATCCCGGCATTAATATCCAGCAGTCCGGACGAGCAGCCATCTATAACCACTCGGATAGACCGATTCCTCAGGAAATCTGAAATCCAATCACACAATCCGGCGGGCAGGCCGAAGGAAGGAAGCTTACTAATAAGGCTATCGTGCCAGACCCTGTCGAAGGCCTTCGAGATATCAAGGGAGACCGCAAGCACCGGGAGGCACCCCGTGCTTCTCTATGTAAGTGTAACTTACCTATTTATATTTGTACGCCGTTAAGGCAAAACATGACTGATATATTATGTAATTCAATTATAACATCTTGCATGCCATGTGGTGTATTCTCATGTTTTGGAAAAATAAATCAAAATCAAAATGACATACGGACAAAAGGCGGGGACAAATGGCATACGCTAGAAGATCCCCAGTAAACCGATTTCGGCGGAACCCGTATTGTCGGTCGCTAAGGATATCATTCGCTTCTAGGTATGCTAGGAGCTTACGATTCAGCACGCGTTCCATACTCTTACAGAGTATGGACTTTACCGAGATGGGTCTGTAATTCGACGGGTCAGCTCGACTACCCTTCTTGGGCACGGGCTGCACGTTAGCTTGCTTCCAAGCATTCGGTACTTTTCCAGTCTCAAACGAGAGGCGAAATAGGCGTGTCAAGATTGGAGACAACTCAGGCGCACATGTCCTCAAAACAATTGCCGGTATGCCGTCGGGGCCACTAGCCTTATTCACGTCTAGGTTACGCAGTACCCGAAGAACGTCCTTCTGATGAATGCGAATGTTCGACATACTCGACTCGCATCCATCAGGAGAAGCAGGGGGCCTCGCGCCACCAGGATCCAGACGCGACGATTCCGAAAACATAGAAGCAAATAAGTTTGCTTTCTGCTCAGCGGAGTGGGCCAGCGACCCATCGGGTCTCAGCAGTGGTTGTAGTGAGGGGCGGCAGAAGTTCGATTCGACCGACTTAGCCAGGGACCAAAAAGCTTTACTACCTGCTGGGTATGAAGCAAGTTTGTTCCCTATTCTAATGTGGTCAAACCGAGCTCTCCGCAACACCTTGCAGGACTTGGTAGCCCTGTTAAAAGCTCTATTCTTCTGACTCACGTCATTTGCTTTGCACGCATGAGCGTCGGCCCATGCTAGGTACGCCGCATGTTTTATCGCATTAGCGCGATTGCACTCGGCACCAAACCATGGGCGAGCTTCGCCAGACATTGCTACGTCTGAGAACGGAATATTCGGAAGACTCCATTCCCTTCCGCAACACTTCCGTCACGGCGTCAGCGCACGACGAAGCATCAGTTGAAGGAAAGCAAGTAGGCTGCCAAGGGTAACATGCGAAAAATGATCGCATGCCATCACAATCTGTTGACCTGTATCGCCATACCCGCCGGGTGCCTCTTGGGCTAGGATCGGGCGGGGAGTAGACTGACACAGACTCCTCCAGACACTGGTCGGAACTACCCAGTGGAGAAGAAATCGACACCGAGTAGCGGTCTGGATCTGTTGTCAGCAGAAGGTCCAAGCATTTGACTGTGTGCGATTCAACATCCGGCACCCTCGTTGCCCCCTGGACCAGCTGGGTGAGATTTAACGCAAGCGCTAGCTTTCGCGCCTGTCGTCCAGCATGGTCTGTGTGCTGGTATGGGAAAAGCCACTCCTGATGGTGGGCGTTGAAGTCCCCCAGCAACACCAATTGGGCAGAAGGATACCGCTGCTGAGCCGCATCCGCCGTCTCACTGAGGTGCTGTTTTAGCCCAGTTGTCTCCAGATCACCACCGTGCGAACGGTACACACAGGCGTAGATAATTTTATCCAGGCCGGTGTTCACTAAAGCCCACAGCGTTGAAAACCTGGAGTTGTCAAGATTGCGGAGACGCCGATAGCAGATGTCGTCCCGGGCGTACATACATACGCCCGCGCGTGGTCTGAAGTGGTGCTCCAGGGTAAACCCTGGGTATGTAAGATACGAAACGTCTAACGGACATCCGATCAGCATCTCCGACAGAAACAAGAGCGCTGGTTTGCGGCGAGATTTGAATACAGACCTCGTATATTAGAGAGGTGCACTTTGTGCGAGAGGGCGTGCTGCCGCTGTACAGCTTTTCTCTTTTTGTTCCTGGTCATATTGAGTGAGTAAGGTAGAGGAGAAGGAAATGAAATGAGGTTCCATGCTGCTAACCCTGAGGCACGCTCTGACAGGACGACATCATTGGGGGACTAGTCTGGAGACTGCGGGGACGCCCGAGCCCCCCCGGAAATGTCCATCGGGCCCTCTTGTCTGGTCGCCAACCAGCACGATGCATTCCGGGATTTTTCGACAGTTGGCGGGGCAGCCTTTTATGTATGGCTAGTATACTACTTGGGCCCCCAACTACCTGCGGTCGGCCAGCGGCGCACCGTGCCTCGGATCCCGCTACCCTCCGCGACTAGTCTCCCGATACGCCCATATCAACGCGAGGCTGGTCGGTCTGCCTGCATTGGAACAACTATTTCGACCCAACTCCTCTGGATTGGCTACACTGAGCATAGTACCGGAACGCAGCTAGGCCACTTGGCGGTACGTCTTTGCCCAGTGGGTGGTCGCAAGCCATCGGCCGAAACCTGCCACCAGTTAGTGTCACCTGATTAGCACCACCCGGGGACCACGTGTAGGGACTGCAATGGGTATTCTCCAACGGACGCGGGTGACTCGGTCCCCCAACTAATCTAACCCAGATTCCCAGCCTAGGTGAGATGCTAAAAATTTTCACTTTGCTCGCTCTAGTATTCTCGGGTTAGCTAAAAAACATATGTTTGTTTGAATCTAACTTATACGAGACAAGGTTCAAAAAATCGAGGTCGCTGCGGTCGCTCATACATTTCCAATTTTCTTCAGGCTAAAGCTTTTCAGCAAAAGTTACCCGCGCGGTTTTGCCCGCGAGAACTCAAAGGTATTGTTGGCTTAGGCGTCATTTTTGTAACGGTCTCCGTTGAAGGAATACAATGGTAGGTATCCATAACAGTCATCGATAGTGAATCCATAGTCCGATTTACTCGATTTATTTTATAATTTGTACCCTACTATTAACTTTTAACATGACCCCCGGCTGCGAATGCGACGGGCGACGGGCCTAAAATTCCTTTTTTTAAGGGTGATCACCGACTGTGGTGTGTGTGAGTCTGGGCGTCGCACCTCATGTTAGGGGCCAGGCCCACCCTGAAAAAAAGTCCTAGATAGGTACGCCAATGGCCGCAGATTAAACGGAGACGTTCAGTTAAAAGTAGATTTTAAGCCAGTTCGCTGCGACATATCCATGAAGAAATCCCCAAAAAAAAAAGAAAAAACTAGTTTCCTAGCACAGATATACAGAATGAATCTAAGTACTTATACAGTTGAAGCTACATACAATCATGCAAGAAAACGTTCTTAGATCCATTTTCTACATCTTTTTGAGAAATTGCCAACTGCATTTTTTAATTATTACGGAATTATACGTAGAGTACACTTTTATGCTTCAATTAGCGACCCGCCCCGGCTTCGCTCGGGACCAATTTAGAACAAAAAAGAACTGTTAAATTATTTTGTAAAGCCTTTATTTTACGATAATTCAATCAAATTCAATCAAATGCGTCCTCCCGCCCTGGGTGGAGCGAAAGGGATTGTCAGACTTACTGAATGCTTACTGACTAAAAACCACCCTGTTCTTTCGGTTACCCTTTGCGTTCCAGGGCCCCGGTATTTAGACAATCCATTATACCTAGCTACAGAACATTATACCTAGCGGGTCCCGCGACTGTGGTCTGTACCCGCGACCCCGGCAGTTGCGATAGCTGTTTGTGTATGTGAGATTATATGTATGTAAACGCACCCACGATACAGGAGAAATTCCTAGTGTGGGGCAACGTATAAAAAAAAACTCCTAAGCATAGAAATATAAAATCTATGCTCCTCAGATATTCATTTAAATTAAATATTGTTAAGGGTAAATACGTTCTTAAATAGATATTGAAGATAATCTATATAGATTAACACCATACACCTTAAATAAGCTTCTTAAATAATGCATTAGGTAGGTACTTTTTACGCAAAACTTAAAAGGTGATTAGAAAAAAAAAACATTTATTTCAAACAAAAAAGTCCATAAATAGGCAAGGCTGTTCGCTGAGAAAGATATTTTCAGTCGCGCGTAATTTTAATTCTGTGATATCTTCTAAATTATTCATTTAAATGTAACTGTAGAGGACATTTTTAATCAATATTATAATTTTTAACGACTTATTTTAGTTAGGATATTTTATTTTAAGTGTATATATTTAGTATAGTTTAATTGAATAAAGAAATTTTAGTAAAAAAAAAATATATTAAATTGTCAAGATAATGAATACACTTATTTGGATAAGGATTAATACTGAATAGGGGAAAACGGCTGTTCAAATTACGTCATAGTTTTAATAATATTTTGAAAGATAAAAATAGTTACTGTGAGTCTACCTCAGGAGATAGACATAATTATGTCATCGCGGACTTTTCTCTAGCTTTTTATTAGAACTGCAATTCTTTAGAACATAATTATCTTATACCTACTGGCAGACCCGTGCCCACTTCGTTGGGCGGAATTTTTTGTAAAAAATATATATATAAATGTCGGAGCGTGGTCGCTGAAGCCTATACAGATGTAGAAATCTTAGTTTTAAGAATTACTTGTTTTTGTAAAGTGTTGGTTGTTTCGGAGAAAATAACATCGTAAATCTTAACTTTGTGACCCAACAATCTGTTTCTGAATACGGAGGTACATTTTTGTGTATGAAGCTCGTATGCGGGGTGAGGAGAGGATACTTGTCTAAAAGCTATGGCCGATGTGGCATGGGGAGAGCATTGGGAACAGCTAAGCGAGTCAGTTGCTGATTGTGAATATTGTTTTGAGGTATCGGTGTGTCCCCAACAACCCCGCGAACTCGCTCCTGTTATAATCACTCCAAGTGCCTTCCTGTGTAGTTACCTTCTTAATTGTATTGTATTGACTCTAAAGTAATTATAACACCTTTCGCATCACTTGTGTGTATTCCTTCGCCTACTTACTGTATCCTGACACATAAGATGAACACCCGGAGCAAGCAGCGTGGTAGCAAGTCTACCCCTTTTACGACATATATTTTTAATAAAAAGTATACTTGTAATGCCTCCAAGAATATGCGTACAAAGTTTCATGATGATCGGTTAAGTAGTTTTCGCGTGAAAGCGTGACAAACAAACTTACATTCGCATTTATAATATTAGCAAGGATCTCTTAAAAGGTTTAGCCAGCGCGTACATGAAAGCTCCCGGAAATCGATATTTTTGACGACTTGATAACGAAATATTGATTTATCTCTCCTATCAAAAACTTTATTACAATGTGTTAAACCTTCCTCTTGAATCACTCAATCACTCTATCTATTAAAAAACCTGCATCAAAATCCGTTGCGTAGTTTTTAAGATCTAAGCATACATAAGGACAGACAGCGGGAAGCGGCTTTGTTTTATACTATGTAGTGATAGTGAAGTAGGTAAGTGCAACGAAGCAGATTTAATAGGTATGGTATATAGGTAGGTACATTTTAAATATTGGCATTTTTTCTCAAAAACGTGCAAGTATTTTTAGCCATCGGATGAAGATGACGACTTCGAAGCCACGTTAGCTCTACATCCGACAAAAGAACAGTAGATACGGTTAGATACTGTCTTGCTAAGTACCTACGTAAAGGCTAGCCTAATATTGAATCGTAACAAATCTATACTAATATATAAAGCTGAAGAGTTTGTTTGTTTGTTTGCTTGAACGCGCTAATCTCAGGAACTTCTGGTCCGATTTGAAAAATTCTTTCAGTGTTGGATAGCCCATTTATCGAGGAAGGCTATAGGCTATACGGGACTGGGAAATTCCTACGAGAACGGGAAAAAAACGAGATATGCGCGTACGAAGTCGCGGGCAAAAGCTAGTACTAATATATTGTTACGCGCCAGAATTAATGTTGGGTACATGGCGGCATTTGCGTACTGCTAACGCCATCTAGTTTCAACCAACCAAACATTTACGTGCTGCCATCTAGTATCGAGTAGCAGATACTGGCATACTGCTGGCGCCATCTAGTATCCAGTAGCTGACATTTACGTGCTAGAACATTCAAGATGTTTTGACGGGACCTGTGTGTGCCCGAACTTTCCAGAGGTTTCCATACAGGAGGGTTCTGGAAATGACTGTCGGTATATAAAGGCGGACATCCGGCGACGGCAGTCAGTATTGAATTGGCGATACAAACGATAACTTCGAGAGCGATCTTCGACTGCGAATTATAGTGAAGTGAAGTGTTCAGTAGTGCGATTGTGTTTTATAATTAGTGTGTTTTAAAGTGATAATTAGTGTTGTGGATTAAAGTGTCAGTTTTGGTTGCTTAATCGGCTGTTTTTATTGTAACGAACCCTAAGCTCGTAACAATTGGTGTCAGAAGAGTGGATAATAATGCCGATTCTGCCAAAGGACGACACGGAGGGTATCCGTACCCGTAGTCAACGCCAGCAGGAGACGGACCAGAGGCGTTTTGGTGGTGCAACGCCGCAGATGTCGGAAGGTCAGCTACCGACCATGGAGGCCGGCCCGTCCATAGCAGCTCCGGCATCATCAGCACCAGACTTTGCTGCTCTGATGATGATGTTGCAGGAGCAGGCTCGCCGACAGGAGGAACAGGCCCGTCGGTTGGAAGAACAGTTGCAGCACGACAAGGTGGAGCAGGCCCGAAGACAGGAGGAGCAGGCCCGACGACAGGAGGAACAGCCCCGTCGCTTGGAAGAGCAGCTCAAGCTTGACAAAGAGGAGCAGGCGCGCCGCCAGGAAGAACAGATGCTCCTCATGAAGGAACTTCACGCGTCCTTCAGGAAAGACATGAAGGAGGTGAAGGATAAGGTTGCTCAGCATGACAACCGCTTGTCAGACGCTGAAACCAGGATCAGCAGGTTTGATGACGTCATTGCGGATGTGAAGAAGGAGTTGGGCAACCTTAAACTTGGAGATGGAATTGCTACTTCAGCAGCCACTACACCTTCGCCACGTGGGTTCAAAGTGCCGCCGTTCGATGGGACGTCTTCTTGGTCGGCCTACAAGATTCAGTTTGAGGCTGTCATGAAGGCGAACGGGTGGAGTAAAAATCAGGCCATGACTGCCCTCACCCTAGGCCTGCGCGACCAGGCCTTAACTGTCCTGGAAGCTCTCGGTAAGGAGGTGACTTACGAGCAGCTGCTTGAGGCGTTGGAAGCCAGGTATGGCGACGCTCATTTGGAGCACGTGTTTCGTGCGCAGTTAAGGGATCGCGTGCAACGCAGCGGTGAGAACCTGCAGCAGTGGGCCCTTGAAGTGGAGAAGCTGGTGCGAAAAGCGTACCAGTCTGCACCAGCGCTCATTGAAGGGAACCTGGTGCAGGCATTCATCGACGGCATCCGCGACCTTGAAGTTAGGGCTGCAGTGAGGCTCGGGCACCACGGGACGCTTAAGGACGCCTTGGCCCATGCACTGGAGGTGGAAGCTGTGCGGCAAGATCATCGTTCCCACCGCGTCAGGGAGGTTGCAGCGGTTACAGTTCGCGATCGTTTAAAAGGATACAGCCCTAGGTGCTACGGCTGTGGTGAAAGGGGCCACCTTCGATCCAGTTGCCCTAAGCGAACTGCAGAAGGGGAAGGTAGCCGATCTCCAGAGGGCAGGGCGGCTAATAGCACCGCCCAGCAACAGCAGGGAAACGAGTAAAAGCCAGGACTGCGGGGCGGGTGCTGGCTGATGTTCAAGGAGCCCCAAGGATTTCGATCTCACAAACCCGTGACGGGAACAGCCTTATCATCAAGGGCGAGGTCAACGGGACGTCATGTAAGCTGACGATAGACACTGGAGCCTCTCGCACGGTTGTCAGTTCCCAACTTATAAGTCGGTTCCTTGGGGACTCTGCATACAACCGAGAGCGCATAAATTTGGTAACAGCCACCGGTCAGCGCATACCCGTCCGAGGAGAAAAAGAGATGGAGTTGAAGCTAGGCAACAAAATCTACCTGCATAATGTTGTTGTGGCCGATATAATGGACGATTGCATCCTGGGCTTAGACTTTATGAGGAAGAATCGTTGTGAGATCGACGTTAATCAAGGAGTTATGAAATGTGGACAAGAGGAACTTTTCATGGAAGGGGCTTTACCTGGAAATGTGTACAACCTAAAGAAGATTGTTCTTCCTCCGAGATCGGAAACGGTTGTGCCGGTTAGTCTTCCTCGGAATCCTGGACAGACTCATCGTTGCGTACTCGTGGAAAGGGTTGACAATGACCTTCCATGGAAAGTGGCACGAACATTGGTCAGAGCCACCGACATCTCAGGGGTACGTGTGCTGAACCTTTGTGACAAGGAACAGGTGATAGAAAAGGGCACACTGATGGGTACCTGCGAGGAAGTGGATTGGTTGCGTCGATGCCGATATCTATCAACTGGGACCCTCAGCAAGGATGCACAAACGAGAGTGACTACACTTTTAGAAGACTGTCGCAGCGCTCTGTCTCAAAATGAAATAGTCAACGCAAATAGGATGTTACTCAAGTACGCCGATGTTTTCTCTTCGAACGATGCTGACATCGGAAAGACTGGCTTAGTTCAACACAAAATAAACACAGGAGAAGAATTGCCTATCCGTCAACGGCCAAGAAGATTACCGGTAGCACGTGAAAAGGAAGTGGAAACCATGATTGAGGGAATGGTGAAGGATGGTGTTATAGAACCTTCATCCAGTCCATGGTGTTCGCCTGTAGTGCTGGTAAGAAAGAAGGACGGCAGCATGCGGTTTTGTGTTGATTATCGTCGTCTGAACGACGTTACGAAGAAAGACAGCTATCCCTTGCCAAGAATTGATGACACGCTGGACATGCTTACTGGAGTAAAGTGGTTTAGCACGTTAGATCTAAAAAGTGGCTACTGGCAAGTAGAAATCGACCCTAAGGACAAGGAGAACACTGCATTCTCGACAGGAAAGGGTCTGTGGCAGTTTAAAGTTATGCCATTTGGATTGTGTAACGCTCCGGCAACGTTTGAAAGATTGATGGAACTGGTACTAACCGGGTTGATTGGTGATGCCTGCCTTGTCTACTTGGATGACATCATCATCGTAGGCCGTACGTTTGAAGAACATCTTCAAAACCTGGAACGCGTGCTCATGAAGATCCAGAGTGCCAACCTCAAGTTGAGTCCGAAAAAGTGTTCATTTTTCAAACGGCAGGTTAGCTTTTTGGGTTATGTTGTGTCGGAAGAAGGTATCCGCACGGATCCAGAGAAAATCGCCGCTGTCAAGGATTGGCCAATTCCAAAAGACAAGACGCAGGTCAGAGGATTTTTAGGTTTGTGCTCCTATTATCGGCGTTTTGTCAAGAACTTTGCAGATATAGCCAGACCCCTGCACAAGCAAACTGAGGAAAAGCGACATTTCTGTTGGGATGAAAGTTGCGACATCGCTTTCCAGGAGCTAAAGGACCGTCTGTGCAAAACACCTATTTTGGGGTATCCTGATATCAGCAAGGAATTTATAGTTGACACAGACGCAAGTGATATCGGACTTGGCGGTGTGTTATCTCAGCGGAATGGCGATCAAGAGGTTGTGATTGCGTACTTCAGCAAGTCATTGTCGAAACCAGAGAGGAATTATTGTGTCACGAGACGGGAATTGCTTGCTGTGGTAAAGTCATTGCAACATTTTAGCAAATATCTACTGGGGCGGAAATTTCACCTACGAACTGACCGTGCTGCGCTGAAATGGCTATTGCAGTTCAAAAATCCAGAAGGACAAGTTGCGAGATGGATTGAACTACTGCAGGAATACGACTTTGTGGTAGAACATCGCAGCGGAAAATCTCATGGCAACGCTGATGCACTGTCAAGAAGACCTTGTCCTGAAGACTGCAAGCATTGTACTAGGCAAGAGGGTAAAGAAGTCATACCTGTGAGGATGCTCAAGACAGACCTCAGCAACGAGTGGAAGGAAAGCCTACAACATGCTCAGCACGAAGATTCAGACATCAAGCCGATTCTGGAGTGGATGAAGGCCAGTGCTCCTAAGCCCACGTGGAGTGATGTCTCAGCGATGAGTTCGATCACAAAAAGTTATTGGGCCCAATGGGACAGCTTAGTGATTCAGGATAGAGTACTGTGCCGTAAATGGGAAAATGCTCGAGGAGACAGCTGTCATTTGCAAATGGTTGTCCCTAAAGCTAAAGTACCGGATGTTCTACAGCTGTACCATGATGGCTGTTCAGGAGGCCATATGGGAGTCAAACGGACTCTACTGAAGATACGGGAACGGTTTTACTGGGTCCATTGTCGTGCCGATGTCGAGGACTGGTGTCGCAAATGTACAAGTTGTGCGGCTGTAAAAGGACCTCAGACTCGTAGCAGAGGTGCATTGCAATTGTACAATGTTGGTGCACCATGGGAAAGGATAGCTCTGGATGTTGCGGGACCGTTTCCGGAAAGTGAAAGTGGTAACAAGTACTTCATGGTTTTAATGGATTACTTCACTAAGTGGCCGGAAGTCTTCGCCATTCCAAATCAAGAAGCTTCAACAGTTGCAGATAAACTGGTTCATGAAGTCTTCTGTCGTTTTGGAGTACCTTTGGAAATTCACAGCGATCAAGGAAGAAATTTCGAGTCACAAATATTCCAGGAAACTTGTAGAGTTATGGGTACTCATAAAACGAGAACAACTTCTTACCACCCACAATCGGATGGAATGGTGGAACGATTCAATCAGACATTGGAGAGATACTTGACAAAAGTTGTGGAAAATCGGCAACGCGATTGGGACAAGCATATACAACCGTTTTTGTTGTCATACCGAAGTGCTGTTCACGAAAGCACATCAGTGACACCAGCTTTCGCAAACTTTGGTAGAGAATTACGGCTGCCGGCAGATCTGATCACTGGAATGCCACCTGATGCCCCGCGTAGTATAACCGATTATGCGAATGACTTGCGGAACAAAATGAATGACATTTATGAGCACGTCAGAGAATCGGGCCGGCAAATGTCTAACAAGATGAAAACCCGTTATGACCGCAAAATGAACAATAAAGGGTTCGATGAAGGTTCACTAGTGTGGTTGCACAATCCAGTTCGCAGTAAAGGGAAATCTCCTAAGCTTCAAGCTAAATGGGACGGGCCGTACCGGATTGTGACAAAAATCAATGACGTGACCTACCGTATACAAAAAGGTACAAGAAGTGCTCCTAAAATCGTCCACGTGGATCGACTGGCGCGTTATTATGGGGCCGATAATGCTCGGAATGAGCATGTCTTAGGAGGGGGCAGTGTTACGCGCCAGAATTAATGTTGGGTACATGGCGGCATTTGCGTACTGCTAACGCCATCTAGTTTCAACCAACCAAACATTTACGTGCTGCCATCTAGTATCGAGTAGCAGATACTGGCATACTGCTGGCGCCATCTAGTATCCAGTAGCTGACATTTACGTGCTAGAACATTCAAGATGTTTTGACGGGACCTGTGTGTGCCCGAACTTTCCAGAGGTTTCCATACAGGAGGGTTCTGGAAATGACTGTCGGTATATAAAGGCGGACATCCGGCGACGGCAGTCAGTATTGAATTGGCGATACAAACGATAACTTCGAGAGCGATCTTCGACTGCGAATTATAGTGAAGTGAAGTGTTCAGTAGTGCGATTGTGTTTTATAATTAGTGTGTTTTAAAGTGATAATTAGTGTTGTGGATTAAAGTGTCAGTTTTGGTTGCTTAATCGGCTGTTTTTATTGTAACGAACCCTAAGCTCGTAACAATATAAAGCTGAAGAGTTTGTTTGTTTGCTTGAACGCGTTAATCTCAGGAACTACTGGTCCGATTTGAAAAATTCTTTCAGTGCTAGATAGCCCATTTATCGAGGAAGGCTATAGGCTATATATCATCACGCTAAGACCAATAGGAGCGGAGCAGTAATGAAAATTGTGACACAGACGAAGTTGCGCGGGTCAGCTAGTGTCTAGAAAAGTACTCTAAAAACCGGCCAAGTGCGAGCCGGACTCGCGCATGAAGGGTTCCGTACCATCGCCTTTATTATTATCCACTATCATCATGCCGTTAAAGTCGAGCAAATAGCTCCGAAAACACGTTTTTGAAAGGGTAATTAATTTAGTTACAAATTAACGATTAAGTAGTTTCATAAAAATAAATACACTATTTAATTAGTTTTTGTGTTATGTTAAATAAACTCAACAAGTGTTAATTATTATATCAGAATGCATAAAATACTTAAAAAACAACTTTTTTAATTTATTTTTTTACTATTGATAGGCATACGTTTACTATCTCACCTGATAGATGGTAAGCGATGATGCGGTATTAATTTCCCGTGCGTAGTAGTGATCATAGACTAATTTAGTATATTTAAGAGAGTAGTGATGTCGTGGTGGACCCATTGATATATAAAAAGGTGGACCACATTCTCTACACTAGTTTATTTCGCCTTTGAAATTGAATATGGAGCGTTTACTTTTTTCATACTGTTCATTCAGAGAGATAAAATCAAAGAGGATTACTTATAGTGGTTAAAAAACTATGAATAAAAACAGTGTGGATGTCTGAGTGTCAACTATGATTTGTTTTTAATAAAATCTGACGTTCTTTGTAATCATGAACATGTTTCAGAAATTATAGTATTGTTTGTTAAACTTTTATTCCTATACGGACATAAAATATAAACGTCGTCCTATGAAAGTCTATCAGGACCTTGAGATCAAAGAACTTCTTGTTCTCTCTTCGCGCAGGCTCTAAACCCCTGATTGCATTACTGGAACTTGATCATTATGGGTAAGTAAACCTTTTCCTTATAGGTGATTTGCTGAAAATTCTTCGGCAAAAATATCGAATAAGTAGGTAAGTAGGTACCTAACTTCTTTTTGACCCAATCTGTGATTCGAACCCGAAAGCATATATGCAAGGTCCACCAACTGTTTGAATGTGGCTTCTGATTGGTCCTTAAAATCCCATAGTCTTCTCTATATCTCCCATAGACTTTGCCTATAAAATTCACCAACTGAGTTGGAATCAAAAAACTGGGAAACTGGGTTCAGTAGCGTGGCGAGGGGGGCGGCACGCAGCGGGTGACACCCGACCGCTCGATGACTGTTTTTTGTCACTATCGGGTGGCACCCCTAAACGTTTGACGCAATGACACCTGTCGGGAGTAGGGTGCAAAAATATTTGAGCTCGCTTCGCTTGCTCTTGCATTTTGCACTCTCTGGCTTCCTGAGCTTTTCTATATAAATCAACAAAAAACTTAATCAGTATAAATGTTCATAAAACCCTTTCGAGATTTAGAAAAAATTCTTTAGTCCTTCAGGTTATATGTCTCAATAAAATCACTGTTTGTGTATGAAATGATCAAAAGAAAATAAAACCTTTCCGAGTTGGGGTGCATGAATTTTCGAGATTGCTTCGCGCGCTTTTGTGTTCTGCCCTTTCTCAGTTAATAAGCTTTCTTGTATCACTCCATAAAGTTATTTCTATTTAGGTATGAATTATCAAAAGAAAAGGCCTATTTCCAGCAGTGGATATCTTTCGGCTGATATGATGATGATCAAAAGAATATAAAACCTATCCGAGGTGGGATGCGAAAATTTTCGAGCTCGCTTCGCTCGCTCTTGTTCTGCCCTCTTTTAGTTCTTGAGTTTACTTGCGTCACTCAACAAATTTGGGTTTAGATAATGATGAAAACAAAATCAAAATAATCTAATTTTCGAGATTTTGTTTGTAAGTATGATGTAAGAACATTCCTGAAAATAAAAACCTACAGCGCAAATGGCACACCTTCGAGCCATTTCCACCTTCAGCTCCAAGCCAGTTTTCGGAAGGGAGGGTCCCCCCTCCCTTCCGAAAAAAGCCCTTGGATTGCCGTCAACAGAACGAAAGGCCAAAGGTTTAACTCATAATTATTTGGGGGCGGGGGGGGGGGGGGGGGGGGTTCATTTGTGGGGTGACACCACATTATCCTCCCCGGGTGTCAGCCATGCTAGCTACGCTACTGACTGGGTTGGAATCAGCGCGCTCGATATTTTACTAGGTAATGATTGCAAGAGCGAGCGAAGCGAGCTCGGCACTTGGGGCACCCCGACTCGGACAGGGTAGGTTAGAAGGGGATGCTCCTTCCTAGTTATTTTAGAAATAAAAGCTTTGCGAAGCCGCACCGTCAACCGGGTCTGAAATTCCACCTTCAGAGCTGCATTTTTTAAAAAAAATCCACTATGAGAGTTTAATAACATCAGAGTTGATATGGAAGTTTAACGACCAATATGTTATTTATGTACGAAGCCACAATCAAAACTCAGTTGGTGGACTCTGCTTATATGCAACCCGGAACCTTGACTCGAAAAACAACCACCACTACACTATTTTTATTTTCCTTCGTATTTACTGTCGAACATAAATACCATATTTGTCTTCTAACAGGCGTGTCTTGTAGGAAAATGTTTGAAGGACACTTTCGGTGCCCAGAACTCAGCATGAGTCGTCATATGGGTCGACGACGCGGATGCGAGTTGTGGGCACACGAACAAATTATGTTTCGACCCATATGCTGAGTGATGGGCACCGATGGGCACAAAAAGTGTTAAAGTACTTTCTGCCATTTACAGGTGACCAACCCAATCACAGTCTAAGGCCGAGGCACAGTTGCAGCATTCAAGCATCCAAACATACAGAACACGCTAAAAACTTGTGCAAATCAGAATTGAGTGTACTTGTCCCAAAACTGCAGACGAACAACTCTCGTAAACGTGACATCGACGTACACAGCTCCTTTGAAGGCCACGGAGAGTATTACAAGAAATATGAACACGATGAACTGCCCGTTAAAGATTCAAATCTTAAAAATGTTTCATATATACGAGACAGGTCTTTAACTAATTCCGAACTTGATAAATTAGAATCCAAAATATTTAAAAACATGTCACAAGATCTTCAAACTGATGATAACTCTAAAAGTAGTTTGGAATCAAATATAAAATTTTTCAAAACGACTGTTCTAGAGATATTTGATAACTTCTATGCGAGCATGCGCGACTATGAAATTTATAAGAAAAGGTTTAACGAGATCCTTGAAAAAAATAAAGAGGATGCTGTCGCTGACATGGAAGACTTTATAAAAGATATGATACAGCATATCATGTCCTCTGAGACATTGCTTTCTAGCGAAGGTAAGAAAGTCACTGACTTAGCTGCTTTGTCAATCAGAGACAAAGAAATCATGTCGATTGAAGGCAGCAAATACGAGGAAACGTCGGCTTCATTAGGAGAGAAAGACATCTCGAATGACACTGATTGTGAGAAATCCACTGATTTAGCTTCTTTATCATGCAGAGACAAACAAACAAATGTTAGCACTTTTGATGACGAATCAAGTTATGTTACGAACAATTCAGCACTCGAAAATTTACATTCGGTAGTAGTAGAAGCTTACAAAAACGACAATTATCTTACGGACTCGACCTTAGATGACATTAAATCCGCTGAAGCCAAGACCCCACCTAACAAGGATGAAATCTTCAACATTTTTCTTTTAAGCGGGAATCCATGTGTGCAAATTAAAATAAATGATCGTAACTTGTTATCCGAAATTAATATAAAGGAGCCGATTAAAGAGCCAGACAGTGGTAAACACGTTGCGTCTGCAGAGAACATGCAGAGGCTGGCTGCCAAGAAGATGGAGTTAGAGAGATATGTGAATATCGAGCAAGACCACGACTCAAACATGCCCGACAGAGAAATACCTGTAAAAGTTTCCTACGCGAAGAAGAATATATATCTCAACGAGGACTTTTCTGAAGAGCGCGTTACTGAAAAATCATTTATAGCTAAGCTTTGTAATTTTTTGTGCAAAAAATTCCGTAAAAATTCTTGAGTTGTATTTTTGGGTGTATGGTTTTTTTTTTAATATAAATGGATTTGTAATTGTTTAACGAATACTTTATTGTGGACTAGACAAGGATTAGGTGCAATACCACCTCATACAGGGTGTTTCAGAACTAAAATACGACACTACGATGCATGAAATGAATCCCCAACAAAAAGTTTTTACTTGAGTAGTTGGGGATTGATCTCTTCATAAATAGGGAGGGGAGTTCATCACGGGGTAGTTCCATTTCTTCATATGGACGGCCAATTTCTTTGTAACGATGATTCTCAATTTCTTCAATTTCTGCGTCGCACTCCCGCCGGAAGAGCAAATTAGCGTAAAAACGGTTACTTAGCTGAAAAAAAAAACAAGGGTTGTCAGATCTTAACACTTGAAATCTGGATTGCAGTCTCTGAAAATAAGAATGAAGTGTCATCATGAAATAGATGATTTTAAAAAAAGTTCCGTTCCAATAAATTGCAGAAGTTTTAAACAATTGACTGAGAAAAAGAGGTACCTACCTAACAATTTTAAATACTTAAGTATCTTAAAAACTAAATTATGATTTTAGAATATTAAAAAGAGGAAAGCTAAAAAAGTTTCGACTCTCGCAACTGTAGGACAGCGATATTTATAATTTTCCCAGAGGGGTGAAAATATGGCCGAAAACGTGTACCTAGTCTGGCTTGCGCAACCCACGCCCACTTCTACTAAATAATAATACCTAGTATGTACCTAATTTTATGCCCCAGACTAGTCGTACCATTATTAACTACATTGTGGTTATTGGGCATTATTGACTTATTTTATTCAATATCCCAACACCTCTTTTGATACCACTATTGATTTAAATTACACTTACATCGTTGGCTGGTAGTTGAGGTGATTCTTTTGGATTGTGTCTATTCCAGTAGTATTTGCATACAATAACAGCTAGCACGATTAACACCGTTCCGAATATTGATGAAATTATAATGATGGTGCTGTTAGTAAACTTAGCATCTAAAGGTTGTCTTTAAAAGATCGCTTTTAGCGATAAGGCCGCCCATTGTGTCACCCTATGTAATGTTTTCTTCATCTATTTTTTTTCTGTAACTTATATGGTGTACATAATAAAGAGTATTCTATTCTATTCTAAAACAATAAAAAAATAAATTACACGAGTACCTACATTATTAGGTAGGTAGATCTGAATACGGAGCTTGAGTCATAATTATGGTGAAAGGGGCGATACATTCCTGAAATTGCCTGTGGAAAAAAAATTGAGGCGTTAATGATGGCGACATTATAATAGTTCAACACTATTGGTAGCGCTCTTAGGTAGGTAGGCAGTGCCGTAAGGCTTAGCACGCACTGCGAGAATAGCTGAAAACGCAAAAACGCGCATCAACACGCACTGCGGCTAGCGATTTATTTCATTTTACAATGGATTTCTGTCGAGCAGCATGTGTTGTAGCTTTGATATTAAAATTATCAGTCGAGACTGAATAAAAACCGAATGCGATTAACCGCCGTGCGTGCGGCACAGTACTATTACTATGGGACACAAAAAACCGCGCGTTTTCAAACCGCGGTAAAAACGTAACAAGTTGCGTTTTTAAAATCAGTCACTGAAAAGTCACTAATGCGTGCGCTTGTATAGAAAGCTATGTGTTACATTTTTTGCGGTTTCAGACCTGCGGTTAAACGCGGTTAAATCGCAGTGCGTGCTAACGCGACGTCCTGCGTGAGCGATCTAGACGCGAACGCGAAGCAGCGCGGCGCGGCGCAAATGCAACAAACAGTCGAAACCTATTGAAGTGGCCTACGTGACCAAACGCACGTGGGGTGCAGTGCGAAGCGGCGCGAAATGAAGCGAACGCGATCAGTTGGCTTGATATTTTCGCGCGAACTGGATGCGGTGACGTCGTGTTTTTGTTTGGATAATGTCGTAAATAGAAATTTGTTGTTTGTTGTAGGCAACATTCGACAATATTCCTTGAATAACAAGGGTTGAGCTCGTAATTCCTCATACAAATTGTGAAATTCCCCATAAATATGCCTTTCTAAGTATACAATATTAGTCCCACTTCTTCGCCGTACATACTTCTTGAGTATTTGATACTTAAGAAGTGAATTTTCCAATAATATTTGTTTCCGTCCGTCCATGACAAATGCACAGTGCCCACTGAACGGCGGCGTCGTTGGTGGCGGCTGTGCGAGACGATTCGCGTGCACGTAGGACATAGCCGCCGCGTCGCACCGCATCGCATTGAATTCGCGTGTCACCGCTTCATACTCGCGTTCGCTTTGAACCGCCCACCTAGGACGCCGCGTAAGCGCGTCCCTTTCACTTCAGTAGCTCAAACATGTAGGTTTTGCTGCCTGAAACGGAGCAAAATGCGATTTGCTCACTGAGTGAGACCAAGTAACTTTTTTTTTTCAGAAAGTCGTTTTAATCTTATTCAGCCTTGGGTTAATTAAACAATTCGAAACATTCACACTCTATCTCTTTCCCGCCATTAGAAAGAGAGAGAGAGAGACAAAGACCAGCCCTTTCGAAGTTCCGATTTTGAATTCGACCTCAAAGACAAACACGTTCGGAATTTCGTACTAACTAAAGAAATTTTGCAAAAAGAAAATTGTCTTTTAATGTTTTTTTTACGCGAATTTATTTAAACGAAAATAAGTATTTACTGCAAATAAAACTAATATTTAACCTGTAAATATTTATTTCTAATTTCAATAATGTTACGTAATATATTTTGAATAATAAAATATCATTGGTGCTATTTCCGAATACGCCTTAATTTAAATAAAAGAGCGGGAATAAAATTTCGTGGCTGGCGTAAAGAGTTGAATAAGTTAAAAAATATTAAAATAATCGTAAAATATGAGTGAAACTAGCGACGAGAACAGTATTTTAACACCGGAAGTGTTAAAACAACAAGTTATTAATGCAGAATTAAGTTTCCTACCTGAAAATTCTCGCGAGAAATATCTGAAAGCATACCATGTCTTCAATGAATGGACCACTGACTAATTTTTTATGGGAATTGAGACTTACAAAGGGCGCAAGCAGTTTTTTTGGAGACGGTGTTGTCTTCTTATTTTTTAGACTTATCACAGACGAGGCGATCATCTACAATGTGGAGTATTTACTCAATGTTGAAAGCTACTTTAACAAAACATAACGTGCATATTGAAACATACGCAAAACCCGTATCTTTTCTAAAAAGAATGTCAGTTGGGCATAAGGCTAAAAAGTCTAAAATTTTCACGGCCCTTTACATAAAACAATTTCTTAATGAAGCTCTGGACTGCAATTTTTTGCCGCTAAAGTAAGTGATACCTATGAATCTATGTTGTTAGTTATTATAAATTGTGTGTAGACTGTTATGTACTTACTGCTACTAGTTTTTGGAGGCGCAATGAATCCTAGTCTGGCTTAGCAATGCTGTTAAAATATTTATTACGATATAAAAGATGCTGTAAATGTTAAATTATGCATATTAATTTATTAGATATGTCATATTTTCATTACAGGTTGTACATGGGTTGTACTGATCATAGGAATTAGTGGAGCGTGTCGCAATAACGAGCTATTACAGCTAACAGTTAATAATATCGAAAAGCATTCAGATAAATTACTGTTAGTAAAATTTAAAAATAAGAAGACGAACCTTGACAGGTCTTTTGTCGTACGCGAAGAATATGTAACTATTGTAAAAAAAATACCAAAATTTACGTCCAGCCAATATAAAAACCGACCGATTTTTCATACAATACCATAATAATAAATGCTCAAGACAGCCTATGGGAGTAAATAAAATAGGTGCTATACCGCGAGAAATTGCCACTTTCTTAAAACTGGAAGAGCCTCAGCTATACACGGGTCACTGCTTTCGGAGAACTTCAGCAACGCTCTTGGCTGATTCCGGTGCCGATCTCACCACGTTAAAACGTCACGGCGGGTGGAAGTCCAATACGGTTGCAGAAGGCTATATTGAATACTCAATAGAAAATAAGTCGAAAATCTGTAAGCGTATAGTGGAAACAAGTCTGAATTCGACCCCGGATCCTTGGTCTCACCCACACCCATCCACTTCCAACGACGCACAGTGTACTTATACAGAAAGCCGATCAGAGTCACCAACGTTCACCGTTGTTCCTTCTCAAACAGAAACCTTAATCCCAGATAATCAAACTCAACTCAATGCAACTATAACGTTGCCAAATAAATCTGTTACTTTTAATTTGCAGAATTGTAGTAATTTTACTTTTAACCTAAAATGTTCCATTTTATTGAATTGGTACCTTTATCTACAATGTTAATTATTTTGATTCACAATAAATACCTAGTTATTTCATTCTATTCCTGTTTATTATTTTATCACCTAGTGTTCTCGCTGCTGAAGTGAAAAGTTCCCTCGCCACACTCAGGATTCAAAATCTGCACTTGCAGCAAAAAACGACTTTGTCTCTCTGTTCAATTCAATATTTCAAAGTAAGGTCTCCGCTGGGACCCTCAGTGTCGGGAATCGGCTTTGTGTCTCATGTCCGGGGGCAGGAGCCACTACTACGCTTCACCACGAAGCAAGGTAAGATCGGTGATAAATAGTATGAGTGGAGGCAAATCCCCTGGGCATGATGGGCTTAGCATAGAGCATTTAAAATATGCAGGCATATGCATGCCGAGGGTCCTGTCCTTGTTCTATACGATGTGTCTCAGCCATTCGTATCTGTCGGCAGACTTAATCAAGACCATTGTAGTACCCATTGTGAAGAATAAGACAGGAGACATCTCGGACATAAGCAACTACCGCCCAATCTCTCTTGCAACTGTGATGGCCAAAGTGTTGGACAGTTTGCTTGACTCTTATTTGGCGAAATATGTTGAGTTGCATGACGCACAGTTTGGGTTTTGTCCTGGATTATCAACCGAAAGTGCTATCCTAAGTGTCAAGCATACTGTCAAATACTACACTGACCGGAGGACGCCCGGTATATGCCTGCTTCCTTGATCTCTCCAAAGCTTTCGATCTTGTTTCTTACGATGTGCTTTGGAGCAAGTTGAGGAGTAGGGGTATACCGGAGGAACTGCTCAGTGTATTGCAGTATTGGTATCGTTGTCAAATGGGTTGGAGTGCGAGGTGAGGCAGGGTGGTTTGTCGTCTCCCCGGCTCTTCAATCTATATGTTAATGACCTCATTGCCGAGCTCAGCAGCATGCGTGTCGGATGCAGGGTAAATGGTGTGAGTTGCAACAACATCAGTTACGCGGATGACATGGTGCTGCTGGGCCCGTCGCCAGGAGCGATCATGGAGTTGCTTAAGGTGTGTGAGACCTTCGCTAGTGCACATGGATTGGTCTATAATGCCAATAAGTGTGAATACATGGTCTTTGGGGTCGCTGGTAACGGTAAACGGTAAGTCAATTCGTAGAGTGAAAAAGTTTAAATATCCTGGTAATTTTCTTACTGACTACCTCAGTGACCATGTTGACATTGAACGGGAGCGTAGGGCTCTGGCGGTCAGGGGTAATATGTTGGCACGAAGATTTGCTCGGTGTACTGACCAAGTAAAGATAACGCTTTTTAAAGCTTATTGTCAGAGTTTTTACACCGCTAATCTTTGGGTCAATTACTCGAAAAGATCGCTGGATGGCCTACGCGTCCAATATAATAATATTTTAAGGATGTTGTTGCGATTGCCTCGTTTTTGCAGTGCCTCTGAAATCTTCGTGATAGCCCATACCGTTGGGTTTCATGCTATCATACGCAAGAAAACGGCCTCGCTCCTGAGCAAAATAAGAGGCAGTCGCAATAGCATCCTGAAGGCTGTGGCGGCTGATACTTTCTCCACCATAGTAAGGCAATTGGTGAGAAGACTTATTCCCTAGTATTTTGGTATTTAGTAGATGGGTGGTCCTCTCATTAATTCGTCTTTAGTTAAGTTACTAACAATATTGTATAAGTGCAAACCTGTTACTAACAATTTTGGATCTCTTAGTTGTCCGAAATAAAATGATTTTATTTATTTATTTATTTGTTGCACAAATAACTATTTCCGCGCCCTGTGCCCCTGTGCGAGCTTCTATAAGTGCGCCCTTGTTTTTTTTGACATAGGTACCCTAGCTAGAGCAGTGCTATGTATAGGCCTACATTTCATTCAGGATAAAATAAAGCACAAGGACCTTGGTGTTGGTGGACCAATTATCTATTAAGTATTTTGGAAGAAAAATATATTTTATAAAGAACTAGTGGACGTCACGCGGTTTCACCCGCGTAGTTCCCGTTCCCGTGGGAATAGGGGGTAATATATAGCCTATGTTACTCCCTGATAATGTAGGTATCCAATGCTAAAAGAATTTTTCAAATCGGTCCAGTAGTTTCATAGCCTATTCAATTCAAACAAACAAACAAACAAATCTTTCGTCTTTATAATATTAGTATAGAAGTATAGACTAGAACTGATGTGGGCAACAAGCAGACGAGCTTCTATATAAGTGGACCCTTCGCCTATATCACCCACTGTGTCTCACTCACTAAAACCAAACGCAAGTTCAATAGTGCAAATGCGTTGCCCACCCTGATGCTTAAGATTTAATTTTTGGGCCACTTTGGTCTGATTTTTCTAACCTCTTTCAGTAGCGTAGCGAGGGGGGGGGGCGGCGCGCACCGGGTGACACCCGCTTAGGGGTGACACCCGACCGCTCGTTGACTGGTTTTTGTCACTATCGGGTGGCACCCCTAAACGTTTGACGCAATGAAACCTGTCGGGAGTAGGGTGTGAATTTTTTTAAGCTCGCTTCGCTCGCTCTTGCATTTTGCGCTCTCTGACTTCCTGAGTTTTTCTATATAAATCAACAAAAAACTTAAATTTCAGTATGAATGTTCAAAATACAATAAAACCCTTCCGGGATGAGGTGCAAAAATGTTTTTAGTCCTTCAGGTTTTTTGCATTTAAGGGTGACACTCGTTCGTTGACTTTTTGTCACGGTCGGGTGTCACCCCTTAACAAGCGACGTAAGGAAACCCGTCCGTGTTGGGGTATAAAAATTTCTATCTCGCTTCGCTCGCTCTTACTTTCCGCACTCTCTTATTTCTCAAGCGTTTCTGTATGTCTCAATAAAATCACTATGTTTGTGTATGAAATGATCTAAAGAAAATAAAACTTATCCGAGGTGGGATGCGAAAATTTTCGAGCTCGCTTCGGTCGCTCCTGTGTTCTACCCTCTTTTAGTTCTTGAGTTTACTTGCGTTACTCAACAAAGTTGGGTTTAGATAATGATGAAAACAAAATCAAAATAATCTAATTTTCGAGATTTTATTTGTAATTTTTTTATTAGGTAAAAAATAATCGTAATTTAATGTAGAAAATGACTTATTAGAATTAATTCTATCTTTGAAACCCCTGATACAACAAGAAAGAAACTTAAAATAAAACAAAATATATACACTTAAAATAAAAAAATCCTCACTAAAATAAGGCGTCAAAAAATTTGTAACTAAGTATGATGTTAGAACATTCCAGAAAATAAAAAACCTGCAGGGCAAATGGCACACCTTCCCCCCTCCCTTCCAAAAAATGGCTTGGATTTCCATCACCAGAACGAAAGGCCAAAGGTGCAACTCATAATTATTTGGGGGGGGAGGGTTAATATTTGTGGGGTGACACCACATTATCCGCCCCAGGTGTCACCCATGCTAGCTACGCTACTGCCAATTATCTAATATTTGTCCACCAACACAAACAGTTGAGTGCGCCTTTGGCTTTTCGTTCTGGTGATGGCAATCGCAAGCCGATTTTCGGAAGGGAGGGGGGCGAGGGTGTGCCATTTGCGCTGCAGTTTTTTATTTTCAGGAATGTTCTTACATCATGCTTAACTACTTACAAAAAATCTCGAAAATTAGATTATTTTGATTTTGTTTTCATCATCATCTAAACCCAACTTTGTTGAGTAACGCATGTAAACTCAAGAACTAAAAGAGGGTAGAACACAAGAGCGAGCGAAGCGAGCTCGAAAATTTTCGCTTCCCACCTTGGATAGGTTTTATTTTCTTTTGTTCATTCATACACAAACATAGTGATTTCACTGAGTCATACAGAAACGCTCGAGAAAAAAGAGAGTGCAGAAAGTAAGAGCGAGCGAAGCGAGCTCGAAATTCTTTACACCCTACCACAGACGGATTTCACTATGTCGCCCGTTAAGGGGTGACACCCGACCGTGACAAAAAGTCAACGACCGAGTGTCACCCCTAAATGCATAAAACCTGAAGGACTAAAGAAATTTTTGCACCTCATCTCGAAAGGGTTTTATTGTATTTTGAACATTCATACTGAAATTTAAGTTTTTTTTATTTATATAGATAAACTGTGACCTGCCAGACACTGCAAAATGCAAGAGCGGGCGAAGCGAGCGCAAAAATTTTTGCAACCTACTCCCGACAGGTTTCATTGCGTCAAACATTTAGATGACAAAAACCGATAGTGACAAAAACCAGTCATTGAGCGGTCGGGTGTCACCCCTAAACGGGTGTCACCCGGTGCGCGCCGCACCCCCCGCCCTCCCCTCGCTACGCTACTGATAATTGGTCCACCAACACCAAGGTCCTTGTCCTTTATTTTATCACCCTGAATGAGATAAAGTAGGCCTATACGTGGCATTGCTCTAGCTAGGGTACCTATAATATCTAAAAGAAACAAGGGCGCGGTTTTAGAAACTTACGGCACTACCTAATTTAATTCTTATTACAATCAAAGTACTTACTTACTGATTGTCTAACAACGCGCTGCAGAAACAACTAGTCATTGCAAAACAGTATCAGCACTCTGTCCACGAATTCGTTAGTGGTATTCTTGTATTTTTTTTTACTGTTAATAGGCACGCGTTTGACCACTTGTGCTATCTCACCTGATGGTAAGCGATGATGTGGTCGAAGATAAAGCACGATTGCCACAATTTACAGAGTGTTTTGTGATCAACCCAGTCGTTTGTCTGGGTTGATCACAAAACCTGGAATGTTGACCTCTCAAATGCGTTTGCATTTGAGAGGTCAACATTCCAATTGCATACGGGGATTCGGAACTTTACTCCTACGTCCGATGTTATAGACCTACCGTAGATAAAGTCAATGATTCTAATGTTGTCAGATACATTGAGTGAGTGGCATTTATCAAAACACAAGGTGACGTACTTAGGTGCCGGTTCGCCTTTAGCCTCGCACTCTGTGATAAACGGCTCGGGCTCGTCTATATCGCCGGGCTGCGCTCCTTGGAACAGAATCTCCTCTTGAGTCGGCTGCTTCACGATCTTCGGCGGTGACGTCACTGGAGATAAAATGGCATGATGCGTTCGTAAAGAAAGGATTGAGAGTTAATAAAGTGTTCTATACGAGGAGTGGTTTGTATTTGTAAAGTACTAAGTGAGATCGAACGTCTGCAGTGCTACTTTTAGCCGTTTGTAGCGTAGAGATTGAGACCAAGAATGTTGCCCTGAGGAACTCCGCAAGTGACTGTGATATCTGTGTCTGTTTACCTTTACTTTGTAGATTTTGAGTATTATTCCCCTTATTTCATACTTTTCCAGTTTGTCAACAAGAGCAGAAATCGCGACAGTGGCTGTTTCGTCTAGTTACGACGGTAGCATTACCGTGAAAGTATTGCTGCAGATATTGCCCTTTAATTTACTACTTCTTTACCATAACTAAGGAACCGACGAAGGGTGTATATCTTTCCTATAGGTATTTCACCTGAAGAAAACCCCAATGAAATATTATATTATTGTATCTGAGATATCAAGAGAGGTTAGATACTTAGCTATTTTTTTTAATTATCCTATTGTGCTGGGCAAAGGCCTCCTCCATATTCTTCCAGACACACTTTTCCTGCGCCATTTCGAACCAGCTTTCGTCCAGATCGTCTCGCCACCACTGTCTGGTCCGAGCTCGGTGACGCCGTCCATCCTCTGGCAGCCATTTTGTCCAGTGATATATAAAAAACGCAAGATGCACAGTCTTGAACAAATGCAACACTGGAAACTGTCGTCAAAAACTGACATGTATAAGTGTCATGTGTGAGTTGTGTGTAGTTATACTATAAACATTTTTTTTTGCAAATTCTATCTTACACGGATCGTTTGATGTTTTTACAAAGCAGTGCAGTATGGCGAATGATGCGCATTTTTTTTTGCAAATTCAACCTTAGACGCATCGTTTAAAGTTGTTTTTACAAAGCAGTGCAGTATGGCGAGCGATGCGAGACTGTTTGAAACTTGCGCACAATTATACATTATACATGCGCTTGTTTTTTGCGGACGTTTTTGAGATGCTGAGTGTGTATCTTGGGTTTTTTATATAACAATGTTTTTGTCATTGTGTGACGACTTTTGCCCAGCGGTCGCCACGCATGCGGCCGGTGTGACCCGCCGAGTCCCATTTCAGCCTGGCAGTTTTCTTACCCACGTCTATGACACCTGTTTTGGAGCACAGCGTGGTATTCCGTACTCTATCAATTAAAACTTAGCTAATGATAAAGAAAAATAAATACCAATCTCAGTACTCACATGACGCCACCGCACATGAAACCAACACGATGAAACACAGTATTCTTGTTGTACACATCTTAACACTTCGTACAATTACCGTTTGTGTATCAAATAACTTTAGAATTTATACTTATTAACACAATTAAAACTAATCACTTAGCAGCGATGAGACCCATGCACAGTCATTGTTTCACTAAGTGCGTGCCTCCCAGCCAATCCATTATTGTAACTTAAAATACGGTACACCATTTTCCTGTAAGTTCAGTACAAATTGTTTTAGATTGAATTATAATACTACTACCTTTTGTACTTGGTACGCGCATATCCCGTTTTTTTTCGTTCCCGTGGGAATTTCGGGAAGTCCTCTCTTAGTGCTCCCCTACACTCCCCAATGAACCTACATGCCAAATTTCAGCTTTCTACGACCAGTAGTTTCGACAGTGCGTTGTCTGTCAGTCACTCAATCAGTCAGTAACGGAAGAATTTTATAAATTAGGAAGGAAGGATTGCAATAAATGTGTAATTGTTTTAAATGATTTATTTCCGGTACCCAATGACGTGTTTACTGTAGGACTGTTAGGACCTAACTAGTTGACCCGCGCAACTTCGTCTGCTCCGCTCCTATTGGTCTTAGCGTGATGATATATATAGCCTATAGCCTTCCTAGATAAATGTGCTATCTAACACTGAAAGAATTTTTCAAATCGGACCAGCAGTTCCTGAGATTAGCACGTTCAAGCAAACAAACAAACAAACAAATTCTTCAGCTTTATAAATATTAAGTATAGATATTGTCTTAAAATGGCATGGATAACCTAGCTTCGAACGAATAGAAATCCTTATCCTGACATAATTTCTCTCTCCTACTACCTACATTAGATTCGCAAAACCAACTGCCTATATATCAAGAGTTCATGAGTCAAAACTAGGTGGGTCTATGATTAGTCAGGCCATGTTCTTGGGACCTTCCTACTCCATCATCAGGCAGAGTGCGCTTTGTCTGGGTCACTGCGCATCGAGGTCAATTCAATGAGCTCAATCACGATGTCTGCTGCACGTTGCTGAAGAGTTGGTTAGTCCGCAGACTTATTTGGCTAGGGGATAAGATCAACTAGGCGAGGCGTGCCAATTTTAATAGAAACTAAAACTGCATCTTTGGATTTTTGAAGAAATTATCAGGTAAATAACACCAGATGTGGCCATCCACGCCCACTTGAAAATTTCACCCTGTCTCACTTCAAAAATCCACAAAACATCTGTGGCCTGTGTGGCCACTAGGTAAATGCCGATTTTTTTAAATTATCTATATTTTTGTCATTCTCGCTTACCGAGGGAAATCCTCACTTAGTGCTCCTCTACTTTCCTCAAGAAACCTGCATGCCAAATTTCAGCTTTCTACCAGTAGTTTCGGCTGTGATTTGTCTGTCAGTCACTCAGTTAGTCAGTGAAAAATATAAATAACCTTGTAATTATTCAACAAATACTTTAATGTGGACTAGACAAAGAATAGAACAAGGAACAAAATCACGATTCACCACATTCTTCAAAATTGATTATATACCACCTCATCATAGCTATATGTTTACTGAGTTGCAGCGCGAACTCTTTCTTCATGTGCAAAAATTCCCTAATGACGGGCAGATCTAGCATCACGAAGGCTTGGCCGTCTATCTCCTCTTGCTTCATCTTCTCTGCAATGAGCTTGCAGTCGTCAGTGCTGCTTAGATACGCGTACACGTCGTCCACTGACCAGTCCAGCGGGTTCGGAGACAGCTTCAGTTTGCCTTTCATCCAGGACATGGCCATGTCTTTCTCGAACATCTTGTTATCGGACGGCAGAGGATCGTAAGTGTTGAATTTCAACTTTTTCAGTTCTGGTTCCTCCGAGTCGGATACGTCGGAAATATTTTTGGCATCTCTAGAGTTGGAACTGCTCTCGTTGGTTTCGTTCTCCATGTCGCTGTCTTGGGAGTTTTGTTTCTTGACGCAGGTGTTGTTGTATATTGTCTGGACGTCCTTTTTGTTCCAGTGGGCTTCCTTCATCTGGATTGCGAAGTTGGGTAGCTTGGCGCCGCGGGTCTTCATTTCCATCTTGGGGTAGTGGTGCTTGGCGCGCTTGGCGCGGCGCGAGGGGCGCGGGGAGGGCTCGCGCGAGGCGGCCGAGGCGCGCGAGGCGGGCGAGGCGGGCCGCGTGCCGGGCTCGGACGGCGGCGTGGAGCCGCTGTGCGAGCTCTCCACGGACTCCACGTCCTTGTTGCTCTCGCTCTCCTGCGACGGCCGTAGCTCCTTCTCCTTCTTCTCCGGGGCGGCCTTTCTCTTTTTCCTTCGACCGTTGAGGCTGCCTTTTGGTCTTCCTCGGCGTTCGGTGTTATGATCTGGAATTAGTAAAATTAAAAATTTTAGTAAATAGTTCAGAAATATTTTGCCCAAAATTAGGATAAGTTAGTTAATCATTCTTAACATTTCTAACTATGATTTAATCATTCTTAACGATGTTTTTTTGCCTTTAACGTGTAGGATGACACTGGGACGCTACAGGTATCGTGTCAGACAGAGCTACATATGTATGCTCACGGAAGGTAGACTTGTCGACGTGCTGGCAGTCGTTGGGGCAGGTGACGGTCTCGTCGGGCCCGAACAGACACGGGCACGCCTGCAGCTTGCGACGCTACAGGTATCGTGTTAGACAGAGCTACATATACTCACGGAAGGTAGACTTGTCGACGTGCTGGCAGTCGTTGGGGCAGGTGACGGTCTCGTCGGGCCCGAACAGACACGGGCACGCCTGCAGCTTGCGACGCTACAGGTATCGTGTTAGACAGAGCTACATATACTCACGGAAGGTAGACTTGTCGACGTGCTGGCAGTCGTTGGGGCAGGTGACGGTCTCGTCGGGCCCGAACAGACACGGGCACGCCTGCAGCTTGCGACGCTACAGGTATCGTGTTAGACAGAGCTACATATACTCACGGAAGGTAGACTTGTCGACGTGCTGGCAGTCGTTGGGGCAGGTGACGGTCTCGTCGGGCCCGAACAGACACGGGCACGCCTGCAGCTTGCGACGCTACAGGTATCGTGTTAGACAGAGCTACATATACTCACGGAAGGTAGACTTGTCGACGTGCTGGCAGTCGTTGGGGCAGGTGACGGTCTCGTCGGGCCCGAACAGACACGGGCACGCCTGCAGCTTGCGACGCTACAGGTATCGTGTTAGACAGAGCTACATATACTCACGGAAGGTAGACTTGTCGACGTGCTGGCAGTCGTTGGGGCAGGTGACGGTCTCGTCGGGCCCGAACAGACACGGGCACGCCTGCAGCTTGCGACGCTACAGGTATCGTGTTAGACAGAGCTACATATACTCACGGAAGGTAGACTTGTCGACGTGCTGGCAGTCGTTGGGGCAGGTGACGGTCTCGTCGGGCCCGAACAGACACGGGCACGCCTGCAGCTTGCGACGCTACAGGTATCGTGTTAGACAGAGCTACATATACTCACGGAAGGTAGACTTGTCGACGTGCTGGCAGTCGTTGGGGCAGGTGACGGTCTCGTCGGGCCCGAACAGACACGGGCACGCCTGCAGCTTGCGACGCTACAGGTATCGTGTTAGACAGAGCTACATATACTCACGGAAGGTAGACTTGTCGACGTGCTGGCAGTCGTTGGGGCAGGTGACGGTCTCGTCGGGCCCGAACAGACACGGGCACGCCTGCAGCTTGCGACGCTACAGGTATCGTGTTAGACAGAGCTACATATACTCACGGAAGGTAGACTTGTCGACGTGCTGGCAGTCGTTGGGGCAGGTGACGGTCTCGTCGGGCCCGAACAGACACGGGCACGCCTGCAGCTTGCGACGCTACAGGTATCGTGTTAGACAGAGCTACATATACTCACGGAAGGTAGACTTGTCGACGTGCTGGCAGTCGTTGGGGCAGGTGACGGTCTCGTCGGGCCCGAACAGACACGGGCACGCCTGCAGCTTGCGACGCTACAGGTATCGTGTTAGACAGAGCTACATATACTCACGGAAGGTAGACTTGTCGACGTGCTGGCAGTCGTTGGGGCAGGTGACGGTCTCGTCGGGCCCGAACAGACACGGGCACGCCTGCAGCTTGCGACGCTACAGGTATCGTGTTAGACAGAGCTACATATACTCACGGAAGGTAGACTTGTCGACGTGCTGGCAGTCGTTGGGGCAGGTGACGGTCTCGTCGGGCCCGAACAGACACGGGCACGCCTGCAGCTTGCGACGCTACAGGTATCGTGTTAGACAGAGCTACATATACTCACGGAAGGTAGACTTGTCGACGTGCTGGCAGTCGTTGGGGCAGGTGACGGTCTCGTCGGGCCCGAACAGACACGGGCACGCCTGCAGCTTGCGACGCTACAGGTATCGTGTTAGACAGAGCTACATATACTCACGGAAGGTAGACTTGTCGACGTGCTGGCAGTCGTTGGGGCAGGTGACGGTCTCGTCGGGCCCGAACAGACACGGGCACGCCTGCAGCTTGACGCACACGTCGCGGCAGAACGACGCCACCTGTGTCGCTGAGCGCGCTATCGGCACGTAAGCGTGGTATGTGCTTGACTTTAGTCTGGAATCAAGCATGGTTTATTCAATTTGTATACAGAAAATATTATTGCAACGAATGATGAAGGGAAGGACTTCGTTCTGAAGCGAGACAAGACAGGCTAAAAATAAAATACCCTTATTATTTTATCTACGATGGTAATCAAACTGCAACCTTACAGCAACGAGAATAAACATGACAGTACAAAATCAGAGAATATCTGAAAGGGTAGCTTAAATTGATGATAAATCAGTTAGACTTGAGGGAAATCACTAGGTGTTCGAGCTTTTTATTCTGGACATTTCACTGAAGCGAAACTAACTGGTTTCCGAAATGGTTTTCATGTTAGCAACAGATAGATATGGCATTGTTCACAATAAGCAGCCGATGTTAGTGTCACACGTGTGTGCGTGTTAAGGTGTTACGCATCATTGATCAGAAATAAAAAATCGAGATAAAAAATCACCGTCGTAATACTCACTTTGCCCTCAACATCTCGAGCCTCATGCCCTGTTCCGGTGGTCCCTCAGTTTCCCAATCCTTGAGCAGTTTGGCCGGCTTGTATGACGCCGAGATTATCTTATTGAGCACCTCCTTCAACACCAGCGACAGCGGCCCTGGACCCACGTGCTTTGGCAGCTGAGACAATTTGTTCCTACTTATCGATGGCCCCGCGTAACATTTGTAGTTAAAGAATATCCTATCGCACCATTCATCTGAACACTTAACTTCCTCTTTGACAACCTTCTCTTCAACCTGTGGCGGCTCCCTCTCTATTGTCGTGTCGGGAATGTGTAAAGCGTAGTCATTACTGTCGCACCAGCCGACAGGGAACAACAAGTCACTGTCTTGAGCATACCAGTACTTCTCCCCTATCGGCAAAAGCTCCACACACAACATGTGTTCTACAATAGAGTCTATATTTGCCACGTGTATTTCTTCATGATTTTGCGGATTAACGGCTTCTAATTTCATATTGACTTCGACGCCTTTCAGCGGTTCTTTGTTCCCGAAGCAGTAATCGGGGGCTGGGACTGATGACGTGATTGTGAGGTAATCGTCCCAGTCGAATGGTCCTTCTTTCCATATCTTGGGATTTTTGAAAGTGAAGCCGTTTTTCTGTGCCCATCCTATGGGGTATATGTAGGGGTGCATGGAGTCGCAGAGCCACGCCATCTTGGAGTCCTCGTAATCTTCGGCATGGTCGTCAATGACTACAAGGAAGTGAAGGTTGTTGAACACTTTGGTGACGGTGGCCGGTCGTATGGTGCGCATGTCTTGAGGACTTAAAGCTTCGACCTTCATGCCGCTTACGAAGTTGTGAGATTCCTGAGTTTGGTTTGCCTGTGGAAGAGACGGATGCAATTTATAAATGAACTAGCAGCACCTTGCGGTTTCACCCGCATAGTTCCCGTTCCCGTGAGAACACAGGGATAAAATATAGCCTATATTACTCGGTAAAGATGTAGCTTTCTAATGGTGAAAGAATTTTTAAAATCAGTCGAGAACTTTTTGATTTAAATCGTAACAAACAAACATCAAATCATTCCTCTTTATAATATTAGTATAGAAGTATAAATGTCATATCTGCAAGATTTAAGTGGACAAAAATATTTTAATGGGTAAACAGAATTTCACAGCCTCAAATGTATTAACAACACGTGCAGTTTTTATTTAATTCCTATTATAACACAAAATTAAAATAGTTACGGAAATAGGTGGCATAATATGTGTTGGTATATTGTAGACAAACTCCGTATAGACCATTTCCTCTTCACATGACAAAACAGGAAAATAACACACTATGTTTAAACAATACTGGCGAGGTTTAACCCAAAATATAAATAAAAAGAAGGAATGGCAGATGGAGTCACACCTATTTCCCGCAACACAAATGTACGAAGCGTAACATAAATTAGTATATTTTATTTGACCTCCAAATTTAGAAGACCCATTCAGTTTAGTCTTTAGTCACAGTAGTGATTTAATGTCATCCATCATCATAGCCAAAAGACGTCCACTGCTGGATATAGGCGTCCCTCATGCGTCACGTACATTACTTGGAAATTAGGGGTAAGGGTCAATTCTTACTAGCGCAGAGTAGAAGCGTCAATCTGAAACTTAACATAGCAAATGCACCCTTATCTCCACAACGTTATGCACATATTCCTTCCGCTCAGACGACGCGCGAATGCCGTCGAATGCGCGCGAATTCGCGCGGCTGCATTTTATCTCAGAAGAAATATGTGCAGAACGTTGTGGAGATAAGGGTGAATTTGCTATGTTAAGTTTCAGATTGACGCCTCGAATTAACCCTAAGGGTTTGTATCATCATAAGCTGATATCGATAGAGATATCCATGAGATCTGCGGAGTTTGGCTAAGCAATATAATTTGATGTTGAACTTACTTGGAACAGGTCTGCGGGCGTAGGCTCCGAGATAGCCTCCTCAGCGCTCTGCCGCAGTTGTGTGCTCAGCTTGTTCTTGCACGAGAACTTGTTCACTTTGCCGGGGTACTTGAACTGCCACGGAGAACCCTGCGAAGAAAGGACTCAATATTAGGCACTAGCTTCTACCAGCGAAATCGTCCGCGTTTGCCCGAAATTGTCCCAAGCACTGGAATCTAGTCTAGGCAGGGCTAACTTTTCAAATTAGCAGAACGGTCTTTTTCGAGAGGCTAGTGAAATAACTAAAAAATTAGTTTTAGCCAGGTCTACTATGTTTTTGTATTTGTGCAAGACCATTCTGCAAATTTGTAAATTAAGCCCTGGACTAGACCGTAAGCCCAGAGCTAAGCAGAGCAACGCAAGTGGGCCTTCGGATAACCTTAAGCCCACGACAAGGGATGATGCTGATGATGATATCAGCATCATCCATAGCTCGATTACGTTGCCGAGAGACCGCCTCATTCGGTGTCGGGATGGCAAAGAGAAATGTTGGGATTTCTCTTATGCGGTGACAGACGACTAAACTCTATCTTCATGGAAACGTAAACCTATTTCATGATATCGAAGTCCGCTCCGCTTAGCCATTTCCGGCTCATTACTCTTGCGCGGTGGAAACCGGGCTTAAGGGTGCAAATGCAAGCCCCGAAAGCAACAATCGAAAGGCAGATGCAGTTATTTCACTTTTCCAGAAACTTCGGTTACAAATAATTTTACCAACATTTTCCAAGGACGAAATCTATACTAATATATAAAGCTGAAGAGTTTGTTTGTTTGTTTGCTTGCTTGAACGCGCTAATCTCAGGAACTACTGGTCCGATTTGAAAAATTCTTTCAGTGTTAGATAGCCCATTTATCGAGGAAGGCTTATATATCATCACGCTAAGACAAATAGGAGCGGAGACTACGTTGCGTGGGTCAGCTTGTAAACAATATAAGTAAACATTTCCGATCGTCCTGTGATAGCCCCTACAGCACGTTATTAACACATTACCGGTTAAAGACTCGGCTATTAGTATCGAGGTCAATCAGACCGATCAGTTCAAGTGACGAGAATTACGGTTTCTCATGTTTGTTGACCTACATACAAGTGTACCTATACTTGTTTCGTTTTAGCACGGCAGTATCGGTCTTTTAACCTTTTTCCAAATATCTTTTCGCTCGCAGGAACCCGAATTGACCCGAAATATAATTAACTAGCTTCTAACAGCGGCTTCGTCCGCTTGGAAGTCGGAAATTATCCTAAGAGTACGTACTCACGGCAGGGCCCGATCTCTTTTTATTTGTGATGGTTTTGCTCTTGACTCTAGTCTAGGTTAGAGATGACAGAGACAAAGTCTACGATGGAGCGAGCTTACCCAGAAGGAGCCTGTGCACTCCAACTTTGAAGAGATTAGGGTTGTAAGCGTTTGGAAACACAGACGCAGGCAGAGAGTTCCACTCCTTTGCTGTGCGCATTATAAAAGACGTTTGGAAGCGCTTAGTGCGAATTGGTGGAATAGCAACAAGGGCAGGCAAGCCGGGAAAATACCCGAAGCGGCAACATTGAGGGTACCGGGCGGTTGCACGAAGTCCTGAATTTTATCTTTAGAAGTGAAAAATCTTATAAAACTACCATGCCTAACAGCTCGACAAAATAACAATTTTTCCTTTAAAAAATCTACATACTTAATTATTTTATAGCGCTGTCTTGTTTTATAATTTAAATGCTGTTTCCTAAGAAAATTATAAGACAGCACTTAAGCAAGCCAAGCCGAAAGAAAGAAGAAATACCTAAATAGGAAAGAAGGAACCAACTTTTTCGATATGTAATGATTTTCGGCTTGAGAATACAAAGAAATTCTGCCGATTTTACATTTATGAACAGGAAAACCTTTTCGTTCTGTTTATGTTTGACGGGGATTCCCCACAGACGTTGAAATGAGTAATTATTTCCAGTAGTTAGTTTATCTTCTTCTAATATACAAAAATCTCGTGTCACGGTGTTTGTTATCGAACTCCTCCGAAACGGCTTGACCAATTTTTATGAAATTTTTTGTGTATTGTCATGCACCTTCTTGGTTGAATTGGCTACTACGTCATCTAGTGTCGCAAATTTAATCGAAGTTTTAAGGATCAAAATACTTGACATTGACGTTTCTGTGCTGCCACCAGTGGTTCCTGCACGCTCAGTTTAGGGGAACGTGCGCGAAGTAGACTGTGCCATCTAGCGTAGCTATTTCGAATTTTATCTTGTTATATACTTGACAGTGACATTTCTGTGCTGCCACCTATAGTTTCTGCACGCTCCCTATAGGATTTAAAATAAATTAGAACGATGTAGAAATGTATTTGTTTTTATAATGACAGACGTGTATTAGCTTTGATCTGAGCAGGAGCTCCAATAAATTATCCCTTGAACCCAGTCTTTGTTTCATTTTATACTTAGTTTCCAGTGATGCTGCAGTGGTAGTAACTTGCAGCATCACAGTATATTCGGTAGGTCTGAGAATAGGGGTCGTAGGCTATTTATCTATATATATACTAATATATAAAGACCGACCCTAAGTAACATGGGATGAGGGCAGGAAGATGATGATGATACTAATATATAAAGCTGAAGAGTTTGTTTGTTTGCTTGAACGCGCTAATCTCAGGAACTACTGGTCCGATTTGAAAAATTATTTCAGTGTTAGATAGCATATTTATCGAGGAAGGCTATAGGTTATATATCATCACGTTAAGAGCAATAGGAGCGGAGCAGATGAAGTTGCGCGGGTCAACTAGTCTTTTTTTACCGTTAGCCAGGTCAGCTAGTATCTCTATATTCTTATCTTCCGCGGTTAAACGTGGAAATGTTACAAACAGATAGATTGATAGGTAGACTTTTCATTTGTAATTTTAGTACCGGATCCGGACCGGATTTTTTTGATCTTCTAATAATGTAATACTTTCGTATGGGCTTTTCCGTTTTTCATGGCGATCCATGAATAACATACCTACGTCCCGTTTGTTTCAACCATCTTTCTTCTATCTATGGTTTCAACCAATGTCCTACCTCGGACCAACCAGAGTATTTCGACACCTGTCTAGAAGAACCTAATACATTATTTTTACTAGTCAATAACGATACTTCCAAATTTTGAATGTATCGTTATTCACTAATAAAACTTTTTACAAAAAATATAACCAACTTCCAAACAAAACACTACAAAGTATAAAATAACCTTAATTTCGGAAGTCGGTGTTTTTGGTTTTGTTTCTTTGTTTTTAAACACCGACTTCCGAAATTAAGGTTATTTTATTCTTTGTAGTGTTTTGTTTGGAAGTCGGTTAATATATTTTTTTGTAAAAAATATATTTTTCACTTTTAAGTGGTGGTACTTGGACGACGTCTTCGTCTACGCAGAAATTGAAATAAGCAAATATGCTCATAACATAAAAACTACTGAACCAAACTGAATCAAATTTTTTTACGGGACCAAATGGCAAGTTTACCGCATCGAACTAAAAAAGAATCACAGAAATCGGATCATAAATCTTGGACTAATCGGTGTACATACATTAAAAAAAAATGCCCACCGAATTGAGAACCTCCTCCTTTTTTGGAAGTCGGTTAAAAATTGTTGAAGATCACGATACGATACAATGTCATGAAATCATGAGGTTTATTTCCTTAAATGTATGTGGGTCAATGACCGCTGTTATCATGTTGCAACGCAACTGCGGAATATTGATAAATAATATAACAATGGAGCTTTCATTAGAGCTGAAATAACTTCGAATCTAGGCTAGACGGAGCGAACCGGCAAGAGGGCGTTAAAAGTCGATAGCGCTTCTAATTTTATATGAAGCACGTTTAAAATTTACATATTTTGCCTTAGTTAGAGGGATGCGAGGGAGGACGGGTCATACATTATATTGATCCGCTCGAATATCTCATTACCTTCTTTATAGAAAATCCAGTTTGACACCAATAAAAACTTATTACTTTAGTAAAAAGAATGGTGGTGAAACACCACGTGTGTAGAGAAACAAATTAATTAATTAATTCGAGTATGAATGACTATGCCTATTGTATACTTTTTAGGGAATTTTGCTTACGGTTTTTCTTTTTGAGGTACGGAACCGATGAGGTTGGGTCATACAAGTTGCTGGATTGGAGGGTTGAAAGGCGACAAAATACTGTCACTGTGAAGAAAATGCTACCACGTTGGAAGTACTTAAATAAAAATACTTTTTCAACTATAGATGGTAGCTAGTACGGCTCTGCTGAGCCAAGCCCTCCGTCTCGAGGCAGATGGAAGGGACTCTATCAAGGCGCTGAAGGTACTGTGTATGAAGAAAAACAATTCTGTTCGTCACTATTGGGAAGTCGCGGCACCTCCGCAAGGGGTCGCGGCGGGCGGGCCTTTAATCCCGCGGGATCAGGTTTTTCGTGTCCCTAAATACGGGCACGGCGTTGGATTGCCGATATAGGCGCGATTGACTGCAGATGTCGCTGCATGCCTATGAGTGTTACTGTAATTTTGTGCCAGCAGAGGGCGCCACGGCACTGTCCCACAATGCCGTATCTTCACGACCTTACGGCGGTCTGTCCCCTCCAGATGAGACCTCCGGTTGCCCGGAGGAAGCCTGATCTGTTACATATGTGGATGATCGCGGCGCCCCCGCAAGGGGGCGCGTCGAGCGGTATCGGGACTTGCGTCCCCTGCCCGCGGAATCCTTCCGCGGCCCGTGACTACGGGCCGGTCATTAGGTTGCCGTAGTTGGCGACGGCTGAGGGTGGCGTGCGCCTGCTAAAATAAATTAGCAACGCACGCCTGTGAGTAATTTGCTTGTGAGTTTTCTGCAGACGCGCCGCGGCGCTGTCCATCAGCGCCGCTTCTTCACGGCACCTACGGCGGTCAGTCCCCGCCGAGTGAGACCCCCAGTGACCTGGGGGAGGCCCAGCGAGGACGACCAGCGACGAGGGTGCCGACTTTGGGGGCGAGCCTGCAGAGGGTATGTGGCTCCCGTCCGCACCGATCTCAGATCTAGCCGATCACGGCCCGGACTGCAGAGCCGTCAGTGAGAGTGTGAGCGGTCGTGTGGTGTGGGTACACCGCCCATATGTATGTGTCGAATAAGCCTATATTAACCTAGCACCTATCCGACACGTGAGTCACAGCGAGTGTGAAGTGGCGAGTGTGTGAGTTTCGGAACGCGACCTGCCTATATTAACTTAGCACAGGCCGCGCGCCGGGGTGAGAGTATGTGTAGAGTCTTTATGTTCGAGTAGGCCGCGTGTAGCCTGGGGGCGGCCTACTCGGGAGTCCGGTCCGGTGCGATGGGGTCGTCGACGTCCGCCACCAGGTCGCGGGGCAGGCGTCTCGCGTCAGGTGGGCGCGCGTGCCAGGGCGCCAGGTGCTTGACATGGTGCCAAGCAGATGCGTCGGCACGCGCGAACAAGACCCTCGCGAGGCGTCGCACGAACTCGTCCAGGCTCTCAATCCCGAGGTCGCGCTGTATCACGTCGTTCCTCACGCAGTGAGGGGCGTCTAGTATGGTCCGCAGCGTCAGGTTCTGTTGCGCGCGGAGGAGCTTGCGGTGTCCCTCGCTGGTGAGGGCGTACCATGCTGGTGTGGCGTACGTCAGGATCGAGCGTATGTACGTCTTGTACACGCCGATCCTGACACGCACTGGGAGTCGGGACGAGAGCACTGGACGGAGGAGCTGGCGTGCGATTCTGGCCTGCGCGGCGACCCTACGAACGTGCAACCCCATCGTGAGCCGACGGTCGATGGTCACACCCAGGTACTTGGCCTGGGGCGTCCAGTCGACGTCGGCTCCTTGGAGCTTCAGACGTGGTGGGAGGGGCGCGAACCCCGTGACTATCGCCTGCGTCTTACTCACATTGACCGACAGCCGCCACTTGGCGAGCCAGTCCGGGAGCAGATCGAGGGCGCGCTGCATCTTGACTGCCGCGTACCGCGCGTTCAACGAAGTTGTGATGTACGCGGCGTCGTCGGCGTACAGCGCGAGCGTCGATTCTGGCGTGGTGGGGATGTCGTCGGTGTAGTGTGAGTAACACGCCGGCGATACGCAGCTGCCCTGCGGCACACCCGCCCGCACGGGGCGAGGGGCGGACAGCGCTCCATCAACCACCACTCTGAAGCTCCTGTTGGACAGAAAGGAAGAGACCACTCTTACTACGCGACGGGGCGTGTTGGATGTGGCCAACTTGTACACGAGGCCATCGTGCCACACGCGATCGAAGGCCTTCTCCATGTCGAGGAATACTGCAACCGCGTACTCCTTCTTGTTCATCGATGACGACAGCAGGTGCAGTACCCTCGACAATTGAAGCGTCGTGCTATGTTCCGCCCGAAACCCAAATTGTTCCGGACGCGGCGTGATGTGCGGTGTTAAATGCCGCAACAGGAGTGATTCGAACACCTTGGAGATGGTCGACAGCAGCGTGATTGGCCGATAGCTCTCCGGCTTCAGTATGTTTTTCCCCGCCTTGGGCAGCATTATGACGCGCCCCTCCTTCCAGGCAGCAGGGAAGGTCCCCGTGCGCAGTATCGCCGTGAACAGGCGCGCCAGGGCCGCGACCATGCGGTGCGGCAGGTGGCGCAGCGCTGTATTGGTGATACTGTCAGCACCGGGGGCCTTTTTAAGCTTCGTCTTCAGGATGGCGCGTCTGACTGCGCCAGGCGAGAAAAAGATGGGATCCTCCTCGGGAGCTATCGGCGTAGCGAAGTAGTCCCCAAGGTGTTTCTCGACTGTTGCGACATGTTCGAACTCTGTCGTTGGGTTCGGGCAGAACTGACGCTCCAGGTGCTGGGCGAAGACCTCCGCGCGGTCCTCAGCTGCGTACCGAAGAGCCCCGTCGCTGTTCAGTAGGGGGCGCACCGGAGCTGGGGTGCTCGAGAGAGATCTGCATAGTCGGTGAATTGAGGGCCAGTCGCCCTCAGCGTCCATTATAGTTTCTTCCCAGCTCGCGGCGGCCTGGGCCTTTAGCTCGGCCTTAACCTTGTCCGCAAGACGGTTGAGCCGATGTTTGAGAGTAGGGCAGCGTAGTGTCTGCCACTGCTTGCGTAGGCGCCTCTTCTCGGCGATCATAGCTCGTAACTGTGGCGGTAGGGGCGGCTGTAGCACTCTCCCCTCCGTTTGAGTAGTGGCTGTCGCCTCTTCGTAGGCGCGTTGTACGCAAGCAGTGACTTCATTTGCGAATGACTCAACGTCCGCGGAGTTGGCAATGGGCCGAGCCGGCGTCGTGGTCTCTATCCTTTCTGTGAATAAGTCCCAATTCGTGGATCGGCGTGGCGCTGATGGCTTCAACCGGGTCGGCATCCCCGATAGGACGACGAGCACAGGTTGGTGATCCGACTGTAGCTCGTCGTCGATCACCTGCTGGGTGATCTGGCAGCTTAGCCCTCGGTGCACAACGATGTCCAGCACGTCGGGCAGGTATTGTTGGCAGTCCGGGTAATGTGTTGGCGTCTCTGGGCCGGACACCGTGTACCCGAAGGCTTCCGCGTCCGCCAAGAGCCGTCTCCCATCGGTATTCGCGGTGTGGGCGTTCCAAGCTGGATGCTTGCAGTTGAGATCGCCGGCGAGGATGGTTGCGTTGTTGTTCTCGTACAAAACCGCCCGCAACTCTCTTGGGTCTAGTCGAGAGCTGGGCGGTTTGTAGGCTGCATAAATGTTGAGGTCCTCGCCGGCCACGTGCAGTTGAACGCCCAATGCGTACAAACTCTGTAGTGACTGCGATGGGATTTCTTGGTGGACGACTCTTCGCTTCACCAATACTGCCAGACCACGGTATCGGTTGTTGAGTGCCGACCTTTCGTCTCTGCGGTAAGCGAGGAAACCCGGGAACCTGATCTTGTCCTCAGGCCCCAGGTGCGTCTCGCTTATCAGCGCCACGTCGATATTTTGATCCCGCAGGAGGAATCGGAGTGGGGCGGCCTTGTCTCGGAGGCCGCGGGCATTCCAGTGCAGGATCCTCAACGGCTTATTATCCATGATACAAGGTTAGTAGAGCAGCTAAGCCGTCGAGGATCACCTGCTCCACGTCTTGCCCCTGTCGGATGGCCTTGATAAGGTCCATCAATAATTGGATGGCGCAGGTCGTGAATTCTTTCTTGGCCTGTGTGCTGGTGGCAGTTGTCTCGGCTCTATTTTCGGCGCGTTTCTGCTGGGCTATGCCGGCACCAGCGTTCGCGCCCTTTCCCTTTCTGGGATCCTTTTGAGCCTGCGCCACCTGGACAGGGGCAGCCTCCGGGACCTGTTGGACCTCTTCAACGGTCGGGGGGGGGGGAACCTGCTGCTGCTTCTTCTTCTTCTTCTTCTTTCCCCCTCCCCTCTTGTGTCTGGACCGCCCCATGGGGGCGGCTCCGCGCTCCGTGGGCCCGTTTGCAGCCGCCATCAGTGACGCGCCCTGGGTCCTCTCCTTGGCCAGTTGGCCCCCTTCTTCGGATAGCGGGCGCGTCGTTCCAGTCGTGATGGCGACTGTGCCCGCTCGCTTGTGCTTCATCTCCTGTTGGAAGATGGGGCACTTAATGCTGCATGCTGGGTGTTCTCCGCCACAGTTGGCGCATGTGGCGGGCTCTTCTCTTGAGCGTGGGCAATCCTTTGCGAAGTGCCCCTCTCCGCATCTGACACAAGCGAGCGGCCGGTGGCACTGATCTGTTATGACCTGCGAGCCTCTTTTATATGGGTCTTTGGCGTCAGTTTCACCCCGGTTAGTGGGGGTAGAACGGTACTATAGGTAATATAAGATCGGCGCGGATTACAAACGGTTATTGCCGGACGCTAATAAATATTAGAGACAAATACATCATTTGTTAATAGGTACAGACATAAAACTTTCACAAAAACAAAGGATCTTTAACTATAGGGGTCGGTCATAACTTAATAACAATGTAGACAATGCGACCCGAACATTTTACGAAGCGTCGAATTGTCCCTTACATTTGGCTACATGTTGCTAACTATAACGGTATTTTCATTACTTAAAAATAACACGTACCTAGCTATTAACTATACATCTAAGACTATGTATGTATGCGGCTGTCCTGCACAGGAACCCTTATAACATCACTTTGTTGTCCGTCCGTCTGTCTGTGAAAACCCTTTTTCCCGGGAACACGTGGAGGTAACGAGTTGAAATTAAAACCATATGTACAGGTCTACGGTCCCTTGAAGGCGGAAAAACTCAAGTTAACGTAAAAAAAGATACGGCCGTTTATGCCGCAAAAAACGTATATTTCGACACTCTCAAGGGAATCCAAATGTACAGGGTATTTCCCGTTGAACTAGAACTATGAAATTTGGCAATTAATACCGTCTTATACTACAAGTATAGGAAAGTCTGAAAACTATACATTTGTAATTAAATCATAAAAAACATAGTCTTCATTTAAAGTAATATGTACCTACAAATTTGTACAGAACCCTCGGTGGGCGAGTCCAACTCGCACTTGGCCGGTATAAACTGTGCTTTTTATGAGGTACATTAAAGAATATTCCAAATTATATTATACTAGTGGACGTCACGCGGTTTCACCCGCGTAGTTCCCGTTCCCGTGGGAGTACGGAGATAAAATATAGCCTATGTTACTCCCAGATAATGTAGCTATCCATTGCTGAAAGATTTTTTCAAATCGGTCCAGTAGTTTCGGAGCCTATTCATTTCAAACAAACAAACAAACAAATCTTTCCTCTTTATAATATTAGTGTAGACAATAAAGAATATTCCAACTTATGTTATAAATGCAAAAGTGAGTTTAGATAGATTAATTGATGCTATAGGTAATTTAGTTCATTTAAGAAAGTAAGTAAGTAAGAATGTAGTTATAAGTTTAGTTTATTTGTTAATTTAGTTATTATTGCTAATTTATTTCTAATTATACTTACGTAATAAATACCTGTAAAAGTTGAGTAGATAGATTAAACCGATAACCAATTTTGATAAGGTAGAGATAGATTGAACTACTACTTTAAAGCGAAGGAAGTCGCGTGCAGAAGCTAGTATTAAATAAGTGACCTTTGATGGAGCTAAACGTATAACTTCGTTCCTCGTGTTGCGAGTGAATGCGGGGTTACTTGAAGGGGAAGCCTCGAATCAGAATATCATAGGGCAAAGTGTCAAAGGTCGTGTATTTATAGTTTCTAAAAATTCCAAATAAACGTATGGAATATATACATATGGAATTATCTTACCATGTTATATACAACCTGTAACAGAATTAATGCAATACCTTTTAAGGGGTTATTGAACTCATAATTACGAACAACTTTCACTATGGGACCAACACTGAAATCGCGAAAAAAAAATCGACTCCCCCATACATTTATGTGCGCATAACTCGACAAAATGTACTGAACAGCTGATTTTTTTTTCGCGATTTCTGGATTGGTCCCATAGTAATAGTTGATCATAATGATGAGTACAACGACCCCTTAAGAGATATTGCGTTTATTCTATCACACGTTGTATTTCAACTAGCACTTCGCCCGCGACATCGCCCGCGCTGCAATTTTCTAAAGGATCCCTATTTTTTTTCTAGACAAATTATATACTAAAACCTTCCTCAAGAACCACTCTATCCATTGGTGAAAACAGCATGAAAATCGGTGCAGCAGTTTTTCAGTTTATCGCGAACAGACAGACAGATAGACGCGGCGGAGGACTTTGCTTTATAATATGTGTAGTGATAGTGATATAAGCATGAAAAACTTTTTAGAAAACTTTCAAAAACAAAGCGCGTTAGAAATTAGGCATTGTGTATGAAACATCACCTGCTAAGCCTTTTCCCAACTGAGTTGGGTTTGGTTTCCAGTGAAATCGACTGTAGCTGAATTCCAGTTTTCTACAATTCTACATTGAGTGATTGCCTACCTGATCTCACAACCCAGAAACTGGGCAACCAATCTTAACAAGGAGTATTGGCGTAAAGGCCAATTCTCGTACTTAAAAGCTTAAATATCAGCTCAGCGACATCATCATCGACATCTTACCAAGGGGCCAATTATCCTTGTTAAGATTGGTTGCCACTGCCGCACTTTTGTGACTACCCATTTTTTTTTTAAGAATGGTAAATCATCAAATCCCGCTCTGGGCGGAGCAGAAGGTAGTGTCAAACTCTTACTGACTAAAACCCATCCGTGTTCCTCCTTATCCCTTTGCGTTCCAAGAAGGCTATTCTCTAAGCCCGAAGTCTGTGGTTTCGAGCTTAGTTGCGGGCGTATTCTACTCCGTATCACCTACGGACTTACGATTAGTCCCGATCCCGAACTTAGAATGAACGACAACACGATTTGACTGTCAAACCGTGTTGTCATTAATTCTTAGTGGTTAGGTGATAAGGAGCAGAATACGCCCGCAACTAAGCCCGAAACTACGGACATCGAGCTTAGACAGTAGCACCCCAGGGCCGGGGTGACTCTTTCGAAAAAAAACCGCAACGATTGTCGCCTACCCTCAAAAAATGAAAGCCAAGTCGACGAGTTTTCCGAGCCACCTATACAAGAGACCATCAACCTCTGCGTTGCTTACAAACTAACACTTTACAAAATCCCTATTTTAGGACAAACACAAATGTATTTTCATGAATCGATTAATAATGCAAGCTTCAATCATTGTACCAAAATACTTGGAAATCAGACCAGACGCAGGCAAGGTGGGGCGAACTTCGAAGACAATTTTATTGATCGCATTCTAAATATAAAACCTGCGAAGCTGGATCGTTTTGTGCAGGAACTTTGTGGAACGGACATTCGCTTAAATTAGTATTAAGTACGTTATGCGGCCTTCACAAATGTCCTTTCTTTAGTATTGTTCGTTAGTAGTAAGAGTGTCCGTGGAGTTTCTTGCACGTTCTTCTCCATAGATATCTACGCTTTGGAACGTGCAAATAGCTTCATCCCTTTTGATTGGCCAACTTTGACAATTGAGCTTTGAGTTCGTCTTTGAGTCCTGAGTTGACCTACATGATTTCTGACAAATGGTTGTACTATCTTGATAAGTCCACTCAAATCTGGGTGGTCCTTAGGTACCTACATTATGATATGACCTGATCCCCATAGGATTTTATCATTAGGTCAATGATTGTATGGACTTAAAAAGAATCTTAAACCTCTCGAGTTTTTTTCGGTGTTCTTTCTCAGAGTTGTCAGCTAGGAAAAGACTGACCTCGTCGAGTTTTAAAATGACGAAAAAGATTGACGCGTAACAGTGTTATTTATAACCATCTTGAAAATAAATATCATTGATCATTTATATACTTAATCTCTTAGTTCATCTGACATGAAGATTGTTTATTTTAAGATATCAGGATAGAGGTGACCTAATATTACAGTGAGTACAGGTCTAGGCCAAGACTTATACCTAATCTAAGCGATTCTAAGCAAATAATTCACCAGTTATCAGTGAACCTTGAGTTAAGAGTCCAAATTTAAATAATTTTCTTCAATATGGGTCATCGGCATAGCGCTAAGCATTACGATTATGACGCATTCTTACCATTTCAAATGTGAAAGTTTGTTCCTTTGTTTAATTGTAACTGAATCACGTTTTAACGGCTGAATAGATTAGAAATGAAAGAAAAAATATTTTACTGCCGCAGAACAGACGACTTGGACAAAACTTGGCTCACATGGTAGATTCTATCATTGTTTAAAGCTCAACGTCTACTAATGTGATATTGACAAATTCATGATTTTATGAGTTCTGCCGGTCGATTCTGTAAACATGTCGAAGTGAAGTGAGCTGTCACTCCATCTTTATTACATGGATTGATAGCTCACTTCGTGATCACTTCACCCAACCTTCACTTCGACATGTTTATAGAATCGCACAGCTGTACTGTACTGTCGGTCGATTCTGTAAAAATGTCGAAGTGAAGGCTTTCGACATGTTTTCAAAATCGACCGACTATATAGGATGCGAGTAAAATCGCCCCTACCGCAGACAAAAACAAGTTCAAAATATCAGACAAGAAAATGTTGAATATTTAATTGAACACTTTAGTACAGCTAAGTAATGGAATTCCCTACCTGCCGGAATCTGTGTTTTCTGATAATTACAACGTGGGGCTCTTTAAGGCTTGTATACATGCCAATGACCTTGTGCATACAAACGGAGCTAACTACACCTCTACGCGCCACTCCGCTACCCGTGTTTTTATTTTTTTATAATAAACATAGTACATATTTTTAAAAAGTAACAAAACCAAATTATTTTCGTATGTATTGCAAACCAGTAAATATATTTTTTATACTCTTTTGATAAAAAATGAAGGAGTGAAGTGGTTTCATCTCAACGATTTGGAGGTGATTTTTTTCTTATTATGTGATACCGATACATAAATTCTGGCTAAACCAAATTAATTTCTTAGTAAATGCCGATGAAAAACTGCTTCATCAGCACGCTATTTTTAAGCTTTTTTCGAGAGAGCAGCCTTAAGTCAAAAGTGAATAAATTACTTCTAATAGGCAAGCGTGCTCTATCTTTGACCACATCATCGCTTACCATCAGGTGAAAGATAGTGCTCAAACGCGAGCCTAAAGAAGAAAATTTAATTGTGGACTCACCTTATTGGTAACGAAGCCGAAGCTACTCAGTCGAGGGTTGGAGAAGAAGATCCAGAACTGTGCCAGGTCTTCATCGGCGCCGTCGTATCGGACTAGAAGACGACCACCGACGTTCTCACACACCTGAGGAAAAACTTTAATGTAAAAATCTTTCTTAGAGCTGGTTGCTGGCTGGAAAAAGAGGTTTTGGACTTGGGCTAAGCCTCGGCCCGCTAGCGGGTCATAATCTTATTAATTAACCTGTTATGCCTCACGCCCCACTGCTGGGCCAATCGACCCCCTGCTCCTAAACTCCCATTTTCACAAACGTCAGTCCTCTGTCATTGCGCGCCAGTCCTTCCGGTAGGAGTCAAATTTGTGCCTTCATCTGTGTCTTAGACATGTTATATTGCTTAGCATTTTATAGTACGGTAAAAACGGTTCTCTTTGCCCATGGTTCATGGACAGTTTAAAGCTAAAAACTGGCCAAGTGCGAGTCGGACTCGCGTGCAAAGGGTTCCGAACGATTTTTTTTTTAACATGTTATTTTAACACTACAGACTTCTAAGAGGTTTTCCTGTAATCTTTAGGTCTGTTATCTCCATTTTTTTCAAAATTTTAGGCTCGGTAGTTTCGGAGATAAGGGGGGGAATGGTCATTTTTCGTCTAATTTCTTGAATAACTTCTAAACCATTTATTTTAAAATTATGAAAAAAATATAATTAAAACCCTCACAGTAAGCCCTTTTATTTGATGTGTCACACGATATTGCCTAATAACCTTTTTTTTAATTTTCTAATTTGACCCCCAAAAGTGACCCCCATACTAAAAATTTAATGCTTTACGTAACGCGTCCGTGTTAGGGTCATATAAGTCCATATGTGTACCAAATTTGAACAGAATTGGTTAAGTGGATCCGGAGAAAACTGGCTGTGACAGACGGACAGACAGACAGACAGACACCCGAGTGATCCTATAAGGGTTCCGTTTTTGTTTCGGAATCCTAATTAATGAACCTTGATTTTAGTTTTAGTTTTAATCGTTTCATTTTATTTGTAACTAACCGAATAATTGCAATGTTGTACTCTTTTTTAATTTAATAATTTGTAAATTTATTTGTAATCTCTCAATGTTTAACTTTTATATTTTAAGTATGTGTTATAACTCACTTTGAATGTTGGTTGACCTATTATTGGCGACTGTATAGGTCTAATGCTTTAATTGCTTAATTCTTAAGAAACGCTGTATACATAAGCTGTTGGTTAACCTATAATAAATAAATAAATAAACCTTTTATAGAAGAAACAGCCCTTGCGAGTGGTAATTCTGGACCGTCAGTCCTTCTATCTCCTTGAAGGCTAGCTTAGCCATGACCTGGATCTAAGAAACCGAAAGTTATGGGCAGAGGCTTTTGCCCAAGTGCGTGAGGCAGCCCTAGCAGCCTAATTGGCACACCCTGTGCAATCAACGCAGCTTCTTTTTGCTGACAAGTTATTTTTTTTTAATAAGGCGTAAACTATTTTTTTATATCTTAATTGTGTAGATACCAGAAAAGAAAAAGGACCTTGTGCTTACCTCGTAGGCAACTGACTTAACCTAGTTTCCGATTGGGTTCAGTTGACCTTTATTGGTTCGCGAAATAACCGCCATTTTTAAGGAGACCTGCCTACTTTGTATGGTTCAGCGTGCCTAGGTTTAGCCATAATTTATTTGATGAACAATTTCGGGTATTGCGCTCCGTTACACTGAATGCCGAGCCCAACACAGTTGGGAAAAAGCTAGGGCCCTGATATCGGATACAGCAGACAATCTAGAGACTATTTTTAACCGACTTCCAAAAAAGGAGGAGGTTCTCAATTCGGCGGGTATTTTTTTTTTATGTATGTACACCGATTACTCCGAGGTTTCTGATCCGATTTCTGTGATTTTTTTAAGTTCGATGCAGTATGCTTGCCATTTGGTCCCATAAAAATATGATTCTGTTTGGTTCAGCAGTTTTTATTTTATGAGCATTTTTGCTTATTTCAATTTCTGCGTTGACGAAAACGTCGTCCAAGTATCACCACTTAAAAGTGAAGAATAAAAAACTTTTTACAAAAAAATATAACCGACTTCCAAACAAAACAATACAAAGAATAAAATAACCTTAATTTCGGAAGTCGGTGTTAAAAAACAAAGAAACAAAACCAAAAACACCGACTTCCGAAATTAAGGTTATTTTATTCTTTGTAGTGTTTTGTTTGGAAGTCGGTTATAATTTTTTTGTAAAAAGTTTTTTTTTATTCTTAGGAAACACTGACAAACCTTAAACTGAAAGAAGTCTTGTCCTCATTAAAGACAATTCTTGAAAGGCATAAGATGAAGAAAATGCTAACAAGTGTCTTGAAAGCCCGGCTTTACGGAAAGCTCTTTCCGTAAGAAAATTAAAAGCAGATATAATGTAGCTGTCTGCAGATCGTAACAAGTTATCACCCCACAAGCATTGACGCAAAAAGCGGTTACTTTATTTAACGTGCTTTTATGTAGTTACGTCATAAAACGTATTGTATTGGATAACTAGCGGGCAGTCACGTAATTAAACATTATCATTACATAAGTAGGTACCTAATTGAGCATTGTTATGATATCGCGCCGTTACAAGGGGCTTTTAATATGTCTATCCTACATGTGTGTAATTTACATAGAGTATTCACTTCTGCCAAAAGCCTGCCTGTTCGTTCCCGAAAGATTTTCTTAGGATACGGAGATAATATTTTAGCGAAGAAGTGAAATTGACGCTTCCTTTCCGAGGCAGTGTAAATTAAACTATCATGGAAAAGTCGCTACGCTCTTTTACTCCTTTTAAGGACAGGAAATCATCAAATGACTCCTCCCACTCTGGGCGGAGCAGAAGGGAGTGTCAGACTCTTACTGACGAAAACCCATCCGTGTTCTTCCTAATGCCGTTTGCGTTCCAGGGCCGCGGTGGCTCTCTCGAACAAATTACGCAACCCTGGACGCTCTTCTACTCCTGCGACCGAACTTAGCATCTATCTATACTAATATATAAAGCTGAAGAGTTTGTTTGTTTGCTTGAACGCGCTAATCTCAGGAACTGCTGGTCCGATTTGATTTTTTCAAATTTAGATTGCCCATATATCGAGGAAGGCTATAGGCTATATATATAATAGGAGCGGAGCAGACGAAGTTGCGCGGGTAACTAGTATCTAATATTTATTTTACTCAATATACACGACAGATCACAGACAGCTAAGCAATAGAGGTTCTCGTCTAATAATTCCGTTGCCGCCTTTAGAACCACCTACACACCGTTAGTGATAGGGCAATCTATTCATAGAATCTGCGAAGGCGGTCTTTCAGAACTTTGCTTCGGGGTAGGAAAATCATATCGCAATAATTCAGTATTCTTGAGAAGCAGGATTCGTATAATTCCAGTTATTTCAACTCTCAACATTTAATTATATCAAAACAAACCTTGTCTAATAAAAGTACTGATTTCCGTTCTCGTTTGACTAAGAAAAATGAGACATGTTCTTCGTGTGAATAAAAATGATCACAACTTTATGTCTCATTTAATGAACAAGAAAAACTTGAAAACTAATCATTAAATTACCTCAAAAACCCAACAGTCACAGTACCTTCTTGCAATCACGAGAATAAATTCCCCGACTTTATAACATTAGCATCGGGGATTTTTGCACACGATTTGTGGTAAATCAAATAACAATTCAACACAAACGTATGTTTTAAACTCAGAACTATTACTATTATAAGTTGAGGTTTTATGCTTAGAAGTTTACCTACTATTTTAAGGGCATTTGGAAGTACACAGGTGAGATGGGTTTTAGTCAGTTAGAGTCTGTCGTTCCCTTCCGCTCCGCCCAGGGCCCCAAGTCTTCTATTACAATAGTGTCAGAATGGTCTCATAATGATTTCATAATGGTCGACTTTGACAAGTTATGCCAGATTTCTTTTATATATGTTTTTAAATTTTATTTATTAATTTGTCATTATGTACGAGATTACCATTCTATGCCATTTCTTTCAATGGAGTGTCAGTGGTTGACCATTGGAAGGTAATAATGACGCTTTTATATTAGTAGATTACCAAACTTGTCAAAATCGACCATTATGAAATCATTATGAGACCATTTTGACACTATTATAATAGCAGACATGGGGCCCAGAGCGGAAGGGAACAGGCAGGCACAGGAGTTCATCGCATGCGTGGAAATGAAGCGCAGTTGACTTGAGTGTCTTATAAATTGCCTATCATTTACAAAATTTCCTAAGCTGAATCAGCTTATCAAGCCATGCTCAAAAAAACCGGCTAAGTGCGAGTCGGACTCGCCCCCCGAGGGTTCCATACAAATTTATAGGTACATATTACTTTAGTTTAAATGATGACTATATTTTTTTTTATTTAATTACAATTGTAGTGTTTTCAGACCTGTTCCTATACTTGTAGTATAAGACTGTATTAATTGCCATTTTCATAGTTCTAGGTCAACGGGAACTACCCTATACATTTTGATTCCCTTGAGAGTGTCGAAATATACGTTTTTAGCGGCATAAACGGCCGTACCTTTTTTTACGATAACTTAGAACTTTGATTTTTTTCACAGGGGACCGTAGACCTGAGTACCTATATGTTTTTAATTTTCATACGATTAGAAACGGTCTTGACAGACTGACGGACGGACAACAAAGTGATCCTATAAGGGTTCCTTTTTTCCTTTTGAAGTACGGAACCCTAAAAAGGAGCGTCATTCACATATGATAATTTTCTGCGGCTATTTCACAGGAAACATACTTTTACCTGGGATAAAACTATCCCATGTAACTCAGCGACAGATGAGCTTTCTATCAGTGAAATAACTTTCGTAAAATAAAACTATTTATGACATTAGTTAACATTCTCCCTGAAATTCCCATTATGGTACGCATAAAATTATACTGTACCACAGACCACAGACTAGGCATACTAAAACATTTAAACAATGATAAAAATATAATAAGTATACGCAATTATAGCAGTTATAAGCGAAATAAAAACACCCTATTGTTGAAGTTGAAAACAATTACATCTGTGAGAACAATCGCAATGGAATACTGCAATATAGCATAGAAAAATTATCTTACCGTAGCAATCCAATATCTGTATGGATCAATAATATTCTGCACCTCTACTTTCATTCCAACTTTGATCCTATCTATTGGGGACAATCCCTTATTATTTAAGGCCTCTATGGACACCGACTGTCCATCAAATAAGGCCTTTTTCATAATTTCTATGATTGTATCTCCATACTTTTCATTAATCTCATCAGGAGGTTCTATAAGCTCGTCGTACTTTCCACACCAGCCTAATGGGTGGACCTTTGTAGTGGATATGTCGCACCAGAAGTCGTTGTCCGCACCAATGAACTTAATCCGCAGGAGGTGTCCGCAGACCATGGTGATCTCTGCTATCCAGTAGATGTCTGGGTTGTTCTTGTGACACACTTCCAGCAGCATGCCTTGTTTGATGCCATTGTAGAGACTAGTTTCCACCTGTGACAAAAGAAATAAGTTTGATTGGAAATATTCTTTTTAAAATAAGAAAAAGCATGTTTTTTATAGTACTTTAATTTACTAAAAACCAAAGAGAATGAAGCAGAACGAGATTTTTTGAATGAAACATCTACAATCAGCCTGTTAGTTTTTGAGTGTTTGCACAGGGTTGATAGGTAATTTGCCCGTTATGTCCCACAACTGTGCAAAGACCTCCCTTTTCCACAATGAAAATAAATAGAGCAAAATAAACTATTTACATAACAAAGAATAAATTGATGTCCATCATATTTTAATTTAGTTGAAGACACACAAGTATGAATAAGGTGGAATTCATGGATGAATGCTGAAATAAAAACTAGTTTATCAGATTACAAAATAACTGCCCACAACCACCATTTTTTATCAAAACATTAATCTGATTTTTTTCAAGAAAGTTAAAACGGTATTTTCAGGGTCAGATCAATTATAGCAGACCTTGGACATTTAGTTATGTTGATAAGATGAAAAGAACAAATACATCATAGATTTTAATTAAAAATCCAACAAATGGTTTAATTTTAATAAAATAAAAATAAAACACTAATTCAAAATTAAGTTGCTAACATGAGCAAGAGTTTTTACAAACTTATCTTCTGCAGGATGGCAATCATTATTTTAAATAATTTTATCAATATGTGAAATTGCAAATAATTCCTTTTAAATAATTGGTTTCAACAATCTCACACCTAATTACCATTAATATGTAAAAATGGTGTACATGGGCAGAGCTTACATGGACATTCACACATTGATAACTGTAAATTATAACTTTTTGCTTGCATATCTAATGATTTATAAAAATAATTCAGACTACATTTTAATAATTTATTGTTTAGGTACTTGCTTTAGTTACATGAAAGGGTGGTTTTGTATAATTTACAAATAATGTTACATTCATAAAGAAATCACATAGACCTGATTCAAGATCTGAAGTACATAACCATATGGTTTCATATTTTTTATAGTGTTTTGCAAAATCATACCTATTTTATTATTACACAGAATTAGATCTCTTACCCACAGAATGCATTATTATCTGAACACAACAACCTTATTGTAAAAATATTCATGGTATAAAAATAGAAATAAATTAAGATGGTACACATCATTTTTTATTTTCCTGCAAAAGCGTGGTATTTTTCAATGTCAATCATTGTTTTCTTCAACAAAATACGGTGTAGAGACCGTAGAATTATTTCTAAACAGTAGTAAAACAACTAAGTAAATAAAAGAACTATCATAATTATAAAATATTATACAACATCAAGAAATAATTGAAACTTACATGAGAAAATAATTCTTCAGGAACAGCGACAGTTTTATTCACTTCCAAATAATTATTCCAGTCAAAGTCTGCCATAATTTTTGTTTATTTCTAAGTTAGAAGTCATCAAATTAAAATAATTATCACAAAACAAGTTAATCGAACGGTCGAACTTGTTACGAATTTCAGAAATTCATTCTCTTTCTATCTACTACATTTCAAGTATGATGCATCTGTCTCATCTATTCGATACATTGTTGTTTGTTGTCTCTTTCTTAGGGCTTTTCATTACAGAAAGTATTATTGGATTGAAATAACTGTAAGAATGAAGAAATTAAATCAAAGCGATTTATAGACCAATATTAACTGCATTTTGAACATTTTAGCAATAAATAGCAAAGTTTTAAATTAAATTTAAATGTTATTTTACAAAACTTCAACACTTTAAATAATTGCATAAGTTTAATAAAATACTAACTATTTTATTCATCATAAAACGAAACGTAAAATTGAAAATTTCAACAAAACTGACACTAGATCACAGACTATATTCAGTAGTTCTAGAGATGCGAATCATGATTGATCGAGAAAAATAACGCATAACGAAACACCGCAACGAAAAGATTAAATAGTAGTTACGGTTTGCCTCGTGTTAAACTTATTTCATACTAAACTTACTAAAAGAAAATAGGTGCGGATTCTCTTTAAGACAAAGTAGGCAGGTGCCTAGGGGTACCAGATTAAAAAGGGGCGCACGGGGTAAATAACATGAAAATAAAAGTACCAAATACTTACATAAATTAAACAATCATAATTTGTACAGAGATTCCAAAGTACGCCCCTATTACTACTTGATTACTCCTATATGGCCCGATCCCAAAAACCAATCATCTGCCAACTGTTTTACGACATTCACAGTAGCTCTCTCTGCTTGGCGTTGTGTCCTGGATTCGATTCCCGGGTTGGGCATGTCATTTCTGTTTTTCAACTAGTATTTTTTTGGTGTCGCTACGCGCGCTATAATTTTCTGACGTATAAATGGTCAAGCCACATTTTTTTTTCAACAATCCCCCCCCTCTCTCCACGTATAGACAAATTTTCCCCCACCCTGCTGAGCGATATTTTGGATCCGCACCTGCTGGTGCCTAACCGATGAGTTTTAGCTAGGGCGCTGGCAACATTTAATCCGACTCTGAAAGAAAGATACACTTGTATGTAACAGCGCGTGATTATCGTCAATTCGTGCCTTCGTGTTACACTCAGGAATTCGAACAAACGCTCACTTTAACTTGTAACTGTCGCGTATTTGTTTTTACTAAGAATTTGTCTCATACGGGTGCAAACTCTTTTGTGATAACGTCCTAAAAATCGAAGAACGCTGACTGCACGCACGAAAAACTGGCCAAGTGCGAGTCGGACTCGCGTGCAAAGGGTTCCGAACGAATTTTTTTAACATGTTATTTTAACAGTACAGACTTCTTATAGGTTTTCCTGTAATCTTTAGGTAAAGATCTATTTCCTCTATTTTTTTTAAAATTTTAGGCTCAGTAGTTTCGGAGATAAGGTGGGGGTATGGTAATTTTTCGTCTAATTTCTTGAATAACTTCAAAACCGTATATTTTAAAATTATGAAAAAAATATAATTAAAACCCTCACAGTAAGCCCTTTCATTTGATATGTCACACGATATTGTTCAAAAAACTTTTTTCTTTAATTTTCTAGTATGACCCCCAAAAGTGACCCCCATACTAAAAATTTAATGATTTACGTAACACGTCCGTGTTTGGGTCACAGAAGTCCATATGTGTACCAAATTTCAACAGAATCAGTCCAGTGGATCCGGAGAAAACTGGCTGTGACAGACGGACAGACAGACAGACAGACAGACAGACAGACAGACGGACAGACAGACAGACACACGAGTGATCCTATAACGGTTCCTTTTTTTTCGGAACCCTAAAAAGTGTCACGTTCCGAGAGCAAGAGCGCGGAACAAGCGATAGAGAGGCACGATCAGCCTAAGCGTTCGGCTTGTTTTTGTTTGCCATTGTTTTCTTATGATGTTATCACGTAAAATTATCGTCCGTAAAACGATTTCAAAGACAACCAATTTTTGTATTGAATTCGTAGGTAAAAATGCATATTGATAAAGTTAAGCAACGTCGCGTCGTTCATTCAAATTATTGTCACGCTTGTTTGCAGGCTCTTTCATGGTTATTAGTAAAACACCTTTTTTGCTTATTATTTTCTTTTTTTAAGACCCATGATGCAATAACACTCACTAGGCACAAACTCAGACTCTGGGCTCCACCCAACGGCACTTAGCTCGAGCTAGGAATTATATCCAAGAGTCAAGACCCTATATTCAGCAAAAGGTACTGATTGCGGACACTTTATGGGAGGGACAATTATTTTTTTGGATTGAAGATCCAGAAATTTCTACAACATTACAGATGCTTTATTTCTAAGGGTATTTAACGATAAATTAACCAAAAAAAACAAAAACATACGAAAGCAAGCAAAGTCAGCTCGAAGATTTGAACAGTGGCCTTAGTGCGAGTTTTTAAACGTTCTCGATCGCGTTAGCGTAAACGTCAATTTGTATTGAAACTGAATAAGCGCTGTCTGGCTTAGCTGTCTGGTGACGATAACGGAAAACCTTTTTTTTCCTATACATTTTGACATAAGCTAACGTTTACGTAAACGCGATCGAGTGCGTTAAAAAACTTACACTAAGCCCTCAGGATAAGATGAAAAATAAACCACTTTAACAAAAAATCTGCTGTTCTGTTCATTTTGCAGGTTTCAATGGAATAGCTGTTTTTGTTTTTCATTCCGAGGTTGGAAAGTCACAGAGTCACTTTGCAAAAACGTAGCAAAATACATCGTTTTAGATATTAAGGTGTTACTACTAGCTAGTAGCGGCTATAACGTTTTTCTAGTGTACAAATACCAGCTGTCACCACTCTAATCATTGACAGTTCCAGAACATTTTGTTTTTTATCTCTTTTTATCTCACGAGTACTGTCCAGTGTGTAAATGAGCAAGAACATAAACGTGGCGGTAGTTAGAACAGTTTTGACATTGACATTATCATTTCGTTTGCTGTGGCGATTTATTCCATAGTTATTCTGTCATCCATCTGTCATTTACCGTGACTTCAACAACGGCAGTGTCACAAAATTTGTTATCTTTTGATCCAATTTAACAGACAACAATAGAATTTCCAGATGGTGTTGAAATTCTAGTACACAGGTGTACCAAGTTTTGAGTGGAGTGTCAGTGCATTTTGTGGATTTGTGGAACTTTAATTATGTAAATACTTTCTCTTTAATCGCCTGACTGCCCGCGTTGCGACATCGAAAATGAGTCGTTTTACAAACATAGTGTCATATTCTTTAGTTTCGAACAGCTCGAACGGTACCGATGATGACGGTTGTATGTTGGTGAACACTACGCAAAATGTGATAATAACAGGCGCGTACAATGGTATTCCACAAACATTAATACTCAACTTGGTGTCGTGGACATTCCTCATCGGTTTGTTCACTGTGCTGCGGCGGACAGCATGGAACTACGGCCGGATGGCACTCGTGCAGCGCACGAAGAGTCGGTGGACCAACTTGTTCTACCGCGGCGGTGACGGCGACGCCTTGGTGAATAGGAGACGCAGCGCTGATGACGTCCACAACATAGACGAAGGGTTCTTTACGTGGCTGCCAGCTGTGTTTCGCCTGACCCGTGAGCAGGTACTGGCCAAATGCGGCCCCGATGCTGTGCACTACCTCTCCTTCCAAAGACATGCAATAACATTGATGTTCATTGTGACACTAGTATCTATTGGCATAATCCTGCCTATAAACTTCTCAGGCACTAGTTTAAATGTGGATTCCAGTACTTTTAGTAGAACCACTTTATCAAACCTTACTGGGAGATCAAGCTGGCTGTGGGTGCATACTCTCATAAGTATTGCCTTCCTTCCAATATCTGTGTTGATAATGAGAAGGTGCACTGGACGTAAACCAGTGCCGACATCAATGACTGGCACTATTATGATCACTAACATATCAAAAGGTGACAGAACTGAAAATACTATAAGAGCTTATTTTGCCAACAACTTCCCTCATATTCAAATAGTGGATCTCCGCCTTGCCTACAACATCAACTTGCTAAATGAAGTGCAAGAGAAGAAAGATATGGTGACTGAAGCTCTCATTTACACTGATCATTACTTCAAGAAGACCGGTAAGCGTATTACCGTGAAGCCAAAGTGGTGTGGACCTGAACTTGATGCTCTGGAGTTCTACAGCAATGAAGAGAAGAGATTGAAGGATGAAGCTAAAAGATGCCGAGCTATGGTACTGAATGATCCTCTAGGAATTGCATTCTTGACTTTACCATCTTACCAGCTTGCTGAACATGTCATTAGTAACTTTAGTCTGCATTATGGTTGGGTTCTGTCTCATGCAACAAATCCCTCGGACATTATTTGGGAGAATCTGAGTGTACAACCTGGTGTATGGTACCTCAAGGCTATTGTTGTCAATGTTTTCTTATTTATTGTCCTATTCTTCCTAACAACCCCTGCAATTATCGTCAATCTTTTTAATACAATGATAGCTAAACCAGATTCTCTTGGTAAAATTAACTCTGTGATCTTTGAATTCCTCCCTACACTGCTTCTCTGGACCATGGCTGCAGTCATGCCTGCCATTGTAGCATTCTCTGATAAATTCCTCTCTCATTGGACCAAGTCACAGCAGAACTACTCCATCATGACTAAGACTGTATCCTTCTTGTTGTTAATGACCCTTATCCTGCCTTCTTTGGGTCTTGCTAGTGCTGAAGCATTTCTCAGATGGACATTAGATCACAATAATAGCATGCGTTGGGATTGTGTATTTTTGCCTGACAAAGGCGCATTCTTCGTCAACTACGTCATCACCTCCGGCCTGATCGGTACGGCGTTGGAACTGATCCGATTTCCGGAACTGTTCCTCTACGTGTGGTACCTGCTGCAGTCTAAATCCAAGGCTGAGAAGAGCTACGTAAAGCGAGCCATTCTTTACGAGTTTCCCTTCGGGGTTCATTATGCCTGGAGCATAGCAATTTTCTCAATAACGATGGTTTATAGTCTCGCTTGTCCGTTAATCTCCCCATTCGGCTTGATGTACATGATGCTCAAACACGTGGGCGATAAACATAATCTGTTTTTCGCCTACGGTCCGAGCGACATGAGCGGCGTCGGCGGTGGGAGGATCCACGCGACTGCCGTCAGACTCATTCGTGTTTCCGTTCTACTCCTGCTCATTAACATGGCCGCTTGGGCTGGCCTAAGAGCCGGGTTCGAAGCTAGAACCATTATTCTGATCATGGCATCGATCGTTGCTTTCGGCACGTTTCTGTTGTTAAGTCCGTTCCCGAGCTGCACGCCGCCGGCTCCGTTGCAGGAAGAGTCCAGCGTTAGGTTCCCGGAGTACGTGGCCCCCGCGCTGACGAAGCCTATTGATTCCCCTCCTAGTTCGACGCCTACGACCCCGGATTACGGGGCTTCGTCACCTGTAACGACGCACTCTTACAGCCCTGGTCCAATCAATATATAATTTTGATAATTTGGAATTTCCCCTTATCAAGTAATGCCTTACTTGCGGTCCGCTCATATCAGTGATAAACGAAATACTTGTTTGGGTATCGTTCTTTACGATAGGGGTGAGGATTAGAATTTTTATATTAATGTAAATAACCAATGCAATATTTTTTATATATTGAATACCTAGTTATAGAGGTAGTCGCCTGAAATCTTATGTTCGGATCCTAATTTTAGTTTTCACGATTTTGTATTGTTAACTAAAGTTAGTTCACTGACCCACAAGCGATTATGATAAATATTTTATATTTTACTGCTTTACACGAATCACTTCTACAAAACTATTTTGGTGTGAATAAAGATTTAAGTGTTGATCACGCTTCTACAAGCACCGTATTGTTGTTAGGTTTAGATTAGAGTAATTAATGTCATTTCTGGATCATAGCTTTGGTCCCATAACCTAAATAATATTCGATACGCCTAGTAGAGGCACACGTAACGATTACTAATAGTCGTAATCTTCTTCCGCTAAGCCTAAGACACCCAGAACCCAGAACATAAGATGTCAGAACTCTCTTAATTTTGTGATTGTTTTATGGCTGTCATTTTTATATTCTCTAATTCTTAGTAACTTATTAGACGTTAATTATGCTTTATTTTTGTACATACTGTTACGAGATCTTTTGTGTTATATTTAGGTAAATAACATCCTCATATTTCAAATAAACACTGAAGTAACTCCTATTTGTAATTTTCCTTTAAACCACATTGCCCTGAAATAAGTACCTACCTGGAATTATAACAGCAGTAATAAAACCCAATAATCTAAAATTAATTCACATCAGTAAGTTTGTAGCATGTTTTTGCATCGAAATTGTTGTAATTGCATAGTACGATATCCTTGGTATGGTGTCAGCCGGTGCCGTATGGTACCGTAAAAGAATAATACCATCCCATCACTTCCCGTGGGTGTCGTAAGAGGCGACTAAGGGTCTTGCCAGAGAATGGGCAGCAGCGTTCTCTGTGAAACTCAACTCCATACACTGCGATCGCCAACCCGCCTGCCAAGCGTGGCGATTATAGCAAACCCCCCCTTTGGGGGAGGCCTATGTCCAGCAGTGGACGTCTTTCGGCTGAAATGATGATGATGATACCCTTGCCAAAACATTTTAATGTTCGCGAAATGGTTTATAGTCTGCAAAATTGAGTAGAAATTGTTCCCAATACCTACCATTGAAGTAATAAAACTATAGAGTGCGATTTCCAAACAGACGCGAAAATTAGAGCTTATCTAATTGGAGTTGTTGTTGACGTCATTTGCTTCTTATTATGATAGCAATACACACAGCAAATCCAATATTTGTAACGAATGGTCTTTGTTCGTCGATAGATGTTTCGTGTAAACGTGGACTAAAGTAACATTCATAAGTCCTTGGACGCTGTCACCCAAAGTTCACGACCGCAGAATCGTGCCAAGAAAACTTTAATTCCACACTTGGAAAATTCATTTTAACGCTGTTGAAATTATTCATACCTCAACTTGTTCATTAATTTCGTGTGTTGCTCGAGCGCATTCCAATAAACGCGCATAAAAAAGCAGTAATGAAGAAAAGTACGAGTTTGTTACACTGATTTTGAAATAGCAACCGGTTCGAGTCTACGAGGCTTTAGCAGCAGTTCGTAATGTGATACAAAGTGGACTCAAACACATTCGTTGTGTCAAGGTTTCTTGCTATTGGACAGATCTTGTTCTTAGCCTCTTAGGCGTTTATTTAATAAATTATCTAATAGGTTATAACCTCATAATCGCACGTGTTTTAGATCTATTCTTTTTATAGTTATTATCACTAGCTTTTTCTCGCGACTTCGTAATGCGCATATTCCATTTTTACCGGTTCCGTAGGAATTTCGCGAAATCATCTCATAGTGCTCCTCTACCCTCCCCAAAGAAACTACATGCCAAACGGAAGAATTTAATAAATTAGGATTTCAAAACGGTAAGGAGCTGTAGTGTCCCCTTGCCGGTAGTTATAGTGTACCTAAGATGAGATATAATTTGCCGCTCAAGATTAAACCAATTCAGTTTGAGTACCACCTCAATTTCAAATCCAACGTGTCGTCCATGTATATTTTAGTGGATTCTTTATCCACCTTCGGTACCTTCTGTAGATATAAACCCAAAAATCATCTATTCCGTTTCGTAGACAGGAATTTGAAACTTTGTTTTGCTTCAGTCTACATACTAAAACAAAAGTTGAATCGATTTTCTAACTGTCCAATATAGCGCATGAATGACCGATGATTGTAATTGTGCGTGACAGACACGTTCGAATCAAAACAGGGCTACTCATAGCAAGCTCATAGTGCACGTGAACACACATTACATACTAATTGGCTGTATTGAAGCCTTGCGACTGTCATTAACGGTTCGTTGATAACGATCCTCTAGCATTAGTCACGCTGTGAATGATCCAAATTACTTAAGACTTTAGAGTGGAACATTTGGGGCAGTGCGTAGTAAAACCATTTAGTTCAGATCTCTAAGGCCGGAAGTATGCGTACGGTTTCCCGATAAGTAATTCAGATTCGAAATTCCGTGAGACTAGCGAAGATGTTAGATTTTCCATTCTTCTGAACACACGGCTGGTTTTCGGCAGATTTTTTTCGCATTCGGAAAATTAACAAACCGCCTAGTTGAACATTTTGTTATGGCAAAAAAACAAACATCTCTTTAACATCAGCGCCACGGACAGCCCACTCTCAAGAATCAGCCGCCCACATCATCCTGGAATGCGAGGCCGGGGCTATCCAATGTCAACAAATCCTCGGAACGGTGAGGTCGCTCCGCGAAGCCTGTGAAGCTCCCAGAAAACTTCTGTGCTCCTGGGCGGAGCTAGGCCGGCTAACTTAGCCAGGACACCTACGCACAACGGACCGAATGGGTGTCTAAGTGCGGAAATTGGAGTCCCTAATCTATCTATTTATGGCAAAAAATCATGTCTCCGAATCTGAATTCCTTTTCTGGAAACCGTATGTATGCGGCCGGCTTTATTGTTCAGTTCTCGCTTGGTTTTGTTGACCGTGAGAAATATGAAATATCTTGATTTCCTTGCCTATTTTCTTCAGTCCAAATCAGTGTGTCGGCTTATCGTAAGCAGTTATTGTAATGTGCTATTTAGCTGTGAACTATGAATCTGGGAATGTTTTCACATTGCTGTGAGAATTGGACGAGGCTATTCTTAGATGAGGCGCGTTGTTTTATGTCATGATGTTCTTTTTACAAGGACAAGTGATGTTACATCCGTAAAACAACATGGCTTTCTTAGTGACGTCGTTATACCTGGTTATATAAAACATAAGAAGAGATTATGTTACAATAATAAATGCGATTTAATCAGTTAATGGCGTTGGTATTAAATAAAACAGCCAAATCGAAAACACAATAATTTTTTGATAAGATTAAAATAAAGTAGTGGCACAAATCCCACACCTAAAAGCTCTTTTGATTCTCAGTGACTAATGGCTCTAGGGATAGTCTAACATGGCAGTATCGATCTCTGAGGTCACGAACTCTTGACCCTTCACACATAGGTAACTGGTAACCCACTTTAAACACACTGATAACCAAAGCTAATATTTTTCTGAACTGACCGATACGTTCCGTACTTATCACAGTATTCTAATACAACTATTTTAAATGCTAAAATATTCAAACTGATAGAACGGAATGATCAATTCTATTACATCATCAGTCGGCAGTCCTAAGGCGTTTGTTTTTTTTTCTTATCAATAAATTGTTTCATTCAGTTCGTTATGTACCAAGATTGTACCCAGATTTGCTATTATAAACTTCAAGAACAAAGAGTATTTTAGAGACTGAACACTACATCACTTCACTACGTAGTATAAAACAAAGCCGCTTCCCGCTGTCTGTCCCTATGTATGCTTAGATCTTTAAAACTACGCAACGGATTTTGATGCGGGTTTTGTTAATAGATAGAGTGATTTAAGAGGAAGTTTTATATGTATATAACATGCAAAATATAGTAGATAAACACTGATAATTTTAGAGGTTTCTAATGTGATGTCGTAAATAAACACATTTTTTGCGCTTACATTGCAAACGCTGGCTGTACGAGATAGATCAAAATAATGTATTATAGTATTGTACACCTTAAAAAGTCTCCAAAAAAGTCCACGATGGTATATGTCTATCTCTTAGGGATAACCCACATTTTATTTAACCATTTCTTATCCTTTAGCAATACAGCATTAATCCTTATCTAATTAAGTGTATAGGTACATTTTCTTGACAATTTAATATAGATTAAAAATCCTTTACAGTATATCATTGAAATGAATAATTTAGAAGATATGACAGAATTAAAATTATGCGCGACTGAAAATATCACCCGCGTTACAAAATAATTTTACAGTAGGTAAGCGCACTACTTTTTTTTGTTCTAAATTGGTCCCTAGTGTAAAATAAAAATATCTCCATGTCAGAAATTCCCATAAAACTTGATTGCCTATTTCACAATTGGAATGACATTTAAAAGACGAGTTTTTACTCGTGGGTTTAGTTTTAAATTAACTAAACTTGTTCTTGTTCATTATTCATATCGATGTGAATGTGGACACGATAAAAATGAGTACGAAAGTATTTATTTAGATCTATCTTCTACTAGCTAACCCGCGCAATTTCGTCTGCGTCACATTTTTCATTAATGATCCACTCCTATTCGTCGTAGCGTGATGTTAAATAGCCTCGATAAATGGGCTATCCAACACTAAAATAATTTTTCAATTCGAACCAGTAGTTCCTGAGATAAGCGTATTCAAACAAACAAACCAATTCTTCAGCTTTATAATATTAGTAGGTAATTACTAGCACTTCGTCCGCGCTGCAATGTTCTTAAGGATCCCTAATTTTTTTCTAGGCGAATTATATACTAATACCATCCACGAGAACCACTCTATCCATTGGTGAAAACAACATGAAAATCGGTGTAGTAGTTTTTGAGTTTATCGCGAACAGACAGGCAGACTGGCAGACGCAGGACTTTGTTTTTAACCCCCGACGCAAAAGGAGGGGTGTTATAAGTTAGACGTCGATGTCTGTCTGTCTGTGTGTGAGTGTCGGTCTGTGCCATCGTAGCTCTCAAACGGATGACCGAAAATTCGTCGATCTGCCATTCCTTGCCCTGAAATGGAATAAATGATTGCAATTCTACAGATTATGTGAGCAATCATTGTAATCAGCAAATAGCAGCCCCGACGGATTATTTTCTGCATTAGCTTCTGTCTGTTCTCAGCGGTAGTTATTATTATTGACTTTTTAAATGCTCGTTTTTCTTTTTTTGCGTTGGGGGTTTTTTACATTTTTAGTTTATTTTTTACTAGCTGACCCGCGCAACTTCGTCTGCGTCACAATTTTCATTACTGCTCCACTCCTATTGGTCTTAGCGTGATGATATATAGCCTATAGCCTTCCTCGATAAATGGGCTATTCAACACTGAAAGAATTTTTCAAATCGGACCAGTAGTTCCTGAGCTTAGCGCGTTCAAGCAAACAAACAAACAAACTCTTCAGCTTTATATATTAGTATAGATAATATGTAGTGATAGGTAGCTTTCTTTTAGTGTTTCCTCTTTATGTGGCTCAACCTTTGAGGAACTTTCCCATAGCAGGAGAATTTGTCTGTGTGCATTGTATCTTGCAGTCTGGTAGAGCTAGCCAAAAAAATCGAGTAATTGAACTTGAGATTTGTGAATGGCTCAATAAAAACCGCTCTCCAGCCGTCTACCAAATAAAATTTTATTTTATTATGGCCACTGCGCTAAAAACGGTGAAAGTAGATTTTCCGCATTAAAAATGTCTTTAGACTTTTGGATAAGTCTTCATATCTGACTAATTATTATCCTATCAAGTTCATAGAATTGATAGCAATTTCGTTACCTACTTATCGTTACGAGCGAGTCACGTTTTCTCACCTGTCCAAAACGAATTACATATGATAACAGTTGAGCAAACTTAGCTCTTTGTACCGATACGTCATCAGTTATCGTGTTTTTGTCTCGAAAATAGTCTGAAAGTAGGTATTGAATGAGGTTTCAGATCGCCACTACCAAAGAGTTACCTAATCAGGCACCGACCTTCAGGGTATGAATCAACGACCAGCAAAATGTCGAGTTTACTTTGTATAGTCAACGTTTTTAGCAAAAGAAATGATCGTTTCGGTCTAGTCCTAAACATAGATCTAAAGTTTGTTTCTTTTGGAACGAAGTTCCTTATCGCGCGTTGCGAAAGGGGGCTAGACGGAAAAAATTATGACCAAAAGTTGTAACGACACTTTTTGCTATAGTTGTAAGCCGTGCGGTGTGCGCGTTTTTCTCTGTCTGTCTCTCTCTCTCTCTCATAGAAAGCAAGCCAGTTATTTTGACAAGCCAATTATTATTTTTTATTTTTTTAACTTAAAAAAAAATATTATAATTCCTTCACTAATTTAATCGAAAGGAACTTCGTTCCATCCGGGTGTCCCTTGACACCTCTCAAGTGTTTTTTCTCATCGCCTGTATTATACAAATGAATGAATGACACTTTTTGGTAGATAAATGCTAATGTATTAATCAAAGTGTAGAGATATGAGTTGACAAAAAGGCCTTTCCTATAGGCCGATAGCTATGGGTTTTTACGTAAAAACAAAATTAATGCGAGTGTAGTGTATTAAAATTATCACGCTAGTTGTTATTTCCATTATACTCACTCTTTGTCCGAGACGGGTTTTACGAGTAGTAGTACGATGATTCTATCAGCGCAAGTCACAATTTTTTAAAGCCTAAAAATAAAAGCAAAACTTTTTAGTGTGGCAACTCTGTTTACATGTCATTACGATTTTTTGTGCGCGGCGCGGTCACATACTTCTCGTGGAAAAATGTCCAAAATCTCGATTTTCGACGATATTCTTGGCTTGAAACTCTTTTCCAACAGTATAAGATGGATTCCTATAGTGTGTTTTGTATTTACAATGTTAAATTCATGAAAAAAGGTAATAAGTGAGGAGTTTCCTAGTCAAGGTCAAGGTTTGTTGTTGTAAACATTTAATTGAATCCTAATTGGATTCCGAGTTACAGGTATGTTTTGAATGCATTCTAATTATTTTATAATAGTACACAAAGGTTAATCCTTATAAATTCATGATAAGCTCGAGTTGTGGATTTATAACCTATAATTAGATCAAAATAAGTATTTTCGCTAGTGCAGATCTACTTCCGGTCTAAACATTCAATATTCACCGATTTGTACCAAATTATAGTACAGATTGATAAGTGTATTTTGTCGTTTTGTTTTTTCTTCCGGTTTTTCGGTTGCTTCCTGCAAGTTGGCATCTATGATCAACTGTAAGTGTACTCTCATTTTTTTTTTTCGGCTAACGGTTTTTTCGATACAGTCTTTCGAACTTGAGAAACGCTTTTTTCACGTGGAAATTATCAATAGTGCTTATACTCGTATTAGTCACCTGTAAAGATGGGAAAAAGAAAAACTAATGAATAGGAACATCTAAGAAAGAAGATCAGAAAATTAGAAAAAAAGCTAAGGAAACTGTCTCCAGCTAGTCAACGCTCTCAGGAAGTTTCAACAACTCCGCCCCGGCTCTGCTCGCCGACGCAGATCGAAGAACCTGTGGCGATTGAAGACTCTCCTACAGGTGTGTAGTAATCTATTTAGAATAACTAACCATGCATTTAAACATAATATAAGCCACGTTAAATAACAGCTAGCGCTATCACTTCGCGGATAGACATGCTCTATGTTTCAAATTTACAAAAGAGCTATCACCTTGTGGATAGACAGGTACTATGTACTTACCTACTTAAAAAAGACCTAGCGCTATCACCTTGCGGATAGACAGGTACTATGTACTTATTAGAGCTGGCGCTATCACCTCGTGGATAGACAAGCTCCTAAATAAATCAAGGCACTGATTATGTCAACTTAAGCGCTATCACGGAGTGGATAGACATTTCAATTGAGGAACACATAGTTCTAAATCATTTAAATCTTTTTCCAGAAAATGACCAACTCCCAGAAGAGTTTATACTGGCCCTTGGAAAGGAGGGAGAAGAAGAAACAGAGTTTGGCGATCCTATTAGACCAGAATTGGCCCTGCGTTGGGCAAAAATAATGTCCAATGGATTGGGAAAGGAGGCCAAAGATGGCATCATTAAGAAATATTCTACTCCCTCGAATTTTCCAAATGCTGTTGCTCCTATAATGAACCCAGAAATAATGGCCACACTCTCTGAACCCTCGGTCAAGAGAGATAGGAGGATTATTGCCAGACAGAACCTCACAGGTACTTTAATGACCTGTCTAGGCCGATCATTGACCAGTATTTTAAAAGGGAATATTAATAGCAAAGCCCTTATAGAAGAAGTTAATGATGCTGCGAAGATCGCAGCGGAAATTCATTTTCAAGATTCCTCTTCTAGGAAATTCTTTGGCCTATCAGGAGCTAGCAAGTTAATCCAAGAGGCTGTAAAGAACACAAAAGTGGACACATTTTTATTTGGCGCTGATTGTGCTGACAGGATCAAAGCAGCCCAGTCAATACAACGAACCAGTGCTTCAATTTCTGAAGGTGCAAAGAAGCTGAAACCCACAAACAAGAAACAGTTAAACTGGAGGGGCCCACCGCAGAACCATCAACAGCATCAACAAGTCCGCGGTGGGCAACATCACCAACAGATGTACAAGAGACAACCTCGCATCTCGAACGCCAGACGCCAACCAGAACGGAAACACCCTCCAGCCAGATCCAGACACTTCAAATAGAAAACATGCAGGTACATGCAGGCAGACTCAAACATTTTGCAAAAAAGTGGCTTGAAATCACTGATGACCCAGTGATATTAAAATGGGTACAAGGGTATGAAATCCTATTCACCAAAGTACCAGCCCCTTACAATACACAGCCACAACACTGGCCACATAAAGAAAAACAAATTATAGATTCTGAGATAAAAAAGCTTTTACATTTAGGTGCAATTTCTGAATGCTCATACTGTAAGGACCAATTTACTTCCCCCATATTTTTAGTGCCTAAACCTAATGGGTCTTATAGATTTATTCTAAATTTAAAGAAATTAAATCAATACATTTCCACAGAACATTTCAAATTAGAGGATATCAGAACAGCCTGTAAGTTAATGTCCAAAAATTGTTTCATGGCTTCAATAGACTTAAAAGAAGCCTACTTTTCTGTACCAATAGCTGAGAATTACAGAAAGTTCCTCAGATTCACATATGATGAAATATTATATGAGTTTAATGCCCTACCATATGGCCTCTGTTCAGCTCCTTTTGTTTTCACAAAACTTCTCAAACCAGTTTGTGCACACCTAAGAAAGCAAGACATTTTATTAACATGCTATCTAGATGACAGTTTATATTTCGGTGAATCAGAAATTAAGTGCAAAGAGAATACTGATGTTGCATGCAAACTCTTACAAAGCTTGGGATTTATTATTAATTTTGAAAAAAGTGTTATAACTCCTAGCCAAATATGTAAATATCTAGGCTTTATTTTAAATTCATCAGATCTCTCCTTGTCAGTCCCACATCAGAAACAAATAGCAATACTGGGAAAAATAAGATCTTTTCAACAAAATAGTTCTTTTAAAATAAGAGAATTTTCCCAATTGATAGGATTATTGAATTCAATATGCCCAGCAATACCATATGCTTGGCTATATACTAAAATATTAGAAAGAAAGAAATACCTCGCCTTGCTAAAAGCAAATGATAGTTATGAAGCCTACATGCCTATTTGTCACGAAATCAAATTCGAATTAACATGGTGGCGAAATAATATACATAGAAGTAATCCAATAAAACAATATAATTTCCATTTAGAAATACATAGCGATGCCTCTACGACAGGCTGGGGAGCTGTATGCAATCACAAGAAGGCTTCTGGGTCATGGTCACGTTCAGAACAAAAACATCATATAAATTATTTAGAATTAAAAGCTGCCCTTTTAGGTCTTAAGTGTTTCACAAAAGAAACTTCCAATTGTGAAGTCTTATTGAGAATAGATAACACCACTGCTGTAGCATACATAAATAAAATGGGGGGGGTACAGTTTCCCCACCTAAATGATATCACAAGAGAAATTTGGCAATGGTGTGAAAATAGAAATATTTGGATTTATGCTTCGTATATAAATACTAAAGATAATTTCGAAGCTGATAAAGAATCAAGGAAAATTAATATTGAATGGGAACTTTCTCCAAGAGCCTACATAGAAATAACTAGGTGTTTTGGTATCCCAGAAATAGATTTATTTGCCTCTAGAACAAATAAAAAGTGTAATAAGTTTGTCTCTTGGAAACGCGACCCAGAAGCATTTGCTGTGGATGCCTTTACTCTCAAGTGGAACAATATATTTTTCTATGCATTTCCACCTTTTTCATTATTGTTAAAATGCTTATATAAAATTCAAAGAGATAGGGCTTACTGGAATTGTGGTTTTCCCTTACTGGCCATCACAACCATGGTTCCCTCTAATTAAATCAATGTCAACTGGAGATTTCATCATATTTGAACCTAACAAACACCTATTATCATCTCCTTTCAGAGAATATCATCCGCTGCATCAACAGCTTACCCTGGCTGCAGGGCTGCTGTCAGCCAAGCATTCATAAGACGAGGAACACCAAACTCGGCCTTAACTATAATGTTGAACTCTCTTTCATTGAACACAATGAAGCAATATGATTCATCCCTAAAACTATGGTGGAAGTTTTGTGGACAGCACAGTTTAGATACATATCAAGCATCTATTCCTTATGTTTTAAAACAATGGGGCATCTTATGGTACCATCAATACTGCTCGGTCAGCATTATCGCTACTGATGGGGCCTAAGATCGGATCTGACGATAGACTCAAAAGGTTCACTAAGGGAATCTTCCGATCAAGACCTCCAATGCCAAAATATAATACAACATGGGATCCAGGATTGGTGCTTAATCACCTAGCTGGATATTACCCAAATGAAGAAATATCATTGGAACAATTAACCAAAAAATTAGTCACCATACTTGCTTTAACAACTGGTCATAGAGTACAGACCTTGTCAATGATAAAAGTTTCTAATATGAAATTTACAGATATAGGTCTAGAAGTATACATACCTGATATAATAAAAACCTCTAGAAGAGGTGGTGAACAACCAATGTTCAACTTAAAAACATTCCCTGACAAAAGGGAAATTTGTCCTGTCAACGCTATCAAATCTTATCTAGGTAAAACTGGTTCTTTAAGGAATAATATTGACAAATTAATTCTCACATTCAAGAAACCACACAAGAATGCATCAACTCAAACTATAAGTCGTTGGATCAAGCAAACATTGGAAGAAGCTGGAATAGACGTCACCATCTTCTCTGCTCATAGTACCAGACATGCATCAACATCTGCAGCAAAAAGATCTGGAATTAGCATTGATGTTATAAGGAAGGCTGCAGGGTGGTCTCAAAATTCTGCCATGTTTGCCAGACATTACAATAGGCCCATAGACCAAGATTCAACCCAATTTGGTAGTGCAATATGCAATACTGTAACAAATACCTAAGGTTGAGTCTGTTATATATAAAATAAGTTGATTGTTTTTTGATAAATAATAATTGTTAATATGGAAGTTGGTTTATTAAAATATATATTTCTTATGTCTTTCGCAACAAATGGTGTTTATTCACAATCCTACTTTGAACATCTACTCGTAAAACCCGTCTCGGACAAAGAGTGAGTATAATTATAAGATTAAACGAACTTACCTGAAGTGAAGTTCTATCTTAATTATACGAAGCTCTTTGTCCGAGACGGCGACAGTCCCTAAAAACCCTCCCACTTATACTTACCAAGTATAATCCCGGTATAGGGATTGTTCATAAAGCCTGACTTTAAACGTAATGACATGTAAACAGAGTTGCCACACTAAAAAGTTTTGCTTTTATTTTTAGGCTTTAAAAAATTGTGACTTGCGCTGATAGAATCATCGTACTACTACTCGTAAAACCCGTCTCGGACAAAGAGCTTCGTATAATTAAGATAGAACTTCACTTCAGGTAAGTTCGTTTAATCTTATAATTATCGCGTATTCTGGTGTTGTTCCGATAATGCGCGGACCATAAACTGCGACCGATGTTATCACAAACGCCATCGTGTGGAAGTATTCTGTGTGAGGTCATTTGGCCATTGATCGACACTGATCGTGATCATCAAAGAGTGATCGGTAATTAGGTAATTTGATGTGATTGGTCAGACGCAGACACGTGTTTATTTGTCTTGCACTCTCCTTCCATTGGCCACGCCAATCAGACTACCTACGATTTTGGACTCTATTTTCAGTCCAAATTCATGAACACCGTGAAAGTTTCGATTGACGTGTATCTTTCAAAGAGTTTTGTATCATGTACCTACCTCTTACTTGGCATCCCATTCCCATCATCAGTCCAAACATTGTCAGAGAGAGATAGATTCTCAATCCTTCGATCTAGCTCTTGGACTGTACCTGTACTGTAGTGGTATTCTGTAACAACATTTTCGTATCTCGACAGTCGAATCCGAGGTGAGTTTCAAATTAAGAACTTTATGTTGTGTGCAATAAAGCTCATTTTGTGAGTTTTGTCACTCAGGTGAAGCTCGATATCGAAATAGTTGTTTACAGAATAGACTAGCTGTAGTGCTATTCTGTAACAACATTTTCGTATCTCGACTTTACAGAATAGACTAGCTGGGTCGACCCACTGTCGTATGCGTTTTAATTATTTCTTCAGCAAGAAGCCAAACGATAAAAATATCGCACATAGAATAAACGTGAGTGGTCCCATTCCGAAAGAACTACGTAGCTAGACCTATGAGTACACAGTCTGTCTACCACAAAAGCGAGAAGTCTCCAAACGACTAGACTGAAGACGCTTATCTGAGGCAGTTCATTGTTTCCTAAAGATCAGTGTCCTTGTCGACATAAACACAACATAGTAGGTAGGTATGTACCTACCTATCCTTTAGGTACCTACCTACTTACCACGTTGCAATTGCACCATATAACGTATTTTTTAAAACAAAGAAACAATTTAAGTAATTGTGAAACAATGAGAGCTTATTTTTCAATAGATAGTGGAATTCTCAATTATTAGTTTTGAAAGTATTAAGGTAGGTAGGTACAGCGGTGGAAAAAGAATTCACAAAATGCATCAGTTAAATTAAAAACACGTTTGCTACGCGAGAGGATAATTGCGAGTTATTTACATGACAATGAAGTTTACAAAAATGGAGATAAATGATGTTTTATTGTACGCTTACTTACATCGACCCATGCATCGACCTTACCTACACATTATTGTTTATTTATTATGCTGGCTACTTTGTTCCGGTAATCTCCGCAGCTGTAGCGTCATAGTCGGTAAGAATATGATATGCATCTTTGCCAAGGTCATCATTTTACTGCGTTGGGCATCTGCCAATGTTGGCGGGTTATCTACGTACATTAGCAGTTTATTACAACCTTCTATAATCGTCTAGAACGAAAGTATCAGTGGATGTTGAATTGAAGTACGGTAATAACCTCGACTATAACTGCGTATAACGCAACATGAATGCAGCTATGGATCAGGTTGCATAAATTAAAACTACTGTTTACCTCAGGTATGTCGGTATATCTATCTATATATATACTAATATATAAAGCTGAAGAATTTGTTTGTTTGCTTGAACGCGCTAATCTCAGGAACTCCTGGTCCGATTTGAAAAATTCTTTCAGTGTTAGATAGCCCATTTATCGAAGAAGGCTTATAGGCTGTATATGTATCATCCTTCTTTATTATATCTATGGGAGCAGTAATGAAAATTGTGATGCAGACGAAGGTACGCTAAGACCAATAGGAGCGGAGCAGACGAAGTTGCGCGGGTCAATTAGTATGGCATACACATCAAGACGAGTTATAAAGCTTGACAAGCTGCTAGATATTATATAAGTACCTAGAGCCTAGAGGTAGATATTATGTGTCCGAGTTTGTTTACCCTACTTTGTTGCAAGTTAAATAAATAATATGACCAATAAATACTTCATTAATTGATTTCTTAATTAAACAATGTAGTTGAACTTGTAAATGTTTATTAATCTCGTTATTGTTTTAAATGTGACTCATGCTCATGCTCATAAAATTGATCATCCTTGTTATTGAAACTTTATGGTAGGTATGACTCATGAGTCAAAATATAAAATTCCTAAACAGAGGACACCTAGACGTGTGAAGTAGGTAGCTTTTTTGAATATAAACGCTGACGTATGTAGGTACCTACGTCCTTTGTACCTATTTAGAAAGAAAAACGGTAAATTACCTACCTACTATTGTCTAATTTTCCAAACGAGTCAGTGTTTGTGGAAAATGCATCTTAGGGCATTTGCACACGGCGTTTTTTAACGCGCCGACGACGTGCACAAGACGCGCGCTAATGCGCTTCAAACGCAATTCAGACGCAAACAGTACTTTTGGTCATCTAGATAAAAGCGCCGTGAGCGCGCGTTCGTAAAACGTGCGTCGTCGGCGCGTTAAAAATACGCCGTGTGCATAGGCTCTTAGTCTCTCTTCTCTCCTCCTTTCCTTCATCATTCCCCGTTCGAATGCCAAAACCTCATCTACGTGTAGGTATACCTACTAGTAGTGCTATTCTGTAACAACATTTTCGTATCTCGACAGTCGAATCCGAGGTGAGTTTCAAATTAAGACCTTTATGTTGTGTGCAATAATGCTCATTTTGTGAGTTTTTTCACTCAGGTGAAGCTCGATATCGAATTAGTTGTTTACAGAATATACTAGCTGCTCGTAGTTAGGGTGCGACCTTGAGGACATTGACATTGTCACTGCATTTTCTGAGGTCGTTTGCATAGATTATATCTTCGTTTACGTTTCCGTTTTCTTTCAATCTTTGTGGCTGATAAAAAAGTCGTTTAGTTCCCTACATACTTACTCTCAATTTTATCTTAATCAACAACGAGATAAACAACGAAACAGAAAAGAATAATGGAAAAGTTTTATTAAGTAAATGCAGATTTTGTCCCAGCAAGTGTGAAAAATATTATTTTTAAATTAAAATTATTATTAACACGTTATTATTATGATCACATTTTTTACATAGGTAGATAATATTAATAGGTATATTATTTGTAGGAAAATGAAGCGCTTCGTGAGCGGCAAAAATATAAATAAAATTAATAAGTACCTAAATAATTTACCTACACTCTTATCTTAGTTTTAGAAGTTATTATTATAGAATTTTATTCACATGTTTATATTTAAAACATTGCATTGTACCTATACTTTTATATTTTAAGCTAAAAATAATTATAACACTTTTATTGTTTTCTACGTAATGTTTGTTTTATTTTTGATGAAGATAAAATCCACCAGAGAGAATAATATTGTGACTTTGTGACAAATTGTCAAACGCACGTTACCATAGATACAATTACGTTACCTATCTATGCAGTTGTGATGAGCAGAATGAGCTTTCTACAGCCAACCGGTTTAATTTGTGACATGACTGGTCAGCCGGTCAAATCAAATCAAATCAAATCGTATATTTCAAATAAACCATTTACAGGCACTTTTGAATTGTCAAGGTCGGTCAGTCCAACAAGATGAAGCTATTTGCACGTTCCAAAGCGTAGATCTCTATGGAGAAGAACGTGCAAGAAACTCCACGGTCACTCTTTTAAAAAATAATAAATTATTACAAGTTTTTGTTTACATCAAGTTGAAATTATACAAACATGTGAGAACGATGTAAAAGACGAGCAGGATAAAAGCGTCCGGGAAAAAAAGGAAAAATTCAAAGAAATATTTAAAATAAACCATGGCAACTGAGAAATGACCAGTCCCAACTGACAGCGCCCGTTCACGAACATGACGCATGCGCTAGCACCATTCGGCTCAACCATTTTGAAGGGAGCCAAATGATCCAATCCAACGCATACGCCACCATCAGCCAGACTTTTGTGTGAGCATGACACTCCCAACCGCCAGGGTACATTCAAGTCAAAAACAAACCTAAAACTGATAGCTATAGTTTAAGTTTAAGGTACACAGTACTCACACATGTGCCGTTAAAATGGATGAAATTATACATTGCTAAATAAAATTGAGTCTATACAATGCAAATATTGTTTTTTTTTTTTTACAATCTTCAGCCGGTCCAACAATGTTTCCAAATGCTAACAGATTATTTTGTGCGCCCTAGTGGCTGTGGAGCCGGACCAGCATTCAGCCAAGCATTTTTATCTTCAATATAATCCCCCAACTTATAATATGCTTGCCTGCATAGTGTGCGTTTAATACAAGATTTAAATTTTGTCTCATTAAGTTCTAATATATGGGGAGGTATCTTATTATAACATTTTAAACAGTACCCCATAAAAGATGAGGCAACTTTAGCCAGTCTGAAACCTGGTTGAACTAATTGATCCCTATTTCTAGTACCATAATTATGTCTGTCGCCTCTTTTACTAAAAAGATGTAAATTCTTTCTGACATACATGATGTTTTCGTAAATGTATTGACAAGGTACCGTCATGATGTTAATATTCTTAAACAGTTCCCTTAGAGAATCGCGCCGGCGGAGATTGTATATCGCTTTGATGGCTCTTTTCTGCAGAATAAAAATAGACTCAATGTCTGCAGCCCGTCCCCATAGTAAAATACCGTAAGACATGATACTGTGAAAGTAACTAAAATAGACCAGTCTCGCGGTATCGACATCCGTTAATTGGCGGATTTTCCTAACAGCATAAGCTGCTGAACTTAGCCGTCCAGAAAGAGATGTTATATGAGGGCCCCATTGTAGCCTTGGGTCAAGCGTAATTCCCAGGAAAACCGTTTTATCGACAAATTCTAGTTTTTCCCTGTTCAATACTATGTCACAATCACTGCTTTTGACATTGGGTAAAGAAAATCTTATACATTTCGTTTTCTTTTCATTCAAAACCAAATTATTCGCCGTGAACCAATTTTGGACTTGCATTAGGGCATTATTTATGATATCAACATTGTCTGTCTGTCTATTTATCTTAAAAATTAAGGAGGTATCGTCGGCAAACAGCACCATATCAAGTTTTTGTTGCAATAAATAGGGTAAATCATTGATATATACCAAAAACAAGAAAGGACCCAAAATCGAGCCCTGGGGAACGCCCATTATCACGTTTAATCCCGACGAATTGACACCGTTTATTTGAACCAATTGCCGTCTATCATTCAAATAAGATTTGACCAAGTTTAACGCTGTTTTGACCAGTCCGTAATGCCCGAGCTTCAGGAGTAATGTATCGTGATCAACGCAATCAAACGCCTTCGAGAGATCACAAAAGACACCTATGGCATCCTGTGCATCCTCCCACGCATTAAAGATGTGCTTTAGTAAGGTAACACCAGCGTCAGTTGTACAACGTCCCTTGGTGAAACCATACTGTTTATCATGAAAGATGTTATTCGTGTTAAAATGATTAAGCATCTGATTTAGCATCACTTTTTCAAATACCTTACTAAACACTGGCAACACAGATACTGGTCTATAATTATTTGTGTCTTTACTATCCCCAGATTTAAAAAGTGGTATCACCTTACTGAATTTCATTAGGTCCGGAAAGACTCCTTGATCCACACACAAGTTAAATATTACAGCTAAGTACGGCGCTACAGTCTCGATGATTGAGGTACAAACTTTGATAGACAATCCCCATAGATCTTCGGTCAATTTAATTTTGATTTGTTTAAAAGCTTTTATTACTACTATGGGGTTTATATGTTTAAAATTAAATTCAGTCGGGCTGGCTGAAACGTTCGCCTGTAATAAATCAAAAGCAAGTGAAGGCGAGGAATTTAATAAATTTTCAGTAGTTTTAATATTAAGGGGAAGGGATACTCGTAAAGAAATTTACAAATTCTTGAGCAACTTGTTTGTTATCGCTAATAAGTCCATGAGAAGTCTCCAATCCGTAATCAGTGTTATGTCTTTTGTTCCTATTTGTTTCATTGTTTATAATTTTCCAAACCGTCTTTATTTTATTGTCTGCTGTTTTTACCTTATTACTTATATATAAAGCCTTAGCTACCTTACAAGTGTTTTTATAAATCTTTGAGTAGGTAGCTACATACTTATTAAAAGTCTCAGTGTTAATAAAAGGCTTAAGGCCATACAACTCATAAAGTCTTTCCCTACACACACACACACGGTCAGTTCTGTAAACATGTCGAAGTGAACTGTCTTTCTATCTTGATTACCTGAATTGACAGCTCACTTCGTGTGAACTTCACCCAAGCCTTCACTTCGACATGTTTACAGAATCGCACTGCTGTAGTGCTATTCTGTAAGAAAATTTTCGTGTCTCGACAGCGGAATCCGAGGTGAGTATCAAGTTCGTATAAACATTTAAGACCTTTATGCTGTGTGCAATAAAGCTCACTTTGTGAGCTTTGTCACTCAGGTGAAGCTTGATATCGAAATAGTTATTTACAGAATAGACTAGCCGGTAGGGTTGCCATACGTCCGGAATTTTCCGGACAAGTCCGGAAATATAGGTCTTTGTCCGGAATGCGGGGGGAATCTTAAACCGTCCGGAATTTCTACAAATAAGTGAAGAGTGAAATAAAAAACGAAAAAACCAAATTATTTATTAAATTGGTTTTCATCACTTCAGTAAACGTACATTGTCGTTTTCTACCACTACCTGATACCATTGTCGTAATCTTCGACACATATACACTATGGATCCGCAATACGTACGAGTACGTACGAACTTCAAAATCACTTCTAATCGCTGCAAAGACAAACGCTAGACTAAATCAAAACAAACAAACTCAAAGCAAAAGCATACGGTGCGCGGGTGTATCATGTGCGCGGGCGAACGCAGGCGACAGAGAGGCGCTTCCCCCTCACCCCTTACCATTTCACCGCGCGCGTGTCAAAATTCGAACAATTTGGCAATCGATTTGGTTAGTTTATTTACTTGCACGATGCGTAACGATTTTAATAAAAAATTAACAAGATTGTCCGGAAATTTCATGGAATGTCAGGAATTTTCTCCGGATTTTTGATATTTTGATCTGGGAACCCTACTAGCCGGTCAGTACCTAATCATTTTTTAGAAAACCAGGGCTCAAACGGCTTGGTGGATATTCTAGTGTGATCTATACGATCACACTGTCATACGGTAATTTCATGAGCGCGACTTGTAAGCATGAAGTCCTGTCCTGGGTTTGATTAGGTACCGAAGCGGGCAATTTTTTTGATTTTTGTTGATTTTAAAGTGCGGAATGTTTATCACCCTCTTTAGCTAAAAACATAACACTTCTTGGCAGTCGTAATAAAATAAACCAAAGGAAGGGAACCAAAAAAGATATGATGTGTTGTGTTAGTTATCAAACACTTGAACATCGTCACTAATTATTGTGATTGTGACAAACGAGTTGAATAGATCTTATTGCCGATACTATATACATTCACACGTGACAGTGTTTACAAACTAATTGTAAGTAGGTACGTAATGTATGAGCCGCAGTTCCGAACTAGGTCTGTGTCGGGGGGCCTGTGCGGCAAAGTTAAATCAGAGCCTCCCCCGTCCCCGTCTAGGTACGCAGAAAAGTTTTGTAGATAGATTCGAGATGTTGTATTTTTTATCAATTTTTTCCCACGGGAGCGATCTCGTGATCTATCCCATTTAAACTGGGCATTTCTGAGAATGGAGTTTCGTACCTAGTTTAACCTAAGCTATTTCTAGACATTACCTACTTCAGCAAAGAAAAAAACTTTTTCATTATAATAGGTACCTACTTTACATAAGTGGGTGGCCTGAAACTCCAAAATGCGTGAATACATTTTGGCCTTGTTTGGGGTTTCATGAAAAAGACAACTTCTCACTGTCTCCTCCCGGACCAGGGGCCCGGGTTACTGTCCTGCTACGCCCCCGTTGGTCCGACAGTAGTGCGTCGCTTAGAGAATTATACCTAAGTATCTACATAATTAAGTGTGTGTTATGTAGATAGATTGGTATGTATGAACCAGACAATTCCAGCTGAGAATTTTATTACATAACAATGAGTGTGGTAGATAGGTATTCCTTTCATATTCGAATTGTCAGCGCAGTGTGCGGCTTTGCGTTACTTTCTCGCGTGATATATTTATCTAAGTAGGTACATACTTACCTAGTACCTAGCTTTCAATGTGAAGTAGCCTGTAGTGGATAGGTATGTACTCTTGGTTAACTTGTCTTGATGATAGGTAGCTTACCTCCCTTCACTCTGTTTTGTTTCCAATCGTGAGAGTGACGTTTACCTACCTACTATAAATATGAAGTTTTTGCTGTGCAATGAGTCATAGATATGTAAATAAAAAGCTACAGATTAACATTAATTCCCTCTCCTGTAGAATTATAATGACGTTACTTGTAGCGTGTGTCACTAGCACTTATTGCAGCAAACAGAAAAATGAATGACGGGATGACGGGGCCAGTGCACTTGCGTAAGCAAAGAATTGAGAACCTACAAACTCAGAGACAAGGCTATAAATTCCTTTGAATGTGTTTTGAGAAACACTTCCGGCTTGTACGGTAAGGTTTCACTATTAAAGTCAATGTTTAAATAATGTATAATTGCGAATCGGCCTTGGGCTTTATCTTCTCTACCATGAAGTTGAAACTATTAAAGTGACAGCGCCATCTAGCGGTATATCGGTGCAACGCTTCGAGTACAACGATCTTGTTTTATTGTGATGATGACGAAACAATGATACTAACACTAAGCAATGATATCTAAGTGGATGCCCATGAAATATAACTGCTTGTTGTTTAAAAATCTATTAACAGCTGGCAGCAGCCAGATGCCAGAAGCAGCCTATTTTAATAAAACTGGCCAAGTGCGTGCGAGTCGGACTCGCGTGCAAAGGGTTCCGAACGAATTTAATTTTTTTTAACATGTTATTTTAACACTACAGACTTCTAATATGTTTTCCTGTAATCTTTAGGTAAAGATCTATTATCTACATTTTTTTCAAAATTTTAGTCTCAGTAGTTTCGGAGATAAGGTAATGGGGAATGGTAATTTTTCGTCTAATTTCTTGAATAACTTTAAAACCATTTATTTTAAAATTATGAAAAAAAATATAATTAAAACCCTTACAGTAAGCCCTTTCATTTGATATTTCACACGATATTGTTCAAACAACTTTGTTTTTAAATTTTCTAGTTTGACCCCCAAAAGTAACCCCCATCCTAAAAATGTATTAATTTACGTAACGCGTCCGTGTTTGGGTCACAGAAGTCCATATGTGTACCAAATATCAACTGAATCGGTCCAGTAGATCCGGAGAAAACTGGCTGTGACAGACGTACAGACAGACAGACGGACAGACAGACACCCGAGTGATCCTATTAGGGTTCCGTTTTTGTTCGGAACTCTAAATAAAAAACTTTTTACGAAACTTTTTACTTTAATTTCGGAAGTCGGTGTCAAAAAACGAAATAACCAAAAACACCGACTTCCTAAATTAAAGTTATTTTATACTTTGTAGTGTTTTGTTTTGGAAGTCGGTTACATTTTTTGTAAAAAAGTTTTTTATTTTTCACTTTTTAGTGGTACCTGCGTAACCATTCACAGCGTACCGGCGAGATGTTATGTTATGAAAATAAAACTAAGTGTTTTCGGTGTAAACGTCTCGTCAATACGAATGAAATAAGCCCAATGACTTGGTAGTTCCTACATACCGATGTGGAGTTCCCTTGACTCTCTGTCGTCTCCATCATCAGGTCTGATCCAAACTTTCATTCTTTTGTAGTATCACCCGATATACACACGAATATCAAGTTTTTACCAAATGCGTGCCTACAATTTTCGAGAGTTGCCCTCGATTTCTCAGGGTTTCCATCATCAGATCCTGACGTGGTGGCAATGGGACCACACGGGAAGCATCAGCTTTCAAATAAAAAAAGAATCATGAAAATTGGTTCACCCAGTCGGTTAATTATGAGGTAACAAACATAAAAAAAAATTGTCGAATTGATAACCTCCTCCGTTTTTTGAAGTCGGTTAAAAATAGGCTTTAAATACTCACATGGGTACAGGCCTACAAAAAATGCAACACAACTGCACTAAAATCTGTGTGTGAACAATAAATCACCCCTATTTTCCCCCCCTTAGGGTAGGAATTTTTTTCCCAAATTTATATAGGACCACCCTTTCCAATAAAAAAACGGACTACTCTGTAAAAAGTTATGCGTGTTCATGCATAAAAAAAACAATATACGCGTCGACTTGAGAACCTCCTCCGTTTTTTCGTCGGTAAAAAAGAACCAATAACTTGCGAGAACATGCGGCTCGAAAATTTGAGCACCTGCCCCCAAAATGAAATTGGAAATGACATTATTCTTTTTATCCAGGTGTCCATTAATTATAAAATTAATAAAACTGCTTTTCTACTAGCCTAGCCGCCAACCGCACTCAATTTAGCGTTAGCCGCTGTAGGCTGGCCTGTCGGTTTTCTGTCGCTTGCATTTTGGGGAGTGTGCGACGGAATTGCATGATTTAATTCCGCCAAGCCCGTTTCATCATCGGACCACAAGACGAACGGCGATGCGCCACCGGTACATGGTGGACATCCCACCGAACGCACTAAACGTTTTGGGAACACATTCATAGTGCGTACAGCTAAGGAGCGGAATTCCCTGTCAGAGTCTGTGTTTCCAGATAGCTACAACCTGGGAGTCTTTAAGACAAGAGTGAATAGGTTGCTTCTAGGCAAACGTGCTCCATCTTCGAACCCATCATCGCTTACCATCAGGTGAGATTGTGGTCAAACGTATGCCTATATATAGTAAAAAAAGGCCGTTCTGCTCGCCCCCCCCCCACTCCAGATTGGGCCCTGTCTATGACTGTGGTGAACTGGTGACCACTTGACCAGTCAGACTCGTTCATCATTCACAGTTGCCCACTACCCAATCAGCATGCGGTGCCTCCGATGCAACAATTCACAAAGAGCACAGAACAGGTGTCTTTTGAAGAAATTGAAATTTCAACTTTATCATTATAATGTCATAAGGTGCAAAAGTACTCGCGCTGAGTTACTCGCGCTCCTGACAGTTAATACAAATTTGCACTTTATGGCCTACACATAAAGAACATTTCTCAATTGTGGGTGAATATAAACAGTAAAGTTGGACTTATAAAAAACTTTTTATTGTTCATATAAATTATTATTAACAAGATGTTGATGTACAAAACTAATGGAGTGAGATAGATTACTGCTAATGTTAAATGCATAATTATTAATAAATAAAATTAACTATTTCTTCTAACTGGGCAACAAATAAATTGACAGAATAAAAAAGATTCTGACGAATTGAGAACCTCCTCCTTTTAGAAGTTGGTTAATAAAATGTGATTCAAGTGATGATAATATGAAATTAAATAGTCATGATCATTAGTTATTTCATTTCAGAGTAACTTCAACAACTCACAACCATTCAAATATGAAACAACAGTTAAACAAACTTCTCTACGACAGATAACAAAAAAAAAAAAAAAATGACAGAAAGTGACATAAAAAAACAGTCAGTCATGTCACATTTTACTCTGACTACCCACAAAACATTAGCAGTCACCTAATAACCTAACTACAAACTAATGGGCCTTCTTGGGCTTCGCTAGCTTCTCATATTTGCTCTTGGAGGAGTACCAGAGGCCGAAGGGGATGGCGAGGGACGGCAGGGTCATGACTGCGAAGGCGGCCCAGTCCAGGATGTGCGAGGAGAACTTGCGGTCGTAGTCCTTGAAAGCGACGATGGCACCCTCTCCAGGGGAGCTGCTGATTGACTGCTGGAACTGAAATGGGAGTTTCGTTGTTAGTTTGTTTAATCAAAGTATGTATGTAAATCGGGCTGGTTTCCGCAACTCCACGACTTTGCGAGTATTTTGCGTGCAATTAATCAAAAGTATTTTGCGTACAATTAATCAAAAGTATTTTGCAACATGTTTTGTATAAGCGGCAGTTACAGAAAGAGTGATGGGACCATCTTTGCAGTCTGCTCAAAAATTGCAGAGTGCAATAAATAAGGATATGCAGAAGGAGGCCTTTTCCTGCCATGGGACATAAGGCAAATAAAGATCATCCTCTTGCCCTGATCCCAACTAAATTGCGGTTGGTATAGAATGTTGAAATTTCATTTTCAGTATAATGTTATGAAATACACTATGCATATTATAAAAACCATTAGAAAATGTAGTCTCTCCGGAGAGAAAGAAAGGTTTTTATTTGACATAGTAAATTAATAGGTAATAGGCTAACAATTGATCTTCTGTGAAGTATTTACACCTTTTAAGATTAATAGTATCTTCTATGGGCCTTTTGTATAAAAATCTTAATGTTTTTTTAGCTGATTCCTACCTAATTCAATATTTCTATACAGAATTTGAATTTAGAACCTGCTAATGGTGTATATCAGGGATGGCCAACCGGTCGATCGACTGGATAAATAGCGATACAATCGACCAGTCGATCGCGACTATTAGTCTAGTCGATCGCGGTAAGGCAAAAAAAAGAAATAGGTACGAATATCAGACTGCGCAATTATGTAAATACTTAATAAGTTATGTTAATAAAATGAAAAAAATAAAAAACTTTTTACAAAAAAATATAACCCACTTCCAAACAAAACACTAAAAAGTATAAAATAACCTTAATTTCGGAAGTCGGTGTTTTTAGTTTTGTTTCTTTGTTTTTAACACCGAAAAGTTTTTTATTTTTCACTTTTAAGTGGTGATACTTGGACGAAGTCTTCGTCTACGCAGAAATTGAAATAAACAAAAATGCTCATAACATAAAAACTACTGAACCAAACAATCAAATTTTTACGGGACCAAATGGTAAATATACCGCATTAAACAAAAAAAGAATTACAGAAATCGGATCAGAAATCTCAGAGTCATTGGTGTACATACAAAAAAAAATACCCACCAAATTGAGAACATCCTCCTTTTTTGGAAGTCGGTTAAAAATACTACATAATTGTACATTGAACTTTACCTACTGTTACATTTGAAATTTTCAAAACAACTTATGAAAGTAGTAGATCGCACAGGCTTTTGTCAGTAAAAAGTCGATCTTGAGTCTGATCAAGTTAGCCATCCCTGGTGTATATGAATACGAGAATATTAGAAGATCTATCCTAATTGGTACCAATATTAACCAAGTTTAATGGCTTAAAGTTTTAACAATTATTATCATTACTAGCTTCTGCCAGCGGTTTCGCCTGCGTGGTCCCTAGGGAACATACTCCTGGTATAATAAGTAGCCTATGTCCTTTCTCAGGCTCTAGACTATCTGTGTACCAAATTTTATTTAAATTGGTTCAGTAGTTTTGGCGTGAAAGCGCGACAGACAGACAGACAGACAGAGTTACTTTTGCATTTATAATATTAGTACAGATGTTCTTAGTAATGCTCTACTAATGCAATTATTTGATAAAGAATAGACATTGAAAGAAGTGGTAGGAATGGTAACTTAAGATAGTATGGTATATCCAGGGCTGTGGAACTTGTTCAAAAGAGTTACTATGTCCCTGGAGCGCAAAAGGCATTAAGAGGAACGCGGATGGGTATTAGTCAGTAAGAGTCTGACACTCCTTCCTGCTTCGCCCAGTGCTTTCCTTTCCAAATAAAGATATTACAGTATCTGAAAGACACTACTATTACCACAATTTTTGCTAGCTTGTCCAAGGGAATGTTAGAATGAACAAAATTTGGCTATGATTGGGCAGAAAAATCTATAGTATAAATAAGCATTTATTTAAATCACACATCAAACAATTGGTTGCTGTTTGCTATTTGATAGATTTGTGTATTTTACAAACAACACAAGCAAAATAAACTAGTATTAGGTAGTCAAACATGAAGTTAGATTCTTGTTAGAAATCCAATATATTAACTGGAGATTGCAGTTATATTGTACAGAGAGAAAGTAGATTCAAATTCTTTACTGCAGCACTGTTATACCAAACCATATGCCAATATCTTGTTACTATTTCATAAAATAGATAATTTACAAAAGTGAAAGTAAATAAAGCATCTCACCTCAGTGGCGTCTTCACTGGCCTTGTAAGACACTTCAGCAGATGAGAAGTTGAAGTAGCCGTATTTGCTGGACCGGACTGTCACGACGTGGGACACGTTCGTCTGCGGGGGTATCCTGTCGATGTGCGCCGTCAACTGACCACCCACTACTTGGAACACTTCCGGGTGGAAACCATTGTCTACCAGCTTTACATCCACAGCGGGCGCAGTACCGACGTTGAACAGAGTGTATTTCACCAGAATATCCATATTTTCTACCAAGTATTTGTTCAGAACTTGCTTTGAAACAAGCAACTTCGCAATCGCTGGTTCATCTTCTGCGGTCACCGCAGTAGCGATGATGAGGATCAGGGATAGCCACTTGGCACTCATTTTGTCTGGAAATGGAAAATATAGGCTGTAATTTTGGCACTAAAATAGGTTACAGATTGAAGGTATTCCAATACGATAATTTTGAATGAAAACAGCTCGATCTTTGTTTATATTAGTTAGGAATAGATGGAAACTGTAATACTTCTAACTTATAAAGTGAAATTATTTTAAACTTACCTTATTTTACGCTTATTATTAAACAACTAAAGGGAAATTTTGGTTAGCGCTGCAAACTTGCAAAGACGATCGGTGACAGTCGTTTGTACGTGGCTGACGTTTCACTCCACGCAGTCAAAATACTTGCCAGGAATAAAATTCTAATTACAGTTATTATTGCGTTCATTTTTTCGAATTTCTTTGAATCGAAATATTTTATTCCTAAATTGTATTTTGGAAGCTTTACATTTTAAATTGAAATTAATTAAGTTGCGGTATTCTCACTGATAAGGTCAGTGACTAAAATAGTAAAAGTAATAAACTAAAGGAAGGGAAATATACAACATGAACGCATTTTATACAACTGTCAAAAAAGTACGTGTTTGTTTTCTCTCTCAGGCTGAGGATTTTATTGAAAATGGATTTCTGCGGAAATTCGAAATAGATTACTAATATTGAATATTTATACATTAGTGTAGTGGTATTTTACAAACTAGTAGTAATTTAAACTATGACAGAGAAAGAAGATGCTGCCAATCAACCCGAAAAAGAACCATTAGATGACGAAGCCCTAGAAAAGTGAGTTTTCCATGGTCCCCCTTATTTAGGCGCCGAAAAACACATAAATATGGTTTCAAAATACACTGTTATATTGACTTAATAAATTGCTATTAAAACTGCTAAACTATACCCTGTGTATATTATACTTACATACAATGTTCCCATCCAGATCATCAATAAAATGTGTAGTTTTGAATGATTATTTTAAGATATACACTTAGAACATATGCTGGGCGATTGTTTTCATAAAGTACAAGCTGTCATGACATGAGAAAGCTCAATAAATTCAGCAGCTGAGCTCAATTGATACCAAGGTATCAATATTTTACTTACATGTAATTTGATGATATTGTATGTTATTTTAGGCTAGCAGTTGAAGAATTATTACGCGAAGCTGTTCAAGGAGCTGCTAGGGCTGAAATAGTAGGGCCCTCTGGTTGGATCAAAGCTCCTCAAAACAAAACTAATAAGCGTTTTTTAGTAAACACATTACGGAATGCTGTAACTTCCAATAAGTATCACTCAAGGCAACGTCGACATTCGCACAAATCTCCCAACCGCGAAAAACATCCAGAACCTTCAATTAAAAAAGACAGATCCAAAAGAAAACATTAATATGGAGGAATATAATGTAGATAATGTACTGAAAACTGTCTTTGATGTCAATGAAGCAAACTGGAAACCTTCTGAGAAGATTCCTCTAATATCCAAAGAAATAGAACAATTAAAAAATGACTTCAAGTCATTTTTAAGCTCTACTGAATATGATATGTCAGCCATATTGGAAGAAAGTGCCGCATTATGCAGAGAAACACAGCACTTGGCTGCGGACATGGAACTATGTAAGCTGGAAATAGAGCAGGAGACGATGGCAGATGTGCTCAAATCTTTAGCCAATCGTGATCAACTACAAAAAGAGCTACAATCAATAAATTTTGCTATCAATATAGTTGAAGATGTCTTGCTTTGTGGAGAGTATGTTAATGAGTTTGATGTTGGCAGGGAAGACATGAGCTATTCTAGGTCTGTGGAAGCTGTCTATGATCTAATGCAGCATGCGGACACTGCAGCTGAGGGATTCCAAAGCTTAGAATTGTATAACAACATTAAACAGACAGCAACAGCTATTTCAGATAGATTGCACATTGATATGTACAGGGAATGGAGTCTAATGATAAATTGGAGTATAAAGGCTAGTACTCGTAAAACTATAATAAATATAAATTTAAAATTTGATGAGCCACTTGTTGTGGTTGATGTCCTCACTGCTCTTGACAGGAGTGGAAAGTTGGCTGATAAAGTCTCAGAGTTTTCTCTGTTTCTACTAAAAGATTGTCTGATACCTATAATACATGGTGATGTGACCGTGTATACAGAAACTGAGCAATTGCTGACTATTACTAAAATACACAGGCCAAATTTTAAGCCAAATTATAGTACTGTTTTATCGAACTTGAGATTAGTCATCCATTTCTTGAGCAACACACTCAATGTTGATTTTAAGAGAGACACTACTGTAATGAGAATGATTGGCAAAGAGACTTGTGACACCTTCAGAGAAATATTAATCAAAGATTGCCTGATTGATACTATACCAAACAATCTGAACGATTTACAGACCTATGGGAAAATAACATCCGAAATTAATAACTTCCAAAAGTTCCTACTGGAACACAAGTTTGCAACGAATGACTTCTCAATATTGGATTACCTAAACAATCTTGATGTTTTATTCGCAAATAAGTCAAGCACGCATTTTTTGGAGACTGCAAGGGCTATCATGCTGAAGGATTTGAGTGTCACAATGTCTATTGGGGTGGAGCATATGCCAAACAACCCGCTAACATTAAATCCTGAACAAGAAGGAGCTGAGGCAATAGGTATTCTTGATAAAACTATCCCAAAGAGTATGTACTTCTTCCCGAGGTGCATGATATCGAAGACAGCTCAGGAGCTGCTGGACTTGGTTTATGGGATAATGGAGCAGGCGGTGCAGTGTGAGGACGTGGTGTGCAAGAAGATGTACAACACCACTCGGTTGGTGTTCGAGCTGTACGATGCTGTGGTCCCATATCACCATGAGAACTATTTGCAAACCATTCCACAATATGTTGGTAAGTTAAAAGAATATTCATTCTTAAAAAAAAATATTGAATACCAAACTGTCCCACTACACAGCAAAAGGGTTTTTTTTTGAAATGTCATCTTTGGTCTTCTTCATTGCTCCAGAATTGAATTGAATTACTTTGCAGGTCAGCTCTTTCATTTTGTCACTACACACCAACCACAGAAACTGTAGTGACGACTAGTTCGTTTTGCACAGCTTTAACACTCTCAACCAGTGCTGGCAAGGCTTCCATTTGTGTAAAGTTGAGCTGCATGAGCTCAGTTATGATGGTTTCCGTGTCTGCTGGTGAACTCTTGTCAGAATCAGCTCGGGGCTGGCTAACATCGATGTTTTGCAACCGCTACATTTCCATGTAGTTTTACGCTCTTCCAGTCTTCTCAATACTGCATCACGGAATCAGAGCAGGGGCAGTCGAACTGCCCAGCGCACACAGAACATGTGACGCCGTTTCTGGCATCCACATCACTCTGTTAACAAGTAAACATCTTGGAGAGTTTGAGAAACGCAGTTGGGGTGGTCGTGCGTTGAGTGAATCACAAATAGGGTATTTGACTGAAAAATAAACGAATTAGTCCGTCAGATAGATACTTATTCTTTTTTGACTTTAATTAATTAATTACGAAGATACAGTAAAAAAAATACGTGTCCATTATTTTTCAATACTCTTGGTGGAAACTAGCCTATTCGTCGCCGAGCAGTAGAAACCAACAACTTGCGCGCGCGTTCGGTTTGCCGTCTACCGACGAATATGATGATAATTGCCTATTTGCACTGCCATTTTTAATGTCTTCTCTAAATGCTGCATAACTAGTCATTCTTGTAGTAACAACACTCCGTGATGCAGGATTGACTGCCTCCGTGCGTGGTCGAACGGTTTAGGCGTTTGCCTTGTGGCCCGGTGGTCGTGGGTTCGATTCCCACGGGAAGCATACTTTGTAAAGACGTCTCCAGTTTGACTAGGACATTGTAGGCTTGAATCACCTGATTGTCTGATAAAAAAAAGATTCCGTGCTTCGGAAGGCACGTATAAGCCGGTGGTCCCGGCCGCCAAATGGCGGTCGTCAAAGAAACCATGTCAGAGGCCCTTGAGGCGGTTTAAAAACTCTGACACTAGGGTGTGTGGGATCGTTAGACCTTACTGCCCACAAGATAAGAAGAAGAAGAAGAAGTAAGAACACTGATGTGATCTAGGCTACTTTTTTTGCTAAATAAATGACAAAGCAAGTCTGAATTATGAAATTGCCGTTGCAAACATTGCGGCTTTTCTGTCCCTCCTTAATCAATACTATCTACTTCACCTCTCTGATACCTATACTTTCCACTTCCAGCTCTGTTCCACAACAACTGCATGTACCTAGCACACAACCTGCAGATCTTCGGGGACAAGTGGCTGGTCCTCATGGAAGGCCGGGAGCTGGACTACCCGATCAACTTCGTGGACCTGGTGCAGAAGATCCGCGACCTGGGCTACAAGCACCTCACTATACACATGCAGCAGCAGAGGAAGCAGATACTGGATAATATTCGGTCTTCAGGTTAGTTGAATATCTTAACTTATATTATAAACTAGTTGACCCGCGCAACTTCGTCTGCTCCGCTCCTATTGGTCTTAGCGTGATGATATATAGCCTATAGCCTTCCTCGATAAATGGGCTATCTAACACTGAAAGAATTTTTAAAATCGGACGAGTAGTTCCTGAGATTAGCGCGTTCAAACAAACAAACAAACAAACTCTTAAGCTTTATATATTAGTATAGATAAATATGCTATCTAACCAGATAGTAAATATTTAAATTAGCTAATAAAAGTTATGCGAAAATGTTATGCCAAACCATATTATGCCTTAAAATTTTAGGCCAAGAGGGGATTCCCATTAATAATAATCAGTCCTAGATTAGCGCGTTCAAGCAAACAAACAAACTCTTCAGCTTTATATATTACTAGCTGACCCGCGCAACTTCGTCTGCGTCACAATTTTTATTACTGCTCCGCTCCTATTGGTCTTAGCGTGATGATATATAGCCTATAGCCTTCCTCGATAAATAGGCTATCTAACACTGAAAGAATTTTTCAAATCGGACCAGTAGTTCTCGAGATTAGCGCGTTCAAGCAAGCAAACAAACAAACAAACAAACAAACTCTTCAGCTTTATATATTAGTATAGATTGAACTGTGTTATGCAATGGATTGCTTTACGTTGCACCTGATATAAGACCAACTGATTATTGCAAAATATTGTTCTAGCTACAGTAAATGAGTAAACATGTTTCTATGATATAACAAATTGTATTAGCTGGTTAGCCTGGGTTTTTCAAATTCCTTGAATTATCAAGTCAGTTGTCCTAATTTATAAATCTAAAATTGTTACGGCAGTAGATATCAACGTGGGAAGAGATTTTTATCATGCCAGGGGTTGTTCTGGAATATAATAGTTTAGGAATGCTGACGTAACAGGTTACCAAGATGGTCGCGGGACGGACTGCCTAGAGTCCAACCAATGTATTTGAGTATCGTCACTAACTTATGAAGGTTCTTTTAAACTACCACAAATTCACGAGGGAAAATGGAGATAAAAAAAAATTGGTTGTATGTAAAGTTGGTTTACGGACGATAATTTTACGTGATAACGTCATAAGAAAACAATTGAATTCTTAACAAACAAGCCGAACGCTTAGCCCGATCGTGCCTCTCTATCGCTTGTTCCGCGCTCACACTTGTACGCTCGGCTCAGGCGGAACGTGACACTTTTTCGTGCGTGCAGCCGGCGTTCATCGATTTATAAGACGTTATCACGTCAAAAAGAATATATTTGAAATCTTCATGTTTAAATATTTTAAACAATAAGTGGCCTTCAAATACTCTTGTAACTCGAGATTTCACTTACTATTTATTAAATATCGTTACGCATCGCTGACATTGCCATAAAGTTTATAACTGATGTTAGAAGTTCTCCTACAATCGTAATAATAGTGAAATTAATTTGTACGTAGAGATTTTAAATAAAAACTGCTAGCAATCAATTGGAAGAAGTTCATGAATGGTCTTGGGTTCCATGGATCGCCTGAGACTGATTGGACCAGCAGTCCTTCCCCTTTTCTGACTTAAAATAACCAAAAACAGAACTGGGAAGTACGTTCAAAAGTTCATATTCTTGATTGGATATTCTTGTTCAAAGTCTTGTCTACAATGACCACTAGAATATTTTTTTTATGAACTCGCAACAAGGCTACGGATAATCAGAAGCCATAACATCTGACACTAGTCTTGCCAGGGATAACCGTGTTACCCAGTTAATGGGTTGTGGAGGTCTGGTAGGCAGCCGCTTCGCTTAAAATACTGGATTTCAGCTGAATCTGGTTTGACTGGAAGTCAACCCCAATATAGTTGGGAAAAAGCTGGGCAGATGATGATGCTGATGCAACAAGGCTAAGAATTAGTGCTGATTGAAGCACCACCACCACCAAATTCTCTTCCCGTCAAGATAGAGGCAGTGCCGGATTAACTCCTAAGCAAATTAAGCAATTGCTTAGGGCATCACGTCTGGGGGAGCACCATAAACATATAAACTACAGGAATTAGAGGTCGTAGGTACCTACTTATTCTGGTCAAGTGGGACGAAATTTCGCAAACCTTCCAAAAAGTCAGCAAGGTGTTAGTTACAAGACCCAAAAGTCACTCTTAGAGACGTGCACTTAACTTGCAAAAACTGGCCAAGTGCGAGTCGGACTCGCCTGCAAAGGGCTCCGAACCAATTTCATTTTCGTAACATGTTTTTTTAACACTAGAGACTGCAAGTTTTTCAGAACTGCAATTTTTTTAAAATTTTAGGCTCAGTATTTTCGGAGATAAGTTTTGGAATGGTCATTTTTGGTCTATAAACTTCCAGATGTGGATTTTAAAGACACCAGTTAAAGAAAATCCTTGTCAAAAGGCAGAGTGCTAAAATGTTTGAGCTTGCTCTGCTTGCTCTTGCTGCATGTGTTCTTATCATTCTTACCTTTTCTGTACCTAATGGATAGGGGGCACCACAGGCGTGGATAGCTTAGGACATCAAGAAGTCTTAATCCGGCACTGGATAGAGGGTGGTGTCAGGAGTATTCAGGGTTGCCCAGAAGTGGGACTAAATAGGCTAGATAGATAGATAGATAGATGCATACGCTCTTCCCCATATACCTAAGATTTCAGAGGAGTTACGGGTCAGGGGAGTTAGTTACGGGCTTTTTCTACTACATAGAAAACGCCCGTAACTATGACCGAAACTACGGACTTCGGGCTTAGAGAGTAGACCCCCAGAACCGAGCTATTCTTTCTAAAGAAGTGGTTTTTTAACGCATGAAAACCATCTCATCCCCATAATTGTGTTCCAGATCTCAACTGTATCGTCGTGAAAGACGTGTTGAGTGACAACGCGGAGGCAGCCATACGGCAGTGCTTGCGGCAGCTACATTTGTTGAAGAACGTCTGGATTGGAGTCTTCCCTAAGAATGTCTTCACAAGGTAATTTCTCATAGGTTACCTTCTGCCATCCACGTTTTTCAATAACATTAGTCAGGTTACCTTTAATTTTTGTAGGAAACCATTCCACTTTAGCCAGCAAAACCCATAGTCTAACTTCCTGGTTTCCGTAACCTGCAATAGTTTTTTTTTTTACCAACTGGGGATTGTTCTTTGGGTACCTATACTTTAATCGGCGGCTGATGCCCCATTCCATTAGAAACATCTAACGAGACCTGTGAGTTGACTTCGGGCCCTCATTTATACCTTGCAAATGTACCACGGGGTCCCAAGATTGTAAAAGACAAGGTTACAAAAGCGGTGATATTCCTGACTACTGTGCTTGGCAATCAACCTCTGTAACAGGAGCTAGTGCCTTCTCCTGAGAGGAGATGCAATACAAATACTAGCTCGGGTGTGCATAGTACTTGAGTACCTAGCTACAGCTTTTTATTTCTTGAAAATGAGAACTGTAGCGAATGCCTGTCTTCCGATTATCGCTAATATATATATTTTTTTCACCACAATAAACATTACGGTACAGTAGTACCCAACTGATATGGCTTACCGATGTACCTGCGCAGAAGATGAATTTTCAAAGCGCGGGTAATGCTATTGACCAATCGGCACGCTTCACGCAACGCGTTTCGTTTTCCTGTACCGCTATTGGTGGCAGCTGCCGCCATGTTAGCGCGCGCCGCGTGGCATGCACGTGACGCGCGAGTGAGACGGAACCAACAGCAGTGTATTATGATTCATAATACTCTGCTGTTGGTTCCGTCTTCATAATTTCAGGTTCATAATTTATGAACCTTATAGTAGTGAAATCACGTGCATGCCACGCGGCGCGTGCCAACATGGCGGCAGCTGCCGACCAATAGCGGTACAGGAAAACGCCCTTTCATTTTCTTAATAAAGTGTATTTTCTTTTCCACAGACTCATGGCAACCCTAGTCAATATGTTCTTGGACGAGCTGATCCACCGCGTGTGCACCGTGGAGGATATCTCCATGGAGATGGCAACACAGCTCACCGAGATGTATACCATTGTTGTGCAGAAAGCTCCACAGCTCTTCCAGGTAATTCCACTATTTTAGGGTTCAGAACATCCGTAAAAAACGGAACCCTTATAGGATCACTCAGGTGTCTGTATGTCCATCTCTCACAGCTAGTTTTCTCCGGATAAACAACCGATTCTGTTGAAATTTAGTACACATACCCATAACTTCTGTGACCCAAAAACGGACGCGTTTAAATAAAGAAATTTGAGTATGGGGGTCACTTTTGGGGGTCAAATTAGAAAATTAAAAAAAAAGTTTTTCAAACTGTATCATGTGACATAGCAAATGAAACGGCTTGCTGTGAGGGTTTTAATTATATATTTTTAATAATTTTAAAATAAGTAGTTTTGAAGTAATTCAAGAAATTAGACCAAAAATACCATTCCCCCTCCCCTTATCTCCGAAACTACTGAGCCTAAAATTTTGAAAGAAATATTTAGATAAAAGTTCTTTATCTTTAGATTACAGGAAAACATCTAAGAAGTGTATAGTGTTAAAATAATACAAGTCATGATCAAATGATGGGACTCCGCTTATTGTATTAAAAAAACAAAACTAAAATAAAAAAAAATTGTTTCACACCTTGATCCATATGATGCTAGTAATACAAACTACTTAAAAGCTATGTTAGTAACAGACACAATATAAAACAGATTTAATTCATATATTTTCTTCTTTTTTTCATATATGTTTCGCGCAAATACTTTTGTCATTTAGACCTTAAATTCATCAAAATAGGGTTTATATTTTGAGGGAAGACAAGGATGTTGCTGCGAATCGTTAGTTGCACCAAAAAATGTGTTGGTAAAGTATTTTAACCTAAAACCTTGTTTTGCTATTCCAGGCCCCCGAAGACATAGACCAGCATGTGCAATCCTGGATTAAACTCCAAGAGCTGATCTTCATACTCGGCGGCTCCCTCAAGGACATAGAAAACCACTGGAAAGACGGCAGCGGCCCCCTAGCCATTCACTTCCGAAACGAAGAACTCCGCAGCCTGATCAAAGCTCTATTCCAAAACACGCAGATGCGAGCCAATCTGTTATCCAAAATAAAGTAAATAAAATAGAAATAATTCGCCGTTCTCAGTGTTTGACGTCAGTATCTCTTATTATATTACGGTGTATAATGGTTTAAATGTGTCATTTCAATTTAATTTTTAAACATTCGTGTAAGAATTGATGTTACTCACAAATACTTGAATAAGTTAAGTACACTGTAAAACATAAATTATCCAAATAAATGTTACAGGAACATAGCAGAAGATTATCTGTATTCAGTTGTTTCGATGTCTTGGTTAACAAATATTTTTTTTACTTTGTTTCGTTTGTTTTTTTTTTTGCCTTACAATTTCTTTCTTTCCATCGACTGTAATAACAGTTCCAAGGGTTGAAACGAGTTCACGGCTCTGTTCCACAGTGTAAAGGTTCTGTAGTAAAAAAAAGTAAAGTAATTGTTACAAAAGAATACGAAAAATTTATTGACACAGACACCTAGTAAAAGAGAAGACAATATGAATAATTTATTATGAAGTGACAATATGAGAAATTACATTTGTTGCGTTGATTCCTGGAGCTCACACTAGGATCCCAGTATTTATTTAGGTACTATTAGTGGTAGTGTCGTTTAGGAACATATAAGTGTCATATGTTCCAACTGGCAACAGCAGGATTTTTTTCCATTTGGTCACCAATGGTGACAAAGTCGGCGAGACAAATGAGAATTTACGCATTTTCCGGACCTCCCATGTGATGCGACATCAAGTGTTTACAAGAAAGGTAGCTAAAGGTATTCGCGAAATGAATCCGATTACATTATTCAGTACGTAGGTACTGAATAATATAATCGGATCTATTTCACCAAAGACTACAATAGTATACTGGTTATAAGTTTTAGAGTTTTGAACGCGGCCGGATTGAGATCGGCGGCTGCGTCCGTGAGCGGTTTTGGCTGCAGCAGATCGATTGTTTCAGCGCGGCGATCGCCAAACGTAATTCCCTGATTTCTTCGTCGAGCTTTAAAAACAAAACACGTTTGCAATTGGCAGAGCTTGATCTTGACTCCGTAACGGCGTGTTCTGTGTTCGGCATAGTGTAAGTATTATATGGTTGCTTCGGTTAGGGTCACCACTTAGGCAGACAGGAGATGGTAAAATACCATACATAGATAAAACGACTTAATTACTGAAGTCACGGCAGAATTATGTGACGGCTTCGATGCTGTTTTGTGCATAGACTTATTAACAGAGCTGTATTGTGTGTCGCGCAGGCGCACTAGTAACTCAAGATCCAAACCCATGTCGTTTAATGCTGCCTCCACCACACGCATGGCAAACAGTGGCATACAGCGAACACAAAACAACAAACACGAACGTGTGGATAGGTGTTTGCGTATGTGTTCGGTAAGTGTTTGGCAGTGACCGGCATCGGTGTCGGTTTTTGTGCACACATCAAAGGGTGTTCGACAAACGTGTTTGCGATGTATCCAAACGCGATGCGATGTATCATTTCTATTCTGCCGTGATAAGAAAAAGGACATATCTATATAAAACGAAGTAACCAATTTCCGACATTTAGAAATTTATTTAAGGTCGGAAATCGAGTAGGTACTTTGTTTTGTGTAGGTACGTCATTTTTTTTACTGCGGGACTACTATTAATTCGAAAGTAATCCGGAATATACTAGCACGTTCGCCAAGCATGTGGAATAGTAGCGTAGCGAGGGGGGGGGGGGGGGCGGGGGCGCTTAGGGGTGACACCCGACCGCTCATTGACTGGTTTTAGTCACTATCGGGTGGCACCTCTTAATGTTTGACGCAATGAAACCTGTCCTGAGAAGGGTGCAAAAATTTTTGAGCTCGCTCTTGCATTTTGCACTCTGTCTTCTTGAGTTTTTCTATATAAATCAACAAAAATCTTAAATTTCAGTATGAATGTTCAAAATACAATAAAACCCTTCCGAAATGTGGTGCAAAAATTTCTTTAGTCTTTCAGGTTTTCTGCGTTTAGGGGTGACACTCGTTCGTTGACTTTTTGTCACGGTCGGGTGTCACCCCTTAACGGGCGACTTATAGAAACCCGTTCGTGGTAGGGTGTAAAAAATTTCGAGCTCTCTCTTCTCGAGCGTTTCTGTATGTCTCAATAAAATCACTATGTTTGTGTATGAAATGATCAAAAGAAAATAAACCTTTCCGAGTTGGGGTGCATGAATATTCGAACTCGCTTCGCTCGCTCTTGTGTTCTGCCCTCTCTCAGTTAATGAGCTTTCTTGCATCACTCCATAAAGTTATTTCTATTTAAGTATAAAAAAAGAAAGAAAGAAAAAGCGTCAAAAGAATATAAAACCTATCCGAGGTGGGATGCCCTCTTTTAGTTCTTGGGTTTACTTGCGTTACCCAACAAAGTTGGGTTTAGATATTGATGAAAACAAAATCAAAATAATCTAATTTTCGAGATTTTGTTTGTAAGTAAGTATGATGTATTTATTTATTTATGATGTAAGAACATTCCTGGTAATAAAAACCTGCAGCGCAAATGGCACACCTTCCCCCCTCTCTTCCGAAAAATGGCTTGCGTTTGCCGTCACCAGAACGAAAGGCCAAAGGTGCAACTCATAATTGTTTGGGGGGGTTGGGGTTCATTTGTGGGGTGACACCACATTATCCGCCCCGTGTGTCACCTATGCTAGAGTGCACGCTACTGATGTGGATGCCGTGTTTGTGGGCGGTGTCCGGCACGTGTTTGGAGTTTACTACTGTCTGTGGCAACACCAAGCATGTGGAGGCAGCATAAAAAAAAACTAAAACAGTTATATAAAAATCAGCTTTTGGAAAAAAAGCGATAGTCCTACTAACATTATAAATGCTAGTTTGTGAGGATGGATGGATGGATGTTTGTTACTCTTACACGTCAGAACGTCTGCATATCTTTAGCACCTGTGACCTGATAGATTCCTGTAAATTGGCCTTCTGCCCAAGCTATGCTGATATGCGTAGGTACGTTGAAAGAACATACTAATTATCCAACATATTTTGTGACGAGAAAATAAGTAACGTCTAGGAGCTCTGGGATATTGGACTATGTATCTACATGGCTGCTGCAATTCTTCAAAAGAAAGCTTTTTGTTCAAAATGATGCCTGTTGCGTAAAAAGGAACGTAACGAAAAAAAAGAAACGTCAAAACAAAAGTCGATTGTTATTTTCTGCGGCATAACCTCTAAAATTACAAACTATTTCGAGTATTTTAGAATATAATGGATTGAATGATAACAAATATGAACGCAGTAAAAGTGCTGTTACGGAACAGAAGTCCTACTGTATTTGCAAACCGCTACTATGCAACGACAAAGAAGAAAATTCCGGATCCAGATGAGGAAGAATCTCTACCAAGTAATTGCCCTATTTTATAACAAAATGTATTCTTTATTAATTTAACGAGTCTTTGTGAGGCCCTGCTAAGAACGAAATTAGGCAAACTTACGTTTTCTTTTGGTCAATTAAAAAGAATAACCTCAATAAATAATAATGTTAGGGACGTTCATAGTGCATACAGGGATAATCGTCGGTTGGTGCCCCATTCCATTTGAAATATCTAACGGGGCTTCTACGAGTTGGCTTCGTCCCCTCGTACGCCTATCAAAGGACCGGTAACCCAGGGTCCTACCTGGGGCTAACCCAGGGTTAGGGATATAAAAGTGGTTTTGGTCTGATAAATCTCTTCTATACTAGTACGTTCTAACACTGGTAATTCCAGACTTTGTGCTTGTACAACACTGAAAGACAAAGATACAAACCGAAAGTAAAACTCAAAACTGCAGATATGAATGACGACTGCTTAAAAAATTAATCTGTTTTCCTATTCTAGTTTTTCAGTACCCTACAAGCAAGAGCTCTGACCGCAACATGTACTCATGGGGTCTTGCAGAGACCGGAGCACTAGGCATTCACATACCTCGTGGCAAAAAGGGTAGGAAACAGTACAGGAATAACTTCTCACTCTGCTGGTACCCTATGAGGTCTAGCTTTGCGGAAAGATTTGATGTAAGTGTTCAAAGTTGTTAAAAAGATGTGTGAATTGGATCCATTTGGCACAGCCATAATGCAAGGCACACTAATTTAAACACATAAACACACAAAAATATTTTAGCCTTTAAGTTTGTGCATACCTACACATAATATGTGTATTTTCTTTTCTTTAGAATGCAGTACTACAATTTCATTCTACAACTTATATTCTTTATTCTTGCTCATTATTTCAGGTTGAACATGTGGCTGTAGGGTATGGCTTCACTGTAGCTTCCATCAAGACAGATGAGCAACACAAAGTGTTTGGCACAGGCATCAACACAGACTCTCAGATCGGCTATCATGCACCTCGCATTGGTCACCCACTGGAGTTGGTACTCAGCCCGGCTCCTATATTCCTGCCATACAAATCTTTAGAAACTAAGGTAATTATAACTTGCAGTTGGTAGTTTATTTGTTATAAAAGTTTAACATACATATACTTTAAGCTTAGGCCGTAGCTTTAAGACCCGTCAACATAGCATGTTGGGTTGGATTTTTTTTTTCCTTCTTTGGCAACTGAGCCTTTGACGACTATGCTGCCAATGTCATGTGGTGACGACAGCGCAGTGAGGTGAGCTGTCAAACTTTGCACTTTGTGGTAGATCTAAAATTTTTTGAACTAGTGGCAAGACACTGGTCTTGCATCAATTTCAAATCTGCCAACACAACCTGTAGTATTCTTAACACAAAGTATGGAAAGTAAACTTTTTTTTTAAGATGAGAAATCATCATTTATGACTCCCACTCTGGAGAGTATATCACTGTCTAACAGAAACCCTCCAGTGGATCCTTAGGCAACGATGCCGCAGACGAACTTGCAAAGAGAGGTTCCGAGATGGTAGTGCTAGGCCCGTACCCACTCCTCCCATGTAGTAGTCATTGGATAGATGAATTGGGCTGCTGTTGTAAGCTAAATTAAAATGGCATCGTGTATTTTACAGATCATTGGCATAGATGCAGGGCGCGCCCACACGGCAATACTAACTGACAATGAAGGTGTGTTCACCCTAGGCAACAATGCATACGGCCAGTGCGGACGAAAGATAAACCCTAATGAGGAGTACAAAGGAAGCATGGTGTCGCACAATATCAAGCGGTTGGGCAAGGAGAAGATTGTTAGCGTGTGCTGTGGACAGGATCATACGTAAGTATGTTGTTTCTCTAATGCCTGTTATTAACCATTTTTAGGGTTCCGAACATTCGTAAAAAACAGAACCCTGATAGGATCACTCGGGTGTCTGTCTGTCTGTCACCGCCAGTTTTCTCCAGATCTACTGGACTGATTCTGTTGTAATTTGGTATACATATGGACTTCTTGGACCCAAACACGGACGCCTTACGTTGGTAAATAAATTTTTAGTATGGTTAGTGTGGTATTTGCAAAAAAAAACGTTTTTCAGATTGTAGGTATCGTAAGAAATATCAAATGAAAGGGCTTACTGTGAGGGTTTTAATTATATTTTTTTCATAATTTTAAAATAAACGGTTTACAAGTTATTCAAGAAATTAGACCAAAAATAACTATTCCCCCCTTATCTCCAAAACTACAGACCCTAAAATAAAAAAAAAAAATGTAAATATTAGTTCTATACCCAAAGATTACAGGAAAACCTAAAAACTATGACGTCTGCAGTGTTAAAATAACATGTTAAAAGAATTAAATTGGTTCGGAACCCTTTGCAAGTCCGACTCGCATTTGGCCAGTTTTTCTAGTTAAGGTTTGAGTTTGGGACGTTAGCCTAGAGTACAGACTGATAATAAACTTGAACTAGAAGTCAGGACATTAGGTCAGAGTCGTTATGCAGTGCGAGCCTTATGCTGCCTTCACACGCTTGGCAAACAGTGGCAAACAGCGAACACCAAACAACATACACGAACGTGTGGCTAGGTGTTTGCTGTTTGCGTATGTGTTTGGTAGTGATCGGCATCGGTGTCGGTTTTTGTGCACAAATCAAAGGGTGTTCGACAAACGTGTTTGCGATGTATCCGAACGCTTGTTCAGTTCTATTCTGTCGTCATAAGAAAAAGGAAGTATCTACATAAAACGAAGTAACCGATTTCCGACTTTTAGAAAATAACTTAAGGTCGGAAATCGAGTACTTTGGTTTGTGTAGATACGTAATTTTCTTTACTGCGGGAGTACTATTAACCCGAAAGTAATCCGGAATATACTAGCACTTTCGCCAAGCATGTGGATGCCGTGTTTGTGGTCGGTGTTCGGCATGTGTTTGTGGCATTACAAAACATGCGTGACGACTTGAAAGGCCCTTACGAGAGATTGACCAGAGGAGGCAACACACAGGGAAGAGTGGAAGGCTATGGGGGACCTTTCCCCAGCAGTGGGACAATAGGGACCGTGCACGGCGTTGACTATGCCATCTAGTGTCGCATATTCGAAACTTTAAGGGTCAAAATACTTGACATTGACGCTTCTGTGCTGCCACCTGCGGTTCCTGCACGCTCAGTTTAGAGAAACTTGCGCGAAGTAGACTGCCATCTAGCGTAGCTATTTTGAATTTTATAATAGAAACATACTTGACAGTGACATTTCTGTGCTGCCACCTATAGTTTCTGCACGCTCCCTACAGGGCGAGAAAAAAAGAGATGCAAAAAGCAAAGTACCTTAAATGTTAAATTTTGTCATTTCAATCATATACTTATTTTTTTTTCTTGACAATGATTTAAAAACTTATAATAATTATATTTCAGTCTATTCGTAACCGAGGGCGGCAAGGTATTCGCCTGCGGATGGGGCGCGGACGGTCAGACCGGGCTCGGCAGTTACGAGAACCAAGCAATACCCGCCGCTGTGAAGGGAGATATCACTACAGAGAAGATTGTGAAAGTCGCGTCTACTGGTGACTGTGTGCTGGCGTTAAATGGTAAGTTTTAAGACAGTCAAAAATAAACAAATCTTTAGTCATTCTTTAACGCACACAAACACTTATAAATCATAAGGTTCCTTCCATCATCTTCGAGTGACTGTCAGTTTACTGGCCACTTTGTATGTTAAAGGACATTTCAATTCAAGCACAATCAATCTATCAAGTCATTTATTATCAATCAATCAAATTAGGCTGAGAGCCAGCACTTTTTGAACGTCAAATCCTTACTAATATTATAAATGCGAAAGTAACTCTGTCTGTCTGTCGTGCTTTCACGCCAAAACTACTGAACCGATTTAAATGAAATTTGGTACAGATAGTCTAGCGCCTGACATACTACTTTTTACCCCGCGAGTATTTTCCCTAGGGAACATACTCCGAAGCCGCTGGCAGAAGCTAGTTTTAAATAAAGACAGACACAAAATGTACCCCAAAATGCCCGCCCGTCACCAATTCCTAGTGTTTTAGCTAGATAATGACACTGAGAATGGAGACGTCTCGGCGACTGCTGCTAGAGGGCGTTCGAAATCTCTCTTCAAAATCAAACTTAATTTTATAATTAGATATTGCTAGTGATAAGTTTCTAACTAAATTACCAAATATATTTCCCACAGAACAAGGTGAGCTATTCGGCTGGGGAAACTCGGAGTACGGTCAGATCCCGATGTTGAGCGGCACAGAACAAGTCAACATGTCGTATTCTCTGCGTGAGTTCACCCGCGGCTTGGGCAAGATCACCGACGTCGCTGCCGGTGGATCGTTCTGTTTGATTGTGAACGGTATGTCGCATGTAAAACACAAACTCTAGTCTAATTTAGTGCCACATATGCTATGCTCGCGTCAGACGTATACTCGTAGTCAGGCGTCGATTCAGGGGGCTACTCTCTAACGAAATCCGTAGTTTCGGGCTTAGTTGCGGGCGTTCGTATTCTACTCCGTATCACCTACAGACTTACGATTAGTCCCGAACCCAAACTAAGAATGAATGACAACACGATTTCACAGTAACTATCAAATCGTGTTATCATTAGTTCTCAGTGGTTAGGTGATACGAAGTAGAAAATGCCCGCCCGAAACTACGGATTGCGCTAGAGAGTAGCCCCCCTGAGCTGGTTCACTGTAAGTCATAAAAGCGTATTGTCGTTTAGTGAGAACAATACGTTGAATAATTTGCCAACACTATTCTGACACTGGCTGCCAAAAAAATACAATGTTTAAAAACTGGCCAAGTGCGAGTCGGACTCACATGCAAAGGGTCCCGAACCAATTTTATTTTTTAACATGTTATTTTAACATCACAGACTTCTTACAGATTTTCGTGTAATCTTTAGGTATAGAACTATTATCTGCATTTTTTTTCAAAATCTTAGGCTCAGTAGTTTCGGAGATAAGGGAGGAATGGTAAATTTCGGTCTAATTTCTTGAATAACTTCAAAACTGTTTAAAATTATGAAAAAAAAATATAATTAAATCCCTCACAGTTAAGCCCTTTGATTTGAGATGTGACACGATATTTTGAAAAACATTTTTTAAAATTTTCTAGATTTTTTTGACCTCCATACTAAAAATTTATGTAAAACGTCCGTGCTTGGGTCACAGAAGTCCATATGTATACCAAATTTCAACAGAACTGTCCAGTAGATCCGGAGAAAAGTGACTGTAACAGACGAACAGACAGACACCCGAGTGATCCTATAAGAGTTCCGTTTTATACGGATTTTCGGAACCCTTAAATGTTGAAATGTGCTAAAAAATGCCCAGCATGATGGCTTTACAGGTTGATTATATTTTACCTTATCTTGTTTTTACAGAAGCAGGAGACGCTTTCGTATGGGGCTACGGCTTGCTGGGACTCGGGCCGAAAGTGGAACACTCAAAAAGACCAACCCAGATTCCCAGTCCTTTGTTTGGACGCAACGAGTTTAACACAGAGGCTCGAGTAGAAAAAGTAGCCTGTGGCATAGGGCATTTAGCAGCTATAACCAATGATGGACATTTGTACATGTGGGGAAGAAACAGACAAGGCTGTCTCGGCCTAGGTTTTAGTAAAGACCAACACTTTCCATTAAAAGTAGCCATAGGCGGTTATGTACTGAAAGTGTTATGCGGTGTCGATCATTCTGTGGCTGTCTGCAAACCATTTACATAATTTATTAATATGTTTAAGACAGTTAGTTAATAAATATATTATTATTAGTTATCCTATGTGGTTTTATTTGAAGTGATTACAGTAGTTGTTACATATTTTTAGCAAAAGAATTACAAACTAGGATTGAAATTACAACTAGTCACATTTATGCACAGATTTATAACTTAAATATGCTTATATGTGGTGGAGGTTGTATTATTTTAGCCTATAATTAAAAAATCATGATACAATCTATACTGAATGAGTAATAGTATAAAATTCATTCAAACAAGGACCATTTATGCTGAGCTGACAATTAGAGTATGAATACTTGATGACATTGTCACAGAATAATAGGAATACAATACTAGTACAAACAGTCCCTATTTCCTTTCCGATAAACATTAAATACAAGAGCACCTTACAAACTAAAACAAAACATAAACACAAAAAGATACACAGCAGATCACATTCTCAACAGGCTATAATAAACCTTCATTCTCTTCCAATGTCCATTTTACATTTAATTCTTATTGAAAGGAAGAGTCCCCGAAAGAATTGGAGGGCTCCCCCGATCAATACCACGTTGACTATTGTTTACATTCATCGTGAAATGGCTCCAAGGTACGGAAGTCTCGCCATGCAGGAGGCAGTAGTGATGTGTGGTGGAGGTAGCATCCGCACCTCTTGCATGTGTCGCTAAAGAGATTCACGTAGCTGTGCAGCCATGTCATGAATGAACGCACAGCCAGTTCCGGTAATGTTGGAGAATAGAAGTGTAACATAGCAGCGTGAGCGTTCTCAGTCACTTTTCTAAATACATGATGACGGGACTCTGTCCAAAGATCCAATGATTCACCGTAGCCTTTAACCATCACCCATTCCATGAGAAGCCCTTTGAACGCCACTACAGCTTTTAATACATGGCTCAAGTTGATCTGCAGAACTGCATTGCTTGCAAATGGTCTTGATATTGTTATCTTCATATCACTGTATGACCTGTCAATGTTGTTGATAACGTTGTCGACTTGCAGAGGCGCGACGTTGTGGTTACTCTGCAGCTTTCCGCGTCGTTTAGTGCTCCCAGAGTTTATGTATGAGCGTTTCAGTGAGTTCTGGCTGAGAAGCGTGTGTGCGAAGGAGCTGTACTCGTGAATCTTATCAGTCCATTTGTAGCTGTTTACTAGTTGAGTGTATAACGCTTGCCGGTCCTGTGTAGTTTCTTGGCTCAGAAAACTTGTTGTGCCTAAGTTAAAAGGCGCCGTGGGTATCGGGAGGCCATTAACAGTTTGTTCCAAGTCTCTCAAGTTAATGTTCACGTTGTTTAGCAGTTCTTGAAGCTCCAGAAGAAACTTATCCTTGCCGTCTTCACCGTGGTCAGCGCGGAGTCCATTGGATAGTGTTTCGAAAACATGACTGACGCTGGATCGTAGTACTCGAAGTGAGCCTAAAGCAGAGTTCAATTGGTCCACGTTTATCGTAGTGTTATTCATCTTGAGGAACGTTCTCTTATTTTTACAATACAGAAATTAATAAAGTCAAAATCACAAAGCAAAGCAAAATCCGTGTTTTGATGGCTGACAGCGTAAGATTCTCTACTCTACTATCTGTTGTCAATGTCAATTTGACAATACCGCATCGGTGTTACCATGACAGATAAATATTAATCGTGTTAAAAATTATCACGATCTTTAGAATAGTCTACGTTGGTAAAAGATTTATTTTAATAGTTCTACATTGATGCTAATATTATTTGTTAATATTAATTCATAACGTCAAAATATTAAGTTTATGTTGACTTATAGGATAGCGACATCTCTAGCCGGGTGGTGCTTCAATCACTTGCTTTCAAATTCTTTGTTTGTAACTTTCAAACTAGAGAGCACCACTATACATCAAATAGGAACTGAATTCAAGTTCCTTTTTATTCCTTCGTTGTTCCGACTTCAAAAAAAGGCTGCAGTTGAACATAGAACCTTCTATGTTCGACTGCATGTACTTTATTTTATTTGGTGTTATTTTTATTCATATAATATTGTTTTTTTTTGTTTTTTGATTTATTATTATTATTTTATTTATCTGATTATGTAGGTCAATTCGTTGTTTTTTTTATATACATTTCTATCATTATCAGTATCATAGTGTGCTATCTAACAAGTTATAAATTTCGTGTCATGTATTAATTACTCATCATACTTTTATATAGATTCAAGTTCTTAAAACGTAACAGACAGATGTGTTGCTGGGGAGTTTGTTGGCCACTTCTTCTCCACAGCTAAAACACTAGGAAGTGGTGACGGGCGGGCGTTTTGGGGGACTGTCTTTTGTAAAAATTGACGTTCAAAAAGTGCTGGCTCTCAGCCTAATTTGAATAAACGACTTTTGATTTTGATTTTCAAATTTCTTTCTTTTTGTAGTTTATACGGAACTCCTGTATGTTTAAAAAGCTAGGCGTGGGCTGTTTAGTCATCTTTGGTGTTGTGCACAACTTTATTCGTTGCATTGCGAGTAAAAATGGTTGCAGGTACCTATATATATATATATACCTTGCGTTCTTCGAAAACAAAATACTTTGTTTTATCGTATGTAGGGTTGTAGGTACCTTACTTACCTACTTGTAAAAAAAGTAATTTAGGTAGATTTACCTAAATTTCCTTTTGGCCAAGTTGGCACAAGTGAGTAGACTTGTGACAACTTCACCCTAATAAAAATAAAAACTGTTGGTTTTTTTCCTTCGTAAACTAATATCATTCGTGGCAAATACCTATCTGTACATTTTGAGGGGCCACTTACCGATGCGTTCTTCCATTACTGTGCGACTCAACTTTATACTTTGTATGCAAATGTGAGCATTTTCACGGCAGCCATCTTCCCGAATTAACGCTAAGCTTTTTTGGTATTCAAAATGGCTATATTTAATAAAAAGATTATACTGTTGTGATAAGGTTAACAGTTTGGTTTTTCTTTTTTTATTCGTGTGTGGTGTGTGGGTAGAGTGTTTACTTTTGTATTAAACTCACATTTGGGGCTATGCCTGCGTTTGTGATTACGAGTGTGTGTGTGTGTTCAGACTAGGGTTGCCAACATTTCTTCGACGAAAAACAGTATTTCTCAAAATAAGTATTTAAATGAGTAGTAAATAGTATTTTATGGAAAAAACAAAGAAAATGACAAACTTATGTTACTTATATACAACGTGTAACAGAATTAACGCAATACCCCTTAAGGGGTCATTGTACTCATTATTATTAACAACTTTTACTAAGACGACCCACTGACCAAAATCAGCTGTTCAGTACATTTTGTCGAGTTATGCGTACAAAAACTGGCCAAGTGCGAGTCGGACTCGCGTGCAAAGGGTTCCGAACGAATTTAATTTTTTTATCATGTTATTTTAACACTACAAACTTCTAATAGGTTTTCTACAGGAAAACCTATTAGAAGTTTAGGTAAAGATCTATTATCTCCATTTTTTTCAAAATTTTAGGCTCAGGAGTTTCGGAGATAAGGGGGGGGAATGGTAATTTTTCGTCTTATTTCTTGAATAACTTTAAAACCATTTATTTTAAAATCATGAAAAAAATATAATTAAAACCCTCACTGTAAGCCCTTTCATTTGATGTGTCACACGATATTGTTCAAAAAACTTTTTTTTTTAATTTTCTAGTTTGACCCCCAAAAGTGACCCCCATACTAAAAATTTAATAATTTACGTAACGCGTCCGTGTTTGGGTCACAGAAGTCCATATGTATACCAAATTTCAACAGAATCGGTCCAGTGGATCCGGAGAAAACTGGCTGTGACAGACAGACAGACAGACAGACAGACAGACAGACAGACAGACAGACACCCGAGTGATCCTATTAGGGTTCCTTTTTTTTCGGAACCCTAAAAATGGATGGGAGGGATGGGGAGTCGAATATTTTTTCGCGATTTCAGTGTTGCTCCCACAGTGAAGGTTGTTCGTAACGATGAGTACAATTATACCTTAAGAGATATTGCGTTGCGTTGTTGTATATAAAAACTATAATTTGTTGGCACTTCTTGCATTTTTTTACATTTTTTGTCGAAAATAAAAGTGTCATCTTTATTACAAGTCATATTTAATTTTTAAATGAACGTAAATCAAAAGCTTACCTGCCCTATAGCTTATTTTTTTAGGATTCGGAATTCAAGTTCTCAAAAGAAAGGACAATATTTAATTGAAAATAATTACCAAAATTCCGAAACAAAAATATTGCAGACCAATGACCAAACATTCTTTTGACATTGACAAGTTCGGAATGTAATAAGCAGTAAGACATACGATCGGATACACTAGTCGAACCGGAGAAAGAGTCGTTTTCTATAGTGGTGGTGGTGGAGACATAGGTAGAAAAATATAGTATTTTTGCGTACTATATATTTCTTCAACAGTATATAGTACGTAGACCCGAAATAAAGTACAATACCTACTATATATTATAATACGGTTGGCAACCCTAGTTCAGACAGAGTAGGTATCTTTATTGTTTTAAATATTTCGTTGTACGAATATAGACAGATAAGAGATAGGCCAGAAAGCGGTAGCGGGATGATCTGGACGTGCACCACGAGGTCTGGTTCGTGGAGGCGCAGGAGAAGAGTATCTGGAAGGATATGGGGAGGACTTTACGCTGCAGTGGGCCACTATAGAATCTTTTATTTTAATAGGAAAAAGATATAAGCTAATTATAAATATATATCAGCTAATTACGCTTTATCTGGCAACACTGAGCCCTTCAAATTTCCGAAGCACGACGGAGGTTGTATTTCAGCAAACGCATTTAAAATTCTAGGCTAACTGGCTCACAATAACGACAAATACGTATTGTAAAGTTACGAGGATTGTCAGCCGGTTTTATTAACGTTTGCTGTCGCCCAAAAGTTTAGATTCGCTTTTTATTTGATTCACAACTTTTTCGACAGGATTCCGAATTGTATTTAACATTTGATGGCTTATAGGGTTAAAAACACTAGACAGGATTATATTTTATAAATTTAAGAACATTTGGGAACTAGCTAAAATCAGAAGGACAGGACCTAATTATTGGATTTTTTTTTTCTTTGACCATTGAGTTGATAGATTGCCCTGTGCGATAAGACCGCCCATTGTACACTAGTTTTTATAAGCGATTTTCCTGTGCTTGTTATGAGGTGTACAATAAAGTATATAATTAATCCTTACTTCCTTACTAATATTATAAATGCGAAAGTAACTCTGACTGTCTGTCTGTCTGTCTGTCGCGCTTTCACGCCAAAACGACTGAACCGATTTAAATGATATTTGGTACACAGATAGTCTAGAGCCTGAGAAAGGACATAGGCTACTTTTTATCCTGTGAGTATGTTCCCTAAGGACCACGCGGGCGAAGCCGCTGGCAGAAGCTAGTAAATAATAAATAGCAACTATTTTGGCAGAATTCTCGATGAAAAAGCTTTCAAATTCAAGGTTTAATGTAATCTCAGCGACCAATGTCAAAAACTTAGAGGTGTTTTATGCAGGGGCGTAGCTACCGCGCGCCGTATCAAAGATACGGGACTCACGGACTGCAAAGTACAAGGGCTTCAATGGGTGGACGCAAAGCTAAAGGTACATTTAGTCCCGCCGTCTCATTTCTGGCCTGCCAAGAAACTCTACAACTAGTTTTGTAGGGCCAATTTTTCTACACTAATATTATAAAGAGGAAAGATTTGTTTGTTTGTTTGTTTGAAATGAATAGGCTCCGAAACTACTGGACCGATTTGAAAAATTCTTTCAGCAATGGATAGCTACATTATCAGGGAGTAATATGCTATATTTTATCCCCGTACTCCCATGGGAACGGAACTACGCGGGTGAAACCGCGTGACGTCCACTAGTGTTTTAATAAAATAATATCCCTACAAACGGGCCCCCCAAAAATGTTTGATTCAGGGTCCCTTTGAGACCCTCTTTGAGCTACACCACTGGTTTTATGCCTGGCTTCAGAGGTTTTTATCGGTCGTTTATCTGTCCGTTAACACTAGTTGTCATAACGCTATTGGTTGTTTAGCGGTTAACTGACAGATAAAGGACCGATAAAGTACCTACCTCAGAAACCATTAGACAGTTTCCGACTGCAAAACGAACTCTCCTTAATAAATGTGTTTATTATTTATTATTTTTTTGCTTATCTTGTCTAACGAACGCATTCCTTTACTGATGATGATTTTCATAATAATTATAGAACCCAACGACCCAGGTTATGCCCGTAGCTTAGCTAGCAATCTTAGTAAAGAGTTGGCCGTTTATTTACCTATTCATGGAGTTAATTTCCTCCGCAGTTAACTTTAATACATAAACCAGCTCGTAATATTCTTATCGTGGGTTGGTATAAGTATACAACCTGTAACAGAATAAACGTTATGCCTCTTAGGGGGTCATTGAACTCATCATTATGAACAACTTTCACTATGGGACCAACACTGAAATCGTGAAAAAAAAGAAAAATTCTTTCAGTGTTAGATCGCCCATTTATCGAGGAAGGCTATAGGCTATATATCATCACGCTAAGACCAATAGGAGCGGAGCAGTGATGAAAAATGTGACGCAAACGGAGTTGCGCGGGTCATCTAGTACTAATATATGAAGCTGAAGAGTTTGTTTGTTTGCTTGAACGCGCTAATCTCAGAAACTACTGGTCCGATTTGAAAAATTCTTTCAGTGTTAGATAGCCCATTTATCGAGGAATATCATCACCAATAGGAGCGGAGCAGACGAAGTTGCGCGGGTCGACTAGTATTTAATATTTATTTATTGTAACCTGCATGAGGCACGCCGAACAATATGTACACTACACGAATAGATTGACTTTGTAGCTAGGTATTCGCTAGTGATTTCATAGAATATAAATAAAGGTATCTATCGCTCCAACCCACGGCTAAACTTTGCATAGTATTTAAATATTCTCAGTAGTCAAATAACTTTAATCTCAAGAAATAAGTATGACAGTTTGACACATTTTCAATACAAAAAAAAGCTGTTGAACCGCAATATTCATCCTCGAGAAAAGAGATATCTGTCGATTAAATAATCGACCATAATATAAAAATAGTTTTAAAGAAAATGCGTCTGACTGTTTTTGTTATTTTATTTGTATTGTTTTGATGTCAACTTTTCATTTTGAATATTTAAATGTTTACAAACGTTTTGAGCTAGCACTAGAAATATTGCATCTAGTATTACTTTTCAATATGAAATAGAACTGTATTTACACCTGTGTAGGTATAGATATGTAGGTACCTACTCCATACCGACGCTGTCCGATGCAAATAAAAGCCTCGAATGAAAGTGAAAAATAATATATTTTCCGCTCTACTTTCCACGATCGGTCGTACTAAGGGCTTTATTTTTTCGATGGATGTCAGTTTACTATATACCTACCATGTTGAATCAATATAAATATTATATTGATAATATATAGCCTATGTTACTCCCTGATAATGTAGCTATCCAATGCTAAAAGAATTTTTCAAATTGGTCAAGTAGTTTCGGAGCCTATTCAATTCAAACAAACAAACAAATCTTTCTTCTTTATAATATTATTATTATAAGTGTAGATAGAAAAGCCAATGACTGTAAGGTGCCCGTTTTTTTGCAAAGGAGTGTATATATCACCGGATAATTGCAGACTCCGTAAGATTGTAATTATTTTTTTATTAGAATATGGTTTCTCGAAATATTATGAAAATTACGTTTTTTATCCTTATAATAAATCCCACCCAATTCAATAGTTTTCAATACGTCCGTGGTTTCTTAAGAAAAATATATTTTACAATTTTACGCGATATTTTACAATTCTACGACGTTTGCAATTTTCCGTTGATATTTATAAAACGCTTCCGTTACTGATGAGTGACTGACAGACAACGCACAGCCGAAAATACTGGTCGTAGGAAGCTGAATTATTGTAGGTTCCCTAGGGGGTGTAGGCGAGCACTAAGAGAAAATTTCCCGAAATTCCAACGGGAACGGGTAAAATATATGAGCGTACGAAGTCGCGGGTAAAAGCTAAGCTGGGAATAAATAAAAAAAAAACAGCTGTAGTTTGTATTGTCATGACCTTTTAATTTATCAAACACTATAGCTTCAGCCAGAGCGAGAACATATTTCCGGGACGAAAACATCCTATATCCTGGAATATATCCTGTGTTCTATTCCAGGTTATAGTCTTGACGTGAGCAAAGTTCTATTTAAGTCCTTTAACCGTTAATACGTGAAAAGTTTTCTTTCACATTTATAATATTACTAACTTTTGCCTGCAACTTTGTACCCCGTTTTTTCGCGTTCTCTTAGGAATTTCGGGAAAACTTCTTTTATCAATGATGGTAATATCATTCATATCAGGGTAGTGGGGCACTTAAGTAAGGATTTACCATCATTTATATCGTTGGTTATAACTATGACTACCAAACTACGTGAATACTACGCGAATTTCGACGTACAATGGATTATTTCAAGCATAAAATGATAATTTTATCTAGACAAATCTCAAAAGCAACAGAGACAAATTTCGTTTAGAATCCTCATCCATAATTGAATCAATTTTCAACCAATGTCCAGACGAACTTATTATAATTCAGCGCAACCTTTCAAAAATGATCCCTTATGTAATGTAGGTCATATGTATGGGTAATATTACTAGAGTGGCACGTTACACCCGTGTGACAGACAGACGGACAGGCTCTGACATGGGGTAACAACATACCCTTGCCCAGTTAGAATGCGCAAAAACATACAAAAGATAGATGTCATGACAACGCTTTTTTGAGTGTGTTTGAATTTTATTTTGCATTCCTGTTTTCTTTTTTTTTGCTGTTTATAGGCACGCGTTTGACCACTATCTCCCCTGATGGTAAGCGATGATGCGGTCGTAGATGGAGCACGTTTGCCTAGAAGTAACCTATTCACTTTTGACTTAAAGACTGCCAGGTTGTAGCTATCAGGAAACACAGAATCTGGCAGGGAATTCCACTTTTCTTAGCTGTACGTATAGTGTTCCTAAAACGGTAAAATATAAAAAGATACATTAAAATTTTACAAGCATTTTTTTAGTAGTTTAATCTTATCCCATCACGCTAAGACTAATAGGAGCAGAGCAGAAATGAAAATTGTGACGAAGACGAAGTTGCGCGGGTCAGCTAGTATAGCATATAGCCTTCCTCGATAAATGGGCTATCCAACACTAAAATAATTTACAATTGGAACCATTATTTCCTGAGATTAGCACGTTCAACCATACAAATAAACTCTTCAGCTTTATAATATTAATACTAAGCATAGATATTATAAATGGTACAGTCTGTGAGGATAGATGGAAGAATGAATATTTGTTACTCTGATACGCAAAAACTACAGAACGAATTTTGGTGAAACATAATTGTAGTATTTGCTAATGCATCATGATAACAAATACGATACAGGCAGCGTTTATAAAGGGGGAAGTACTAATTTCATGCGAGCAAAGCCGCGGGTGGTCAGTTTCACCGTTGACGCTGATAAACTGTGCCAAATGCTGAGGGAGCGGGCTCATAACCATAACCAAAATCCGACAAAACCAACTCATTATACTACATAACACATTCTCTCCTTATGCAAGTGCGCTGTAACCCCTCAGTCGCTTTTTACGATAGCCATAGTGCACGGTGCAGTCATTGTATTTTTGAACTTTTATTAATACTTCTCTCTATCTTATTCAACTTAATTTTATGAACGCGAATGGCGATTTTTGTTACTTTTAGGGTTCCGAAAAAAAAGGAACCCTTATAGGATCACTCGGGTGTCTGTCTGTCTGTCCGTCTGTCACAGCCAGTTTTCTCCGGATACACTGGACCGATTCTGTTGAAATTTGGTACACATATGGACTTCTATGACCTAAACAAGGATGCGTTACGTAAATCATTAAATTTTGAGTATGGGTGTCACTTTTGGGGGTCAAACTAGAAAATTAAAGATAAAAGTTTTTTGAACAATATCGTGTGACATATCAAATGAAAGGGTTTACTGTGAGGGTTTTAATTATATTTTTTTCATAATTTTAAAATAAATGGTTAAAAAATTTTGAAAAAAGAATGGAGATAATAGATCTTTACCTAAAGATTACAGGAAAACCTATTAGAAGTCTGTAGTGTTAAAATAACATGTTAAAAAAATTAAATTCGTTCGGAACCCTTTGCACGCGAGTCCAACTCGCACTTGGCCAGTTTTTTTCAAGCAAAAACGACTGAACGGATAGAATAGAATAGAATAGAAAAGAACAGAATATTTATTTTTATTTATAGCGGATGTTCATGACGAAACTTTACAGTAATATTACGTATGCACAGAACACATTATAAAAGCAAAAGTATCTACTGGTTCCATGCATGCGAAGTCACGGTTAGTCAGTTAGCTCAAACGAGTCTTAGAAAAAAAAGAAAGTTTTTACATTGGTAAATCAGTGCTACAAACACCAACAATATGGTCATGCAGCAAAAACGTGCAGAGAGGTCAACTGATTGTATGGTCATTGTGGTGAAGCCGGACATTCGATGGCAGAGTCCGCAAAAAAAACTGAAATGCTGAAATGTGCAAATCGCTCACGATTTAATAAACCCAGCAATCATAGAACAGGAGACACCAAGCATCAGAAACTACCAAAAATCCCAGAAAATTTAGGTAAAACCAGCTCATTATATCGACCGATAAACCTGAACTACATAACACATTCTCTCCTTATGCGAGTGCGCTATAAGGTTATAACCATCCCGGTTAATTGGCAGTTAGCGATCACACGCTACCGTTCTTCACGATTAATCCCAGAGCCGTCTTTTACGATAGCCATAGTGAACGGTGCAGTCATTTGTGAATTGAGTATTGTTTCATTATTTTTATGGTTATTTTTTCTAAATGGCTGATTGGAGCGGACTGGAACTGTAGATTATCGGTGGTCGGTAACTATGCGTCATAAACCTTCTAAATAATGACAAAAGATAAAAACATTAACATCCATTTAGGCGTTTCAACAGACACTTAAATACATACACACGAAATCTTTACACTTCTCCTCCTTCTCATTCGGGTGCATTCACTTGAAAATACGTCAAAAGTTCCAAACTGAATCAATGCTTTTACGGCGTAGCACTTTTGGCTACGCCGTAGTAGCACTGTCGGCTACGTCGTAGCAGCAGTGTAGCAAGTAGCTGACTTGGAATTTCGTTTTTAAACCGACATCGTTTTATGTTGTTGTTTTTTTTTGTATTTGTTTAGCCATATTTAGTTCAATTAGTTAGCAAATAGATAAAAATGGTATTTTAAAAAATAACGATTAAATTTTATTATGAATCTATCTACTTTTAATGTTATTTTTAAACCGCGAGAATACCGCAAGACCAACTTGAAAACAAAGCTCAAAAATTTCATCTAGTGTTATTGCATTTTATATGTTGAAGACGCAATTTTTCATTTTAGAAGATGCCACAGCTTCAGCGCGCATCATGAGAATCCATCTGGATCGTTCACCTGCGTTTTATGTGAGGCACAGACGAAGCCCCGCCGACGTATATGGAAATGTAGAGGATTTGTGCTGCAGTGTGCCCCGGCAGGCATAATGTGTTCCAGGCTTTAGTTGCGCGGTCATAGCTTTTGAGCGTAAATTTTTTAAATGTTTGTGTTTAATAGAATTTTGCTTATCGTTATTTTTAAATTGGAACTTAGCATTTTGTATTATGGATTCTGTTCTTCTTACTTCAAATCTCACTTCTTATTTTTTATATAAATAAAAATAAAATAATGTTAGTTGAGAAATAAAATCTGGTAATTTCTAACGTCTTCGCTTACCTTTATGATGAATAGAAAACGCTTAGGTATACTGAGAGACGAATTTGTTTCATATTTGTGTATTAAATATTATTCTGAGTCGTAAAAATGAGCTCCAACTAAAATTATCTTAGTTTGCGACTAGATTTAACAATAAATATTCATGTAATTTGAATATTACGTTTTTTATGCGTATAACAAGATGTCATTAAGCAAATATAAGAAACTGTTATGCCTAAAACTTAAGCAAAGTGTGTACATATTTACTTTTACTTAATGATATGCTCAATTTGGGGAGGGAATAACAATATTCAGCTTCATTGAATTAGCACGTACCGAAGAAATCTTTTAACCGCTTAGAATGACGGATCGTAAATTAGTCAGATTACTTGCTATAAAAATGGAATATACCAATTTGATATACCTCTCACACGTTTCCAATAAGCTATAGGTATTTACCTTTAAACGCGCGATATGGCTCGATTGAGATATGTTTTTATGCGGCATCAATGCGAGCCTGATCGCTATAAAGTCTCTATGGGCACAAATCGCACAGACCGGGGCTGAAGCTTTAATTTTATCATAGAGGGCAGGCGGCCATTCACCCCGTTCTCGTTTTGAATTTACTTTGTTTATGGTAATAATTGTTTCTTTTTATGGACCGTGGCTTTTCTTATTCCTTTTGTCCAGTACTGAAACATTATTTTCTTTTATAAAAATACACTGAACAGCGATGCTCCATCTTCACTAGCAAAGACACTATCTCTGTGGCCAGTCAAGATAGAAACTAGTCTATTTTTCCTTGACCTAATATTTTCTTCGTGCAAAACATTTATCAAGGTTCATTGACTCGGTCGAGGTGTGATTGAGGAACAAACAACTAGGTTCGTTGAGGTTTATTTCTAGAAGTCTGAAAATATCTATGCTAGTTACTGTATTTATCATGGTTTTCATAAATGAATGAAATATTTTCATGCTTTCATTTCTTTCAATGAATTAAGCAATGATTCAGTGGTTATAGTTAAGCAAACAAAAAAAGTACGTATAGAACCTAATTTCTCTAAAAGCCACTTACCTAAATTTTTTGATTTTCATCTTAACTTTTTTTGGCACACAAAGCGTTCAGAGTGAGCACAGATATCTTACAAAAAGCCTGAAAAGTTCGCTTTCAAAATATTAATCTCGGTAAAGGCGTGGCTGAGTGTCGATTTTTATCAATTTTCATCGGCGATCTTAGTCATATTTATGGGCGAGGCAGGGTTGAAAAACGAGAATTCTCCGAGAAGAATATTAAGTAGCCATGTCGAACGTAACGTGCTCTACAAATATAGATTTTGGGACTTTCAAAAGGTTCTGTTTAAATAGATAATATTCGAACCGCTTGGATTGTGAACTATTAGATCGTAATAAAACGAGTTTTAAGCTTTGAGGGTTATTCTAGAATGGCTGATTTTGGCCAGCATTCAAATCTATTGACGGTATTACTGACGGGTTTCAGTCTGAATGAATAATTGATTTTGCGATTGACCACCAAAATGTTAATCAAAACGATCAATTTTCCAACACAAAAAAATGTTATTCAGAAAAGTCTGCAGACCAGAATTAAAGAATTTTTCTTTATTGCTTCTACATTGTTTTTAATTCGCAAACTCTAATTTGTGAGGGTCCTCAGAAGGGATAAGCTACTCAAAATAGTTTTATTATTAAAACAGTTTTTATTAAAATATTGCAATAACAAAAGATGACGCAGCTTCTCAAGTTAACCTACGGAATAAAGGAGACATGCGGAGTAACCTCAACCGGGTGAAGGTAACTTTGGACGATATCAAGTACATGTTTAGAAAGTGCCTATGTTTTCGGTATTTAATCTTCAAAAGTATTTCACAAGTATGTACGACAAACAAGTAAGTTATTGCTTGGTTTGTACTTAAAGCAGATATATTGTATACCGATTTTTAACGCCGTCAGAATTCGTTTCTTGTGTGTAGGACTAGCTGACGCAATACTTTATTGTAGGTACCTACACCAAAATGGTTGCTACAGGTAATATCTAGCTTTATTTGGTTTCCCTCTACTCGTACTGATTTTTATTCCTATGTGGAGCTGGTAGTTATGAAATAGACAACTCTATTTCATAACTACCAGCTCCACATAGGAATAAAAATCAGATCACACGTTTACAAGCGGAAAAACGTTTGGCATAAAGATGCTACTGGCCTTTCCTATTTATCGCTGTACAGGCCCATTTTACAGCTAACCGGATTGCCTCAATAGCTCAATAGTTACAATTTCCCCTCATCTCGATGGATAGTCAGCCTCCCCCTAATCTCAATCTGCAGGAAAAATAAACAGGATTGTGACAAAGAACCGCCATAGTCGCGATTTTATGCTTAGTTTACCTTTTTGATTTTCCTCATTTGTTATCACAGTTACGGTGCTTTCACGGTTAGTTAGCAACAGTTTAGTAAATTAAAGCATTTTTGGAGATTTAAGGATGTTGTAGTTTAACAAGGCTAAAAGAAATAGAATGAGTATGGAAAATTTCTATATTTTCTTTCGGAAAATTATTGAAACTACCGTACGCTACTTAGGTATCTACACCGAAAAGCTTTGGCAATGTAGCTACCTTCTCACCTACTTTCTCAAGCTACCTCGTCTCCATACGTTTCCATACATCAAAGTTGAATGAGATTTAACGAATTGTTAATGAATAGTCTATCTTGCGGCGCGCTCCTCTTAATATTTTATTGGCTCGTAGGGATGTGCCCTAAACGCTCCAAGGGCGCATAAAGATTGCCGAGTCGCCGGAGCGCCGCCCGCCCGGGCTGCAGCGACCTTGGGCCCTTGCCCTACTTAACACCCTTCATTTTTATCGCCCCTATGATTTTCAGGGTGTGCCGTGCGTCCCTACAAAGTTTACATGGCGCTTACTATTGAGTGATTATTTTATTCTCGAGATGATAATAGACGCTTTTTCATGGGGTAGGGCTCAGGTCGGCGGGGTGCCGCGCGCACCTGTCCTGGCGGCTGCGCAGCGGGGCGCGGGGCGTGCGGGCGTGCGGGGCGCGGAGCGGGGCCCCGGGGGCGGGCGCGCCCAGTCCCGCGCCGGGCGCCGCTCGGGCCGGCCGCACGTTGTCTCAGGCCGCATGAGCGCGCCGGCGTGCTAGCGCAGCGTGCGCGGGTGTGGTATGCCCGCGCGTCGCCGCTATGGCCCCTATGTTGGTGGCCTTGGCGCTGCTGGCTTTGCTGCCCGGTGAGTGTCCGTCTCGCGAGCGACGCAACAGGCGTCCGCCGCGCCCCCGCGTTTGTTTACCCTTGTGGGGATCGATTGGCGTGATGGTGAGAGCTGAGGTGTTGTGTGTGATAGATACCATGAGCCGAGCCGGGATCACGGCTGACGGAGGTAACGCGGCTCGGATGCCGCCCGGAAAATCAGGTTCAAAATTCGGCCAGGTAAAATAGGTCTCCGCAAGAAAATTTCAAATTGGGAAGACATTCGGAACTCATTCGCAGGCGGTTGGTTTGTTTTATGTTTATAAGTTGGACGGCACGTGTTGTGCTAAGTTTCGACTCCGCGGCTCGGGTCGGTATACGAGGTAATAAAACGCAAAAATTCAGGTTTTACGAGTGAATCTGTACGTAGTTACAGTGATGGTAATGATTTGGTTACCGCGGCTCGCAGCCGAGGTGCCAACTTTATGGTTCTCGTCTTCACAGACGAGAACCATAAAGTTGGCACCTCGGCTTTTGAGGTTTTTCCTTTTTAAGACTCTCTTTTTCGCCAGGAATTCGGTTGGGGAAATGGTTTTTATTGGAGTAGGTACCCGTGTTTTATGTTCTGGAATTGTTCTGTTTGCCGAGAAGCGTATTTTCTTTGTACATTGAGTTATTTGCAAGTTAAGGACTTTCACAAAGAATGTAGGTAGTTTGAGGTATTACGCAGCAGGTCTAAAAAATCTCCCTTTAAAACTACGCACATGAAAACCTAAAGTAAAAAATCACATCTCGCGTCTAAAGTTAATTAAGTCCTAAAAAGTAGGAGTCGCCCCAGAGGCAGGTATCGCGATGAATAAATTCATGAGCACTTGGGAAGTCTCCCGGGACTACAGCCCCTGTTGACTTGCCAACAGGTTACAATCTCGCGTCTCTTTCACCCCAGTTAACATCTTGGTACATTATCGTGTAGGAGCGTTACGCAGCATCCTAAATTAGGGGCTGACGAAGCTAAGTTTTCTCAGGGATTACAGACAGTATTAGTCAGCAGATTTGCCTAAAAATGGTAATTTAGCTAAAAGATTAGCAGAACATGTTACTATAAAAGTTGCACGTTGTCTAAATAGACAAAGAAGGCAATTTTTGGTTGTAAAGAAGAACAAGGTTAGAAGCATACCTATCAAGGTTTAAGCCAGAATCAGGACTTCAAAGTAACTGCCCACATCCAAGAGAAAGTAAGGCTATATAAGACAAAGAGTCTATGGATGAACTAGTTACGGGCTTAAAGTTGAAAACGTGGGCGTGGGATAAGTAAAAGGGTCAGTCGTTGGCTCGGGAAGGTTCTAGGGGTTACATCTCCCTTTTAACTTGGGGTAAATTTGTTCCTAACTTTACCCATTGCTATACCTGTACAGCACTGCTTTGGCACATCACGGACTGATTAAGAAAGCCGAGATAAATTAGCACTTCAAAAGAACTTACAATCCATCTAGGGCGTTTTGTTCTTCAGGAGAATTCTGGAAGAGATCGAACCCAAATTTAGGATTCAAATAATTATGTTAACTTCAAGGGTGTTCAATCCGGAAGATAGCTTTAAGGTTTTAAGAGGTAATTAGTTACCTGTTCAGAACATGAGCCACACGTTGGAGTGCCCCAAGTGCCCATACACCTGTACTTTGAGGGATTCAATGAATGCCACCGACGCTGCAATTAACGTAGCCACCTACTGGGCCCAAAAAATCTAAGAAGTTAACCATCGACTCGAAAAGAAGAAGAAGAGGTAATTCAATTCAATACTGAAGGAAATGCGAAGAATGATATCGAGTAAGCTTTTAAAGGAGAAAAAGCGAACTAAAGATGATATAAAAGGTTACAAAAGTAGGTTACAGATAGGTAGTCAGGTAGAAAACAGCAATCGATAGAGTAGAGATACTACGCATACCTTTCAAAGGTATGAAATATTTCAATCTAGATCAAGCAATCCATAAAACGTAGAAAAGCTCCAATATGCGATAGCTTATTCTTGTTTAGCCCACAGCCTAGATTCCCACAATATACCCGTAATGAAGATCAAATTCTATGAAAGCGAAAGAATGGCGCTCGTTCATTTTTCTCGATAAAATATGCACACAACGTAGACCCGTGAAACACCCGCCCGACGGACTGTTCGAAAGGGTATATTACGCTATCTCTCTCAAAGATCCACCATATATTATATTACTGGCAACATTTTCTACCTGCATTACCTTTTTGGTTAATCTTCTTTCATTTTCATTTGAAAACAGAACACCGTTTGAACTTCTCGCTCTCGCTTGATTACTCGAAAAAGTTGATGAAAAATTTAAATTCAAAAGAATTAGATGAAAGCTCAGAGATAAATCTGAAGCAATAATTAGTGATTCTTTGTTTTGTCAAGGAAGGGAAGCTGGGGACGGGGACTTGCTTGTTAAAGACGAGGAAAAAGATGGGACATCGGAAATAAAGCAATAGATACAAACATAGATAGATAATGCCTGCTTTAGAGTCAGGTTAAACGGCATGAAATTAGGGTGTTTTCCTCGGAAGATTTGGTCTCCCTCGAGACCATCAGGTTGGCAGGATAATGTGATTTGGGTAAAGGTTAACGTTACAGCGTTTCTGAGGACTATAATTGCTAAGCGCCTAACATGGCAGCCATGCGAAGAAATTAATGACTTAATATCGGATTTTCTGATCATATTGTGTTATGAGGTTTCTTCATAATTCTCTTGTACCTATGTAAATTAGCTATACTGAAATAACTGAGCTTGCTCGGTTCTATAGACTTTCAATAGCTCAATGGGTAAGATTTGATGCCGTCATACTATTGTTCTATGGCCCTTGAATTGGTAGTCAATGTCCTTGCCGCTGGTCTATTGATTTGCACGTGTGACTCTCCCTTTCAACTGATTTCAATGAGAATTTAGTTCCATTATTGAAATGAAATCAATACTATCGCAATTCTCTGACAGACGATAGATTCACAAGCAAATATCTTTACCTTTACTCAGCTACTTTGACTGGTCATAGACAAAGAGTCGATTAACTAGAACAGATAAAACAAACGAACCATAGACCAAAATTACATGTTTTCTGCGTTTTCTGCTTACTGGACAAAGGACACGAAGCGAATTGGTTTGTTCGGATCGGATAGAGTAGAGACCTAGTTTAATTAAACAAATAGAAAACTCAGTTTCGTAAACGATTGCCGCTTAAAACTGACTACAGACTGCCTAATTGCTTATGGTCGGTTTTAAATAGTTCTGAAACTTTTTCTCGAAGAAATCTGTTTCTTGCTCTATGAACGAAATTAAGGTCTCAAGTTTTAATTTGTTTTGTCTTATCTTTGAATCGACATGGCTATTCTCGCAATTTAAGAGAGATTATTATTGAAATAGGTGTTGTAAAGTTGGGGCAGTGATTATTACGAATATTTTTTTTACGAAGTGGAAAAGATTTATGTAAGAAGTACCAAAGCTTTATATTTTTTCAAATTGTGAAAGATGTCCGTGTTTGCATAATCAATTTACAACAAAAACGTATGTTTTACATACGGATGTATGCAAAAACTAAATTGGCAATGTAGTAGTAAAAGCCACAGGCAGATTTTTGGCTTGGTCATTGAGTGCAACATGTGGAAATATATCAGTTGATGCCATTACAATCACGGCCATGTTCCCGAACGTTTTGCTAAAGTGACGCCATTCATTCCGATAATATTTCAGATGCGGCCAAGAAACGACCACTTTGTTCCATTTCCTTTGGGTATAAACAGGGTGTTTAGGCATCGTACTGATGATTTCGTATGCTTTTAACTTACGTGAATCATTACTTGCATAAGAGGCGGTGGCGATTTTGAAAATGGTTTATTCTATTTGTGCACGAATTAAACAAATATCTACCTAATTTGGAAAGCCTTAAGAATACCTTAACGCCAAAATTTCATTCAAATTAAAAAAAAATATCAAATTATTTGTTTGCAAAACATAGGTACAATAATAAGATCGTATTGTAATGTTAGGATCGCTATGTTTAGCCTAATAGGCATACAAATTTCGGATACATTAAATTAAATTATTATTTTTATTTATTATTTATCGTAATATCCTTTGTTCTAAAATCGTGTGTTCGAATGAAAAACCTTGTTCCCTACAAAAATGTACTAGTTAAACCCATCCTTATTTTTCAATTTCAACCAACACTTTTAATACAAACATCATTTTAAAAACGCAGCTTCCATAACCAAGCAAAGCCTCGTGTTGAAAGCTGAAGCCTGAAATGTCTCAAACGTGTCGATATTGCTTACTTTAATCTAGAACAAATGGAAAGGAGATTTACAGTGAGAACTAGTGCTGTACCGCTGCATGTGACGATCCATCATTTTTGTGCCATTACGGTCGGAGTGAGGGGAAAAAACGGAATGAGAGAAATAAAGTTTAGAGCAGGAAATACACTGTAGTTGTTTTATTATGAAATGAGTGGCAATTACATTTATAGTTTAGAAGTGTATTGCGCTTTGTCGGGTGTTATTTCAATGTTATTACAGTGTATTTTTTACTATTTATAGGCTCTTGTTGAACCACAATCTCATTTGATATTTGATAGAAAACGATGATATGTTTGACCATAGAGCACACTTGCCTAGAAGTAACCTATTCACTCTTGACGTAAAGAACCTCATTTTGTATATTTGTTTTAGTTATTCTTTCTCCTCTCCTGTTTATTGATAGCTAATCAAACGTGACGTCTTATCACTATCAGTAATATTTTGTCAAGCATTTAACTCATGCAACCGTCAACCGGCTTCTTAGGCTTGTAGAAACAATAGCTATTTAAATCAGTTATCATGTCAATTCATAGAATAACCGAACACTTTTTATGAAAAACGATAAATAGGGTGATCAATCATGTTTTCCATTACTAGACATTGCTTGAAATAAACATGAATTTTCTATAACAATTCTATCTACAGAAGCTTAAACTCGGCTTACTCCGTCAGAAGAAAGATTTACCGTGTAGTGCTGTAGCGTATCTATCATTTTCATGCCATTACCATCGCGGCTGAGATCGTGGGCTCAGTGGCTCGGGCTGTACCCAGCATTTCAGCGTTGCGCGGCATTTCGCTGACGTGACGTCATTTATCCAGATAATGTTGTATCGGGTTAGTCGGTTAGAAAAGTTGGGCGCGGAAGTGTGTCGCGATTTATGGTAGTCTGGTTTGTTGTAGGCTGTTTTCAGGAATAATGTTATTGATGTGTGTCATCGATTTAGCCATTTTGTAACAACTTACGTACGTTTTCGTTCGTAGGCACTAACCTATTTTCCTCCTATTTTCGGCTGATACTAATTTTCTAGTCAGTCTCTTGGTAGGAATACTTGAATGGTGTTGATTTTTTTATCAGTCAAAAGTGCACGTTCGTTTCAGTTGCTTGGAGAAAAGACGTACAGCGATCGAGTACGATTTTCTATCTTTTATTTTCACTTATATAGCACGTTACTTTCCAAATTACGATATACAGGACGTGTTAAAAATCCTTACAACGCTGCTTTGTTACCTTTCAAAGTCCTATCCGATTTCATTTCAAACAATATGAAAAGCGCCTATGAGGCACTTACAGTCTTTATTCAAACTACATTTGTCTGCTCCACAAAAACCACAAAATTAACAGCATTCACAATAAAATAACATTTTGTGTACGTCAGTTGATTTATTCTCCGTGTTTTTGTGTTCTCTTTGTGGCCTACAGTTAATTGGTATTGACACAGATTTATGTTTTCTGTTTTGTTAAGCATTTTCGCGAGTGTTGCCCGATTGTGTGGCGCGAGTTCGACAGTTTGTGAAAAGAATGACTGATTGTATCTTCGTGTTGTTTTTTTCGTGATTTATAAGCAAAACGGATTATTTGATTTGGGAACGAAAAATACTGTTGTGATTTAGGCAATGATTCTTGGTTGTGTGTATGATTCAGATGTTTTATGCGGTGTGTTTACAAATTAGCTGGTGAAACAGACAATTTTTTGCAGTGTTTTTGTCCTTTGAAAATATAAAATGTAAAGTTTGGACGTTTCGTATTCTTAGTCTTTAGTAAATAAGATGTTGGTTCTCTGATGAAGCTCCGTGCTAAAACGAGACTTGAACTTTACCTGAAGAGCAAATATTTACCCTTTCCTTTGAAACACTTTGACACCTTAAAAACTCCGCCATTCAAAAAACCCTTTGATGTGACGCAAAAAGAGCGGAGTTACTTAATTATCCTAACAAATAATTACCATATTTATTATTTAAATTTACCCAGTCGTGGGCTTGGGCTTGCTATTAAAGCAATTCGGCTGGAGAATCACATTTTTGCAATATGGCAACTCTGTGGGTAGGGTGGTTGGTAGAATATATTGCGTTGTCAGTAGGTATACATTTAATGTGTACGCCATTAGGATGGCTGTATATTCTGAGCCGGGTAAATGATTTTAATTATCATTATTCTCTTTCTTTCTTTTTGTGTTAATTTGGATGTTGAGAGGGAAACTGTGTTTTGTTGCTTTATCACTTATTTGTATAGATGTACTTTGTGAAACATGGGTCTGATGGATCGCTATGTTTGACGACTGTATATTTTTACGTTTGCTTAAGTTTAGCGTCGAATTGAACAATGCAACCACAAACCTTTTCGAGCAATGCTTTTGTTAATTTTGTTTGTTTCATTCCATTTTTTTACTATCGATAGGAATGCGTTTGACCACTTTCTCACCTGATGTTAAGCGATGATGTGGTCGAAGATGGAGCACGCTTGCCTAGAAGTAACCGATTCACTCTTGACTTAAAGACTCCCAGGTTTTAGCTATCAGGAAACACAGACTCCGGCAGGGAATTCCACTCCTTAGCTGTGAATGTGTTCCCAAAACGTTTTGTGCGTGTGGATGGGATGTCCACCATGTACCGGTGGCGCATCGCCGTTCGTCTTGTGGTCCGATGATGGAACGGACTTGGCGGAGTTAAATTATGTAATTCCGTCGCACATTCCCCAAAATGCAACCGGTAGAAAACCGACGGGCTATCAACTCGGCGTCGATGCTCAAGACTTTGGAGCTTCGTCGTGTGTCATATCTCGAAAAGTAGTTACCTAGTTTAATTCCATCTCAAAGAATGAATTATCGACGTTACCCTTTGTTGATTTCAAGCTGTTCACCTATTTCATACTTAGCCAACTAACGAACAATGTTCCAAATCCTAGTTTAGTAACTAGCGAAGTTTGTAACCGATCAAATTAATGTGAGGGTTCTAATCTATTATACATGTATGTGCCCGAGTTATTGGTTATTGAAACCTACTGAATTACGAACTACGGTAACGGCTCCCTAGCGGTTCAGGGTTATGGCTTTGGGGGTAGTGCGATGGAAATTTGTAGCATTTAGGACTACTTTTAGGCTAAGTATTGGTATTTGTTTACCTGTGTGTCGTGTTCGTGTAGTTCACAGTTTATCTTACTGCGTATTTTTCGCTTGCTCTTCATTGAAGCTAAAATTATGGATTTCATGAATTATTTCACGATGGAAGCAAATAATTTTAAAATTATTGACAGCAATGTATATGTACCTTTGTTGGACAAAGAAAGGGCTTCATATTTATTTATGGGCAAATGCTGTTCTGCTCCCATAAATTAGGCCATACTACGACCATAGATTTCGCTATTTCTACGTACTAGATTTTATCTCAACAATTTATTTCCTACGCTGGATGACAAGAACAAATATGGTGTTCACACGTTCAAAGCGAACGGGATGAAAAGCGTTCTAGTGAAAATGGCGGAAAAGTTTATCTTATACATTACCGTCTAAATGGTTATAAGAAGTTGGTAACCGCAGGTTTCGTTTGAGTGTATACGTGAACTAATATTCCGAGATAATATACCTCCAGCGCCTCCAATACGAGTATTTTACTTAAGGCTGCTGTGAGATGTGCAATTATGCGTAGCGAGGTTGATGTGCTCGTTAAAAACCAATAGAATCGCTTCATTCGCCTAGCCTCGCTCAGCGCAAGCGATTGCTGTTGGTTCTACGCATCCTAGCTCATCTCTAGTGGAAACACACGCTTAGCCTTTTTAATTTTTTTACGCATTATTTAGTCCCAAAAAGTAAGGTTTTGCAATGGAATATGAACTTTTACTTGTATAACATAGAGTACGTTTTTCCAAAATAAGGTAATTACCTAATTCCAAATTCAAACATAGTTGGTAACTGCAGCATTCTTTTGATGTGATGTAGAGAGAGAGTTTCTTATGCTACGGCCACACTACCGCAATATGAAACAACACCAATTATGGCCATAATTACTGCCATATTGGGGTAGTGTGGCCGTAGCATTAGAGGTATAGTTTGTAGTTCTGGATGATCATGTTCTGTTCTGAAACCGGTATCGTTACTTTATCTCATGTCATGCAATAGGAGATAGCTATTGGCATTGCGGCTTTGAGTCTGGCTTTCAATATTATGCTATAAGAAGCTATATATGTTTCTCTTTGATAGCTTTTCTAAACTTAGTGTTATTTGATCCTTTGTGCTTATGCATATTCTTTGAATTGTTTCTTAAAGGGGCGATGTAAGCAAAGATAAACTACTATTTGTAACTGTCCACTGCAGAGATCCCCTTAGAAGTTGGAGTTAAGGAACTTATTGGCATAACATAAATAAAAAGACATGATAAAATTGGGACCGCTATAAGAACATTAGCGTTTTGATAATAAAAGTGAATAGAATACCCATTGGGATAAATCCTTATAGAAGTCGCAAATAACGTATTTTTAAAAAGCACCACGTCCTCATTACACTACGCCAATGCTTTATAAACATGGATCAATTCATTCCTTACCTTTGCACCCCAAAAACAAAACCCTAAACAACTTAAACAAAATCGATTGGCAAGCCAACTCAACCGGACTCAAACCCGAAAAGTTAAATCAGCAAATACGAAAATCGGCTTATGGTGGCTCAAAAATTTAAATACAAACAAACAAATAACCTTTCGACAATCTGAATGAACTCGAAGAGTGGCCATTGGGGACCGCAGTGAAATCGCGGCCCGTTGAATTGTGTACGACGGGGATGGAGCCAGCTGGCCAAGTAACCACCACCTAAGGGGGTGTTTGTCACTGCGACCGTGCGAATGTTTTAACAAATATTTTACAGTGTGAACCAAACGCTAGTTTTGTCGTGTTTGTAGTTTTGGTGAACCTGGGATTTCTCTTGGCAATGAAATGAAATAGATGCTGAATGATGAAAACGGATTTTCCTACTATGTATACCGTCGAATCCGACTCGGCTGGGCAGTGTTCGGAAAGTTGCGTGGTATCTTCTCGTTCCATATACCACGGTGTCTCAAGACGAAAGTATATGACCAGTGCGTGTTGACAGTGATGACTTATGGAACTGAAATGTGGTCGCTCACAATGGGCCTCATCAATGCAATGCTTGGAGTTTCCTTGCGTGGTCGAGCCAGGAATGATGATATCTGCAAGAGAACCAAGGTTACCGACATAGCCCGAAGGATCGCCAAACTAAAGTGGAAGTGGGGATATTGCTCGCAGAACAGATGGTCGACGGGGCCGAAAAGTTCTGGAGTGGCGACCACGTACCGGAAGACGCAACGTTGGACCGGGCGGACAAGGTGGACCGATGACCTGGTAAAGGTCGCGGGTAGCCGATGGATGCGAGACGCGTAGGACCGGTCGTTGTGGCGACGCTTGGGGGAGACCTATGTCCAGCAGTGGACGTCTTTCGGCTTATATGATGGTGACGATATTTCTTCTTCGTGTCGCTGGCACGACAAGTATTTTTTAGTTCGAGTGGCCCAAAACATTGCCACGGCATCGTTAGTGGCAGCACATAGGTCTCTTTGGCTGCATTTTTGGGGCAAGATAGGAGATTATGTATATACTTAAATACGTATATAATCTATGGATACTAAACATTTGTATCAATCACGTTTTATCGTCATCATCAATTCAGCCGAAGCTGCACTGAAATGAGCATTGGTCTTTGACTGATTGAACATGGCCTTTCGTAGGGTGCTCTCATACATTTTAAGTTTGGCATTATTTATTTATTTAAATTCAATTACTCTCTGCACTTACAGTAAATCTGCCAACACGTACAGAGAGTCAACAATCTAGGTATTCGAATTAATGATTAAATATTAGAAATGTAATGATTAAATATGAAAACATGTCAATTCAATAAAAACAACTAAGAATTAAAACACTACTGGTTTTTAATGAGTTTCAAACATGTTGAATCTACTAAATAAAAAAAATATACATCTGGTGACTTTTGCACTAACACGTAGCCAATACGATACAGAAATTGTAAGCACGTCATAAGATATACCTTCCTATTTATCGAGATTATTGCAGCTCTAGTTCTGTAGACTGATAGTAATTTCCTTTGAGTTTGGTTCACGAGAAAATGTTCGTTTGAAAAGCTCAGTTAAGTTAATAGCCGCTTTATTGCAGTTTCCTTTTCAATAATAAACACTATTGTGCTACTCAATTAAGCTTATGATTCGATCAAATATCGTGGTATTATTTGTCGGTTTGAGGTTAAGTGGCAAGTGCAGCGTACTTGGCAGATAAAATTTGAGTGAAATAGACATGACAACAATAAGAAGTAGAACTATTGGGCTCTTCAAAAGTCCAAAATGATTGACATGTAGCGCATGTCAATTATTGTGGATTTTACCTAATACCAAGTGGTGAAACAATAATTTTTGGATTTTTTGAATCGTAATGGCTCGTGGCTAAATTATAAAAGACGAACGGGCCGATCTTCAAGGTTAAGCAACGTTGAACGAGGTCAGTTTGTGGATGGGTGAGCGTCTTAACAACCCAACACGCCTCCGTGCCTCGGAAAGCACGTTAAGCCATTGGTCCCGGCTGTCATTTGTAGATCTTTGGCAGTCGTTACGGATTGTCAGAAGCCAGAAAATCTGATACCAGTGTTACCCAGATAATGGGTTGCGAAGGTCTGGTAGGCAGTCGCTTCACGTAAATACTGGTATTCAGCTGAATCCGGTTTGACTGGAAGTCGACCCCAATGTAGTTGGGAAAAAGCTAGGCAGATGATGACAATCGTTATCGCTAATAAATGAAACTTTTTCTACAGCCTTTAGTCGAATTTAATCGTCGATTTAAGTGAAAAAAAAATATCCAAGAAAAATTGTAATAGCCCTTTTAAGAGGGCTATTACAATTTCTCTGGGATTTGAGCGTTTCAATCGAGTTTTGATGTGTAATTATGGTTTAGATATAGCCACAATTTAAAAAAAACGTATCTGGCCAAGAAAGTTTGATTCTTTTTCTTGGGAGTGATTTGAATAAATATTTCGATTTGTGTACATAAATTAGTAAAAAAATTGTCTGTGCAAAGGGTGTTTTATAAAATTTTACTTTAGGCATCTTTTGATGCTTTGTTACATCGAAGATATAATAATTTAATCATTAATAGAAATGTTTATGGTACAACTGTATCTTCTACTTTGGAATGCTTAATTCAATTTATAATGTTTCATAGAGTTATGCACCAAAAATAATTCCGTAAAACAGAGTTACTGATAATTTACGTCCGAAATTATTTTTTTTATCAATGAAAATATAATTCAAATTTAAACAAAAAGTAACTAATAACTAAGGATGCTATGTTAACTTGCTTGAAAAAAAAAGATCTATTGTAATGTTAAATGATATTTTTAAACAATTGTCGTATGCAGTGCTACAATCACTATAAATTTCGGGAAACGTGGTCTGTAGCTTAGTTCGCGCCATGCGCTCGGTTTTTTAATAGCGCCCTTAACGACGATCACTTCTAACCGTCACTCCGATATTGGCACCATTCACTCGCATCAAGTGCTTTCGTATCGGTACCGATAAACCGCGTCTAGCAAAAAGGTTACAGAAATATTCGATAGTTTCATTCACGTTCCGTTCATTTTCGAAACATGAAAAATAAATAAAAGCCTAAAAGGGTTCGTTTATTAATCCGCCTCGCTTTCACAAAACGAGTTTATAGAATAACGTGAAAATTTTATGATGTTTCTATGTAAAACGGTGAAAGCATCACAAATAAAAACACCCGAATAAATTATGAACAGCGAAGCGTAGGAATCAATTAATGAATATAAAACAGAGGAAAGTTGCGGAATTATTTTCCGCTTCGTTCTCTTTTACGATGTTTACGCGAACAAGCTTTAACCTCGTTTTGATTTAAAACTACATAATAATAAATCCTTGCAACACTAATACTACAGTTTAGTTTCCGCGCCATAAAAAATAAAAGATGGCGCAAATCGAAATCAAACTCATAAAAAAATCACAAGCCCCCGTTCCTTTTTCAAATCAACCTCTACACTAGCATAGATTCGCCAATTAGTCGATTTAGTTGTTTAAAATTCCCGTTTCACGATACAAGTTTTCGGCAACGAACCAGATGCCTTTGGCAGCGTCCGAGGTTTCGTGGTGTGAGAGGGTGTGAGAATTTCAATTAGCGCGGATTCACTTTTCACCGAGATTCGCGCCAAAATACGGGCTTTGCCACATTTCGCAATTAAGCTTGGTTTACAATACGACAAGCATGTCCAGCTGGTATGGAATGGTCGGGCAGTTTTTACATAAATAGGTCAAACGTGATGTTTAAATAATTTTATGTAGCTATGGAATCGTTCCCAAAAAATTTAAAACGCTGTTTTCAATTTAGCGTCGATCTCTTATTCATATTAAAAATTAAGTCCTTATGCAAACCTCGCTTCGAGCCACAAAAATGTTCCGTACTCCTTTAAGACGTTCCCTGTTCAAGTGGCGAATTATTCATGAGTTGTATTCTTCTAGCACGAGTGAAGCGCCCGCATAAGGTTCAGAGCTAATAATGCTCATGTCAGTTTGCAGCCATTACCCACAAAAGTTTCCTCTCATGTGGAAATGCTTAGTCGACTGCCGAATTGTGAGCTTTGGGTGGTTGTAATTACGGCCGTTCTGTTTGACAATTGTTTCGTGGAACATGCCAGTGACCGTGGTCTTGTTTCAAATGTCGGTTGTTGTTTAAATTTTAATTGATATTTACGGTAAATTAAGACGCTTGTTTAAGTAATGTGCTTTGAATTAATTTGTGGGGAACGTTTTAATTTGGCGCTTTGTTCGAGTGGCTTAGTTGCGGACGTGACGTTTTTGCTTTATAAATTGATGTTTCGTTTGACTGTGTTTTGGTGAATTTGAAATAGGAACTTTATTTAAAGAAGTTGATTTGTTTTGTAAGTACCAATATTGACGTAATGGAAACCGAAAATGTAACACAACAGAGATTTTTTAAATTCTATATTTTAAATTGGAATATAACATATTCTTGCTAAGACAAACCCTTAAGTTCCATCCAGTGCCCAATTCTAGTAGAATTTTCGCTCCAAAACCTCGTTAAAATCGCAAAAAATCTACAACAACAAATCTAGAATGCAACCGAGAATATGTGCCGTAATACAAGGCTGTCCTTGCGACACGGCGGGTGTAGACAGGCTTCAGGGCATGAAGGGCGCCTCTCAGCAGCTCCCATTGTTATTATAAGTAGGTACTACACACCATGAGGTGAGGCTGGCATGCGATTGATTAAGCAACGTATATTCGCGTATGTATAATCTTCGCCAATATCAGTGACAGAGCTTTTAATTTACGTCTCAAATAAAAAATGACATTATTTTTCGCGTCTCGCCCTCGACCATGTTGAGAGATGTGTGCATTGGAAAGAGCCCTGACCCAATTTAAAAATCGTATATCCGATATCTGAAGGCCAATTGTATTAAAAAGCGTTCAATGTCAAAATGCGATGTGAATAGATACGAACGCTTCTTAAAATACGAGAATATCGCCTTTGCTTGCATTTTAACCAACGACATGACTAAAACCAGGCCTTAAAACTAAAAAAAAAATAATATTCATAGATATCAGTGGTGACGTAAAACAAAAGACGATTCTTTTTTTGAAAACCTCTTCTATTTTATCTGTTGTCAAGTGATTTGATTGGCAATTGTTTTTTGTGACAACCAATCAAAAGCCGAGTTCAGCGACTTGATCTGGCTTTCGGAAAGCAAACATAAATACGTGTTCTTCTATAATGTGAATATGAATCCTTCCTATTACCATAGTCAATATTATAAACGTGAGTGTTTTGTTTTGTTTCTGCCTGTGATCAATCGATAGTTGTTTGATACACGGATGGTTTGTGACAAATATATGGAAGGGTACTTTCTACTCTAAAAAATAACAAATAGATACTCAGCCAGCAAGTTTCCAATAATCGAATACGTAGAAGACATAAGAAAGACATTTTGAATGTAAGTGCTTGGTTAAAGAAAACATCTTGCATATTATTAAGTATTCATCACTTTATGATATTGATTTCTTACTAGACTTATTCCACGGCTTTGTTCTCATAACCTATGCTAAAGAAAAAGAGTATTTTCTGGGATAAATAGGCGCTCAACAAATGAATAGCTTTCTAAAAACGATAATTTTGAAGGGAAATCTTCTTGGGGCGCGTTGAGCACTTTTTGGGTGCACAAAAATCATGGAACTCGCGTCATCGTCACCGAACGCTTTGAGAACTTTTTGGGTGAACAAAAATCATGAGCTCGATACAATTCACAAGTTACTTAGTTTTCACTTATATCGGCAGTCCCCAAAGACTTCCCCGCATGTTTTTTTATCAGATCATTGATAACCTACAAACAAACAATATTCCTCAAATAAAAATGAATCCTTAACAATACAGTCTCATCTAAATAATTCCAAACACATATTGTCAACTCTTAAATTGTTCATTAACGACTCCTAAATTATTCAAGTAGTAACAAATGCATACTAACATCTTGTCTTCAGCTAAACAACTAACAGCACTTAGTTTCCTCTTGTAGTTTTGTTTAGCGTTCAGTCTCCGCAGTCAAGACTAATTCCTAGCTTATCTGTGGATCGTGCAGCTCGTGTAGCTACGAGTAATTGTGTTCCTACCACTTGACGGACGGTTGTGGTTCTGTACATGCTTTCTGAAATTAGAAAGCTGCTGTAGTTGGTGGCAGAACAGTTGAAAATTACTGCTGTCAATAGATATGTTTGGCAAACTGTTGGAAATTACTGTAGCCCGTAGACAACAGCAACGCCAAAGGTGATTGCATGTCGATGTATTACAAATCATGATTCTATAGAGTCAATAATTACTATAATAGGCGCCAGATAAACTTGTAATAAAGTACATTGGCCTTTCCCTTATATCCCTTCGTAGATACCCTAACACTAAATTATGAAGCATTTTTAATTACTAGAGAACGTAAAGGAGTGAGATAGAAATCGATTCAAGATAGCTTTATATCTTTATTTCTTTCTGTTTTTGTTATTAACAAAGTCAATAAATGTATGTGGGTCAATGTCCGTAATTGCGCATTTATCTGGCGCCTACCATAGCTTCTGCCAGCAGCTTTGTGAAGTCCATACTCCCAGGCTGAAAAGTATCTTATGTCCCATTCTAGAACACAGCACAGAGGTAGATCACTACCTCTGTGCCAGGTTTCGTCCCAATCATATTCGTTCAGCTGTGAAGAAGTAACAGTTAAGCCGCGAATCCACCGCAACGCACCGGGAGCAAGGCGCAACCTGCAAGGCGAAACATCACAGGTTTCGCCTTGCATAAAAATGTATGAGATGAGTATGTTTCCACTGCAACCCTCGGACACGCTACGCATCAAGTGACGTTGGCACACGCGTGGCTTGCTCGAATATGGCGCCCACGTAGCTCGACTATGTCAAAGCCATATTCTTGCAAAAAACGTTTGTAGCCTCTCCGTGTGCCGCGGTGGGCCACGCTACAGTTGTACGTAGTCGTGGCGTGTAGCGTGTACTTCAGTGGAAACGTAGACCCACGTTGTCAAACAAATAAACCCACGCAGCTAAAATGCGCCGCGTGGCCGTGGATAGCGTGCACCGCGGTGGGTTCGCGGCTTTAGCATTTATAATAATTGTATGTTTTTTTTTACTATTGATAGGCACGCATTTGACCACTCTCTCACCTGATGGTAAGCGATGATGCGGTCGAAGATGGAGCACGTTTGCCTAGAAGTAACCTATTCACTCTTGACTTAAAGACTTGCCAGGTTGTTTGTTCTAATGGTGTTTATGTTATATTCGTTCTCAAAAACTACATTTGTTTCATCATATTTGCTCATTCTATCCTGAAGCCCTAGTATCTACATTACCGAAACTCATGTTATCAAATAGAATTTTCATGTTTAGGAAGCTTTTCTAAAACTCCGAATTCTGGTAGAAGGTTCTATTACCAAAGCCGTTGTTAATAATATCTACCTCCAAATATAGAAGTTTGGTCAAGCAGATGAAGCGACCCACGCTTGGCTGTCACGTTCGCTCGAAAAAATAGCCAAATATATACACTGAGCGATGTTAGGTGGACAATGTTGCGAGACAATAGATGTGGGCTTGTTATTTTGTGGATTGAAGACTAATTTTCGTAAATATGAGAATCATGATAGAAAATTACTTTGTGACCTAATCTATATATTTTTTTAGATACTACTCTAGAATCCTGCTTCACACGGGTAACAAAGCATATGGCTACCTATCAGTATTTCCGACATCTTCGACAATCATCGTCATATTTCACTCAAGTTGTGTTTCCAAACGCTTACAACCCTAATCTCTTCAAAGTTAGAGTGCACAAGCTCCTTCTGGGTAAGCTCGCTCCATCGTAGACTTTATCTCTGTCATCTCTGACCTAGATTAGAGACAAGAGGCAAACCCATCAAAAATAAAAAAAATAAAAATATACAAACCCTTAATAATTGATACACTTAAACCTTCCTCATGAATTACCCCATACATTGGTATAAACCATATGAAAATCCATTCGGTAGTTTTTGAGTTTAACGCGTACAGAAAGACAGACGTGGCGGAGAGACTTTATTTTATAATGTGTTTTGATAGGCTATGAGTTGATCTGATCTATAAGCTATATTACTGTAAAGTCTCATCAAAATCCGTTCAGTAGTTTTTGCGTGAAAGAGTAACAAATAGGCATTCAATGTAACACACGTAGGTGCCTAAAAGTAGGATAGGATGGGATGCCAAGTAGAAGTTATTGGTTTGCTTATACGCAACAAAATTAGATAGAATTATGGAACATAAGTAATCCAACCAGTGTAAAAAAATATAATATAAAAGTCCTAAATCATAAGTTACGACTGGAAGTGTGATAAACCGTTGCGCAAAATCTTATTAGAATCGCGATCGCTCGCGTATCGCCGATGTATTAGATCTTTATGATAATGGCCTCGTTTTGCTGGAGTTTAATAGAATATTGCTTAACATAAATCACGGGCAATCTATTACGAACAGATACACAAGTTTTATTCGTTCGAGGTTAAGTATATTCGATTTTTTTTACGAGAATAAGTTATGTAGTTGGGTGTAAGAGAAAAAAAAAAATTAAAAAAAAACCCACCTATTCTCATACCTACCGATACACACAAAATTTCATGAAAATCGGTCAAGCCGTTTCGAAGGAGTTCGGTAACAAACACCGTGACATGAGATTTTTTAGAGATGTTAATGGAATGTGCGAATTTCACTACGAGCCCAAAATCTGCTTACTCACTGTGAAGACTTCACTACGAGCTCATAACCTGCTTACTCACTGTTAAGACTTCACTACGAGCTCATAACCTGCTTACTTACTGTGAAGACTCAAAAGCATATACACAGTTGTTTTACTTCAAATGCTTTTTTTATCTTTTTCCACTAGGATATGTTTATTTTTTACCTATATACTGCTGCGGTTCTGAGGAGCTCATGGCTAAAGAATATTTAAGAAACGCTTGATGAGTTCGGTCTGTGTGTGGGTGACCATCTTAATATATCGAAATTCCTCCGTACCTCTGAAAGCACGTTAAGCTTTTGGCCCCAGCTGTCATTTTTAGATATTTAAAATTCGTAAAATGACACTCTTGTGTGAAAAGACTGCACCACTATGGGTCCATACACAATGAGGGCTACCGTTTTCGTGCTCACCAGTTGGCGCCACTGGCGAGTAAGTTCCTTAATCATAGCATTATCAGTTTTTATGACGCGCATGGGAGCAAAGTTAGAAGTAAGATAATTATAATAAACCGTAAACGCGCGATTAAATACAACATATGTTAAGCTGCAGTGTTTTCCTATAGTTATATTGTTCGAAACTGGTTCCTACCCAAATTAAAGAACTTCCAATGTTCCGCTTCAAAAGGGCTTTACACAGGTGGTTAATTGAGAATCCCTTCTATAATATAAAAGAATTCCTTCAGTTTCAATGTAAATGATTTAATTGAACCTATACCAAAATTTGCATGTCATTATGTTATGATTGAATATGTTAAGCTGCCATACTACTGTTGTAAGAACTTTTATAACCATATTTATTTGCAAATAAATCTTTGACTTTGAAAAAAAAAGAAAATCATAATACATATTTCCGACAGAAAATGAAAATTCAGAGCAGTGGTCTTTAGAATCATAACTTAATATGTCACAGATAGGCCGTTTTACTAAATTATCCAAAAAATCAAAATAAATAAGTAAATAAACTCGCTTTTAAAGGCAACCAATATGAAATTTGATATTTCAAAGACCTTATGCTACACTAGCGCCTCTAGCGGCGAATTCAAACGATAGGCCTCATCCTTACTTCCTTACTAATATTATAAATGCGGAAGTAACTCTGTCTGTCTGTCTCGCTTTCACGCCAAAACTACTGAACCGATTTAAATGAAATTTGGTACACAGATAGTCTAGAGCCTGAGAAAGGACATAGGCTTTTTATCCCGGGATTATGTTCCCTAGGGACTACACGGGCGAAGCCGCTGGCAGAAGCTAGTAATCCATAATTCCATACTTTATCCTTACTAATATTATAAATGCGAAAGTAACTATGTCTGTCTGTCTGTCGCGATTTCACACCAATACTACTGAACCGATTTAAATAAAATTTGGTACAGAGATAGTCTAGAGCCTAAGAACAGACATGGGCTACTTTTTATCCCGGGAGTATGTTCCCTAGGGACGACGCGGGCGAAGCCGCTGTCAGAAGCTGGTTACACATATTCGGATGAGTATTATTCACATGGAGAAGTAGATAGATGGATTAATATATTACATTAATCCATCTATCTACTTCTCTACTGAATTCTCCACTACCTCTAATAGTATTACTTCACCAATATTACTGTAAGAAAGTAAAAAATACAAGGTAAAGCAGAAAGCTTGTTGCTATGAATATTTCAGATGTTCTCTGTACTTTTGAAAAGGCCCGTATTAAGGCCACTACCAATTTATTTACTTTTGTATAGAAAAAAGGTATCTCGCTGCGATTTCGGTACAATCGCCTTATGGCCCTTATCTCGTGTGTATGGAACGGTATTTGATATTTTGTATGTACTTGCGTTAGTACCGTTTGGTATGGTTTTGACCTTCAGTTCTCTCTTCAGTTGTAAATTACTTATAGCAATAATGTAAGTGGTTTTGCTCGTTTTTTCTTACGCTTTTTTTTTAAGGCTTTGTCAGTTTTTTTGGTTGTTTATTTGAACCAGTTTTACGTTTAGTAGGCTGCAAATTAGGTTTAATGAACTTTATTTTTCATAAGAACATACATAGTTCACTTAAAATGAGATTTATAAATTAACTTAAGCTTAAATTGAACAAGTTTTACTATGGGACCGTTTATCATTTACTAGCGGATAAAATATAGCCTACGATACTCGCTGATAATGTAGCTATCCATTGCTGAAAGAATTTTTAAAATCGGTCCAGGAGTTCTTAAGTTTATTCGTTACATACAAAAATACACATCTTTCCTCTTTAAAATATAAGTATATTATACATATATAAAAGACGTGCAAATCTGTACAGATTTGAACGTTTTTTGTACTTAGGTGACAAATGAGCAGCCGATTTATTCGGTTAACCTCTCACCATGAAAACTTAGCCCATAACACCTTTTGCTAGAGATTGACAACTTACTTCATTTAAGATTTATTTTAAGTGTATATATTTTGTTTTATTTTAAGTTTCTTTCTTGTTGCATTAGGGGTTTTAAAGAAAGAAAAGAATAAAATGGTGAAGCTCATTCATTTAAGTAGGTAAGTACTTTAAACTCAACTAAATTAAAAATGGAACATCCGAAAAAAGAAGATTTAACGGTAAACAAAATTAAGGGTAGAAAAAACCAGCTAAATGCGAGTTGGATTCACACAGGAAGGTTTCCGTACCATAAACATTAATTTGTATAATTTGTTGTTATAGCGGCAATGGAAATACACAATCTGTGAAAATTTCAAGTGTCTACCTATTAAGGTTCTTGAGATACAGCCCGCTGACAGACAGAGGGTTCCGTTGGTTATCCTTTGGGTACGGAACCTTAAAAAAAGTGGTTTTATGCCCTTAATTTTCTGTTGTCTAGGCCTATATGATTCAAAAACCGATAAAAAAGTGGTAGCCGACTGGCTCAGTACTAAGCAAGGTTCGTAACTGAAATGCGCTTTCTCAAACTCTTTTTATTCACGACTGTTCTGTATCTTATTAACCGACTTAAAAAAAAGAGGAGCTTCTCAATACGGTTGATTTTTTTTATGTTTGTTACCTCATAATTCCGTCATTTATGAACCGATTTAAAAAATTCTTCTTTAAAACAATTAAAATAACTTTAATTTCGGAAGTCGGTGTCAAAAAACGAAGAAACGACCACAAAACCTTTTTTTTTAACAAAAAGAATTATCTAGTTAAATGTTGTGACACATTTATTGGATCACCTATTCATGAATAGTTTGAACAAAACAGTCACAGTCTACGAGATTCAAATCGCACAGTTCATTAGCTACACTCACAGACTCACAGATCACGTCTGATTATATCAAAGGAAAGGCATTAATACCCGATAAGGCCTGTTGTCTCTAATTAGGCCTCCCCTTTCAATGGACGGCGGCGTATAAAGACGAACGAATCGGCGCTTTCTATAGAAGAAGTTTTATGAAAGAAGGTTTTCATGTCTGCCAGTATTTACTCTGGCAGTGTTATTTTGCAAAGATCTTTTTGAAATTCGAATCTGTGGTGAGGATAAATATGAGAAAATGTATTAAAAAAAAAAATTTAATTCCTTTACAATGAGGGCTACCGTTTTTTGTACTCACCAGTTGGCGCCACTGGCGAGAGAAGTCTTTAATCGTAGCATTAAACTAGTTATTACACGCATGTGAACAAAGTTAGAAGGAAAATAATTTATGAAGCCGTGACCATGCGATTAATAAAACATAGATATCGTCGCAGTGTTACGTGGACTCATCATAATGTAAAAATACATATATATTTTTCCGATAAAAAAAGTTCAATGTAGTGGTCGGGAGAATCGTAACTTAATCTGTCATAGTTTTAGTAAAATATTCACAAAAAACAAAACAAATAAGTAAATTGCTTTAAACGATCTGGTTCTTAGATAAAGAGATAAAGCGCTCCGTCGCGATGGACTAGACACACGCAGTTATTCGATGTACCGCGCAGTAGGACAAACTACGCTCAAAATTCTGTCGTTGGTAGGTTATTAAGAAATTTGATCAATAAATTCTCTCATTTCGATATATTTAACACCAAAAAAGGTACTTTTAGGAGACTTTTAATAACTACTGTATGCGACGATTTGACTAAAAGGACTAAGAATTCTAACTAGTGTTGGTTAAAGGTATTCCGCACACCACTTGAACTCTTCACACACTCCTACACAACACACCCACTCACACCACACCACACACTTTCATATGCTTAGACGGTGCTAGCATGTCATTCTGGTTTCGGATGCATATAATAGTTAATAAATTGTAAATCCGTAATTGGCTGTAAGATCGGTTTATTTATTTTAAGTAAAATTGCTAAAGAGCTGTGGATTTTGTGAATAAATAAATAATAAATAAATAAACTCTTGTCAAAAGGCAACAATGAAATTTGACATATCGATGACCTCACGCTACACTAGCGCCTCTACCGGCGAATTCAAACGCGATAGCCCTCATTGGTCACTTGAGTGAAGTTCGAAGTATAAATTACTCTTGTTGCGGATCCTACAGAAACCTTGGTGATTATGGACATTAAAAAAATTCTTACTACTTATTAGCTGTAGCCCGCGACTTCGTTCGTGTGTATGTCTGAAAACAAAATCAAGTCCCTGAAAAACATCGCTACGACATAAAGTTTCTTTTTACACGATGTTAACGGCGGCATCACCTGGACATACACAAAAACGTGGCTAGGGTTGTTCTTGTCTTACTACTTAATATAATGTCTGTTACTCAATCACGCCAGAACAGCTGAACGGAGCTACATGAAATGTGGCATAGAAATAGATTATAATCTCCAGATTACTCTGGATTTCTAATTATTATAAAAATCATTAATTACATTGATCGAAGCCTAGGGTTCCAATTGTTACCGAAGGCGCGGGCCTGCGGACGGTGAGCATTGGGTGGCTCACCGTCCGATCAGAACCAGGCCCGGGTCGACGACGCGCTGTGTTACACGCACGCCTCAAACAGCTGTCAGCATAGAAGACGGGTCCCGCTAGGGCCAGTGCCTGTCGGGGTTGAGGAATTTATTCGAAAGAATCACTGCGGCCCTGGAACGCAAAGGGCATTAGGAAGAACACGGATGGGTTTTAGTCAGTAAGAGTCTGACACTCCCTTCTGCTTCAACCAGAGCGGGAGGAGTCATTTGATGATTTCCCATCCTTAAAAAAAAGGGTTCCAATTGTTACTATTCCTGTTATTTCCATCCAATTACATAATTGGCTGGCTAATTGTAACGATAGTGGTTTCAAGGCAATTAGTGCAAAGGGTGTAAATTGACCTCAAGATTATGCCACCCGACGCTTAGGGTAATTAAGGAAGTAGCTTTGTAGTCAGATGTATTTTTTTCTATTTTAACCGACTTCAAACAGGAGGAGTTTCTATGTCCGATTATATGAATATTTTTGACAGCAAAAAAAAACAACGACTTCCGAAATTGAAGTTATATTATACTTTATTGAGTTTTTTCTTTGGATTTTTTAGTAAAATCTTTTTTTTTTGTTTTTCTGTCTAGGAATTCTCAGTAGTATTCCAGGCTTTACATTGTATAAAACAAAGTCGCTTTTTCCGTTTGTACGCTTATATCTTTGAAACTACGCGTGATTCAAGAGGAAGGTTTATATGTATAATTCATCCCGAAATTCCTACGGGAACGGGAAAAGTGGGATATACGAAGTCGCGAGCAAAAGATAGTTATGAATAATTCGCATCATCGCTTACCATCAGGTGAGACAGTGGTCAAACGTGTGCCTATTAAAAAAAAAGATTTATCAAAATACGAAAAAGGTACTTAGACCAATCATGAAAAATAAAAATCGAGAAATCCAGATGGTACAAAATCAAAGACAAATCACCTCCATTCCAAGAAATAAGGACATAAAAGGAAAATTGAGGCTTAACCTGTGAACAATCATATCCAGACTCGATCAATCAAAGATAATGGTGATCGCTACAAAAAACATATATCATTTATTTATTAGCATTCTCCTTACATCTCGTACGAGATATATTCTCGTGTTTGTAGTGATAAATCTCTGTTTTATTTCTATTGGGAAACAGAAATGTTTTATGTGAGATAAACAAGCCTTGGTTGGTGACGAGGTTCTTTTGTGAAGCTGTGAGTACGTATAGTAATGGAGTTTTCACTTGTTTTATGATTAGAATATATAATAAGAAGATATGATAAAGGAGTTATTCCGCGTTCGCCCCAATTTTTTCGTCGCATTTTTGAAAAAAGTCCTTATGAATTGGGGCGAAAAAGAGGCGAACGCGGAACAAATCTAAACAAATAAGAAAACCGGCCACGTGCAAGTCCGACTATCAAAAGAAGGGTTCTGTACCGTATACAAAAAGAAACACGTTTATTGTATGGGAGCCATTGATATATAAAAAACCCAAGATACACACTCAGCTTCTCAAAAACGTCCGCAAACAACAAGCGCAATATGTATAATTGTGCGCTAGTTTCAAACAGTCTCGCATCGCTCGCCATACTGCACTGCTTTGTAAAAACAACTTTAAGCGATCCGTGTAAGGTTGAATTTGCAAAAAAAATTGCGTATCACTCACCATACTGCACTGCTTTGTAAAAACAACTTTAAACGATCCGTGTAAGGTTGAATTTGCGAAAAAAAAAATGTTTATAGTATAACTACACACAAATCACACATGCCACTTGATACATGTCAATTTTTGACGACAGTTTCGAGTGTTGCATTTGTTCGAGACTGTGCATCTTGGGATTTTTATATATCAATAATGGGAGCCTCCTTTAATTTTATTTATTTTTTGTTATTTGTTGTTGTGGGGACAATAGAAATATACACTCTATGAAAATTTCAACTGTCTACCTACGGTTCTAGAGATTCAGCCCGCTGTCAGACAGACGGGCGGGCGTACGGGCAGACGGACTGACAGACGGACGGATAGCGGAGGCTTAGTATCAGGGTTATGTTGGGTAGCCTTCGGTTACGGAACCCTAAAAACCTAACCCCTAAACAATTGTCTTGCTCACATAAATAAGCAAAATACACCGAAATAATCACTTTCATAGCATAGCAACGCAGGTAGGTCGATGAAGGTCCTGCAATGGTGGTCTTTCGCTACCATGATGATATGGAATTTAATGAAACACAAAGTAATTCGCGGGGTTTTACACTTGTATGTAAAAACTATTGTACACACACGCACACGTGTGGAGTGGAGCAACCCAAATGGTTGCTCCACTTTTTCTTCTTTCCTTCCTAAACCCTGCTATACAAGTGGTTAGTTATGTAAATATACATTTATTTATTTATTTATATGTATACTAATATTATAAAGAAGAAAGATTTGTTTGTTTGTTTGAATTGAATAGGCTCTGAAACTACTGGACCGATTTGAAAAATTCTTTTAGCATTTTAGGATAGCCACATTATCAGGGAGTAACATAGGCTATATATTATCCCCGTACTCCCACGGGGACGGGAGCTACGCGGGTGAAACCGCGTGACGTCCACTAGTTTCTTATAATTTGTCATCCATGGTAGACCGACACACTTCACAAGTTTTGTTTTGTAATAATGGCTGCTCACTGTCTCTTAAGATACAGGGTTTCCCTAGTTTAAGAGGCAGGCCTCATCATTTTGTGTACAGATCTTTTACATATAACACTTGGCTAGGTCTGTTCTACCAACCAGTCCATTTATTTATGTAATTTGAAATTTATATATTATAAGTTTTATTACTACTATAAACTTTGTACTTATCTGTAAGTTTCTTGGCACAAATAAATTATTATTATTGTTTTGCTAAAATATAGGAGTGAGACGTAGGTACGAAAGTAACCATTTTCATAGTTTCGCTAATGTAGATGTTGAACTATTAAGAAACAAAGTTGTTCCACTTAAGGACAACCTATCTAAGTCTTTAAACCAAAATGAAATCTGGATAAAAGCCAAGACACTAAAGACGGCAACATTTTATTAATTTTAAGACGGCAATAAATACATTTTAAAACCTGAACTTTTCAGCAAATTGTCTATGGTTAATGTCGTATAGACTTTTATTGTCCCTCCCTACTGTGACTTGCTATGCACATATAAACTCAGGTCATAATATAAAAGTTTATGAAACGTTTTCTGCCATTACTTTTAGTACATTGTCTACCAGAAAATAGATTTGAAAACCACTTTTTGAATGGCGTCATATGATATTAATAGTAGATATTGTGAAAAGTTTCAGCAAGCATGCGTTACGTTTCCATTCAATTTTTTTTGGATGCATATTGTTTTAAATTGTGATAAATTTTTGCAAACAAGATTTAAAAGGGTTAACTTACAGGGATTAGCAGCCTTATCTTACTTAAAACTCAGTGTTGGAAAAAAATCTTCGTTATAATAATCCCCTAGGTTTCGTAGAACAGTTTTTGCTTGGTTGCCGTGATTTTGAGATAAATTACAATTGTAATTTATCTTAGTTGTTACTCACCGTGAAATTGAGGTAGTCAAATTGAGTTGTCGATCCATAGCTTCAAACTATGACTTATTTTTATAAAATTTCATATTGAAAACATAGTTGAATTGATCGTGAAATAAACTTCTCTTCAACCTGAATCTATGGATTCGCAGATAAATTGACTGCAAGATCTACTGAATACCTGGAATAACTGTTTACTTTACCTATGTTCCCACTGTGCCAGTTTAGCAGAATATACTGGCTGTGCAAACGCAAGTCACCAAGTAATGTAGAGCTTCATAAACAAACAGCGTGTCTTCATAAACTTAATTAAAGGAACAAATGTAAAATACAATTCCTCGAATCCTGATAGAGGCATGACCCCTTTCTCTTAATACCACTTCAGTTACAAACTCAATATAAACCTAGCTATGTTCTATGTTCGCAGATTATTTTGATTAGTTCACTTAATGTGGCCTCATTTGCAAACTGTGAACTAGCAGCGGTTGGCTTCGCCTTGGGCTGTGAGATTGAAGTAATAAGCGCGGTTCAATGATATGTGTTATGCTTAATATGTTTGAGAAAGTAGGTGGGGCGGAGACGAAGATTGAATGCGCCTTAATCAGGTTATTGAGGTGTTTATACGGTTCTTAAGGCTTTTGGAAGTTACTGAGGAGATTGTTGTTGTGTTGTGTTGTGTTACTGGGTTGCAGTAGCGTAGCGAGGGGGGAGGCGGAGGGGGCGGCCCGCACCATGTGACACCCGTTTAGGGGGTGACACCAGACCGTTTGTTGACTGGTTTTTGTCACCGTCAGGTGTCACCCCTAAACGTTTGATAGTCAGTCAACAAAATTGAGTTTAGATAATGATGAAAAGGAAATCAAAATAATCCGAGGCGAGGTGCACAAAATTTCGAGACTTTTTGTAAGCGTGATATAAGAACATTCAAGAAAATAAAAAACCTGCAGCACAAATAGAACACCTCCCTTCTGAAAAATGGTTTCCGGTTAACTAAAGGTGCAACTAATAATTATTTGAGTCCATTTGTGAGGTGAGACCAAATTATCCGCCCCGGGTGTCACCCATGCTAGCTACGCTACTGCTGGGTTGTGGAGGTCAGGTAGGCAGTCGCTCCATGGGCAGTCCTGCATTAGCAATATCTAGTTTGACTGGAAGCCAACCCCAACATAGTTGGGAAAATACTGGTCAGATTTATTGTTCATTAGTTGAGTTGGTTTGGCGACTTTTAATATAGGTACCAGGGGCCCGCTAGGGCCAGTGCCTGCCGGGGTTGCGGAATTTATTCGAAAGAGTCACCGCGGCCCTGGATTGATGCAAATGGATGCAAAGGGCATTAGGTGGAACACGGATGGGTTTTAGTCAGTAAGAGTCTGACACTCTCTTCTGCTTCACCCAGAGCGGGAGAAGTCATATGATGATTTGCCATCCTGAAAAATAAAGTAGGGCCTATTTTGTTTAACAAAACAATAACTCTAAAAACGGGGCCCCCAAAAAAATGTTCACAAACACAGGGTTCCTTTGAGACTAGCTACGCCACTGATAGGTACACCCCTACCCTACCCTTTGGGGAATACAGTCTTGATGTTATGTGTGAGTGAGAAGATAAAATTATTTATAAAATTTCATATAGCTGAGTTCACAAGAAACTAGCAATTATACGTTTTAGATATAGAACATAGAGACATTCGGAGCATCTTTGTTCCAAAGGATCTAGGACGTAACCTTGTAAAGCACGCGTGTTGGTACATGGAACAAGTATTTCCCAATTATGTTAAGAGTTCTAAATAACCTTCTTATTTTCTTTATCTTCTGACTGATTGGCAGATATAAAAAAAACTGTATACTGTGTAAAAACTGTAAAATTAACATTACCGCTAGGAATAGCAGTAATTATGAAAGTTAATTTTACAGTTTTTAAAGGTTAATTCTGCTGTCAATACATAGTTTTAATTTTAAAGGCAGCCTGCTTCAGCTCACTTCACCTAAGTTAGTAATATTTGCAGTTTTCATTTAGACGATAAATCCATACACGTTATTCGTCCGACCAAGTTTTAAATTCCTTTTATTACCCGAGATTAATATCTAAGTACACTCTACACATGTCGTGTTTTCACTTACTTTTCATTAGCAAAGTATGTTGGGCTGGCTCCCCGGGGAGCATAAAGCATGATTGCAATGCATAACTTATAATAGCCTGCCCTTTGCCTTTGAGCATTGCTGTTCCCCTAGCGCAGTTTTTTTGTAAGTTTTGCGCTGTGCATATCTTTATCCTGAGCCTGGCACAGGGTTGCCATTACTTTGAATAGTTTTGTATACTATGATAGGGTATTATAGCTAAAAAATATTTGATCCGTCGGTAAGATTACCAAGAAATATTGAACACTTTCGTCACATTATCTAAAAAAACTGGCCAAGTGCGAGTCTGACTCGCGTGCAAAGGGTTCCGAACGAATTTAATTTTTATAACATGTTATTTTAACACTACAGACTTCTAATAGGTTTTCCTGTAATCTTTAGATAAAGATCTATTATCTCCATTTTTTCACAATTTTAGGCTCAGTAGTTTCGGAGATAAGGGGGGGAATGGTCATTTTTCGTCTAATTTCTTGAATAACTTCTAAATCAATTATTTTAAAATTATGAAAAAAGTATAATTAAAACCCTCACAGTAAGTCCTCTCATTTGATATGTCACACGATATTGTTCAAAAAACTTTTTTTTTTAATTTTCTAGTTTGACCTCCAAAGGTGACCCCCATACTAAAAATTTAATCATTTACGTAACGCGTTCGTGTTTGGGTCATAGAAGTCCATATGTGTACCAAATTTCAACAGAATCGGTCCAGTGGATCCGGAGAAAACTGGCTGTGACAGACGGACAGACAGACAGACAGACAGACACCCGAGTGATCCTATAAGGGTTGCTTTTTTTTCGGAACCCTAAAAATAATATGATGCAGTCCATTGACGGATTGACGCTTGGGGGAGGCCTATGTTCAGCAGTGGACGTCTTTTGGCTGATATGATGATGATGATGAGTCCATTGACGTGTGGTGTCACGCCTTTTAACCAAGACGTGACGTCACAAGGCCCCATTGTGTCTCATCTGATGCGTTTTAAGTTCGTATTTTTTATTGGTAATTCAAAAAATACGTGGATTTTGGAATTAATAGAATAAGAATCATATTTTTTCTCAGAATACATCCCTATTACATTTATAGTTAGCAATTTGACTGCCATGACATGATTGTTCTGTTAATTAAATTCAAAGGAAATTCAGCTACTTTATTGAGAACAACTGACAAACACTTTACTTTGGGTAAGAAAATCTAAGCATTCCGCGATGTAAATATTCTAAGAACCTTAAATCGACGAACCTTTTGTTCACGATTTGACAAGCAGTTGCTAAGTAGTATTATATCCTTTCACGAAAAATGGTAACAGTTGCCATGCCGTTCTTTTGTTTATTTTCAAGGCTTTTTCATACTTTTTTATGAATATCGGAAAGAAAAAAATACGTCATTGTTTCGTCGAGATTGTGTCGAGGTTCGGAGCGGTTTCGATGATTCCTTGGCAAAAGTTATCCTTTCCCTTCAGTGAGTTGCTCGGTACAATGATGAGCGAGATTTTTTCCCCTTTTGCCGTGTATTTTTTTGTCGTGACACGGAAGGGTGGGGTACGCTGTAGATTGTTTTTTTCGCTCGTTTCTGGTTCCTTTTTGTAGTTTGATTGAGATTTTGATGTAATAAAATGGGATTCGATTTTTTGTTGGATAGTTGTGGCGTTATTTTTTGTAAGTCAGCTTTGAAGCTCACGTTGCCCGGAAAATAATAACGTTCCAATTAGTGGATTGCTTAAAAAAGAACTCGAATATGTTTTTTATTCTACAAAAACTTTTTCCTCAACTGTTTTACCTCAAACGTTTTCCCTACAATAAAGTCCCCAATTTGCCACACGTGTACCTTTCATGTGTAAAACGATGAAAGTTCAAAAGATGAAAAATGTTTTTATAATTTCGCTAAGTCTAAACATAAACCTACACTTGACAGTACTATGGGTACTGTTAACATACCTAAATTACTCTATTTTAAGCCTCAAATTCTCACAAAATCTCCATATATTCGTTTATAAACAATAACAATGACAAAATTTCATAATAAATTAGCTCACGACACAGGTAAACGTGTTGGTTCACTGAAAGGCCAGCTTCTAAATTAATTAAAGTGGAGAATTAGACGCCCGTTCATAAATGTACGGGAAAGGGGAAAAATTAGGTTAATATGTCGTTTAGCTATTTTATATTAAGAGGCGAACTATGCTTTTGAATTTATTGCTTTTATGGGCAATAAAGGGCGATACAATGCTGTAATCAAAGGGTAAAATAAGACCTCATAAAAGTAAATCAAGTAAGGAGGTACATACAGTACGTACGCGCGGTATACAGAGTGACTTTTGAATATTAACAACGTACGCTATTGGGCTAATCCTGAAATTGATGATTTCCTTTTCTTTACTATTGATAGGCACACGATTGACCACTATCTCACCTGATGGTAAGCGATGATGTGGTCGAAGATGGAGCACGCTTGTCTAGAAGTAACCTACTACTAACTCTTGACTTAAAGACTCCCAAGTTGTAGCTATCAGGAATCTGCGAGGGAATTCCACTCCTTAGCTGTACGCACAATGAATGTGTTCCTAAAACGTTTTGTGCGTGATTTCCAATGAATTAAAAGTCCAACCTGTATCGTTATTAATGACAGTTTAAAAAAAACATTTAAAAAAATGGCGTCGGTTGCGTTTTTGAGTAGTGAAGAGAATCACAATAACCGACCAAGATTATTTGAATTCAGAAAACGAAATACGGTCAGCCCCTCGAGCATTGTAGCATGCAGATTTTGACCTCTTCCAAAAATAACGTAAAGAAGGTCGACATAAAAATGTTAAATCAAGATAATGTGTTTTATGTAACGTACGGTATTGTTTTTGTAAAGATATTGAATATTTTGAAATGGACGCTGTATCGCGATCGCGTATCCATCTTCGACTATAAACCCTTACCCTTTCTAGATATTTTATGACTCACTGGGGCTGATATCTTTGCTGTACGTAGTTTATATCGAACTATGGGTTCTTTTTGTAAGATAGAGAACACCAGTAGAAGAGGATAAATTCTGACGCTATTTTGCTTTGTCCATTGACAGGGTCCATGACAAAGTTGTAGTCGATGTTTACTAGCTCAACTCAATATGAAAATTACTTGAACGTGTTCGAAACACAGCCGAAACTCCTGGTTGTAGAAAGCTGAAATTTGGCATGACCATACATGCCAAATTTCAACCTTGGGGACTGTAAAAGAGCAGGATTTTTAGGTTTCCGAATAAGAAACGGAACCCTTATAGGATCACTACCCGAGTGATCCTATAAGGGTCTGTGTGTCTGTCAGTCTGTCACAGCCAGTTTTCTCCGGATCCACTGGGCTGTGGACTTCTATGACTCAATTACGGACGTGTTACGTCTTTACGACGTTTTAGAATGGCACTTTTGGGGGTGAAACTAGTAAATTAAAACACAATAACAAAATACAATATCGTGTGACATATCAAATGATAATTATATTTTTTTCATAATTTTAAAATAAATGGTTTTGAAGTTATTCATGAAATTAGACGAAAAATACCCATTGGGGAATGGGTATTTTTCGCCTTCCCCTTATCTCCGAAACTGCTGAGCCTAAAATTTTGAAAAAAAAAATGGATATAATAGATCTTTATCTATATATTACAGGAAAACCTATAAGAAGTCTATAGTGTTAAAATAACATGTTACAAAAAATAAAATTCGTTCGGAACCCTTTGCACGCGAGTCCGACTCGCACTTGGCCAGTTTTCTTCTAGTAAAAATACACCAGCTGTTCAAACTAATAACCACTAGCCAGTACTAAGCATTCATTAGTCAACACGACGGGTCACCTCAATGTTAAGCAGTCTCGTTTGACTGGTCTTACTTTAAAACTGCCCTGATTAGTGTGAGGGACTTGTGGCGTAGTCCGTTATTAGGTCATAGGGGTGCGGATGGCTATAATGAGAGAGTGTGCAGGTGTGTGTGTGTAGCTTAGTAACATTGTATGTGTAGCATGGGCGCCGATAGGAATATTTTCAGGGGGGTCCATCTCCAAAGCCTCGCCTCGAATAGGATTGGTTTTCTTTAGCCCAGAACTAAAGAAGACGGATGGAAGGCCAAACGCGAGGGAGCTCGAAGTACCTCGCCTGGGATTTGCTAAGTCTATTTAATTACATTCCGCTTGTTTTATTTGTTATATCTTCATATTTAGGGTTCTGTCCCCAAAGGGTAATCAACGGAACCCTATTGCTAAGCCTCCACTGTCGCTGTCCGTCTGTTCATCTGTCTGTCAGCGGGCTGTATCTCAAGAACCGTAATAGGTAGATAGTTGAAATTTTCACAGGTTGTCTATTTCTATTGCCGCTATAACAACAAATAATTAGGGTTTATGGCACGGAACCCTTCGTGTGCGAGTCCGACTCCTACTAGGCCGATTTTTCGTAAGTTTTATTGAAAACCAGGTGGTGCAAGTGAACCCTCTTGCACAGCGCCCATGATGTGTAGCGTGCGGTAGAAAAAGTGTATTACATAGAGAAGGAGATATAAATCGTCCTACGAGCGAATTTCGATCACAATAGCCGATCTCAACGGAAAAAAGTCAAGCAAGCAACAGAAATTACAGTGCACAATGTGTGCGTTGCACTCTATGTTACTCCGTGCTTCCTTAATCACAGTGTCTGGTAGGACCGCATCACACCATTTTAAAAGCGCGAGATATTAAGTAAGTGTGTATGTGTAAAGCAAGAATCGCCAACCTTCAGTGATAGTGGGTAGTGCACATTGCTCGTAGAACAAATAGTCGCTGAGGTCCAAAAGTTCGGGAGTGGTGACAGTTTACCAGAAGACGCAGCGTTGGCATCCGACAAGGGGGACCGATGCGCGATGATCTGATGAAAGCCGGCGGAAAAAGCTGGATGGGAGACGCACAGGATCGGTTATGTCGCTATGACCAGCCATGATCAGCAAAAAGAACTTAATTTTTTAACTTTTAGTTATGAGAGTAGGTATTTCGATTTTACATCAACTAACGTTTTCAAGGGTTACCAATATAAATACAACAGCAAATGTACCCTTGCCTTGACTCCCTAAACGCTATCCAGCAACCATCTTGTTAGTACAAGCGTAAATTATTCTAACATCCACTTCTGGTATCAAGATTATAATAACAAATTAAAACAAAAGGAGAACGACAAAGTGAATTGTTAATCTTGAATTTAGCTTGGCATTCACTGTAAAGAGTGGGTGAATGAATGGTTCCCTTGGGACCGAATGAGTGAACCACTAAGTTTAATATTCCGTCGGCGGTACTATGGCGGTACTAGGTTTTTGTTTCACCCTTTCTTTTGTTTCAATCGAGCCCGCTCTGGGTGGAACATTTCGTGAGTTTTCATCAAATCTTTGTTTCGGTGAATTGTTGCTTCGCCAGACTATAGGTCGTTTAGTTTCGACAATAGTTTCGATTTTCCACACTGTTGAAGTTGGTTTGGATTTGCACTGTGCAAAATGTATTTTCTTTCAATCAGCTTGCCGATTCAGAATTTTTGATAACGAACCGAATAAATTACGAGTTTGAGTATTGCCATGGTTTAAAAATGTACATATTTGACCGTGTTATGGTCTAAATTAAATTCATGCATTTCAATAAAAGTACAGCAATTTTCAATATTTCCGAAACATAACAAGACAAAAACTAGGAGAGCCCAACCTAGCCTTTTCCCAACTATATTGAGGTCGGCTTCCAGTCAAACCGGATTCAGCTGAATACCAGTCATTTACGTGGAGCGGCTGCCTACCAGACCTCCACAACCCAATACATGGGTAACACAGTAGTTCCCAAGATAATCATTCAAAAGCAGTTAAGTATAGATATTTCCTGCCTACCAATTTCCGACATCCCTAATTCCGCGATGTAATTAAATTCATACACGTGACGTCACAGTGGTTAATCCCACAGATAATAAATTCCCGTCCACAGAGTACCTTCAGCAATTTATTCCTCGCTAAGTAATTCGGTTCTCTCTGTTTTTCTTAATTAATCTGTCCGCGTCTTCAACGTGTCGTGACGTCGTCGTGTGCTAACTGAAGTACTTATGTTATTATTTCTTTGGTTTATTAGGTAAAGTGCTTTGAGTTATTATTTTTTTTGCATCAAAAATACTTCATAGGTTGAATGATAATTTTCTTAAAATTCTCCATGCTAAATACTTAATTATGCACTTATAAATTGGTCACTGAAAATATAAAAATACATTCACGGGTTAACAATTTTCTTTTTTAACTGACACAATTTAATACTTTTTCCTAAGAAGATGCCTAATTGGATAATATTTTTTATTAGAGTTACGTGTAATTCCAATAAGAACATTCTCTAAAATCTAGACTTGTTAAAGGCTACGCCTTGATTAAACCTTCATAAAATAAATACCACTGTCTAACAGACATGTATTTTCGGCTTAACTAAATATGCCCTAAAAAGAGCAAACCCGTAGCTATTACGGGTACTTACTACCCGATCCTTATATCGCCTACACAAAGAACAATTTTACGCCCACTAAGGTCGTATCTAGAAAAAATACGTCCGTTTTAAAGATGGAGTACCGCCTCGTCCGCTCGTCGGTCTTGTAGAATTATTTCAAACCTATTTGATTTATTGTACGCGATGGTTTAGTGTCAAGAACCTAATAATGAATGTGAAATTCTTGAGTGTATGAATTTATTCTGTTTAGGTTTACATTTTATTCTTCTATTTGTAGTAGAATATTTTTTATTGTACGCCAGAATAGTTACACAACTCTTTTACATGAAATCTTAAAAGCCAAAATAGCGGTGTTATTGCTATCTATGTGCATCTTAAAGGGCCTGTCAGTAATGAATAGTTCAAACTTTGCAATCCGTGTACATTCTGATTTGGAATCAAGACGAGCTTATTGCCTTAATATTACTAAACCAATCGAATCTCTGATATTAGTTCGGAAAGCAAACACATTGCACCGCTTACGTCCTAATTCGCTCGATTCCCCTCAGGGATCTAAGACAACTTACAATATATGCTCATCTCTCGACCTATGTACACGAATCCCGCTTTGAAGTTGGCAACATTAATAGAATATGAAAGATACGTATTCCTACCTCTCTATCTACCTATTCATATTGAGTGTTTCATGCAAATTCTACCAAGCTCTATCTACCAAGGGCTGACAGTCGGATGAGACGGGTTTTCTAAGGGACGGCCCTATTAAGTATGCTTACGAAATTGTGGTATATTTGAAAATATTTTAAAAATGGAATGTTATTATCTATGGATTTGCGTCGACGCCATCTTGTTTTCGGTTTGAATAAGTGCTTTGATTTTAGATGTAATATTGAAAAGGTTTTTGGCTGAGCCATTAGATGTTGTTGATAATAGATTTTGCTTGTATCATGGAGACTTGGCTTTGAAAATTAATTTTTTCTCCGCTTATAAGTGATCATATTTTAGGTAATCGTTAAGTCCTCTTCAATTTATCTTGAATTAAGTTTGTCCTGTACTTGACAGTTTCCAAATACCTCTCCTAGCAACAGTCGCAAACCGTCCTATAAAGAACACAGTACACATAAATTGTCTCACTTTACTGAGTCGACACTTAAGGCCTTCTTTGACCCATTTACTTAAGTTCACTCTTGTAACTCGCGTGGGATGGAACACATATTCATTACATTATTGGGATTGAGTTTAGCACATCAGCTCATAAATGTTTAGTACAGTACATGGCCTTTCTAATAGACCGGGTACGTTATTGAATTACCTAATATCATCACTCTTGTTACACGAATTTGTATTAAGAGAAACTTTCCATCGTTATTACATGATTCTGTGGTAGGATAAGACAAAATATGGCTGTCTTTTTTGCGTGAATAACTTCTCAAAAAACAGTTTCATTTGACCTGTTTAGATCAAGAGGTTTTATTTAAAATTCTTCGCAAAAGGAGGCCGCGCTTTGACCATAGAGTAAAAGCTCTAATATTATTGACGTTCCATAGTTTTTCAAAATTGAGAGTTCGAAATTTAAACGTGCTTGTCAAGTCCCTATGACAGGTTTTGACGTAACACAGATTTTCAAAATTGAGAGTTCTAAAATCAAACGTCATTTACAAATCCTTTTTGCCAGGTTCTACATATGTATATCCCATCCTTATCTATACTATTAGAGTTATAGATTCGATTAAAATGAGATTTCGTTCTGAAAATCAAATTTTAATTGCAGTGTTTCAAACTGAAATGCTGCCACATACAATCATACATGTTTGTTGTTCAAATAATCTTGTAAATTGCGTATTTGCTTGTTTGGTTGTGTCGTGTTGGATTACCATAATTGTGTGTTGTATAATAGACAATACATTGATGTACGAGTGAAAGCAAGATTTGGCTAAACAATGGGTGTGGTAACTTATTAAGATAACTTTTATGTAATTTACTAAGAGTGGATATTTAATTGTCAGGTGACTATTATCTTGCGAATAAATATAACAGTCTAACATACTTCCGTAAAAGCTGTCAAACCATATTTATTTTTTCCAAAAAAATCCGTCGCTTTCATTAAATTTAAACAAAAATATAATTTCTAAATTAAGTTTTTAAAAAAGAACACTTAGCGGCAACGAATGCTAATTGATATCTACAATAATACATTATTTTCCACGCAATTCAACGAAATCTTCTGCTCAATATAAACTCGCTTACCTTAAGTGAGTCTCCCAATAAACGAAAACAATACATTCCTTTGGCCAATTCTCACAGACAAGGTTATCCATAGACAATGTGACAACAGATATGAAAACTTTTCTATCAATCAGAGACAATCAACGACTTCTTCCTCTTCTCCTGTCCTGCAAAACAAACAAACAAAACTTTCCCCTCTACAAAATTAGTAGATACACAATGGGAAACTAACAGTCGCAGACTAGAAATTGCCTAAATTTGGCTACCATGTCAACTACGGCCCATATCACAGCTATTGCGACTTCTATACTTATTTCTTCCAAAGATCCGACTTCTTGTTTGAATATTGGTCGTTTGGGATCCGCTTTTTTCCGTCCGCGATTGTTACAAGTCGCCCGTACTTTTTTCCGCCATTTGTCTTGCTACCAACTGTTTAAGAGCAGTATCGAGCAATTTAAAGTTGGAATTTTGTTGTTTTTATTGTTTTTGTTAGTCGGTTTCATAACGGAGTGAGGTTATATTTGTTTAGAGTTTGTGGTAAGGTGAGCAATATTACGTGGATGTTGTTTTTTGTGGTATTAGAAGAGTTGACTTCAAAACTGGTAAGTGGCTGTCTGTTGGGATATCTTCATTTTTACTGCGACTGTTTCGACACTTAGCTTTGATTACTGTTTTTTTGTTATTCGTTCTTTTCTCAGCACGTTAAATTATTACCCAGTATGTTTCTCGTTAGCATTAGAGACAGATAACAGAGTCCATAATGAGGTGAGCACTTTCGAATCTCTCAAAACGCTGTATAAAAACAATTATAGTAATAATGTAAAGGCGGTCACTTAAGTGCTTGGTACTTCACACGTAGTTAGTTTTCAACAGATATCTTCTGTTATTGTTCTAATCGAGTTCTAACACAAGATCTTACTCAATCCAAAAGCATTTCACTCCAGCTGCTCCCCAACACCAAAAACGAAAAGCACCAAACGACACGATACAATCTTTACCAGTTATTTTTGTCCCGAAACATTTGTGTCCGAACAACGCCGACTACCATACTTACCGCAAAGGCCACTAGGCGCTCGTAAAATACATTTTATGATAAGTTCCGAACCTGCCCACAGTGCCCACCTGTACACAAGAACCCGACATAACTCGCCATCGGTCTTGAAGAATCGAGAACGGGACATTATTTTTTATTATAAGCTGAGCTAGATAGGCCACAGTCTATAGTATAGCGTAGTGTTGTATAGAGTGGGATACTTTAGCCCGGGATCCGGGATATTGTTGAACACTTCAGCGGGATCCTCTTGGTCGTTAGCCGGGACTGGAGGCAGATAATAGTGATGGCGCTGTCCCGGAGTGCCGCCTTTGTTGCGGGATTTTTGTGTTAGCGTGTAATTAGGTTCTTTAGAGACTATAATGTTATGATGCATTATGTTAAATAAAGTAGAGGAGGTTTTCATTATGAGAAAAAGAGTTTATGGCGCATAAACAGTAGATGTAGACTCGAAATTGCATCCTTAAGGTAAATTCTTTATTTTCGGGAGTTGTTCCTGCTTTCCTCAATTTAAATTAAATGTTGTTGCACGTTATCGGGGATATTGTCAGTTTAAAAGAGAGGCAATGATTATAAACTTGAATGGATGTTAAAACCTTTTGAATGACTGAAAATACAAGATCACATTGTTTTTCTAGTACACATAGCTTCAGAATAGTATTTTTTTCAGCCCAATAAAACTTTATACCCCTCTCTAACTTTCTTTATGTTGATGATGTATTTCGTGATAAAATATATGACTGAAGCTTTTTTACTTGAAATGTGTAATGGGATATTCTATTTAATGTAGCATTAAAGAAATATATGGACGATAAACCGATTTGTTTGTTGGTATTTTTGTCATAAAACAAGTTATCATACTTTAGATTGCTGGGGGTTATAGGGTCAAAGAAATGTAGGTGTTTATTTTTCATAGATTTATATACACTTGCGTGCATAAAAACCGACCCACCCCGTGGTTTATGGTCTGATCAAGATGATTTATGTCCTAGGTTCAATACTGTCTGATAGACAGAAAGGTAAGGTTTTTTTAACAGTTATTAAATTGGTTTTTATTTTAATTAAAAACCAAGTCAGTTGGAACTGTTTTTTTTAATGCTTTGTTCACAAAAGTCGAACGGAAATAGTCAAATTTTAGCTTCTATCCTGTTTTTGTGGTATACCTTTCCACTCCTCCTACCACTACGTACTGGAGAGTTTTTGCAGCCTGAGTTCTAGCCGTATGTCGAGCTCATCCCATACATAGATGATTGAGATCAAGGCTAAGGAGCCCTGATTTCAATCATATGGGACTACGGCATGGACCAATTTTTTTGCACGCAAATGTGCTTTCGATATTTTACTGGTTGTTTTCATACAGTTGCAGTTGTTTCGTTTTAAGAGGATATGTATTGAAGTGTGAACAGTTCGGAATCGATGCAAATCGGAATTACGTAGTGAATATACATAGTGAATGTGTGTGAATTGAATCGGAGCGGAGCTGGAGCAAACTTCAGCATTGTTCGCGCTCACGAGTTATCTACAGCATTAATATTTGCATATAGTTATAGTTTAAGATGATGATTCGAACTTTGACGGTAGACGTATGCAATGCTGATGTGTTCAATTCAATTGTGTTCGCGACGGTATTTGTCTGTTTCTGTGATTGGTTTCTAAGTAGATGCAGATTGGGAATTATTTGATTAATTAATTTTACGTGGAAATATATGATTTGCGAAATTAGTCGATAATTGCATACCACAAAGTACTAGCCGGTCTAATCTGTCAACAAAAAAAGTTTAAACTTCGGTAGAGTGAGTATAAAGTAAACGGTCATTTCATCTTTTTTGCATAGATTGACAGCTCAGAAAATGAGAACAACTCACCGCATACGGTGAGTTGTTTTCAGAATCGGAGTAATTAAGGATAGTAGCAGGAGGCGTTCTGTAATTCCTGCCTACCCCATGGGATAAAAGCGTGAGTATATTTATGTATGTATGAGAGTCAAATGATCCTAAAAACCAAATTATGCACAGAAATATACAGTCACATATTTTTTGATGTTCGCCGAAAAAAATTATAACGTAAAAATATTCATTGAAGCATTTTATTCGTAACACAATGGGGTTGTAAAATAAAGGAATGTAATAATGTCCTCCACATCGTCATAATGTCAGGTTTATATCACCGCTTGCTCTGCCACGTGCATTTTATGATGGTGACGTTGGAGTATAATAGGGTTGCCAGCTGTTACAGTCAAAACTCATTGCACTTCTTTTTTTCCTGTTTCCATGTTTCCAAAATGGTTTACATCAAATATCAACTTAAATTCCAGTTTTTCTGCAGTAGGTATCCAAATAAAATTATCTACAATGGATAGTTCGTAATATATATATATATTTTTTAATGTTATCAAACCAAATTCATTCTATATTCATCTGAGCATAAACATCTTAGCAGTCTTAATTTTATTCATTCCAGTTCTCTACAGAGAATTTTGCTATTCAGTTGCTTTACAGGTGCTACAAAATTTAGAAGCTTTTACGAATTATTCTGCTAACCTTTTAAAATCGACCATTTGACAGCCCTACCACTAGGTATAACACGTCAATAGAGTCACGATGACACAATTTTGGCACAAAATAATTTTTATTTTACCGCGGACTGTGCGGGATTTCCTTATTGTTTATGGCTCAAAGTTGTTGTTTGTCTCTGGTTCGTTCCAAGGAGTAGATAGGGTGGAATTCAATTTATCTGATGTTGCCGAAGAAAAATTGCTTGGTTTATGGCTCTTGTGTGTTGGATCACCTTTTGGTGTTTGATACAGAAACAATTTCATATAGTTATGACAGATTCAAAGGTGGCAAGTGTTACAGAATTAGTGTGGCTGATATTTTTTTTGTAATTAATTTGGTTTTTAATAAAACACTGCACTGCATTCAACGCACGAAAACTGCTCCTGATCGTCAATTTTGTGCCTTATTTTCGTGATAAATCCTGGTAGCTAGCTAGCTACCCTTTTTCTTTTAAGGGTGGGAAATCATTAAATGACTTCTTCCGCTCTGGGCGGAGCAGAAGGGAGTGTCAATCTCTTACTGACTAAAACCCATCCGTGTTCCTCCTAATGCCCTTTGCGTTCCAGGGCCGCGGTGACTCTTTCGAACAAATTTCGCAACCCTGGCAGGCACTGGCCCTAGCGGACCCCGTCTACTTTGCTGACATTTCTTTGTGGTTCGCGTGGAACACAGCGCGCCGTCGACCCGGGCCTGGTCCTGCGATTCCCGACGCCCGGGGCGTCTTCTTCTGTTGCGGCGGCTGAGGCATGCGGTTTCCCTCTCTCGCACGCGTTCGGCCTTCTCCTTCGCTAGCATCACTGCTTCGCAGAAGGAGGTGACCGCTTCCCATGCCTGCTTCGGACCATGGATTGAACCAGGGCCAGACACGAGAGGTCGCTGCCGCCGATCGCCTCGACGAGGACAAGACGGTGCTCCGCCCAAGCAGCACAAATAACAAAAGCTTGAATATTTGTTAACTCTTAACTACCTATATGACTTACTACACAACCCTCGCTCTCTAAGAAGTAGGCCTTTTCTTTCTTACCAATAAGATGTCTATAACAATGTATAAGTAGGTAATAAGCTTGTTGTATATCGAACTATTCCCGCAATCGAGCAGCCAAATTGCCGATAAATTATTGTCTCATCCTTTTATTCCTAAAACGAGTATTCTCTTCGTAATCATAACAGGGAATATAACGCATTGATATAAAAAAAAGGCTGTTCTCGGCGTTATGTAACAAAAGGTTTCAATTAATCCCGTACTCTATAATCCCGGTCCCGGAATTTTCCCGATATTGGCGGGATTTTTTTGCTGGTATCTGATCCTATTCCGGAATTTTATGGACTCCAAACTGGTATGGAAGGGTACATATTTTTTATTAAAACAAATATTTTAGGAGATTTTATCTTTTTGGAACCCTTCACACATCGATGTTTGCCTGTGATGTTGGGATAGACCACAAACCCAAATGTATGTGATATTATAAACAAGCTTTTTCCCTAAAGGGGTTAATAGCAACAAAATAATGACATGATACGATTCTTTTCATACTTCTTTTTTATGTTTAATTAAATTAAAATGTATTTTTAGTAAAATAGCTCTCGAAAGAAAAATATTGGAAGGAGAGAAGGAAGACTTTTTCCTGCAGTTAGGAAATCTTATCTAGTAGTAATAAAATATTCAGTTGACATCACGTGCGATTTTCGCCCTTAGAACTTACTTTTAACACGTATTTACTCATTAATTGGCATAGATATAGTTGTGATCGGCGATGATTGATTTTTTTTTGTACATGCAACTTGAGCATTATTTATTTTATAAATCTATCATCGCCATCTCATAAACAGGTTTTTCAATAGAAGTATTAAAATAACTATCCCTCATGTCGTGGTACAAAGGCGGCTGAATAAAATGGCCGACCATGGTGGCCGTGAGCGATGGTCTTATAAACTGTCACCGGCTGATATATTTTAGAATCCCGTCATGTTTTATTTACGCCATACATCACTCGACGGCAGTGTGACCTCTTTATAAAACGTAAATTTATTGATGCTGAAAGTTCAGAGAAAATAACCGTGTAACAAAATAATATGGAGGGTGAAAAGTTAGTCCGAAAAATGTAAATTTGCTCCGAAAGACATATTTAACAAGCTGGAAAAATAAATATTTCGACATCCAAGTTAAAAATAATCCTTAGGACATCTCTGGAAGACGACCAAATAAGCAAAACTCAAAATATTTTTTACTCGATGGTTTCAAAGATAAATCTACACTAATATTATAAAGAAGAAAGATTTGTTTGTTTGTTTGAATAAAATTGAATTGAATAGGCTCCGAAACTACTGGACAGATTTGAAAAATTCTTTTAGCATTGGACAGCTACATTATCAGGGAGTAACATAGGCTATATATTATCTCCGTACTCCACTAGTCGAAAATAACATGTGGCATAGTCTTTAAAAATATGACTTAAGGATCTGAAACAAAATAACATAAATTTTATTTAGTTGAGTTAATAATTTATAAGTTGTTTTCTTTACATTATTTCAGTAATATAATTAAGCCTACGTTTAGCCATAATAATTAATTTCGTTACGAAAATATTCTTGGCACTAGAGACACCGCTAACTTTAAAATCCCGTAATCCCGGGATATTGGAAATTGGATGCCCTAGCGACCGGCAACTCGATAGTTGTAACAAAGTTACGGTATTTATGGGATCTTCTTCGATAAACTTTAACGTAATTGACTTAATAAAAAAAATAGCCGCTTAAGATTAATTATTAGATACTTTTTTTGAAAACAAGATTTGATTTTGTTTTTTCGCCATTAGCTCGCATAATAAATTTAATTTTAAAGGTCCGTTAACTATTTTTACGGTCAATAAACCGGAGCTTAAAGGACTAGCTTAGTAAATAATTAATAACATTTTATGGCAACCTTGCGGCTTGCTTCTCATATAAATTCAACCGTCCGTTGGGGTGTTGGTCTAAGTTTGAGTTGTGTATGCTAAAACATCCTTCTATAGTGCACCACTAATAATATCGATTATAATTACCTAAAATAGTGGCTTATTTGTAATATTTGCTTAAACAAAGGACTATATGGCAACAGGCATTTTCTTTTAATAATGTTGAAAGTTCATTCAGTTTTTTATTGTGTTTAATTCCATTCTTTCATCTTTAGATCTTAATAAACTAACTTATAATTATAACTAATACATTCTTAACATACACATTACAACAGTAACTATGGAGTTTCTTGTCTGTTCTTCTCCATAAGAACCTACCTTTCCGACAGTAGAGTCACTATGTCATTTTAAATGTAAATTATTACGTTCAAAAGTGAAATAAACGTTTTGATTTTGACAAAAATGCTCCATTGACGTATGTAACGTTTTTTTTTTTCTGTAGATAGGCATACGTTTGACCACTATCTCACCTGATGGTAAGCGATGATGCGGTCGAAGATGGAGCACGCTTGCCTAGAAGTAACTTATTCACTCTTGCCTTAAAGATTCCCAGGTTGTAGCTATCTGGAAACACAGACTCTGGCAGGGAATTCCACTCCTTAGCTGTACGCACTATGAATGTGTTCCCAAAACGTTTTGTGCGTGTGGGTGGGATGTCCACCATGTACCAAGTACGTAAATGTGTACATTTACATAAAAAACCCACTGCGTCTCTTAATGAATTTATTCTTTGCTAATATTCTAGCCCGTCAGCAAAATTTCGGAGTCCATTTGCCAATCAGTCGAGTCACAATTTATTTCGTGCATGCAAAATGATAGGCACAGCTGACAATTGATTGTGTGTGTATAATGCCGTGCCTGTGCTGCACGTGCTGCTCTGCCGTGGCTAAACAAACATAGTAGTTACACATATAGCGTGTAGCAGTTGTGTAGATCATTAACAAAATGTTAAACGGCGATGCGCCACCGGTACATAGCGGACATCCCACCCACACGCACAAAACGTTTTGGGAACACATTCATAGTGCCTACAGCTTAGGAGTGGAATTCCCTGCCAGAGTCTGTGTTTCCAGATAGCTACAACCTGGGAATCTTTAAGACAAGAGTGAATTGGTTGCTTCTAGACAAACGTGCTCCATTTTCGACCGCATCATCGCTTACCATCAGGTGATATAGTGGTCAAACGAACGCCTATCTACAGTAAAAAAAAACATGTTACGCTGAATTTAATAGATGGATGTGTGTGAGAAATTGTCGGTCTTTGGTTCTGACGTACGTTATTCCATCCTTATTCAAAATATCAGTTTAATTCAAAATAAAACTTTATAGAACATCAGAGGACCTAGCACGAATATTTTTGATGTCTTTTTGGTTTGCTGCCCGTCCCCTAACCACAAATAAATAACAGATGATATTATTCAATTATCTAGCCGAGGGGATCACCTTGTTGACAGCCAACAGCGGATTCCAAAAGGTTGTCCCGATATAGTAATTTAGATGGTTGTCTATAACATTGCCAGGAAAATTTGAGAAATTGGAAAGCACCAATAAAGCAGATGCGCCCCTTTTTCATTGGACGTCAAATTGAATTAGCCATCTAAGGTGGCCCTTGGATCGTTCGACTAGCGTAGGGGCGTCTGTAGCAACCATACCACCGGCTTGAAAGGCTTCCCTCTATTTTTATAATACTCTTTGGCTGTTCTGCATGCGCGCGGCGCCCCAGGCGCAGAGGGCGACTGCGCCAAAGCCGTCAATTTTGGCAGTGTCATTTTGGTGTTATTGTAAAAAAGTGTAGTTTTAAGTTATTTCTTGTGTTGTGTAGTTTTTTTTATTACTTTATTTAATGATGCCTTTTTTTATTTGGTAAGTCTAATTATATTTTTATGTTTAATGCCGGCTGTAGCGATGCCGGAACCTGTACCAGTCAACCTGCTACATCCCTCGAAACCCAGCTGGTGAGATGCCCCCATTGCTCCCAGGCACGTTTTTTTAAAGGCGAACGGGGTTTAAAGATCCACTATGGCAAGGTTCACAAGCCACATAGTGTACCTTTGTGCCCCCAAAGCCCAGCCAATTCCCAAACATCTACTGATTTAGAACCACTTTGGACAACTCTAACTAAATTAAAAAATTCAATACCTTTGCTGAAGAGAGTTCCTCGGGGTGCAAGACGGTTTGTTGCGCTGAGTTTAGCGCGATGCGTACGTCTTGCGACCCAGGAGAACACACTAAGTGCCAGGGAGGCTTTACTCACCTTCCCTTATAGGATTCTGCATGTCCAAAAAAATTTGGCTTCAAAAAAAACATTCACGACCCAAATTAAAGACAATTGTAACAATTCGACCATCGTTTTAGATCCAAAATTACCCGTTTCAATAACGTTCCCCAGAAAGGCGTGTGTTCACTTGTGGAATCAAAATTAAGTGAAGGTGACATTAGGGGAGCAGCCAGGTTGTTATTTAGTAGTGATGTGGTGGCGCCTTACTCTCCAGATACTATTTCAGCTTTGGAGAGTAAACACCCAGCGCCTGCGGATGACCTCACCTTCCCTGATCCCCCCGACAACCCCAATCCGGATTCATCTTTCTTCCAAATTTCAGTCCCCCAATTGATGGCAGCCGTGAGCTCCTTCAGAAGTGGTTCCGCTGGCGGCCTCGACGGCCTGACTCCTCAGCATTTAAAGGACCTCTTAAGTCCAGGTGCCGGGGAAGCTGGTGAGTCGCTTTTGAAGGAGCTGTCGGCTCTCGTCACTTTAATGCTGTCCGGCGGTGTGAACGATGCTGTCGTCAATACCTTGTACGGGGCCAACCTATGTGCCCTGCGCAAGAAAGACGGCGGCATTCGTCCCATTGCCGTCGGATGCACCTATAGGCGTATGGCAGCCAAAATTTGCTGTAAATTATATAGCGAATCGCTAACTCAGAAATTTCAGCCCCTACAGCTTGGTTTTGGATCCAGAGGGGGCTGCGAGGCTGCCGTACATGCCTTTTCAACGTTTTTAAATTCTGACAAGAGTGAGGTTATCCTCAAGGTTGACGTTAAAAACGCCTTTAATTCCGTTAACAGGGACACCTTGTTGGCAGAAGTAAAAAAAGAATTACCAGAAATTTACGGCTTTTTGTGGCAATGCTACAGGTACCCTTCAAAATTATTATACAAGGACAAAGTTTTAGAATCTGCAGTTGGCTGCCAACAAGGTGACCCTCTCGGGCCAGTCATTTTCAGCTTGGCTATCCATCCCATCATTCAAAAACTAAATTCAAAATTTAATGTCTGGTATTTAGATGATGGAACTTTAGGGGGTGACGTGAACACAGTTTTGAAAGATTTCGAATTCCTGAAGAAACAGTTCCAATCCATCGGCCTTGACCTCAACCACTCCAAATGTGAAATTTTTCTATGTGACAATACCGACAGACAAATGACTCTACAGAAATTCAACTCAATTGCTCCAGATATCAAAATTTTAGACAAGAGTTCACTTCACCTTCTAGGTTCACCAATATTGGAAGACAGTTTCTCTGCATTCATTGACGCCAAAATTAATCGTTTTCACGATATTTCGGAAAGACTTAGTAAAATTAATTTACATTCGGCCTTCACACTCATTAGATATTGTTGTTTTCACACTAACTTCTATCTTAAATGTGGCTCTGGATGACCGAGCGTGGCTGCAAGCCACATTACCCATTCGCTTTGGTGGGCTCGGCATCCGCAAAATTTCTAGTGTAAGCTTACCGGCGTTCCTGTCTTCGGTCAACAGCACTGAAAAGTTAACCAAAAGGATATTAACTCCATCATTGGTTAACTGTGAAGTGCCTTGCTTGACCGATGCAGTGAACGCCTGGAAAGTGGCTTGCCCGAATACGGCGTTGCCCGATAACCCATTCTCCCAAAGACAATGGGACGAGCCGCTCTGCAGATTGGTACGGAATAACCTCTTAAATACGACCACCAATACTGCGGAGCGTGCCCGCCTGCTGGCTGTGGGTGAATGGGAGTCGGGTCTTTGGCTGCAGGCACTACCGTCACCCAACGTAGGTACTATGCTGAGTGACAGTACTTTCCGGATCGCTACGTGTCTGCGTTTGGGTGCTCCTAGCGGAGCTGCACATCGCTGTCAGTGTGGTGAAGCAGTCGACCGCCTCGGACACCATGGCCTGTCCTGTAGTAGGAGCGCTGGACGGTTAGCACGGCACGCTAGCATTAATGACATTATCCGTCGGGCTTTTGTCACCGCCGGGGTGCCAGCTGTTTTAGAACCCAACGGCTTGGCACGCGACGATGGGAAAAGGCCAGATGGGATGACCATAATGCCTTGGAAGGTGGGTAGGCCTTTGGTGTGGGATGCAACATGTGTCGATACCCTTGCACCATCCCATCTTCTCAGCACGGCGGGCTGTGCTGGAGCGGCTGCTGCAGGTGCAGAAAACTTCAAACGGCGCAAATATAACAACTTAATTGGGAGTTACATATTTGAGCCGTTTGGCGTTGAAACACTAGGCCCATGGGGTCCGAGTGCGCATCGAGTCTTTCGGGACATTAGCATACAACTTGTCGACTGTTCACGTGACCAGAGGGCTGGGCTTTTTTTCGGCCAAAGAATCAGCATTGCCATTCAACGCGGCAATGCTGCCAGTGTTCTGGGCACTTTTGCCACTGACAGCGATGTGGATAATTTTTTGATGCCCAATGATTTATTTTAAGTTGTAATTTAATAAAATTCTCCTATAGATGGATAAAATATTTATTTTAGAACTAGCCCGTGTGAATGTCGGATATTATACCAAGGAAGGAAACTCTTGGGATTACAGTTTGGAATAACCTGTATGCAATTCCAGACTATAATCTATGTCCGTGCCAAATATCATTCAGATCCGTTCAGCTGTCAAAACTTTCGGCATTTATAAGAGTGTATAAGTAAGATGGATTCAGAATTGGTCACTTGGTTAAAGTTGTATACATTCATAGTTGACCCCCTTTTTATCCCTTTTTTTTCTTTTTTCTTTTTTTATGGGAAATCATCAAATGACTCCTGCTCTGGGCGGAGCGGAAGGGAGTGTCAGACTCTTACTGACTAAAACTCATCCGTGTCCCTCCTAATGTACTTTGCGTTTGCTGGCATTTCGTAATGCTGGCAGGATCTCCTGAAAGACTGTTAATGAAAATTCTATGATTCTATGTTACAGTCAAAGGTACCGAAATCTTTGTGGACAGATTGTTCGGCGCAGTTGAAATCCACAAGTAGGAATGCTTAAAATAAACGTCTGCCTCGCCACAGAAATTCAGCCACCAGTTTTCTAACTGGTGAATATTTTCACCACGGTATGAATTATGTTCATAGTTCGTGCTCGAATATTGAAGATAATCTAAACATTGTGTCGAATCTATTAGAAATGGCAGTCTTTGAAAACAATATAATAAAACTAGCTTTAGCGAGTGCGAGTGTATGAACGAGTTAATATAAAACGTACACACCAATATTGTTCCGATGTTATTGGATCGATGTGTTGTGTTTATTATATTAATATTTACTATGTATACAGGTGTATTTACTGATTTTTATATTTAATTTAACTCACACACTGATCATATAAATCAATAGTTGCAAAATTTGTACGTATGTGAGTACTATGTCCCCTTACTAGCAAACTTATTAATTTTAGCTCTGCTGCCATTTCTTTATTGTAACTATTAGTAGTAAATAAGTGTTTTTTTGGGAGCATTGCATCGTCCTTACATATAATCAATTGATTAATGTATGCAAATATTGTAAAGCTTATTTTTGAAAAGAGTAACTATGGAGTTTCTTGTCCGTTCTTCTGTATAACCTTTTGCGAACGGACGACTAGAGTCACTATATTTTATTTTCTTTTGACGTTCAAAAGTGCCTTTATTGGTCTAGTTGAAATAAATCATTTGACTTTGACTTTGATGACCTGGTGAGGGTCGCGGGTAGCTGATGGATGCGAGACACACAGGACCAGTAACTGTGGCAACCCTTGGGTGAGGCCCATATATGTCCAGCAGTGGACGTCTTTCGGCCGATATGTTGATGATGTAGGTGTTAACCGATATTGTTTTGAGCTCCGGCGGGAACACGACACGATATGTGTTTAGTGCGTTTTAGTTTCATAGACATCCAAATTCTATTTTACTTAAAGTTCAGTCCCTGACGAACGGAAACCAAAGCTTCCCAACGCAAATATGGAAATGAATTTAGGTAAGTTCAACTTTTCATTGCGAAGTTTACATTTAAATATGATTCGAGCTCTGAACTACCTTTGCTGAACATAGCGTGAAGGTACTTCAGATTTGCAGTACGTAGGTACCTACACGCTTTATTTAATTTGATTCAAGTTTAAATAATCTGGGCAATTTTTATTTGGAAGTTTAAGATTCACGTCAAGAACGAGGTTTGGAAAAGAATTTGATGATAAAATCCGCCTTCTTAACTACTGAGTTCTAGGATTTAGGAGTTAGCTCACTTTGCTGCCATAATATCTACACTTCTACACTAATATTGTAAGAAGAAAGATTTGTTTGTTTGTATGAATTGAATAGGCTCCGAAACTACTGGACCGATTTGAAAAATTCTTTTAGCACTGGACAGCTACATTATCAGGGAGTAATATAGGCTATGTATTATCCCCGTACTCCCACGGGAACAGGAACTACGCGGGTGAAACCGCGTGACGTCCACTAGTATTTACTATTTTTAATGATTAGTCTTTACGTAAAACCCGAAATTGCAAAGAAAATACTGATCCATAAAAACTTACTCAGTATCAACAGGGGCTTGTCCATTTTCTGTCATCTATGATTAAAAATTCGACAAGAAAGTAAACCGTGAAAATACACATTCTCATCACAATATCGACCCATCAAACAGAAAGCTCAATTCAAAATGATCGGTAACTCAAATTAATAAACTCCAACTACATAAAGAGTATCTCGACCAGAAAGTATTGTCTCAAGCATAAAATATAATCACTGAACAACTATTTTCAATTTAAAAACAGTGTAAGCCACCCCGCCCAAGGGGAGAAGGGGTGATAGAATCGATCGCGACACAATAGCTCTTACTGTGGGGATGTTAAGGGGACGATGAAACCCATTGGACTCACGAAGCTGGCAAGTGGTGAGATATTGTGGGCCAATTTGCTTTACAAGTGATAAGAATGATAGCGAATTTGAATATAGAATGATGTGCTTGAAAGTTTATTGTTCAATGGTTTTTATAGTGTGCATGGGAGGATTTATTTTTATTGTGTGACAGAGGAAGAAGCGGTGTATTTAGAATGAAATATATTTATATAGTATATATATAGTCGGCCTTATAATGTTCCCACTGTTGGGACTCAGGCCTCCTCTCTAGGAGAGGGAATGGGCCGTAATCCACCACGCGGGCCCAATGCGGGTTGGTGAATGTCACATGTCTTCGAATTTTTGGTTCTAGGACATGCCGGTTTCCTCACGATGTTTTCCTTCACCGTTTTGAGAGCAGTGGTGATGAAATAAATTACACAAAGTAATGTGCCTGGCTGGGTTTGAACCCACGACCTACAACTCGTAAGTCGGAGCCGTTACCACTCGGCCACCACTGCTCACCAAATATATTTAGGATGATCTATTTGCTATTGTTGTAAAACGTAAAGAGTAAGAGGCATATTCATAATCACATGCTTAGTTACACCGTCAGTATTAAAACTAATCAAATGTTTAGTTTTTTACGGATCCGTATCCGAACCAACGGAATCCTATTACTAAGCCTCCGCTTTCCGTCCGTCCGTCTGTCTGTCAGCGAGCTGTATCTCAAGAACCGTAACAGGTAGACATTTAAAATTTTCACAGATTGTTTACTTTTGCCGCTATTATAACACATAATAAACTTACGTACGGGACCCTTCATGGGAGAGTTCGACTCGCATTTGACCGGTTTTTTTAATGAGCATGGAATGTAAGAAGTGAAAAATATTGTGTACAACTTTCATTGTTGTGTCCTCCCCAACCAGCAAAACAGTCTCAGAACTCGCACTTTTTAAGAGTGGTAGGCTTAAAGCGCTCTTATATTTGTTTTAGAACATACCATCGATCCTATATTACTTTTAGACAAGCCGGTATGGCCTCAAGAACGCTCAGTCTCATAACTAAGTCTCATATATGTATATAAGAGCATTTACTAAGACTAGTTGCACTTGAGAAAAACTTGCTCTTATATGGGTATTTTCTAAGTTCGTTTGATTTTATATTAGACTTGCTAAATGCTATTGTAAGATGTCAGACTAATATCAGCATAGCATAAGAGTACTGTGAGTACGTGCAATTCTGATCTTATTTGAAACTATTATAAGATCAATAGCACTGGATAAGTATGATATTAGAGTGATTTTGGATCAACATATTTACAATACAAAAGACAAGACTCATGTAAGAGCGTTTGATCTTAGATCGATTTTGGGAATAACTAATTTTAATAGATTTAAGAATAATTTTGCAGGTCATATTTTATTTTAAATTTTTAAATTTAATAGTAATAATGGATTACAAAAACTGGAAAAGATTTAAGAAAACTGGTGGCTACAGGAGGAAAGTTATTAAGAAGTACAATGAAATGTTAAAAGAAAAATAAATATACCGCTGCCAGGACAAGGTAGTGTTGAGAAAAATATCAGTGAGGGTTCTGCAGGTTTTGCTTTAGTACAAGAGGTCGATAATAACGACGGAAATTTTGTGTGTTCCATAAATGATTTCAGTGAAGATGAATCTCCGAGCGAGGACGAAACCGAATATGAAAAAACTTTCATGTTAAAAAATGATGTCAAGAAATGGGCGTTGAAATTTAACATATCACATGCAGCACTAAATGCATTGTTATTTGCATTGTTATTATGTTATGGCTAATTCTAAACCGTAATTACCCATAAAAATTGCAGTCAAACGCACACATTCAAGAAAAAATGTAATAGCCCTCTTAAGATTAAGTTGTTTTTTTTTCTCTCTGTCGATTTAAGGTTTTATGTTAAATTGCGAGGAACTCTAATTTATTCCAATATGGAGTTATCTTTAGTATACCAAATGCTAAAATAAGAGTAAACAATCTTACATTAGTCTAATAGTGCGCTTGTAAAATGCAGCTATACTAATGGCGACACTATCAATACAAATTAACAAATAAAATAATTAAACAAGAACAGGAAATACCTTATTTAACAAGGCGCATGAATTTTGAAGCGTAAAACGAGATCTAATTAACATTAAATAATAAATTCCATGAGATTACTTACCGTAAAACTACTTTTTATACTAAAGTTCTGTACGGCACTTTAGTAAAAACATTAACTTCACGCAACTTTAATTTGTTTTTCAATTAATTTCAAACCAACACTCACACGAAGTTTTAAGTTGGATCTGACGTAAAATTCTCAAAATCTTCTAACCTTAGACCAATATAAGCCTATGCAGGCTTAAAAGATACTTACGTAAAAGCAATATTAGCCTAAGTCGGCTTAAATTAATTTTGGCTAGATTTCAGTAAGTGCAAACAGCATTCAATTAGACTGATATTAGAACGATATTAAACTAAATATGCTTATAATTAGTGCCCAAACCCAGGCTTATATCATTATATAGGAGTGATGTAAGAGCACAAAAACAGTAGTCTTGAGATTGTTGTAAGCCTAGTTTTTGCTGGATCGTCTCATGACAGTAAAAGTCGCTTTAGTTGCAGAAAACGACTGTTCTGTTACTTTGAAAATAATATCTATATTTATTATTGATCAATTCTTAAAATGCTAAAAACGTGTGTCTCATCTGTCCGTGATGAGGAAAAATGTAAAAAAATCCACTTGGTACCAACAGTTTTGTTGTACCTAGTGGTACAGTAAAGCAGTATAAATCAAGTCTGCTCTGAGAGTTCTAAGAAACTTTAGAAGTCAGTACACCTGTACAGTCAAGTACAGACAAGTTATGCGCTCGAAAATAAAAGAAATAAGACGTTCTCTTACGTACCTCGACTTTACGAACAACAGGTTGGAAATGTACCAGACGCTTAGCACCGGAAATTTTCTCAGGTTTTCTCTATACCTAAACCTAGAATTTCATTCCTGGTAAAAATATTTTTCGAAATGTTTTTGAAAATATTTGCAGTGTTTTTGAAAATATTGTCGGAATTATTTTTGCCGGGGTTGAAATATCATATACCTCTAGAACGAGTATTTCTTTTTGATATAAAAATCTAAAGCTTTTTCAAGCTGTGGTCGTGAATTTTCTCTTCCGAAAGAAATACACCATTTTTTTTTTACAAAACGTATGATAAAATCAGACACGTCCGGTTAGAAATATGTGGGAAAAACTGTTTTCTTCTGTGTAAAATAAAACATTCTAGAATTTGCCCGTTATGCTATTGACGTAAACCCATTCCTGCCATAAGAATATGATTAGTTTATTTTATGCTAATCAAAGATAATTTATTAGGTTTAAAATTACTTGTGCAACCTACATTAACTCTAAGCTAAAGCCTTTAAAAACTGCCAAGTAAATCGCCTTTACCGTCATTTTTATCATAAACACGAATAACTGCACTAAACCAAACTGCCACTAAAGCTAAAGGAAATTATAAAGCTGAAACTTATCAAGCCCCATAATTATGCACGTAAGTGTAAAATACGAGCGCGATAGCAAAAAGGAAACTGCAAGAACTTGTTTATGCGACATGACACAGCAATCCGATGCAGTGCGGTGCAAAATAAATAGACCCAGCCGAGATATGCGCTGTTAAATAAATCCAAGGTACAGAAATGCAGTGACTGCTAGCTAACCTGTGTAAATAATTCATTCGAGGATGGCATGCATCTTGCATGACGTGCTTTTGTTTGTATATGCCTGGTTCCGATGTCTCGGCTTATTTATAAGATGGTGGTAGTGAATAACTGTGGACGAGGCAGCTGGAGTGGGAATAGGTGTGATAAGATTTGAATAGTGGGTTGGTCGTAGTGATTTAGAATTAGATGATATACGACATTCAGTAGGTTAAATTATTTGAGAAAAATATGACAGTCAGTGTTACAATCCTTCCTTTGAATAAAGATATAATAAAACAGGAAAGAAAATATTTCTGATGTCGCTGCTGCATAAAGATCTTGCAATTTTCATATTCAAAATGAATTTTCTTGCGCTTTCGTTCTGCATCGCACTTTATATTAAAATGCAGAAGAACACCGGAAAGCAACAACAATTTCTTCGCTTAATTAAAATCGTGAAAAAGGGCAAAAAGGGTTTACTGTGAAGTCTAAGCCAATTCCTTTTACCTGGACGTCGGAACTTTAATAAATTAGGGCTGAACCGTGTAAAATCGCAAGTAACCGTGACTAGCAACCCTTGGGGGTAATCACGACTTCGTTGTTAAAGACTTCATTGAATTATTTTTTAAGTTTATTTGGGACTTGTTTTCATTTTAGGTGAGTTTTTTTTTGCAAAAATGTGTAATCTTTTCATCGTTTGGCCTATGGGTTTTGAGCTTTCTTATTGGTACTTACGTATAGTACATTCTACAGCTATTTTGATAATGATAATGATATATTTATTTGCAAAAAAACGAAACGGGTACATTGGTTGAAGTTAACCTGAGATAATATTTTTAGCCCTTTCCCTCCTTAAAAAAAACTTGAGTCGTCGCATGAAAATAATATTCAACGCTATCTTCAAGAAATTATATACAGTCATACTTCAATATCATAATTTAACCCCCATCACAACTAAAACACACAGCTTCCGAACAGAACCCGAATCCATTTCAAAACGACAACTGTCCGTACTTGTACTTGCCCGAGTCACTAGCAAGTCTAATGCCCATCAACGCTTGCTCCAACGCCTTCCCGAGATCAGCTGCCACGATACGACCAAAGGAGCCACAGATGACGGAATCACCGTGACGGCAGCCACTAGGGACGTCCAGACATTCATGCCAGCGTAAGTGCGCTGAAGCCTGAGTACGAGTTTTTAAACATATACGATCGCGTTAACATAATGTAATGTCAATTTTGTATTGAATAAAAGAGGTTTTCCATCATTGTTATCAGACGGTGCTTATTCATTCAATAGAAATCGATCTTTACGTCAACGCGATTGATGATAAGAACTCTCTAAAAGTACTTAAGTAGTGGTCGTCAAACTGGCCCACGGACCGCTTTAATCTGTGGTTCACTAATGTACTGATATAGGTACAAGGTCTATGGGGCAATCACGTTTTCACAGCGCTTAAAAATTGGTATGTGAATTGATTGGTGGTGCCAACTACACAATACACGAATGTGCGGCCCGCAGTGATGCTTCACATTGTCTTATGTGGCCCTTGATAAAAAAGTGTGATGACGATTGCACTAAGGTTCTGGTCACAAGTTGCGAAATCACACCCATAGTTAAAACTAGCTTTTACCTGCGACTTCGTACGCGCATAACCCGTTTTTTCTCGTTCCTTTAAGGATTTCAGGAAATCTCTTAGTTCTCCTCTACACTTTCCAAGGAACCTACATGCCAAATTTCAGCTTTCTAAGACCAGTAGTTTCGGCTGTGCGATGTCTGTTAGTCACTCACTCAGTGACTCAGTAACGGAAGAATTTTATATTCGCGGGCCGTCGTGGTAAATATTGCCATTGACTAACGCAATTGGTTTGTATGGAAAATTTCGATAATGTCGTTCTAGAAGCAGCCACGGAGGCATTTTGGTGGTCTTTGAAACGACCAAAGAGTCGTATCTTAAGACACGACCTCCGGTACATTTCCCCGGAAAAATTCCCCCTTATCCGAAACGCGGTCTTTTGTTGACTCCGCTCTTATAAAGGGCTCAACAAATATGTATGTATGTATATGAGGGTATGGGAGAAGTGATTCTGTATGCTTGCCTGGCAATTGGGTTGAGACGATGCATAATTTTATTGTGTGTATGTATTTTGAGGGTATTTGCTGAAGGGTGAAATGGCATTGGTATGTGTTGGTTGTCAGAGGTTGTAGTTAGCCAAAGAAGAATAAGTTTTCGTCTGATAAATTAGATATAGGCAACAAATAATATGGCAGGGTATTTTATTGGGAACATATACCTAAACTAACTTAACTGAAAATAGTACCCTCTTCCTTTGGCAGACGGGTAAAAATTTATCGATTAACAATACTATTTTTATATTTCGTCTGAATTGACGTAAAATGATTTGATATCTGCTTTTTGGCATTTCATGTGGTAGTAAAACGGCTAATAAGTTTTAAAATGTTACTAATTTCAACTGAATATTTGGCTCAAAATATAATTGAGAAAACCAAATATTACTCGATTTTTGTCGGTAACTGTCAATCAACAATTAATGACATAGATAGTTTTTTTTTGACGTGATAACGTCTTATAAGTCGATGAACGCCGGCTGCGCGTACGAAAAATGTGTCACGTTCCGCAAGCGAGAGCGCGATACAAGCGATAGAGAGGCACGATCGGCCTAAGCGTTCGGCTTGTTTGTTAGGAATTCAACTGTTTTTATAATACGTTTTCACGTAAAATTATCGTCCGTAAACCAACTTAACAGAAAAAAAATCAAGTAGAACGTCAAGCTTGTTAACGTTTAAAATATCTCTCTTGATTATACCTTCAAACAGCAATGCAAAGCGGAATCTAAAGGAAGGTCGAGCTGGGTTGCTCTAATTACTCTCGATCGAATTAGAAAGGGATACGACCTGCATAATAACCCACACTATATGTATTTACGTGAATGTTGTGTTAGATCGAATTATAAGTTAATTTCTCATGAAGTTTTCAGGGTGTGAAATTAGATTTACTGACGTAGTTCTAAATAATTGACGTGTTTAGGCACTCATTGTTAATTAGTTTCATGAAGGGCCGTGTAAAGGGACTGTTGAAAATATGTAGATATTAAAAATGATATTATTCGTGAGGTTATACCAATGAAATGCAAGTCTGTTGAAACACGACATGACTTAGAATGTCACAAGGTATTCATAAATGTTAATCAATCACTTACGAGTATTCTATCTGCTGAAAATCTCCAACCTAGTCATGATTCAACCTAATGGTACCGCACGATACAGGCTTCCATAAACTACAAGATGTTATCTGTGCAACAAAGCAGTGCAGAAAAATGTAGGTGTAATAGACTTTTTTTAGTCAGCGTTAAAAGTCTGTACAGACCAAAGGCTGTACTGTATGAACCCACTTTGATAGACCCAGGATGCAGGTTGGCTGAAGCAACAAAAATCTGTTTAGACGAAGGCTCATAGATGACTCCTCCCAGTATTACAAATATGGTGACAGGATCAGGTGTCCCAGGACCTGATCCTGCGTCTCCTGTTGCCTAAAAATGAAACCAATGGACGATTGGGTTGGGTTTAAGATTGCTCAAAGAACACCGCTTATTTGTTGTTATGTATTTCTCAATACAATTTAAATCTATCTACAGTTGAATAGACGCAAATGAGGTTCAACTTAAAAAAGGTTCGATATCTATAGATACTTTTATAATAGCATGGACTTGGCCTTTTCAGCGTCTAGAATGTCGGCCAAGTTAGTCATTCTTTATTATTTAGCATCTGCCTTCGTTCGATCGGAAGTTTACTTTGAGAAGCCGTATTCTTGTTGAAAGTTTGGTTATTTTAAGCGATCTATGCGCTGTATTCTTCGAATGGCTGTTTTTGTAACAGAAGTTTAAAACTTTTTCTTATTTCTTTTGAATTGATACCGGAATACTTATGTTAATGCCGTGTTATCATTGTACATTTTTTGGTGAAATGGAGAATAACTTTGTTACTTATTTTGAATATGCGAGAGAAAATGGAAATCGAACATTGTAATCCTAATCCAGATAACGAAATATTCATAGCCTTAATGATTGTTTTTCCCAAAGAGGCAAAGCTATAAAACCCTCAAAAACAAGCAATAAACGCGAAAACATTATCACAAGGACACACAACCAGCCGCGCTAAAGTGAGGTTAAGTACGAATATTGCTTTCGTCGCCAGGAAACTTCGAGAAACATAAATAAATACTTTCCAACTTACATCGGGGACAAGTGTCGCCGATTTCCTTGAAGACAAACACTACACGATAAATCTTGGCCACTTCAACTCGCAAATTCGTCGCCCGAAAATATTTTCCCGCCCGCCGCCATCTTGGACGTTATTGGTCATAAAGTGTCCCGTGTCTATGGTCGTACGTCTGAGGTAAACGGGCAAAGGTCTTTCATGTTACGACCTATGTTATTTTTTATTACTTTGTGAGTAGGATATTGTTGTTAATAGTGTTTTGTTTTTGGTTTACTACGAATGGATTTGACGTGGATAAAGGTTGCGATGTTGTATTGAAGCGGTGTGAAAGGTCATTTCTTATGTTTCGAAGTATTTTTAGGGTGAATATTTTTCTTAGATAGAAACGTCTGTGTCGAGTAACATCATACTATGTACTGAAAATAATATAATTGGTTACAATGATTTTAATCAATTCCGACATCAGAAACAATGTCTTAATTTTTGTTTTACCTTAAATGGAATCTTATTGCCCACAAAATACGAACCAATATCTTATAACAGTAACATAAAACCCATTCCCTTGTATTTAAGTATTGTTCAAAAACTCTGAAATCCGCCGCCATTGGGGGCTTGTTCGGGATTGTCTTAATTGCTTTGTTGATCTTACTCGTATTTTATTTATGCTAGCTGTTTATAATTCGCCGATAAGCCATGGATTAGAGGGAGATTGACTTACTCGGGTGTTTCCTTAAGTTTTTCATTGCCATGGTGATGGTTTGGGGCAATGTTCACCATAACTGGCTTGAAGGTTTAAGCTGTGAGATGTATCCCATTCGATAACATTTTTCCGTTTGGTCCGAGTCCGGACTTTTTTTAACGCGCCGAAGACGCGTAGATGTTGCGTATGGTTTAAACGAAATTCAGGCGCAGACAGTACTGCTGTTTGGTCATTTCTAAACTCTAAGATTTACAGTATAAAGAAATAGTCATTGTTGAACACCATACAACTACAAAAATTACATCAAATGTTAAAAAAGAAGGGTGTAACAATGGAAGGTCTTATCTTTCTCAGTCATTTGTTTTGAACTTACTGCGTGTTTATCACCCTTATACACGGTGCCATATTCGGTGTAATCTTACAAAGGCGGTGCACTGAATGAACCTGACATAAACTACCTCTAGGCGTTATTTAAAAAAAAGTAATACTTTAAAATTAAGAAACACCTTGTTAATAATGTTTACTTTTCAGAACAATGTCGCTCGCTCCCTCGCTCGTCATGATAATTCATAAAATTTATTTTTTTTAAATAATTCAAATGTCCGTAAATATCATTTTTTTAGTAGTCATTGGATAGATGAAGTGTATAAGGATACAGCAATAAGGCAAGCTAGCGCATACCCAAAATATCACCGGTTATTAAGAATCTAATACATACACATACTATGGTCACATTTAGTAACGAATTATGAAGAAACGTGGCGTCAATATTTCCAGGAAAAACCCATAGCCACAAATAAATACTGAGCTTATTTGGTAAGCCTTTTTTCAAGTGCCACTTACGTATCGATACTATGACAAGTGTGCTAATATATTCTTATACACAGTTGTGGTCGTTTTTCTTACTCTTCGTTTGGTTGTATAGTACTGTAATACTGCTTCCCGTCTCGTTTATTCAATGACACCTGAACACAGTGCTGTCGTTTGTAGATCTTTCACATTTTTTTTACGGGTAGGCAGATGCCAGGAAAGTTGAAAACAGCCTTGACAAGGGGTATCGTGTTACCTAGTGGCTTGGGGAGATGAGATAGGTAGTTCCTCTATATAAAATAGCTACTGATATTTAGCTGAATCTGAGGGCTACACTCAAAGCCCGAAGTCCGTAGTTTCAGGCTTAGTTGCGGGCGTAATCTACTCCGTATCACCTTACCACTAAGAACTGTCAAATCGAGTTGTCATTCATTCTTAGTAGGGGTTCGGGACTAATCGTAAGTTCGTAGGTGATACGGAGTAGAATACGCTCGCAACTAAGCCCGAAACTACGGACTTCGGGGCTTCGAGTGTAGCCCCCCCCTTGGTTAGGCCAGAATCTGAAAACCAACATTGTTGGAAAAATGCTAGACATATTGTTTTTTTTTCACGTAAATCTGTTATACGATGTATGCCTTTTTTTAATTATTAGTATTTTTATAAACTTCATCTTCGCTCAACATAGTAATAATAAAATTTTTCCACCAGAATTCTCCTCACATTTCTCAATGTACCGATGCATTTTTCAACTTTCCATTCGCACTTTATTACCTTGAAATGCTGAAGAAAATAGCTAGGAAACTAACACGTCTTATAATAAATTCTAAGCGCGTAATACCAAGAGAATTGCGGTAGGTGGCGCCACCTCACACGTGTGGGGTGGTACCTCTGTTATATTGTTACTCACTTTATTAAAAGACATATTTTGTCTGTTTGTGAAATGAATAAGGGTTTTTTGTAATGTATGGTTCTAGAACTGAGGTAGATATTGTTGGATATTTAAGTTAACTGCTGTGGGTGGTGTTTTCAGTAAATAATATGTGTGTTTCAGGGTTCCGTACCTAAAGAGTAACCAACGGAACCCTATTACTAAGCCTCCGCTGTCCGTCCGTCTGTCTGTCAGCGGGTTGTATCTCAAGAGCCCTAATAGGTAGACAGTTGAAATTTTCACAGATTGTGTATTTCTATTGCCGCAACAAATAATAAAAATTGAGGTTTATGGTACGGATCCCTTTGTGTGCGAATCCGACTCGCACTTGGCCGGATTTTTTTAATGTTCTTGCTTAATGTTAGTGTACTTATATAACGACATCTGAGAAGTGGCGTTTGTTGGAGTGTATTATTCTCCTCATCGTTTTTGCATATTAAACAAGAAAGTTTTATTTCGTGATAAAAAAATATGATACTAAGGAAAATATGAAATGATGTGTTTTCCGTGGTATCAACAATCCTTAATTTTGTTAAAAGAGTTCGGTATTTATCCGACTATTATTTACCGGTATTTATTCCGTGACTAAAACCCTTCTTGTGGGGTAGAAGGGTTTTTGTCATGGAATCATGCCCAACAGACACGAAACGCTCTAAATTAAAACTCTACTAAGAATCAAGTTGAAAATCCTTCATGCCATTCATCGTGCGTACAGCTAAGAAGTGGAATTCCATGCCAGAGTCTGTGTTTCCTGATAGCTACAACCTGCGAGTATTTAAGTCAAGAGTGACTTACCATCAGGTGAGATAGTGGTCAAACGTCTGCCTATTATTAGTTTAAAAAAAATCCCAAAACTCATCGTGATCTTCGCCCTCAACTTACAACACACCCTTATTCTATTTTACGTACAAAGAAACCTATTTCATCCCTGGATTTGTGAAACTCTTTTCATTCTAACACCCCAAAGTCATTAATCACGTACTTATTTAAAGACTTAATTGTAAAATTTGTCGGACCTGTACCGTGTTTGACGCGAGGCTCGGTCGCGGGCTCTCAAGGATATTGCGAAATAATTAATGTCACAAAATGATGTATGGGTCTTACTCAAACGGCTTTAGAAAATGAAATTTTGGAAGGATCAAATGCTTGAGTGTTTTAGGTTGTCATGTTTGATGTACGTGTTATTTAGAGCTTTAATGTATACTAGCTATTGCCCGCGACTTCTTACGCGTATATCCCGTTTTTCCCGTTCCTGCAGGAATTTCAGGAAATTCTCTCTAAGTGCTTCACTCCCCAAAGAAGATATATGCCACAGTTTAGTTTTCTACGACCAGTTTCAGCTGTAAGTTGTCTGTCAGTAAGTCAGTCTGTAGCGGAAGAACTTTATATGCAACGTATAACAGAACAAACACAATACCTATTGAGGGGTCATTGTACTCATCATTAAGAAGAACTGTCACAATGGAGCACAACTCTGAAATCGCGATATAACATCGACTGCCCCATACATTTACGTGCGCATAACTCGGCAAAATGTACTGAACAGCTGCTTTTTTTTCCGCGTTTTATCGGTTGGTCCCATAGTAAAAGTCGGTCATAATGATGAGTACAAAGACCCCTTAAGATGTATTGCGTTTATTCTGTTGGACATTGTATTGATTTAGAGTGCTTTTTAGTTAATATTGGGGCAAACTGGTGGTGATACTTAGACTAGTACGCATTCATTCGCTACAAATAGTGAACATTGGCAGGAATAGCTGATTTTTTCTCAGGTTTTTTCTTCTAGATTAATTGGCTTTGAGTTAGAACAGTCACTGAGTCCATATTCAATTAGTAACGTGCCCGTATATAAAAACGGTGATTAACTTCTAGGTAGAAAACGCTGCCATACTTTTGCTTACACGGTGGACATCCCACCCACACGCACAAAACGTTTTGGGAACACATTCATTGTGCGTACAGCTAAGGAGTGGAATTCCCTGCTAGAGTGTGCTTCCTGATAGCTACAACCTGGGAGTCTAGAGTCTAGTCTAGTCTAGTCAAGAGTGAATAAGTTACTTCTAGGCAAGCGTGCTCCATCTTCGACCGCATCATCGCTTACCATCAGTGGAGATAGTGATCAAACGTATGCCTATCACCAGTAAAAAAAAACATTACCAATTTTAACCTGCAACAAAAGAAAATGTTGTCAAGTTGTGAATCATTGTCGTTTTGCGAAAGAAAAATCAAAGAAACGTAATACAATTTGCTATTAAACGACCATGAAATTTGGTGACGAAACACGAATATGCAAAGAGGCAAATAAAGAAAACTGTTTACACAGACGTAAGAGATAGATGCGAAATTGAATTCAAATGTCGGATACTTATGCCAATAACCAAAGATATTGAATCTCTTGGCACATTATTGAAGTATGTTCTGAATGGGTAACTTTCAATAGAAGTTTATTTCCTTTCATATTAATTTTATAGATGATTTCTTATGATGAGATCCGAAATGGTTTATTCAGTGATAATAATTATGGAGAGTACCTATAATAAAAATATGAATTTCGTTTTCCTTTGACCGTTCATTTTTATTTTATTCTTGTAGTCAAGATTTAATTTGTGGCTTGTAGTGTTTTATTAGATGAAGAAGAGAGCCTGAAGCGAACTTGTCATTTTCTTTGCTGGAAATGTAGTCCATTTTATTATTATATTTACTGCAGTGATATTCCACTGCAGTGATATTCCACTGCAGTTAAGTGAAGTATTTTCTTACGTAACGACAATTGCATCATTATCTCGTTCTTTTCCTTATTGATTTGGCGTCAACGCGACATTGCTTTCTTTTTCTTACAATTTTTATTTAACTAGCAACATTTCTTAGTTTGTATTATAGGTATCATCTTGCAAGATGAATATTTTTTTATAAAAATCGGGTACCAAACTTCTTTGAGTATTTTTTGATATATAGATATTACTGTGCGAGTTAACTTGACACCTTGATCAACACGTTTTGAATGACATTTTTTAAGTTTTCTTTTAAAATTTAACAATTCGATTATGATGAAAATAAAATAAATGCTTTAGAATACCTTTTAACGTTGCATTATTATTTTTATTGAAATCGAATTGTTAAATTTTCATTCGAGCCAGCTGTAAAGTTAATTCGCACGAGTAGTAAGTACCCTTTTTTGATTTTGGATGGCTGTTTGTTACTCAATCACGCTAAAACGACTCTACGGATCTGGGTAAATGTAGCACAGAGATAGATTATAATATCACAAAGATTCGGGTTTGGCCATCCTCGCCCACTTGAAAACTCACCCTATATACTCTTCATATCTATCAGCAATTTATATCTCAGAAAAAATTACACGACCAAAGACGAATTTCCCCACAGCCCTGTCCATTTTTCCTTCATAATTTTCTCCAATGTTCTGTAACATTGCTCGCCTCTCTAGTCTATGAAAAATGGCGGGGAGCCACCCATCCTTTACGATTATAATCTATGTCATAGATAGTTATCGTGGAGACAGATTGCACCGCATTAATCTTGGTTAGCGATGAATGGAGTGAGTATAAAAGAATCGCCACAGAAGAGAGCTATTGACGCGGTAAACTATGTTTTTTCTTGTGTAATTTAATGTTATTTTTCATGTTGGTTATGATTCAATGTTTTTCTTTTGTGTTAATCGTCGAAGCCAGAGAATTGTGTTTATATGAGCATTACAATCGGTCGTTTGCTCGAACTCGAGCAGGCATTTTACTTTGCGTATTTCGTCACTGCTGCTGTCAAAACGTTGTGGGAAAACATCGGTCCATGAACAAAAGTTCGAAAACATTTATCATATACCTATCGGCACTGAAACAGCCGAACTTAGTGGATTGTGTTTTGTGGTAGACAGTGGCGGTTACAGAGGGGAGCTCCGCGTCCTAGCAAAGGGTACTTTACAAACCGTTTTCGCTTTATTCACTGAAAAACTTTAGTCATAAATACCATTCGCATATCATATGACTAGGCGTTGTGGATTCTGCCTACCCCTAAGGGCAAATCGCGTGAATTTATCTGTACAAAATCCATTAACCAACTCCTATCATACATTCTCCTACAACACAAAGAACGCACCGGTCTCTCTATTTTTATCGTTTTATTAAAAAGCGTGTTTAGCGGGCCGTGCAAAAAAGAGGCATGTTCTAACATGTTCTAACGTGTTCCAGCGAGCACGCTGACGCGGGCGAGTCTGTCACGTCGCGTTTGTCACTTGTCACGGTGCGGGGAACATGTCGATGGAGCGGTTCGAGACTCAAAAGATTAATTGGAGCGTGGCTTATTTTTTGTATGGGTTTTTAGTGTTTTATTCTGGAAAGTAAAATTAAAAAATCAAATGCAGTATTAAAGCAGTTATGAATGATTAAATTAATATTAATTGGATGAAGAAAAAAAAAATGCTTTAAGTTTATTTACGCAAAATGACAATGCAATTTATCTCTCACTAGTGGACGTCACGCGGTTTCACCCGCGTAGTTCCCGTTTCCGTGGGAGTACGGGGATAAAATATAGCCTATGTTACTCCCTGATAATGTAGCTATCCATTGCTGAAAGAATTTTTCAAATCAGTCCAGTAGTTTCGGAGCCTATTCATTTCAAACAAACAAGCAAACAAACAAATCTTTCCTCTTTATAATATTAGTGTAGATGTAGAAAATCTAATTTATGTTATAATCCAAGAGCAGAAAGAAAATAATTTAACTCTTCCTCATCGTTTGGCCTCTTGGACGCGACTTTGCTTTGCGCTCATTAAAATTGTACAAATCTTTATCTTTCAAAATCTCCGAGGAAAAAGAAACAGTTTTCACTGTAATTCGTTGCATAATTTCACAGTTTGAACTGGGTTCGATAAAAACACATTTATGTTCGACGCGATCATGTAACGTTATTTATTTTCCGTTAGGGTACCTGTCCATTAAAGTGGAGCGAGGCAGCGGAGCAGAGAAACGGAGAAATTTTAACCAATGCAATTGCATGAAATCTCCGCACCACGTGAGTCACTGAAATTTTGACTGACATGATTGGTGATTTCTCGGTTTGTCCGCTCTGCTGCTTCGCTCCGCGCAAATGGACAGGCACCTTAAATGTTAAAAAACCGGCCAAGTGCGAGTCGTACTCGCACACGAAGGGTTCCGTACCATAAACCTTAATTTTTATTATTTGTTGTTATAGCGGCAATAGAAATACTCAATCTGTGAAAATTTCAACTGTCTACCTATTACGGTTCTTGAGATACAACCCACTGACAGACAGACGGATGGACGGACGGACGGAAAGCGGAGCCTAAGTAATAATAGGGTTCCGTTGGTTAACCTTTGGCTATGGAACCCTAAACATCGATGTTACATCGTAACATTTTTGGAACTACATTTATGTAGGGATTGCTTCCAGCCTAACTGCATGCATCTGATATAGAGCGACTACCTATTTGTTCTCTGCAACCCAGTTATTTATTTATTTATGTACTATACTTTACGTACACAGATTTCTGTAAGATTCTTTATTTTCCTTGGTCCGTGTCTTTACAATAAATTAAACCGAATTCTTTCCCTGCACCCATTGAACAAACATAATTTTAAAGTCACTTTACAAGCCTGGCTACAAGGCCAAACATATACTGCCACAGAAGCTCTCTTTGACGTATTAGTCTAGTTGTTTCATGCACTAACACACACCACAACATATATACGCTTTCACACACACATCATCACAAACACACACCTTCACATACATTACACTCATAAAAACCACTTTTAATTATTTTTTACTCTTTTTTAAATTAAATTAAAATTAATCTCACTATAATTCTAAAATGAACGTTATCTGTTATTAACTCACTAATTGCTTGAAACTGCTATTTGCTGTGATACCAGATGTAAGCTATCAAATGTTTTAATCTATGACCGGGTGGGGACCTGGTGACTTGTATAACAGGTGTTACTACCTACCACAGGCACCAGCGATCCACAACTAAAAATTACTAGCTTTTGCTCGTGTGAAAATTCTGTTTGTATTTTTTGGCTTGTGGTGAGATTATTTTATTATGTACAGAGGTGGACTTAATACCTTAGGCATTTTCTACTAGTCAACCTTTGAGTGATGCAGAGAATAATAGTGCAGTTACAGGATACACTGAAACCCTTTGGTGAGACGACTCTTGTCAGACTTTAGGGCTGCTTTATCGGATGTCCCGGACCAACGAAGCAACGTGATTTGCGAAACACGGTTGAATCTCGCCATGTAATATGCACGGTCACCCATTCACGGTCCAACCTTGGGATTGGAGCCAGAACCAGGTTGGTTGAAGCTACGGTTCTTCAATCAACCTGAGCGGCGTTAATACTAGCCACAAGTCTCCCTCTATAACTACTAAAGAGTCCCATCTGAAAATAATAGGCAATATCGTGACCAAAGTTTTACACCACTATTATTCCGAGCACAAATAATTTGCATTTTAATACTTACTTTGCATAAATCATTAGTTTCTTCGTAAAATATGTATAATTTTGCTTTGTATAAAATAGAAGTATTTTGAAGTAACTTTTCTTTGTCAACGTTTTATGTACTAGTAAAAAAGTTTTGTATTATCCTTGTAGTGAAGGTGACTTTAGGCATAATGTACGAGTACAAACTAAAACAGTTTTTAAGATTAAGTTTAATAAGTAAAAAATATATTTTTACTAAAAGAATATCTTAATTGTAAGAAAACATATTTTTATTCAAATTGTTTTTTTTTTTTATTACTAACCCGTCTACAGACAATAGTTGCCATTTATAACAATATGTGAAGAGTTTTTGTTTGTTTCCTTGTGTACATAAATATATCATTGTGGTGTACGGTCTTTAACTAACATTGTTACCTACGAAGCAACGTAGCCCCGTAGCTCCGTAGTGCTGCAGCGCGTAGTTTCGTAACGTAGTGCTACGAATGTGTGATTATTGGCATAAGTGTCTTGAAGTTCGTTTTTTTTTTTGGGTCATTTTGTAATAATTCGATGTGGATACTTAGATTGTGTGCTAGTGTAGTAGTTAAAATTTGTTGTTTTCTTTTAAAAAAGGATGATGATTGATGATGATTATTTAAAAAAACCGAAAAAATACCATAATATTACTTGTTGTTATAGCGGCAATAGAAATATACAATCTGTGAAAATTTCAATTGTGTACCTATTACGGTTATTGAGATACGGCCCGCTAACAGACGGACGGACGGACAGCGGAGGCTTAGTAATAGGGTCCCGTCCCTAGGAACCCTAAAAAGTTACAAGACAAAAAAGATTACATATATTAGCTGAATCAAGTTACCAATAGCATTATTTGTACTGATGCTTTAATACCGTTTTTGACAAAGAATCATTCACTTTTACAGTTACAAGTCAGTTATGAGTAAAATACCATAAAATGGAACTCTTCCCATTACATTGCACCTCTATTTTCTCCCCAAAAAGCGTTTATTCCACAAAATCCAATACTGACACTAAAATTGCTACGGCGTAGCGTCTACGTACTACGGCGTAGCAATTCGCTACGGCCTACGCGCTACGTGGGCAGGTATATACCATAGAGCACAGATATGCTGCGGTGGCCACCTAAAGAGAAAGAAAGAAAGAATATTTAGTCTGCACAGACGAAACGCACGTTAAACATTTTAAATGGGTACATAAATAAATAAACAGCAGGTAATAAATAATTGTAATCATAACAAGTCAACAAGTCTAAGTTACACATACTTAATACTTACTGACATCTCTCTACGTGTCAGTAAGTATTACAGTAAGTATCACCGTATCAATAATATTCTAACTGTAGCAACAGTGTAGCCGTCACTGGCACTCAGTACTAGGGTAAAACTAGCCTTTTTTGGGGCTTTGTTATAGCAGTGGTTTATACCGCAGGACCATGTGGATTTCTTCGGAGCGTATTTGTAAATTAACCTCTCACTCAGCGATAATGTAGCTCTCCATTTGTGTTTATAAAATCGGATCAGCATACGAAGAGATTATTTTATATAAAAAACTAAACAATTTTAAATGTTTTTTTGTTTGTTAGCACTTTTTAAATAAGTACCATCTTTTTTCCGCGTCTCTGCTCCCAAGTAACTCTGTCTGTCAGTCTATCTGATACTTTTTATCCCAGAAGTATGTTCTAGCTAGTTTATAATATTATTATAGTTAGCATTTAGTGATTACTTACGAGTATGATTTTAGGAAGTAGAATAGGTCGCTCCTTGTGTTTCTTCCATGCTCTATGTCAGGTATAATCGCTACATTTTTCAAGCGCGGTCAGGGTTGTCAACGTCGCCTTTTAACGTTGATTAGTTTTTGTGAATGTTGCGGAAACCGACAGCCCTGCGTTGTTTCACTATTTTGTTGATTGCGTTCGCAGTAAGCGATTTCTGCTGTGTTCTCTGGGATTTAGCTCGCATTGTTCCCTTTCGGATTGTTTCAAGTTTTTTCGCTTTGAGGATTTATAATTGTGTTTGTTAGTTCTGGTTCGTGTGTTTTGACTGTGCTTTGAAAGTAACGTTGGTTTCGTCAAAGAGTTGCATTTTTGTGTGTTGTGTTTTGGAATGCATAGAGGTTTTTTGAATTATTCTTAATTTGTTCACGTGTTCAAGCATTTATGTTGCTTTACTTTATTATACTTAAAGGCTAGATGTTACTTTATTATAAAAATTTAATAAATTTATAGGTAGCATAAACTTTACGTCAAGGTGTTGATTTTTTTTCATTCTCTCTGGTCTGGCACGATAGTCTTATAAGTAAGCTTCCTTCCTTCGGTCTGCCCGCCAGATTGTGTGATTGGATCGCAGATTTCCTGAGGGATCGGTCTATCCGAGTGGTCATAGATGGCTGCTCGTCTGGACTGCTGGCTATTAATGCCGGGGTTCCTCAGGGGTCTATGCTTTCGGCAACATGGTTTTTGCTGCATATTAATGTTCTGCTAATACCTTTGGGTATGCAGACGACAGCACTGTTGCTGAGAGATACGTATTCAGCGCACTAGCTGGTGGGCCGAAAGTCCAGTCTATTCGAGAGGCTATGGTTGAGCGCTTCAACTTGTCCTTTCAGGTTACTCTGAATGGGGCGCTGCCAATCTGGTCAAGTTCAATGCTGCTAAGACCCAAGCGTGACTTTTTTCTGCCAAAAGGAGCCAATTCTACCCTGCTCCATCTTTTCGAGGTATAACCGTGCCGATCACCGACCAACTTAAGCTTCTTGGAGTTACATTAACAGCTACCCAAAATTTTGGTCTTTTCACAGAGGCAAAGGCTCAAGTGGCTGCCAAAAAGTCGGGGGGAGCAAAAGTGAGACGGTACTTCACAACGGAACAGCTGTTCAAACTCTATCGAGTACAAGTTCGATCGTGTCTCATCTTTGGGATGGATCTGCCAGATACCAGCTTGATGCCCTTGAGTCAATTGAGAAACAAGCCAAGAGGATCATCGGCAATGATAGGCTCGTCGAGTCGAAGCTCCAAAGAGCATCGACGCCGAGTTGCTAGCCTGTTGGTTTTTCACCGGTTGCATTTTGGGGAATGTGCGACGGAATTGAAAAATTTAATTCCGCCAAACCCGTTCCATCAACGGACCACAAGACGAACGGCGATGCGCCACCAGTACATGGTGGACATTCCATCCACACGCATAAAATATTAAATCCATAAAATGTTTTGGGAACACATTCATAGTGCGTACAGCTAAGGATTGGAATTTCCTGCCGGAGTCTGTGTTTCCTAATAGCAAAAACCTGGGTGTCCTTAAGTCAAGAGTGAATAGGTTACTTCTAGGCAAGCATGCTCCATCTTCAACCACATCATCGCTTACCATCAGGTGAGATAGTGGTCAAACGCGTGCCTATCATTAGTCATCTGCCTAGCCTTTTCCCAACTATATTGGGGTCGGCTTCCAGTCAATACGGATTCAGCTGATATCAGTATTTTACGTGGAGCGGCTGCCTACCAGACCTCCACCACTTATTAATTTGGTAACACGGTACTCCTTGGCAAGACTGGGATCTTCGCTTCTGACCATACGTAACGACTGCCAAAGATCGCCACATGACTGCCGGGACGTACAGCTTAACGTGCTTTCCGAGGCACGGATGGAGCTCGGTATGTTAAGATGGTCACCCATCTACAGACCAACCCCGGCAAACGTTGCGTTAACTTAAAGATTGACCTATGCGGCTGTTATTATTTAGCCACGTGCTATCATTAACGTGCCTATCATTAGTAAAATAATAAAAAAAATCTGTATGGAAGAATCGAGAGAAAGAAAGGGACTTAAAATACATGTCTAAACTCAAAAACTTAAGTAAGTAAGATAGATAAGTTTAATAAAATAAATAAATAAGATAAGTAACTTTCGTTCAGCTTAATTTTTGAAACATCTTAATGAAGCCACTTTGTCTCTAATCAAACTTATCTCCATAAAACAACACAGAGTTTCATTAAGCACAGCCGTGCATCAGCTCCATAGTAAAAATAATTAATTAAAATCATCCCCCATTCCCCCACATCAGCCGGAGGGGGATGTTAGCTACACAGATGTTCTGTGTAGCTAACTAAATGAATTCTTGTCGCTCAATCATTGTTCAAACCTTGTAGCTGCTACGGCGTAGCATTCTGTGCTACGTCGTAGCTGTTAACGCTACGTCGTAGTATTTTGTAGTAAGAGGTATTTTGCGTCTGAATTTCACGAAAGTAATGGTTTGTATGCATTCGTATTGTTCACGGTGGAGCTTAATAAAATGAGTAGAATTGCAGTCAAGCTGTGGTTTAAAAATTGTGACTACTTTGAACATTAATTTACCTTCATTGCCCGTTTCTCCCAGCTTTTGACTTTCGGAATTAAAAGAAACTGAGCGATAATGTAGTTTTCTATTAGTCAAACATGTTTTGTATCGGCTCTGTATTTCCAGAGATCTCTACAAACAAACGGCTATCTATAATATAAATTTATATTTAAAACGGCAACTTAATAAGTCAAACAGCATCTAAAATTTTATTGATCCATTTAGTTCCAAAAGCAAAGCAAATACTAACATCGAGTAAAACACATATTAAACGTTGATTGGTGCGCTGCCAAACTTACTGGAATAATCCGCACGAGTTTGTTGAACAACTAACGATATCAACTCATACACACGACTAACATTAAAACCTGAACTGAACACGAACACCGACTTCTACTAATTAAATTTTATTTCTACCACTAAGCTTAGTTTCTACTAAACGCGATTTGGTAGAAACGATCGCTGTACATTGCAGGGTTTGTTCTGGTACTTTCAGTGTCAACTGCATTCGAGCAGCGTTGGATCGCAAATAAATGATCCTAGATGATATGTTAATAGTAGGATGGTGGTACGGGTTACCGTACGGAGGATTACTTCGGGTCATATTCCGTATATTCCGTGGAGTTTGAGCCGTTTCCTTGAGCAAGGCTTTGTTGTTATGTGCCATGATCCTTTATACTGTGTGTAAGTAGTTTTGGAAATTAGCTGTGAATTTTGAATGGTGCTGTTGAGTTTAGTTTCAGTATTAGGGTATTTTTTTTTAGTTATTTTCATCTTCTGAGTTTTTTTTTCGTTGTGTATTTTTTTTTGAGTTAAACGTGACAAGTGGGGAAATTAAGTCGGACGTTTGGACTAAATGAATGGTTTAGGTTGTTAAGCAAGTTCTAAAATATGTTGGCAACATGTTGGCAAATATCTGAGTGCCAATTCTACTATTTTAAGCAACGTCGCTGTGTCAACAATGTATGAAAATTAAGGCTTTTTTAACAGTTTGCGACTGATATGCGAATACGAACTTTATTTGATAGAAGAATAATTGGCTCTCTGTTATTCAATTGACACATTTAGTATCTGTGAACGCTTAGAATACTACATTGGAATAGTTTTGCACAGTGAAGTTTTAGTGTTAGGACGTTTTTTTTTGTTATTTTAAGCTAATATTTTTGAAACGAGTTTTGATGTTAAAGTAAACGTAACATGTATAGCCTCTTATTTAAGGACAAGAGGATTTTAATAAAAAAAATAGATTGGGGTCGTGCCTGAGCTATCATTTTTTCTGATCTATGGATTGGGGTATAGTGCATTTTTATGTAACAGTTGCCCAGACCATAAATAAACACATTAGTTCCCATTGGCACTGCGGTCATTACCGCATAATTTAGGAGGAAAACTTGTGACTCACAAAACCTTTTAAATATGGAAAAAGTTAAACTTATAATTTCATAATTAATCATGGATTTTTTTGCATTTTCCAGAAAGTTCTGTTCAAAAATTCAGGCTGTAATTAGCCATAATTAATTTCTTCCAAAGTTATTGGTAAATCCTTGGCACTTAGTCGTTTTCATTCTTCGTAATGGACGAATCTTTGGCTCCATCGGTAATTAGATTAATTACTTTCTTTTATACCTTAATGTTAAAGAAGATATTCTGTATCTCGGCTCACTGAACCGAGCTATCTAGGTCATTCTTTTGATAAGCTCAGTCATAAATTGTGACTGAAGTGTCTTTTTTTAGGCTTCCGTATCCAAAGGGTAACCGACGAAACCCTATTACTAAGCCTCCGCTGTCCGTCCGTCCGTCCGTCTGTCTGACAGCGGGTTGTATCTCAAGAACCGTAACAGGTTGAAAGTTTAAATTTTCAGAGTGCTTATTTCCATTGGCATTATAACAACAAATAATGAAAATTAAGTTAAATTAAAAATTAAAGGGGACTGCCATACAAGAAACGTGTTTTTACCGGTTTATGGTACGGAAACCTTTGTGTGAGAGTCCGACTCGCACTTGGCCAGTTGTTAGATAACTTTAGTTATGAAAACAGGATGTATCCCTTTCATTATTTTGTCATTACTCGCATTTGACGTTTTTCTTGTCGATTTCCGATACATAAAACACATACTTATAAAAAAAATGAAGATAGTATAGACTAGAATATATAACACTAGCTTCTGCCAGCGGCTTCGCCCGCGTGGTCCCTAAGGAAAGTTCTCCCGGGATAAAAAGTAGCCTATGTCCTTTCTCAGGCTCTAGACTATCTGTGTACCAAATTTCATTTAAATCGGTTCAGTAGTTTTGGCGTGAAAGCGAGACAGACAGACAGACAGAGTTACTTTCGCATTTATAATATTAGTAAGAAGTAAGACACAGACACAAACTCACAGCGACAAAGACTAAGTGAGCAGAAATAATAGTAGGTACACAATAAGTAAGAAGTTCCTTGTTAACCAGGTACTTGGTTGTGGAAGTCAGATTCTCGATCGCTCCACTTAAAATACTGGTATTCAGCCGAATCCAGTTTGACTGGAAGCCGAAACAAATATTGTTGGGAAAAGGCTAGGCAGAAAATGAATAAGAAGTTCTAAATTTAATTTTGGACTCTATGCTACTAATTATTATACGTTAAAAAAAAAAATATGTCATGGATTTGATCACAAATATCTAAAAACTAGTGGACGTCACGCGGTTACACCTGCGTAGTTCCCGTTCCCGTGGGAGTACGGGGATAATATATAACCTATGTTACTCCCTAATAATGTGGCTATCCAATGCTAAAAGAATTTTTCAAATCGGTCCGGTAGTTTCGGGGCCTACCGTTGAACAAATTATACGTATTAACGTGTCGTTAAGTGTCTTTTTCCTTTTTTTAACGGTACAAAAATGGTAGTACTAGATGAAAAGGCGGAAAGATTGGGGTATGATAAATAACAATATCTAAAACAAAACCCAACAGAAAATCTCCTTCAAAATCCGACAGACGAGACGTAAAGACGTCCAATCGATGAAGTCTGACAGATATGCCCTTCGCTTTACTGAGCTTTGTATCAGGACCGTTCGCCGGGCAGTAACTAGGGCAAAAATTGAGGTGGCTTGCCCGAGCGGTTGCCATGACAACGCCCCCCTTGGCTGTTGCTTCAGCCGACAGATTTTACTCTTAGTTGAGAATAGGTATCTATATTCGTGTAGTACTAGAAGATTTGGTTTGATGGCAGGATGTGGGGAGTGTTTAGTGAATGACATGGTGTGTGGCTGAAGTTGTTTTGAATTAGGTGTGGAGGTATTGTTCTAGAAGGTTCATTAAAAAAATATTGTGTAAAATAGAAAAAAAAGCAAAAAAAAACAGGGTAACAAGCGGTACAATTTAACAGGGTTCTTTTTCAATATTACACGAAAGTGATCTTACCGCTGATAACGGTATCTACTCGACCAACTTAGAAAGGACTGATCGAATTTAAAACAAAAACCGGCCAAGTGCGAGTCGGACTCGCCCACCGAGGTATCCTTACAAATTTGTAGGTACATTGTACTTTAAATAAAGACTATATTTTTAATGATTTAATTACAAATGTATTGTTTTCAGACTTTTTCCTATACTTGTAGTATAAGACGGTATTACTTGCCAAATTTCATAGTTCTAGGTCAACGGGAAATACCCTATACATTTTGATTCCCTTGAGAGTGTCGAAATATACATTTTTGGCGGCATAAACGTATCTTTTTTACGTTAACTTAGAACTTTTATTTATTTACAGCTTCAAGGGACCGTAGACCTGAGTATATGGTTTTAATTTCAACTCGATACCCCCACGCGTTCCCGAGATAAAGGGTCTTGACAGACAGACGGACGGACAACAAAGTGATCTTATAAGGGTTCCGTTTTTTCCTTTTGAGCTACGGAACCCAAAAAGAGGATGCCACTGGTGTACTTCTGAAGATAATAGTACCATCTTAAAAATAATCAATATCTCTACAATCTATTTTCATTTCTGACGTGGGAGAGCTCTTGGAATAAAATCAATATCAACTTAGCAATACACTAGATACTACCGACAAACCATTTCTTTTAAAAGTTTTCTATATAGAACTTTATTAACCCCAAATAATACAGCATTCAGCTTTTTGCCCGAAGCTTCGAGATATCACGACAAAACAACAATAATTAAACTAAACAATTCACATTGAAACAGCCGGTAACCAAGACCCACGTTGTTAATTTATGTCGTCATCCCAATATTTATTGGCTACCCCAATTTACGACTTAATTATATTGGCCATCGATCCGTACGTCCTAAGTTAACAAGTGAACCCACCACAAGTTCCTGTTGGCAACATATACATGAATTGAGGAAGCTTGACGTTCCTCTTAAAGGAGATCCGTCTAGTATCAATCAATAAGTGTAACCATTAATATAATTAACCATACTAATCTATACTAATGTTATAAAATGTGAAAGTAACTCTGTCTGTCTTTTTGTAACAACTTTAAATGCTGAACGAATATTGATGAAACTTGGCACACGGGTAGGCTATGTTCTGCAATAAGATAAAGGATACTTTTTACCAAGAAATATTCGGATAATTTTCGGCTAAAAATAGACATAAAAATAAAACAAAATATATGTATGTGGTGTGGTATGTATGTGGTGTGGTGTGGTGGTGGTGGTGTGGAGGTACCTTTATTCGGTAGGTATGAGAATAGGTTGTAGGGTATTTTTTTATTTTTTTGTATGGCCAAACACCCTTTGCCGAGTCAGCTAGTGTAATATATAAAAATCTCGTGTCACGGTGTTTGTTATCGAACTCCTCCGAAACGGCTTGACCGATTTTTATGAAATTTTATGTGTACATTTGGTAGGTCTGAGAAAAGGTCGTAAGCTATTTTTTTTATATGGCAAAACAACGTTTGCCGAGTCAGCTAGTAATATGTATATGTATGGTGATGATCGGCAGAAACAAAAGCACTCTAGTTGCCACGCTCACGACCACTTCGTTTCGGAATTGTGTTTGAAAAAATCTGACTATATTGTAAAAACATGATAATGTCCCTGAAATATATTTTCGAGGGCTACATTGATGGTTTTAGTGGTTAGTTATTGATTCAAATGAATCATTATACCACGTGAAGCAGCGCTGAAGTAATTTTGCAAACAACATACGTGAGGAAATTTGGAAGTCGTAGGATGCATTGAAGGGAATCGCCTTAAGTCTGTTTGCTTGGTCATCAACTTGTGAGGGAAAGAGAAGCGAAGATATGCGCATTTTTTAACATTGAGAGGCGCTGAGAAGAATTTATGCAACGGAATCTATTTGGGTATTCGCTCGCTGGGATTCTTATCTAGCTGGTAGTGTCTCGATAGCTCGACTTAGAAATCCATTGATATTCTCAAAATTTTGTGGCTAAGTAGAATTAAATATATTAAAATTCAAAACAGAATTAATTATTTGCAGTTTATTCCAACTGTTTTTTTTAGAAGATCCAGTTTTTTTATAAAAGTGTCATTTCGAGAGATTTTATATTCCTTGCTTAACCTTTACCTTTCCAGTTTGACTGCAAGCCGACCCCAATGTAACTGGGAAACGGTTAGGCAGATGATGACTTAACTTTTACAATCGTTACAATTGTTAAAAACTATTCGTTGTGTAGATATGCAAATCCAATCAAATTTAAAGGATTAGTAGAATGATTCGTGAAAACATTTGTCCCATTGATATAAAAACAACCTAAGATACACACTCAGCATCTCAAAAACGTCCGCAAAAAACAAGCGCAATATGTATAATTGTGCGCTAGTTTCAAACAGTCTCGCATCGCTCGCCATACTGCACTGCTTTGTAGAAACAACTTCAAGCGATCCGTGTAAGGTTGAATTTGCAAAAAAATTGCGCATCACTTGCCATACTGCACTGCTTTGTAAAAACAACTTTAAGCGATCCGTGTAAGGTTGAATTTGCAAAAAAAAATGTTTATAGTACAACACACAACACACACATGACACTTGATACATGTCAGTTTTTGACGACAGTTTCGAGTGTTGCATTGGTTCGAGACTGTGCATCTTGGGTTTTTTATATATCAATGATTTTCCCATACAAATATTTTCATTATTTACCTAGTCAGCATATCAACCCTAAACCTACTATTCTTACAAACATTGTGTGAACATAAAAGTATTAACAAATAATCCCACACCTTCAACAGTTATTTTTACTAAAGCCCACATTAAAGACGGGCCATTAAAAATAACCGCCCGGTGCGGCCTGGTGCGGCCCGGCGGTGCGTGTGACTTGTACCGGCCCGGCCGCGGCCCGTCGTTGTAGGCCATTCATGTCCCCGACACCCCCTCCCCTACCTCTTAACTAAGACCGATAACATAGCCAGGTGTGACGCGGTATATAGGACAGTTTATATTAATATCTTCGTTGAAAGTATTGATTAAATGTGGGAAGAAAAGCTTGGGAAAGATACTCCTGATTTAGCCCTATTGTTAGAATAAACTATTCCCATTTTTTATTGCAAGCACTTCATACTTTGTTAACGACAGGGCCGTACTGTAAATACACCAAATCATTTTGGACCTCCATTCACGAAACAAAACCAAAGTAACAGCAAACCATTCTACATTTGTCGCATGTCCGTTTATATTCCCCTGAGCTCAGTACAACGAAAATCGGGATCCCGGGATGTCCGGCGAACATTCAAACGTCTGGTGACACGTTTCGCCCCTCCCCTCTTGGGGTACAGCGGGGCCCCCTCTGTTTCAAGCCGACGCCTACGGAGTCCAACAGTGTGTTGTAATTATCGAGATAGCCGCTCGATATGTAGTATGTAGAAGTATCGAGTGTGGTGTGTCCGGAGGCTGGATAGATCGCGTAGAGTATTTTCTAGGTATTTTTGGCTGTTTGGTAAATCGGTAATGAGTTGAGAATCAATTTGATGATAATGTTTTCTGAAAAGATTATGCTTCAATGAGTTTTTTTGTTTGCGTATGCAAATATAAATTTCATTGAATGCTGATTTGAAAGTACCTTATGAATATTTTGTTATTCAATGAGATACTATTGAAATCACAATGCATTTGCATTGGAACAGATCTATGTTATAGTAATTTTTGCATGAAATTATGCATAGGTATTTCTAAAAATATATGTTATTTCGATCCGTTTTTTCAACTTATCCGTTACGTACTTATACAATCTTTCTCAAGAACACAACTAGGTATTTCTCTAAAAAGAACATCCCACCTAACAACTCGTATTTCCCATCTACCTAACAAATACTCCACAGCAACCAATACCAGCGCTACACGAGAAACAATACCAACTAATCTAAAAACTATTTGCCGTGGGGCACGGGCGGGACCCAGGCGGGTACAGGTGCACTCCACTACTAACTTGTCTCCAACTTATTTGACAACTGGAATACAGGGGCGGACTTGCAGAAATGGGTAGTGTTTATTTTGCTGATAAATACAAGGTGTTACAGGAAATAAAGACGTGCAATGGGTGCCAAGGTGTAATTTAAATAAACATTGGTTGAATTTCTTGAGATATTTAGTCAAGAATTTGGGAAAGTTTTTATTTAGGTACATTGCATAAATCATTTTCCATCTAAGTGAAACATTTTTCATCTTCATTTAATGGCTGTTTTATGTGGCAAGACTTAAAATAAGGTGTTAAATATTAGATTATATTACTAACCAGCCACATTAAACATTTTACGAGTCCTGGTTTCGTAAGCTTTAAAATTAATTAACTAAAACCTCACTGACAAATCGGTATAATTAGTACTAATTAAAAGGGAACCAAAATTAATTTAGACGTGTTCAAACTGGCTTGAACTTTCTCACGTTTTTGTACAATTTGGGGCCCACTTATACCGAAAGCCGTCCCTGTGCGCAGCCCTTGCTTCAGTTAACACTGTTAACAGTTTAGAAAGCGCTGGCGGACGTTTTAATTAACCCTTTCTAGTCCATGTTAGCTGGGTCGAATGTACCCCACTATTGCGTGTTGTATTGTTGATTTAGTGGAGCCCAATATTGAAGCGTTCGGGGGTTACGCGAATATTTGAGCAGGTTTTAAGATTACTTGCCTGTTTGATCGGGGGAGAGAAATTAGTGAATCCATTTTGTGCTGAAGCGATCAATATTAGACCCGATAGGTAGTTGTACATTCTCAGGATTTGAAGGTCGTTTGCGATGAATGAAATACGTGCAACATTTGTGATGATAAAGTCTTAAAAACTTAAAAAAAAAATGACAGTTACATCTATCTACACCAGGTTGACAACAGGAGTAACTTAACATAGTTATAGTAACAAAGTTACCGATCTAGTCATTACTTAACTACACGTCAATACTTTTTCTTAGAAAAAAGCTTGAACTTAAACATTTTTCTTTCGTGACCTCAAACAAAACCTGTTTTCCGATCGTACAATTTTTCCATTATTACGGCAACAGTCCATGAAGAAAAATAAAATTCAATGATAAACCGGTTTAATCCATCAATCGACGCCTGCCAAAACAGATTAGCAATGTCTGCAACGTTCAGTATTCCTGATATTTCCCCTTTGCTGCCATCCATTTTTATCGTTATGTATTCTATTATCGGAAAGTGAATAAATCATTGGCGTTTTTTGTTCTGGAAGACGTGCAGTCGGTTTTGAGAATTATGGTTTTAGTTGACATGACATTTATTTTATTTTTATTGGCACCTTCTTTTCCTCTCTAAACATATTTTTTATATAACTCATAAATTGGCTATTATTTTTGGTGATGTAAAGGCATAGGTGGCGTTCTGTAATTTCTGCTTACTCTTATGGGAATACGGCGTAAGATTATGTATGTTAGTGTATTTTTATAAATACACTTAGATGTATATACATAAATGCAGAAATAGCTTGATTAAGAAATTGAGACAGTACAGTACAAATAAATAACGGACAATGAAAGAAGCCGATGATCTACACTAATATTATAAAGAGGAAAGATTTGTTTGTTTGTTTGTATGTTTGTTTGTTTGTTTGAATTGAATAGGCTCCGAAACTACTGGACCGATTTGAAAAATTCTTTTAGCATTGGATAGCTACATTATCAGGGAGTAACATAGGCTATATATTATCCCCGTATTCCCACGGGAACGGGAACTACGCGGGTGAAACCGCGTGACGTCCACTAGTGCGTACATAAATGTATGGGGCAGTCGATTGGTTTTTAGGTATTGCATTTATTTTGTTACACGTTGTATTTAATATCCAACATACTTTCATATTTGTGTCATTAATTAGATAAGAGGATAGCTAGTATGTCATACAATAAAAAACATTTACTGCATGACTATTTTATAGGAACATGCATGTGCCTATAACATTTTATACGCACATGCATTACCTAATATAACTACTTCCTATAAACAATATTATATACAAAAATGCGTTAGGAACCCAAATGCCTCAAGTTTGTGAACTAGTGATAGTAAACAAAGATATAAATCGTATGTTTTTACGTGTTTTCCTACGCATTACATACGTTTATGTGTTTTGCGTTCGTAATAACGTACAAGAGTATGTGATCTCTTTCGGTTGGGTGACGTTCAATGTCCTTTTGGTGTCATGAGCGAATAGAAGAGCTGCATTCGAGATTTTTGGTACTGAAAACGAAAAATTTAAAAACATGTTTTCTTTCTAGTAATTTCCAGGTGTCTCTTTGAAAATAGCATCATAATACAGGACCATCATACTACAAAATCATCTACATACAGAATATAATTCTTATCTGTGGCTTAGTTACAAATAATGAATCAATTCAAAAAGTTAACAGGATACCAAGGTACACAGGTACCTTGGTATCCTGTGTACCTTGATATCCCGTTAACTTTTTAAGTTCGGATTATAAAAATCCTACCAAAAACTTCACACACAACACAAAACCAACGTCGATAAAGCGAAAACAGCACTTAAATTTATCCATACTAGCATTAATATCAGCGCTGCAAGCGGTGCAGCGCCACAGCGGGTGTAGATTAGCGGTCTGATGCTACTTTATTGCTCCTAATGTAAGCAATGGCGGGTAAGCTGCAACTTATTGTACTTTCAAGATTCCGCTTTTTCGTAAAATGTTGAATCAAAAATGTTCTAAGCTGCTTGAGTTTTAAAGTTTAAAAGGATATGAAATCTCCATTCAAGATGAGAGCTTCCTTTTTATGAGATGAGAATGTAAACAATCTTTTATGTTTTCATCATCTTGAAACATGGCGATGAACAATAAATAAGCTTTCAAACGGTCATGGTGTACAAGTCCCATAAAAATATGTCGTAAAGTTTGTTTCACCAAAAATTCAAGCGGTTTTCTAAATGCTTCGAAAACTCGCTGCGAGTGACATGTAAAAAAGCTCTTAAAAACCCATTTACAAAGTATTTTGGCATAGAATCGCTACCATTCGCATTCCTATGCAGAAATAGGTACCTTTTTCTTTTTTTAGTTATAGTTAGTCATATCTTGTTTAAATTGAGATCTTAAGTGTAATTTTTTGTTTAAATTTTGTAATCTTTTGTACACTACTTTTACCATTTAATTATTTGTCATAGAAGAGCTACCTCCTAGCACAGGTATAACTTTTACATAAAATGAGGTCTCTATGTGAGAGTATCTGTAAAAGTTTGTACAAGTTTCAGCATTAATTTTTATTTATTTTTTAAAACAGTCGATTTATGAGTTCCAAACACCATCTTCTATATCTTCTTTACATACAATAAAATCGTAGACTTGCCGTATCTGTACATTGAATATTTTTGCATAAAAAATACATAGAAACGTTAGGAAAAGATATAAAACACAAAAATGCAATTATTGAAAACTTTTGTCTTTTTGTCTGTGCTTTTGTGGGAGCATCACGCATAAACCACCGATTAAAATCTTAGACTTGCCGTGTCTCTATATTGAATATTTTTGCATAAAAATTACATAGAAACGTTAGGAAAAGATATAAAACACAAAAATACATTATTGAAAATTGTTGTCTGTTTGTCTGTGCGTTTGTGGGAGCATCACGCATAAGTCACCGATTAAATTCCAAATCTAGGTACTTAAAAATATTAAGTGATAACCCGAGTAACATTTAGCGACCATTTGAGCATTTTAATATACCGAGATTCTAGCATGCCTTGGTATGTAACAGCCGCACGGGTCGATGTTCAAGGTTAAGCAACACTCGCCGAGGTCGGTCTGAGGATGGGTGGTCATTTTAACATACCTACGGGTCGATCGACCCGTACTTCTGTTATTCAATCAGTCTCCTCATTCAGTACCTACTAAATATCTATTTAAAAAATCGATTATTCTTACACTATAAATCGATTCTATGAAACCGGTAAAACTGTAGTCCTAAGTATATAAAATTCGCCGTAGGAAGCTGAAATTTGGCATGTAGGTTCCTTGGGGAGTGTAGGAAAGTACTAAGAGATTTCACGAAAGCTTTACGGGAGCGGGAAAAACGGAATATGCGCGTACGAAGTTGCGGGCAAAAGCTAGTAATAATATATACGAAGTATGATTCCACCAAAAAATAACCTCGCCTTTTTTCAATTTTTTTTTTCTGTTTGTTTGTTTGTTTGAATTGAATAGGCTCCGAAACTAATGGACCGATTTGAAAAATTCTTTTAGCATTGGATAGCTACATTATCAGGGAGTAACATAGGCTTTATATTATCCCCGTACTCCTACGGGAACGGGATCTACGCGGGTGAAACCGCGTGACGTCCACTAGTTTTTAATAATTGAACTTCACTAAAGTTATAACTAGAATAAACGTTAGGCAATGCAAGTGGCAGCTACAGGCAAGTCGGCAGTAAGCTAGGATCCAAATTGATGTAGCGTGACTCATCTAAGCAACATCAGAATGACTTACAGCGTAGCCTGGCTTCTTCTTCGTATCGTGTGGGCAGTAAGGTCTAACGACACCCTAGTGTCAGAGTGTAGCCTGGTTGATCTCCGTTGATTTTTAAAATCATTTTTAACCCTAAAAATGATTTAATGTGACAGACAGCCAGATAAGACACACCAGTGATCCATTTGTATGGAAAATGGGACCTCACAGGATCACTAGTGTGTCTTATCTGGCTTGCGTTCCGAACCCTATAAAATCTACAAAGACTCCCATTACACACATTTTTATTTATTTTATTTATTAACACAAAACAAACAGGAACATCACAAAAACCTTAATAGGTTTGTCTGGATGTTGAAACACCTTAAAGCAGCCTTAATACTAACAAAGTAAATCACTGTTTACATACATTTTATAAAACATTGTGAGGTAGATTGAAATAGCTTAAAAACTACAAATATGACAACGGTACTTCCAGGTAGCCGCCGCAATGCTAATTATCCAATGAATGAAATTTAAACAGGATGATGCATTATAAAAGAGAAGAATTAAGCATTATAAAAAAGAATTGTTTGTACTTGGTTTGTAGTTAGTTAGCTTAGATTGACAACCATTCGGAGTGGTACTTAGGAACAACATCGATTAGGATAGACAATGCGAGCGACAGCCGCGGGCAGGTCGGGAGTAGGCCGGGAGCCTGGCTGACGTGGCGTGACTTATTGAAGCCACGTCAGATTGGCTTGAAGCGAGCAAGCCTGGCTTTTAAGTGCGTTGTTGGCTTTAAGGTTCAGAGATAACTGCACTGTTGGTTTGTAAATGTTATATATACGGATTTTGTGCCATTGTTGTAATGTTAGAGCCCACTAGTAATCACAACATCACTAAAGTTACCAAAATCTAAGAAGTTCGATTTGACAGCTGAGTAGAGAGGGATAGAAGATTGCTTTACCACTAAGTGTGAAAGAGATTTATTTTTGTGTCTCTTTCATACTTACTAGTAAAGAAATGTTGTATCCTGCTGTCAAAACGGGCCTTTTATTTTTTGACACCTGTATCACTACATATAATAAAATAAAGTCCTCCGCCGCAACTGTCTGTCTGTTCGCGATAAACTCGAAAACGACTGCACCATTGTCATGCTGTTTTCACCAATGGATAGAGTAGTTCTCGAGGAAGGTTTTGTATATAATTTATTTAGAAAATAAATAGGAATCTATAAGAAAATAGCAGCGCAGGCGAAGTCGCGGGCGAAGTGCTAGTTTATAATATTGTGATACCGCAGGTTACTACCGCTGCGATATGACTAGTCAAAATCAAACAACGATTGGATTCATCACGTTATTATTAGGGCTCCATGACCAGTTCAGGTAATAAATACATGACTCATATTTTTAAAACAAATCACTTTACAGATTAACACTCTAAAAATATTATATTATATTTTCCTTTGACAATTAAAAAGCTTTCAGACCCTGCCAGTTATATAAAGCTGTCAAAAAGGTTTACCACAATGTCTTGTTCCGATGGCGATTTTTCGAGTGTTGCTATCCAATGGTACGGGAAAAAATATCTTTGATATTTACAACTAGCTTTTTCCGGAGGATGAGCCTACTGGAACTGCGCATTTTTCTGTGGCAGAAATCTATGAAAAAACGAGTAGTAATGTAGTATCCAGTATAGCAGTGAAAGAATTCTCGTAAACGGATCAGCACTTTTATGAACATGCAAACAAACAAACTATAAGTTTAGATAAAATTACAGTATATTTTGTGACAGCCCTCAGAAAAAAATGTTTACTATAAAATAACGAGACGCTTGCCCTTCTCAAATGATTGGATTGGGTTATGACTGGTTATTTTTTGTTTTGTTTCTTTGTTTTTAACACCGACTTCCGAAATTAAGGTTATTTTATACTTTATAGTGTTTTGTTAAAAGTCGGTGTAGTGTCCACGCATCGTATCACTAATAGTAGGTATTTGGCTCGCCTACGCACCACCACGTGCTGCCTGACTGACGGTTGAACACTGACTGACCGTTGACTGACTGTACGTTGTGACGTACGCGCTCGAAAGCAATCATAAGTATATACATACACTACATCCCTTCCTTTTTTTTTATTTGTGTATAAATACTTCCTGTAGTAAGTTTTTTATGGATCTAGGTACTTATAAAAAATATATATATGTATTTATTACTAAGTATTTATTTCCTTCCAAACACTGTACATGACACTAGAGGTATTTTGCTCCTTTATTATTATTTTTTTTTTCGGTTAACGACCCGATTATACTATATTGTAATTATATACCAATTATATTTTTTTTCAATGATCACATGTGAGATAATTGTTTTGATTTTCTTTATTGTATTCAATGTTATATGCCTTGATATTATTATTATCTCTATCTTTCTTCCCTTTTCTCTTTTTAATTTAGTCATAATTAATCAATCTTATTTATGAAGCAGATGTATCTTTTTGATTCAATACCTTGGTTTTTTTTTATCATTAAAAACTTTCCACTGACCTTCAATTTCTATAAATGTACGACATTTCTTTTTCATCATTTGTCCTATTTCATCATTATATACTTCAATATCCCCCAAGAAATTTGCTATCGTTAATCTCTACGGCAATTGTCTAAAATTTTTTTTTTTTTACACACAGAGCTATTCCAAATCTTCAGTTAACTGACTTTTCGTTCAGTGTTTTAGCCATTTGAGAGTTCTAAACTGGCTGTAATCAATCCTTTAGGTTTGATTCGTGATTCACTAGTATTCGTGATTACCAAGTCCAAGCACCAATGAAGTCATAAAACTCACATTGATTTTAACAAAAAAATGTCAAAGACTACGTATCTTATTCACAGTCAACATCTATCTCATAGCTCAGCAAAACACAATTCCTATACTCGCACTTCCCCATGGGAAGAATACCGAGTAAACTCTAATTTGTACCACCAATAGCAACGACACCCTGATACAGACTTCCTCGTCTATATCACTCTGTGATACTGCTACGATATCCTGGTAGCCCGCCGACCCACAGAACTAAGAACCTGTTCACACAAAATAATTTTATGCTTACTCGTCATCTATTTCATAACTTCACAACGTCAATTATTCATATACTTGGCCTTGGGCATCTTCCCGACAATGAGATTTTAAAACATACCAACCGGTAAGTTATGCACATCAGAGTTTACGAAGAGAAGAGAACCTAGGCCTGTCAATGTTTGTGCCTACGTACATGTGAAGGGGCTACGTTCATGAATTACTCTACGTCAATCTACGAGCATCATGGTCATAACTGCACCGAACAGTTTGAATCAATCAATATTATTTTAAATCTTACTTATATTAACTTACATCTACAGTAAGCAACCCGGTAGTGAAAAATCTATTCAGAAATTGTAATAGCTCAGAATTCTCTGTATCGCTACAGCTTTAATCAATGTCATTAATATCAAGTTACGGTTTATAATCGTTTACTATCGAATTTACGAACTGAATTTAATAACTTGTTATGTAAGAAAACTGTCACCGACACGTTAATATAAAAGCTTAAATCCAATTTTCACTAAACACGTCTAAGTTGGAACATGACCTTATGGCAACCTTGCCATGCAATATCTCAATATCTCTCTCTTTAAGTTCGTACTGAATAAAATGTTGAAACTATTACCACCTACGGGAATCTCTTTAAGTACTCGCTTTTTTATATTTATAGGCACCAATATCTCACCTGGTGGCAAGCGATGACGTGGTTGAAGATGGAGCACGCTTGCCCAGAAGCAACCCAATCACTCCCGACTTAAAGATTCCCAGTTTGCAACTATCAGGAAACACAGACTCTGGCAGGGAATTACGCTCCTTGAATATTTCTCCAACCATAATCATGTATTTGTCAGAATATGGTAGGTACATTATAGTCTTAAGATTAGTTACTGGTAACCGTTCTTTTATATTTTTTTCAACTTTTCTTCCTATTATCCTTCTTAATGATTGAGAAGCTGGTTGTACTTTCTCATCGATTGGCACTTCCACTAAAACATCATTGGATTTCGGAAACTGTCTTAGTTTCCATTTGGTCAATTTGTAATCCGATTTTAAGTACACCCATTATCAAAGGGTTACTTTTATCAAGTAAAAGTAACACTTTTTAAAGCATATTGCCAGGGTTTCTACACGGGGAATATTTGGGTCATCTATACCAAAAGATCGCTGGATGACCTACGCGTCCAGTATAATAACATTTTTAGGATGCTGTTGGGACTGCCACGATGGTGCAGCGCTTCTTGTATGTTTGCGCAAAACCGAACCGATGGCTTCCACGCCGTCATTCGCAAAAAAACCGCGTCGCTGTTGTCAAGGTTGCGGGCGAGTGGCAACAGTATACTAAAAACTGTGGCGGAGAGTATCGACTCTTCGATAATTAAAAGTTTTTTGAGAAGGACTATCACTAACCATTAGATTGGGGTTGTCCTTTTCACAATAATATTTATTCTGTTCTGTCTTCTTCTCTGTTGTATTTTAGCTACTAACACTAGTAATAAGTTATAATATTGTTTACTAACACGCTGGATCATTGTTGTCCGAAAATAAAGAATTATTATTATTATTATAACTATAGCCATGGCAATTTCTTTCCCAAGTAGATCTCTAGTTCCATCAGAGATGCAAAAAAAGTAAAAAGTTGCATTTTCGGATCTATCTACTACTTTTATATTTGCGTCAAATGGTCCTGTTAGGTCTTGACCTAACAAGACCATTAGGAAGAACCCCTTGGGTTTTCTTACTTTAAGAACAAACAAAAACTTGTTTTGTTTCATATTTTCCCAAGTTTTGTGTGTGATTAAAGTTGGATTTACCTACACGCAGAGTCTACTAACATAACCTTCATTCCACCTATACGACAATCTAGTAAACTGTCATCGTCGATTTTGAACACATATTGTATGTCTTTCGACTCTGTTTGAACTGAAATCTGTCTGCTTATTGTCTAAGCCGTACTAAGAAATTTTTGAAACTTTTCATTTGCCCCTTGTTTGATCAATCAAAAAGAGTGACGTTCTTAATTCTCAATTCGTTTAGGTGTAAAGTATGCGTGGAGTTTGGTGATAGCCACTTCAAAGACATCCACTCCATCAGCAGCTGATATTTGTATCTGGTATATTATTAAACTAGCTGATCCGAGCAACCTCGTCTTCGTCACATTATCCATTAATGCTTTGCTACTATTGGTCGTAGCATGATGTTAGATCCTATAGTCTTCCCCGATAAATAGGCCGTCCAACACTAAAATAGTCCTTCAACTCGAACCAGCAGTTCCCGAGATTAACGCGTTCAACCAAACAAACAAACTCCTCAGCTCTACAATATTAGTATAGACATTTTTAGCAATTCTAGTCCACAAAATGTAGCAGCAAAGCCCGTTACTTGTCACTACCCTTGATGCCAACAGCTTCCAGGTAGATCAAGAGTTCCTACGTCCAGCGTTTTTATCTCGTTTCTTCTGATGAAGGTTCCCCCTCACAATCAAATTTGTCAATTTAATGACCAGTATGTACATAAAAAGTACCACTAGGCACTGCTGACCTATTTTGTCTTTGATAACTAACTGTCAATTTAATGACCAGAAGGTATATTCTGCTGTAATTACTGTCATTCAATGATGACTTGTCAATTTAATGACCAGTAGGTATGTTCTACTGTAATTACTGTCATTCAATGATGACTTGTCAATTTAATGACCAGTAGGTGTATTCTACTGTTATTACTGTCATTCAATGATGACTTGTCAATTTAATGACCAGTAGGTATGTTCTACTGCAATTACTGTCATTCAATGATGACTTGTCAATTTAATGACCAGTAGGTGTATTCTACTGTTATTACTGTCATTCAATGATGACTTGTCAATTTAATGACCAGTAGGTATATTCTACTGCAATTACTGTCATTCAATTATGACTTGTCAATTTAATGACCAGTAGGTATGTTCTACTGCTATTACTGTCATTCAATGATGACTTGTCAATTTAATGACCAGTAGGTATGTTCTACTGTAATTACTGTCATTCAATGATGACTTGTCAATTTAATGACCAGTAGGTGTATTCTACTGTTATTACTGTCATTCAATGATGACTTGTCAATTTAATGACCAGTAGGTATGTTCTACTGCAATTACTGTCATTCAATGATGACTTGTCAATTTAATGACCAGTAGGTGTATTCTACTGTTATTACTGTCATTCAATGATGACTTGTCAATTTAATGACCAGTAGGTATATTCTACTGCAATTACTGTCATTCAATTATGACTTGTCAATTTAATGACCAGTAGGTATGTTCTACTGCAATTACTGTCATTCGATGATGACTTGTCAATTTAATGACCAGTAGGTATGTTCTACTGTAATTAAATTTATGCGCTCTTTGATTTATTATTTTAGAACTAATCATGTAGTACAAATCAAATATCTAAGCATGAGGTCCCTGGTTAGACTCCCAGGTCGTTGCCTTTTTTTTTCGATCTTGTCAATACCAGAAGCATCGAAATAGATAGTGTTCGTTTCCCACGCTCCCATCTGACTCCAACCGAAGAACGTTCTCCTTCGCAGTCGAACTTCTCCAATGTGAGTTGGGACATGTTAGTGTTATATCGTGAACCAACTAGTTTGTTGTTTTTTTCAATATCAATTTTTTATCACAAAATTCTGCTTCCTTTTTATATTGCGTCAATTTGATGACCAATAATGATGTTGAGGATCCTCTGAACATAGTCAAACGGTGTCAATTTAATGACCAGCAATGCTGCTCCAACGTCGTAATAAATCAGTATTATTATATCATTATACTGTTATAAAACTTGAAAATAACTTTATTATTTATTTGTCGATTAAATGACCAGGTACTACGCCAGTTTACATGGATTATAAGTAAGTTACTGGGGTATATCCATTTAATTAGGTAACGTCCAGACGGTCAATAATTGTTTTTGAACTTGTCCTAAATAACCACCAATAAATACCACAGCACTTAATTAATACTGCAACCTATCCTTCCGATAAGGCCAAGCATAATATTAGGGTTCAAAATAAGAAAATCATTAAAAATACTCCACGTCTCTGACCACGTTTTTAAGATGTGGTGGTGTTTATTTTTCAGAATTATTGAAATATCCACTAATCACTTTGTTCATTATGGCACATGTAGGTACTTCAACAATTTAGCAATACCTATGAATATTATAATAATTACAAGATCACTGGGTAGGGTAAAACCGACATTATATTAATGTTTGTCGTAATTTATAACTTACGTAGGTGTAAATAAACAAACACAGTTAAACATTTGTTCTTCAATACCATTATGATTATTCTATAGTCCATTATTACTTTAGTGCGAGTTACTAAACAACGAAGAACATTCCTGAAAATGTTATCAGTGTAGCTGAACATTCCAATGTAATGACTTTTTCGTAAGTTAAGCAATAGTCACCACTGTTAAGTAGGTGTAAAGTTTTATAATTTTGAATCATAATGGGTATCTATTTGTTAATTAAAGTAAACTAATGGTTTAAACCATATTTTGGGTAAAGGTAATTATAATAGCTGAGAAATGTAAATGAAAATGTCGCATGTTTTCTTAGTTTGAATAAGTAACATTCATGTACCTAAGTAGCATAAGTAAATTATCTTGCCACTTCGCCAGTCACATTTTCTCTTTTTTTTTTTTTTTTTTTATAAAGTCACTTTACTTACAGTTTTAATTATTTTTTTGTCCTCGTCGCCATATGTAGTGTCCACGCATCGTATCACTAATAGTAGGTATTTGGCTCGCCTACGCACCACCACGTGCTGCCTGACTGACGGTTGAACACTGACTGACCGTTGACTGACTGTACGTTGTGACGTACGCGCTCGAAAGCAATCATAAGTATATACATACACTACAGTCGGTTATATTTTTTTGTAAAAAGTTTTTATTTTTCACTTTTAAGTGGTGATACTTGGACGACGTCTTCGTCTACGTAGAAATTGAAATAAGCAAATATGCTCATAAAATAAAAACTACTGAACCAAACAAAATCAAATTTTTACGGGACCAAATGACAAGTATACCGCATATTAAGTAAACACGGAGTAATCGGTGCACATACTTAAAAACATAACGAGACGCTCGCCTCCTCCTTTTTTGGAAGTCGGTTAAAAATAACGAGACGCTTGCCCTTATCAAATGATTGGATTCAACTTAAATTGTGTTGTTAAAATAATGTGGGTATAAATATGCTTGCAAACCTACTCGACTTAACGTCCAAAAATATTTCGCTAGCTCCTTGCTTAAAGAGCTTCATCATGTAAAACCCAACTTTCTTTTAAGACCTGTCTAGACCACAGACCGTTCAATTCATTCGACTGTGTGTCAATTTTTCAATCCAAGCGTGCTTAAAAAGAAAGTAAAGAGCTCACTTTAGCTCAACAAACTTCGTGCGAGTAGCTCAAGCACCCGCGAGTGGTCGGAGAGGGGATAAGAGACAGCTGAGGAACTAAGGAGGGAGGCTGGCCTTTTTAGGCAAGGTGCCAGGTACTTACCGTATCAGGATTAAGAGGCTGGATTACTCTTTGATTCGGGATGAATAGCCCGGCTTTGGCGGTTGAAAAGTTATGACTGTGCCTTTGTTGGGTGATGATTGAAAGAGGCAGCTAAGTCTCTTTGAATTTCTTGCTGAGCTGAGTGTGCTTAGTTAAATGGTCGATTAGAGGTTTATTTTTATTAAAGTACACCAAAACTAGGTAGCAATTTACATAGCCATACTAGGGTCGGCATTCAGTCAAACCGGGAATGCCTGAATCCAATATTGAAAACTAGGTAGCATGATGTTTAAGGAAAATACTAGAGGTCTTGACCGTTAACACGATTTGGTGTGGACAGTGTAGTATTAATTAATTCAATGATTGTGTGTCCGTGTATGTAATGTGTGTGCGTGTTGCCAGTGATGACATACGGAACTGAAACGTGGTCGCTTACAATGGGTCCCATCGGAAGGCTCAAAGTCACTCAAAGAGCAATGGAGAGGGCAATGCTTGGAGTTTCCTTGCGTGATCGAATCAGGAATGATGATATCCGCAAGAGAACCAAGGTTACCGACATAGCCCGAAGGATTGTCAAGCTAAAGTGGCAGTGGGCAGGGCACATTGCTCGCAGAACAGATGGTCGCCGGCCGAAAAATTCTGGAGTGGCGACCGCGTATCGGAAGGTGGACCGATGACCTGGTGAAGGTCGCGGGTAGCCGATGGATGCATGACGCACAGGACCGATCGTTGTTGCGACGCTTCGGGGAGGCCTATGTCCAGCAGTGGACGTCTTTCGGCTGATATGATGATGATGACTTATTTTTCTAGAAAATTGCTAATATCAACAGTAAGCTGTAGTCCAGATTTGTAATACTTAGCAAGTCAAAAGAAACGGTTACATAGATAGAATACTTTTTTGTCTGCTACCAAAAATAAACTAGAACAATAATTACACAATAGCTTACTAGGATACAAGCGACCTTACAAAGAGAAAATCATGAACTATACGAGTATTATCTACCGTACACAACAGTTACATTCGTAAGCTTTATCACTACTATTCACAACATACGCCCCCATTCTCGCGATACTACAGACATCTTATTACTGTCTTCAAAATTTCAAGTAATACGGAGGGTCGGGTACAAATAAATTGCGCAGACAGATCCTTTGTTCCTGGAGGGATTAGATTACGATGACTGCCAACTGGGTTTCTAGTTACATCCCCGTTGCTAACTAGCTGTATAACGAGATTATTTGGGGAATAATGAGTTTTGGCGCTAAATGGATTTTGACAGGTGGCCATTTTGTTTTTAGGAAAAAGTTACGTTGATGAGGTTTGATATGTGGGTCAAGGTTTAAAGTGATAAATTGGATTGTTTTTATGTAAAACAGGAGTGCCTGAATTGTTTATATGATGGCTAATATTTTTTTCTTATTATTAATAGGCTTGCATTTGACCACAATCTTACCTGACGGATAACGACGATGTGTTCGAGAAAAAATGCAATTTTAACATTAACATAATTCAATATTTCAATTTTAACATTATTTTTAACCTTGTTTTAAAACATTATTCACCAAACAAATACACTTGGCAATAAAACATAACATCGGTGACAAAAAGGTTCACATTTCCATTTCCACGGGTATATCAACATTACCGCTTTTACAGTCATATTTATGAAATTATTAAAAAATTCGCGTTGTTACTGACATTTATATTGGCCTAAGTGTACTTTACACCACTCCGTCAGTCGCCAGCGCCAACAAAACTTGGCAATTGAATAATAAAACGCGTAATACAATATACGACGGAGCGTAAAAGTGAATTTGCCGTAGCGTACACAAAAATATAAATTAGGTTCGGATCGATGGTGTATAGCGGCTTTCCGTTTTCATTTAATTTAAATAACATTTCTAAATTGCGATTTTAATATTTTACAATAACTCAAGCGCCTACTACCTAACTATTTGCCCAGACTCGGTGTTCTGTGTGATGTTTTTCTCTTCTCTAAAATTATCTATATCATCCATCTCTTGCATATATTTCTTGTAATCTCGATAGTCACCCCCTTTTTAACCTTATTATCCTTCAATTCATCCATCGTTCTTTTCGTGTTCTTTACCTAATTCTAAATCTAATTTTAAAATTAAATTTACCTGCCTAATTTTTAAATATAATATTTATGACAGTCTTACATAGGCAAACATCCAAACAGCAGACAACAACAAAATAATACATGTTAAATTATATTTCTTCTCTCCCTACGCAGATCTGTGTTAACATTTGAGTCGTGCCTATGCATAAAAATATCTAATTAAACTTACATCTGAAATTTACAAAAACCGTACTCTAATCTCCCTCACAAAATCGCTCATAACCTCAAAAAGTTGCTCCCACCAATATGGCCGTCACTTGAGCTATAATTCAGCAACTATTCATTCGATACTCGGAGGTAAACCGCGGCAACTTTACGAGGGTGGCTGGAGGCGCTAATCCCTGAATGGATTAGGTACCGCCACTGTAAGATGGGTGGCAGAATGTTTAGTGTGTGGTGTGCTCGAGAATAAGCTTTGACGTAGATGGACATTATTCCTGTGTCAATGTTTGGTAGTCCTAAGGAAACCCCAGTTTTGAAGATGGGCGAAAATTCACAGAATGTTGTTGGTTTTACAGTTTATCTTTACCCCTTTTTTTAGTGTCACTTCAAGGTCGAAGTCCTTATTTAAGACCCTTGATATAATACAAGGTTTTGTGTAGTTACCCATTGTTAAATGGAGTCAAAAATTCTGATCAAGAATTTCGACGTGCAAAACTCGCTGTTTGCGTTCAAGATTCAGAAATTAACTGAAGATGAATAAGCAAACTCAGACATATACCAAGGGTGGGAAATCATCAAATGACTCCTGCTCTGGGCGGAGCGGAACGGAGTGTCAGACTCTTACTGACTAAAACCCATCCGTGTTCCTTTTAATTCCCTTTGTGACTCTTTCGAACAAATCCCACAACTTTTTCTAAAATGCTGCCATGCGATAACGCATAACAGCATTTTCATCTCAGTTAAGCACATAATTACCTATAACTTTTACCGTGATGTAATTAAGTATTTTATTTTCACTATCCAGTTTTTTAGTTTCATCAATAAATGAAATATTGTTGCCTTATTTGGGAAGAGACTGGACCCCACGAAACAGGGCATCCTAGTGTGGGATCCAGGGAATTTGAAGAAACCTGGCACTTAAGGCTCTTATGTACTCGTATCGCAATATTGTCTAACTATAGTACAATGTGTTATTGAATTGTTTTTTTTTTATTATTATTATGCCGTATGATGTCGGGCGGCGCCGTATGCTACCGTAAAAGAATAATACCATACCATCACTTCCCGTGGGTGTCGTAAGAGGCGACTAAGGGACTCACCAGAGAATAGGCAGCAGCGTTCTCTGTAAAACGCAACACCATACTGCGACCGCCAACCCGCCTGCCAAGCGTGGCGATTATGGCAAACCCTGTGGGGGAGGCCTATGTCCAGCAGTGGACGTCTTTTGGCTGATAAGATGATGATGATTATTATTTCTGAAAGAACTACTAAAGACTAGACTGCTATAAAGCAAGTCTGGGACTAGCTATAACTGGAACTGAACCTTCTCACCTGCCTGTCTCACGGCACGTCACTAACCGCACGTCGGGTGCCACGTAGATAGAGATTTTAGCTGTTACTACTTACGTGCTAGTTTTAAGCCTAAAGTGAGGATTTTAGTTTTTGTTACCGCTTTTTGTTGGTAACTTTTTAGTGATGTAAGTAGTCTATTGCTCGGTTTGTTCATTGAATCTATTAGGCTTTATTTTAATGAATACGTTGTTCATTCGAGTGGTGTACAAGGCTGATTGTCCACTGGAGCGGAGAAGAGAGGAGCGGCTAAATATTAGCCAATGTAATTGCATTAAATTTCCGCTCCACGTCAGTCACTGAGATTTTATGCAATTCCATTGATTCATATTTCTCCGGTCCAGCCTAAAAGAGATCTTTTTGAGGGTTTAATTTAGTACTGAAGCCTTGTAATAATTTAAAATTTATACATATTTCACGTATAAATAACCGACATTATATTTGTGACAATCTTAGAAGTCAGATTTGATAACTGAGTAGAGAGGGATAGAAGATCGCTTTACCACTAAGTGCGGAAGTGAAAAATTTTCATGTTACTTTCATACTTACTAGTAAAACAATGTTGTATCCTGCCGTCAAATCCGAATCGACTAAGATTGTCACAAATATAGATTAGCTCATTATTACTATCATCATCATATCAGCTAATTGCCGTCCACTGAACGTAAGCATCCCCCAAAGATCGCCAACCATCCCGGTCTTTAGCAGTCCGCGTCCATCCGCTGCCAGCCACCTTCTTTAGATCATCGATCAATCGTGCGGGCGTCTCACACTACGTTTGCCTATACGTATTATCACTATATGGGACACCTAACTGGGAAAAAGCTAGTTTCCACCATCAATAAATTGGAAACCTATTTAGTCCGTCAGTTAGAGTATTGAAAAATAATGGACACGTATTTTTTGTTTTTGGAAATTAATGAATATTGACAAAGATAAAATCCATCAAAACTCGGGAGAGGGGGCTGGTGATGTCACGTCGCTAGTAAAATTGTACTGTCGCAGTGACGTCACGCGAGTTTTCAACGAACTGTATCTTCGTAATTTTTTAATTACGTGAAAAAAGAAAAAATACGTGTCAATATTTTTTAAAAATTAATCTGACGGACTAATTTGTTTTTTTCAGTCAAATACCCTGTTAGGTTCATATCACTGTGTTGGAATGCATCAATCAGACCAATCAAATGAACGTTTTCCAGCCCACGTATAATATAAAAAACTGGCCAAGTGCAAGTCAGACTCGCACACGAAGGGTTCCGTACCATAAAACTTAATTTTTTTATTTGTTGTTATAGCGGTAATAGAAATACACAATCTGTGAAAATTTCAACTGTCTACCTATTACGGTTCTTGAGATACAGCTCGCTGACAGACAGACGGACGGACAAAACAGCGGAGACTTAGTAATAGGGTTTTGTTGGTTACCCTTCGGGCACGGAACCCTAAAAACTGGCCAAATGCGGGTCGGACTCGCGTGCAAAGGGTTCCGAACAAATTTAATTTTTTTAACATGTTATTTTAACACTACAGACTTCTTATTTTGGTTTTCCTGTAATTTTTAGGTATAGAACTTGCATTTTTTTCAAAATTTTAGGCTCAGTAGTTTCGGAGATAAAGGGGGAATGGTCATTTTTGGTCTAATTTTTTGAATAACTTCAAAACTATTTATTTTAAAATTATTAAAAAAAATATAATTAAAACCCTCACAGTAAGCCCTTTCATTTAATATGTCACACGATACAGTTTAAAAACCTTATTTTTTAATTTTCTTGTTTGACCCCCAAACGTGACCCCCATACTAAAAAAATATTTATTTACGTAAAGCGTCCGAGTTTGAGTTACAGAAGTCCATATGTATACCAAATTTCAACAGAATCGATTCAGAAGATCCGGCGAAAACTGGCTGTGACAGACGGACAGACAGACACACCCGAGTAATCCTATAAGGGTTCCGTTTTTAACGGATGTTCGGAACCTGACACAACATCATAATGTAAACCCGGCTTTTTATTTTGTAACCCGGCCTGCAAGAAAGCTGATATACACGGATGTAGCTAAGTTTTAGTTTCACCATTCTTGGGAGCTATATTAATATTGAAGTTAGTATGTATGATACTCAAAATCCTAACTTAATCTTACCGCATACTACAACTCTTGTATTAAACAAGCCGTTAGTGATGTAATCACCAAGGAAGGCGGTATGTATATCGTAGTTAGTTTGTATTGTAACACATATTAGACAGTAATTTTGAGGATTTACTTAGCATGGAAGATGTATGATATCGCGTCTAATTTTCGTACTTGTAGAATATGTGGTAATGGAGGATGTAACTTCAGGATTAAGTTATTTAGATACTATTTTTAAATGTGTTGGTAATTTAAATATTTTGTTGTATTTTTTAGGATGGGTACGGTTATTTTAATTTTTTAGGGTTCCGTATCCAAAGGGTAATCAACTGAACCCTATTACTAATCCTCCGCTGCCCGTCCATCTGTCTGTCAGCGGGCTGTATCTCAAGAACCGTAATAGGTAGACAATTGAAATTTTCACAGATTGTGTATTTCTATAGCCGCTATAACAACAAATAATAAAATTTAATAACAAATTTATTTCTCATAAGAATTACATTTATAATTCACTTTCTGAGAAACAATATCTAAAACTAAGATTAATAATTAGAGCGCACAGATGTACGTTTGCCAAAATCAAAAAATCAAAATCAAATCAAAAGTCATTTATTCAAATTAGGCTGAGTACCAGCACTTCTTGAACGTCAACGTTTACAAATAGACAGTCCCCCAAAAACACTTCTGTCTGTTGAGTTAGAAGAACTCGCATTTAAACAATAGTATGCAAAGCTTTATAACAAAGAAAATAATAGACTTTGGGTAACACGTACAACCTAAAAACTAAATCATTTGCCAATTGTAAGCTAGCACACTCTGTATATAAAATACCAAAACAAAACAGCAACAAAAATGTGGCATAATGTTTATGGTACGGAACCCTTCGTGTGCGAGTCCGACTCGCACTTGGCAGGATTCTTATATGCACATACTTGTGTACATGTCCCTCGTGTCGATGGATAATCTGCTGTGATTGGAAGCTACCACGCACCGTGACAAAATTCGGCCTGTGTTTATAATTTCTTTTGATTTTTAGGGTTGGTCAAGAATCCTTATTCGCCATTTCTTGATACACAAAATCAACACTGGTAAACTTTTCAATATAGTATCTAAACTTTTGCGATATACAATGCACCTCTCACGTGACAATTGTTAAATAATAATGACACAAGTCTGCAGGGAAAAGTATTCGAAATAATTTTAACTAATTTCGGCCTCTATACTCATGCTGAATAAGAGTTGATGAATAAAATTCATTTATTAGTTTTATTTTTCTCGGTACCAGAGGGTGTACCACGAATATTTTTGACGTTTAGGAATTACTATACGTCAAAAACAGTAGTATTTTTTATGTTATGTTTAAACTAGCTTCTGCCAGCGGCTTCGTGCGCGTGGTCCCTAGGGAACATACTCCCGGGATAAAAAGTAGCTTATGTCCTTTCTCAGGCTTTACACTATTTCTGTACCAAATTTCATTTAAACTATGCCAGCAGTGCGATTCTGTAAACATATCGAAGTGAACACTTTTGCGAAGTGAACGACAGGTGAGCTGTCAAACCATACAAACATGATGGCGTGACAACTCACTTGTCGTTCACTCCACTTATATGGTCACGGTGAGTTGTCGACAGAATCGACCGGCTGAACTGTAACACTCGTTTCGCAGATAATATTTATTTGAATTGGATACTATATTCATATTTTTTATGATACAAACTGCGTATGTCACATAAAATTAAACCAAAATACTATGGGGTTGTACGTTAGTACACATCAAAACATTTGTGTTTCTCTGATATCTTGCGAACTTAATGATTCCATCCCTTTCGACTTACTGTATAAGTTGTATATTTGCTTAGTTAGGAAGCATCAAATGTTGAGAATTATGTTAATTAAAGCATTAACTTTTATTTTTCTCTTATAAAAGGGAAACTAATTGTGACTTATAATTATTATTTTCGTATTCAGCATGTGAATATCAATCAATAAACTGACCAAGTGCGAGTCGGACTCGCGTGCAAAGGGTTCCGAACGAATTTAATTTTTTTAACATGTTATTTTAACACTACAGACTTACAAGATTTTCCTGTAATCTTTAGGTAAAGATCTATTGTCTCCATTTTTTTTCAAAATTTTAGGCTCAGATGTTTCGGAGATAAGGGGGGGAATGGTCATTTTTCGTCTAATTTCTTGAATAACTTCAAAACCTTTTATTTTAAATTTATGAAAAAAATATAGTTAAAATCCTCACAGTAAGCCCTTTCATTTGATATGTCATACGAAATTGTTCAAAAAACTTTTTTTTTATTTTCTAGTTTGACCCCAAAAGTGACCCCCATACTAAAAATTTAGTGATTTACGTAACGCGTTCATGTTTGGGTAACATAGAAGTCCATATGTGCACCAAATTTCAACAGACAGACGGACAGACACACAGACACCCGAGTGATCCTTTTTTTTCGGAACCCTAAAAAGCTACTTTATCCCGAGAATACTTTTTCAAAGTCAAAATTTGTAGACTAGTGTTACTTATTATGAAATTATTTCATACTCAGCAAATGAACAAACTTCATTGAGCCACCAATTAACACTTTTCGAATATCATAATTTCCGTAATTTCACACAGCATATTCAATCGGATTGTATTCATTATACCAATCACACAATTGACTTACTTCAGTATGTTAATTATTTTGATCGACTTCATAATAAATACGATTGTATAAATTTTAATATTTGAACATAATATCGAGGTTTTCTATTCAGACGTGTATTATTTACAAGAAAATTATGCTTTAGATTTTTACGTAAAGCAGTTAATTTCGACACCTTTAGAAGGCTTATAGGTTTTCATCCATCTTATACTAAACTACTTTCAAAATGTAAATTAATTGTACTAAAAGCCTTATTATACTTAATCACAAACAAAGAACAACTAAAAGGATTTCTATTGACGTGAACATTTTCAATACTAAAGAAAACGTATGTGAGAACGAACAAGATATATACTGGTCAAAAAACTATTAGACCATACTGAAATCCTCTCGAGACCTGAAGATACCAAAGAAAATAAATTACCTGATTTTGTGCGCAACCGAGCACTTACATCTATCCTTTTCTAACTCACTAATCCGGGCGTACGAGAGCGTTATACTTGTCACACTCTGGCTTTCATACATCACGTATAAGAGCATTGTAAGCCCCTAAAATGAGTGTTTATTGCTGATCCTTCGAGCCGGACTCTTGTAAGCTTCTCTCGTGCTCCAAAAATGGACTTTATACCCTTGACGTTAAGGTCACTTACTGGCTTTTAAAGGTTCAGGTGCGTAGACAGGCTTACCCAGTCGTTATTCTTGTGGCAGATGTACGTAGTTCTCGGCCGCTGAACTATAGGGATTTGTCCAATTTGTTGTGAAAAATTATGGTCTGTTTTGCTCTTAATTCTTTTCGTCTCGTAAGTTATTGGGCGCCTTTGTTTCTGTTATATACGTTAACTCTTTTCATTTGCAATGAAACCTAGATCCATCATCTGCCTAGTCTTTTCCCAACTATATTGGGGTCGGCTTCCAGTCAAGCCGGATTTTAAATACCAGTATTTTACGTGGAGCGGCTGCCTACCAGATTTCCACAACTCATTAACTGGGTAACACGGTACTTCATGGCAAGTCTGGAGTCAGATATACTGGCTTCTGACTATCCGTAACGACTGCCAATGATTTACAAATGACAGCCGGGACCAACGGTTTGACGTGCTTTCTGTGGCACGGAGGAAACTCGGTATGTTAAGATGGTCACCCATTCACAGACCAACCTTGGCAAGCGTTGCTTAACCTTGAAGATCGAGCCATGCGGCTGTTATTATCTAGCCATGAGCTCCTTCTGCTCCTCGAGGAATAAAATCTAGATGAATGTCTTGTAAACTCGACGGTTTTATAATTTTTCTCTCTTCTTTCCTTACAGTTGGATTTATTATAACGAGCTGAATCTATGGTATCGCCCTGCAGTTTCTTTTTATGTCCTTGCTTTGTTCAGATCAATATGGAGATATAGGATTATTTCTTCCGATAAATAAAAGTTCTTCGTATCTTATTCTATACAATTGTATTACAGGAAGTGGCTGTCGTATTTGTATTGATGGGAAGTAAGAAGTTTCTCAGGATTGTGATACAACTATTGTAAGAAGTGTCGACGAATTCTTGATACATATTTATGACTAGGAATATACATGTCCTGAATATTTTTGTGAAAGATTTCTCCATAAACATGTTTGTATTCCAGTTATAAGAAGAATCAGCCGTATTATCGGACTTGGCTTTCAATGTTTTCTTTCCAGGTTCATGAAGCGATTGAAAATCAATTCTAAAACGAAGAACTTAAGGTTAAAATTACGGTAACAACACACCTCAGCTCTCACCGACGGATTTTACTCTTTAACGTTTAATAATATAAAATGAAATTTTTAGAACATTTATTTGATGTTTTTGACTTCATTTGATCGTATTTTTGTAAACATTTCGGCTTTAAAATACTTCAAGTCCATCATAAATTTGTGTTCATTTACAAAAATATCCCATCCTTAGCTAATTCCATTCTGCATTCATTTCAACTTAAAACGTCTTTGATGTTTCTCTCTTAACTGATTACTTTGACTTTGAAATCATGCTCTCCTTTTTCTGCTTAGCTTACCAATAAGAACCTTTCTTTCCTTTTCTTTGCCTAACACCGTCTTCAGCCTCTTTATCAAGATCTACGTATTTCTGTTAAAAAAAGTTGCTTATCCTACTAATGCATCATCTTTCTTTACACAGTTTGGAGCAAAGTCCCCGTGAGAAACATAGCCATCCTTCTTTCACATCGTTTGCCTCAGTTAATCCATCACACTCATCTTGCTCTTTTTCATTACCTAGAATCACGCCACACTCCTCTTTCGTTCTTGAACTTTAACTAATGTGATGCCATCTTTCACCTACAATATCGGAGCTAGGTTCCCAGGAGAAACATTGTCATCCTTCTTTTCTATCGTTTCTTTTGCTCCATCACACTAATCATGTTCCTTTTCCTTAACTGATGTGCTGCTATCTTCAAAATACAGTATCGGAGCAAAGTTCCTAAGAAAAATATTCCAATCTTTTGTTTCTATCATTTCTTTTACTTTATCAATCACACTCATCCTGATCCTTATCTTTATCTCTAATCAGGCCATAATCCTAACCCTCTCGTTCTTCAATTTCTTTTATTCCTTACCTAGAATCTGAAGAATTGATTCGTTCTTTAACTTTAACTAATGTGATGCCATCTTCCACCTACAGTATCGGAGCAAGGTCCCCACGAGAAGCGTCTCCTGAACGCTTTGCTCGCCAACTACAACACGCTGGAGCGGCCGGTCGCTAACGAGAGCGAGCCGCTCGAAGTCAGGTTCGGCCTGACTCTGCAGCAGATCATTGATGTGGTGAGTCTGTTTGTGATTGGAAGGCTTCTGATGTGTTGAGGATAGGTGTATCGATAAATATATGAGCTTCTATAAATAAGTAATCAAAGGTATATAATATATTGGTATAGTTTGAAATATTAAGTCGTCAGAGTTGTGGGTAACTGGCAATAATTAAGTACAATAGTCGTATGTCATGAGAACCATGAAAATGTATAACTGCTAGAATAATAGTTGCAACAAACTACAGTTTCTTCTTCTTCGAAGTGTGTTGATAAAATGTAACTCGAGTTAGTCGTAAAGGTAACAGCCGGGTGATTAAACACAAAGACAAAAGTATTGTTGCCGAAAATGAAGACGATAATCACGTCAGATCAAACCCTGGCAAGAGAGCCGAGTTTATAACTAACAATCCAGAGAAGTCTAAGTTTTATACATTTGTTTACCACTCTAGAACTAAAATTATGTTTACAAACGCGATAACAAACACCACGCGTCGCAATATTTTCCATAAAGAACAGACCATGAGAAGAGGACAGTTTTATCTCTATTCTACAAAAATGAATGGGTAGTTTCATTCATAATTTTAATATAAGGACCGAGGCGATTCGCTTGAGCGATCTCGCTATAATAATTCTTGTATAAAACCGATATTTCGCTGTGAAATAGCACTTTTATACGGGGATTAAAGTGTCGAAGGGATTTCCATCGCGGGCTTGACGGGTGGTGACAGTTTTCGGTTACCGGGTCACAAATTGAAGGCTCTGAATGACCATTTTTGGATAATATTCGGAGCTCTTTTCTGGGGAGATTTTTTTTTCGGTTAAGAAAGAGATTATTTGGAAAGATGGTCAAATAATGGACTCTTAGAAATAGATATAATTATGTAGGAACGTGGGGTTTTGTTTAATTATACCTTTTCTGGTGGTTATGACGTAATTTTCCGACCAACGTCATTTTCTCACAATATATATATAGACTGTATATTTTTGGTCAAACTTCTAATGCAAGAATAGCCTAAGGCCAGGGCTGTGTTTACCTGGTAAGAACATGTGCCTTAACTTAGGTACCAATAAGTGTTTGTATAGGTGTTCTTTATATTGTTTAGGTAACTCACATGATTAAATAGGTCAAGTTAGAAACTTTAGATTTTAAGTTTGATCCTTAGAATCCTCAGCACAACAGAGGCTTATTTATTGATGTGTCCTAATACCTTAATCTTTAATCTTAATACATAATTAATTTTAATTTATGATTAGTACAATCACCTTATGAAAATGTTCATATTTTTTTAATTCTGTCATATTTTGTTGACTCACAAATTTAGATAGCAGCTATCTAGCTATTAGTACATATCAAGTGACTCAAGCGAAGCATTAAAAGCGTCGATAGTTCCATCGAATTGACTGACAAGGTTTTCATGAGCTGACTGTACTTTCGAGATGGCTTGTAAAACTATAATATTTACTTAGCCATCTGTTACAAAAGTCCCCGCCTTCAAATATTTATGATTTTGTGTACCAAACATTCCATCAAAGTGTTGATTACTAAAATATTCCAGTGAATAACAGACCAGGTGGCCATATTGCTTTTGCGAGCACAATTTTAAGTAAACCGACGTTATTTGTGTAGATCCAAAGTTTTGGGAAGCATAATATTATAATACATTTGCAAATTTTGGATAAATAATAATATTTCCCATTGTTTCCATTCGCTGAATTACAAGCAGATGGAATATCATTTTGAATTTGTAACGAGCGAAACTTTAGTTGCTAGGGGTTGCTTCGGATTCACCCCTCGTTTTGGAAGCCATTCAAGTTAATCTGTTGTCAAAATCTCATGTCAATTTATATGACGAGGAATAACAGCATATTTCTGAGACTTGATAAAGTTTCAAGGGGGTAATATTGTCGAAACGTTTTTTTTTTGCAATATTTTTTATTTCTGTTTTTAAAACCCGACGCAAAAATGACGGCGTGTTATAAGTTTGACGTGTCTCTTTCTCTCTCTCTCTCTGTGTGTGTCTGTCTGTGGCATCGTACGTCCCGAACGGATGAACCGATTTTGATTTTGTATTTTTGTTGTTTGAAAGGTGAATTAGTCGGGAGTGTTCTTAGCTATGTTTGATGAAAATCGGTCCAAGATGGCCGCCGCCACAAAATGGCGGATTACATATTTTTTCACAACTCCCTCGATATGGGTATCAAATTAAAGGGCTTGACTATAACAAATTTCAAATCCAAGATGGCCGCCACCACAGGGCTTGACTAGAAAATAATACATTATATTGTAAGGGAATGAGGAATATTAACTAACGAAATGAAAATTAAGTTTAAAAACCCATGAAATAAAAATCTAATTTAAAAATTAAAAAAAAACTTTAAATAGTCAAAAATAATTTCTATTGATCCTTTTAGTTTAATATAGGTACAATTATTTAAAATTATTAAAGTAGCCTTTTTCACAAATCTCCGTCCTCTATAGCGTGGCTCCTTTAAATTACCGACTAATTTCAGCGTGACCTTTTCAGCTTTCCAAGAGGCACTTATTGGGTTAAGGAGTCGAATATCTGGCAGCGAAAACCTAATCATACCTAAGTTCATTCACCTCATGACGTCACAAGAAATAATGCCCGATTACGCTTATTAGGTAACCTTCTAATCGGATACTTGTTTGCGGTCAATTTCTGTAGCTCATTCTCTATAACGGCTGGCTGGGATACATCGTAATGTGCGGGGAAACAATTACATTTTACGCTAAGTCGATAACTTTAATAGTCTTCCGAATTTGGGCACTTTGTGTTAAGAAAATGCCGTACTAAAACGTTGGCTCATTATAGGTACACAGTAATGATGGCCCGTTTTAGGTTATGGGCCCATATTTAGGTTTTGTATGGGATGGATATTGGCATTTCTGTGGCCTAGGTAATAAATAGGTATTCGTAAGTTTGGACGGGTATCGCCATTACCAATAGGGTTTCGAACTAATTCTACGAAAAGATATTTATTACAGTATAGCATCAAAATAGAAAATAAAATAAAAATAAAATTAAATGCGTTTATTTCAGGCTATATTACAAACCCATAGAAATCAATGTCATTTTCTTTCCATTAAAATCGTTTTGAAAATATTAAGATTAACGTTTTTTGGCATCAATGTCTTTTTACCTGATCCAATATCATAACATACCCAATGTGTAATTTATTTTAGGTTCCTGAAACTAGAGACTGATCAGTGTCTTTTCCTGAAATCACTTTCATTTGAAGGTTTTCTTCCAAAGTTTCGATTTAATTACAGAAATGTTTCGAACCTGAAACGTGGAACATTTCCGATCAGATTTCAGATGCCTACATCTGTTAGTGTACTGGTATAGCTATTTGTATTTTCGTTTTTACAGTTGCGCTCGCAAAACTTTGATCCGTCGTTTTTTGTTCAGGCTCAAAACATCAAAGCTGCCAATTTTGCTATGCACTTTTTAACATTCGAATAGGTTTTTTTTGCTAAAACGTATACGTAAAGAAAAACACGTGGAATTTTGCGCGTGTTCTGTTTCAGCGTTTTGAATAGCAAAAGAAAAGTTGAATTTTAAATAGGAAACGAAAAAGATGCTTATGGCAGTAAAGATATTTTACGGTGAATTTTATTTCTGAATTTAAATGTTTAAATATGTATTTAAATAGGTATTAAATATAATGTTTCAATATAGAATTCGTGTAAAAACTTTGATGAGCGTAAAAAAAGAGTAATGTAGTAGGGATGTAATTTCCAATTTCGACATTCCATGGATACGATCTTTTTTCCGCTTTTATTTTAAAAAAAGTTTAAAGCTTATAGACACGGTAATTTTGGCTCTGCGTTGTCTATTAACATTAAAAAATATAAAAACAATATGGCGACGGTTGTATTTCATTTATAATTCGGACGCCAATATTTTCACCTGCCCCAGAAAGAGCGTTATAATTTTTTATTCATTTTGGCCAAGTGTTGTGCTTAATTCAAGAACATTAAGTAAACCTAATGATTTAAGCATAAATTAACCACTCCATTGTATACGACAGGATCTTAATTTCCGCCGTGAAAGTTTATATGTCTTTATGATATTTGTCAAGACAAAGATTATGACGTAACCTAAGTTTTAGTACAGGTCGTTAGAAGTCTATGAAGGGTTGTTGTGTATAAGCTCCTTAGAACTACAACCCGGTTGATTAACTCCGCCTGCTTAATGGCAAACAAAGTTATTACCAAGGAGGTATACTGATAATGTTCCTTTGTTTTATTGCGGAAGGAACCCTATAAATGTGGGCTGAGTGTCTGTAAATCACGTTGCCTACTTTATTTCCCTTTTATTTTTCCTAGTATGAGGTAGTAGTGTTTTGGTTGTCTGCAAAGTTATGGGTTCAATAAACTCATCCAGAGACAGTGTAGATACTTTATATTTTGCCTAATAATAAAATATTGTAGGTGGTCGAGACGGAACGTTTTGACAAAAAATGTTCGATACCATAAATCTGTCAAGTCTTATCCCAAGTATGTAAGCAGCTGAATATTTTCAGCCGACTTCCAAAAAAGGAGGATGTTCTCAATTCGTTTGGTTCTTTTTTATGTATGTACACCGATTAATCCGAGGTTTCTTATCCAATTTCTGTGATTCTTTTTAAGTTCGCTGCGGCATACTTGTCGTTTGGTGCCGTAAAAAATTAATTCAGTCTGGCTCAGTAGTTTTTATTTTATGAGTATTTTTGCTTATTTCAATTTCTGCGTAGAAAAAGACGTCGTCCAAGTATCACGACTTAAAAGTGAAAAAAAAAAACTTTTTTTTACAAAAAATATAACCGACTTCCAAAAAATACTGCTAAGTATAAAATAACCTTAATTTCGGAAGTCGGTGTTAAAAAACAAAGAAACAAAACCAAAAACTAAGAAATTAAGGCTATTTTATACTTTGCAGTGCTTTGTTTGGAAGTCGGTTATAATTTTAAAACTGAAAATAGCTCAATGTCTCTTTTCCCAGACAGTGAGCTATTTTTAAGCGACTTCTGATACTCTATATTCATATTTACACAACAGCAGAAAATCAACTTAATTAGTATTTCGTTCAATTTATTTATTTTAACACGCCTTCGACGGTTATGAATTCAATTATCGCAAATTAAACGCATACGTATAAACATATATAACCTTGTGATTATCCGGACGGCTGGCATTCCTGATAGTCGGTAATAAAATTAATTACGGATAGTTTTAATAAGTTCCGAGTATCGCTAATTCTTTTGCTTAGTAATTATTTTGATTATGTAGCAATACGATTAGTATTATTACTGGTAGATGAAAGGAGATATATCGTAACTTAGTAATCATGTTTATAATGACATAATTAACTTTACTTCTTTATTTATTTGTCTTGTTACAAGCTAGCAATATGTAGTCTATAGCCTTTCTCGATAAATGGGCTATCTAACGCTGAAAGAATTTTTCAAATCGGACCAGTAGTTCCTGAGATTAGCGCGTTCAAGCAAACAAACAAACAAACTCTTCAGCTTTATATATTAGTATACCCATCTATACTAATATATAAAGCTGAAGAGTTTGTTGCTTAGTTAAAAACTTAAATTGATTTTGTAACATACTTTTGTCCTGACATAAAGTATCTTAAACACCTAAAACGGTGTTATATACTATTTAAAAAAAAGTCCTTTGGGAAATCTCTTATTATGTTCAGACTCCGGCAGGGAATCCCACTCCTTAGCTGTAGAGTCCCCTGCCAGAGTCTGTGTTTCCTGATAGCTACAACCTGGGAATCTTTAAGTCAAGAGTGAATAGGTTACTTTTAGGCAAGCGTGCTCTATCGTCGATCACCTTAACGATCAAGTCAGATTGTGGTCAAACGCGAATCTATTATAAATAATAATAAAAAAAATAGACAAAAATACACGTGGAAAATCACAGAACAGACAGCTAAATTTCCTTAAAAGACTTGTTATTTGTGAGAACGTTTCAATTAGAATTCAACAAGTGAAATCTATAAAAATCACGTCACGTAAGTTGGACAGTTGAATTCGTGTTGTACGCTAAAAAATGTCGGTTGAAAACATTCGGTTAAATGGTAAAATCAATGGTAGCCGCAGAAATTGAAACGTCTGTCTGGATGTCTTTTGTCTGGATGATGTGAAAAAAAGTGGCCAGGTGCGAGTCAGACTCGCGTGCGAAGGGTTCCGAACGAATTTTTTTAACATGTTATTTTAACGACTGACTTACAAGATTTTCCTGTAATCTTTAGGTAAAGATCTATCTCCATTTTTAAAAAAAAATTAGGCTCATTTGTTTCGGTTAGTCATTTTTCGTCTAATTTCTTGAATAAATTCAAAACCATTTATTTTAAAATTATGAAAAAAGATATAAAAAAAAACCCTCATAGTAAGCCCTTTTATTTGATATGTTACACGATAATGTTCAAATTACTTTTTTAAAATTTTCTAGTTTGACGGCCAAAAGTAACCCCCACACTAAAAAAAACTAATAATTTACGTAACGCGTCCGTATTTGGGTCACAGAAGTCCATATGTGTGCCAAATTTCAACAGAATCGGTCCTGTGAATCCGGAGATAACGGGCTTATGACAGACGGACAGACAGACACCCGAGTGATCCTGTGTATAAGGGTTCCGTTTTATGTTCGGAACCCTAAAAATAAAGAAAGAAAAAGAAGTGACTGTCACAAAGTGACATGCATAAAAATAATTAACTTAAACTAAAAATCCTAAAGTATTAATATTAAAGAGAGCCTAGCACTAATGTTTTGACGTATAGTAACGTTACAGTATCGTTAACGTAAATAAATTTTTAAAATAAAAACTACAACCCCATAGTATTTTGGTTTAATTTTATGCGACATACGAGTATATACAATTCAAATAAATATTATGTGCAAAACGACTATTATAGTTATAATTAAATTTTTCGTTACGTTATTGTACGTCAAAAACAGTCGTGCTAGGCCCTCTGAGCTTTTGTTTTTCCATTTGCTCTTCCTATTTCAACTGCTGTTCGAGCCTATTGTCAGTCCAGGGTGGGAAGACTCCACATAGTTACCGATCGCCTAGCGACCGAATTCGTTAAAGTACACAGTCAAACTCGAACGCATTCCATGGTCAAAATCAATGGTATGATCCGTGGATCGCGTTCGAAATTTACTGTGTACGGGTGGCATTAGTACTTTTTTTTTTTTAGGGATGGGAAATCATCAAATGACTCCTCCCGCTCTAGGTGAAGCAGAAGGGAGTGTCAGACTCTTACTGACTAAAACCCATCCGTGTTCCTCCCAATGCCCTTTATGTACCAGGGCCGCTGCGACTCTTTCGACTTAACGACCAAATTCGGTCGCTACACTATCGTTATCTATGTCGAGACTGCAGGCCCTGGACAGTCCCACTTAAATGCGGCACCTGTTTGCAGGTTGGGAAGGAAGAAACGATAAGTCGAATTCTAGAAGATATGGAGTGATGTTTCCATTTAAATGATTGCATTTTTCGAGTAGTGTATGCTAAATATAGTTAAAACTAGCTGGACAAAGTAGTGCATACATATAAAGTGTTCGTAAGATCATCATCTGCCAAGCCTTTTCCCGACTATATTGGGGTTGGCTTCCAAGTAAGAAATAAAAACTCGTAGATTAAGCGGAGCTAATTGGGAACCAATAGCTAAAAATAAACTTAAAATGTGTTTTAGAATATCAACCATAGAATACATCTACACTAATATAATATAATAAAGAGGAAAGATTTGTTTGTTTGTTTGTTTGATTTTTTGTTTGAAATGAATAGGCTCCGAAACTACTGGACCGATTTGAAAAATTCTTTCAGCAATGGATAGCTACATTTTCAGGGAGTAACATAGGCTATATTTTATCCCCGTACTCCCACGGGAACGGGAACTACGCGGGTGAAACCGTGACGTCCACTATATTATATAAAACCCAAAACACCAAAATATCCCCAGAGGTTACCAGGAGATTATAAACATGAGGAGCGCACTACCACAGGAGCCAGTATTTCTCTCTGGGCACGATTTACGAAGCAAGCAGGAGCATGCTAAGAGATTGTATCTGATTATTATGAATGTACGTTTTGAGCGATGTTGAGTTTGAATGCAGATCAGTGAACGTTATGTTGCTCAAAGATTTAGATGTGACAGAGGAATGCTGTGGTAGTGAGCCCTTATTACTAATTTTTGAATTGATACATTTGGTCTCCATACCACCTGACGGTTAGCGAAGGTATCAATGGTGAATCTACAAGTAACGTATTCACTTTAGACTTAAACATTTCCAGGCTATAGGGAAATTAGAGAAATAGAAACTGATGAAAGAGTTCATCTGGATTTTCAAACTTGTGTTATAGTCCCAGCAACCCGACACATGAAACTTCACCCATCACAATTCCACAAACCCGTCCCTCCAACTTCAAACAAAAAAGGGCAAAAATCGAGCGCTGCAGCGATGCAGGACAAAAGCGAAAAGCGCCTACGGCAACGCAAGTTCATAGCGAAGCGTTCTTTGCCAGCCCTTGTCGCCTTAAGTGCTGTATTGAATAATTCTGTAGGTCCGTATTGAAGCGTCGAGTCGTGGTGTTATGAGTGAGAGCCTGTTGAAGAATTTCAGTTTCAGTTCTTTCGTCTTGCTTATAGAATTAAATAACTGTTGATTGAGAAAGGAAATGGGATTCTCGCTTGTATGGTTTTTGAGTGCGTAATGGTCTAAAGAAATTGGATTAAAGCTAGAAAGCTCAAAACTCTTTTGAGGTAAAACGTAGAACATGTAAAAAGGGTTTTTGGTTAGAAGATATTAAATCTTTATTAACAACATGATGATTTTGTTTTGTGAATATTACAGTCTTCAATGTTCATATAAAACTAAATTGTTTGAACTTATCTATTTTCATATATCAATGATTTTCAATCATAAAATTTATTCCGTTATCTCTAACGTTTTCTCCATTTAAGTAAATATTCACAGAAACATCTATCATACACTTGACACTAGGATCTGTACCGTTTAGAGCAAAGTGGCAAGTGTCGAGGGACAGTCGAGTTACTGGATCATAAAATACAGCTGCTCCGTCGTTTTTCAACATTTCATGTTTAAAAGTGTTACGATGTTTGAAGTTATGAATGTCTTGGATGAGTATTCGTACAGCTTCGCTCGTAGCTTCTTCGTTATGTAATAATAAATCAAAAAACACATGAGGATGTACATCTAAGGAGAAAACTGTGTAATTTTCAATCACATATTATTGAGATTTAATTTAATATACTTTTCCTTCAATTTAACTTCCACGATTCTATTCTTTTCATACAGTGTTCCAATAATACTTGCATGAGGTTGCGTGACAGCTATATTACCTAAATCAGCTTTTATATTTCCTCTAAGCTCAAACACATTGGTTTTCCCTTCATCAGTATTGACGTAACAACCAATTACTCAACCCGAAACTTCCTCATCTACAGAATTAGCAATATCTCTAAAAATATTGTTATTAAATATTACAGTATATTCATAAAAAGCGGCTATCCACCTAATCAATCACTCGGCTGTCCCTCCGGTACATAAATCTTTGTGTCATAAACTTTTATCAGATGCTATCTTAAGTTTATTGGCGTCTGTAGATCGCTGTTTATATCCTTCTTGAAACTTAGGTATAAACATGTCATAGAATTTGGGTCCTGGGAGTTATGTTCGACCGTTTAGGATTCTGTTGCTGTTAACATTTGTTTGTAAGTTGTAGTGGAATATTGTATGGGTTTGTATGTAGGCTCTTATTTGAAGTTGTGTCGTGTCTGAGAAGACTTTTTACTGAGTTCTTCTTCTTATCGTGTGGGCAGTAAGGTCTAACGACCCCACACACCCTAGTGTCAGAGTTTCTAAACCGCCTTAAGGGTCTCTGACATGATTTATTTGACGACCGCCATTTGGCGGCCGGGATCACCGGCTTATAATATGTGCCTTCCGAAGCACGGAATTATCTTTTTATAAGACAATCAGGTGATTCAAGCCAGCAATGTCCTAGCCAATCTGGAAACAACTTACAAAGTATGCTTCTCGTGGGAATCGAATCCACGACCACAGGGGTCACAAGGCAAACGCCTAAACCACTCGACCACGGAGGCAGTTACTGAGTTACGTTTCAATAATAAATCACAGAAAAATCTCATGTAAGTTCATTAGCGAAAATTTATAATTTAAGTGTAGGCTTAAGAATGTCTTTCGAAATTGAAACTGGTTAGCGTAACTTTTGGTATATTGTAGATATGTAATATTATATTTATATTATAATATTCTATACGAATATATAAACCTGAAGAGTATGTTTGTTCGTTTGCTTGCTTGAACGCGCTAATCTCAGGAACTACTGGTCCGTTTGAAAAATTCTTAGATAGCCCATTTATCGAGGAAGGCTATATAACACGCTACGACCAACAGGAGCGGAGTATTAATGAAAAATGTGACGTAGACGAAATTAGTGAAATTATAATATCGCAGCTGCGCCATTGCTTCTGGTAACCAGCTTAGCTGATCCTAAAATACATTTCAAAGACGCCAAGCTAGCAAAATTTGATATCTTCTTAGACTGCTGCAACAAAATACAGAATCACAACATAAAACCCCAAAATGAAATCTGTCTCCGTCAAATATTTCAACTTAGTCACAATAAAATCTGTCATATTTTACAAATGGCCGTATAAAACAACCGTCGAGTGGAATCGTAAAACACATTACTCATCACCCAACTGCTCTCTGTTATTCACTGGAATATTTAATTGTTTCTTCTTAACGACTAGTCCCAGCAAAAGTGGATTATACAACACTTAAATCGAGGGCAAGAGATTAAAACGACTTTGTGGTTCATCTGTGTTTTTAGATTGATATTTAGCTGACTTCAAAGAATACTTTACAATGTTGCTTTTATCTTTGTAATTCAATTCGTTGGCTTTGTTGAAAAAGTCGAGCCTTGAAATAATTATGTCATCAAGGTTCGCGAAATTGTATAATTTTAAATGTACGTGAAGTCAGCTAAATTCAAATTAAGAGGTAAAAGCTTAGTCCCCTACACGGTACTGTTGTTCACCATATTTTTTCGTTCCTTTTTTGCGTCGGCGTGCGTACCTTTTACAAAATAAGGATGAGAAAAATCAAATCCTGACCACAAACGTCTGGCTCAATTTGGTAAGTGGTAGGAGCCGGGTATGGCGCCTTCGCCCCCCGCCCCCCGCAATCCAACACTACCGGGTAACGAGCGATAACTACCGTACTTTTCCACATTCAATCAGCACTATTTTACCGCACTTTTTTAATTCACCATTTAATGCACTTCGAAGGAAAGGTTACAGGAGGCGGGCGCGGACAGAGGGCGCCGCCTTCGCGGCAGATCTGTCGCATGGAGTCAGTGTTACATTGTTGTAAACTACGCATATAATATCTATTTAGATTGTGTGTCCGGCGGCGCGCGAAAATAGCTTTAACAAACGCATGATAAGAGACATTTTCGCGTGCCGCCCAGCCCCTCAGTATTGTGTCCGGCGGAGTGGAACAGGTTGTTTAGATCATCATACTGACTGCGCCCTTTCTGTTTTTGTTGACATCGTCTAACCCAATAGGACGAGAAGAATCAACTACTTATAACCAATATATGGCTGTCGTTGGTAAGTGTGAATAAAAGACAAACCTAAAATTAACACTAAAATTTCTAATCATTATTTTTGTTTCTACTCTTTTTTATTTATTTCTTTTTTGTATATTATACCTTCGTTCTGTCTATCTGTTTGGGTTATTCTTCTAATCTATGACTGTTATGAAAATTGCATAGCATTGTGGAATATGCGGCAGTCTTTTTTTGTACTTACCTGTTTATGATATTTGTATGGGAGTTGCTTGACATGTCCAGTTCCTCGTCATCCACCCCGGCTCGTGCTGTAGCTAGCCAGTAGACCCCTCATGCATCCCTTCATACAAACTGTCATAACCTAGCTACTTAGTACTTTCAACCTTACGTAGTCTGTATAGTCGGTGCTGTACACTTGTACCCACCCGGTGATGGTGAGTATCGCGACAGAGATGTACATACATTTGTGTATATCAGCGCCCACTGCCGTGTAAGCCGCAATGCATTTAACAATATGTACTAATGGTTGACATTAAGTGTGACGTAATATAATATACTAACATAAAAATATACATGTTTCTCAATTGAAAAATAACTTAAACGATGCGATAAAGTGGGTCTCGTTAGGTCAATTGGAAGTGACATATTGGTGAACATTTATGTATATTGATATGCACAAATATTGTTATTGAGATGAAATGTGTTTTATGTACACTGTAAATTGATTATGCACATCCTGGGTACCCGCTGTTGATTTTGTTTTGTTTTCGCTACAAGAAATTGTAGTATTTTTCATACTATGCATGGCCATGGAATGTTTATTATGGGAAATATATCCTCGTTCAAATTGAAGTGTGGTTACCATGCTCGAATCTAGTTTGCCTGCGGAGTTAAAACTCATTGGGACGACGTTTTCGAACCTATTTAAAATATATATTTCTAAAACGTATTTTAAATCCTTTCTTCTTCTTCTTTGAAATGTTTGTCTTGGTACCTGTATGCGTCATAAAATGCAAAATTTTAAAATATTGTGTACATAATTGACATTAAATGTACACACTTTTAAAATAAATTGTTATAGACCCATTTGGTTTTATTTTTGTTTTGATGAACAATAGTTTTACGCTTCAGTTCCCGATTACAACGAAGATTTTTTTTTTTCTATTATTTTTAATATTTTTTAATAAAAAGTTTAAACGATGACGCTTAATTTACATACTTTTGATGTTGGTCGTATTGTCTTGGTATATAACAAAGATTATTACGTTTATTTGTGTATAATTTCTTCTAGAAAAAATGTAAATTATTTTTTACTTTTCCAGCAATAAAGGTATGTAGTTAAGCTATTAAAACTATAATTATTTTAGCATTTACCAATACGGCAGCTTAGTTACAGAAACAGTAGTGTTCCCCAATCCCTGGTCTTGATTGAGAGATAGGTCTAAACGCCTATGTATTCTTGCAAGGAAATTAGAAATATCGAGCTTTTTAGGTACAAAATGTGCTGTATATAATGGAGTTATGTATTTTTTATATATTATTGCATGTTTCCCATTGCACGTTTGCTTTTTAGAGGTGATGTATACTTCTCTTTTTACCTATCTTGTATACATTTATTATATTGTAGGTATATTGTGATTGTGTTGTGTTGTGTGTATCTGTATACGATTACGAAATGTACAATCAACTAAAGTGTAGTTTTTAAAAACATATATACATAAACCTTTGTTCTTTCACAACATGTTGGGAAAGTTTCAAAAGATTTTTCAGACAATATGCAAAATTCTTTTATCATTTTCAAATTTATTATTTCTTCAATTATATTTTCTACATCTTATCATAGTTCATTGTACATTCCTCTCTACTCTTCAAAATAAACATTAGGAACTTTGAAATAAAGTTTAGATTTCAAAGTTCTTGAATTTAACGACCAATTTACTAAGTTACCATGTTCTTTTACCAATTTCAAAGTTAGTGTTCTCTCTTGAAAGTTTGTGAAGAAAATAAATTCATTAAATATTTTAGTAGTTTCCAGCGCTAACTAAGTAGTGTTACTTAAAAATTACAGATTTTCGTTTATTGTCATAACTGATTTATAAAATCATGTTTTATTTGGTTCTTTAAAGTATAGGTATAAAAATTATGATCACCAGGGTAGATAACCTGAGATAGTAGTAGCGCAAATAAAGGATTTATTCCTAGTAAATGAAATTATTTTCATTATTTTATAACGCGTCTGAGACCTGAAGCCTCTGAAAGCCTGTCCATTCTGCCTCTTTTGTAAATATTTTTTTATGTCTTTATAAGTTTCCATTTAATTCGTGAACTTATAAAGAAGCCAAATGATCTACAGTACTTGGTATGATAATCTCCTACCAATCCTGAACGATTGGAATTTCAATATACGTCTGTCCTTTAAGCATTAAAGTTACCCTCAAGTTACGAGTTCCCACATATTACACAATATGCCTGTAAACAATAAAGCCGTTAAACTATCTAATTGATACACAAACCCTTCAGAAGAGAACATTACTTATATATCTGTCTCACTCCCACACCGACGGCAAATGACCCAAATTGGCTAAGCCCTTATCTACTACGTTTATATCTTCCCAAATATCTCAAAAACCCGACGATTTATTTATCCCAATTTTACATTGAAAATAGCCCGTTAACATACCTACATTTCTTTGATATTTCACGAAAAACAGTAAAGCAGTTTTGGAGTTATGACCCTATTTCTAAGTGCCTCGGGCTGGCGGGAATCTAATATGATAGTGTACAAATATGAACGTGGATATAGCGTGTACCTATGTATATTGCCAAGTTGTGGCTCTAACTTTTGTAATATCGAAGGAGAGGGTGAAGTTTGAAGGGCTCTCTTTGTTTTGCTGGGACCTGGGTAGCTGTTATCGTTGGTGAGATGATATCATAACCAGTGTGGAAGTGATCACAGATGACAATATTGGAAAGCATGTACTACAAGGGGTTCCGTCTTTTTTGTTTGGGTTTGAGCTGTGAATATTTTGAAGGTTCCGATTTTGGGGAATGATGTGCTTGGATTATAAAAGGCGGGTGTTTTCTCGTGTTTCCAATATTGTCAAGTAATATGTTATTTTTATAAGACATAAAACTAAACACTTCTCCAATTTTTGATTCGTTACTTTGTCGGTCGATTTGAACAAGATTTTTTATTGGCATAATTTTTGTAATGTGTTTGTTTTTGAAAATTACGAATAGGATACATATTTGAGGTTCCTAGGTATTTTCGGCAAATCAGATATATCATTTAGCCTTTTACGAAAATACTGTTTTGTTCGGATTCTATGTTCAATTAATAAAAAAAGTTTTAGTGGAAAAAAATATTCCACACTGTAAATTCTCGTAAAGACGCAGACGCGCTATGCTGAATGAAACGGATAACAGATGTCCGGAATAAGCTGTGTTGAGAAATAGGATAGAAGGTAGGTTATAAAAGCCAATATAGCACCCTGAAGTACGATACAGGAGAACACATAAAATATGAACGTAGCAACAAGTTGGAACAGCTTCTCAGAGGAGTTAGGTACCTCCTGTTCTATACATTTGTAAAGTAGAAAGCTACATGTTCTCACTGTACACAGGGTGGATATTCGTTCATTGGCAGTCTTTCAGGGGGTGAATGAACTCATAAATATGAACAAGTTTTTCTATGTAACCGTTATATTTTGTTAAATTCTACGAACATAAGCTGGACAGCAGAATTCTTATTTTTAAATTTTACTTGCCTATAGTATAATGTGGTTCTATTCATAAATAGATATTTTCAACCAATGATTGATTTTTAATGAGTTGGCATTCATTCAGAGGTTGAATCATCTTTATATGGAAGTGGACAGCTAATAAGAGAAAACTTGCTCTCAATACTTACTTGTACATGTGTTAATATCCTTCCTAATATATAAAATTCTTCCGTTACCGACTGATTCATTGACTGAGTGCCTGACAGACAACGTACAGCCAAAACCATTGGTCGTAGAAAGCTGAAATTTAGCATTTCGGTTCCTTGGGGAGTGTAGGGGAGCTCTAAGAGTATTTCCCGAAATTCCTACGGGAACGGAAAAACGGGAAACGCGTGTATGAAGTCGCGGGCAAAAACCACTACTTCGTACGCGCGTTTCCCAAATAATATTCGCCTTCCACTGTCTTAATAGATTCTGTATAAATATTGATACACCTAAGAAATACAGTATCAATTATAACAGGTGAGCGCACACAAAGAGCGGGTGTTTTTGCTCTCTGTTTTACAATATATGGGTTTATGGAAGTCTTATGCTCTTCTCTATCTGTTGATAACAAAATATGTTTTTCAGCTACAAAAAATGGTACAGTTGCATTACTAGAACATATTAAACAATTAAAGTGCTAAGAAAAGAGAAGCTGCCCTTTTTAAAATGCCCTTTTTGTCCTTCTAAGCTGAGTCGCTATTGGCACACAGTGTAGCACAATACAAAATTATGTCAAAGGAAATCTTTACGTTGAGATTGGCCGTAAAAACGACACCCACCATTGTTCCGTACACTGGCGAGCAGAATGACTGGAATATTTTTGATATGTATTTTTATATGACATTATAAAATTCCATTCTTTGAGTCGAAGCTCTGTTATAAAGTTATATTTTTGGCGTTTCGAATTGTTGTAGTTTTCTGCTATGTTACTGGGGACGAGAGTTATTGAAATTTTAAATAGGTACTATGTTATATTGCACAATAAACACATAAACAATTTACTGCTCTTCAGACAACAGACTACATCAATATTTAAATATAGAATTATATTCAGGTTTTGAATGGCACTATCAACAAAATCTCTACATTAAATCACATTTATGATACTACTAAATTTTCTCTCATAATACTGCTATCAGTACTTAAGAACGCTATTTTAACACAATTTATCATTCACAATTCACAGCACCGCACTTCGTTACTGCTCTGTTGACATTGAAAAGTTGTTCTTGAACCTCTGAAGGTGTCTAGCACCTTTTTATTACAATTTTAACGTTAGCCTAATTAAAAACTTCACTAAATTTTCTCCGAATTTTCTATTGCATTACTTTTTTGAAACCAGAAATCGTTTAATTTTATCACTAAACTCCTGTATACTGATTTCTATAATCAGAAATGCTTCCTTATTGTCACCTTTTAAATCAAAAACACTTCCATTTTGTCACATTCCTTTTCGAAATCAGAACACGCCCCGAATTTTCTTGCATTCCTTTTTAAAATCAGAAATACTCCAATATTTTTGCTCGCACCTGTATTCGTGATGACAGTGATATTTCTGATTGTGTTGATGATGTGCAGGAATGGAATGACTACAACCTGAGGTGGAACGACAGCGAATATGGAGGGGTCAAGGACCTCAGGATCACGCCGAACAAGCTGTGGAAACCGGACGTGCTTATGTACAATAGGTGAGAGTACTAGAAACGGGTATGATTCCTACTTTAATTTAATTTTGAAGCTTTCAATTTCAGAACGGGTAAATGGCTTTTTTGCTGTAATTCGGATAGAAAAACCGTACCCAGGTACTGGTATTTTCAGTTAATTTTTTTAAACTTAACTCGGACGAGGTTGAGATGTTTTAATAGGGATAGCAATTTTTGTAATTTTGTGTATATTTTGGCAACAAAGCAGCGATAATTATTAAAAAAGAAAGGGGCAAATAAAGAGTTTGTTTTTATTATCCCGACGAACGAAACAATGGGATAATTATATTCTGCTTCCAGAAAGAATTGCTGAAATGATGGTATAATATTTTAGAGTTAATTATCTCAGTAGATAATGTTTCTTTTTGGGTTTAACAAAAATTTTCTTTAAGAGACGTATTAAAACATGAACACGTTTCCGTCATTTTTTATTTTAAATTACTTCATAGGTTGGCGAAAATTATTTTAAAGTAACTGTAAGTAATTACAGGGCTTAAACCTCACTAGAGAGTCCAAGTTACTGAAATATGCGGACAAAATAATTATAAATTTTCCTAATGTTCGTCCCGACGTTTCAGGGGAAGAAATATTTTACCAGTCTACTTTACATTTCAAAACCAGAAGATTTTAATTACAGCTGAACACTGGCGAGCATTTTGAGCTTAGTATTTCTAATTTTCCCAAACTGTTCACTTGAAATTAACCCATCTGCGACAAATGTCGAAATAAGTGCCCCATCCCACGACATCGACTCTGCAACATGCAATTTGCGGAGTCAGAACACAGTAATATTATCATACAATTTATTCTCAAATTCAAATGCAGTCGCGTCGTTCAAACGTCGTTAACGTTAAACAAATTTTCTCGGCAAACAGACGTCCGCGCAGAGTGGCGCCATCTGGCGGCGCGCCAAACATGTTATTCATTACACCGTTAAGGAGCAAATGATATAAACCTAGTGTCACATGATTTAATGTTAAGTCTGTCATGTTTATCGGCACTTACCTGGCCGGAAGCCAGACGTTTATAGACACATATCTTAGGCCGATAACTTTTACGAACAGCCATGGATAAACAGTTACGGCTCCAACACTACTAGTTTAACGATGCCATAGAATATAAGATATTATGGAGCAGATAGCAGATTTACTGTTGGTAACTTTTTTTCTTAAGTTGCTATCTCCTTTATTTATTGTGTGAATGCCCTTAAGAATGGATATTCCAAAGAGGTACACGATCTCTGCTATGAATGACGCTCCCTTTTGTTTGTAACTTTCTATAATTTGATTTTCTTTTCGATGTTCTTTCATGATTTAATGAGGCCTTAAACACAGAGAAGCGTCTATAAATATCACTTAATGATACAAGGAAAATCTGCGACAGTAACCAAAATTACATTAACGGTAATACATTACGGCCAAGTTATAATTTATCTGTTGCTTTTACACGAACATTAACCTTCCGAAATCCCCAAGATTTTTAAGCGAGATTTGAACAGGCATCCGAATTAAAATAAAGGTCGGGTAAATTGCAGAGTTGCAGACTCGGCTCGTGTAATGAGGGCATAACCGCTCCATCTGACTGGCCAGTTTCAACATTTCCAGACTTTTAAGTTTCAACAGTAAAACAGATTTAAATGGTGAAAAGTGAGTTGGAAGCTAAGCTTGGAAGTTCGCCAGTCATCCTTTTTGTAAATAAAAGTTTATCAGTGATTTGTTGATGCGATTACGGTGAAACGGGTTGCAATCTGCTAATAGAATGTTTTAAATGTACCGAATTTATGGGTGTTTTTATGGTATACTTAGCTTATTTATGGGATGTACTTACTTCAACAAGTACAGACTATAAAAACAGTGAAATACACAGCAAACAGGGTGAGATAAAATCCCTAAAGTATATCTATAAAAAATAAAATCGGCCATTTGGGAACGATCATCAAATTCAAAGATAATTGATGAACACAATAAGTTTTTTCTTTCCTTCAAAGCAGAAAATGGTGACGATTTTTTGTGATGAAAAAAAAAAGTTTTCTCATATTCTGCGCTCGTTTTCTCCCGATTTAGGTAGGTATGATATTCGTAACGCGGGTGATTCACAATTTCACTTCGAGGCAACATAATTAATATATGGCCTTGGGAAGATCGAGTGAATGTACACTTCGGGAATGTTACTGTTTGAGGATAAGATGGGTGTGTATGATATCATACATTGAATGTATGTGTTCGGAGTTTGCGATGTTTAAGTTGTGTTTTGGAGTAGATAGTTAATCGGGTTTGGAGTCACTGACGTATTTTATATGTATAAAAACGACATACTCAAATACCACAGCTCTAAACAACAGCGCAAGCACTATCGGTAGCACGATAGCTAAATATACGCGCTAGGGGTATGGGGTGTTGCTGGATTTGTTTAATAGAGTCACCGCGGCCCTGGAACCCAAATGGCATTTGAAGGAACACGGAAGGGTTTTAGTCAGTAAGAGTCTGAAAATCAAGTCTGACTGTTACATCTGGAGTAGTTTACTACACGGACCTTGTAGAAACCAGAACAAATTTCCGTGCGTTCAAGCGATTTTGCCATACCTATTACTGGAACCAAAAGTAGCTCACGATTTAGGACCCATTAGTTTTTAGTGTTAATATATAATCCGTGGTGCTTGACAACTGGGCTTAACCCAGTTGTATATATCCCTTGGTGCCTATTGGCCTAGCTCTATTCTGTCTCCTGCTTGATAAGGAGGGAAGTGGAAATTACATTTTTTTTTCCTACTCCTCCGCTGTACTTTTCTGATTAAATTCGTTGCAGGATCCAAGACAGTTAAATCGTTTCTCCGGGACTCGTCGGGCTTCATTGGCTCGGCGTTTTTCTGGTGGTCGCTACTGTTGATTCTGGCTCTCAGGAGTTGCAGTGGTTGGGAATGTGTGGCGGGCTTGTCCCACAAATAAAAAAAAGAGTCTGACTCTCCTTTCCGCTTTGGAGTCATCTAACTTGACCCAAAATATATGTGTTTTGAAAAGTAGTACTCTATCGATTTTGTAGATTGTAGATACCAATACACAGCAACAATAAAAGTGTTAATGAAAAACAGACTCGAATTCGCGAGAATCTTGTATTTATGTAAATCGCACACATTAATACAATTCGCTCCTAACAAAAGAATTTGTCTTGCGAGTAAGTGTTTGCTTATTCGACGTTTTATGCCCTATTAACATACTCTCTGAGACTTCAGCTTAAGTAAAGCGGGGATATTTGGCACACTGAACAGTGTAACGTTTTGCTGGCCAGGAAATTGTGTGCAGTTAGATTAAACTGCATTTTTAACGATATTTGTTTTTTAATGTTAATTGAAAATAAGTCGTATATTCTAATGGCTGAAAAAAAGGTATTAGCCTGCTGTGAAAAATCTACATGAATGAATACTTATTGAATGGTAGATGTTACTAAAATAGTACGATTGGTGAAAAAAAATATTATCAAAATCGGACTACTCTGTAAAAAGTTATGCGTGGTCATACATTACAATCAGTGACTGAACAGTCAATCATCCCCTGTTTTCCTACCCTTAGGGTTGGTTTTTTTTTCCAAATTTATATGGGACCAACTTCGAGGTATACTCTTTTCAATACAATAAAAAATGATCAAAATCGGACTACTCTGTAAAAAAATATGCGTGTTCATATACGCGTCGACTTAAGAACCTTTTTTGTCGGTTAAACGTAAATAAAGGTGGAAAAACAGAGAAGTTATGAGCAAGGATAGATCCTTGTCACACAGAATGTCGTTTGTACTGGATGATTTCAAATCATTACGGCCGAGACTTCTGAGTGATGTCACACGCAATTAGTGCCGTCTCTGTTTATCACAGATTTTAAAACGCTGACAACACTGCCATTTTTTGAGATTATTAAGCTATATTTTTTAACTGCGTCTTATTATCATACATTTAGAAATTAAAATGCGATGATTTGAGGTACTTAAAATAAAAATAATGCTAAGTAATTTCATGGAAGGTTTCTGTTTTTTAGATATTTTTCCCACTGAGGCAGCATAAGCTTTGCAATTTTCCGTGAGCCTACAATCAATAATAATATTAGGATGAAATTTCAGATACAAACTCGGTAACTCCATGTCTCTACACTTTAGCCTGTGGCTGCATCGCAAACCAGAGCCGACTAAGTTAGTCGAATCACATTAGGATACTAACTTAGTTAATCGGTTTACCACACCTTGGGGGAGGGTACCTACATAGGGCTGTACCTAATGTCGATGTTCTAGGCAACCTAGTCGATAGTTGGCTGGTTTATTTATCGACTATGTACTGGTTTAAGAGAAAACATGGGCAGCGAGACTTTGTATGTAAAAAGTCATAATTCGATATTTGGCTCTCGACTGTTTTCTCCTCCAATATTGGACCGATTTAAGAAATATTTCACAAACTGAATAAGAAGGGCTCTCGACTGTTTTCTCCTCCAATATTGGATCGATTTAAGAGGTATTTCACAAACTGAATAAGAAGGATATATATGTTTTCCATTTTTTATTAATAGTTGCCAAATTTGTACATTAGGGCTCTGTTGACAGCGATTTATCGGTCAATTTTGAGCATTTTCTGAGGGTTCTAGTGCTTATACGGTTAATAAATTATCAAAAAGGAACATAAGAACACAGTATATATCCTTCTTATGTAGTTTGTGAAATATCTCTTAAATCGGTGCAAAATTGGAGGAGAAAAGGTCGAGAGCCAAACCTCGAATTATGACTTTTTACATACAAAGTCTCGCTGCCCATGTTTTCTTTTAATACTTGATAAATTGAGGGGTTTGTATCATCTTCATTCAGTGAAAAGTCTACAATAGTTGAAAATGACCACGTGACATTTTAGCAGCTTACGTTGGTTTTTGAGGGTTTGAAAATTTTAATGACTGAAAAGATTTTATTTTTCTGTTTGAGAAAGGTATGCTCTTGACTCTAGTCTAGATCAGAAATGACAGTGATAGAGTCTACGATGGAGCGAACTTACCCAGAAGGAGCCTGTTCACTCTGACTGAAACGCAGACGCAGGCAGAGAGTTCCACTCTTTTGCTGTCACCTTATCGAGTCCTTTTAATTCTGATTGAAATGCTTCTAAAATTTCAATGTTTCCTCTATTTCCATTTTCGCTGCACTTGATTCACTGACTTCTCTTCAACATTTAAACTGACTGCACTTCCTTCCTTGATTAAAGCGTAAACAAAACTTAAAAAAGTAATCGTACATCCAAGTATTAATTAATAACACCCATCACTCGCATTGCACTTCGGAAATCAACGTTCACCGACCAATATTTCAGCCAACACTTAAAAACAAAACAACAAAATTCACCCATTTACGATATTGGCTATACGTCGCCAACATTGGCGCCTGTTGGCGTTGGGCCAGTGGGCCGGTGGCCCAGCATTGGATTATGAAAGCTTTTAAATCACTTACGGGCTGTGTGATGGTGGGTCTTGTTTACCGTCTTCGTGACTGGCTGAAGGTAAGCGGCGTGTGTCACACCGAAGTGTAACGTAAAAAAATTAATGTTGCATTTTTTCAATCAATTTGCAATAAGTAAAGTAAATCATCAGAGGGTCTTTAGAAGAATCCTAGGTATCTATAAAGGCATATGTTCACAAATAAGGAAACTTTTATAGCGCAAAAAAATGTGGTCAAAATCACAATTGACAGCCAAGCGATACAGCTCAGTTAGAAGAAAACGTGCTACGTGACAGCCTAATCACAAAGCAAACGAACGAAAAACACCCAATAAAAACATGACAAAAGAAAACTGTCCATTCGCCCATTCGCAGCAATCGCATGTTTTATTCAATCCACTGAATTACACTACTGTTTGACACAGGGTCCTGTTAATACGGATTTGCTGGCGGCCCGCCAACTAACGGAGTGGTTACACACCACACGTCCGTGGCCCATGAATACTACATGCAGGCATGACAGCACTTTTGTCGTAGTCTGCGCCCACGGACGTTTGGGCTTTTCACTATCTGAGAATTTTATCTTGTTTATTTTGGAGTGTTTTGGAAGGCATTTTTTAGAATAGGAAGTCTTTGGTGTACTTAGTGCCTTAGAATCCCTGGTTACCTGTAAATTTTTTTTTTTAATGGAGTAATTTCGCACACGCAATTATCGCGACAGGTGTCAGGTACTGAGTTTACTCACTAAATATTTGTACAGAATTTATTGGTGTGGAAATCCAAACATTAAACTCAGTTCCAACCTTTTAACACTACAATAGACATTAAATTACTTCATAACATAAAACACTCTAACTTAATTCCGAAAATAAATCCCAAAAGCGAATTAAAATTAACTCCTTTAATAATGGCAACATCAAAAGTTAGTTTAAACTAGTTACGGCCAGTGCGAACCGGTATAAACCGGTGTTAACCAGTATAAAGCAGTATCTTGGTTTCACCGACTCGCGTCCCAGGGCGGTGTTCTTGGACAAATTACAGTTAAATTGTAGCTCTGACTAGATCTTAAATGTTCGCTTTGCGGTTTAATGATTTAGATTCTATTAGTTGTGTTAATCTTGGTTTAAAGACAAGAGGACCTGTTGTAATGTGAAAGTTAATGAGGGAAGAAGTTATGTTGCTTATAGAAACTGAAGATATCGGAGATGAAACTCATGATTTTTCCCTTTAAACCCTTGGCAATATCGGAAAGGAGGGTTTCAGTCCCTTACTAGTCAGTCACTGGTAGCAAATTGTATGTCCATGACAGCACAGAAGTTATTACAAAAGATAGAAAGCATCTGGCATAGTAGCCATTTTAATTTTCATTCTTCGGCTACTTTTTGGTAAAAACTGGCACGGATCTATTTGTAAATCAGACACAAAAAGAACACAAGAAGGCTTTATATTTGACCCAGATGTTATAAAAGAAAGCTTAAATTCACCAAAGCCAACATTTACTTTGATGCCAGATAATAAATCCGATTAGAATGGTGTTCATTAAGGGGGAGTTGAATGAAAAATACTAATGATCAGATTGTGGGCACGTTGATAAATGGACGTGGGCGATAAGGCCCCTGTTCTTTATTTAGCCCATAAAAGCCTTTGTGGAGACGTGTGTAAGTCTGCGAGAGGTTTGTTATAAAACTTGTACAGCAAGCGAATAGAATAAGCAAAATAAACATCTATTTTAACTGCTAATGCGTAAGTTGAAATGCATCAACCAAGCATTTTGTTTCATTCTGCCTATTTTCTATTGCTTAGCTCTAAGATGACCTTTACTAACATTTATTTTTCGTGTACCTTTATTTCCTATTTTTAAAATTAATATATTTAACTACATAATTTTCAGAATTGTGACAGCACAGTAGGAGATGGTCCCGAATGTGACGATCGGTACTTGACCCCTTAATATATATTTTTTATTTTATTTTAAAAGTAACGATCGTTCGCGTGGTTGAAAGCTCCTACTCGGTGCTGCCACAAATAAAAATAAAATAAACGTACATGGCACGCTAGTCGCTGATTTGAGACACCACTGTCATTGTCTCGCTTGTCAGATGTTTTTTTTTTGTAACTGGCAACTCTTCCTTTTGCATTCCCTTTTACGATAAACGCTTTTTTTTTCTAAATCTGGTGAGCGAGAGGATGATTTTAGTGCAGTCAATGATAAAAACATATTCTAATTTCACCTTTGTCAATGACAGCACATTTTTAAATTAATAGCGTCCCAGATGAATCCGAAGCACTGACAAATAAATAAATAATAAAAGTATTAAACGCTTTATTATAAAAGCACATTTTGCTTTAGATATAGCTTTAATAAAAAGTAAATAATATATTCTGTATGTAATTAAAACTTACATTTTAAATTAAAATAAACACGACGTTCTTCATTATAAGACAAACATCTTTCTTTGACATTGATTCTTATTTTTATGCGACTTCACTGACGCTTTGCTAACTTCATTTTTATCTAAATTAAATTAAACAAAAATGTACATTTTTAACCTTAGATAATAATAAGTCGTACGTTAAATGATAAGTCGTACATTTTTCTGAAAAAAAAAAGGATTTTTCACGTGTTCAAAGGATATTTTGAATTAAATTGAAAAAGTTGATCAAAGAATGTTATTAGTACATTAGTACCCAACGTTCGTTTTCAATTGTACGGGTTTGATGAGGGTCACTTGGTTCATCTAATTTATTTCTGTAAAATTTTGTAGAAAATTGATTTGTTCCTTCATTCATTATTAGTGAATGAGTGGGACTTCGAAAAGCAACAAAGCGTAAATTCGTTGCGTGTAATTTTTAAATCTAGCAATAATTTATCTGAATTTAATCACTTTTTACAATACGTAAGAAAGTGATGTCCTTAATGTTTTCGCTGACCATTAGATGTGGTAGCTACATATTTTTAACGAATTGTATGTGACGATAATTTTGCAATATTTTACAAGAATGTTATTAAAACCAACATCAAAAAAACTTGTGTAAAAAAATACAGCTAGTTGATGAAAGAATTCTTATTGACACTAGTGCTGACGAGGGTTTTGACGGGACATACCAGACCAACGTGGTGGTCAGAAACAACGGCAGTTGCCTGTACGTGCCTCCTGGCATATTCAAGAGCACATGCAAGATAGACATCACGTGGTTTCCCTTCGACGACCAACACTGTGATATGAAGTTTGGTAGCTGGACATATGATGGCAATCAGGTAGAAACCTAGAACGTTAAAGATCTAATATTATCTATTTGGCTCTCACGAACTCTTTGGTTAGTTACTCCGGCTCTTATTTAAAAAAAAATAAACATTTTGAATTTAGATTCCGTTCCAATAAAAAAGAGTAGATTTTCAATTTCGAATACGTCTCGATGTTTTTCATTTGTTTTTGACAAGACTCATATTTTCACTTCTGATTAGGTTAGCATAGATAGCCATTAGTAACTTTTCCTAAGTCTGTACAGCAATTGATTCTGCTTATTTCATAGGTAAATAATCTTGAATGAAGTTTAGTTAAACACACGTTACGGATTCACCTGTCTGCTTTATATTTACATTTTAACTGAAGATTTATCAGGGTGTGCCCTGCAGCGGTATTTGCGTTTGTAATGTTGACTTAGCCTGGAGTTCTGTTTTATTTTAAAGGAAGGGTAATTAACATGCGCCTTGTTCTATGAATTTCAAATGAGGTCGTATATTATGAGATGTTACATTTGTGTTTTGTAAGTTATTATAGCCTAATTTCTCTTGCATTGCTGATTTGGTCTTTAACGCGCTTTGCTAATTACGGAATGGAAATTGTAATAGTCAAAATTGGTTTCATAAAAGACAGTAATTTACTTTAGTACTTACTGAAGACGGGAGGAGATTTTTAGTCTTAACATTTTAATTGATTTGGAAATATATATGAGCTTATATATTAAAAATATTACCTAGCCAATAAAGTGTGAGTATATGCAAGGCACGTGATTCAGTAACTGTAAAAGCATGACCGAAAAAATAGTATTCAAGTAACATCTGAAAGTCTTAAAGTAAAACATCTTTTCATTAACAAAGCAGTTAATTCGAGCCCCATTGCAATTAATTACTATTAAATTAATGAGATTTAATTACATAATAACATTACAAATAAGAGCCGTGGCTAGAATAATTAAATTAAAAGATCTCGCGAATTAATCTTATTAGGTTAAAGTTTAGGTTAGACTGGGATAAGAATAAGATAGGCTTAGTTTACTTAGGATAAGTTAGGGTTAGGGAGAAATCTAAGGGAACCATGTGAGAAACCTAGGATATTTGCATATCCAGTTTTGTATGTACTATTTTGCATGATGCAAAAAATTAGCACTGTACATAAATATGGAAAAGTCACTTAAAATAATGAATCGATTACGAACCGCCATACGGAAAATTCTGTAGCATATATGTGTATATATATGTATTTTATTACAACCTATTTTATTGACATTTTGATTGGATATGCGATAACCAATAGCTGACATAGTTTTTTTTTTAATGAAACAGGATTTGATTTAATGGATCGCTTGTGTCAATCAAAATGTATAGTGCTATACACTTTACAGGATAGACTGTAAAGAGTGTGTACTATTATCTGTGTATATCATTTTATAATGTGTGTGTGTTTAGTATAAAATGTATGTTAAATATACAAATAGTCTGTGTATTAATATGTACACACGATGTGTATATTTAAAGTTTTATTCCATCTTTTTTATTAAAATAACATTGATTTTTCAGTCTGTTAAATTATTCGAAGTGTTTATTATTTGTTAGTTTTCCCTATAAATTCAATAACGGACTTTTATTAACAATACACGTCGTATTTAGGTTAAAAGATTATTTAATTCGGTCAAAAAATATAAACAGTCAAATATTTTGTAACAAAATCTAAAAAGATTGTTCTACGAAATAATCCAAACGGCAAATCAAATTGTAGAGCTTTGGTACTTTCAAAACCTACTATTTTAACTACATAAGTAATTACAACTTAATAGTTGACAATGAATTTAAAATTAATACTGGAACACTATAGTAAATTATTTCGTAAATTACATGCCACTGTGTTCCAATTTATCGGAAAATTATAATAATTATACCTTTGCAAAATGTATAAAAAGTTTCATGAAATGTTTACGGGAAATACGACCAAAATAAACCGTTATGGTAAAAACAATACATTAAATTTGAAATAAAATATAAATTATTACTGGCTTATCGGATACGTGTATAAATTGACTTGTTATTAACATAAAATAATAAAAAATACCTGTAATGAAACGTCAGAAATCCTCGTCTGAGAATGGCTTCGATTTCTATTCAAGACATTATAATGAGAAAAAGAAGTCTTTAAATAAGCATAGAACTCCATAAAATAACATCGGCCCATAAAGCTGCTAAGTACAAAACACTTTATTACTGCAATTCATAATCATACTATTTAATAAATATGCTCCTCGTACTCAAACAGTCACCTCTAGACGTTCGAATACATTCAAATAACATGTAGTATGTACCCATAAAGCCTTAAAATAAACTAAAATGTTTCGAATAATTTAGCATACATTCAGATGTTTCAATCCGTTTTCCATTCTCTAGCCTAAATTAATGCCATTTTCTTTTATACTTAGCAATGTTCTTTTATAAAACTGTAGTTTTATACAATTGCACGTTTTCTTTATTTCTTTAGATGTTGAGAAGTTTGCAGTAGATTCGCAATTATTTGTAGATGTATTTGTTTGTTTTGGGCTCTAATCGGAATTTATGACAGTCTTACATAGAATGTAATATTGATTTTCGATCAAGAGTTCAGTCACGCTGTCTCGCTGTGATTTCACTGAACAAATTCCGTTGCACAGAATAAAAACATCGTCTGTAAAATAAAAAGCGACGTTTTTAAATAAATGTATTTCAGTTCTGTCACCCGATTGATACCTGTTCGGACAGTCATTCGGTTGAGGAGTACAAATGTTGCAGCACCAATGTAGGTACAGCTTGAAACGGATTGACCGGCTAGTGCCGTTTTGTTTACAAATGACCGCTGCGCCGAAATCACAAGCTTTTGTCAATTGTCGACTCGGTCACCGTCAAACGTTTCATTTTTATTAGTGTGTAGCTTTTTGAAGCTAGCTTTATTAAATGAACTGTTAAATTCGTAGTTTTAATGTTACATAGCTTTGAAAGTATCTGTAGTTGTTACAATGTATGTTTTTGGAAGTTTAGCATCCTTGCCTTTCAAATTACTTTACAAAGTTTTCTCTTCAGTCTTAAAACTCAAGTAAAATATAATACAAAAGCTGTCATAAATATCGTGTACGTTGAGTGATAACTTCTTGAATAATTCCGTAGTGTCCCGGAGTTGGGGAGCGCCTCGAAGCTCATTACTCCAGTTTGTACCACGTGTTCGTTATAGACTTAATCTAACTTTGCCTTTGTGTCCTCGTATTATTTTATCTTTCATTATAATGAGTAGTTTTAGAATTTCAAGTTTAACGTGGTTTGAGGAAACTAGATAAGCCTGGTTCATTACTGGCAGTGTGGTTTGAACGGTGTTAACTTTGGCTTTGGGGTTCTGCTTTTTTAAGTAAAAGGGCATTTAAGGTTTTAGAATTCTACATGCTCTTGTTGCTGCTTGTGACTTATGCTTGTAGAGATTGTTTCTTCTCTATCAATTGTACATTTCTTATTATGTTTCATCCTATCTGCTTCTTATTAGAACTCCTCGTAGTCTATTAGATTACTATCAACAAAATTCCGTATGGCGGCGATATTTTCAATTGTTTAAAGCATGCTCTTGCATCCCCTTCCTTGTCTTGCATTTAGAGGTTCTCACATTTCCCTTTCGGTCCAAGGTATAAATTATTTCCAAGAAACTTTGAAACCAAAAGATGGCATGACCAAAAGATTTCAGTAAGTAAGTCAGCAAATTTTAAGCCGATACCGAATAATAAGCTTCAAGACGTTTGTTACTTATGAAATCTGCTGAAGTTTTCTATCCAATAAAGTATGCAAGGGGAAGGAAAGAAAAGGACGATGGAAAAAGAAATGACGAACCATTTCATTACAAAATTGCTTCCTCGACAGCAATCATATTGCTTGAACAAGTCGCTATTGTGAGGCGAATAATTTCAGAAATTTGTCCTCTATTTGGTCCTGCTATCTTGGTACAATTGGCATGTTTACTGGTATGAGTTAGGGTATTAGTGCATCTTGTTCGAATGTGTCAAACTACACCGTGTTTCGCCCTGACAGTTGGATCTGGTGCTAAAAGATGAGGCAGGCGGTGACCTGTCGGACTTCATAACAAATGGGGAGTGGTATCTAATAGGTGAGTTATGATGGTCATTTCAATATATTTTTCGGTCACTTGACAGGTACTGACGAATATAGTGATATTCCATTCTTCATTATTCCTTTATTGTTTCTTTGATTTGAACAAGACCTCATTTACGATTTCTTTATAATTTTCTTCATCTTTTGTCAATTTAACATCAACTATCTTGACACTTTTCACAGGTATTTTATTTTTTTCGACCTCATGTGTTCTATTCATTATATCCAACTCTTACAAAATTACCAAATTTCTACTGACTTTCTACCCCACAGGAATGCCAGGCAAAAAGAACACAATAACATACGCGTGCTGCCCGGAGCCTTACGTCGACGTAACATTCACCATCATGATCAGGAGAAGAACCCTGTACTACTTCTTCAACCTCATCGTCCCGTGTGTGCTGATTTCTTCGATGGCACTCCTCGGGTTCACACTGCCACCTGATTCCGGAGAAAAACTTACTCTCGGTCAGTATACTGTTCTTTACTCATCAAATTAAGCCTGATAGGTTAGGTAAAGGTGTGTAGTCTTCCCCTCTTTTAACTATTTTGTTCTAAGAAGGGTACACATTGCCAGTTTTGGGGCTGCATATTGAAAAATCCTAATGGGAAAAGCCGATAACACTGCCCGGTGGGGGACGGAGCCACAGCTCTAAAATCTAAATTTCTAGAGCAACAAAGGAGTCAAGCAAACCAAATGCAATGTTTTCTACGAAACTAGATAATTCACTATTGTTAAAATATTCAGCGTTCTCCGAAGAAAATCTGCTTTGTTGACAAGTGAATAATGCGGGACGTATAGTAAGCAAAAGAGGTACGGAAGAACGGAGCAAAATCGTGTTCCATTTTCTTATCTTGAAAAGGCCACAATGTGCATATTCGTATCGCACTCGTGTATATGGCACAAGTGCTGATGTACGTTCGAGTTTGCAGTAAATTTTATATGTGTCAACAGTGGAGGGAGTCTGTAAGTAGGTTAGCTTTTTATAATTGAAATTACCTTACTAATGAGAGTGAATGGTGTTAAAGTAGTATTTGAAAAGCCCGTTGTAAGAAACAATGCTTCTTTTAGTGTTGTTTTCATTCTAGTTAATCATAAAATGATCGAACCATACTAAGTTGTCTCCAACGCCAAAACCAATGGACCATCGAATGAAAGATTACAAGTAAGAAGCAATCCGACAAGCAGAGTGCTTCCATAATTTGTAACTAAAGATCTTTTATGGTCCATAAAATACAGTTTTACAATTTAATTATAAGCGATGAGTCTTGAGTATTTAAAAGCAGCTCCAGTGGAACTAAGAACGTACTTAAATTTAATGGGGCAGCGTTTGAAGGAGGCGTTAGAATTATTATTGCACAGACTAGAAAATTGGCCTTGTTCAGGAGTCAGATTTGAAGTATCATTCACGGTTGAGTTCCTTACAAATGTTACTCAGAATTTGCTTCAGTTCTTGATTATATTTGCGTTATGGTTTGAAGTTAGACTCGAAATCGTGGCTTGAATTTTGGAATGGTAAGTAAAAAATGAACTAAATGACATCATTTGTTACTTTAAAACTGTATTTTGCATTTTAAAAATCGCATCAAACGAAAACACTCTAAATACGAATGCAACACTAATGATGACGTGAATGAACATGTGGTTGATACTCAAGATAATGCCCAAGCAAAAACGGAAAACGCTTTTACTACACGCTACCAAGAATTTAGTGCTAGAGTTAATCGAGTCTTCAATCTTACTCCTGCGTTTTATTTAGTTGTTTATGTTAGAGAATTTATGCTTATACATTGGCCGGTTGACAGGTGTGACAATCTTGTTGTCATTGACCGTGTTTCTGAACCTGGTCGCCGAAAAGATGCCGTCTACGTCTGATGCAGTGCCACTAATAGGTACCGCACTTTAGGACATCGTGCTGGTGAAAAAGTGCACGCTGCTACCGCTATTTTAAATGTGTTGCCTATGAGAATTCATCAAAGGAGAATGCTACGGTCAGCATGTTTTTAAATAGAAATGTATAGAGTCAATCGTTTCACGTTAAAATTATAAATTGGGTCCCATATTTTTCCCTGAAAAGAATTCATAAACAATTTTGACTACAAAGCAACCGCTTCTGGCACAAGGGAGAAAACAACCTTTGAAATCCATTATCACCAAACAGTTCTTCTCCGCATTGAAATTCGAGAAATTAATCAAAATCACAAAGGAAACAACCCCAACAAAACCAATCCGAAATATTAAAAATCTAACAAGAATTGCAAACGCATTTAATATTCATCCCAAACCAACGATAAAAGCAACAAGAACCATTTAATATTACACTGTCGAGGCGAGAATTAATCAGAAATAATAAACGTGTACCGTAAAAGCCAAGAATTCACGCTATACAGCTTGTTGAACGTACCAAAGGGGTAATAAAACTTTTAAGAGCCGTTCGGAAGCAGCGTGCACTGAAATGAATATTAGATTGTCTAGAATGTGGTATGACTGTTTGTGTCGGTGTTAGTTTGCAGCAAAGATCCAGACACATAAAGACGAGACACGGTAAGTTTATTGGCGTAGATATCATTTCGGTATTATCATCATTCACAACTTAATTGGTTAGGGAACAACGTATGACGGTGATAAAAACTGTGATGTACAAACATTTCGGAAGGTTGATATCGATATCAACGTCAGTAGGGGTGTTAACTATGTGTTTGATTGCAGGAGTCACTATTCTTCTCTCGCTGACGGTGTTCCTCAACCTGGTAGCCGAGACCCTGCCTCAGGTCTCCGACGCTATCCCCCTGTTAGGTACACTACCCAAACCTAACCCACACCGTTTGTCCATCCCGCTTGTCTCCCACATTTATTTTCTCTTCATATTCATGTTGTCCTTGTACTTTTATTTCATCTTTCATACTATTTTTATTTTTTTCAGCTCTCATTTGTTTTTGTTATTAAAAATGAATAATTAATAATTATTTTAAAACATTACAAGGAGTAAATTATGTACGTTTAAAGTTAATTTAAACTGTTGTGAGCTTAAGGTTGCTATTAAGTGGTTTCAAGCTTTCATTTTTATTATCTGTCAATAAACGACGTCGATTACTTACGAGACGTTGTGAAATGCTTTTGCTTCAAAATAATTAATTCGAGATTTCTTTCTTCTGGAAAGTAAATTGTAATGGTTCAACAAGATTAATTGTGAAGGTAATTGTTCTGTTACGTATTTTCTTTAATGATTTCGGTTAAAAATCTTGGAATCGATTCCGTGATTCTTCGCTTCAGCTTAGTCACGTGATTACTCATTTATTTTGTTTATTTGGTCGATACACTTCTGTGACGATACTAACTTTCCGGTCTAAGTGCATGGCATGTGATTATAACTTTTACAAGAGCTTTTAATTACTTAAGGACGCTGAAGGTAAGTTACGATATTTTTATTCTTAATGTTTACAATCGTATTTTTATTATCTTCAAGTATTTATGTGAGTTTGCTGTCTACGTAATCGATTCCATGGTGTACCATTTGTATTGGGTGTTTATTTTGAATGTTGTTTTTTTGCAAATATTTCTATATCCATAGGCTTAAAGCCGCGGTCTCTGGATACTTGGAGGGTGGTGTAACTTTAGTTAGCGAAAACTTCGAATTAAACCCTTCTCCTCAAATAAAAGAAAATATAATAATAATAAAAATGATGATAAAACGCCAGTGATAAAACCCTCTATAATAGTGTTTGCATGACTATCCTTATGTTTCGTTTATGATTTCACTTGAGCCCCTGATACCGACTCAGCACACAAACAGGACGAGATCTAACCAACGACGTGTAGACTGGATGGTACTATAGGTTTAACCATTGTAAATAGAATATTTTGACTTGACTTTGTTTCATAGTTTATATTGATCTTTGCAGGTGTTACAATTCTCCTGTCGCAAACTGTTTTCTCTCTATTGGTGGGACACGTCATCACAAAAACCTCTGAGGCGATCCCCCTAATAGGTGAGAAAAGTACCACGCGTTTGTAATTTTTTTCCTAAATAACTGAAATAAAAATAATGATGAATAGTTTTTTTTTCTAAAAAAGAATGTAGATCGAGGAATATTTTGGTGTGTTTAACCTGAAATGTCCCTCTGCTCATTCATGAAACACCAACTTAACAAAGATCTAAATAGATATTTTTGCTTGAAGTTATGAAGGAGAGCGTATAGTTTCTTATATTTTTCTGTTTTCAACTTGCATTTTAGAGTCTCGCCGTCTCTGGAGACTGATCTATGCTTGTACAGCGCTCTTGCGGCTCTCTCAACACTTGAAATAGAGTTATTGCACTTTAAATTCGTGCTGTTGAAATACGTAGCTAAACTGAGTCTATCTAAAGGTAATTTCCTGAATATACTGGCACTCGATCTTCTTGTAATGTATTAAAATAACCTACTTACATTACTTCTTGGTCCATTCATTAAAATTTCATTTACGAATATGTTTTACTTTCTTTGTTTTTATTTCAATTGGCCTTTCTGTAGACAGCCGACAGACACGCGACTACAGACATCAGCTTCGAGCATGATTTTGAAATGGTTGAAAAATATTAAAGCGGCGAAAATTTCCGTAAAACTCTCCTTATCTAAACGAGCTTCTAAATACTTAATTGCTTGTAGTTTAAAAGCAGGATTTAAAGTTAAACAACAGTTTAAAGCAACAAAGTGGATGCGGGTAGTGAGGGTCCAGCCTCCAAGTATCTCGTGAACTTCGGGTCTCAACTTTGCCGGGTCTGTTACTATCCCTGTAATTGACGAAATGATAAAACTTATTGAAACCTTTGACAAAGGTATTTGATGAGATAAAACTTTGACCAGTCGTCTGTTCATTTACTCAATTGAAGTATAGTTTCTACAATTGAGTTACATTTGATCTTGATCCTTTTACATCTACATGTTCTCTAGTTTATATTAAAACGTTTTCAACATTGAATTAGTAACAACAAATTCCTTTGTCAGTCTAGCGACTCTGGTAACGTAAGTAACAATTTAAATATGTTAATAACTTGGGAATTAACTACAACATCGTTACAAGGGACGCTAAATAATAAATTGAAAGAGCTTGTCCAAAAGAGATAATTGTCAATTTAATTCACAAAGTAATCAAGTGACAAGTACTTTCTTTGGCCTAAACTAATAAAAGTAAGTGATAAAGAAAATAGGAACGTCGTGTTTATAATACTTTGGATTTAAAAAAGATTATTTTTGTTGATTAACACGACAGAATATCATAAAACGTTGACTCATTAAAGTGGATACCGTCAATGTAACGCATAAAAGCTAAAACTCATCTAAATGTAGATTAGAACATCGCATGTACAATTAAAATGCATGAATGTGGCTTTCTGTGACATTGTTAATTAGATATGACAAATAGCTTTGAACCACGTGATATTGCAATTAAAAATGTAATTATAAAACTTTAAGATAAACTCGTTGAATTACTTAATTTTCTCCTTACTGTTCTCATATATTTTTCGTGTTTGTGTGTCACCTTAGATTTAAGATGTAAATAAAAAATGAGATTTGCACTTAACGTCCTCAAGTATTTAGTAAATTTTGTAAATGATCTGAAATGCAAAAGAATTAATTGAAAAGCTTGCTCAAGTATTACGTCAATAATGTAAAGTTCTTACAATTATAGTTTTTTTTAAATAACTAAATCTTACCTCCACCCGTAAAGTAAATTATAACGTCATCAACATAAACTTGTAAAACACAACGTGTAAAACTAATGTTATGTATAACAGGGACATACTTCAACTGCATCATGTTTATGGTAGCATCGTCAGTGGTACTGACAGTAGTCGTACTCAATTACCATCATCGAACAGCAGACATACATGAAATGCCACAGTGGGTGAGTATCTGATGAAAAGCCTCAGGCAAATCCATAGTTAATTAATATTGTAGAAATATTTCAAGTTGGTCCCATACCGACATACTTTTTTGAATAATGCTTGATGATTGGATGAAGGATCACAGAATATTTTTATTTACAGATAAAATCAGTATTCCTGCAATGGTTGCCGTGGATTCTTCGAATGTCGAGGCCAGGGAAGAAAATAACTAGAAAGACTATAATGATGAACACAAGAATGAGGGAGCTAGAGCTTAAGGAGCGGTCATCCAAGTCTCTGCTGGCAAATGTGCTAGATATAGATGATGACTTCAGGCATGGCCCTCCACCTCCAAATAGTACAGCATCGACTGGGAATTTGGGGCCGGGGTGAGTAAAAGCGTAGTATTTTATCTTAGTATTTAGGGGAAGAGAGAATTTATTTACATTCAGCTCACAGTTTTGTGTTTCATCATGTGATGGGCCCTGCATCTTTACCCAATTTTTTTTGTATTTTTTGGATCTTTATTTTATGTGAAATCATCTAGAACTCGCTCTAAGTTATAGCGAGAGAAAAGGAATAATACCTTCCATTAAATTTCTTTGTATCAGCTAGAATCTTGAACCAGATTTCTAAATCGATGTAAAGTACTTTCTGTCTCATTAAACATTTATATGCTAATACACTTTTTCCAATCTCACTATATCGATTTAGGTGCTCGATATTCCGCACGGATTTCCGTCGGTCGTTCGTCCGTCCGTCCACTATGGAAGACGTGGGCGGTGGGCTGGGAAGCCACCACAGAGAGCTTCATCTAATCCTGAGGGAACTTCAGTTCATTACTGCAAGGATGAAGAAAGCAGACGAAGAAGCTGAGCTGATCAGCGATTGGAAGTTTGCTGCGATGGTTGTTGACAGGTGAGAGAAAATAGACTACTCATTACCATCATTTCGTCCTAGAATTCACATCTGGCCTTGTGTTATTGCTTCGACACTTTCTGTTTTTTTCTACACCTGTCACTTTGGGGTAGGCGAATATAGTTTTGTTATGCCACCTCAAAGTTTAATGTTAAGTTTGCATCTTATTAAATTTTCATGTCAATCTTATAGAATGTAGGTAAAATAAAATCTTCTTGCCCTGTGTTAAACGATTTAAACTCCCCGAATATGAAGGAGCGCACGAGGGAAAACTTTCGAGAGTAAATAAAACGTGACCATACATAATATATGAAACCACAGAACAAGCAAAGACTATAATATTGAGGATAAAGAAATAATTCGATTCATATTCATATTCATATTCATATTCATCTTTATTTGCATTCCATAATGTCATGTGTAGATCTTACAATAGGCTTAAAGCTAGGAACCAATTACGGACCCTGTAGGGCACAGCAAAAGTATAAAACTAATACAAAATAAAATTAATACACAATTAAACAATTTTAAAACATGTCCTTATCACTAATTAACTTAGTTATAGCTTTTATTTAAAGATTCATTATTTGAGATAGGTAACAGTAATAGCAAAACAATTATTTGGCAAGATTAAAACATACTTAACATAATTTTAATAATAATATAATATTTATGTGTGTAAATTCCAAACTAAACGTGTATGGTGTCTGTTTGTGTGAAATTTATTTTTTAGTCATTTAAGTATTCGTTTATTGTGTAGTATGCTTTTTTAATTAATAATTGTTTAAGCTTACCTGTAAAAGTTATATCGCTAGTTTCGTTTTTTATTGCATCTGGTAGTTTATTAAATATTTTTATTGACATTACGTAGGGACTATTTGAATGTAATTTCATACGCGAAGAGGGTGGCATTAACATGTTTTTATATCTGACCGATCGGTCTTTATGTTTATCACCGCGGGTTGTAAAAAAGCTCGTGTATTTTCTAACAAACTTGCAAATTTCAAGGATATAGATAGATGGTAAGGTGAGTATTTTATGTTTTATAAAAAAGGGTTTACAGCTATCAGTTGGTTCTATGTTAACAATGATACGAATTAATTTCTTTTGGAGAATGAAAAGTGTAGGCGCGTCTGTGCTGTTTCCCCACATTATAATGCCATAGTTGAGCCATGCATGAGCGTAGGCGTAGTAGGTGGTAAGTGCAGTTTGCAAGTCGGTAGTTTTTTTTACTTCTCGAAGTGCATAGGTGAATTTTGATAATTTTGATCGTACTGTTTTTATATGGGGCTTCCAAGAAATGTGTGTGTCCACTGTGAGTCCTAATAGCGTAAAATCGTTAACTACTTCAATTTTTGTGCCATTTGTTGAAAAATTGACTGGTAATGGGGATTTTTGATGAGGGTAGAACATCATTAGTTTAGTTTTTTTATAATTAATTTCAAGGTTGTGTCTGTCCATCCATTTTGTTGTTTTGGCGAAAATCGTGTTTAGTTGTTCATTTATATTACTATTCGTTTTGCATGTGGTAAGTAAAGAAATGTCATCTGCAAATAGCACACATGGTTCTTCCATGATTTTGGGAAGGTCATTGATGTAGATGATGAATAGGAGACATCCAATGACACTGCCCTGAGGTATTGATGCATTTATAATCTTCTTATCAGATCTTATTTGAATTATTTGTTTTTGTTCCTGGTTAAAATATTCTATTTGTACATATTGTTCTCTATCTTTTAAATAGGATGCAAACCACCTATGTGTTGTTCCACGAATTCCTATTCCGTATAATTTTTCAAGCAAAATTTTGAACTGTACCTTGTCATATGCCTTGGTCATATCCAAAAATATGCCAACAGGATATTTTTTATCATTTATAATATTTACAACTTGTTGTATATATTTATAGACAGCTAGGGTTGTTGATCGATGTTTCCGGAAACCATTTTGACCTTCGTCAAAGATTTTATACCTTTCGCAAAAACTGTACACCCGGTCGCACATAGCTTTTTCGTAGATTTTTGAAGCCGTAGGTAAGAGAGCTATGGGCCTGTAGTTATTTGGGTCAGTTTTAGAGTTTTTTTTAAACAATGGTTTTATAATAGCCCTTTTTAGTTGATCAGGAAAAATACCTTCATCAAAGGATTGATTTATTAAAACGCAAAAGGGTACAGCAAGTTCATCTGCACATTGTCTGATCAGGAATGGCGGTAGTTCATCTATTCCGTGACTTTTTTTGTTTTTTAATTTTTTTATGAGTCTATGCGTTTCTTGATAGTCTAAAGGTCTAAGAAATAGGGTATTTTCAGAGGGATTGAGTACAGGCTGACCTTTTGCCCCACTGCCAACCGGGTGGGCGGTCTCTTCGCCAATTGATGCAAAAAAATTATTAAAATGATTTACAATTTGTTTTGGATCTGAATTTAAAGTATCATCAATTTCTAATTGGATATTATGCTTATCAGTACGTGTTTTTTTGTTGGTACGTTCATTTACTATATTCCACATAGCTTTAACTTTGTTTTGAGATATTTTTATTTTTTTAATGTAATGCTGCTTTTTAGAGGTTATCACCGCCTGCTTTAGTATTTTCTCGTATTTTCTGTAGTAATTTTTAATAATTGAATTGTCAGACTTAATACTTAAAATTTTCAATAACCTTTTGTGTGTGCATGAAATCTTAATACCTTTTGATAACCAATATTTTTTATAGCGTGTTTTTAATTTAGTTCTGATTTTTGGTATAGTTTCGTTTAGTATATTAGTTAATAAGCCGTTAAAAACATTATAGTTTTGATTTGTATCGTTACTTTCTATAATAATATCTTTCCAATTAATTGACTTTAATGCAGATTTGAAGTTTTCAATATTAATTTTGTTGTAGAATCGTTTTTCAGCATACCAAGTGGTTTGCTTCGGTCGTTGCGGTATTTTAAATTTTACAATTGTACCACAGTGATCGGAAAAACCCAGTTCTTCTACAGATGTATATAAATCTCCGTTTTGAAAGTTTGTAAATATTAGGTCTAGGCACGTCGATGCTGTTTGTGTTATGTGCGTGGGATGTTTTATGTGTTGTGTGTATTTGTATTCGGACATAAGGTCTAAGAAAGCGTTAACTTTTGAGTTATTTTTAAGGATATCTATATTAAAGTCACCTCCAATGACTGTGTTTAGTTTTGAGTATTTATTGTTTATGTACGCTAGTATTTGACTGAGTTGGTTATAAAAAATATTTTCCTCTCTTCTGTTCCAGTACATTGTTACTAATAGCAAATTTTCGTTACGTAATTCAATAGCACAAACTTCTAATATATACTCAAGTGACATCTCGGTTATATCGCTTCGTTCTATATATTCCTTGTGTTCTTCTAGTAAGATGCAAACTCCGCCGCCTCCACGGTTTTCTCGACAGAAAGATGCTGCGATTTTATAGCCGCTAAAGTCAATCATGCTTAATTTATCTCTTGAGAACCATGTTTCAGTGATACATATAGCCTGATATATCTGGTTTCCGTTGACAAATGCTTCCATTATGTGTTGCTTATTATAAAGACTTTGGACGTTTTGAAATAAAATATTAAAATGTTGCTCGTGGTTTCCGAAATCTAGTGCCTTCTCTATATTCTCGAAATGTACGGTCGTTATATGGGCCGCTCCTCCTATTTATATTACTTATATGGTTTTCAGTTGTGGGTGGGGGGTACGATATTGTTTCGTCTTTGTAACTTATGAGTTCCCCTTCAATATATAGTTTATTATTCCTGATTATGGCTTGCTGTCCTGCATTTCGAGCTACAAGCATTTTATCTCGCAATTTCTTCCTCTCTTTTCTTGCTTCTTCGTTTAAAAATTCAGAAGTAAATAGTCCGGTTCCTTGGAAATAACGGCTATTTTCTGTTATATATTTGACTATTCTTTTGCTCATAAGTTCAATTACCATTGGACGACTTCGATTTTTATAGTATCTTCCAATCCTGTAGGTATCCTCAATGTAGCCTCATGTCCTCAATGTATTCAATTCGGAATTCGCTCAAATCCGAAAAGCTCCAGCGAATTGATTAATGAATATGGTAAAACTACATTCATTGATTTATGACTGTATTGTTTTCACAATAAAAGGGGATTAACCAGCACCGAGCTTTTGTTCCTGCTTAAATGAATGATGTTGGTATTTCATTTCCGTATGGAACAATACGTTTTTTGTAGCAAATGTGTTACAAGGCGTGTATTGTTTCTCTTTTTTCATAATTTCCATGTTAATCCTTGTGGATCAGTTTAATATGGATTATATAATAAATCTAGAAGCGGTTGAGGGGAACTGATTAAAAAAAATGCGGTGGTTTTCATAAGTATTTCCCCTGTAGTAAAAACACCCAGTGTCGTAGTAATAAATTGGTGTGTAAAAAGTGACCAAATTTAAAGAACAGTCAGACATTATAATGATTTACTGCTTTTTTTTTATTAATAACTCGATGGCATACAAACATCATTTAAGTTATTCATGTGTTGCGTTCTGAGGCAGGATATAAAACGCGTTGAGTTTATCGCCTCCAGCAAATTCACAGCACTTATGAGATACGTGGAGTAAGCTGCTGGGTATGCGATATATGTAGAAAAAGTATGTTCACGTCGTGTTGAATTTAAATACATCTGAAAAGACAAATAAGAAAAATATCGCACAAAGTTACTTATGTATAAAGAAACGCTAATAAGTGCTTGAAATACACAATTAAAAGAGTTAGAACACTACTTTAAGTAATAAGTTGACCGCGGATTGCAATAAATAATGAGCTTCATAAAATAATAAAGTAAATGAAATAACTCTAGAAGCCGCACAAAATTTAATTAGCAGCGAAAAAGCTCGTAACCTGCCAGTTTTATGGTCGACTAACAACGTTTCCGCGATCTAAGTACCTACCTGCAGCATTTATATGTTAGCTGCATATGTGGAAACATTTATACGGGAAGAATGAAAAATGGAAACATGTCACTGTAATGTTACATGGTATCCTCCTTTTAGCCCTTGTCCCAGTCTTGTATGCTTGTGGATAACGCAGCAAGAGGACAAAATGTTGAGTTCAACGTACGGTGATATAAAATCAGCTAATGCGGTATAGCTGCATCCGTCGGATAGGATAGAACGCTTGGCTGCAAAGCTTCGTGCGTTGTTTAAAACTCCTGACATTTTGTACAGTGGGAGTTTTTAACTGAAATTCAATTTTGTGCACAGTCTTTATTTTAAAATGCCAACGAAAATGCATGAGATCTGCCACACGGGTATACATTTTGAATTTAAAACAAGCAGTTTTAAATGCTGAAGGAAAATAAAGTAAGGAGAGCTTTTAGAAGGAAAGTCTGAACTTTCAAGAACGCGTATTGTTAGGAACCTCAACTTAAGTACTAAGCACATACTAAGGATTTGACTTAATAGTCGACATCTAAATTAGAATCCGTTCTGTTTATGAACAATCTTTGTGTAGAGTTATTTGAAGGGCCAGATGTATTTTATGCTGAAATTACTTATACCAATAAATGTAATGATCGTTTAATAAACTGCTTGGTTCTTCTAGATTTAACTCTAGGGATTCCCCAGGGACCTATTTTGGAGCCAAATCTGTTTTGACATGTTACTTTTGTCCTCAGGTTTTGCCTGTTCGTGTTCACACTTTTCACAATCATCGCGACAGTGGCTGTCCTATTATCGGCACCGCATATCATCGTGCAATGAACCAACTACTAGGTGCCTCCGGTGAGCCGGCACAAGTATGAGAGAACTAATTATTAGATTGCCGATTTGTAATTATAATTGATAATGTAATTAAATTAAATACGTGGTTGAAACGCACACGTCTCCAAAATAAAGTCTTAAGACATTAAATTGTAATAAATTTACATATTGTAGTTAAGTCGAAAGCTAGTGGAAATTTTAGCTGACGTGTGAGGAATTCTGCTGTAAGTGTTTGTAGTAATTTTCGTTATTGCTGATGTAGATTACTGTGTTGATAGTTGAAATATAATTTAGACGTTCGATAAAAAAATGTGTTTCGTTGGGTTTATCTTTAGAAGGATTTTTTGAGTTCAGACTAAAATTTCCATTAGCAGTTATTTAAAAAAATGTGATGTTGACTAGGATGTTATACGGATAAATGTTGACGTGTATAATTTGTTAAAAAAAACAATATTAATTACTAACTAAACGATATGTATAAACGAAACACTAATGTTGGTTGATTTAACGGAAGAATTCTTAGCTCGCACAGAGTTGCATTAATTTGGAAAAAGAAATAACGAAAAAGTTTGTCTGAAAATCGAACTCTTTGGATGAAAAGTGAGGTTTGATCAAAAAAGTTTGTAAAACAGAAAGTACACGAATGCTTAAATTAAATTTCTCGTAAATTGAAGGGAAAGGAGGTCCTTTGAAAAATTAAATTTGAATCGGTATCTTTTTACATGTAATGAGGGATCACAGACGATGCGATAAAACCTTAGGGTATTAAGTAATGTACATAATGGATCAAATATCGGTAGAGTCAAGAATAGCTTAACGATTTAAGATTATTCCATTCGATATTAAAATTCGATTAGCGATAATCGCTACGTCTACATCGATACATATCGACTTAAATCGATATGTATAAATATAGATAGATCGGACATTAGTGAAGGGTATGGAAGTAAATTTGTAATTATAAAATGAACGTACTACGAAGATTAAATCCAGGAATTGTTAAACAGTTATGGAATTGATAAGAATTCAACAATTAATACGGAACCAAAGATAGAATAGGTCTAGCATCAGAAAGTTGAATTAAAAATAATTAGGACCGACTTAACGGAACTTAACGAGTGATTCGACATGAATTTTTAGTTTTTAAAACCAATATCGATAAAACGGAGAACCTAATCGTTGATCTCTCGTATCGATAACTGCTCATTTAACTATCGTTACTGTAAAATTATTATACTGTTAGTATATCGATATGAGAGTAAGTCCTTAGCATCAGAAATAGTAAATAATTAGAAATCGGATTGTGTTAATATTATGCTTAGCGGAAATATGCTGTTAATATCACTAACCAACACGTAACCATATTGATAAAGTGTACATACAGAATAATGCAGCGTGTATGTATTTGTATATAAATTTTAGAAAAAAAATCGGAAAAAAGACTAAAATATCGCATTTTTCACTCTAGTATTATAACAACCAGTCTTATTGGGCAGGAATAGTACACTATTACTCGTAAGTACTAGATACTGTCTATATATTGATATCATCTCGATAAGTAAAGTATTATCTGATTAATTTCAAACGTAGATCGAATGGAGGCGATCCGAAATTTTTCGCGCCCAATAAGACGTCAACATGTCGCTTTGACGAATATTCAATTGAAAAAGTTTTCCGATTGAAATTGGTTGTAATCGATTCCAATTCGTCAAGTGTCTACTCAATTAGAACCTTTTATTAGCACATACTGTAGCATCTATATAATAGTCGTATTATTTAAAAAATAAACAATTTAAAGTCTTTATCTATGTCCGTTCCTCAATTTCGCTCTTATAGATGTCGTGATAGCCTAGTGAATGTCGTGTCCCTTGATTTAAGCTAAACTTATAATGGAATAACTATAAATAAGGAAGCTCACTAAAACTAGATATAAAATTTACGCGATCTGAGTGTTTTTGCATATTATTTCATTTTCTTTTTTTCGATAACGAATAAACATAAAATATGTGTTTTACGAGATGTACCTTTTTCTCGAAATCTTAAGAATTCTGAATGTGAAAAGGGTCAGAGAATTAGTGTCTCAAGAGAAAAGTACAGGCTATTCATAAATTGTACGAGTATTCGCCAGAATCGTATTATTAGAACATTATTATGTTAATTGTTCCTGAGATTATAAAAGTTGTCGTTTCGCAGAATTTATTTTTAACAGTGTGGTGCTGAAAAATATCAAATGTCAGTTTTTTTGTTAATATGTCGCATTTATAATTGTTAAATATAATTTTAAATTTCATAAACCCTATTGTTATATTTGATTGTGTATATTTCAATTTGAAAGTGATGATTAAAAATGAAAATTTGTAAAATTAATTAATATATTTAATTAGATTTGTTAGTGCCAAAAATAGGGTTTATAAATATTGAAGTTAAGTTGGTTTTAGGTATAAAAGATGAAGTTGAGAAGATTATTGTAAAGAAAAAATAAAAAAAACGAACTAGGGACTTTGTTAACATGTAATTTAACTGGTTAATGTTTGTATTGGGCCGCGGCTACGGGTTGTTCAGCCAATTTTAAACTTATTTTGTTTCAAAAAAATAAATGAGAGGTTGTGAAATCGAATGTAAGGCCCGTGGTAGCGGTTCAATGATAAAATATAATAAAAATATTGATAAATTTAAAAACGAGTAGAAACGATCTACGATTTAATAAAACCGAATAATAAAACGCCTGCATGGGACCGGGTTAGAATATAAACATACAAATGAACTGACGTAACCACTTCATATGCGATGCGTACACATTTTACTAGCAGTATTCATTGTTTTAATCTCGCACTTTTACAATGTCGGTATCTTAAAAATCTTCCGATGTTTTTGACAATTTGTTCACACTTCAAGGAACAGTGCAAATTGTGTGGGGAAACCGCGGAAACTGACAAAACAATTTACTAAACAAAAATGATTATTTTTACTTAATTTTACGAACCAAAGAACGGACGGACGGTCAAAATTAAACCCTTTGATAAAGCATTTTTTAAAACCTAAAATATCGGTATGTTGCATAATATATTTCAGTAAAATTCTACATCAAAAATTAAGAATTTAATATATTGTCAGTTGCGTAAGTTTCTTCAAATACTTTGTAGATTTTAACTCTAATCTATTTCCGAATTTCACGTAACACTGAGGAACCAGTTTACACACTCTCGTCTATCTATGTCTACACTACTACATATATGTATACATCTATATATAATTTTAATGTTTGTATGGCATATGGCGCAAAATTATTTAATAAATATATTTCATAATTTTTATAATTATGTGATTTATTGCAATTTATAAGCTAAATTGTTTGAAACATAATTTATTGTAATATAAATAATTTTATTCATATTTATACAAGTCAAACGTCGTCTAGGCAAACGTGCTCCATCTTCGACCGCATCATCGCTTACCATCAGGTGAGATTGTGGTCAAACGTATGCCTATATATAGTTAAAAAAAAGTCTATTTTATTTAATAACCATATAATATGTTATTGCTTTCATAAAAACTAAAGTTGGCTCCTTTGGAAACAATATTTATATTGCGTGTTTATTTAAATAATTATACATAAATATTTTTATATTTTTACCAATTTATTATAAATATTTATTCATATGTCATACAGACTGCTCTGCATACTGCACAACAGAAACAAAATGCTTTAATCGTGAAACAGGTATTTTGGATTTCCATGTATATTCTACTTCTGACGCTGTAAACTAAGATTTTAACTATTTCGAGTCTCATCTACTCTTGTGTCGTTTATTAGTTATAGCGGTAAGGAAAATTTACAGCGGTTTAAACAAAAACCTTGTTTAGCAAAATTTTGTTGCCAAGGACCTAAGAACCTACCAACTTGTGGTTTAGTTTAATTTTCCCAAAAATATTTCGTTGTAAATCAAAGTTTAGGGAAAGATAAGAAATAAAATAACTGAATTTTGTGATATTTTCTGTGTCTTTAATTTCCCAAAATATTTACAGACCCGTCTTCTTTAATTTTCTCCACGCGTACACAAACTCGATTGAATTTCGTTTAAAAAGTCGCATTCGAGAGAACACACAAAGAAAAAGTAAATTTTAGGATACGATACGGTGCGAAACTTGCTCGCTTTTCTGAGACCGAAAAATATAGCGTACCTTTTCACGTAACTTGTGAACGTCGGTGGATAGTGACAGCTTGTTTACTCGTACCCCATTCCCGCAACTCGTGCTGGTGCGATCCTCAAACCCGATACGAGTCGAGCGCTATTGACACATGTCGTGTCTGTAACTTAGTACTCTACTCTTTGCAGATAGCGTAAAAGCGCTGTTGAAGAAATCAACTTCAAATAAAACCGGTGCACAGTGCCAGAATATTTAGCTCACAATTTTGAAATTCGAATTTCGAATTTACCAGTATAATAATGAAAACGAATTTTCTAGTTCTAATTTAATATAATAATTATTATGATAATCTGTTATTTATATGGGGCGTTTCAATTATAAACTTTCGAATGAAATTACAATTTTTATTATGTTTCAAACAAAATATTTGGAAAAAATCTTCAAAAATTGGTTCTTATGTTCTTAGGCCAACAAATGTAAATCTGTGTCTCATTCGAACGCTACTTAGGCTACATCTATAAACATTACACCTGGTGGTTGCTCGCTTACTCAAACACCAACTTATGTATGCAACAACGTTATTATATAAATTATATATTTTTAACATTTTTCTCACACATTTTCATCTAGGTGATGTGTTTAGCTTTTCAAAGCATATCACGATTTTTTGGTCAATTTTAAAAAGCCTTACTATGGCAAAAAATATGTCTCATTGAAAATTAATTTCTGAAAAGACGTCTCTGAGAATTATTAATAAATATTCTCAAAAAGAGAATTTCATTAAAGTATTATAATATTTACCGTAACGCCTACGATTCTTTGACCGAGAAAAAAAATATACCTAACTTCGTATTTAATTTTTCACGAAATGTTTTATTTATAATTTTGTAAACACGAAATGGCGAATGAAAAGCTAAACCCACACGTTCAGAAACACGTACCTAACAAAAACATCGATCAAACTTATTTTCAACTATCGAGCTTCTCATACATAGTTCGACATTTATTTACCTAAATCACACATAATCCACATTGTGTTCCTGTGGCTTAACCATAGTTCAAATAATTAATTAAAATTAAAATAAAAAAAAATATATACGACTGCAGTAAGTTGAATAAATACAACCGAGTGTAATGTAAGTTTATAATGAAAAGCCCCTATGGAGGTTTTTATAATAGATGAAAATAATAAAAATAAAATACAAAGGTAAATTTGTAAAAATAAATACAACGGGTAAAATGTTTATTCGTTAAAATTGACTATCGTAAGTAGTATTCGATTTGTATAAAACTAAAATAAATTAAAGCAATCTGATTTATAATATTCTTGTCGTTTTATTTGAACACCCTATTCGACCACGCTGTTGTTTGGAATATCTACAAAATAAAAAAATCCTATACATTTATTCTTTATAAATAGTTTTCTACAGTATTGAAGCAAATATGGATATCTATTTGCCGAATACTGTTTCAATTAAAATTTAAATTTAGTTGCGGGTTTCAAATTACTATGGAAACCTCATCCAACTATCCATTTGTTGAATCTAGTCAATTCCAAATAGATTTTTTTTTAATATTTTTTAAATCGTGGTTGGAAACCGTGTTTAGGATATTAATTGATTTGCAGAGTTTTTCTGGATGAACATATTTGAATGGCTATGAATGTAAGGGGCCGAACACACCGCCAAGGCGGGCTGCGTTCTGTGGTCGAGTTCTTCGTTCCGCGTTCACACAATCATGCGCACACAGCAAACGGTCTAGAAATGCTTGACGATTTTTATAATCCTCGTCTCGCAAATCATAAAGAAAACGTTTGTCTCTCTCCAATTCTATAAACTTTTCGTCGGACATTGTGACCTTCCGGCTTTTGCAAAAAATGGAACTCCGACAGAACGCGCGTTCTCTTTGACCGTCGCAGTCTGACTGCTTTTGTGTGTGTAGGATTCTAAGCCATCGCATAGATTACAGTGAACGTGGAACGCTGAACTCTGACCGCTAGACCGCGCACAGTGGAGCCGGCTCCTAAGAAAATAGAAAGAAAAGATTCTACGAGCCAGCCAGGTGAATGACAACAACATTCTTCCGGGTAAGTATCGGTCATTTTAAAAACTCTAGGGGTGGTCATGTCATAAAGAACATACTTTTGGTTTGGCTTTTTAAAGCTCGTTGACATATCAAAAATCAATGACATTTAAAGTTCGTTTTTTAATGCCAGAGACTAATTTGACAGGTGCAAATGTCAAACTACAAATTGAAAAAATAAAGAACAATCACTTGAAATGTTATTTATCTCTGGGATTAAAAAACGAACTATAGTACTGAATACAACGTTAATGCATTCGGTATACCTCACATTAATGTCCTTCAATTAATCAGTAAACTCAAAACTTTATTTCTGTAGCTCTTCAGATTGATATTGAACAAAAGAGATAAAAGGATATTGAAAGGGAATCTGTCAAGAATCGATAATATTAATATCGGTACGACAGGTGGGCGATTTAATTTTCGTCTGGTGCCATTGAGGAGGGAGTCTTGTGGTTAGGGTTGCCAACTTTTGTTTAGAAGAAATAGAGTATTTCCCATTTAAGAAAGGGTAAATGAAGAGTACAGTCTTAGAAAAAAGAGTTCACTTTATAATATTACTTATTGCGAAACCAAAATTTTGTAGTTTTTAGGGTTCCGTACCCAGAGGGTAAACAACAGAAACCTATTACTAAGCTTCCGCTGTCCGTCCGTCCGTCCGTCCGTCTGTCTGTCAGCGTGCTGTATCTCTAGACACAAAAATAAGTGGGAAGAACCTACTAATTCTACGCGGGAGGAACAGTGGGTGGCAAGTAGAGGAATGATAATAAAATGTCTGTATAAAACAGTCGCTAGAAAGTAATCCCCTTTCTATATCTCTGCAGTATTCTAAGCTGAGCCAATTTCCTTTCACTTTACCACTACATACACTCCAACACCCCCGTATTTGCTCAACTTTTGACGTGACAAGCGGCAGGTGCCAGGTTATTGCTTATCCGACAGCCGACGGGGGTTCAACGGGAGTAGGGAGGGGGGACGCACCTCACAAGGACCCTCAATGACATGGCGTTTTAGGAATCTTTGCCAATGGCTCCAATTGTCACAGGTGTTTAAAGTATTAAGGTCTATTGAAATGTTCAGGATTTTCGTGAATTAAATATTTGGATTTGAAAGGCTGTTTAGAAATTGAAAAGGTTTTCGTGGATAATTTGTTTACGGTAAATGATTTTTATCCGAATTGGATGGAAATTCAATTTGGAATACATTTTTTCATTGTTAAAATATCGTGTTGTTGAATGGTGTAAAACATTTTCGAGGAGGAAATAAATACGAGAAGGTGTTGGTACAAATATCAGTAGCGTAAACAGCATGGGTAGTAGCTACAAACGGGGTGAATAGGAGGGCTGTTTATAGGGGAGAATCGAAACAAAATTTTGAAGGGGATTTTTACGTTACTTAAATCTAATAAATACGTAATAAAAAGGTTATCAATAATGTGATATTAAACTGAAAAATCTTATCAAACTTTTGTTTCGATTCACCACTCCGTTCCTATTCACATCGTTTGACGATATACCGTTTAGGCTACACTTACTTATACGCTAGCTATCATTTCATTGCACAATGCCAGAACTAAAACAAAAATCCCAAACATTTTCCACCTTCCAGCAAAAACACCGCTGTATTAAGCCATCAAGCTGTCAATTTGGCGTCCAGGAAAGCACCGTTCTTGTCCAACGTTAGAATTATGCAAAGCTGACTGCGATAGCAAAAAGCGCTGCCGATATTACGAGTTAAGCGGATTATAAGTACTATGGTTTATTTTGGCCTAGATTCAGAATACGACCTCGTTTTAACTGGAAAAATAAAGTTTAGCCGGATTTGCAGGTATTAGCTTTGTTGTACTGTAACGATGTACTTTTGAATGAGAGTTAGTTCGATTCTTGGAGAGGATTATGTATTGGGATTGGTTCTTTTGTTTACTGAGGGTTTGGACTAGATATTCAATAAGTAACACTCTCTGCCTGCGTCTGTGTTTCCAAACGCTTACAACCCTAATCTCTTCAAAGTTAGAGTGCACAGGCTCCTTCTGGGTAAGCTTGCTCCATCGTAGACTTTGTCTCTGTCATCTCTGACCTAGACTAGAGTCAAGAGCAAACCCATCAAAATAAAAAAAAAATAAGTAAGTAATAACTCACAATGTTCTACGATGCAATAATTATTTTTAGGGTTTCGAACATCCGCAAGAAACGGAACCCTTATAGGATCATTTGGGTCTGTCTGTCCGTCTGTCACAGCCAATTTCCTCTGTATCTATTGGACCGATTATATTGAAATTTAATACGTTAATAAATTAATTAATACGGGATCACTTTTGGATAAAAAGTAGAAAATTAAGAAACACAGTTTTTCGAACTGTACCGTGTAACATATCGAAATAAAGGGCATATTGTGAGGGTTTTCATTAAATTTATTTCATAATTTAAATTTACAGTTTTAAAGTTATTCTAGAAATTAGACGAAAAAAACATAAACATGTTTTCTTTCTTTATTTCTTTTTTTAAAAATGAATTAATTTTTTTTTTGAAAAAAACATATGCAGATAATTGTTTTCAACGATAATTGTTTACATTACAGGAAAACATAGGTATAAGAAGTTTATAGTGTTAAAATAAAATATTACAAAATGAAATTCGTTCGGTACCCTTTGCACGCGGGCCCAACTCGCACTTGGCACTTCGTATTATATCATGCCCGTGTCACCGATTGGTTAGGCAAGCAAAGGTGTGCCTATTGAAGATACACATCCTGTAAGTAATTTTTAGGGTTCCGTACCCAAAGGGTAAGGGTCCGTCCGTCTGTCTGTCTGTCAGCGGGCTGTATCTCAAGAACCGTAATAGGTAGACAGTTTAATTTTTCAGAGATTTTGCATTTCTATTGCCGCTATTACAAATACAGTTTATGGTACGGAACCCTTCGTGTGCTAGTCCGACTCGTACTTGGCCAGATTTTTAAATCCCATAAAATGCATCGGTTGTATTAAGTGGAGCAAGGTAGTAGTAGCTTACCTGATGAGAATGAGGAAATAACGAACACGTACAAACCTCGAACCGAAACTAAATTCTTACAAATAAATATTTCTGATTTCTGAAAACAGCAGATCCAAACTGGAGGAGGAGAGATGACAATGGATTGTTATAGAAGGCCTATGCCACGAGGCACACCGAAATTCAAGACATTTTGTGATTTTTTGTTGTAATTATAATTGTAAATTTTGTTGTCCAATTTTCAGAATGAAAGGCTTTATTAATAATAATAATAAACGTTTATTTAAGATAACTATGATCCAGTTTGTTAGGAGTATAATAACTTATAACTAGTGTTAGTAAAACAACCTTAATCTATTCGCCCCCTGCCTGACCCATGAATCGAGGTATCAATACTCATGTGAGCATTAATACATCGACTCATGTACAGACAGTCGAGTCTACTGGCTATCATACTTAAAACGCTGTTGCGACTAGCCCGCACTCTGCTTAGCATTACAATACTAGATTGATTGCTTGATTGGTTTGGATTCTAGATTGATATATTATTATAATATTAGATTCATTAAAAAAAAACCCACACTAGGCATTTCTCCTGTATCGTGGGTGCGTTTACAGACATATAATCTCACATACACAAACAGCCCACCCGGAACAACTATCTGTAGGCCATACAAATATTTGTTCCGTGCGGGAATCGAACCCGCGATACGCAGCGCAGCAGTCAATGGCTCAATCACTGCGCCAACCGTGTCGTCCGTGTCGTTGTCTTCGCCAGCATGATCCCTAGGGAAGATATTCCCAGGATGAAAGTAGCCTATGTGCTATTCCAGACTATAATCTACCTCTGTGCCAAATTTCATGATGATGCTTTCAGGGGTTCTGATGTGAAAGAGTCACAGACATACATCCATCCTCACAAACTTGCGTATTTATAATAGTAGGATATTTTTTTTTAAAACGTTGCCCCACACTAGGAATTTCTCCTGTATCGTGGGTGCGTTCACAAACATTACAAACTCACATACACAAACAGTCAGACCCAGAACAACTATCTGTAGGCCATACAAATATTTGTTCCATGCGGGAATCGAACCCGCACACGCAGTGCAGCAGCCGATCGCTCAACCACTGCGCCAACCGTGTAGTCAAACTGTTATTATAATGTTTCGATTATACATTAATCTTCAATCCAGGCTGCTTCGGAGAAAAAACAACTTTCCCAACATCTTTTTGCATGTGCCTCAACTATTTCAAAATATTTATACAAATAATTCCTAAGGCTACTTTAAATGTTTAATTAAATTTCATTGGAACTTTGCCGACCTTTTTTGTATTAAACAGTCGGGTTCTTAACAGATTTGTTATACAAATTGACCTACTTGTAATTTCTTAGAAGGTTATCATAACCAAAACACGTGCAAATATCGGCGTTGGTAACAACTTAACAAGACAGAAAATGTACATATAAAATATACGTAACTAGCTATCGCCCGCGGCTCCGCCAGCGTGAATGACGAAAAAAAATATTCTATGTGTTATTCCAGACTATAATCTAGCTCTGTGCCAAATTTCATGAAGATCCTTTCAGGCGTTCTGACGTGAAAGAGTTACAAACATACATCTATCCGTACATCCTCACAAACTTTCGCATTTATAACTAGCTGACTCGTGCCCACTTCGTTGGGCGGTATTTTTCGTAGAAAATATATATTTTTTTAATAAAAAGTATTCTATGTTAGTAAAAAAAACAAAGTTACATTTATAATATTAGTAGGGATTAGTAGGAAGTAGGATAGGAGGTAGGAATAACTGTATTCCACACTTATAAAGTTAACGCCAAATATTCTACCAATGTGCTATTCTGTAAAAATATCACTTTCAAAACTATGGTGTAGCAAACGTGGAGTAAGATGTCAATCTATCCTACATGGTAAACAGCAGTGCGATTCAGTAAACATGTCGAAGTGAAGCCTTGGGTGAACTTTAGTGCTATTCTGTAAGAACATTTTTGTATCTCGACAGGGGAATCCGAGGTGAATTTCAAATTAAGACCTTTATGTTGTGTGCAATAAAGCTCATTTTGTGAGTTTTGTCATTCAGGTGAAGCTCGATATCGAAATAGTTGTTTACAGAATAGACTAGCTGATTACAAGGTTAGCTGTCAATCCGAGTATTCAAGATAGAATGACAGCTCACTTCGTAATCACTTCACCCAAGCCTTCACTTCGACATGTTTACAGAATCGACCGGCTGCTCACTTCAATATCACTCCACCTAAGTTTTTACGGTGACGATATGTTTACAGAGTTCACTGGACGAAGGCCAACCCTATGTCTGCGAACACCTTACCTTCATCATCATCATATCAGCCGAAACACGTCCACTGCTGGACATAGGCCTCCCCCAAGCGTCGCCACAACAACCGGTCCTGTGCGTCTCGCATCCATCGGCTACCCGCGACCCTTACCAGGTCATCGGTCCACCTTGTGGGAGGCCTTCCAACGCTGCGTCTACCGGTATACGGTCGTCACTCCAGAACTTTTTAGCTCCATCGACCTTCTGTTCTGCGAGCAGTGTCCTACTGCCATCTTTCGGTAACCTTGGTTCTCTTGTGGATATCATCATTCCTAGGGGCTACTCTCTAAGCCCGAAGTCCTTAGTTTCGGGCATAGTTGCGGGCGTATTCTACTCCGTATCGCCTAGGGAGTTACGATTAGTCCCGAATCCGAACTAAGAATGAATGACTACGCGATTTGACAGCAACTGTCAAATCGTAGTACGGACTTCGGGCTTAGAGAGTAGCCCCCCTGATTCGATCACGCAACGAAACTCCAAGCATTGCTCTCCTTACCTTACACCGTTTAAACTTCCCAAAAAAACGTAACATCACCTTAAAAAGGTTTCAGCAAAAAATCTCAGTAACAGCACCAAAGGTCCTGTTACTACAAGAACATTACAAGAAAAATGTTTTGGCACTTTCAGAAAACAAGTGTCGTGAACTTTTTCACTTAGTTGCGAAGTCTTTAATGACTTCCTTGGGAGCGCAGGGCCGTACTTCGGATGGGTCGACAGAATTATTTTGTTAAACTTAAACCAATTTGGGTAATGTATGTATTTTGTTTTTCTGCGCTCGTCTTTTGTTTGTGTTGTGTTTTATCTTCTGAGTTTTCAGCCGCAGGCGGGGGTTGTGACGTCATTGAGTTTGGGGTTTTGATGAAAGTGCGGGCCTAAAACGACCACTTTAGTAGAATCGTATATTATTAGAATCACAATATTAATAATACAACAATCTGTCAAATTTCATTTTCATCTTTATTGCTTAAGCATTCGGTTCAAGGTTGATTGGGATTTAACAGTGACGGGTAGCGTAATGCGCTTTTGATTCTGCTAAAGTGACCTTTTTAGACCTGCAGAATTGAGCTACTAATATGTGTTACGCTGCAATTTATTGATGAATATTTTCAACTGCATAAGTTGTAACACGTTGTTACTGTACAATGTGTCTGAAAACTAAGTATGTAACAATATCAAAGGGATCATCTGAACTCAAACCAGCTGAGAGCTTGTATTTTGGCATGCAGCAACCTCAAGTATAAAAATACAATAATATTTTACGAACTTTAAATCATTTACCTTGAAAATAGAAAGAAAAAAAAAATATTCTTTAAGCAAAATAATTTCCTGCTCACAAAAAACAACGTCATATTAAAAATATATTACATTGCCAGGGTTGCAGAATTTGTTCGAAAGAATCACTGCGGCCCTGGAACGCAAAGGGCATTAGGAGGAACACGGATGGGTTTTAGTCAGTAAGAGTCTGACACTCCCTTACTCCGCCCAGAGCGAAAGGAGTCATTTGATGAATTCCCTTCCTTAAAAAATACTAAAGACTAAAAAAAAATGCTTTACAATATGCGCCACGGAAGATGAGACTTGACACACCACTTAAACTTTATTATTTCGTAATAAATATTATAATATTGTTAAGAGTTTTAATCTAAATGTCATCGAAAAATCCCTGAATAGATATACAAATTATCGATAACTATTTTAACACGACTATACCTGCGCAAGCTTCCCACTACTGACGCTCTTCAAGTCTCATCTTTCGTGGCGCGTATTGTACCTGCTACGCCTCTTCAAAATAAGTATCTACCGTACATTGCACGTCCTTTATAAACAAACTCTTGCCCATTGAACGCCTCTCAAAAGGCCGCCAAGTGGCATAAAATATAAACAGCACACCGGGGTCCAATGAGGTAAAGCCGCCACTTTCACAGAGCTCATACAACTTTGTCATAGCGTTTTTGTGAGCCTACCCTCGGGTGCAATATTGGGTGTGACCTAGTAGAAGGTAATCAATTAGATTGAAAACTTTGTAGGAACGTCGGAAAAATAAGCTCATAGGAAAAAAACTGGCCACGTGCGAGTCGGACTTGCGTTCAAAGGGTTCCGAACGAATTTTTTTTTTTTAACGTGTTATTTTAACACTACAGACTTCTAATAGGTTTTCCTGTAATCTTTAGGTAAAGATCTATTATGTCCATTTTTTTCAAAATTATAGGCTCAGTAGTTTCGGAGTTGGGGGGGGGGGGGGGGGGTGGTACTTTTTCGTCTAATTTCTTGAATAACTTCAAAACTACTAATTGTAAAATTATGAAATAAATATAATTAAAACCCGCACAGCAAGCCCTTTCATTTGATATGTCAAACAATATTGTTCAAAAAAAATATATTTTTTAATTTTCTAGCTTGACCCCCAAAAGTGACCCCCATACTAAAAATTTAATGATTTACGTAATGCGTCCGTATTTGGGTCACGTAAGTCCATGTGTTTACCAAATTTTAACAGAATCGGTCCAGTGGATCCGGAGAAAACTGGCTGTGACAGACGGACAGACACCCGAGTGATCCTATAAGGGTTCCGTTTTTTGTTCGGAACCCTAAAAATAGAATAACTTCGTTATGGGGTTCTGTACCTCAAAAGAGAAAAAACGGGACCCTTATAGGATCGTTGTCCGTCCATCCGTCTGTTTGTTTGTTTATCCGTCGGGTCTCAGAAACGCGTGGAGTCTTGAAATTAATATCAAAATAGGAGGTCTACGGTCCTTTGGAGTTTCAAAAAAGTCAAGTTATAAGCCACCGCAATAAAACGCACGGCCATTAATGCTTTTTATGAGTATATTTTGATATTCGAGGATGGAGAGGGCAATGCTTGGAGTTTCCTTGCGTGATCGAATCAGGAATGATGATATGCGCAAGACAACCAAGGTTACCGACATAGCCCGAAGGATCGCCAAACTAAAGTGGCAGTGGGCAGGGCACATTGCTCGCAGAACAGATGGTCGATGGGGACGAAAAGTTCTGGAGTGGCGACCGCGTACCGGAAGACGCAACGTTGGAAGGCCTCCCACAAGGTGGACCGATGACCTGGTGAAGGTCGCGGGTAGCCGATGGATGCGAGACGCACAGGACCGGTCGTTGTGGCGACGCTTTGGGGAGGCCGATGTCCAGCAGTGGACTTCTTTCGGCTGATATGATGATGATGTTGATTCGCTAATAAATCAAAACCTATAGGGTACCTATTTCTAGTTGATCTACAATCATGTTCGGTAGAAGCATGGTTTCACAGCACATGTAATGAAAAGTCCGAAAATAGTTAGGTAATAATATAGTTTTATCACATAGTAAAAATCGATTACAAACTTACTTACTTGGATATTTATTGATAATCGAACTGGCGGACCAAATATGTTTTTTATCCAAGAAACATTCCCACTGTGGAATATTAACTAATACGTAGGCAAATTCTATTTCATCCATTTCCATGATATGAGGTAAATGTTTACCTCAGCAAAATCAGTACTAACAGCCCTTTCTACAAAAATGCTAGTGATTTTCAGTATAACAGTACTATAGATATGACAATATAACATTAAAATTGGCTTCAGCATTTTTGCTACGGTTCAACTTTTTGTGATACAAGGTGCGTTTTTAACCGACTTCCAAAAAGGAGAAGGTTCTCAATTCGTCGGGTATTTTTTTTAAATTTATTTTTTATGTATGTACCTACACCGATTACTCCGAGGTTTCTGATTCGATTTCTGTCATTCTTTTCTAGTTCGATGCAGTATACTTGCCATTTGGTCCCATAAAAATTTGTTTCGGTTTGATTTGGTAGTTTTTATTTTATGAGCATTTTAGCTTATTTCAATTTCTGCGTTGACGAAGACGTCTTCCACTTGGAAGAACAAGAATAACCACTTAAAAGTGAAAAATAAAAACTTTTTCCAATAAAATACAACCGACTTCCAAACAAAACACTACAAAGAATAAAATAACCTTACTTTCGGAAGTCGGTGTTAAAAACAAAGAAAGAAAATCACAATCACCGACTTCCGAGATTAAGGTTATTTTATTCTTTGTAGTGTTTTGTTTGGAAGTCGGTTATATTTTTTTGTAAAAAGTTTTTAATCCTACATGATAAAATATTTCCGAGAGCGGAGGTTTAGTAACTGGATTCAGTTGGTAACACTTCGAGTACGGAACCAACGAGTCGAGGTCCCGGACCCGGTCTCCTTCGAGGACTTTTGATCAAATTTTATTACCACCATATTGCTCGTTTCAACAATGATTTGTGAGTATCTAAAATCGCAAACAAGTTCTTTACAAACGTGATAATCAGTGCACAACGTTTTCCCTCAAGGGAGAAGGTCTTTGACCTGTCCTGAAACAATAGTACGCTATTATTATATTCCAGTGACTTTGTTGAAACAGTTCCTCCGATTCAAAGGTAGGTTGAGTGCGGTTTCGCCTCTATACCACCCTCGGGCATAATGTAACGAGGTGCCGCTGAGCTCGCTACTAATTAGTTTAATTGACAATCCGTTTAGTGGATAATTAAGATGGTGGTGATGTAGGGAATGTATTTTAATGTGTGTGGTAGTAGAGTTCTTGAATTGTACAATAAAGACACGCTAAAGAAGCTCAAATGATATAAATAAAAATAGTATAGGTCAATAAATGTGTGAAATTGTCTGTGTGTTTTGTGTTTGTTCATTGTGTTACGTGGTAACATCTCACAGTATTCTAGAGTCTGATGTTTTTAAATAAAATTTATTTGATGTTCCGAAATAAAGTCGAATTAAAGCCTACTTATTACAGCTAAGGCGCAGCGCCCGATATTATGCCACAGAATTTATTTTGGATCAAAAATCATCAAATGACTCCATCCACTCCGGGCGGATCAGAAGGGAGTGTTCTTCCAAACAACCTTTGCGTTCCAGGGCCGCGGTGACTCGTTTGGAGAAATTCCGCAACTCTGGCAGTCGAATGTCTGCCAAAGGGCGAGGCCACAACACTGCGTTGGCGTCGTATCGCAAAAACGACGTCGCACAGCAATACAATGCGATGGTAGATTTTTGCGATGCGTCGCCGCAACGTAGTGTTGTGGCCTCGTCCTAACAAATAAATTACCTTTTCACCGCGCGGCTTAAGAATTTGACTTTATTAAACTTCTCCGTGTCAAGTCAACAAAGCTATTGGGTATGCAGGCAACTAACTTGCAACTACTTTTAAACAATGTTGTGAGTGTGCTGAGTAGACAATTATTGTACAACACACTCGTAAGTATGTCAAAAGCTTAAAAAATTATAATCAACACATCCTTACTAATATTAGAAATGCGAAGGTAACTCTGTCTGTCTTTCTGTGTATCGCGCTTTCATGCCAAAACTACTGAACCGATTTAAATGAAATTTGGCACAGAGATAGTCTAGAGCCTGAGAAAGGACATAGGCTTTTTATTCCGGGAGTATGTTCCCTAGGGCCCACGCGGGCGAAGCCGCTGGCAGAAGCTAGTTAGAAATAAACATTGGCAGAGCTGTGGAAAAATTATTATTTTTGTCTTATATCGACTTTATTGATTGTACATCCAGTAAAATATTCTTTCACTATAACATGAAGTACAAACTGTAAAATATTCCTTCACTATAACATGAACTTGAATATACCACTAAAATCTGCACTGCAATGTTTTCAACTCCCGCCCTGAACAGTCGATAACTTTACAAGCGCAACCGCTGCGATAACTCAGTGTAACGAAATGGAAACTTGTAATCTTTCACAAGAACGCCCTCTCTCCTTTCTGGTCCAACACTAGTTCCTCTAATATATTGACAGTAATAACTTGGAGGAAATTGGGGGAAAAACGCTCAAGTACTGACCAATGATGAGGTTATGAATTTTTGGTTCTGAAATATGGATTCTGAATGTGATATTGATGATTCGGAGATCTTTTTTTTTGCGTGGGTATTATATTTGGAACTTGTAAATGAAAATTTTTTATGTTCTAATCTACTAATCATAATTGCAACACAAAAATATGTTGCTCAAAACTGCATCATCATATCAGCCGAAAGACGTCCACTGCTTGACATAGACCTCCTCCAAGTGTCCCCACAACAACCGGTCCTGTGCGTCTCGCATCCATCGGCTACCCGCGACCCTCACCAGGTCATCGGTCCACCTTGTGAGAGGTCTTCCTACGCTGCGTATTCCAGTACGCGGTCGCCGTTCCAGAACGTTTCGGCCCCATCGACCATCTGTTCTGCGAGCAACGTGCCCTGCCTAGTGCCTCTTCAGTTTGGCGATCGTTAGGGCTAAATCGGTAACCTTGGTTCTCTTGCAGTTATCACCATTCCTGATTCAAAACTGCATGATAAGTACAAATAAGAAACATGCATTTCATTTAAATATCTAGGCGCTCACTAACTAGTTTGAGTTAAAAAAAAAACACTGAAACGTGATATTATTGAGAGGATTTTGTGCATATTAAAGTTACACCGTCTATAGTACGGTACCACGGAAAATAGATGAGAAAGTAGTCCCTTATCAAATAAAACTATAACGCATAAAAATGCTCGTGCACTTTCTATAACAACGTATACATTTCCTTCTAACAAAATCAATCGCCTACCAACTACTGAAAATTCTACTAAACAAGCCTAGTTATCCAATTTATTAACCCTATAATGAAGCTGCCGACCGCCGCGAAAACATTTAGACCAAACACCCACCAAGCGTGAAGCCACTTACTTTTTAGCGTCGGTTTTGGGCGAAACAAAACAGAAAAACCTCCAGTTCAGCTAGTTTGCTGGAGTAAACTGCCGGCAAATTTTTTGTTCCTATCGCGGGATACCGAATTGAAGCCGCGAAAAAGGGTAATAAAAGTCACAGTGAGCAGAACTGGGCGAAAATAACCAGGAATCGGCAGGAATGGGTTGGAATTAGAGATGGGTATCAACCGGGTTCGAACCTATTGACTGGGTTCAGACCCATCTGTATAGATAGGCAAGGCTTGAGCAAACATGGCGTCTTCTTTGCATAAGAGGAACTATCCCACCGTTGGGCAAATACCTAGTAGGTATGCGTACGTTCAACGTACAAAGTTACAAGTCTTTATCCCATATTTTACAATCTTTTGCCCGCGAATTTGTACGTGCATATCCCGTTTTTTCCCGTTCCCGTAGGAATTTCGGGAATTCTCTCTCTTAGTGCTCCCTTACACTCCCCAAGGAACCTACATACCGAATTTCAGCTTCCTACGACCATTAGTTTTGGTTGTGCGTTATGTATCAGTTACTTAGTTGGTAACGGAAGAATTTTATATATTAGGATTACTATGATAAAAAATGAACGTCTGGGTGCTCCGTCCATATCTAGTTGTAAACGAGACTTGTTTGAACAGATGTGATTCACTTTACCATCAAGTGTCAGACAGTTTTAGGCGGGTGGATACACCATCATGATAAAAAAAGACGTCCTCTGTTCTGGTCCGCATAAGCCTCCCCCAAAAGTCACCGCTTCGATGAACCCTGTACGTCTCGCATCCAGCAGATTCTTGCGCTTCTCACCAGATCATAAGTTCACCTTGTTGCGAGCCCTCTCACCTCTACATCTTCCGGTACGTGGTCATCATGTCAGCCGATAGACGTCCACTGCTGGACATAGGCCTCCCCCAAGTGCCGCCACAATAACAGGTCTTGTGCGTCTCGCATCCATCGGCTACCCGCGACCCTCACCAGGTCCACCTTGTGGGAGGCCTTCCAACGTTGCGTCTTCCGGTACGCGGTCGCCACTCTAGAACTTTTAGGCCCCATCGGCTATATGTTCTGCAAGCAATGCGCCCTGCCCACTGCAACTTCAGTCGCTAATCCAGAACCTTTTTTGTTATTTTTGGGTTTAAACCCATCTTTTGCCCATCCCTTGCCGAATGGTTGTCTAACCTCATAACTCGAGAGAAACTCGATTGGAACTCGATTCGATCGTAAGTCTTGCAATCGAGCCATGCCAAGATTGGATTCAGTAATAAATAGTGTTCTTAGTGGCATTCCGATTCTATTACGGTTTCGTTGGAGCATCAATTCAGTGCTTTTTGTCGTAGCTTGAAATGATTCAGGCTGGGTAAAAAGTGGTAGGTTAATTTTAGATACCAGTTTTACTAATGTAACACGTGTGGTTTTTTGTCCGGATAAAATCTATACCGTTTAGGTAGGTACGTGAATAACATATTCATTTCAGGACCATTTGAGGTCGTACATGATAATAAAGAAAATGTTTGGTCAAATGGACCGGTCCTCTCTATATCTATTGGTTTTTCATCTCTGTATTATATAACTGCTGGTTGTTTAACGTTGCAAAAATCCCCGGCCACCGTAGGCGCGGGTCTGCGGACGGCGAGCGTTTGGTGGCTCGCTAACCGATCAGGACCAGGCCCGGGTTGACGGCGCGCTGTTCCACGCGCGCCTCAAAGAGATGTCAGCAAAGTAGACGGGGACCGCTAGGGCCAGTGCCTGCCAGGGTTGCGGAATTTGTTCGAAAGAGTTACCGCGGCCCTGGAATGCAAAGGGAATTAGGTAGAACACAAAAAAAAAACAAAAGTCTGACACTCCCTTCTGCTCCGCCCAGAGCGAATAACATATTTTTATAATGTGTAGGAAAATTCTAGGACCATTTGAGGTCAAATAGACCATCCCTCTATATATCTATTGTTTTTTATCTCTGTGTTATATAACTGCTGGTTGTTTAATGTTGTAAAAATCAATCATTTTATTAAATGAAAAAGTGTAACCGTGGACTTCGTTTGGATTCTTTGTAGGAAACGACCAATTGGAACCGTACTCTAGATTCTCACTGTAAGTCTATGTGAAATAGCAACACCGATGTTTATCTTATATGGTAATAGCTGACTTGCAACTTTGAATGCGTCACATTTTTCATTGATGCTCCGCTTCTATTGGTCGAAGCGTGATTTATTTATTTATTTTATTATTTATGTACACACAGAAAAAACAGTAAAATTAATATTATAAACATGAGTACAAAGGAACTGGTTATTTCTAATGAAATTTCTTCCAGCAGACCTGCGACAGGAGAAATAAAATGAAATGTAGACAATAGTGTGTAAGAACAAGAGAAGAGTATGTAAAGTCATAAAATTAAAGTAACAAATAAAAATAAAATATACATGTAAAACATATGAGAATGTTGAGATGGATGTGTGGAGTAACGAGAATGGATAAAGTGAGAAATGAGTACATTAGAGGTAGTAAAAGTGGCGCCAGTGAAGGAAAAGTTAAAAGGGAATCGCTTGTCTTGGTATGGTCATGTGAAGAGGAGGGATGAAACGCATGTAACTAGAAGATTTATGAACATGAATGTGGATGGATGGAGAGGGAGAGGAAGGCCAAAAAAAAGATGGATGGATTGTGTGAGGAGCGATATGAAAGAAAAGGGACTTAGTGATAGAGGAACGACTGATAGAACAGAATGGAAGAAAAAAACGTGTTGCGCCGACCCCAAGTAACATGGGATGAGGGCAGGAAGATGATGATACATGTAAAACATATACCTATACCGAATAGTTGAGAGGATGTTATCGTGATGTTATATCCGCCTATCGCCTTCCCCAATAAATACATTATACAACACTACAATTTAATTCGAACTATAAGTTCCTGAGATTAGCGCGTTCAAACAAACTCTTCAGCTTTATTATATTACTGGTATATACAATGTGTAAAAGAATAAACGCCATACCTCTTAAAGGGTCACTGTACTCATCATTAAGAAACAACTTTTACTATGGGAACAATCCCGAAATCGCGAAAAAAATAATCAGCTGTTCAGTAATGCGCACATAAATGTATTGGGGAGTCGATTTCTTTTCGTGATTTCAGTGTTGGTCCCATAGTGAAAGTTGTTCATAATTATGAGTTCAATGACCCCTTAAGAGATATTGCGTTTATTTTGTTACAGGTTGTAGATTTAGGTATTTAGACAGACTGGGAACAGATCCCAACACACAGTTTTAAAAAAGGTCATGCAGACAATGACGGTGAGTAGAAATGGGCTCGGTAGGTCCTTTATGCATTTTCACCTGAAACTGGAGGGCGGAATAGTTACAGCACGCCCGTTGGTTGCGAATATTTCCAAATTGTCCAGTTGCTTCAATTCTCCGATTCCCTAAATGTTCGACCGGTTCAAAACGTCCAATTTCTAAAACGTAGGTACATTTCTCGGAACAATCCATTGTAACTATCACGCGAATCTCTTAGCCTGAATATTGAGTCACTGATTTCAATTTCACCTGGTTGTTCGAGTCCATTGGCGACAAGATATCCTAATATATAAAATTCTTCCGTTACTGAGTGATTGAGTGACTGACAGACAACGCACAGCCGAAACTACTGGTCGTAGAAAGCTGAAATTTGGCATGTAGGGGAGCAGGAAAAAAGGTTTTCCTGCAATTTCTATGGTAATGGTAAAAATAAGCCGCATGGTGTCGGCCGGTGCCGTATGGTGCCGTAAAAGGATAATACCATCCCATCACTTCCCGTGGGTGTCGTAAGAGGCGAGTAAGGAACTCACCAGAGAATGGGCAGCAGCGTTCTCTGTAAAACTCAACACAAAACACTGCGATTGCCAACCCGCCTGCCAAGCGTGGCGATTATGGCAAACCCCCCCTTTGAGGGGAGGCCTATGTCCAGCAGTGGACGTCTTTCGGTTGCTATGATGAAGGGGAAAAAATTGGGATATGCGCGTATAAAGTCGCGGGCAAAAGCTAGTTACTTATAAAATTATCGAATAAAACATTGGTCATTTTTGACTGTCGTTATGGGGAGTCAGAATTCAGAAAGTCTGACATCTGACTTGCTAAGGAGTTTTTGGTTACCCCGTTACTGGGTTGTGGAGGTCAGATCAGTAGACTAAGGTAATTAGGGAAAATACTAGTCAGATTGATTTTTTTTGAGATGTGTTTGCACTTGACTCTAGTCTAGGTCAGAGACGACAGAGACAAAGTCTACGATGGAGCGAGCTTACTCAGAAGGAGACTGTTCACTTTGACTTTAAAGCGATGAGGGTTGTAAGCGTTCGGAAACACATACGCAGGCAGAGTTCTTTCGGCCCTGGTTCAAGCCATGGTCCGGAGCGAGGAGACATGGGAAGCGGTCACCTCCTTCTGCGAAGCAATAATGCTAGCGAAGGAGGAAGGCGAACGCGTGAGAGAGAGGGAAACCTCACGCCGCAACAGAAGAAGATGCTCCGGGTGTCGGGAGTCACAGGGCGATTCCCGACCACCGTAGGCGCGGGCTTGCGGACGGCAAGCATTGGGTCGCTCGCCGTCTGATCAGAACCAGGCCCGGGTCGACGGCGCGCTGTGTTCTACGCGCGCCTCAAAGAGCTGTCAGCATTAAAGGCGGGGCCCGCTAGGGCCAGTGCCTGCTGGGGCTGCGGACTTTGTTCGTAAGAGCCACCGTGGCCCTGTAACGCAAAGTGCAATAGGAGGAACACGGATGGGTTTTAGTCAGTAAGAGTCTGACACTCCCTCCTCCTTACCCCAGAGCGGGAGGAGTCATTTGATGATTTCCCATCCATAAAAAAGGCAGAGAGTTCCACTCCTTTGTGCGCATTACAAAAGACGTTTGGAAACGCTTAGTAGTTTGTTTCTTGTTAACCGACTTCAAAAAAAGGAGGAGGTTCTCTTTTCGGTTGAATTTTATTTTTGTTAGTTTCCTCATAACTCGGTCATTTATAAACCGATTTGAAAAATTCTTGTTTGTGTGAACCTTGTGAAGCTCAAAATCATTGCTTGCAATCAAATTTTATTTTATTTTTGAATCAATACCTTGTCATGCGTGATTAAGATGAATGTGAATCATGCACATGACAACTAATTGTGAAAAATACGTAAAACTTACATTTAAAGTTAATACATTTGCACCTTCTTTTCACCATTTTTTTTGTAAATTTGCGCTTAAATACAATGACGAGATTTTTAATGCATATCTATTTAATTACATAAATTCGTTCTCTTTCTAAGTAACATATTAATTAAACTTGATCACGTGAGCAAATACTTCGGCACAGCTACTCTATTTACATGTATGTTCAGTAAACTAAACTTCTGATGAAGAGTACATCATTGGAATCTAAACCATACTATGAATTGCGAGCCAGATGTCCTTTAAACTACAACATCTCTCAAAGTTGGCGTATGAATTATTTATAGAGCGCTGGAACCGGGTACGTCTTGTGAATTGGGTTGACTTACAAGATACGTGAGTACATCAATATGGGGCTGTTGTGGAATAGGAAGCTAATTCCTATTCCTCGTGTTCGAGGTCTGGGTGAGGATGGGTGTTGATATTTCTTTGTTAATATTTATTTTATTGATAAAAGAAACACAGCGAAAATTATGTTTTTTTAACTCATTCGCTGTTGTTTTCTGATTAATTTCGTTGCAGGATTCAATAGATTCCCCGAAATTCTGACTGAGCGTTTTTTAGGTGGTGGTCAGTGGTTGCTACTGTCGATTCTGACTCTCAGGAGCTGCAGTAAACCATGTCAGAGGCCCTTGAGGCGGTTTAGAAACTCTGATATTAGGGTGTGTGGGGTCGTTAGACCTTACTGCACACATGATAAGAAGAAGGAGTTGCAGTGGTTGAGAATAGAGTGTTGGGAATTTCCGAAAAAAAAAGAGATTTAATGCAGCTCAGAAGCATTTAACTCACCTCAACAATTAGTTGAGGCAAAAAAAAACAATGATTAGGTGACAATAGAGAACCTGCCAGTCGATTCTGTAAACATGTCGAAGTGAAGGCTTGGGTGAAGTGATCACGAAGTGAGCTGTCAGTCCACCTTGATTACTTGGTTTGACAGCTCACTTTATGATCACCCAAGCCTTCAATTCGACATGTTTGCAGAATCGCACAGCTGATGTAACCTAATCAATGTACTGATCGGGGCCGATGCAGTTTAGCTACCTGAACCCTCTCTTTGTCGCGTGTTTAGTTTTCATTGATTAAATATTGCTTGAATAATAATGTCACATGATATTCAGTATTAAACCAAACAAGTGCCAAAATTTACATTAATACACTGCTTCACACGAACAATGGCTTTGCTAATTAGAACATAGACTTCAATGGAGTGCACACAACTGTTTCTGGAGTGAAAGACGTACTCGTTCGAGGACAGCCTTTGAAATATTAACGAATGGTGTTTTTTTTTTTTTTTTTTTTTTTTGATAATGACCACTCGTAGTTCACCTCTAGACGGGTGGTTACTACTTAACCGGGCTAGCCTGTGGTGGCCTCAGAATGACTCTAAAGCCCCCAGCCAAGGCAACTAAAAATACTTAAACCTACAACTCTGCTCACTGGGGGCACCCCCTGTGGGGTTCGGGCCTCGGCTCAGTGGCATCGTTATCGGGAGGGCAGCAAGGGACAGGCTGGGTCATGACATTATTTAGGGGGTTTAAAGCTAATGGCTCAGCGACGCGGGCTGGCTCGTTAGGCAAAAGACGGGGAGCAACAACAACATTGCTATTATTACTGGGACGTCGCGCGGGGCCTCGGCGGCGAGGCCGGAAGGCGGCGGGTCGCGGTTTGTGTGCTTGTTTAAGAGTACTGGTTTCCCTACAGCTCTCTTGTACAAGGGTGATTGGGTCATCGGGTTCTAGTAAGGTATGCCGTGGACGGCGGACCTTACTAATCTGGGAGGGAGCGTATCGGGTAGCCGATGCGATAAGAGGGTTCTGGTGCCTCTCAGCAGATTCGATGAAACGCTTCGTGAGGCGTTTCATGAACTGCTTGATGGTCGGGATTTTGAGATCGACATGGAGTCGCTCATTCCGAACGAACCACGGGGCACCCGTGGCCTTTCGGAGAAAACGGTTTTGGAGGGACTGCAACCTATGGATCCGGTATGACTTTACGTGGGCGAATGTAGCACACGCGTAGGTCATGATGGGGCGAATGCAAGTGGTGTAAATACGCAACTTGCATTTTAGGGATAATTTGCTGTTGTGGTTCAGCATCGAGTGGAGCCTACCGAGAGCGAAGGCGGCGCGCGAGCGCACCGCCTTAATGTGCTCCATAAAACTGAGGTTTTTGTCCAAGATCACTCCTAGATATTTGGCTCGCTCCTCCCAAGGGATCGGCTTGCCAAACATCTTGATCGGTGGAAGGATCGGGGGGAGTTTAGCCCGCGGCCTGCGGAACAGGACCGCCTGACTTTTCTCGGGGTTAACCTTAATCCTCCACTTCCGAAACCAGCCGCCTAGGCGGTTGGCGGATCTTTGGAGGTGAAGAGAAATGGATTTACCACTCTTGCCAGAGTAGTAAACGGCCGTGTCGTCGGCAAAGAGCGCTAATTGCGACTGGGGATCGGGGGGAATATCGCTGGTGAACAGCGTGAAAATGAGAGGCGACAGCACACCGCCTTGCGGTACGCCGGCGCGGATGGGGCGGGGGGTGGAAAGCGCACCATCGATACGGAATCGAAAGGTGCGGTTCGACAAATAGTCTCGTAAGATGAGCACGAGACGATCTGGCACCCCGAGTTGATATAGCTTGTATATCAGACCGTTGTGCCAGACCTTGTCGAAGGCTTTCGCTATGTCGAAGAACAGGGCTCCCGTCATCAAGCCGCGTTGATAGCGGCCGTTGATATGCTCAACGATGCGGTAGACCTGTTGGACGCACGAGTGAGTGGCTCTAAAGCCAAACTGCTCGTTGGGGATGAGACTCTTTCGCTCGACGTAATCCTTGAGACGCTTATAGATAAGCCTCTCGTAGATCTTGCCGAGCGAGCTGAGCAGACTGATGGGGCGGTAGGAGGACGGGGAGGATTTGGGCTTACCCGGCTTGGGAATGCCGATCACGATAGCCTCTTTCCACTGCTGCGGAAACATGTTGTTGGACAGAGCGCCATTGAAGATGGCGGTCATCAACACGATCAGAGTCTTGGGAAAGAGTCGAACTACCCTGTTGGTAATGCCGTCTCGCCCAGGGGCTTTCCTGGGTCTGAGTTGGCCGACGATCTTCTCCACCTCGTCGGGAGTGACGGGAGGGAGAGGGTCGTCGGGGTCCTCGACGGGAGGGAGGGAGGTCCTACGTTCGACCTCGGCGTCCACCTCGGCGAGGAGGGCCGGGTCGACTGGGTTCGAGCTTGGGGAACACTGGGCCTCTAGGCTGTTAGCCAGGCATTCGTCCTTCTCGTCGTCGTTAAACGCGAGAGTGTTGTCGGGGCGGATGAGGGGGGGCATGGTGGTAACCTCGGAGGCGCGTAACTTCCTCTGAAGCTCCCAAAATGCGAGGTGGTTGGGCTGGAGATCACTGAGCATCTGATCCCATTGCTTGTCACGAAACTCTTTGATGCGATTGCTTACTTTACGCTGTAAGTAACGCATAAAAGCCTTGTTACTAGCACAGGGAAAAGAGCTGTAGGCACGGACGGCCGCATTCTTCTCGGTCAACAGTTCACGTACATCGTCCGGGAGTTTCCAGCGACGGTCGTCCGTCGCCGGAGCCTCCCTTGAACATTCGTCCAGGACACTCTGTACATGTTCCGTGAGCGAGCCGATCGCGGCCGCCGTGTCGGCAGCTGACTCTATGTGATCCGGGATTTTATCCAGGTGATGTGACGTGGTGACTTTCAGTTTTTCACTTACTTTGCGCCAGTCAGTGATCACTCTGGTGGGAGGAGGTTGGGAGGGGTCGGGAGGACCGAATCTGGGAGTGAGCTCCAGAATAACCGGTCGGTGATCCGAGTTGAGCTCGTCCACTGCCTCCACAGAATGTAAGCGTAGGTTTACATTCTTGAGGAGAGCGATGTCGAGCACGTCGGGTCGCCAGTTAGGTTGGTGAGGGTAATGGGTGGGATGCATCGGAGCGATGACATCGAAGTTGAGGGGGCTGCTGAGCTCGAACAGAGCTCTGCCTCTGGGATTAGCCGTGTGGCTATTCCATGAGGGATGTTTGGCGTTGAGGTCCCCCGCCAGAAGGACGGAGTCACTCAAGCCAAGAAGAGTTGTGAGGTCATTTCTGAGGGAGGGGCCTATGGGAGTGGTGGTGGGAGGGTCGTAGACGGAGATGACCGTGAGGGGTTGGTGGCCTGTCATGCCGAGCCGACAGACAGAGACCTCAAGCTCGGTTAGGGTGGCGGGCGGATCCATGGGAATGCAGTATAGGGACGATTTGTAGTATATGAGAGTTCCTCCCCCATGACATCGGGTCCTGTCGTTGCGAACTAAACGATAGTTCGCAATTTTAGGATCCCGAAGATGGGGCTTGAGGAACGTCTCCTGCACCAGAAGCAGATCTATGCGATGGTCGCGGAGGAAATTGGCGATCTCATCGCGTTGGCCTGAGAGGCTGTTGGAGTTGAAGTACCCTATCCGGAGGGACTTCGGCCTAAACCTACATGTTACTGCGGGGGACTTAGCCATGGAGACGTTCATAGAGGCTAATAAAGTGAACTACATCACTGAAGTCACGGTATACGGCACCGTGTTCAGTGATGTTAGAGGCCTTCAGAGCTTCGGTCATAGCCACAGCTCTGGGGGAGTAGAAGGCCTTGTAGAAGGCCATGTTAATGTGAATGGCCATTTCAGGCGCATTCTCGGGAATGGGGTGGATTGGGACTTTGGAGGTAGCCTTTGGTGGTGGTGGGGGGGGAGGAGTGGCTGCCTGAGGGGCGGCTGCTCCGACGACGGCGACCGGTGGTCGGGGGAATGGAGGTATGGCTACATCCATGAGGGCCGGGATGGCCGGGGAGGGCTTTTGGGCCGTAGGGGCCTGGGTCTGGGTAGGCGCGGGTCCGAGCGCCGGGAAGTGAGCCCTATGGTTCAGCGCGTTCCAAGGGCTGGGGCGCTGAGGGTATAGGGCCACTGGGGGTTGGGTCGTGGGGGCTTCCCTCTGCTGGCGAGCGTTTGCACGCTTTGCCAGTTTGGGCGCAGACGATTTGGGGGCCTTGGGACAACCACGGTAGTTAGCCGGGTGCCCAGCCTCTCCGCACAGCACACAGCTGGGCGGTTCGGCGCATTGTGTGTGGTCCTTTGGACGGGGACAGTCAGGGGTGCCGTGGTCGCCCAGGCACTTGACGCAGCGCGGCTTGCCGAAGCAATTGCGCTGCGAGTGGCCATATAGTTGGCAGTTGTGACACTGGCCAACTATACCGCTACGACGGGGCTTTTCCATTTTTAAGCCCTAACGAATGGTGTCTGAGGCTTATAACTTTTATACTTCGAAGCTTGTCTTTAGTTTGGGGATTGAGAAGAGACAAAGGTAACCGAGTTATAGTTTTGTGTTAATTTATTTGTCATCTTGGTGAAAGGATGGACTTGGGACACGAGTCGACTGTCCGGTCTAACCCTAATATAGTTGGGAAAAATTGAAAATTGACTTTACAGCAATAATTTCAAACTATATTGCAAATTTTTACTATAATAACTTCTTATTGTTTGCCATGCTACGAGAAAACGAAGCCCAAATGACTCTGGAACTTCTACTATCTAAAATTACTAGCTGTCAAGCGCAACCCCACTAATGCTCTGCTCCTATTGGTCTTAGCGTGATGTTATATATCCTTCTTCGATAAATGGGCTTTCCAGCACTAAAATATTTTTTCAACTCGAACCAGTAGTTCCTGAGATAAGTGCGTTCAACAAAACAAAGAAACTCTTCAGCTTTTATGTTAAAGTATTACCTGACCCGTGCCCACTACGTTGGGCGGTATTTTTCAGGTTAATATATAGCCTATGACACTCACAAGTAACGTAGCTATCTATTGGTAAAAGAATTTTCAAAATCGGTTGAGTAGATCCAGAGATTAGCCTCTATAACCTTACAAACTCACAAACTTTACCTCTTTATAATTTTATATAGTACTAGCTGACCCGCGCAACTTCGTCTGCGTCACAATTTTCATTACTGCTCCGCTCCTATTGGTCTTAGCGTGATGATATATCCTATAGCCTTCCTCGATAAATGGGCTATCTAGCACTGAAATAATTTTTCAAATCGGACCAGTAGTTCCTGAGTAATCTCAGGAACTACTGGTCCGATTTGAAAAACCAAACAAACTCTTCAGCTTTATATATTAAGTATAGAGTATGAATAGAATATAGATAGATAAAGGAAATAAACAGACCGAAAATCAGCTCCACTTTATAACCAAAGCAAGAGGCTAAACAACTAACTTAGTCCACAGTTTCAATCCCTTAATTCAACCATCAATCACCACGAAAAGCCTATCAGCCAAACTTCGCAACACAAACTTCAAAACAAAATCTTTGAGACTCCAAAGAGTCAAGATTTAGGGGTCATCCAGCGACAAAATTAGTGTTTTAATAATTAAAAGTAAAACAGGCCTGTAAGGGTTCCGTATAACTCCGTCGGGTGACAAAAGCTGGCCATTAAATTTAATATTTTACGGAGAGCCGCTAGTTTTGCCTCTCGACCTGGTTGCCGGGTTTCAGCGGTGTAAAGTGGATGGCGAATCGAGGGAATATTTTCGAGGTGTTGCTTACCTGGATTTTTTTAGTTTTGTTTTTAATTTGAGATTTAATATTTGGAGCTGGAGATGTTATGAGATGTTAATATTATGGAATAAATAATGTTGAAACATTGCTAGCTTCCTTGTTAACTTAAGGGTATCGGAGATGATTCCATATCTTATGGCGTCATATTACGTGTACATAGCAGTATTACTAGAGATAAACACTGTGGCCGTATCATTTTTGGAGTTCGAAAGACGTATCGACGTATCCAAATAAAATTGTTAAACCGTCTTATCTAATAGAAGAACATAGATAGATGAAGATACTTTCAGCCTTATTCATATTATAATAATCTAACCATGTGATTAGCTAAAATACTGATTAGCAGTTTTGTAATTAAGACTTAGCCAATCAGTGTTTAAACTAATCATAAGGTTGGATTATTTTTAACCGACTTCCAAAAAAGAAGGAGGTTCTCAATTCAGTGGGTATTTTTTTTAATGTGTGTACCGATTACTCCGAGGTTTCTGATCCGATTTCTGTGATTCTTTTTTAGTTCGATGCAGCATACTTGCCGTTTGGTCCCGTAAAAATTTGATTCAGTTTGGTTCAGTAGTTTTTATTTTATGAGCATTTTTCCTTAATTTTGGAATTCGGTGTTAAAAAACAAAGAAAGAAAACCGAAAACACCGACTTCCAAAATTAAGGTTATTTTATTCTTTGTAGTGTTTTGTTTGGAAACCGGTTATATTTTTTTGTAAAAAGTTTTTTCTAAATTACACTACTAAATAGTAAATACCATATCACACATCCATCTCATTCCCACACCATCACCCCCTCATTACAGAGCAAGACAGCAACACTGTTAACACACACATAGTCATTTAATCCCGGTTTTAGGGTAGAACGTCTGTAAAGCGATATTAAACTGTCGATTGCAGCCATTACTGGGTATTTACTGCACGTGTATTGCTAAGTCCTTTGCCATTGAATATAACAATTTTATGAGTAGGGTAAGAGTTACTTTGTCAGTTTGCAAGTTGATCTTTTCGGTACATTGATATATAAAAAAACCCAAGATCATTGATATATAAACAAATCTCGAACAAATGCAACACTCGAAACTGTTGTCAAAAACTGACATGTATCAAGTGTTATGTGTGAGTTGTGTGTAGTTATACTATAAACATTTTTTTTTTGCAAATTCAACCTTACACGGATCGCTTAAAATTGTTTTTACAAAGCAGTTCAGTATGGCGAGTGATGCGCAATTTTTTTTGCAAATTCAACCTTACACGGATCGCTTAAAGTTGTTTTTACAAAGTAGTGCAGTATGGCGAGCGATGCGAGACTGTTTGAAACTTGTGCAAAATTATACATATTGCGCTTGTTTTTTGCGGACGTTTTTGAGATGCTGAGTGTGTATCTTGGGTTTTTTTATATATCAATGATTTCGGTAGTTAGTAAATGCTTCAATGATAAACCAACCAGTGAAACAACTGATTGCCACCCCGAATTGGCAGCATCGTTCAGTGGTATGTTTGTCTGGTTCATGTGAGAAGCGCAATACTGGTCACTTGGTCAGTGTGATGCTTGGGGTAGGCCTAATTCCAGCAGTAAACGTGTTTCGGCTGAATTGATGGTGATACGGAAAGTTACAAAAATGGCCAAAAACCTTCAATAGTTCTAGGTATGATGACTGTTTTACAGGTGACAGATTTTTTGGATTGAAGCACAAAGATACCACTCTCAAAATAATAACAGAAGCGGTGTATTCAGACAGTGGGAACTTTATGGTCTGATTATGCTACATAAAACTAATCTCATCGCTAAACAACGCACTGCCAAAGATCACATTAACAGGGGCCGAAAACTCTGAACTTGATTTAGATCAGATTTATACCTTAATTATGATCTATACTATTCCAACAACTGGCCGCTCAAGTGAACCGCCTAGGCGGTTCAACCGCTAGTGCGTAGGAGGCCTTAGATATACACAAGTACAATACAGGAAGATTACGAATAGATGACCTTACTCCCAACTACGGGGGGCTAGCATTAGACCAGAGCAACGAAAGTCTAACAAGCGAAAGTCAGATGCTAGTGTACGAGGGAATACTGGTGGTGTCAGTCAGTACGAGACTGACAGACTCATGCGCCGACCCCAGGACGGAGGGCATCTATGAGGAAGTCCACCTCGATAAATAAAACCTTGAAAACCAAGTTTTCCAAAGAACGTATTAATCCACATATTAAAAACCTAGTATTGAAACCTAACATAATCAGTACCTAGTGTTCAGTCAAATAATATTTTACAACGACAAAAATCCTCAATTTTTGTGCCGCGCAGTACCATTTCAGGTTCGTTTGAGGTGGTTCATGATTCTATGTTTTTTTTGCTCGACTCTAGTTTAATTTGAAGTTAGGCTGGGCCAAACAGCGCTGCATAGTCAAACACCTTTGATGGCAGCTCTTGAGTTAATGGCTTGAGTGAGTTCAAGTGTTGTTCAATGATTTGTTTGTTACCTTTTTCCGGTATGATTGTCTGGTGCAATTGAGTGGGTTGTAAAGTGTCTGTTTGGGGAGGATTTTTGAGTTGTTGAGAATTGTTTAATGACTCCTCTGGTAATGAAAATAATAGCAAGTGAACAGAATGCAGGCGTATCTGACGGCCCCCGGAATCCTACTTACTACTACATAATATGTGTTGTTTGGATGTTTGTTGATTGAGTTTAGTTGACGTACTCTTGGCTAAAAAATAACAGCCGCACAGGTCGATCTTTAACGTTAAGCAACGCTAACCAAGGTTGGTCTGTGGATGGGTGATCATCTTAACAAACTGAGTTTCCTCCGTGTCTCGGAAAGCACGAGCTGTTGGTCCCAGCTGTCATTTGTAAATCTTTGGGAGTCGTTACGGATTGTCAGAAGCCAGTCAATCGACTCCTGTCTTGCCAAGAAGTAATGTGTTATAGTCAGTTAATTGGTTACTCAGTTAATTGGTTACGGAGGTCCGTTAGGCAGCCGCTCCGCGTAAAATACTGGTATTCAGCTGAATCCGGTTTGACTGGAAGCCGACCCCAATAGATTTGGGAAAAAACAAGGCAGATGATGGAGGTTTGTTTATTTATTTATTTGGGACAAACAAACAGTAACACATTATGTCTACGCAAATAATATAAACAAAGATATTATATAAATGTGAAACTCACACCGTTATCCAGTATATAATTTGTTGATCAATCACGTCTCAAAGTCTGAATGGACTTATATGAAACCTGGCACATGGGAAGACCAAGACCTAGATTATAAAGAACGTTTTATTCCTGCATTACCTTGACATAATCCGACTCTACCCTTGACATTACACTCTACTCTTTCCATAACACACTTTCCATGCACGCGAAGCTACTGACAGAAGCTCGCAACAAGCGATTGTACAGTAATTAAATAGTTACGTTAATGCGAGGGATCTGACAGTATTTGAACTCCCATTTAAGATTGAAGGTAAATCCTAGGTAACCATTATTTCCGTAGCGAACACAATCAAAATATTTTGTAGCAAGCTTTGGGTTCGCTGATATACGAATAATGTTGGCGCTATCGTCGGACCATGTTAACTCTTGCTGCATATTTAGCTTCGTGGTTTGTGTATTTACGCTCTAGTACTTGTATCTAAAATATCACGTGTAACTTTTGTACTAGTTTCCCAACTATTAGGGTTCCGAACATCCGTAAAAAATGGAACCCTTATAGGATCACTCGGGTGTCTGTCTTTGCGTCTGTCATAGCCAGTTTTCTCCGGATCTACTAACCCGATTCTGTTGTTTTTATATAAAGAATGGATAAAGAGAGGTTTTATCACCAGTCGACGCTAATTAAGTTTCAATACAAATCGACATTTACATTGTGGCGATAGTACGTGCAAAAACACGCACTTAGGCAACAGACTGCCCATTCTACTAACTTTCTTTCTTTTATTCGCATCTCAGTCGCAATCCGTTAAAAAAAAACCGGCCAAGTGTGAGTCGGACTCGCCCACCGAGGGTTCGGTACGTCTACCATGAGTTTTATCAATCTATACTCGCTAGCGACTGTAGTTAAAAAAATGTATGAAAACTTTAAAAAACAAGTTTCTAATTTATTTTTTTTAGTTGTTACCTAAAGTTTTACTTGCAACTTGCTTACTTGTTCGTTAATCACTTAAACAAATAAATTAGAAACTTGTTTTTTCAAAGTTTTCATACAGTTTTTTAACTACAGTCGCTAGCGAGTATAGATTGATAAAACTCATGGTAGACGTACTGTTGGTACATATTACTTTAAATAAAGACTATATTTTTTATGATTTAATTACGAAGTGAGGTTTTTAGGTGGTGTTATTTAACGACGTTTTCTAAAAATGAAACCTAACTAGATCGATTTATCGCTCCCAAAACCCCCTGCATACAAAATTTCATGACAATCGTTGGTGTCATTTCCGAGATTCAGATTACATATACACACTAGCTGACTCGGCAAACGTTGTTTTACCAAACAAAAAAAAAAATATATCTTACCGAATATACACACAAAATTTCAAGAAAATCGGTCGAGCCGTTTCGGAGGAGTTCGGTAACAAACACCGTGACACGAGATTTTTATATATTAGATGTATACAAGAACTGCTCGTTTAAAGGTTTTAGATGTATAGTTTTCAGATTTTTCCCTATCCTTTTTTTTTGTTCCTTTATTTATCAATCAAACAAAACACAGTACAGGATTATTTCTATCAAATAACACCCAAAAACCACGAAGGTTACTTGTAGTATAAGACGGTATTACTTGCCAAATTTCATAGTACAAGGTCAACGGAAAATACCTATACATTTTGATTCCCTTGAAAGTGTCGAAATATACGTTTTTTTGCGGCATAAACGGCCGCATCTTTTTTATGTTAACTTAGAAGTTTGATTTTTTCACAGCTGCAAGGAACCATAGACCTGAGTGGTTTTAATTTCAACTCGATACCTCCACACGTTCCCGAGATAAATGGTCTTGACAGACAGACGGACGGACAACAAAGTGATCCTATAAGGGTTCAGTTTTTTCTTTTTGAGGTACAGAACCCTAGAAAGCCTCAATTTCCATACATTTTTGACAGATTACGACTGAGATGCGAATGTTGCTTAAAAATTGTAGAATTGGCACTCAGATCTCACAAACCACTAGACTTGGTCAGATCGGTTGTCAGATTTCTCGTAACAAGTGTCAAAGCTCTAAGAGTTACAGTCTTCACAGATCGAAGTCTGCACGCGTTGCTAATTCTCCGAATGACCGGTGACCCTGGGACCTATTATTATTTAGCCACGAACCACTTGGTGAGACATATTGTCAGACTTTTGGGATTCTGTAACGAGTGTCAAAGCTCTAAGAATGACAGTCTTCACAGATCGAAGTCTGCACGCGTTTCTAAATCTACGATTGACCGGTGACCCAGGGGCCTATTATTATTTAGCCACGAGCCACTTGGTGAGACATATTATCAGACTTTTGGGATTCTGATTTCTTGTAACGAGTGACAAAGCTCTAAGAATGACAGTCTTCACAGATCGAAGTCTGCACGCGTTGCTAAATCTTCGGTTGACCGGTGACCCTAGGGCCTATTATTATTTAGCCAGGAGCCACTTGGTGAGACATATTGTCAGACTTTTGGGATTCTGTAACGAGTGACAAAGCTCTAAGAATGACAGTCTTCACAGATCGAAGTCTGCACGGGTTGCTAAATCTTAGATTGACCGGTGACCCTAGGTCCTATTATTATTCAGCCACGAGCCATTTGGTGAGACATATTATCAGACTTTTGGGATTCTGATTTCTTGTAACGAGTGACAAAGCTCTAAGAATGACGAATCAAATCAAATCAAATCGTATATTTCAAATAAACCATTTACAGGCACTTTTGAATTGTCAAGGTCGGTCAGTCCAAAACAGACAGTCTTCACAGATCGAAGTCTGCACGCGTTTCTAAATCTACGATTGACTGGTGACCCTGGGGCCTATTATTATTTAGCCACGAGCCACTTGGTGAGACATATTGTCAGACTTTTGGGATGCTGATTTCTTGTAACAAGTGACAAAGCTCTAAGAATGACTTGGTGGTTTCGTCACTTAGTCCTGATGTTGGACCATTGTGCGTGCATAGCCACGAGCTTAATTGCGAATTTTTGTTTGGAGCGAGGGACCTGTGATCATACTTGTATCCAACCTTAAGACTCTCTTTACCTCTTTAATTAATATTTTAATTCAAACAAAAACACAAAGAGTCCTCTAACACCTACAACAGAAAACCCTTTTCTTTCCTTAATTTTAATTCTAAAGTACTCCTTTAAAGAAAACCCGACTACAAAACAGCTTTATAATTAAAAATGCCAATACTTTGTGATCAAGTGTCAAAGGCATTCGCACCACTGCCGACGATTAGCGAAAAGACAGGAGAGTATAGCTGGCAACAAGCGGGTCTAAAAGGCCAATTTCCAAACGTCTTTTGTAATGCGCACAGCAAAGGAGTGGAACTCTCTGCCTGCGTCTGTGTTTCCAAACGCTTACAACCCTAATCTCTTCAAAGTTAGAGCGAACAGGCTCCTTCTGGGTAAGCTCGCTCCATCGTAGACTTTGTCTCTGTCATCTCTGACCTAGACTAGAGTCAAGAGCAAACCCATCACAAATAAAAAAAAAAATTAACTGAATCATAATATTAAACACACAACAATCTGTCAAATTTCGTTTTCATCTTTATCGCTAACGCATTAGGTTATCTAGCCCCTCATTTCCAATACATTTGCGCCAACCACTATAGAATTCTACGCTCATCCCATAATCGTCTTCTTCACTGTCCATCTCACCGTACTGACTTCATTCACAATTCTTTTTTAGGGTTCCGAAAAAAAAAACGGAACCCTTATAGGATCACTCGGGTGTCTGTCTGTCTGTCCGTCTGTCACAGCCAGTTTTCTCCGGATCCACTGGACCGAATCTATTGAAATTTGGTACACATATGGACCCAAACACGGACGCGTTACGTAAATCATAAAATTTTTAGTACGGGGGTCACTTTTGGGGGTCAAACTATATAATTAAAAAAAAAAGCTTTTTGAACAATATCGTGTGACATATCAAATGAAAGGGCTTACTGTGAGGGTTTTAATTATATTTATTTTCACAATTTTAAAATAAATGGTTTAGAAGTTATTCAAGAAATTAGACGAAAAATGACTACTGAGCCTAAAATTTTGAAAAAAATGGAGATAATAGATATTTACCTAAAGATTACAGGAAAATTTATTAGAAGTCTGTAGTGTAGTCTGTGTGTGTAAAAAATTCGTTCGGAACCCTTTACACGCGAGTCCGACTCGCACTTGGCCCGTTTTTTATTTATACAATAATTTTCTCTGTGGAATGCGCTTCTCCAGGAAATCAGGATGACAACCAACCGATTAACTTTCAAAGTTAAGATTCGAGAGCACATTCGTAAGAAGTTGGCAGTAGTTTCATCACACCGCTAATTTTCTTTTTATTTTATTTCTCATTATTTATTTGCGTTAACCGTTTAAGTATATTCGTGCATTAGTTTATTAGTTTCAGTATATATTATATATTTTATTGTATGTATACTTTATATATATTTATCTATGTATTAATTTTAACCTCGTTTCTGGTTTTTCTTTGTATCCACATTGCACCCACCATTATTATTCTCTGCATCACCCAAAGGTTGACTGGTAGAAAATGCCTAAGACATTAAGTCCGCCTCTATACATCTGTGTGCGTAAAGCATTAAATAAATAATTAGGTTCAAAGTTGATTGGGAAAATTTGACAGTGACGGATAGCGTGATGTGCTTTCTGATTCTGCTAAAGTGGCATTTTTAGACCCGCAGTACGTGATGATGAGCATTGTAGCTATTTCATTATTATTATTCTCTTCATTTATGATCCTTACATATTTTATATTTTTAAACAATTCTTGAAAAACACGTAAAAAATAACATTTAAAAATATAAAATTAGCAGTCCGCCGGTGTCGGGAGAAGGATCCAAAGCTACCGGCGGTTAGGGCTCCAGAGAGAGGAATCTTCTCACAATACGCGCCGTATCGAGGAGTACTGCCTTCTGTATCAGGCACTTTACCCAACCGCGTACCGTTAGCTTCGACAGGTGGTCGTCGAAGCTTTTGGCCATCAGGCCGTTGGCCGTATCGACAATCGGCACAATGACAGCCGACTCCACATCCCACATGTCGACAATCTCGTGTGCTAAGTCGAGATACTTAATTTGTTTCTTTTTTTCAGCTTTCACGAGATTCTCGTCATGTGGGATGGTAACATCGATTATATCATTGTGCGGTGCGCTAATCGGTCTATCACCACTACATCAGGCTTATTGGCAACAATAGTTCTATCAGTGATGATAGGCCGATCCCAGTACAACATTACATGGTCATTTTCGAAAACTGGGTCGGGCACTTATTTGTAATACGATACCCAGAATCCACAAGTTTGTATTTCAAAGCAAGTTCATCATCATCAGCATTTCAGCCAATATCCGTCCACTGCTGAACGTAAGTCCCCCAAAGAGCTCCAAACATCCCGGTCCTGAGCAGTCCGCATACATCGGCTGCCAGCCACCTTCTTTAAATCATTGATCCTTCGTGCCGCAGGGCGTCCCACACTGCGTTTGCCCATACGCGGTCTCCACTCTAACACATGTCTGCTCCATCGACCGTCTCTCCGTCTCCAGACATGGCTGGCCCACTTCCACTTCAGCATGCTGATTCTACGCGTAATGTCAGTGACTTTAGTTATCAGGCGAATGACTTCGTTGCGAATTCTATCCAACAGAGAAACCCCGAGCATTGCTCTCTCCATTGCACGCTGAGCAACCTTGTATTTGTGGACCAGGCCTATGGTGAGTGTCCACGTTTCGCAAAGCAAGTTGCTGATGGATAATCCTGGCCTGGATTATAATTATTATTGATAGGATCGTTTGACCACAACCCCCCCTGATAGAAAGCGACGATATGGTCGACAATGGAGCACACTTGCTTAGATGCAATCCTATCAGGAAACACAGATTCCAGCAAGGAATTCCACTCCATAGCTGTGCGCACAGAGTAAGTTTTTCCAAAATGTTTTGTCCATATGGCTGGAATGTCCACCACGAGTTTTTTTTCGATTGTCGTTGAGAGTTTGTGCTAACACCTGTCACAGAATTATTTATTCACTCTGTAAATTGGATAAAACACACTTTTACGTCATAATTTTTTGTCTATGCTAGATGAGTTTGCAAAACCATAGAAACAAACTCAGGGGTCGAAGTCTCTTTTAAATTCTACAGAATTAATGTGATGGACAAATCATATTTATGAGAACTAGGTAACAGTCTGTTGAGGAAAGTATTTCACAGATTTGACTCAGACAGTCATTTGTCTGGTATCGTGCATCTTTTTAATGACACAGGATCTATGCCTTTTTAGGGTTCCGTAACAATATGGTAAAAAAGGAACCCTTATGGTGTGACTAAGTCTGTCCATCTGTCACAGCAGGATATCTCAAGAACTACTAATGCTATAAACTTGAAAGTAATAGAAAAGAGAAACCCGTTCTTAAAAATTCGAAATGGAGCTACTAGGGCATGTGTTGTATCATATGAAAGAATGCTATTTGCACATTCTCAAATGTTTTTCCATTTTTTTAGGCCGCATGGTGTTTGACTTTTGACAAAAAATGTAAAAATAAATAACCATTACACCAAACACCCTTATCTCCGAAGTTTGCATAGAGAAAAATCTGAAAATATTTTATGTGATAGAAATGTATGCAAAGATTACAGCAAAAATAAAATAATGCCTCTAAATAGCACAAAAATATGACATGATCGCCGTCCGCAGGCCCGCGCCTATGGTGGTCGCGTATCGTCCTGCGACCCCCGACGCCCGGGGCGTCTTCTTCTGTTGCGGCCGCTGGGGCGTGAGGTTTCCCTCTCTCTCACGCTGTCGGCCTCACAGAACCTATGCCTGTTAATCGTTTCCTGAGCGATAAAATAGTCTATAGCGAGTCGCTTCTTCGTCAGCGGCGGTGGAACACGAACTTTAAATAAGTGTTTTGTCACAAAGGAAAGGACTATAAACAATTGGGGACTCATTTTAATTGAAACTTGAATATGTTTGCGCTAAACTACAGTGTAGGGTCTTGTCTTTGAAGGTTTCATGTTATGTGACATTTCTTGAATTCCGTATAAAGATTGATTAAATTGTTTGTTCCTTAGAAACTATAGGTTAGTTACTGTACTCAGATAGACGATACTATGAGAGCTGTAGTTTGTCGCAAGTGCCTGATACAATTATCTTAAATATACAGCCTATGTGAAACACATTAGCTACCGAACTAAACAAGACGTACATTTAGACACAATCCTAATAAAAAAAATCTTCCGTTACTCGTGATTAAGTGACTTACAAACAACACACAGCCAAAACTACTGGTCGCAGAAAGCTGAAATTCGGCAAGTAGGTTCCTTGGGGAGCACTAAGAGAGGATTTCCCGAAATTCCTACGGGAACGAAAAAAACGGAATATGGGCATAAGTCGCCAGCAAAAACTGGTAGCATAAGGACGATTTTAGCCCTGATATGTTTAACGCTAACTTAAAGATTGACGAATATGTACTCAACTACAAATGCTAAATTAGATATCAGGGATATGTACATGAAGATTTGAATCACAAACTAAGTAAAATTAAGTTTATATTTTCAAAAACATTTTTTTCCGAGGAAAGTGATATTTTTCTCGTAGGACCTAAGGGCGGTTTTCTAGCTTGAGTTGAACCTGAATGTACTTACTCTAGTTAATTATTAAAACTTTTATTTGTCTTTGTGACTTCAAATAAAGTAATGTCTTCTGCAATGCTGTTTTAAGTATCAACTACAGTGGCTACGTAGGAGGCGACCTTTTGGAAATCAAAATGTCATCGAGTAGGCAGTCTATGAAATACTAATTTTAAAGGCCGACTGGCAATGCTTTCAGATTTCAGTATTGTACGAAATGTATGGGGGAGTCGATTTTTTTTCGCGATTTCAGTGACCAACACTGAAATCGCGAAAAAAATTCCCATAGTGTAAGTTATTCATAATGATGAGTTCAATGACCCCTTAAGAGGTATTGCGTTTATTCTGTTACAAGTTGTATATTGTTTTCATGGTTTTTATTTAATACTAGCTTCTGCCAGCGGCTTCGCCCGCGTGGTCCGTTGGGAACATATTCCCGGGATAAAAAGTAGCCTATGTCCTTTTTCAGGCTCTAGACTATCTGTGTACCAAATTTCATTTAAATTGGTTCAGTAGTCAAGTAAGTCAAGAGCGAATAGGTTACTACTAGGCAAGCGTGCTCCATCTTCGACCGCATCATCGCTTACCATCAGTGGAGATAGTGGTCAAACGTATGCCTATCAATAGTAAAATAAATAAATATAATTATCAGCCATCTCAGATCCTTAGATAACCTACATACATAAATACATAAATTACCTATACATGATAACCCTTTCACTGTGTGAAAACTTCAATTAAACCATAAGAACAAATTAAAACATACAATTGAAATTGTTCTGCAATCAACAACATCGAATGCATTTACATTAATCCTCAATAATGACATGGAACCACGGACAAACGGACGTTTAAATCACTATTATAAAGCTTTCAGATTATTGACACTAGTTTCTGCAAGCGGCTTTGCTCGGCTTTTAGTCGTATATTATCCCAAGGTAAAAGGAAAAGTGTTTACTGTTTCAGAAGCGAGACACGATAGTAGTTCGATGTTAAGATTATCATTTAACTGAAACATAAAATAAAGAAATAGGAACCCCTTCCTACCGAACAGAAAGCGGTTCGAACAATTTCTGTAGGACATCTTCCTTTTTTGATCTCACATAAACACCTCTAAATATCTCGACAACGTGACTCTAGCACCACATTTTTAACATTATTTGTTTGTTTAAGAGTCCTCTCACCCATAAATAAATGTTTCATCGTGCGTCGCGATTTTGAAAACATAAACAAAATGGCGATCGGGGGTCAATGCCACAAAAGCTCCCCTAAGGGAGTACTCTTTTTCAGCTCTATTCAGCTCATGCCTATAGAAAACAACGATTTTACGGCGCTGTATGCGGCTGATAGAAGCAGAACTGTATAAGTGTGACCAGAATCGTACAGCGAAACGCGAATGGAGCTGAATAAATGTCAGTAGTCCCTTAGGCAGATGCATGTCGTGTCTGTGGCGACAAGGCTGAATATACTCAAATCAAATCAAATCAAAATCAAAAAGCATTTATTCAAACTAGGCTTAAAATCAGCACTTTTTGAACGTTAAAATTAACATGAAGACAATCCCCCAAATCGCCCAGCCCGTCACCACTTCCTAGTGTTTTAGCTGGGAAGAAGAAGTGGCCAACAAACTCCCCAGCAACACAACTGTCTGTTAAGTTTAAAGAACTTGAATTTATATAACTTTATTAATATACTCCAAGGACTATGCTATTTTCTAAACTAAAACTTGTTCTGCCCGTAGGACAAGTATTATGCAAATTCGATCAGCCGTTCAGGTGTGATTGATAAACAAACAAACATATTCAGACTTGTACTTTTACAATATTAGTAGTATAAACCTTTCAAATTATAGCCACGCACTCTAAAGTATTAAAGTGGCTAATTGGCTATATGGAATCGTTGATATTATCAAGTAATACGGGGCTAAGTGGCCTGTGTTTGTTCACTACTCCAATATCGGGGATATTGATTTTGTATTAAGAATCGTCTCAGAAATGGAAAAATGATTCGTTGCAGTTTTTTGTTGAAAAGAAAGGGTATTTTTTTAGGTTATTTGGCTTTTGAGAGTTGAATTAAAATAGCAGCGCTACGTTATTATTTTTTTTAGGGGCGACGAGTTTCCCCCATGGTATTTGCCCTGAGGCTCTAGATAAGTTACATACCGTCAGCGGTAGCGTGGCAAAGGCTATTGTGAAATCGTCAAAAGTGTATGGGATTGACAAACGCTCTCAAAATATTACGTGATTAAGGCTTGTATACATGCCAATGACCTTGTGAATATAAACGGAGTTAACTACTCCTCTACGCGCCACTCCGCTATCGCCATTTTTAATTTATTATAATAAAAAAAACACTTATTTAAAAAAAATAACAAATCCAAATTATTTTAAAATGAAGGAGTAAAATGGTTTCATCTCAACGATTTTGAGGTGATTTGGTGATTTTTTTTCTTATTATGTGATACCGATATATAAATTACGTACTAAGTTACGTACCATATCATGTAGATTACTATCTATTATTTTCAGATGTAATTTCTCTATAAATGCCGACGAAAAGTTGTTTCAACTGCACGCTGTTTTTAAGCATTTCTCGTGAGAACAGCCTTAATCCTAGTCATCAATCGTCAATATCAATATAATATGTTACCGGAAATTTGTATAATTCAGGTATTTTAAACAATATCTCCGCTACTGACTGATTGAGTGACTGACTGACAGACAACGCACAGCCGAAACTACTTGTCGTAGAAAGCTGAAATTTGTCATGTAGCTTCCCTATACTCCATAGGTGAGTATTAAGAGAAGATTTCCCGAAATTCTTCGGAGAGGGGAAAAAATGGGATGCACGTACGAAGTTGCAGGTAAAAGCTAGACCATTATAGGTATTTGAGCATTTCGACAATTGCATTTTCTAATAGCACTTTGTCGTGAGCCTCAGTTTATGAGAACCATCTTGGTTTAACGTAAACAGTTTGAATAACACATGTTCAGCCCATCGATCAGAGACTTCGATATCTTATGAAGGTTTCCTTATTAGACAAGATCCATCGTCAATCTTTCCGAAATTAAACCTGTTCCATGCATGTTCCGTCAGTGAAAATAATATGAGTTGTTAGTTTATCTTGTAGCTATTTCTTTTGTAACTTATCATTTCATACCATGACGCCTGTATTTCTCGAAGGGACAGGCAGAGGTGTTACCTACAATGGTTTAACCTGTGTACCTACACAGTATACTCACGTTTCGCCTGTTTTGTTTAAGTCTCAGGTAATAGGGGACGAGACCTCAAATGGGCAGCATCCAGACTCGGGCCAGCAGCTACACCCGAGCGCGTGGTCCTGGGTTCGTTTCCCAGGCCGGTCAAAGTATGTGTGTGCAAAAAAAAGTTATTTTATAAAATAAATGGAAAAGAACATTCCTGAGTTTATCACAGAAACTACTGGGTCTAAAATTTACAAAAGAAAAAATAGTACTGCTATTTATAGATTACAAGGAAATCTTTAAAATTTTATGGTAAAAAAGCAAATCTACACTAATATATAAAGCTGAAGAGTTTGTTTGTGTGTTTGCTTGAACGCGCTAATCTCAGGAACTACTGGTCCGATTTAAAAAACTCTTTCGGTGTTGGATAGCCCATTTATCGAGGAAGGCTATATATCATCATGATGAGACAGATAGATGCGGAGCAGTAATGAAAATTGTGACGCAGACGAAGTTGCGTGGGTCAGCTAGTGTTAAATAAAATTGATTCGTTCAAATCCCTTTGCGTGCAAGTCCGGCTCGCACTTGGCCAGTTTTCTTTGTTCTCAAATTGATGTTTATTTTTCCTCATTACAGTATAAAAAACTATGTAATGGTTAAAATAAAGACCTGAAGCCCACGTATCACTCGCTGGGGGCTCGTCAGTGAATGACAAAATGAGTAAAAAGTTTTTAATATCGGGCGTGTATGCTTTTTTTTACTCGTTTTAATGGAGGTTTTTGTTTTTATTAGTGAGATCATAAATAGTAGCTGTATGTGTGGTGTAAAGGTGAATAACACACACGTATTATGTTATCTCATTATATCGTCACTGTGTTTCTCGAAGAGATAGGTATAAAAATTAAAATGTCTTCATAATCGCTCAACAGTGGCGGCCATATTGCGCGTCATCGCGAATCTGTGAACCCAAGTCTGGGTGTTTCTGGTTTACGCTACGTCTGATTACAATGATGATATCTCGGAAGTTACGATAGTAAGTGCTCTACCAGTTAATATCATTGGAATCGTTAATAAATTAGCTAACAGGGTTGCTGGATTTTTCTATTAGAAATTGCACACTAAAAACCCGGAGTGCGGAAGTTGCTGGTGTGCCGAAGTAAATTCATTGGTCCTGTGCCAGTTTTCTCTCCCGATATGCTGGGTTGTTATCCCATCGAACTATGCGAGTGATGGCAGAGGAAGTGCACCGGTGTTTTCACATACACTTGTGCACTATAATGTGTCGCACGCCGATGGCTTATCTCCGTTGAGATTGACCGCCACTGCCGAAATCGGTCAGGAGGATTGTTTTCATGTTGTGTTTGTCACTCAGTAACGGAAGAATTATATATATATATATATATATATATTGATTTTTTGGTAAAAGATTTTCTTCTATACAGAAATTAAAAAAATACCCAAAACCTCTTAATCCTGACTTCGTATCATGACCCTGAACAACATTTGTTCTACGACTTTGACCTCAACTAATCAATGTAGCCAAAAACAATTTGTTTTCATTTATTTAAAGTCTGTTTATTTCGCGTATACTACGCTCGCGCGTGCACCCAGTCCCGCGCCGCCGTCCGGGCAGGCGCTTATCGTCGGCCGCCTCATAAAGAATATGCAAAATTTTGACTATGTTTATATTTTTTATCTTCTTAAAAAAGATCGAAAGCAGCTGAGGAGATCAACTCTCGAAGATATGCCCGACTAATTAGTAGATCTTTTTTAAGAAGATGTAGGGCTTGTATTGAGGCTAATGGTAAACAATTTGAACATTTATTGTAATAATAAATGTTATTTCTCTATCTGACTTTTATTCCAACAAACCTAAATTAAACTAGGTCAAGATTTTTCATTATTTTACTAATTTTACTAACTTTTTTTCACTATGGTAAAAGTGGCGTCACTATCTGTCTCGCTCACTCATGGCAAACATACCCACTATCCATCCCTCTCATCATTTTGCCTTAAAATTAAGAACCTACCTAGAGCTTGTGCAAATCAAAAACATTTTAACTGAGATAGCAAAAATCGGGTTACTTGAGGTTTTAATTTTTTTACTCTTTTTTATTGTATGGAACTAACAAGTATTGTACCATTTTAGAATTCTGATTAAATGCGCCAACTTTTAATGCTACTTGCCAAGGAACTCTAGTACATTTTTGAAGTGAAAACTTCTTTAGCGGCGTTGAGCACTTTTCTGTAATGGGTATAAAATCTTAAACTCGCGTCAGGGTCACGTGACCTAATCGCAAAAAGCGTAAGACGGACTCGCGTCAGGGTCACGTGATGCGAAAAAGCGTAAGATCGAGGGGAAGGGAGAGGAACTAGTATCTCCCACTCTTTCTACCGTGCCTGAGTGTGCTGCTACGCTTAGGCGGCACAGGGCGCTTGCGCGAATGTCCGTCTGTGTTTATGTACAGCGTGCCACGCGTATCCAAGGATACGAAATTACGGAATTACGAAATTATGGATGAAAGTTGATTTTTCTAAGAGATAAAAAATAATGTAATATATAAATAAATAACGATATAATATTATGAATAATAACATGTAAATTGTCATATTTGTGTACGATAGCGCAATAAATTAACATTGTATTCTACCTCATAAATGATAGTATTTTTGTACTTATAATTAAACACAACGTTATTTTTTGTTGTTTTTATGGTTTGTTTTGTTTATGTCAGGAACTGTGTCAAGATTGACATCTGTCACTGACAGTCGCTGTCGCGGCCACACGTCCGTGTCTTTTTGTTTATTTTGTTGTCGGTGGTTTGTCTATGATGTGACCGCGACAGTAAGGATGTATTATTTACATGTTTTCACTTCTGCCGGCACTCCCGGAGTGCTACCGGTGTTTTTTTTAAAGGAGGGCCTGTCAAAATCGACGAATCTTTAAAATTTTAAATTCGTAGTTTAACAAATAGTCTCAATTCTCGGAAACTTGAGGCAATTGTGTTATAATTTTTTAAATGTTATTTAGAATTACGATTCTAGAAATGTTATTTAGAATTACGTTTCCAAAGTTCAAATGAACAAAAACAAAATAGAATAACCACAATAACCGAAAAATGGTACAGTTTGATCAAATTTCTAGGTTTTTCTTAAAATGCCCATAATTTTCAAACTGCATGGGATAAATTTTTTTTTCAGATTTTTCTCGTGATGGTTATGATCAATCCTGTCACCCCGTTTTGGCTTGACGTTGAGTTCTGGGACACCCTGTATATAATTCTTCCGTTACTGAGTGACTGACAGACAACGCACAGCCGAAACTACTGGTCGTAGAAAGCTGAAATTCGGCATTAGGAACCTAAGACAGGATTTCCAGATATTCCTATAAGAACGGGACAACACGGTATGCGCGTACGAAGTTGCGGGAAAAAGTTGGTTCAATATAAAAAGAGATTAAGTTTTTTGTGCAGGAATTATACAGTATTCATACTGAAATTATGTTATAATATTAGTGAAGCCCTTTCTCAGAGGTAGTTATCGAGTACTAACAAAAGTTATAAACACGTCGGAACTCTATTACCGTGTCGTAAACAGATACTTCGATACACGCACATACATACAGCTATCAAACTATATAAATTACTGTAAACACCTACTTGGTATTTACCGTTTGTTAACATGGATTTCATTGGCTTCAAGGTTTGGTATTAAAGGCACTTACTGATTTTTTAAATTTATTTGTTAGGCATTATTACTAAGCCTCCGTAGTCCGTCCGTTCGTTCCTCCGTCTGTCTGTCAGCTGGCTATATCTCATGAACTGTAATAGGTAGACAGTTGAAATTTTGGCAGATTGTGTATTTCTATTGCCGCTATTACAACAACTAATAAAACTTAAGGTTTAAGGTACGTTTCCTTTTGCAAGTCTTTAAGGCTGAACCGATCTGGATGAAATTTTTCACAGAGGCAGACCATGTCCTGAGTAGGACATAGGGTTGGATACTATTATCCAAAGAGTATGTTCCCAAGGGATACTTATCCCATGGGTGAAGCCGCTGGCAGATGCTAATAAAGAATAAATTATAAGACTGAACCAAGTTCTGTGGGGTCTCCGGTTCCATCGCAGACCTCATCGAATGCTTTTCATCAAGGCAGATCTAGATTTTATTCGGACCTAAGAATAAGGTGAAGTGTGCCCTTATGATTTGACCCAAGACAACACGGTACATAACCAACATCACTAACAACGTCTACGTCGTAGCACGCCTACGACGTAGCAAGCCTACGGCGTAGCCTTCCACGAACATGGAGCGTAGTACCTCTCTAAGCTTTGACACTTATAACTTACATAGCTCACACCTTAGTCGCTAATAAGCATAACAATGTTATACAAGTAAGTGGCGAGCTTTTTGCATCTTTGTTCACAGAATCACGTGAATACACAGTTGAACCAGAAAGGTATTCACTTCGGTAATCTTCGTGTTTCCGAATTAGCACGAACGCCGTGCTACAAAGTTACCTCTCACAAAAATAAATCTTCTAAGTTTTGTATCATTGCTGTGCTGTAGTAGTGCACCAATCTTTACGCGTTTGCTTAAAGTTTCGTCTCTGTGGTGTACAGCGGTCGTGCATCGTCATTGGTCACTCTAAAATTTGGGCGGACTTTTTGGACCTGTTCCGCATTCAATTAAGTGGGTCAAATGCGGAACAACCCTTTATGAAATAACATAGATTTATCCAAGTATAATTTTGAAATCGAGCCAATACAAAATACAATAAGTAGTTTCTTAATTTGTGACAGCTATTAGAGCATTTTCGTAGATGTGACGCATATTTTGCCAACCTGTTAATGTTACTATATTTGTTTCTGAAACATGCTTCGTAATAGGAGCATTTAAACATTTTTTCTTTCTGTCTTTCTGAACAGCACGTGTTCATATTTCAGAAGACAGCCGATGATTCCCGAAGGGCATACTTTCTCTGAGTCATCCTGTATTTCAGTGTCACTCCCCAGAGGATGTTCTTATGGTAAGCACTCAGTTATGAAGTTACTTCCGCCCTTACTTAGCTAGCTTAATATTAGCAGTATTCACGAGCATTATGTTTATGTGTTGAAATCCTTGAAGGAGGAATGTAAATTTTTGGTATGCGTGGGTTATGTCGAGATTTGATGTAGGATTTTTAAAAGCTCCTTCTGTGTTTGCTGTTTGTTGTGCTTTCGTTTTTCGTTTCAAATATGTAACGATTATTTTATGACAGACATTATTCATACTTAATATCATATCAACAAACATAAAACTCTTCCGTTACTGAGTAACTGACAAACCACAACGTGGACCGATGACCTGGTGAGGGTCGTAGGTTGCCGATGGATCTGAGACGCACAAGCTCGGTTGTTGTGGCGATACTTGGGGGAGGCTTATGTCCAGCAGTGGACGTCGTTCGACTGATATGATGATGATGAATTTTCGACTTCCGCCTTTTCGGAATGACCAAAGATAACATTTTCATGATTAGGATTGTCGAGGTTTAAATTATTAAGAAAAGTATACTCAATATCAAATCAATATCGTAGACCCAACCCCTTCTATCTCTTTTTTTGTTGAAGTGATTACCCTAAAAGCCTAAGACATAACCTTTTAATAACTTTAATCCAAACATCAAAGCTTTCTCCGATTTTCTTACAAAGAGCCTCTTTCACGCACTATTTTAACATATGAAAAATTTTATACCACGCAGAGCGAAGCCAGTGGAATTAAAGAGCACAGTTTTCCAGAACACTTGCAAATATGTAGAGCAACATTTACATTTATTCGGGGAATACATAATATGAGGCGGGAGACAAAGAAGCTGTACGATTAAGTTTGTTTGTCTGTTCTGAATTGTGGGGAAAAGTGTGGTGGAAATGTTTGTGGAAAGAGATGTCAGGGCTTAATTTATTTAAAAGTTTTTTTTTTAATCTAGGTAACGTTTATAAATCCAATATCTATGTACTAATTCTTGTCCTAAGCTGAATCTAGCTCGCCAGGGCCAGTGCCTGCCAGGGTTGCGGACTTTGTTCGAAAGAGTCTTTTCTTCTTTCTTTCTTTCATTAGGAGGAACAGGGTTGGGTTTAGTCAGTAGGAGTCTGGCACTCCCTTCCGATCCCTATCCTATCCTGATGATTTCACATCCTAATAAAAACTGAATTTAGCTCAGAATAATTACCTCCTCTAGGTCTGACCTGTTTAGCCACCCATCTGATATTTGCGAAGTTTTACCTGCTTAATGTGAACTGCATGTTTGATTTTGTTTAACTTATGGTGTTCGAACCGACGATCAAGTATTTCATGAGCTAGACTAGGTTAAACAGAATCTGGCAGTTGTATGGAAAATTTTCCATACTACTGCCGAATCCGATTTCATCATCAATGAAGGAATAATAATATGAATGTTAGATGATCATCAACATCATCACCATATCAGCCGAAAGACGTCTACTGCTGGACGTAGGAGTCCCAAAGTGTCGCCACAACAACTGGTCCTGAGCGTCACGCATCCATCGGCTACCCGCGACCCTGACCAGGTCATCGGTCTACCTTGTAGAAGGCCTTCCAACGTTGCGTCTTCCGGCGTACCACTCCAGAACTTTTTCGCCCCATCGACCATCTACTCTGCGAGCAATGTACCTGCCCACTGCTCTTAGTTTGACTATCCTTCGGGCTTTGTCGGTCACCTTAGTACTCTTGCGGATATCATCATTGCTGATTCGATCACACGAGGAAACTCCAAGCATTGCTCTCTCCATTGCCCTTTGGGTGACTTTAAGCCTTGACGAGGCCTATTGTGAGTGACCACGTTTCGGTAACATAAGTCATCACTGGCAACACATGCACATGCTACATCAGCATTCATATTATTATTCCTTTATTTTTATATTCAAATACTTAAACAAAAACCTTTGTTTACTACTGAACAAAACATTTCAGAGACAAGTGAAGCCACATAATGTCGCAAGTTCACCGAAAACTGTAGACAAAGGAATATATTTTTGTATTAAGCATACCGACCTGCTGTATTTTGTTAATAACGCTCCGAGATCTCTCAAGAGTCGCCTGCTTGCCTTCCAAATTTTAATCTTATTACCATATAGATTAAGTGGGATTTCCAACGACGGTGGCGCGAGGAATTTTCTAAGTGAGTACATATATACCGTTTTATTGTGCCCCCGCAAGAGTACTCGAGTTATGATTGAGTTTTTTGTGTAACATTGTTAGAGAAATAACGACCAATATGTTGTTTTGATTGTGATGTAAAGGCGACACCAGGACTTTTGATGTTTACAATGAAAAATTATATCGTGTATTTTTAAATTGTTTTATTGGTTTATTGATTCTGACGGTGTGGCTTCGTATTGATTTCAATGTTTTACTTTTTATTAGGAATTTCAATGGAAATGGTTTCATGTTTAATATTGAATATCAGTGTAGTGAAAATCAGTGACTCTGGAATTGGTTTTCCAAGAAAAGGCTACATAATGTGTCAGTTCAGGCATCGGTCGTTTGGAAACCAATCTTGCAACAAAACGTATTAATACTGTCACCTAAGATGTTTAATTTTTTTTATTTTTTATTTGCGATTGGTTTGCTCTTGATTCTAGTCTAGGTCAGAGATGACAGAGACAAAGTCTACGATGGAGCGAGCTTACCCAGAAGGAGCCTGTGCACTCTTACTTTGAAAAGATTAGGGTTGTAAGCGTTTGGAAACACAGACGCAGGCAGAGAGTTCCACTCCTTTGCTGTGCGCATTATAAAAGACGTTTGGAAGCGCTTAGTGCGAATTGGTGGAATAGCAACAAGGTAGGAATGGTAAGATGCAGTGCGTCTGGATGTCCGATGGTAGAAGGGGGCCGGTGGGATGAGGTGGTGGAGTTCTTGGGTACACTCACCCAAGGTCCAATCTGTAGAAGACCGACAAGCAGGCAACCTTACGGCGATGAGCCAAGCTATGTAGCTTGGCATCCACCAGTTTTACGTCACCGATGAATCTCTTAGCTCTGCGTTCCACCGAGTCAAGCGCGGCAAAAATGGAATTATTGCAAACTAATAAAACTGTTTTCTGACAACATGTGCAAAGAAAATAATTCAAACTGCCATATTCAGATAAAATGTATCTGCAGTTGAAAAAATCAGCTCCTAAAACCATTCTGTAATAGAAATCACCACAGATTCATTTCATGTTAAAGACGCCACAAAACAAAAGAAAAGCAAAAGTCCGTGCAATACAGCCATCAAAATTTCTTCATAAATATGGACTCCGATACTTCATATAACGTTACTGGCACAGAAACGTTCCCATCACATTATTTAAATACGCTAGCTTACTAGAGACTACGCGTAAATAATTCGAAACACCGAGCAAGAGACTCGAATAAATAATCGATTTGAATCGATACTAGTCGAATTCGAAACGTCTTCCTATTCCGCGGCGAGAATAAAAAATGCATCAAATCAAATGTAAATTCGCCATCGAGAATGTAGAAGTTGTACATTTTAAGATAGGTTGCGGTAGTGTTTTAAAGAAAGAAAAAAAGAAAAATATTTTTCTGTGGCATTCTTAAATGCTGTCGGATTTGAGACAAGAATATTGGCTTTTAATGTTTCCACTGATTGGGTCCATGGCTCATCTCGGTGAAAGTTTCAGGAGCAGTTGAAAAGGTTGACCCTAAGTCTTAATGTACTGGCTCTTATGTACCATTCGCAGCGACCATGTTACGATAGATATACGCCGTGTCCTAAAATACGAGTAACATGCGCGTGTTCGTGCTCGTTTCCAAGTACTGACTGCACGAATGCTCGCTTTGTAACATGTTACATTACGTCCCGTAACACCAGTTAGTAATTTTTAATGGAAAAGTTAACCCTTTGTTATACTATAAACTCTTTATTTTACATCATAACAATTATAGGGGCTTTCAAATTAAAATAACAGGGTGTAATAACTTTAGATGGATTTGACGTTACAGAGACGTAGGAAGCATATACAAGTAATCCGTGGATTGAATATTATGGATTGAATTACAATTATTATATCGTACATACATATGTACCTTCAGAAAATTGCAATTTTGATACCTACGTAATCAACTACATTAATCAATAGTAGTCATAAAAAGAACCATGATAAATAAAAAAAGATGTTTAAACCACCATCTCATTTACCAACTCAATCAGTGAGATTTTGTAATAAATTAATTGAATTTAACGCTATCGGCTGCAGAGCGTCAGTGACATGACATATGCAATGATTCCACCTGACGGTCGACATTCACCGCGATCGGAATTTAATTATAACGTACTTGTTTATTTTACGAAGAAGTATCGTGGTTTGTTTTCGAATTTTCTGTCAAATATTAGTGTAAGAATGATTCTGTTTTAAGTATGTCTACGATTTATCGCGGCTCTGGGACGCAAAGGGCAATTCAAGGAACCCGTATGGGTTTTTAGTCAGTAAGAGTCTGACACTTCCTCCCTCTATCCAGAGCGGGAGGAGTCATTTGATGATTTCTTATCCTTAAAAAAGGCCATATGTGCAGAATGCACAAAGATAGCTGGGCCAAAGTCTCCACGCGGTGGGAGCTAGAAGATGGGCGTCATCGCCGATGTAGGCCTAGGAAACGCTGGTGCGACGACTTAAGAGGAAACGACTTTGTATGTAAAAAGTCATAATTCGAGGTTTGGCTCTCGACTGGTTTCTCCTCCAATACTGATTTAAAAGATATTTCACAAACTGAATAAGAAGGGTGTCCTTATGTTTTTCTTTTTTGATTAATAGTTGGCAAATTTGTACACTAGGGCTCTGCTGACAGCGATTTATCGGACGATTTTGAGCATTTTGTTAGGGACTAGAACCCTTAAATAAATAAATAAAATAGCCTTTATTGCTGTTTCTCTTACAATTAATAAATGCCTACTTACTAAAAAAACGAAATTTATCTTATCATAATTCTAACTTGTGTTAAGTATCGGCAACTGGTTGTTTGTTTGCAACAGCTTGTCTGTCGACAAAGGCCTCCTCTAAAGATTTCCACTTATTTCGGTCTCTTGCTAGACGGCTCCATACCGGACCGGCTATTTTCTTGAAGTCATCTTTCCATCTTTTGATTTGTCTGCCTCTATTTCTTTTGTTGACTAGAACCCTTATATACGGTTAATAAATCATTAAAAAGGAAAAACATCAAAACAGTCGAGAGCCAAACCTCGAATTATGACATTTTATACACAAAGTCTCGCTGCCCATGTTTCCTTTTAAAGGCGATAACGAGGAATTGACCGGAGTAAGCAAAATACTGGGAAGAGTGGAAAACTATGGGGAGATTTCCCAGCAGTGGAACAAGGTACGATGAAAAATAAGTTACAGTTACGTTTTATAATGTTAAAAGTTTGTAGGTTATTCGATAATCATGAAAAGGAAAATAGTTAAAGAGCCCATTTTTTTTTTCCTAAAGATGGGTAATCATCTAATGCCTCCTCCCGCTCTGGGCGGAGCAGATGGTAGTGTCAGACTCTGACTGACTAAGCCCATCCGTGTTCCTCCTAATGCCCTCTGCGTTCTAGTAGGGCCGCGGTGACTTTTTCGAACAAATTCATAACCCTGGACAGCGCCCTTACCGTACTAACAATTAGGAACTTCCTTTTCTTAAATGCGTGTCCCCCCCCCCGTTGAACCTGTTTTTAAAAAGCACAACATTTTTGTTAGAACCCTTCCTAAAAGTGCTATATTGGCTTGCTAAGACACCTGCTTCAAACAATCAAATCTTTTATTTCAAAAAACGCCATTTTACAGGCACTTTTGAATGATCAAGGATCTGTAATAGTGATCAAGTTTATTGTTATATTTTTTCTCATAAAAGTCTCTGCTCTGCGGCGGCGTTATAAGAACAGGCATTATAATATCAGCCTGTAAAGTTATTAAACCACAACCATTACGCTGTTAGAGCGAGATCGCAATCCAAATGGAATGTGCGTTCTCTTTCCAACGCACTGGTTGGTTCAAAAGTTCATGGTGTGTGGTTTTCGATGGAGACCATTACAGCCGTATTATGTGGTCGTGCCGGATCGTTACGCCTCGGTTTTATTAGTTAAAAGGCTTATTTTATACATTTGGTTAGGTAGGAGATATTATTATTATATTTGTGGGTATTTTTTATCTGGTTAGCCAAAATTGAAAATGTTTGGTTTAAAAGAGGTCGTTCACTTCCATCTTGATTTATTTACGACTAGTTTCTGCCCGTGGCTTTGCTGGAATGAAAATCGGATATAATCGAAAAACTACCCTATTTTCTTGCCCAGGGGCCCTAGACAAAAAGCAATTCTATGACTGCGACGACAGCGACTGCGATTGTCGAAATTCCAAAATGTAAGGGATTGATCACGTGACGTTTCGACAGATTTTCTCAATCCCATACATTTTTGGCGTTTTGACAATCGCCTTCGTCACGCTACCGCTGAAAGAATGTCACTTGTCTAGAGCCTCAGGTCATGGTCTACTACCTTATTTTTATTTATTGGATGGGAAATTTACAAATGATTCCTAATGCTTGGAGCGGATGGAAGTGTCAGACTCTTAGAGTCCATTGCGAGCGAGCAAGGCAGCGGAGCGGAGAAACGGAGAATATTATAGAGGCTGAGAATGCTGACCAGGAATTCGTGGTCGCTGCATGCTGGTCCGGATACACGTAGAAGCCGTGGGTACTAGCTGGTTGTATGACTCGTTGCTCGAGAGCTTGAGATCACGATGAGGAGAAGCGATGATGACATCACGCTGAAGTAGTTGCGCGAAGGCTGCGCTGACGTTCAATGTCGAGGGTCATCAGTTTGGAAGTAGCGGAACAAAGAGTAAAGTCCCGCAAACCTCCATTGAAAGGAGTGGATCCTCCGACCAGACGGTTGTTGTGTCTGGTGTGGCAACTGCGCGATAGTTGATATTCGGGCTCATGTATATGTTCAAATCGCACAGTAAACTCTGCTTGCGCGATGCAGGATTTCAACGTAGTAGTTCGCTGTTAGTTGGATACATGGCATCGTGGTTCTTTTTGTTGCTATGTAGATTTGCTCCGTTGGTTATTCTTGTGGCGGCATTAATGCCGCTACAGAATTGCATAAAATCTCCGTACCACGTGAGTCACTGACATTTGGAATGACATGATTGGTTAATATTTCTCCGATTCTCCGTTCCGCTCGCAATCGACAGGCACCCTTACTGACTAAAACCCACTCGTGTATCTTCTCTTTCTCTTTGCGTTCCGGTAACTCTTTAAACAATTCTGTAAGTGGTCTGATAGCCGTTTAGGAATACGTGAAAATGTCACAATGAGAATTTCACATTTAAAGAACCAATCATCTGAAGAGTAAATGGATGCGAGACGCACAGGACCAGTCGTTGTGGTGACACTTGGGGGAGGCCTATGTCCAGCAGTGGACGTCTTTCGGCTGATATTATGATGATGATGATTGCCTCCGTGGTCGAGTTGTTTTGGCGTTTGCCTTGTGACCCGGTAGTGATGGGTTTGGTTTCAACGGGAAAGCATACTTTGTTAAGTAATAATAATAATAATAATAATAATAATAATAACGTTTATTGGACAAAATTAAAACTAAGCCTACTACAGTTTCAATACTAAAAACATAACATATAAGAGGCTTCTAACCGAAATAAACTCCTGATTGCCAAACTAGGTAAAGACCTGTATCTTGGAAATCAGTGCTCTTCCAATGAACATGACAAGGACTCTTACTTAGATTAGGAGTAACTAAGAAACATTAGTACTGAAAAGTTAGACCGCAATTAAATCATGCGATAAAAGAGAAAAATAGAAATAGGTACAATACCAGATGACAAATTATTACATAAGTTAGGCTTTTATTTTACAGCTTGTCGACTTAAAAGAGATATGATAAGTGTTGTGTTGTGTAAGATGTAGAAGTGTTGTGAAGTGAAGTGTACCTAGTGTAGTGTAGTGTAGTGTAGTGTAGTTTAGTGTTTATTGGGTAACGTAACGATTTAGTTATTTCTGGACAAGTAGTAATTTTTCGGTATTAGCGTAGTCTAGATCACTGAGCCAGTTTGTAACGGTTGTTTTACATTTATGTTTGGTAAGGGGATATGTATTGAGGATTTGATTAATTTTCTTGTAAAGATGGGCACCAAGAAAAGGGAAGAATCTCTGAGCAAACTTAGTGCGGCACGCTGTAGATACACCAGCTGTACATTTCCTGCGCTTCTGTAGGAATGCTAAGGGGTTATACTTTAAGGAACTATGCATCCTGAGGACTGTTTGTAGTATAAAAAGCTGCCTCACCGTCAATACCTCACAGGTTTGATAAAGGCTGGTTGTGGGATAGAAGAATGGTAAAAACTGACTTACTTTAAGGAGTGCTCTTTGAGCACGCTCGACTTTGATGAAGACTGTCTTACACGCACCTCCCCAACTAGTTATACAATACACCAACAGTGACTGGCATAGAGCAGAATAAATATTCTTTAAGACCTTCGGGCTAGCAGTGTGTCTGAGATTTTTAAATATATATATTAATTTACGAACCCTAGAAGAAACAATGTCTACGTGAGGAGCAAAACTAAGTCTCTCGTCGATCACTACTCCAAGGTACTTTATTAATTTAGTTTGTTCAAGTGAAGGACAATTGCAACTTATAATTTTATGACATATCTGAGAATGTGCGATTATTTTATGCGAATTTAGAGAGACATCAGATTCCTTACGGAGCGAGAACTTTACAAACTTGGTTTTTTCGACATTTAACGTTAAAAGATTACATCTGAGCCAGTCATTGACAACATCAAAACCGCATTGAGCATGTTGAAAAGTTTTGAACCATGACGTGTCGCTAAAAACAAGGGCAGTGTCATCCGCGAAAGTTATAATTTTCCCATTTTGGAGTTCAAGTTCACAGAGGTCATTAATATAGATCAGAAATAAGGTTGGCCCAAGGACACTACCTTGCGGCACTCCGTAAGTTACGGGAAGCTTGTCACTTACCCAGTCGGCCACCTTAACACACTGAAAACGATTACTGAGGTAATCCGTGAATAATTTATGTGGTAGACCTCTGATTCCTATGCTCTCCATCTTATCCAACAGTCTAGGGACAGAGACTGTGTCAAATGCCTTGGCTAGATCGAGGAATATGGCCAGAACTTTATTTTTATTATCAATATTATCTACTACATAATCAATGACTTCATGAACTGCGTCATTAGTAGCTTTGTTGGATCTGAAACCGAATTGAGCACTAGATAAAAGCTTGTTTTTCTCTAAATAATTGATTAGTCTCTTATTAATAATTTTCTCGAGAATTTTAGACACAGTAGGCAATATTGAGATTGGTCTATAATTATTGACTCAGTCCCTGTCACCAGACTTGAATATAGGTATTATTTGGGCAGTTTTAAAAGCTTGTGGGAAGGACCCAGATGAGAGCGCCAAATTACAAATATAGGTCAATGGGAAGACTAATAGGGGTCTATAACGTGAAAGAAAATTTGAGGTTATGTTATCGCTTCCAGCAGTGGAGCTAGGTTTTAGATTAAGGATGATGTTATTAATCTCACTTTCGTCGGTTGGCAGTAGAGCAAAAGAGTTATTGCAGGTAGGATGAATAGGTGATGAAGGGTCAGACCTTGGTCCTTGAGATAGCTGCTTATCTGCCAGTGATTTTCCTACATTTGCAAAGAATTTATTTATATTATCAACGGAGAGTTGGGGATTGTTAGGACAAATTAATTCAGAAGCAATCTCATTCTGCCGTTTGGTATTAGTAACAGTCTTAACAACGTCCCATATTTTTTTAGAATTGTTACCTGCCTTTGCAAATTCATTCCTTTCATATTCTCGTTTTACTTTGTGCAGCAATACATTACAAAAATTCCTGTACCTTGTATAGGTTAATTTAAGAGTTGCGTTATCAGGAGATTTTTTTGATTTAAGATGAAGGCTATCTCTATTCCTTACGCATCTCAAGAGACCTGGAGTGATTCATGGCTTTAGTATACGTTTACGTCTTGATATGGTAATTGTTTTTGTGCATGATTTAATAGCAGCATTAAGAGAGTCAGTGAAATTTCCAACAACTTCATTAACGTCTGTAATTAAATAGAGGGGCATAAAATCTATTTTGGGTATAGCCGAGTCAAGACCAGTATAGTCTACACGCTTGATGGTTTTGGGGAACTGTTTAGCTGGGATTGATACATTGACTGAGATAATTACACTGTAATGATCAGTGAGAGATGTTTCTGCAATCAAACATGATGCTGGAAATTCGGATTTGAGTATGACATGGTCAATGCAGGATTTTGCACGAGTTGGAGTTTGGAAGGCTGGTAGCATACCATGTGATGCCACAAGATTTAAATAACGGTCTTTTCGCGTGTCAAGTGTGTTATCGGCAATATCAATATTTACATCACCAGTCAAAATAAAGTTTTTATGTTTAGGAGCAACCTTAACCAGCAAACCATTCAAGCTCTCCAAAAACATATCAACATTCCTGACACTGGGTGATCGGTATATAGCGAGAACTGCAGTGTTGTTATCGAGGGTTATTAGTAGACCATTACAATCTGAAATGACCGGTTCCTGTACACATAAATTTATACCTATTTAAAAAAAAAAAACTACTCCTTCATTTTGTGTATGGTTTCTAGTTGTACAGTAATAATCGAAACCATCTAGTATAGGAGGATTGGAAACACTAAGCAGCCAGCACTCCGTCAATATTATCAGGTCCCAGTCAACATTGGATTGAGCCAAGAGGGCAAGCATGCCATCCATATTACAATTTAAGCTTCTGATATTCTGAACAATTACCCTAAATGATTTTCCAGTTGTTGGTATAAGTGTTGAGCATTGGTCTATGGTACATGTGGAAGTATTAGCCACGGATATTGAATCGATATCAGTAGAGATATTTTCTTTATTTATAATATCGAAAATTGGATAACAGTATCCATAACTCTAACGGCGCTTACGTGAGAAAAATCGGTTAAGGCAGTAAAAACATACCGGACAAAGCATAAAATGGAAATAATTAAGGTGTGAGCATGTAATAGTAGTGATAAAGTGTGTAGTGTAGTCGTCAAAGCTTTATAAATATGACAAAAAATAAAGTTGCTCGTAGTATAATTAACAAAGTATGAAAAACTTTCTGGGAAACTATACTTAAGATGAAATAAAAACATTATGATTTTCAGACTTAACGCAGATAGTCATGCTTGAATAAGTCTTTGAATATCATCTTCACTATCAATGCGCAGGGTCGGGTGATCATCACACTTTTTCATGTATATTTTCCCGAAAGAGTGCCAGCAACCCACAAACGAATGCTTTTTAGCATGCTGTCGCGCCAAATAAAACAGTTTCTTGGCAAATGGAGTTAGAGACTCAGAGATATACACTGGTTGGGTAGGGCCGCCAATCATTAAGTGTGAACTATTGAGCATATTATTCTTGTTGCCCTTATTAAACAGCTTTACTTTTTGGATTAAATTTTCTTTAGTGGTTATCGAAGTAAATTCTACTACTATGGGGGAGGAACCTTTATTCTTAGTTTTCATTCGATAGGTATCTCGAACGTCAGAGATTTGAACAGGGTACTGAACCACCTCACCGACTTTTGCAATAATTTGTGTAATATGTTCCTTGGTCTCCGTAGGCGCTTGAGGCACATTCCTTAACTCAATGGTTGAGGACCTGGATTTCCTTTCCAGAAAATCAACTTTTTGTTCCAGTAACTCAATTCGCACCTTATAGTTGGTATTTTCCTTCTGGATTTTAGCAAGGTTCTCCAATACTTCATCATACTTGTTGGACATAAATATAAGAGATTTCTTCATCTCCGCTGTTTCCTCCTTCAGTTGTAACATAGAAGAATTAAGGGAATCCAACTTGGCATTTTGGGCGTTGCTAAATTCTTCAAACAATTCCCTTATTTCGGTCATATGCAAGTCACCTTGTTTGCGCTTAAATTTACGTGAGGTAATATGGGTAACAGCTGAGTCACTGTCAGATGGTAATCTGTCTGATGCAGTATCAGAATCGTGAGGAACCTGTAGATTATCATCCACCTTCGTCTTACTTCCCTGAGGTGGCGTGCGTGACAGCGACAGAGTGGTACGTAAATAGTCCTCGTAGCAACTTCGTAGCAGAAACCAGTTTTGTAGCAATGTCTTGTAGCAGTGTACGATGGCGCGCACGCCGCTGATAACGATGCTGGAGTAGGACAGCAATTATGTCGACTGTCTCTTTTCCTCGCGGGGCGCGGGTGTACAAAGGCGCACCTCCTCTTGCCGGCGGTACACGTAGCTTGTGTATGTGAAAGTAGAAGCTCGACTACGTTGAAATATACACTATTATCGGATGACTATCACTGACTTATTACGAGGAGCCGTCAACAACACGTCTGTTCTCGGTGCTAGTTTGGACGGAAGAGGAGACGGAAGTTGTTTTCCAGTTTGGTTAGGACACTGCAGGCTTGAATTACCTGATTGTCTGATAAAAAATGATTCCGTGCTTCGGAAGGCACGCCGGTGGTCCCGGCCGCCAAATGGCGGTCGTAAAATAAACCATCTCAGAGGCCCTTGAGGCGGTTTAGAAACTCTGACACTAGGATGTGTGGGGTCGTTAGACCTTACTGCCACACGATAAGAAGAAGATTGCATACTAGGTCATATTTTCTGGCTTTTATAAGTGTGCTTGACAATTAAAGCTTCAGGATTAAATTATCTGTATTACGTTTCTTTTATATTCTACTTTTACTAATGGCTATGTATGTGTCTCTGACCACGTTTATTTACAGGCAGTCGAAGGAAAAATATAATGTTTGCACAAAGCAGGTGGAGCCACAGCTTAATGCTTGTGTTAAAATAATAGCAACAGCTTCCAACAACTCCATCCAGGAAGTTAGCGAATATTTTCTTTCTTTATTTTTGTTTAGCACTCCGAGCGGTAACTCATCTCAAACTTGTAGTGGTAATTTAACTTTAACCGCCATCGTTACTAAAACCGTTTGTTATTTTAGTCATAGGAGACTGATGGGTGACCGATGTTTTAGTGCTAGAATCATGTACTCTTCTCCTCTTCCTTCTTCTTCAGGCCTTGTCCCATTTCTTATTGATACCTGGATTGGCACCACAAGCACTATCAGAATATTAGAGCCGCATTATTTTGTTTTTTGGGTTACGTACCCAAAGGGTAACTAACGAAACCCTATGACTAAGTCTCCGCTGTCTGTCCGTTCGTCCATCCGTCCGTCTGACTGTCAGCAGGCTATATCTCAAGATCTGTAATAAGTAGTTTTTCGCAGATTGTGGATTTCTATTGCCGCTATAACAACAAATAATTAAAATGAAGGTTTATGGTACGGAACCCTTCGTGTGCGAGTTCGACTCGCACTTGTCCGGTTTTTTTAAATTACGCAGCATAATAGCATGCTGAATTAGGAGCCTTTTTGCAACACACAGGTATTTTTCTGATCTTTTGACTATTATTATTAATTCGCTGGTCTAAACTAAATAAATATTCACACAATTTTACTAATGCTAAAATTAACAAAAAAAAAAACCATTAATTCATTTTACTTTGTTATTTTTCTTGTGCCAGTCTTAAACCTATTTTTTTCTTTTCAATCTCTGAAGTAGATAATGCGATTACGAATATTATTTTACTCGGAGAAAGGCACATAACCCCTGAGTGCCACAGGTTACAATTAGGTTTTAATCCCGGAAAATGCATGGGAACATGGAATACGCTTCAGTAGCATAGTCCTGTAAAGGCTACAATTTATTAACCATAGTATGAAACATTCTATACATTATGTCATCAGTTGCAACACACACAGACACCAGATAATTGTGCAATAACGTTAATTGACCCACATACATCCTAATATATTAAATTCTTCCGTTACTGAGTGACTGGCAGACAACGTACAGCCGAAACTACTGGTTGTAAAAAACCGAAATTTGGCATGTAACATCTCTACAATACGTAGAGGAGCACTAAGAGAGGATTTCCCGAAATTCTTACGGGAATGGGAAAAAACGGCATATGCGCGTACGAAGTCGCGAGAAAAAGCTAGTTCATAGTCCAGTCAAATTAGGTAAGAATCTAAATGATGCAAAAATATTTGAGACAATAGTTGTAGGGAATTTAATCCTCTACAATATTGAAAATAAATACAAATAAAAAACCCATAGGAAACGAGATATTTGCAAAAAATGTATAATCGAATTTTTGACCTTTGACCTTGGAATATCTGTATTCGCGTACATAAAAGTGTTTGTACAAGTTTATAGCCGACAATCTCTCATTCCGAGGTGAAACCCCTAATATTCCTGGACTATCATTATATTTCTTAATATCAAAAACAGAAATAGAGACAAAAAGCTGTCCTGAATTGATTTCTTTCGTGATCCTTTACGTTCTCTAGTTAACTGCCTCCGTGGTCGAGTGGTTTAAGCGTTTGCCTTGTGACCCGTTGGTCGTAGGTTCGATTCCCACGGAAAGCATACTTTGTAAAGTTGTTTCCAGTTTGGCTAGGACATTGCAGGCTTGAATCACCTGATTGTCTGATAAAAAGATGATTCCGTGCTTCGAAAGGCACGTATAAGCCGGTGGTCCCGGCCGCCAAATGGCGGTCGTCAAATAAACCATGTCAGAAGCCCTTGAGGCGGTTTAGAAACTCTGACACTAGGGCGTGTGGGGTCGTTAGACCTTACTGCCTACACGATAAAAAGAAGACGTTCTCTAGTAATGAAAAACGGTTCATAATTTATTGTTCGGGTATGTACAAAGGAGTATTAGGGAAAGGTACTTTATTGCGATTTTATCTGGGGCTTACCATAAATGGGTTATCCTACTTTTTATCAGGGCCATTTTCTCCATATATCAAGCAGAAAAACATAAGATACATCGAATGTTTATTTCGATATCACGCGGACTTTACGTCCTGTTTATGCCGTGGTGTGCCTTCGTCCTCCTTTCGACGTTAAACGCTCGCCTTATGCCCGGTTGTCTGTTTTATTGCCGACAAAAGTATTGTTTTTCATTATCTTATCTTGTACTAAGACCTAAATAAAATTGTGTACAGTCGGAAAATGTTTTAGGGTGATCTTGATAGGAAAAGTAGCGAGTATGTATATAGGATATCGTTTATACATAACTATAGCCCCTATTTACTATGTGGATTATGTACAGTCGTAGAATATCACAGAACAGTGCCACTTACGAAGGAAAAATAACGATATTTCGGATATTATTATGGCAGCTTGATTAAAAGCTTTTTAGTGTTTTAGTATTTTGTTTTTTTCCTAATGTCCTAAGAACTTTGTAATATTTCAGAAAGTACGCTACCGTTCAAAAGTATTTGGACACCCTGAAAAAGGTATTTTGTAAACGTTTGAAAAATTTTATTAATTCATAGTATTTTTATTATATTATTAGCAACTCCTTGAACATAATAAAACTGCTGTTTTTAAATTTTTCACTAATCTACGTGCCCACCTTTGTTTTAATGACGGCTTTATACAACCTGTAACAGAATAAACGCAATACCTCTTAAAGGATCATTGAACTCATCATTATGATCAACTTTCACTATGGGATCAACACTGAAATCGCGAAAAAAAGTCGACTCCACCATACATTTCTGTGCGCATAACTCGGCAAAATCTACTGAACAGCTGATTTTTTTTCGCGATTTCGGGATTGGTCCCATAGCAAAAATTGTTCATAATGATAAGTAAAATGACCCCTTAAGAGGTATTGCGGTTATTCTGTTACACGTTGTAAAGTTTTCTTCCCACAAAATGCATATGTCAAAATCCATTTGTACGAGAGTGTACCTTTCCGCTATTGCAATCGTTTTAACCTTACTTACCTCTTATTTATCTTCAGAGCCACATTTCACGGAAGCATCCTCAAAACTCATCTTTCATCAATTCCATTCAGACCCAAGTTTCACCAGCCATTAAAAGCAAGCAATTAGGGACGTCCAGTAACATTTATCAGACGCAAATCACAAGCAAATGGCTATCAGTCTACACTAACAAATCCTACTGGTAGTTATGCAAATCTCCACGCTTGTTCACTGGAAGCTTCCAGCCGAGAGGTAGGGCTGTCCATTATCTTGCCGAATTGAAAGCGAACGGGGAGTAGTGGTTGTAGACTTGTAGTAGGTAGTTGTGTTGTGTGTGGTTGGTCGGCGTAAGCATGAGTTTGGTGTGTGGCAGTATTTACTGGCTTTAAGGCATTGCATTTGGCTAGGGTTGGGTAAGTAAGGATGAGTTAAGAAGAATGAAAACTAGCGTCTATGTAAAGTATTATACGAGTAGCATCGTCAACGCACTCGACGCCTCGTACTTAGATATTTTTAGACCCTAAAACATATTGCTAACTATAGATATTGGCTGATAATCTAGGTGGCAATATCTAAATTTGGCGTCGGGAGTCGCAGGGTAATTCCCGGTCACTGTAGGCGCGGGACTGTGGATGTCGTGCGATGGGTGGCTCGCCGTCCGATAAGGACCAGAGGACCTACTCTCTAAGCCCGAAGTCCGTAGTTTCGACCTTACTTACGGGCGTTTTCTACTCCGTAATACTTACGGACTTATGATTTGTCCCGAAGCCGAATAAAAAATGAATGACAGCACGATTTGACAGTAACTGACAAATCGCGTTGTCATTCATTCTTAGTGGTTAGGTGATACGGAGTCCCGGAGGCCCGGGTCGATGGCACGTTGTGTTCTACGCGCCTCAAAGAGCATAATAGGAACATGCAATATTAATTTATTGCTTAAATTGCGTTTCGAAACCGACAGTTTAAATTTTCGCGCGAAAGTGAACGGTCACGTCATTCCTGTCTGCCACTGGTCAAGAACTGTCCCAACTCAAAGACATAAGGTTGCCTTTTCGTTGTCATAACAGCAGTGACCTCACTAAACGCTGATTGTTCTTTTTAAATACGTTCCGTTTCACTTTACTTCAGTTCGTTGTTTTTGTTAAAAATCTTTATTAACTAATAACGTTGCAATGGCCTTTATTTTATACTTTTTTATTATTTTATTAACAACATTCGCATAAATTCTGTATTTGCATCTTCCCTTGACGGGGCTCACTAAGGCCACTGCTTGCCAGGGTTGCGGAAGTATAGGGCATTTGGAGGAATACGTGTGGGTTTTAGTCAGTAGGAGTCTGGCACTCCGGACAGAGCGCAAAAAGTCATTTAATGATTTCCTATATAGAAAAAATAAACTACTAAATTTAGTAAGCAATCCTCTCGATCCACTCAACGATAAGAGATTTCGCATCGTCTTTGTTTCAAGTCGTGATAAAAAAAACCTTTTGTTTCCTTCCTATCAATTTGTATCTTGATGTCGATATGTGTAAAGTCAACAAAAACACACATTTTACTAAAAATAACGCTCTTATCACACTCTGTATATGTCGACGCGTAAAGAAAACATGGCGCGTATCTCTTGCTTGATTGCAATCTTCTAAAAAGCTACCAAACCTTGACCGGAATTTGAGACAAAACACAGAAACATACGCGACTGCCCATCTTCTTATTATAATCTCTTAGTATCTTGTTTAAGTGAAACAAGACCTTCACCTGACTCATAGGTGTAATTCTTACTAACGTAGTAATTGGAACTTAATATAAAATAAAAATAGCTTTTGCCCGCGACTTCGTACGCGCATATCCCTTTTTTTCCCGTTCCCGTAAGAATTTCGGGAAATCCTCTCGTAGTGCTCCCCTACGAAGTGTAGGGAAGCTTCATGCCAAATTGCAGCTTTCTACGACCAGCAGTTTCGGCTGTGCGTTGTCTGTCAGTCACTCAGTCAGTAACGGAAGATTTTAATATAAATTGACGTGGCTAGCTGGACCGGTTGTTGTGGCGATAATTGAGGGAGGCCTATATCCAGTGGACGTCTTTCGGCTGATATGATGATAAAATAATGGTTAAATTCATTTAGAAATTATTAATGCATGAAGATATTCAATGCATAAGGACTGAATCACCAGATGACATTGATTGTGAATTGCTCTGAGCAAGATGGTTTTACATAAAAATACGTAGTTACACACTAGTTTACAAAAATTGAGCATGACATAGGCACTTGTCTCACCGCCGACGAGGAAGCGAGTCTATCGAGCATTTACTCGCTGAGGAAAGGTACAAAAGATATAGATCTTGTGTCAACAAGAGACACATACATAGTCATATTCGATAGCTGGCTGTTCACACTGCCGGCGAGCGACTCTTGCCTCTACTTGATCGCAGCGACGAGAACTATTAAAGATTATATTCGCTCAGCGACACTCGCTCGGTGATGCTCGCTGGGCGGTCAGAACAACCAAACAGCGGTTACTTCTACCTATCGTGCGGGTAGCGAGTAAGTATTGCGAGTCCGAGTCCGAGTAGCCCGTCGCAGTGAAGCACTCGCTGAAAGACGAGCGTCAAAACTATCGAAACTTTTCACTCGCTACTCGCTGATCGACAACTGTTTTGAATTTGAAGCTACTCGCTGATCGCCGGCGGTGAGACAAGTGCCTAAAGCTTGGGAAAAGTTTTGCTTTTCTGGAACTCCTCTTAGTGCTTGCTCCCCGCAAGCACTAAGAGGAGTTCCAGAAATGCCCCCGGGAACGGGAACAAACGGGATAAGCGCGTACGAAGTCGCGGGCAAAAGCTAGTTTTCCTATATATTAAAAATTTAATTTTTATTTCACGTTTTTTAAACTCCCCTTCAATATAGTGTACATTATTCTCAGTCAAGAAAAAAATATGTTATCCGCCATTTTGTGGCGGCGGCCATCTTGGACCGATTTTCATTAAACATAGCTAAGAACACTCCCGACTAATTCTCCTTTCAAACAAAAAAAACAAACAAAATCAAAATCGGTTCATACGTTCGGGAGCTACGGTGCCACAGACAGACACACACACACACAGACACGTCAAACTTATAACACCCCGTCGTTTTTGCGTCGGGGGTTAAGAATGACTCAACAGAAAAAAACTTTAATTTCGAAAGTCAGTGTCAAAAAACGAAAAAATAACCAAAAACGCCGACTTCCGAAATTAAAGTTATTTTATACTTTGTAGTGTTTTGTTTTTGGAAGTCGGTTGTATTTTTTGTAAGAGCAGCTCGTGGCTAAATAATAACAGCGTGCGGCTGCTATTATCAATATGGTCAATCTTTAAGGTTAAGCAACGCTTGCCAAGGTTGGTCTGTGGATGGGTGACCATCTTAACATACCGAGTTTCCTCGGAAAGCACGTTAAGCCGTTGGTCTCGGCTGTCATTTGTAGATCTTTGGCAGTCGTTATGGATTGTCAGAAGCCAGTAAATCTGACTCCAGTCTTACCAAGAAATACCGTGTTACCCAGTTAATGTTTTGTGGAGGTCTGGTGGGCAGCCGCTTCACGTAAAACACTGGTATTCAGCTGAATGCGGTTTGACTGGAAGCCGACCCCAATATTGTTGGGAAAAGGCTAGGCAGATGATGGTTGTATTTTTTGTAAAAAAAAGTTTATTTATTTTTCACTTTTTAGTGGTACCTGCATACCCATAAACAGCGTACTGGCGTAATGTTGTTAAGAACTGGTGTAAACAATAAAAAGACACGTGATTTCAGCAATCCCGATCCATTTCCTATCATGTATTGAAGAGTTCCGTTGCCTACCTCCGAAGTACTTCATCAGATCTCCACCAAATTGAAATGAGACCAGTCCAGAAAAAAAAAACACCCAAATCGGCTGACAATTGCCATCATCATGGATCTCATCATCAGATCCTAATTTATACGTTCCATCATCAGCTCAGCAACATGAGATGATGATTACCAGGCACAAATATCTGAATTGCGTTAGATAGTATATGAAAAGCATTGTATGTGCCTACAAAATTTGAGGGTTTCCCTCGATTTTCATGTGATTTCATCATCAGATTCTGACTTGGTGACAATGGGACCAACCGGGAAGTATATCCTTTCAGATAAAATAAAGAATTTTTCATATCGACAATGGTGGTTTCTGAAAACTGGCGCCGATGTGTTTGGTTCGTCTAAAATCACGGCATTTTGGCCGAGCAACCACCTATTCCTGCTCAGATGCGACGCACAGCTTAACTTATTATATGTAACTTTGTAGTTTTAGGTTTGATTAAATTAAGCTTTTTTTTGTTTTGTTTTTATGGTTTGTTTTGTTTGTTTCAGGAACTGTGTCAGGATTAGGTACTTTTTCTATGCAGAATTGATTGACATCTATCACTGACAGTCGCTGTTGCGGCCACACATGTCAGTATCTTTTTATTTTTTGTTGTCCATGGTTTCTCTATGACATGATCACGACAGTAATGACTTTTTTTTATAATGCCCGTCCCTGACACAGGCTGGTAGTGGTTTTACGGACGAATTTTTGTCTCTTATTTTGTTTTATAGTTGTTTTTATTTGTGTATTTTAAAATAATGTCATGTAAATGTGCGTCTGTTTGGGCGGAATAAACAATTTTTCTTTCTTTTCTTTCTTCTTTCTATATCGGTTCATAAATGACGGAGTTATGAGGTAACAAACACCTCCTTTTATGAAGTCGGTTAAAAAGAGTTATTTCTCAACAATCGACAGCTATAACTCGAAACAGCTGTAACGCCAGTTCTCAGCAGAATGAGTCGGCACTAAGCTCAATTAATTTTTCATCAGTCTCTCACTCGAACTCGAGAAGGGTACACTGCCATATCGCATTTGAGAAACTGTAGCTTCGTTGCTTTTTACTCTTTGTATGTGTTGTTTCTGTGTCTTTATAAGTGTTTATTCTCTGTTAAAATAATTATATAGGTACTTACTACCAACTTTTCTATGCTACATATATTTCAGGGGCTCTGGACGAAGTGGATCAGCGTTAAGAGGCCTATTAAAATTTGACTGTGTTTTTTTTGCATAAAATACACTCTTTGGCTTTCTCTTTGGCTTTCTTATCCTTAGAAACTGAAATATTGAAGAAAAAAAAAGTAATATTAAAAAAAAAAAATTAAAAAAAATAATAAAAAATATAATATTTAATAAATAAACAAATATTTAGACAACTTTGGCTTATTAGGTAGTTGAGAATAGTTATTAGTATAGTGTATAGCGGCCTCACTTTTCGTATTTTTCTCTTAAATATTTGTAAAAAGAAAAAAATCCGAAGTAAGTTTCTTATGAAAGGCACTTTTTCGAGCTCGTGGATTGAACTACTGTACTAACCCAATGAAATGAAAAATATATCATAATATTCCTTATATAGTGGTTCTTTTCATAGCGGCCTCAGAAATTTAAAATAAGAATGGAATATCCGTAAAAAAACCCCATTCAAATCCATAAAAACTACTAAAAACGCTCAGAATTAACTGTAAATTTCCCTTAATACATTTATATTATTTTGTAAAATTTATACCAAAATAAACCATAGTTCAAAAGAAATGAAAATTTAACAATATTTCATTGAATAAATTAATAATAAACCCTAAAAGGGCTCTTAACGATTTTCAAAAATAATTTAGTAGTGCATGTCTATCCCATACATTAATTTCGACTTTACTACACATTGGTTATGGCAGCAGATAAAATGTCAAACCCCTTCGTGGTCTCTACTTAGGTTTACGGGCAAGATATGCATCGTGTGCATCGTGTGTGTCGTGTCATATGCATATGGACTGGTTCCGAAATAAAATGATACTAAATCATTTTATAATAACAAAAAAAAAAAACTGGCCAAGTGCGAGTCGGACTCGCGTGCAAAGGGTTCCGAACGAATTTAATTTTTTTAACATGTTATATTAACACTACAGACTTCTAATAGGTTTTCCTGTAATCTTTAGGTAAAGATCTATTATCTCCATTTTTTTCAAAATTTTAGGCTCAGTAGTTTCGGAGATAAGGGGGGGGGAACGGTCATTTTTCGTCTAATTTCTTGAATAACTTCTAAATCATTTATTTTAAAATTATGAAAAAAATATAATTAAAATCCTCACAGTAAGCCCTTTCATTTGATATGTCACACGATATTGTTCAAAAAACTTTTTTTTTTAATTTTCTTGTTTGACCCCCAAAAGTGACCCCCAAACTAAAAATTTAATAATTTTCGTAACCCATCCGTGTTTGGGTCATAGAAGTCCATATGTGTACAAAATTTCAACAGAATCGGTCCAGTGGATCCGGAGAAAACTGGCTGTGACAGACGGACAGACAGACAGACAGACAGACAGACAGACAGACAGACAGACAGACAGACAGACAGACAGACAGACACCCGAGTGATCCTATAAGGGTTCCTTTTTTTTTCGGAACCCTAAAAACAAATGAAAGTAGAAGTCAAGAATACCTATAGGGTTTGTTGGCATACGAACGCAACATTATGTAAGTGTAGGTCGGTCAGAATGTAGAAATAGGGTTCCGTTGGTTACCCTTCGGGTACGGAACCCTATTACTTAGCCACTGCTGTCCATCCGTTTGTCTGTCAGTGGGCTGTATCTCAAGAACTGTAATAGTAGACAGGTGAAAATTTCCTGTTAAATTTTCACCTGTATACTATTACAGTTCTTGAGATGTGTCTATGTATTTCTATTACCTCTGTCAAAAAATACTAAATACTCGTAGTAAAGGGGGCTCCCATAAAATAAACTTGTTTTTTTTTTTTTTCGTGTGAGAGTCCAACTCGAACTTAGTCGGTTTTTTTTTTAAATACATATGATGTAAACAATGTAAGCCTGCTTAGTAGTAAACCGCATGTAAGTAACTTACAAAATAATCTTAGAAAGTGCATTAAGAATTTTCAATATAGCCCGGCTAGTTATTAAATTGTTCCTGTAAGTAGTTAGGGAATATAATTAGTCGGAGTTTGTTAGGCTAACTACGTACATACGTGAAAGTCGCTCCTCAAGGAATATGTGGGGTTTAATGGCGGTTATAAGTTATCTTCAGGCAGTGGCGTGCCTAGGGTTTCAAAATAAGGCAAGCCCAATAAAATTTTAACCGATTTCAAAAAAAGAAAGTTCAGTTTTCGACTGAGTCTGTAGGTACCTTCGTATGTATCATCGCAATTTTCTCATAAACTGATATAGATGTCTCAATTCGTTGTTTACCAAAATTACCGAAAGAAACCATTGCACACAGGTGTTTATGGGAATTTGCGTGCCTTTTAATGGCGCCAGATATGTTATTTAAATCATTATAACCAGATGTATTCCAAACGGAATCTTCATTCGAAAAAAATAGGCCACGAACACAACTTATTAGTGTGCGAACAGCCAACAATCCAACTAGTTTTATACACTGATCTATTAAATTTCGTTTATGCGATTTACTAGTCTAGAAAAACACAGATTAGGCGTCGGTTTTAATGAAGAAATTAACTGTTTTTTCTGAGCAAAGTTTAAAGATTTTACCTTATCTTCGCCAATCAAAACTTGAACGCATTTTAAATCCTCACAAGGTACAATTACCTCCATTGTTGTAGGTAAGTCACCAAAACAATTGTATCACTGAGAAAATCTAAGAATACACACAAAAAACTTTAACAACATAACTTTTCAACTCTCAAGCAAATAAAACTGAAGTGAGTTGCACTCCGGTGTCAAGAACTACTTACGCAGAGTTGCAGTGTTGTCATTTAGGCAAAAAAAGTCACCAGGTATATGAAAAATCTAGCTAGATGTCGCAATTTTTTTATTTTTAAGATATTGCTTGAGTATTTAATTTCGTTATTTTAAAAAGTCGCTAGTTTTTATTGTTGCTAAATCTTAAAAAAAGTCCCCAAACTCGTTAAAAATCTCCAAGATCTCACAACGTCGCTAAAACGGCAACACTGCAGAGTTGGCAAGGTGACAAGGTCACGCATACGCGTCCAACTTCATACGCAAGCACGGCTTAATCTTCAATACTGATCGATTTGTAGGCGCACAAGGTTTAGAACTCGTTATACGGCACATCGCTATAAGTGCGAAAGTGACGGAGATAGTATTTGAAAGCCCGGTAAAAGCCAGTACGTGTAAGCGAGATAGCTATATGTAGACGCTGCAAATGCGAAACTCTGCGCGCGAACAATCGCGATGTGTAGTTATGTAGTAATGTGGCATAGGTAGCGTACTTTGTGTTATTTTGATAAGAATTAAGCGCGCGAACTTTTAAATAGTTCGGGTTTGATATTGATTCTCTATCGAGCATTTTAGTAAGGCATGCCGGGCTTTTGGGCTTGTATGAAGGAACCGCCACCGTCTTCAGGTATGTTAAAAACGTGGGTATTTGAGTAGGAAGCTACGGTACTGTTATTCATTTTGAACATGAATTAGTTATTAAATTTTAGAGTCAATATAATCTACAGACACGAATGACGTTGATCCTCAAACGAGAGATTTAAATGGTTGCCTTTTTATGAACTTTTTTTTTTAATTCGGGGAAAAAAACTAAACGGCTCTTTGACATAAGTAACATAAAATAAAAGACACCAAGCAAAAATACAATAGAACGCTGAACAAACGCTCACGAACCGTTGATAGATCGCAGCGAGGGACAAAGCATCGCGTGCGACGACTGCGTTTATCAACTTCAGATAAGTTGGAGCGCTTAGTCTTGAATCATACAGTTGTGGGAATAGGCTGGAAATATTGTAGATCTTAAACTTTTCTATTTGTCTTTGTAGACTCAGAGGAAAATTGTCTGCTTCTGTTATTTTACCTTTGGAATTGTTAATATCGACTTTTAAATTATTCTTCACGAGCAAACTTATTATTATTTTTCTTATTTATTTATTTATTATTTGGTATACCAACAGCAGTACATACACAACTACATTCAAGAAACAAAAATTAAATATTAGATCTGGTATGTATGCCTATTATAGGTATACACAGCTTACACCATATTTACAACAAATTATATTAAATAACATAATAGTCTGAAATAAAGTTAGTGTCTAAAGCCAATAATTAAAACCAAAACATCAACATATAAATCAAAAATAAAATAAATAAAACACAGGAAAAAAATTTTATTCATATACAGTCATCTAATTTGTTACTATTACATATTATTCATAACAATATTTGTAAGCCGTCTATAGTGGCAGGGCACAGAGACCCGTTGCCTATGTGATTTGTTGCATCTTGTGCACAAAAAACGTTTTTACAAAAAAAAAAAAAAAATACAACCCACTTCCAAGTAAAAAGACACAAAGTCGGTGTAAAAATACGAAGAAACAATTTACAACACCGACTTCCGAAATTAAAGTTATTTTATACTTTGTAGTGTTTTTTATTTGGAAGTTGGATGTATTTTTTTTTGCAAAAAGTTTTTTAGTTTTCACTTTTAGTGGTTCCCCACACTTAACAACAGCACTGAAAAGTCGCAGGAAAGCAAAATACGAAAATACGTTTACTTGGATGACAAACCAAATACGTCATCTAAGTAACGAATTCCAGCTATTTTGATTTAAAAGCCAAATTATTAAACTGATTTTGATGAAATTTAAATCGAGGAGTATATCCTTTCACATAAAACAAGAAATTTTCAAATCGGTTCATAAATGACGGAGTTATGAGGTAATAAACACAAAGTAAAATAATATAATCGAATTGAGAACCTCCTCCTTTTTTGGAAGTCGGTTAATAAAGATATTTTATTGATTATAGTGACCGCTGCCGCGCTGGGCAATAGTCTCCACAAAGTGGGAGTCTGAGAATGGATGGCGCCGCCGAGGTCTAGGAAGAGGTGGCAAGACGACCTAAACTTCTATTGTCAAAAGGTTTGCTCGGGACAAAAGTGTCTGGAAGGACTTGGAGGAGTCCTCTGCTCAGAAGTCGGACAGAATAGGCTGAAGAAAAAAATCCAATCATTGCGTTTTGATTATTAATGTATAAAACAAGACAAGACTAAAAAGACTCATGGGAGTTCATCTCCTGTGAGTCTTTTGTGAGTGATTAGTACTCAAAGTGCCTAAAAGAGGAATGAGAATAGATGGGGGGGAGAGAGAGAGGTCAAAGAAAAATGTATGTGTGAGGAATAAACAAGCAAAGGGATGTAATGATAGCGGAGTGGTTGGAAAAACATTGTCCCTACTACATTGAAAATATCGGTTTTCGTCCGATCAGCGACAAAATCAAGTAACATCCGATACTTAAACATGCCTTATTTTCCAGGCCATACACTATCCCTACGAAGCCTTGCTTGGCGGCAGTTAGGTATAGTAGCCGGCACGAGTCGTGAGCACAGATGAATGCAGCAGGGTGATCTCGCCAATGTACGGTGGGCGAACGAAACTTGCAAGCGCAATAGTCGATGAGCATTGACTGACGAACCAATAACGTGAAGCGTCAGAGCTGTCGTCGTCAAACCGACCAATGGAGTGTGTCCTCACGACTCGTGCCGGTTTTTATACCAATTGTTTACGCACAAGATTGGAATTTCTTTAAGAAAAACTCATAGATTACTTGAAAACTATATAATTTGAATCTATTTAGAATGTTATTTAGCGGAGCCAAAATAATGAATGTGAAATTTTGCTTAACAAAATAGACTCGATATCATAAAAAATAAATTGTTGTAGACACAAAACTCATATTGCAGATTTGCTCTCAAAATATGAGCAGACGCGAACACCACAAAAGAAAAGCATGAAGAGATATACTTTGAACTTAGAAGATTTTCTTCCTTACACATCTATTCTTTGTATTAAACAGCACACAATAAACTATTTGTATATTTAATCCTCCGATCTAAAATACACCACAGTAATTCTTTAAACAGTTTTCTATTGCTGTAACAAAGTGTGATACGAACATAAAGGCACAAAGAAATGTCCCGTGCGTACAATGGGGAGTTTAAAATATATAAAGAATGCTACTGATACCATTGTGCTGGGGATTTGTGCCTTTATGTTATCTGCAGATAGGCTGGCAGTACTTGTGTCATTGTGGGGGTTTTGTTCGCGGACAGTGTTAAGTATTGTGTAAGATCGCTTTCATGTTGAAACTGCATCGCTTATCTCAAAAAAAAAACTGGCTGAGTGCTCCAAAGGGTTCCGAACGAATTTCATTTTTTTGAACATGTTATTTCAACACTATAGACTTCTCATAGGTTTTCCTGTCTCCACTTTTTTCAAAATTTTAGGCTCAGTAGTTTCAGAGATAAGGGAGGGAATGGTCATTTTTCGTCTAATTTCTTGAATAACTTAAAAAAAAAAATATTTTAAAATTATGAAAAAAATATAATTAATATCCTCCTATTTTTTTAAATTTTTTTACTTTGACCCCCAAAAGTGACCCCCATACTAAAAATTTAATAATTAACGTAACGCGTACGTGTTTTGGTCACAGAAGTCCATATGTGTACCAAATTTTAACAGAATCGGTCCAGTGGATCCAGAGAAAACTGGCTGTGATAGATGGACAGACAGATGGACAGACAGACAGACACCCGAGTGATCCTATAAGGGTTCCGTTTTTTGTTAGGAACCCTAAAAAAAAACGTTCTGAGTGTCACATATTAACATCGAATGCAGAAATAATACACTTTGCTTTATCAAATCAATAAAATTGACGAAGATAAAACGCATCAAAGATCTGGAGTGGGGGCTTGTGACGTCACTATTCTGTAAAATTGTACTGAAATGTGATGTCAAACGAGTTTTCAACGCACGGTATTGTCTTAATTTTTTGTTTACGTGAAAAAAGAAAAAAATAGAAGTCCAATATATTTAGGAAAACTATATCTGACGGCATAATTAGATTTTTTTAGTCATCTCCTCTATTCAACACGGACTCATCTGTTCTCGAGCTAAAGTTTAATTATTGGTTTTAAAGTTTAACAGATCGAATGGTAATTTATCATTATCATTACAGCCGGAAACTGTTCACTGCTGGATATGTATATGTATGCCTTCCCCAAGTGTTGGAACATCCACGGGTCCTGTGCGTCTCGCATCCAGCAAATTTCTGCGGCTTTCACCAGGTCATCGGCCTGCCTTGAGATTTTCTGCGGCTTTCACCAGGTCACCGGCCTGCATTCCGTGTGGCTCCGGATTAAGAATATTGCCACCCCATTTCATCCCATGGGTGTCGTATAAGGCGACTAAGGGAACTTTCTGAGACCGTGCATATTCATCCAGCACCTTGGGTCACCCGCATGGTGGCGGGTAAACCATCAGCAACAGCATTCCCAAAGAGGGTTGGTGTCAGGCTGGCGGCCGACTGTAAAACATCTGCCAAATCACTAGGCAACATGGTAGGTTTAAATGGAATGTGCAACAACCCCGGGCGGGGGCAACGTAAGAAGCTAGCTCGAGAAGTGAGATTGAGGTATGCAAGTTGGAATGTTGGGACTATGACTGGAAGGGCCAGAGAGTTAGCGGACGTATTAAAAAGAAGACGAATAAATATTGCATGTTTGCAGGAAACTAAGTGGAAGGGAACAAAGGCGAGGGAAATTGGTGAAGGATACAAATTTTCCTATTGTGGAAGTGACGGTAAAAGAAATGGCGTGGGAATAGTGTTAGATAATAAATTGAAAGGAAGCGTGATAGAGGTAAAAAGGATTAATGATAGATTGATAGTTGTGAAAGTTATGATGGACAGTGTGATGTTGAATGTAGTTAGTGTGTATGCCCCGCAGGTAGGATGTGATGAAAGGGTAAAAGAGAAGTTTTGGGAGGATTTTGATACAATTATAATGACCATTCCCATGCATGAGGAATTGATAGTTGGAGGTGATTTTAATGGGCATGTAGGAAGAACGGAAAATTGTTATGAAAGAGTAAATGGGGGATGGGGTTATGGAAGTTCCAATAACGAGGGAGAGACGCTGCTACAATCCGCTACTGCATTTGACCTGGCAGTAGCCAACACTTGGTTCCAGAAAAGAGACGAACACCTGGTCACATACAAAAGTGGTAACCACAAGACCCAAGTAGACTATTTTCTTGTTAGGCGCAATAAGATAAAGCAAGTCAAAGACTGCAAAGTGCTGCCAGGAGAAGACTTGGTCTCACAACACAGACTCCTGGTTATGGTTTTAGCTATAAAAACACAGTTTAAAAAAAGCAAAGAGCGTCCTCCCCCTAAAATAAAATGGAATATGCTAGAGAAGAACGATTGCGCGAAGGAATTTAGAGAGCGAGTGGTAGACAAAATGATAGAAATGGCAGACATGAATGATCGAAGTGTGAATGAATGCTGGAATGAGATAGCTGTATGTATTAGGCAAGCAGCGAAGGATATTTTGGGAGAGACAAAAGGAAAAGGCACAATAGAGAGGGATACATGGTGGTGGTCGATAGAAATACAGAAAGTTTTGAAAGAAAAAAGAAGAAATTCAAGGAATGGCAGAATGTGAGAATGGAAAGCGTTAGTTTGAAAGCTGAAAAAAAGAGGGAGTATGATGATTTAAAGAAAAAAGCTAAGAAAGCCGTGGCAATAGCACGAGCAAAAGCTCAGGACAAATTGTATGACACACTGGACAGTCCAGCTGGCCAAAAAGACCTGTACCGGCTTGCTAGAGCCAGAGAGAGGAAGGCGAAGGATGTTAGTCGGATAAGATGTGTAAGGGATGAAGCTGGAATGCTTCTATCAGAGGATGCAAGGATTAAGGATAGATGGAAGGGCTATTTTGAAAGACTGATGAATGAGGAAAATATCTGGAGTGGTGTTTTAGAGAATAAACCAGTGAATGAGGGGTTAGTGAGAATGGTCAGTGTGGATGAAGTGAAAATAGCAGTGAATGGAATGAAGAATGGTAAGGCAATTGGTCCAGACGGAATCCCAATTGAAGTGTGGAAGTCACTACGAGTAGATGGATGGATGTGGTTAGCTTTATTCTTCAATAAGTTGTTGCTGGAAGAAGCCATACCTGATGAATGGTGCAACAGTTCGTTGGTGCCCATCTTCAAGAACAAAGGCGATGTGCTGGAGTGCAACAACTATAGAGGAATAAAGCTGATGTCACATAGTATGAAAGTCTGGGAAAAAGTTATTGAAAGGCGGTTGAGAGAAGAGAGTGAAATCTCACAGAACCAGTTCGGTTTTATGCCTGGTCGGGGTACAGCGGATGCCATTTTTGCTATCCGCCAGCTGTGCGAGAAATATAGAGCTGTGCATAAAAACCTGCATATGGTATTCGTTGACCTCGAAAAGGCATATGACCGGGTACCTCGTGAGGTTTTGTGGTGGGCCCTTAAAGAGAAAGGTGTGCCTGGGAAGTATGTGCAGTTGATCCGAGCGATGTACAGTCGATGCAGTACTCAAGTCCGGTCTGCAGTGGGCACCACTGACAGTTTCAGTGTGGCGGTCGGTTTGCACCAGGGGTCGGCCCTCAGCCCTTATCTCTTCCTGATGATAATGGACGCTCTGACGTCGGACATCCAGGAAGAGGCTCCCTGGTGCATGCTGTTCGCTGATGACATTGTGCTGGTTGCCGAAAGTGGCCAAGAGGTCCAGAGCAAATTGGAGACGTGGTGGCAAAGATTGGAAAGTGTTGGCCTGAAATTGAGCAGAACCAAAACCGAGTACCTGTTCTGCGATTTCGGCGGTCTCTCCAGTTCGCTGCCTATAACTCTCACCGGAACGCCTATACCGATTTGCTCCGACTTTCGGTACCTCGGGTCGCTTGTCCAGGGAGATGGCGATATAGACCGAGACGTAACTCAACGGATCAACTCAGGATGGATGAAATGGCGGCAGGTCACTGGAACAACTTGTGACCCTCGAATGCCCCTCAAGTTGAAAGGGAAAATCTATAAGTCTGTGATAAGACCTGTCGTAATGTATGGATCAGAATGTTGGGCTGCCAAAAAGACGGATGAAAATAGATTGCATGTAGCGGAGATGAGAATGTTGAGATGGATGTGTGGAGTAACGAGAATGGATAAAGTGAGAAATGAGTACATTAGAGGTAGTTTAAAAGTGGCGCCAGTGACGGAAAAGTTAAAAGGGAATCGCTTGTCTTGGTATGGTCATGTGAAGAGGAGGGATGAAACGCATGTAACTAGAAGAGTTATGAACATGAATGTGGATGGATGGAGAGGGAGAGGAAGGCCAAAAAAAGATGGATGGATTGTCTGAGGAGCGATATGAAAGAAAAGGGACTTAGTGATAGAGTGACGACTGATAGAACAGAATGGAAGAAAAAAACGAGTTGCGCCGACCCCAAGTAACATGGGATGAGGGCAGGAAGATGATGATGATCGGCCTGTCTTGAGAGTTTTTTTTTTTTATTTTTTGTGATGGGTTTACTCTTGACTCTAGTCTAGGTCAGAGATGACAGAGACAAAGTCTACGATGTAGCGAGCTTACCCAGAAGGAGCCTGTTCACTCTAACTTTGAAGAGATTAGGGTTGTATGCGTTTAGAAACACAGACGCAGGCAGAGAGTTCCACTCCTTTGCTGTGCGCATTATAAAAGACGTTTGGAAACGCTTAGTGCGAATTGGTGGAATAGTAACAAGGTAGGGATGGTAAGATGCAGTGCGTCTGGATGTCCGATGGTAGAAGGGGGCCGGTGGAATGAGGTCGTGGAGTTCTTGTGCACACTCACCGAAGTACAATCTGTAGAAGACCGACAAGCAGGCAACCTTACGGCGATGACTTGAGATGCCTTTCAAAATCTACATATTATATAAATCTATATACTACATATTATACAAGTATACTGCATCGAACTAAAAAAGAATCACAGAAATTGGATCAGAAACCTCGGAGTAATCGGTGTACATACATAAAAAAAAATACTCACCGAATTAGAACCTCCTCCTTGGGTGAGTTTTCCATTGCCGTCCGGCGAGTTGGGAGTTGATATTTTTTTTACAGAAAGGTTACATTATTATAAGCACACACGCAAAGTTTCGACATTCGAAGACGCGTACTTTTTGAGAAAAAAAATATTGAAAATCAATTATTTTTACAGTATTTATGTCAATCCCTACCACAGACTATATAGAATTCTCACCATTGAACGTTTCGTTTTACCTACGGTTAAGGTTTCATACGTTCGGTAACATTTTATTTTATAAAAATGTATGTAAATAATTATATTTTGTACTCATTTCAATACTTTTCATGTACACATATAACAGTTTATATTTAAATCACAGCATTATTTTCATTACGAGCTATTATAATTGAAAATGTGTAGTGTTTACCGTCTTTTGCCGGCTTGTAGAACGAAACGTAAAACTGACGCTATTTTGTATTGTGTCACTGTCATCGTCAGTCATCTCATCGTATGTGTCCCTAGCAGTTGAGAGTGTTTACGTACTCCTGTCGGTGAAAACAACGTTTGACTACCACCATGGCGTCTCCGAAGCCCCGGGTTTCGTGTTCTGCTGTGCCGTCTGAAGAATTGAGTGTAGTGCAAGTGTTGGACTCTGATGAGCCACTTGTTGCGAGCTCTTCTGCAGGCCCCCCGTGTGTGCAAGTGTTGGACTCTAGTGAGCCACTTGTGCCCATGACTTTGCCATCGGAACCAGTAGCTGGTAGTTCCCGCGCCACCGTTCCCAGTACCGTGTAACTGTTGTTATATCAGGAGAAACTGGATGCAATTGGGACTTTAGGGCACTCCGACTCGGATAGGTTAGGTTAGAAGGGGATGGCGGGGTCGTCTGAGCGAGCGAAGCGAGCGAATAGACCCCGCCATCCCCTTCGTGGTTATTTTTTTATAAACCACACAGAAGTAGGAGCCCCGCGAAGCGGGGCTCCGTCGACCGAGCCCACCATCAAAAATCGTTAAATGAAATTCGAGAATATGGTGATTATGGTATATAATCTTCGGGTAAACAATAGACAACCCCCCCCAAGGGCTCCCCCTGGTTTTTTTACACTTATTATTAATTTTAATCCATTAAACGAGGAAATTACCATCAGAATTTAAAAATAAAAAAAACTCGAAAAGGGGGGGGCTTCGAGACTTTTCCTTTTAAGGGGGGGTAGTAACCCACCCCCCCCCTCCCTGACCCTCAATTCGACGGACGTCAATGGAAAGTCGTACCCCAAAAACTACTGCACCGATTCTCATGCTGTTTTCTCCAATGGATAGAGTGGTTCTTGATTCAGGTTTTAATATATAATTTGTCTAGAAAAAATATAGGCATTCTTAAGAAAATTGCAGCGCGGACGAAGTCGCGGGCGAAGTGCTGGTATAATATAACCAATGAACATAATACTAAGCTAAGTTGTTTTCGCAGTATGTTAGAATTGTACAAAAAAATGGTGTTACTTTTCGCAATACCTATGTTAGAACTGTACAAAAAGATGCTGTTGCTACATTTATCTTTAATTATCTGTCTATCAAATAATAATAAAAATATACATAATAACCGACATAATCACAAAATAACAACCACATTGTCAAAAAGCAAATATCGCGTCTAATACTTGCGCATTGGAGCGCAGCTGCGTCACAGAGTCTCATATAAATTCACCACCGCGGGAATATTTAGGAAATGTGCGAGCAAATTGAAACATTATGACGCCGTATTAGCATCGTATATTGTTCTTACAATGTATTTTATTATGCGGTGCTGCCAGGTTCGAGGGGTTCGCGAGGAGTTTGAAGGTTTTTTTTGGAAGAATTTTGTTAGGAGAGTGGAATTTATGCATTTAACCGTTGACAGTTTTTAGGGTTCCGTACCGAAAGGGGTTCCATAACCAACGGAACTCTATTCCTAGGCCGCAGCGGCAACTGGGCTTAACCCAGTTGTATATGTCCCTTGGTGCCCATTGGCGTAGTTCTATTCTGTCTCCTGCTTGATAAGAAGGGAAGTGGAAATTATATATATATTGTTTTCCTACCCCTCCGCTGTACTTTTCTGATTAATTTCGTTGAACAGTTGAATCGTTTCTCCGGGACTCGTCGGGCTTCATTGGCTCGGCGGTTTTCTGTTGATCGCCACGGTTGATTCTGGCTTTCAGGAGTTGCAGTGGATGGGAATGTGTGGCGGGCATGTCCCAAAAAAAAAGTACCTAAAGTTATTGATCCAAATGACGGCCAACCCAGTACGCGATATTAGCAAAACCATTGACAGCGAACGATTTATTTAAACTTTATCTAGCCGTTGCTGTCGCTCCGCTGGGCAAAGATGACCTTTAATTTTTTCCAGACATTCTTCTCTCGCGCCGTCTCGAGCTAGTTCATCACCATATCAGCTAATTGTCGTCCACTGCTGAAGGTAAGCCTCCCCCAAAGAGCGCCAACAATCCCGGTCTTGAGCAGTCCGCATCCAGCCGCTGCCAGCCACCTTCTTCAAATCATTGATCCATCGTGCCGCTGAGCGTCCCACACTAGCTAGTGAGCAAGCCCTGATGGTACGCGTAAATCATCTTGCCACCTCTTTTAGACCAGCCTCGACGACGCCTTTCATTTTCAGGAACCCACTGTATGTGGATTCTGGCCCAATGGCGACGTGAAGTTACCAGATCTTTTTGGCAATTTAAATGTTTGGAGGATAGTATGTGTCTATTATTATTGTGTCTTTTTAACACTTTTAGTGCCAGGCACTCAACATATGGGTCGAACAATAATTCGTTCGTGTGCCCACAACCCGCACATGATCTATGGCTACTTAAAACGACGACTCAGATGCGGGTTGTGCGCACATGAACGAATTATTGTTCGACCCATATGTTGAGTGCTTGGCACTAAAAGTGTTAAAAAGACACAATAATAATAGACACATACTATCCTCCAAACATTTAAATTGCCAAAAAGATCTGGTAACTTCACGTCGCCTCTAGAGACACATTAAAACTTGCAACATCGTCTGAAATTCGCAGCAATGGCCGCCATTCTAACGTTTAGCTGCGGAATATCATTATATACAATGTGGTTTTTGTTGTTTATTCAAAAGTTTAACTTTTACTACATTTTGGAGCAGATGCAGCTGCGCGGCCACTTGATATAATGCATTCCTTGCGCTCATAACTAGAGTTAGACGGCCAAAAAGCGCTAGGAATAATCTACGTCTGCATACTTGTTGTGAGTAACTTGGACGTATTACTTTCATGTCTGAAATTCTAATAGTTTTCTGGAAAAAATATTACCTACCAAGGTCCATGATAATATTTCATCAAAAACTATCAGCTGTTTCACAAACAGTTCTGTAGCTTCACCGGTTTTTACCGAAAAAAAAAAGAAAGAAAAAGGTTTATTTATGCCTCACACAGGAAATCTACACAAAAACATTAAGACAGTACAGTACATTTGTACGGTCAGCAACCGCACATTGTACTTTGACCTAGTTAAAATACTGCAAATTTCGATAATTTAGAAAATGTAGTATCGTCACGTACAGAAGGACGTCAGTCTTCGGTTTAATATCGAGCTCGCGCAACATTCAACATTTTTGTAACCTTTTTATAACATTTTTACAACATTTTATATTATTTAGTTAATTTAGTGTAATTTCGTATTAAATACCTTTTTGAACAATAACATTTATTTTATTAACATTCAACATTAAGTGTAAAGGCTCCTGCCCTTACATTTTGGTCCTTCGAGCCGGATTTTGCTCCGATCTGACGTGATTCCAACATTCTTGTTAAGGACTTAATATTTTATCTAATTATGAAAAAAAAAACAGCTTAAATCATCTCTCATGCAGGCATAAGGCAAATAAGTCTATGTTTTAGCTTTAATTAATCAATAGCCATGACTTCATTAAATTAAATGTTACCTAATGCATGAAACCAAACTGAATGAATCATTAAATGCTGGTCGACACTGGACTAAACCTAGATGACAGATTACAGTCTAAATGAAGCATTTAAATTAACACTATCCATGTTGAAACTCCGCACTAAAAGTCGTGAATTCAAATCGTCATTTGATCGGTTTGTCGTACTTTGTTGCGGCAAATACATTTAGTTTAAACGGTAACTAAGTTTATAGCCTAAACAGAATGCTAGTAATCACGCAAGCTGAGCCAACCATTAGTTCGTTTTAAACTTAAATGGGTACTGCGTTAGTTTACGAGTATCTAGAGGTAATTAAACGTGGCTTGAGTTGTAAGAAAATATGAAGTTTGATTCATGTAACTTGAAAATGTACTTATTTGTCATGATAAATCACTCAGATATGTTTAAAACTACTCAAGCGACCACGTGCCAAATGGTGACCAGGTCACCATTTGGAAATTCAAATTAAAATTCCCTTCTCACACGACCGTACCAAAGAACCATCCTTGATCGGTGGGGTCTGATACTAGACTAGACCAGACCACACTGATATGTTCCCATATCAGTGCAAAGCACGAACTATTTATTTATTTTATTTATTTATGCTTTATTTCAGGCAACTGAGGCCCACCTTTCGGCCAAAACTCTTCCTTGAAGAAGTTCACCAAATGATGACTCGGATTGCGCACCACAAACGACTTTAAATTTGTGTCACGGCGCGTCTCCAACGTCTCCACGCTCAAGGTCTAGTTGGTCTTCACGAAGACTGAAGATATCGTAGAGTACATACTTTATGATGTCTTCAGTTTTCGTAGTGTGGTGTTAACGGGACACGTACAGCTGCGTCGTCGGTACTGCAGGACGCAGCAGCATATTAGATCCTACCAGCGCTGTCCCACACTGGTTGCGACAAGTAGGCTTCCTCTTCTTTTTCTCCACCTTGGTGAAGCCGTCCTCATCGCATGTGCTCTTCGGTGGATACTGATGTTTGTGGTCCATCACAGCGCCTTTAGTCGCGCTCGATGCTGAGCGACTATTCTTTCCCCTATTTGGTTTAACTGCTTGTCGTGTTGTGTCTGTTTGCGACACCGCAGGTTTTGTTTTGGCGACAATTTCTGAATAGGCACTTTTAGGGGTCGATGTACCTATTACGTGGGTCGCTTCCCCGGCAGGTACGACGCGTTCAGCGGAACACGATGCAACGCTTGCATTCTTGACAGCCGATGACGTAGATTCACTCACCGACTGAAAACTGCAGACTGAAGTATTCAATCAATCAATCAATCAATAGTCTTTATTTGTAAACATAGGTTACAATAGTGTGTAAGATGTTACAATAGATATTTTATAGTTTCTCTATGTTTTGCCATTTGGCGTACAAATATATTAACATTTTTATGGGAGGCCAATTATGTACCTCTAAATATTACAATACAGTAGGAAAATGTCAATTTGAAAAAAATAATTAAAATGTAATTTAATAAAATGCAATAGGTAATGTCAATGTATAACGAAATTTAGTAATGTCAATAAAAAATAATTAATGTCAATAAGTTATTTGAACGAAAAATGTTTTGAACTTCACATTGTCCTCAGAATTGCTATTCGTCATCATGCATAAATAGTCATGTCACAAGTATACAAATATCATTAAGTCAAAGAACTGTCATCAAAATACTACTATTTTGTGCCCCGCGAAGTGTGTTTGCATTGGAGCATTCTATGCTATTGGAGGCCTGAATTCAGCAGTAGGAGGAACAAAGTTACCGATGATGATGATAATAAAAGAGAATATAAAAATCTGACTAGTTTATTGCCAACCATGTTGGGGTTGCCTTCTAATCTAACCAAATGCAGCTGATTTCCAGTATAGACGGAGCGACTTCGTATCTGACTTCCAGTACCTAGTATCTCGGTAAAACTGAATTTCTTGGCTTCTGACGTAACAATCGTCAAAGAATATCATACCCGTTGAACTAAATATGTATCTAATAGGAAGTTTGATCGGTTAGGGTGCCTGTCCATTATAGCAGAGCGAGGCAGCGGAACGGAGAATTTTTAACCAATGGAATTGCATAAAATCTCCGCACTACGTGTCACTGTCATTTTGACTGATATCATTGGTTAATATTTCTCCGTTTCTCCGCTCCGCCACCTCGCTCCGCGTAAATGGTCAGGCAGCCTTAGATTTAGTAGTAGATCTCTCCAATTTCACGATGCCAGAATAAATTGACCACAACTATAAAATACTTACGGTCCATTTACTCTTCTCAAGAACTCCATAGTTCCACTAAACCACTGAATAGAAACCATACCAATAAACTTAACCAGTACAATACCTTACAACTTGTGTACTGCGTGGTCTTTAAGCTGTCTTCACGACCGAGTCATTAGAGGGTGCTCAGGCCAAGTGGTATTGATACTCAGTGTATTGGCCGCCGTCCAAACTAAGGCTTAGTTCAGGTTTCATGAGCTGTAAGAAGTGCTTGGTCTGATGGATTTTACTATCTCTTAGAATCAAAGGAGTTTGTGGGTACTTAGGTATCTGCCAATTTTTATTTTAGATCAGGGGGCTAAAAGGCTACTTTAGCAGAATCAGCCAGCAATTCAAACTTAACGAAGCTTGCAAAACGACGGTTTATATTCGTGGTAGTCTAAAAATCAGATTCGACAGGTGAGTAGGTAGACAGATATAGAAGATCGCTTTACCACTCAAAAAAAAAAAAAAAAACAAAATTCTAAAGTCAGTTATTCAAATTAGGCTGAGTACCAGCAGTTTTTGAACGTCAACGTTTACAAATAGACAGTCCCCCAAAACGCCCTCCCGTCACCACTTCCTAGTGTTTTAGCTGTGGAGAAGTGGCTAACAAACTCCACAGCAACACATCTGTCTGTTGAGTTAGAAGAACTCGCGTTTATACAATAGTATGCAAAGCTTTATGACAAAGAAAATAATAGAACATGGGTAACACGTACAACCTAAAAACTAAAACATTTACCACTTGTAAGCTAGCACACTCCATTACGCCATCATAATTAGAAAATTAAGGCGAAAAAGATTTATTTTCATTTCTCTTTCATACTAACCAGTAAAGCAATGTTGTATCCTCATGTTAAATCCGACTTCTTAGATTGCCACGAATATAAATATATTAACTTAACTAATTTAGGGATTCCTGGCTAATCAATAACTGCTGCACGGGGTCGATCCAAGCTTAACCTGTGAGCGTCCGGTCGCAATAGCCGTCGCGACGCAACAACAATTATTTATTTATTTCAGGAACAATTCACATTGTGTTTGAAATCATATTGAATAATAATAATATAATAATTGAATAATTTATTGTAAAAAAATCGGCGACTGCCATGTTTTTTGGTCGATCGGGGGCCATAGGATATTAAACACTGAGTTTTTAAAAAAAAAAGTTTAAACCGCGCGATTTGGTATGACATGTGGGATTATGCGTCAATTTCAGTTGACGCCCATAAAAAAAATTTAAAATTGAATATAAAAATCACCCGTTAGGCTACTTTTTCCAAGATCGGTTTGCGGATGGGCAAATATCCATTTTTCATATCGTGAATGCTTCATGCTATGAAAAGAAAGTTAAGCTAATTATTCTGGGAAGTCAGAAACACAAAAGGCTGTCAACGACTCCTGCCAAAGGGTTTCGATTACCCAGTAAATGGATTGTGGTTGTTAGGGTTCGGGTGTATGTCTATCTGTCTGTCCGTCTGTCACAGCCAGTTTTCTTTTTGAACAATATTGTGTGACATATCAAATGAAACGGCTTACTATGTGAGTTTTAATTATATTTTTTTCATAATTTTAAAGTTATTGGTTTTGAATTTATTCAAGAAATTTTGACGAAGAATGACCATTTCCCCCCTTATCTCCGAAACTGCTGAGCCTAAAATTTTGAAAAAAATGGACATAATAGATCTGTACCTATAGATTACAGAAAAACAAGTCTATAGTGTTAAAATAACATGTTAAAAAAATATTTCGTTCGGAACCCTTTGCATGCGAATCCGACTCGCACTTGGCCAGTTTGTTTTTGGATGGAGATCAACTAATTACTCCTTTCTTTCTGGCCGGAGTGGAAGGGAGTGTCAGCCTCTTACTGACTAAAACCCATATGTGTTCCCCCTAATGCCCTTTGCGTTCCAGGGCCGCGGTGACTCTTTCGAACAAAATCCGCAACCCTGGAATAGATAGGTACTGGCGTAAAAATACATAAGTGTGTGATGTTATCTCCACAGACAAAATCTGTTTCTAGCTGATGTACTAAAAAGTTATCCTTTTACATAAAAATGGTCTTCTGAAAAAAAGCCATCGTACCATTAAAGTTTTATTCATACTTAACTTTTATCCTTAAAATAATTTCTAGATCTTCATAAAGATAATTGTAACAGCCTGACGTTACAAAGGTAGCATAATACAGTGTTATGACTGAACGTTAAATGTTTAAAGGATATCGACTCGCTAATAAAAGCCGGGATTGTAGAAGGTAGATAGACAAGCCCGAAACTCGTGTTTTCTTTTAAAAAGAAGGATAGATTCCATGTTTTTTTAGTTATTGCTAAAATTTACATTCTATAAGAAAATACTATTATTTTGGCTATAGAGACATTATTCCTTACTTTAACAACTCAGGATCAGGTGTCCCTTTCGGGACAAAATGCCCCAACCGTCATAATCCGTAAGTCCCTTGCGGGACAAGCCGACGCTCGCGCGATTGCGCTCGCCATTTTGTCCCGAAAAGGACTTCCACGGATCCGAAGTGGGTATTTGTTCTCAATTGCGTTGTAGTTTGGTTGATAGCTTTTTAAGAGTACATGCAGGTGAATAAGAACAATACATTTCATGGATTGATTTTCTTGAGTGACATGGTGAGTGCCATTTGCAGCGAAATGCACTGGGCTGGCTGGTGTGGCAACAGTTTACTTATGTGTATGTGTCAATGATAACGAGTGATCGTTTCTCCTTAAGAGGAAATGCTGGCGGCGAGACTGTATATAAAAAGTCATATTTAGAGATTTGTTTTTCGACTGTTTTCTCCTCCAATATTGGACCGAGTTAAGAGATATTTCACGAACTGAATAAGAAGGATATATGCTGTGTCCCTACGTTTTCTTTTTTGATGATATAATAACTATATGAGCACTAGAACTCTCACAAAATGCTCAAAATTGTCCGATAAATCGCTGTCAACAGAGCCCTAGTGTACAAATTTGGCAACTATTTATTTATCAAAAAAGGAAAACATAGACACAGTATACATCCATTTTATTCAGTAAGTGAAATATCTCGTATATCGGTCCAATATTGGAGGAGAAAACAGTCGAGAGCCAAACCTCGAATTATTACTTTTTACATACAAAGTCTCGCCACCAGCATTTCCTCTTAAATACTGCAATGTCAATACATCTCCTTTCCTTCCAAGATTCTTGCCAAGATGCTATAAAGTTAAAATTTTGAAAGCAGCCATAACTTGTTAAGTGGTGACTGGTGATAAACGGAACGCACCCGGGGGCGCGGTTACCCGCGGTTTATTATTCAACCGGGTATCAACCGGTTTCAGGGAGTCGACTATGTCTACTTGATAAATTGATTCCGAAATCCGAGTACAGTTGTGTCATGACTGAGTTATGACCGGGTAGTGGGAGAAACCGAGGGATGTTGTGGCGACATGGGAAAGGTCTTTAGGCAGTATGGGATTGATTGTCCAATAATATTACCTATTTCTAATGTGGGATTGATTTATTTATCTATAGGTATTTTCCAGATAGCTACAACCTGGGAATCTTTAAGACAAGAGTGGACAGGTTGCTTCTAGGCAAACGTGCTCCATCTTCGACCGCATCCTCGCTTACCATCAGGTGAGATAGTGGTCAAACGTATGCCTATCTACAGAAAAAAAGGTACTAATTTTATAAAATTGAATAGTTTGTTTTGTTGAACACGCTAATCTCAGGCACTACTGGTTTGATTTAAAAAAAAATGTTTTGGTCTTAGATAGCCCATATATCAGGAAAGGCTATACTATAACATAGCAAAGGATACATAACATCACGCTATGATCGATAGGAGCGAAGCATTCATAAAAAAAACGGTCAAGTGCGAGTCGGACTCGCCTACCGAGGGTTCCGTACAAATTTGTAGGTACTGTGACACATCCTCCTTGGATAAACCTATTTATAAAAGCTTTAGAAGAAGGTTCGAATAATGACGTATGTTGATTGATTTGTTTTTCGTGGAGAACTGTAAAAGCTTTCTTTGGAGCATGAGCTCAATATAATCATCTCTTAAATCTCCAGCAGTTTTTTCTTTATTCACGACCCCTGACGCTGCAGAGACCCTAACCTGCAGCGTTGACAGTACATACAAATTTAAATGAAAACAATTTCTTTTAAATTTAATTATAAATGTATAATTTTCTGACTTTTCCCTATACTTGTAGTAAAAGACGGTATTATTTGCCAAATTTCATAGTTCCAGGTCAACGGGAAATACCCTATATACATTTTGATTCCCTTGAGAGTGTCGAAATATACGTTTTTTGCGGCATAAACGGCCGTATCTTTTTTTCACGTTAACTTAGAACTTTGTTTTTTTCACAGCTTCAAGGAATCGTAGACTTGAGTACATGGTTTTATTTCAACTCGATAAAACCACGCGTCCCCGATATAAAGGGTCTTAACAGACAGGTTGCCTGCTTGTCGGTCTTCTACAGATTGTACTTCGGTGAGTGTGCCCAAGAACTCCACGACCTCATCCCACCGGCCCCCTTCTACCATCGGACATCCAGACGCACTGTATCTTACCATCCCTACCTTGTTGCTATTCCACCAATTCGCACTAAGCGTTTCCAAACGTCTTTTATAATGCGCACAGCAAAGGAATGGAACTCTCTGCCTGCGTCTGTGTTTCCAAACGCTTACAACCCTTATCTCTTCAAAGTTAGAGTGCACAGGCTCCTTCTGGGTAAGCTCACTCCATCGTAGACTTTGTCTCTGTCATCTCTGACCTAGACTAGAGTCAAGAGCAAACCCATCACAAAAATAAAAAAAAGACGTACAGACAGCAAAGTGATCTTATAAGGTTTCCGTTTTTTCCTTTTAAGGTAACATAAGCGCCATACGTATTTGTTTCTGTTATGCGATTCATGTTATGTTGGTGTTCGTAAACAACTTAATTCTCGTGTTAGTTAAATATGAGCTGCCAGCGAAAAAAATCAGCTGTTACTGTGTTTATATGGTAAGGGTGAGGCACTTGTCTCACCGCCGGTGATCAGCGAGAAGCGAGTAAAGCTTGAAACTCGAAGCGAGTTGGCGAGCAGCGAGTAGCGAGTGAGTACTTACGATAGTTTTGTCGCTCGGCTTTAAGCGAGTGCTATTGTGCGACGGGCGATAACTCAGATCACTCGCTCCGGCCAGCACTATAGGCTGAAATTTCCGCTGGTTGGTGAGTTCTGACCGCCGAGCGAGAAATCAGAGTATTATCTCTGATAGCTCTTGTCGCTGCAACCAACTAGCGGTAAGAGCTGGCTCGCCAGCAGTGTGAACAGTCAGCTATCGACTACAAATGTATGTGTCTCTTGTTGACACCTGCAGATCTATTTCATTTTTCCCTTTCCTCAGTGAGAAAAAAGTCGATAAGACTCCGGCCGTTAGACAGAGCAGCACTCCATATTCTGACTATTATCGTAGTAGTATCTATTTATTGCTCCGGTGATTGGAATGTATAACATCATGAGAGGCGATACCTAAATGCACGTTACCCACCCAGAACAGGCGGCCAGAGGGACAAACAACAACAAACAAACAGCAAAGGAGGAAAAACATACGTTGAAAGTAGCTATTACCCGCGACTTCGTACGCGCATTTTTATCCCGTTTTTTGCCCCGTAGGAATTTCTGGAAATCCTCTGTTAGTGCTCCCCAAGGGAAATCATCAAATGACTCCTCCTGCACAGCCTGGGCACGCAATCGCTAAGATTTTATGAAATGAATCTGCAACTATCTCCATAACCGTACGATGCTCAATATGACAAAATTTAAATAAAAATACGTGAATGCCAAAATAAAACAAAATGCTCCAAAGCAAATAATTTCCCTAGCGTCTACATGCATATGTATTTGCCAACACAAGTTTAATTATGAAATTGTCTCCGAGCGAGCAAAGCTTGCAGCTTGAGACTTGAGTTAGCAGTAATATGCTGATGACATTGTGGATGTGGTGTCGTGTTAAATTAAAAGTAATGTTAGCAAAAACTGTTTCGACGGTTGCCGCACGAAAGATGCAAGTTTGTTACTTGAATATCTGACAAAATGTTGGTCGTCTACTGACCAGTACCTGAAGTTTTAGGCAGATCATCGTATCAGCCAATTGCCATCCACTGCTAAATGTAAGCCTCCCCCAAAGAGTCCGCATCCATCCGCTGCCAGCTACCTTCTTCAAATCATCGACCCATCGTGCCACAGGGCATCCCACACTACGTTTGCCCAAACGCGGTCTCCGCTCCAGCACAAGTCTGCTCCATCAACCGTCTGTCCGTCTAGAGACTTGGCCGGCCCACTTCCACTTCAGCCTGCTGATTCTACGCGCAATGTCGATGTTCGCTGGCGAAAGACTTTGTTGCGAATTCTATCCATCAGAGAAACCCCGAGCATAAGGCAGCATAACGCAGATGCTATAGACCTAATAATAACGAAAGGGCCGTTCGGACGGTTGTTTCTTCACTATCATTAATCAAGAAACATGACATTTTTAACCAACTTCCTAAAAAAGAGGAGGTTTTCAATTCGGTGGGTATTTTTTTATGTCTCACTAGTTTGCTTCGATCAAGTCGAACCAATTCGTGTCTTCAAAAAAAAAAAAACGCGTGGTGCACCCAGTCTTTACTTTAAGCAGCAAAACAGTACAGAACAGCAATACAGGTGGCTCACTTAGAAGCCAGTCCGCCAAGCTGGAAGTTGCAAAACTCCTCGTAGTCGAGCTATTTAGACAGAACGGCAGCAGTTTGTGGATGCGGAGCTGTGTCACTAAATATGGTCTGCCATATAACCTGTCTTCCATGCATCTACTTGACATTGAGGACGCTGTGGAATTAACAAAGTTTTCGGCCAACAGATACCGAGAGCGGTCTTGTCTTTAGGTTCAAAAGGCAAACAACATTTCCGACTTCAAAAAGGAGGAGGTTCTATGTTCGACTGTATGTATTATTATTTTTTGTACGTATGTTCGCCGAATTCTCCGCCAAATGTGGACCAACTTGCAAAATTCGTTTTTTATTTGAAATCTTAAACTCCTGAGGACCATTGTCACCAAGTTAGAATCTGCTGATGAGAGAGCAACCCTTAAATTTTAAAAGCACAATTTTTTTATACTCTCTTTTAAAGTTACTTTCCTATTTGCGTCTTAAAATTGTCGAATGTTGCCGCCAGCACGGCAACAATAAAGTAGGAAAAACTTAAATACCAAAAGTAATCGTTTAGTCCAAACACCTCAACTAAAGCGAAGCCACCACCATTAAACTGTGCAGCCGATAAAATAAAAAAAAAACCGGCTAAGTGCGAGTCGGACTCGCGTGCAAAGGGTTCCGAACGAACGATTTTTTTTACCATGTTATTTTAACTCTATAGATTTATTATAGATAAAGATCTCCATTTTTTTCAAAATTTTAGGCTCAGTAGTTTCGGAGACAAGGGAGGGAATGGTCACTGTTCGTCTAATTTCTTGAATAACTTCAAAACCATTAATTTTAAAATTATAAAAAATATAAATAAAATCTTCACAGTAAGCTCTTTCATTTGATATATCACTCGATATTGTTCAAAAAAACTTTTTTTTAAATTTTCTAGTTTAGCACCCAAAAGTGACCTCGTACTAAAAATTTTATAATTTACCTAATACGTCCGAGTTTTGGTCACAGAAGTCTATATATGTACCAAATTTCAACAGAATCGGTCCAGTGGATCTGGAGAAAACTGGCTGTGACAGACGGACAGACAGACAGACACCCGAGTGATCCTGTAAGGGTTCCTGTAAGGGTTCCGTTTTTGTTCGGAACCCTAAAAAAGAGATTAGGCAAATTAGTTCAGGAAATTATGCAGTATATCCACATAGTTGCATCCGACATCACGGCGCGACTATAAAGTTACATATCAGACAGAACTTTCCTTAACGAACGCGAACTTTGTCGGCGCACTTACGCTTTTGCATAATTCATAAGCAATTAATGTCGAAAACTAAAAAAGAGTAACTAGTTTTCATGGAAAATGAGCCTTTTAAATCTGTTCGTTAAAATGTTGAAGTTGGGACGGTGTTAAGAGCTTTTGTGCCTTTGAGTGACCGTTAAATATGGATCTTTGATAGGTTCGTGTTTGGCTGTATAATTTTCTGTATATTACCAGCCGCGGCGAATCTAGGATTTTCGTTTCATTTGACCTCGCTTAGTAACAACATAATTATTTAATTTAGCTTTCAAAAAGAATAATTTAGCTTAATGTATAACGAGCCTATTTGGATAAGTTTTCGTAAAATCTTCAAAAACTTCGTTAGGATGTAAAGATGTTTCGGTCTTTTGGGGGGAATTAAACTTAGCCCCCCCCCCCGATCCGCTGTTCATACAACAGAATTACTGGATTCAGGGGTCCTCCTAAACGGGCATAGATTGGGCAAAAATATTGTCAGACTAAAGTGGTAGGATTGAGTGGGTCACGTCAGCTGTACGCATACAAATCGCTTGGCAAAAGTGTGGGTGCACACGGTGGGTGCCGGAGAATAGACGGCACCGCCATGGCCAGTCCGGGAATACTTGGCGCGACGACCTAGATGTGCACTACGACGGCTGGTTTGAAAACACCTATTTCAGTATATTTCTGAGCATCTTATGTGTAATCTTAACGAACCGGTTAAGATTGGACATAGTTCATGGTCATGTTCTTCGCTGATTGTTTAACTGTTATGTCTGCTGTGGGGAATAACCACCTGTTAGACTAAGCATATGCTGAGATGCAGGTGACGCAGGTCCACGCAGCGTAGGGCAGAGCAGATTTTGTAATGCATGAACGTACTAAGAGCTGCGTGCGCTGCGGCGCAGGCGCGTGTGACGCAGACGCCTTTGTTGGCCATGCCTGCCCTATCCTGCAAAATTTGTACTATGCTGTGCTGCGTTGTAGCGGCATCAATGCCGCCACAAGAAAAGCCAACGGAGCAAATCTACATCGCAACAAAAAAGAATCGCGACGCCATCTATCCAACTAGCAGCGAACTACTGAGTCGAAATCCTGCATCGCGCAAGCAGAGTTTACCCTGCGATTTGAACATATACATCAGTCCAAATATCAACTATAGGGCAGTTGCCCGCCAGGCACAAGAACCGTCTGGTTCGAGGATCCTGCCTTTACAATGGAGGTGTGCGGTAGTTTACTCTCTGTTCAGCATACTTCGAAAGCGTCACCTGCATCTTAGCATACGCTTAGCCTTAGGCTGCTTTTCCACAAAAGATGTGCTACGCAACGTTGCTATGGATGCGTTTGGTATCCACCAATCATATTCATTGGTCTACATAGCATAGTACTGGTGGAAACTGATTCAACTAAGCTACGTTTTTTATATGGAAGGATGCGTGCTGTGGATGCACGCTGTGGATGCGTGGTGTGGGTGGTCGTGAGTGGTGTAGCTATGTGCAGAGCAGTGAGTGGTGTAGCTATGTGCAGAGCAGTGCGTGCCTTCTCTATTGTCGATACGTCGCATGGCTCGAGCTGCGCATCTTTCTCGAATAGTTACCTTGCGGCGGCACACTTTCATAGCACATCTTCCTCGCTCCGCTACATAGCTTAGCGTCAGTGGAAACGGTCACATTGTTTCGTAGCTTAGCTTTTACATTCTCGCAGCATAGCTGCATAGCACATCTGTGGTGGAAAGGCACCCTTAAGGTTGCGTGGCATTGTTGAGTAGCACACTTCTGACTACTCTTTCAGAGGACATAGAGGAGAATTGAAACTATTTGGTATGTTCAAATTTTATTTTAACTGTACTTAGCTACAGTTGTAGATTTTAATAAAAATATACAGTTGTAAACTTACCATGAAAATGAATAGGTGTTCAACAGAGCTCAAATCAAATAGGTTTCTTTTTGTTTAAATATAAAACGTTATGGCACACTGAGAATCTGTGGTTTTCTGACTGTCCTCAAGGGCAAAATGCGTGTTATGTATTTAATTTTTACATATAAAAATGAATCGTAAAAATGTATGTACGCGCATAACTTGGCAACGAATTGAAGGATTTAAATAATTATTTTTATTGTGTTCGTAATTGTCAGGGAAAGGATGTGGGTGAAGCCGGGTTGGGCCACTAGTAAAATATAAAACTTCGCAAAAATCACTTTTTCACAGAATTCACAACTGGGATTGGCTTTTCCTTGGCTTTTTTAGGTTTCTTTATCCTAAATTTCTTTTCCCTTGTGATTGATTTTGAACACTGCGGTTTTTCTCCTTCAGTTTCGTTCTGCTCTTCTGTCTGTTGTTCTTCTTTACTTGGAACTTTTTCTGGACTATAGGCGATTCTACTTTTAACAGTGCAAAAATAAAATTGGTTCGGAATGTTCTCTGCAGATTGTTCAGGGATTATCATTAGCGAATGAGTTTCGATTCTGTAGTATTCTGAGTTGCAATGAAAACTGTCGCAGCGGTCTTTGTAGCAACATCGGAAGGGCCTTGTCAGTGTCTTCCAGTAACTGGGCTTCCTTTCTTCCTGGTCCTGCATCTCCTCCAACATCTCGGTAAGTTCTTGCGACGATTCCATCTTGTCTCAGATTTATTTACGAACCGTTGCAACATATCGTTTGAATGCTTTCGAAGAGCATTTAACACACGATGTGTATTAAGGCCCAGGATCAGGAATATCCCTTTTACGGCATTGTTTTTTCGGTGCTTACATTTCAGTATATTACTTGAAACAACAGATTTTAAAAATTCTGTTACATTACTTTAAAATGACAGTTGTCATTTGTGATGGTTTGGGAAGGTAGAATAAAAACCGTCCAAAACCATCCATACGATTAACTGAAAAAAGATCTGTGTGGACAAGCTCAAAAACTCCTTGACGAAGATGCATCCCTAAAAAAATATGGTATGTAGGTATTACAAGGTATATTTTTTTCGCGATTTCTGGCTTAGTCCCGTAGTAAAAGTTGTTTAAAATGATGAGTACAATGACCCCGTTAGAGGTATTGCGTACATTATTTTACACGATGTATAGGCAGGTCCTTGAAAGAACATAGGAACATAAACCTATAAAAGATTGTAACTCCACGTAACGTTTCTAAATCAACAAAAAACAAAACTAACACTATTTTCATGTTAGCCCTACGGTACTACCTTTCTTCTCCTAAAATTGTTGGTCTGAAAATCATTATCGATGACAGGTTTGCTATAAACTTCAGTAACCATAATGTTCAAATTCCCGAAATTTTGTTAAACATAATAATCTCTTTAGTTCTAAAAGTATTCTGTCATAATATAGAATATTATAATAATTAAATCTCCTAATTTTACATGACCTAAAGTCATATGTCTAAAGTATTGTGTTAAATAAAGTGTATTATTCGTAATGTTCAGTTAAAATAAATTTTTTAGCACTAAAACATTTGATAAAAATTAGGGTTTAGTGACAGAAACGAATCGCTGTAAATCCGACTCCACGCAGTCTTGTCTGCCCTAGCCCTAGAGTGTAATTTAAAATCGCATAGGCGCGGAGGGGCAAGGCGGCCCGCGAGTTGAGGAGCAGGTGGTTGTAACACTCGCCACCGTTTGCTTACTTACTTGCTTGCTTGCATGCTGCGTGCTTGCTTGCATGCTTGCTTGCTTACAAAACCACTCGCACATTACACTTATAATGTTTATTTTTGTACTTTTCACACAGTCGATTTTTGTCGTAAGTAAAGCCATCACAATTTAATTTTTTGCCATCCTTGTTAGTCTTTAAAAGTTCACATTGCTGCATTTTCAATAATTTATTTTTGATACGAGTATATTATAAAACAAAAACATATTTATCCTCCTACTAAACAGAACTACATAACAAGTGAACTACCTCAAAACAAGTCGGTAGAAGAAAAAATATTGCCCGCTCGTATCTACGTAACGCCTGAGAGAAGTTCATAGCAAAAGATTTGTTATAAACATTATGTAATTTGAATTTAGGACTTATGACTTTTATTGAAAACGGTTTTATGTCTTTTGTATATTATTGATTGTAATATTTATGACAAACGAATTTAGGACATAGTATATTAAGGGATTTCAATTTTAGGGCATGTGATATTATGTGATATTAAGTTCAGGCAAATGATGATTAGGAGGACTAAAAAAAGTTACGGCACTTTAAATTATGGATAAAGAAGTTAGGTGACACAATAGAGAACCAAGCCCTACGTATGTGTTTGTGAATACCTAGTAGTAGGGCTCAAGCTCCGAGCACCTCTAAGTACTAAAGGCACACATGTTTTACTTGTGATCATTCGACTTCATCAATGGTGTACACGGGTCCATATTGGCTCACCTAAAGTTCTTTACCCGAAATTGTTCTTCCTAATGATTTGTAATCCGAATGATCACTCTTCCTAAAATTTTTCATCCTAAAGTTTTCATTCATAGTAGTTGTAGTACTACCGGCGATGTTCATAACACTCATGTTTCCGAAAATTGTAATTAATAATATCATTAATGTAAATATATTTAAACTCCTACTGTTTTTTATCATAACGCTTTTATCCCTAGACATACTGTTTAGAATGATTAAAGGTCGTTTCACTGATTTTTGTCTTAAATGAATGAAATTCAGGTCAGAGTGTCGTCTTGGGAGCACTATAAAAAAAATACTAAGAAAAATTTCGCGACCAATTTCAAGGTAGCGCTCGCCGGGCGCTGCCGCGGCACCGCTCGCTTCGCTCGCTCGACTCGCGCGTAGTTGGTCACAGTTCTAACCTTTTTTTTTTTTGACTGGGGGAAATCCTCATGGATGTCCTCCGCCCTGGGGCGGGCGGAGGGGTCTGTCAGACTCTTACTGACTAAAACCACCCCGGTGTTCCATCTCTCACCTACGCCGGAGATTGCGGGGGCTTACGACTTCCGTAATCCCCGGGCCACCTCGGGTCAGCGGGGGGAGTGAGGTGTTTGACTCCCCCCGCGACGTCAGAGAGGGGCGCACGGGAACACCACGCGCCGCCACCTCGGGTCCAGATGAATGGGGGGCGACGGACTTCCCCAAGTCCGCCGCCCCTGGACCCAGTTAGGGGGGCCGGAAGAGGGCAGCGTATGCCCTCCTCCGACGCCCGGTGCGTCTGCTGCGGGCCGGGAGGGAGGTCGAGATCTCCCTTTCCCTTTTCGCAGCCTCCTTCTGCGCGATAACTGTTTCGCAGAACCTAACCTAACCTATGGATCCCTTCCACATCGTTTTTACGACAAACGGTTAGTCGGAGACAAAAACACCAAGACGCTTTTAGCCTTAGAATAAAAAGAAATCTAAACAAAAAATATATGACTTTGAATAATAGTGTAAAAGATAAATATAAAAGTATAATAGATGTTTATTGCTACTTACATTATGAAGTTGAATGCTTCGGAATTATGAACATTAGAGACAGAGTAGTTAGGAATTGTGATTGTTAGGATTAAAAATGTTAGGAAGAACATTTTATGATTTCCAGTTATCGGAGTTGAAAATTTAGGTGAACTTTGGCGCACTCGGTGTACACGCTGGATTTTGTTAATTAGCTAGTGTTTAAGATTCTCGCAGACAGTCACGATGCGTTTATTGAGTCGCAAAAAGGATCCGATGGTCGTTTTTCTTAGATGTTGTTCTATGTTCTTGTTGTGTTGTTATATTTGTATAACGATTCCGTTTAGAAAATTATGGCGTTGGGTACATTTGTGTGCACGAAGTATTCAATAAATAAATAGATAACTTGAAGTGTTTGTTTTTTTTTTTGCAAAATATTTCAAACGTTTATTTTACAGATAAAAGTTACCTGGCTATAGAAATCTTTTCAAAACTCTACTAAAATTATGGCAATGATATAATTTGAACGCGTTTTAAATCTGCTGATCACGATTGGTTTCATTGGTAAAATAGAACTGGTTCCCTACAATGTCTTGCCAATGTAACGAGGCTATCGTGTTTGAATTCAACGCTAGAGGCGCTAGTGTAGCGTGATGTCATCGTAATGACAAATTTCACTGTTGGTTGGCTATTGACTCGAGTTTACTCACTCGTTTGTTTCGATTTTTGTGAATATTTTTTTACTGAAACAACCTGACCATAGCAGATTAAGTTACGTTACTACCGACCACAGCATTGAACTTTCTTTTTTGTTGGAAATATGTATAGTATATCCTTCTTTTTTCCATTGTGATGAGTCTACGTAACACTGCGACACAATTTATGTTGTATTAAATCGCACGTTTACGGATTCATACATTTATTTTCTTCGAGCGTTGTTCACACGCGTAATAACAACTTTAATGCCATGATTAAGGACCATACTCGAAAGTGACGCCAACTGGTGAGTACAAACGGTAGCCCTCATTACGATTCCGTTGTGAAAAAGCGATAGTGCTATCCATCTTGTTTAACTCCGTCTTCCTCCCACACCAGCATCAAGATGGCAATGGCACATCACAGTAGGACCTCATGCTTCGACATAAAACTGGACCCTACCACTACTTTTTGCACCATCAGCTCTTACTTCCAAGTTAGAATTTAACTTGCGCATGTACAATGGTTGTGTGCAGTTGTATTGTTAAGTGCAAAGCCTGGCGGAATGAGAATATCGTGTACGGTTACGTAATTAATGAGCCAACGTAACTGTGGAGTGCATTATTGGGCCGTATTTGAGTACAATGTAATGTTCTATGTATGTTTGTTGTGTGAGTGGTATATTTCTAATGCAACAAATCGTCGTAATATTCGCGCATGATGATGTTGCCTCTCTTAGACTCGCTGCAAGCAGCCACCGGCAGCGGGGACCTGGTTCGCGCCCGTTGGCCCCTAAGTTCCTAGCTCCTCGGTGACTGGCCTCTCACTTGCTAACGTATAGGTGTTGGTCACTTCAGCGGGGAGAAATACTCGCTTCAGCTTGACGCGGCTGCAACTGCCGGTGATACTGGTGATGCCGATGTCCGGCGGCGAGGCGGAGCTGAGCTGAAGGATTGAAATGAAATCTCGCAAATACAGAGTGAATGAGAGTTATGTTATATGATGCATGAAAATGAGACCACCAAAAAATGATACCATTGGATGTAAAAATATGGATAATCCATTTAAAAGGTCCTACCAGGATTGCTGGATTGTTCGCAAAGGGCAATTTAAGGAACATGGATGAGTTTTAGTCAGTATGAGTCTGACGTTCCCGCGAGTAACTTTTTGATGATTTCCCATCATTAAACATTTTTATACAAGGCCGATATGAGTGGAAACGGCTGTTCAAAGACATTACCTTGAATCAAATAACACAGAGGACGTAAAACCAAACGATAGCTTAGTATTTTCAAATTATTTAATTTTCAGACATAACAATACACTTACATTAACAATACAATACAACACAATACGGACGATTACACACGGACAAAACAATACACGTACACATATTTTATTTGGGGAACCCAAGTTTTGTTAGTTATATTTTATTTATTTTATTTTATGTTAAAGATAAACAAGAACACTTACACGAACACATTGACACACATAGTTAAACTTATCAATAACATTTGTAGATGAACGATTATATGTTACAGTGACAAAGAACTTTAATACTTGAAGGTCTGAAATCCCTAAACAAAACGAAGTGTGCAGTAAAATGGCAAAATCAGGTCCTGTTAAAATGAAAAGTTGTTTTCTAAATGAGTTCTAGAAATACACTAAGAGTTATACATAATTACAAACACTACGGACGACTAGAGTCACTATAATATTTTATTTTATTTTAATTTGACGTTCAAAAGTGCCTTTATTGGTATAGTTGAAATAAATCATTTGACTTTGACTTTGACTAAAATGACGCTATAAAAAGTACTCTGACTATTCTGCTACTTAGAAATTTCTGAAATATTTCGTACTCATTATTTGAACTGTGTTGAAATTGTCAGTATATCTAAAAGCGAAAGGTTCATTCACTCACTGATTAATCACGAAAACTTAAAAAGCTATTATACCTATGGAGACGTCAAGAAAAGGTTTTTAGGAAACTTCATGTAAAAGGGTTGAAAAAGGGGATATTGTTTGTAGGTACTAAATCTGCGCAGACGAAATCACGGGCGAAGCGTTAGTTTTGGAATAAGATTGATATGAGCGCTCGTACAATTATATACAGAAATGAGTTCGAAATTCATTTAGTTCAAGGTTTTTAGCATTAGTTTGACCACTATCTCACCTGATGGTAAGCGGTGAGATAGTCATCTTCGACCAGATGGAGCACGCTTGCCTAGAAGTAACCTATTCACTCTTGACTTAAAGACTCCCAGGTTGTAGCTATCAGGAAACACAGACTATGGCAGGTAAATCCACTCCTTAGCTGTACGCACAGTGAATTAGTGTTCCCAAAACGTTTTGTTTTGCGTGTGGGTAGGATGTCCACCATGTATCGGTGGATCTGAACCGGGTAGAAAAGATTCGTGTTCCTAAACTCTATAAACGCTATTTTCTCTATCCGATTCGAATTTGTTGATACGGATTATATACCCATGATCACAAGCACGTTGTTATCTGTCAGATCAGATAAACAAGACAACAACAAAAACAACGACACAAGCAACAACATCATGTTCAAACAAAAGACGATTGCGTCAAATAAAAATAAAATGCAAAAGAAATAAAAGGTCTTAACATTGCGATACTTGTGAGAAACCAGTTTTAAGAATATGTATAAAACATACAATAATAAAACCATAATTCTAGTTAAGATACGAATGTCTTTTAGTATTCAGACGTAGCTATGAAAAAATACTTATATTAGAGTTATTGCAAGCATTAATGGTGAAAAGATGCTAGGGTCTATGAACTCGACGATAAGAATGCATAAGGTATTGTGTTTAATACCTGTAAATTTTAACACAGGCACTTTAATATTCGAAAAACTTTTTAATAAATATCTGCTTTGGAAATCAAAGTCATTTCTGCTTGGAATTTCTTATAGCCAGCTTTATTGACTTTTGAACCCTAAAAAATCATTCAAGACCTTGTCACTATAACACTACCATCAAAAAATACCTTGACCCCTATACTTCCTCGTTGCAAAGTTCATTGAACTCCAACAGGTCTGTGCCAGGTCTCGCGAAGCTGAATAGGAGATAGTTCTTGGACACTCGAAACGACAGCATCTTTAGGTTCGGTGTGATGCGAACTGTTGCCAGCTTTATCGTGTCCTGGTTAGGGTAGACCTTCGTTGGAACCTTTTGGCATTTTGGGGGGCTGCATTGACTGCCTCTGAAACTGGATAAAGCGTTTTGTTAGTGCGTTTTCATATGTCTCGGTTACCGGGTAGCTGGCGGTGATGTGTATAGCCATGTACGTTAGCTTTCACACGGACGGGCGTAATTTGTCCAGCATGGCCCGGAACCGGCTTCCCTGCAATTGGGGCGAATGAAAAGGTACATAATGTTGTGTGTTTGTCTAGAATGTTTGGAATAACGACAGAAGATATTTCTACCAGTGCATGTGGAATATGAATGAGGTTTGGGACATGAGTGTGTGGTATGAGGCTTGTGAAAAGAAATGCTTATACCGAGCAATGGGTGAGGTTTAGCTGTCGATATTGATGATCTACTAGTTAACGTTTATGAGTGTTCAGGGAACGACGTTATATTAAATTATAGGCAAATGCATAGGCTATGTCAAACACAACATTCACCAGCCGAAACATCAAAAATACCATGCAAACTATTTAATCTGAAAACGGCAAAATGAATGACCAAACATGTGGAAAAAGATCCATTCAATAGTACGCCTGGAAAACCAATAATCGATTGCAATGAATCGTTACAAACACATTATGCACCACACCACAAAGGTAAAATAAAAATCGAATTCATATCGAAATAAAATACTGAAAACGAAAAATTTAATACGAAGCCAGTGCAATATGAATTCAGTAATGTGTTCCGCTTACCATACAGTGTAAATTCTTTTGAGTGCACCAGAAATTTTGATATTCATGTTGATATTTTGAACAGGGTGATTGGAAAATTGAATGTCAAATGTAATCTTTCAATATTGGCGGAATTGAATTTAAACATTTTGTCGTGTCTGTGGTAGGTGCGGGCAGGTTTTAATGCTGGTTTTTTGTCTATTGAGATGATGTTAGAGGTATCATTCCTAGTTTTAGGCACTTATCTCACCGCCGGCGAGGAAGCGAGTAGTTATCGACCATTTGCTCGCTGAGGAAAGGGACAAAAGAAATAGATCTCGTGTGAGTAAAAGAGACACATACATTCATAGTTGATAGCTGGCTGTTCACACTGCTGGCGAGCGGCTCTTACCTCAAGTTGATCGCAGCGACAAGAAGAGCTATCAAAGATTGTACTCGCTCAGCGACACTCGCTCGGCGATGCTCCCTTGGTGGACAGAACTCACCAAACAGCAGTAGAGCAGGTAGAAATCTACCTAAAGTGCGGGCCGGAGCGAGTATTGCGAGTAAAAGCCCGTCGCACAAAAGCACTCGCTGAAAGCCGAGCGTCAACTATCGAAACTTTTCACTCGCTACTCGCTGATCGCCAACTGTTTCGAGTTTGAAGCTTTATTCGCTACCTGATCGCTGGCGGTGAGACAAGTCCCTTAAGCCGACGCGTTGGTCCCGGCTGTCATTTGTAGATCTTTGGCAGTCGCTAAGTATTGTCAGGAGCAAGAACATCTGGCACCATTGTTGTCAAGAAGTACCGTGTTATCTAGTTAATGGGTTGTGGAGGTCTGGTAAGCAGCCGCTCCACGTAAAACACTGGTATTTAGCTGAATCCGGTTTGACTAGAAGTCAATCTCAATAAAGTTGCTAAAGGGCTAAGCAGATGATGATGATCGGTTGATAAAAGATATTGAACTATGAGCCAGAAAGCTCATCTCTTAATTAATTTTTTATTATTATTTGTTGTTATAGCGGCAATAGAAATTACACACTCTGAAAATTTCAACTGTCGGTAACTCTTAATCTAGATCAAATTAATACGTGCCTCTATCACTGCATTTTATCCAAAAGAATTATGACAATCCAAAAACCCGAAAAAACGGCCCGTTTTTACCGCCATGTTCAGACTTATCAGACAAATTTGACAAAATAATAGAAGTATATAGTCTTCCTTTAAATTTTGATTTATAATTTTTATAGATCAGTCGAGTTTTGAAGAAGAAAACAGCTGAATACAAAACGTCTTTTGGTCAAGGTTTTTATAAGTAAAATCAGCCTCTGCTGCAGTTGTCGCTTTCGCACTTTACTTGATAGGGCGCAGCGTGACGGCATCGGCAATAGTTTCTTCAAATACCTATTTTTCAAACTCCTCGGGACTAGAGTCCCCTCTTAAAACCCCAATAAAAAGGATGGAATTTTGTAAAAGTTATTCTTTGTATAACGTCGTCAGCGTCATTTATATCTATCTAAAGCTCAGTGCGTCATATTTACGCCCACATTCCTGTACAGATTTGCAAAAAACTTTTTAAGTGGTTAGACGGAAAGTTGCCCGGTCTTACGAGGCGTTTGCCCGGATTCTTGCCCGCCCTACCCTCATAACTCATCCCTCCCAGTGGCAAGTTTAAACTCACCTTAATGCTGCTTTATTGTTGAGATTTTAGCGTCCAGACGTTTCTTTATTGCATGCAATTGATTATGTTTTTTTTTTTATTAATTTACTACCGGACATAATTATTGCGTAAGGGTTTTTTTCCGCGTGGATTATGGAGCCACTTATTTTTTTTTTGTTTTTTTAAAGAAAATTGCAATGGGATTATTCTTGGAATGATTTAAGGTAAGGATGTCCTCGTTTGTCTAGTGTTTGGAGGGGCTTATACTGAGAATGAGGTCCTGGGTTTGATTTCCGGGTCGGGTAAAGTTTTATTGGGTTTTCCCATCTGGATTTTCCCGCAGCAAACCGAACTCAGAATTTAGATATAGCATAGACAAATTTCTGCGAAACCCTTCGGGGAAAACAGACGTTATGTTTTGTTACACACGATGCCATTATTCGTCTTACAAAGGCGGCCCACTTAATGTACCCGACATAAACTAGCTGTAGGCGAGATTTTTTTTTCAATAATTCATGAAGATAATAAGTACAGTAAAAAATAAATAATGCATTAGAATGATAAAAAACCTGTTAATAACGTTTACGTATCAAAACTATGTTGCCGTTCCATTCCGCGTCTTCCTTGAAACACAAGGCTCGCACTGCGCTCGCTCCTGGATGTTTCAAACTACATCATGCGTCATGATAATGAATAATATTTTCAGGTAATTCAAATGTTCATAAATATCACTATTTTTGTAGTTGTAAGACGACTAAAATGGCACCATGTATATGTGTTTAAAGCTAACGACAGATCAATTACTGAGTCCAAGATTATAGAAGGTATAGAGACGGATCAAAAGGATTTCTGCACCATTGGGCAACGTATTGGATGCCCGGACGCAACTGTTAGACGGGAACCGATCCCGGAACACCTCTGTTGATCTTTCTGGCCGTGTAACGACACAGAGGGGAAATCTTTTGGACATAGGCTCGTTTGATAGGAAGCAGACGTTTGGTGTAATTTTGTTTATTGGTAAGAAAAAAACAGGCCAAGTGCGAGTCGGATTCGCGTGCTTCCGAGTTTGGGTCACAAAAGTCCATATGTGTACCAAATTTCAACAGAATCGGTTCAGTGGATCCGGAGAAAACTGGCTGTGACAGACAGACAGACAGACACCCGAGTGATCCTATAAGGGTTCCGTTTTTTGTTCGAAACCCTAAAAATAACAATAGTATTCAAATCTTCTATGACATCATGATTTCGATGAGAAACAGGCGTTACTGTTATGCGTACTGTATAGCTCCGTCTCTCTCTCATACCAGAAACACGAAGGCTGTAAGTCAGAATGAATAGGTTACTTCTAGGTAAGTGGGCTCCATCGTCTTCGTCGACTACATCATCTGAGGATACTGGTCAAACACGAGTTACGTGAACCTTAAAATAATCCTAACTTATATTACGAATACAAAAGTAGTTTTTTTTCTTTGTGACGCTTTCAATATTGATAAATTTTGAAGAGATTGGAAGTCAAAGTCAAAGTCAAAGTCAAATGATTTATTTCAACTGGACCAATAAAGGCACTTTTGAACGTCAAAAGAAAATAAAATATGGTGACTCTAGTCGTCGTAGTAGTCGAAGACCTTGGAGAAGGTAATGCGTAGGAAACCGAAAGCTAGTGGAAAGTATTAACTAGCAATACACATACCTCGTAGCACTTGTGAGGATCTCGTCGTTAAATAATGACAGAAACATGGGTCGATGTTCAAGCTTAAGCAACTCTTACCGAGGTCGGTCTGTAAATAGGTGACCATCTTAACATACCAAGACTCCTCCGTGCCTCGGAAAGCTCGTAAAACTGTTGGTCCCGGCTATCATTTGTAGATCCTTGGCAGTCGTTACGGATTGTCAGAAGCCAGTAAATCTGTATTCCAGTCTTGCCAAGAAGTACCTATCACCCATGCGTTACTGGGTTGCGGAGGTCTGGAAGCAGCCATTCCAGATAAAATACTGGTATTCAGCCGAATCTGGTTTGACAGCTGACCCCAATATAGTTAGAAAAAGACTAGGCAGATGATGATGACTTTGAGGCACGTTTATCACCCGTTTACGAGTAAAACTGAAGCAGATCTGGCAATAAAACAAAATGCTAAAATCCTACTTATCATACGCTACCAGTCGGATTACGGATCTATCGTAATATTCACTTTACGACCAACGCAGTAAAAGTTATGACATTAATAATATAATTAACTTACGTTAGTACTTATTACAGTCATAATTTTAACTCTCGTAAAATGTATAGCAGGAGTTTCCCCTTTATTAGGAAAATACATCGTAAAGATTTTTGTCACAGATTTTATTCATACTCACAAAGGTAGAATGTAGGAAGTGTAATCAACATGGAAATAATATTTTCAACATACTCGAAAACTGGGTTCTACAACGCTTTTAGGCTCGCAATGAAGTATTTTTCGCACTTTTTTTTCGCGGGAAATGTCTGTCGGCACCATAGCGGCTCGCCTTCGACCCTCTACGTCTACCATGAGTTTTCTCAATATATACTCGCTAGCATAAATAAATTGTTTCTTTAAAGTTTTCATACATTTTTTAACTACAGTCGCTAGCGAGTATAGATTGATAAAACTCATGGTAGACGTACTGGCTTCTATTCCACCTTGGCTGCAATAATAAAGTTTGCCCACTTGCATCAAAATGTATGTTAATAACTGGAAAGTTAGAGAGGTAATTTTGACTACTGTTGTAATTAAAACGGATTACTTAAGATTTGCAAGATTTATTAACCTTTTTCGATACACACGGATACAACACAAAAGCATAGTGCATTTAACCATAGATGTAGATCTGTTACAATTTTAATTTGACACTTTAAGTGAAGGCGGCAATTTTGAATATATTACAACACACCCACCAAATTAAAGCCATCTCTTATCTTACTTGAGAAATTAACACTAATAAAACAAGACAACACGCCTTTTATTCCCGAAGGGAGAGGCAGAGGTGCATATATTAATACTAGTACAATAATTAATAATAGTATTATTACACACTACTGAAATAGCATATTAGCTAGCCCAAAATATGCAATATATTATTGGCAAACTGTTATTCCTAACTTGTCTCTAAGATATTGAAATCTTACACGAGGAAGAGCTTTTGTAAATATGTCAGCACACTGCTCAGTTGTACATAAGTATTTTACATCTATATCTTTTTCTTGAAACTTTTCTTTAATAAACTTATATTTAACATCAATATGTTTGCACCTTTTGTGAAAGTCTATGTTTTTAATCACTGATATTGCACTTTGATTGTCCACACATAAACAAATTGTGTCCTGATTATAGGCACCGATATCGAGTAGTAGTCTTTTGATCCACAAGGCTTCTTTTGTAGCGGAACATGCAGCCATGAATTCTGCTTCTGTAGTGGAGAGGGCTATGCATTGTTGTCGTTGACTTGCCCATGTAACTGCTCCACCATTTTTGATGAATACATACCCTGTAGTAGATCGCCTTGTGTCAGTGTCAGCAGCATAGTCTGAGTCACTATAGACTTCTATTGTATTGTTCTTCATTGAAGAATAAAGTAATCCATATTCTTTGGTTTCCTTCAAATATCGAAATATCCTTTTTACACCAGCCCAGTGAGTATTATTATAGCAGTTCATGAAACGACTTACTAAGCTTACTCCAAACATGATATCTGGTCTACTCACAATATTGCAAGGTGCATGAGAGACCCTACTGCCTCTCTGTATGGAATCTTCTCTTCAGCCGCTGTTTCTACCTTTTCCAAGATTGTGTGAGGATCTACAGGAATACTATTTCCATTAGCATCATTCATATTGAATTTAATAAGTAATTTTTCTATATACTTCTTCTGGTGAATAAATATTTGCTTGTCAGACCGTTCTATTTGCAGACCTACAAAATTCTTAGGTTCCATGGTTCTTATTTCAAAATTTGCTTTAAGGTCATTCACTACCTTACTTATAACATCTTTCTTCTTAGATATAATTAATCCATCATCAACATACAGCAAGAGATACACTTTGGTACCTTCTATACAACCTGTATAGACACATTGGTCGGAGTGGCTGTTTGCAAAACCAAATTTGTTTAGTACAGTTTTAAATTTATTATTCCAACAGCGTGGCGCTTGTTTTAAGCCATATAGAGACCTTTTCAACTTACATACATAGTTAAGTGGGGCATCTATTCCTTCAGGTGGATACATATATATATCTTCTGTGATGTCCCCACAAAGAAAAGCAGTTTTGACATCAAACTGTATCATTTCTAGTTCATGTTGACATACTTCTGAAAGTAGAATTCGCAAAGAATCATATCTCACAGTCGGAGAAAATGTTTCTGTATAATCAATTAGGTAATTCTGTGAACATCCTTTTGCACAGAGTCTAGATATGTAGACCACACCAGATGGCTCATCTTTTATACGAAAAACCCACTTACAGCCTTACCTTTGAACCTTGTGGTTTCTCTACCAATATCCATGTCTCATTTTGCTCATGTGCTTTTAGTTCCTCTTCTATTGAATGTTGCCAGATTTCTTTATTTCTTGATGATATAGCTTCAGAGTATGTTTGTGGCACATTTTCACTATCTGGAACTTCACCTGTGAAGAGGTAACTATTATTTTCTTGTTTAGATTTCATTGACCTGGTTTTAATATTACTATGTGGTTCTAAACTTATTTTTCTTTCAGGAATATACAGAGAGTTTTCATCAGAATGAAAAGAATCGTCACTGTTTGTTAGTGTAGTTATATCATTTGATTGAGAACTATCCAATAAAGTTTCATGTATCTCTGTACTGTCCATTAAAGGCTCTGTTTCATTACTTCTAGTGTTACTTTCTTCTGAATTTAAGGGTACCACTACATGGGTTTGTGTTATTGAGTTTTCCATAAATACTTCATCTCTACTTATGGTAATTTTTCGAGTTTTTGGGTTTATGAACCTGTAACCTTTGGTAGTTTCACAATAACCAATAAATGTAAAATTGATTGCCTTAGGATCTAGTTTTCGAAGTTTTTCTTTAGGTACTTTAACCATGGCTTCACATCCAAATACTTTTAAATTACTCACATCAGGTTTCTTCCCACACCACATCTCCTCAGGTGTAGCATATGACAGTGCACGTGTTGGACAACGGTTAGTAATATAGGCAGCTGTAGCTACTGCCTCTGCCCAGTAGGATTTCTGTAAATTTGAATTGATTAGCATACAGCGCGCTCTTTCCATGAGTGTTCGATTCATTCTCTCTGCCAAACCGTTCTGTTGAGGAGTATATGAATTGGAAGTTTGATGTATTATGCCTGATTTCTTTAAAAAATCTGAGAACTCTTTATTTACGTACTCCATTCCATTATCAGTACGTAAACATTTTATATTTAAATTAAGTTGATTCTCTACTAAAGCTTTGTATTCTTTAAACTTTACAAAAACATCAGATTTGTTATTTAAAAAATAAACAAACACTTTCCTGGTATAATCATCAGTTAATGTGAGGAAGTACCTGGCCCCTCCTAGTGATTTCACCTCCAGTGGTCCACATATGTCGGAATGTATTAACTCTAAAGGTTTCTTGGCTCGGGTACCTTCAGCTGGAAACGGCAGTCTTGACTGTTTTCCTTGTTGACAGAATTCACATATTATTTTATTTTTATTTTTACCTAACTTCACTCCATCAGTACTGTCTGTTATTCTATTTAAGTCCTTAAAATTTAGATGTGCCATCCTTTGATGCCATAATAAGAAATCTGATTCTTCAGTTTTACAATTGTATGCTGGAATAGTGTTGGTATTCAGCCGGTACATGTTATTTATAAGATGTGCAGATGCTACTTCAGTTTTCTTGTTATTAAATATTTTACAGCCATGATTGGTAAACTGTACGTAACAACCATTTTTAATTATTTGACTCACAGACAATAATTTTGTTGCTAGTTCTGGAACATACATAACATTTTTTATTTGAATGGTTTGTTTACCTTCTTTTGTAATAACTTTTAAGTCTACCTTGCCACATCTTTTAACTGGAAGCATTTTGTTATTTGCTATTTTAATACTTGTGATCGGTGGGGGTACATCATCATAAAGCCAGTCTTGCCTCATCGTCATGTGCATGGATGCTCCTGAATCAATATACCACCCATTATCATTATTTGCTGTTGCTGAGAACACTGCTACATAGCCAGAATTATTATTATTTTGTTCCTTTTTATTTTTCTTGAACCAGCAGTCTTTACTTAGGTGATTATAGCGGTTGCAGTTAAAACATCTCGGGCCTTTCTTTTGATTTTTATTATTAGGCTTGTTAGACTTACTACGCCTTGTGTAAAGTACGGAAGTGTCTGAATCGGTTGATTTTATTTCCTGAAGCAGTTTTGTTTTAATCATATCAGCACATATCTTCACACCAGAGCTCTCGATTCCCATTATCATTGGCTTGTAAGTGTCTGGTAAGCCAGCAAGCATCAGTGTTCCCAACCACTCGTCATCCACATTAAAATGGATATTTCTTAGCTTGTGGGCTGATGACATTATCTTATTTACGTATGCTTCTACACTTTCACTCGTCTCTAGTGTTGTATTTATCAAATCTTTTAGCAATCCTACTTTTCTAGTCAATCCACTGTCTTCAAACGCTTTAGTTAGATTTTCCCAAACTTGTTTTGCGTTTTCAGCATCTTGTATGTGTATATAAAGAATTGGATCTACTAATAATATGAGTTTTGACTTAGCTTTAACGTCGCTCTTCATTGATTTTGGATCACCAGATGTGGGTTCGGTCAATATGCAGTCATACAAGTCTTCGTGTTGCAAGTAGGCTTTGACTGCAAAACTCCAGCTTGACCAGTTTTCTCGCCCCGTGAGTTTGGGAATTGACATTATTGCACTGTTGTTATTCATTTCATATGTTTAAATATCTGTAATAGCTGAAAAATGAAAAAGTCGCGTACCGGTAATAGTCCAGTCATTACGTACATTCAAAAAAGAAAATGAATTTGCGCTTCTAATTTTTTAATATGTTGTAGGGGATACCTAGAAAAGCTTAACTTGAGATTGTCGACCAAGCTTTCCTAGGAGCTTTCGCCGCCATGTTGAAAAAGGGGGTAAAATTTGTTTCTCGGCAATAACTCGGCTATCCGATGAGATTTCGAAAATTTTTGCAGGACACTTTTTGTAGCTTTCTTTGTGCTCTACAATAACGCCTGAATCATTTTTAGCGTTTCATGCATCGTTATCGAGATATCGATCGATAAAGTCACAAAATTGTTGAAACTAGAGATGAGACGTATATACTGGTAGAGGTATATATACCAAGTATGTGCTTCCCAGTACATAGACCGGGTACGGACCGAAATACTGGGTAAATACCTTGAAGGTATGACGTCAGACGCATAGTGCGATACGAACCGCTACCACAAGGTAGCGCCCAGTTTTATCGGTAGTTCGGTACGCCGAAGCAACCCGAAGCTACCCGACAGCTTACGAAGGGACCCGAAACGTCATTCGTGCTTTATGAACATTCGGTTGATTTAATTTAGTTAGACAAAATGGGTACTTATTTTTACGTGCATAAGGAACATAATAGCATAATTACATTTTTTGTCACGACGTGAAAGAGTTCCTTAGTTTGTTTATGTTAGGGAATATTATTACGTGTTTGAATGTTTACGTTGTCTGATTACGTTGTGTAATTTATATAGAAATAACTAGAATTCATTAATAACCATCGTCATACTCTTAGCCGACAGTCCTAAGCCTGGTAAAGTAGGAAGGAAAGATTTCATATCTCATAATGCATAATTACGTATAGGTACTTGAAACGTCGTACCTACATTATATTGGAGGCATACCATACTTATCGCATACGTTTACTTATCGAAATCCTACCACACCCAAATACTTAGAATTATTTTGATACCTGGTATTTGTACCAGGTATTTAGTGATACCCATACCTTAAAGGCCGGGTATGGAGAATGGCAGGTATATCTCATCTCTAGTTGAAACACGTGTGCTCACTTCGAAAGGCTCGAGGCAACTAACCGAGATGCTACGAAAAGAAGAACACGTTTCAACACGTAGACCCTAACAAAAGGGTCCCTTTATACCTGACCCCTCCAACTCCAACGGACGCTCTATGCGGGCACTCCGTTATAACGAGTTTACAGCCAACTAGATATCGAAATTTTTGCCCAGAATATCGGAACCCTCGATTTACACTACGCACAGCAAAAACTCAACACGATACGATATACTAACTTGAGCGCGCTCGACGCTGAGCGTGGATTCACCGACTTTGCGGCGCGCTGGAGATCGTAATTTTTGTCCAACATAAAAAAATCCAAGAAGGAAATTGTAGGTCTGAATATGCTCTACAAGTTTGAATTCCACAATTTTTCATATTTATTAAGACCCAAAGAAAAAAAAAAGGAAAAAACAAAAATTGTGTCCTAAATTTTTGACTTTATCGATCGATATCTCGATAACGATGCATGATACGCTAAAAATGATTGAGGCGTTATTGTAGAGCACAAAGAAAGCTACAAAAAGTGTCCTGCAAAAATTTTCGAATCTCATCGGATAGCCGAGTTATTGCCGAAAAACAAATTTTAAGCGTTTTCCAAGATGGCGGCGAAAGCTCCTAGGAAAGCTTGGTCGACAATCTCAAGTTAAGCTTTTCTAGATATCCCCTACAACATATTAAAAAATTAGAAGCGCAAATTCATTTTCTTTTATTTGCCTTTTTTTCGGACGAAATGACTGGACTATAACTTAGGTTATGCACGCGGTGTTTTCTTATTCGCGGTTTTACTGCTATTACTGTGTATTTCGATTGACTTTTTACTTGCACAATACTAATTGATAGATTTGAGCATCCTGGGCCCATAACCTGTTGTAATTAAAACGGATTACTTAAGATTTGCAAGATTTATTAACCTTTTTCGATACACACGGATACAACACAAAAGCATAGTGCATTTAACCATAGATGTAGATCTGTTACAATTTTAATTTGACACTTTAAGTGAAGGCGGCAATTTTGAATATATTACAACAACTACTTAGTGCGGATTTACTAAATAGGGTATTATACTAAAAACATCTGATTAGACCGTCAGATAGATTTCCAAAAAAAATGATAACGGATTTTTTTATTTTTTCAATGTAAACAAAAAATTAAGACGATACAGCGTGTTGAAAACTCGTGTGACAACACATTCCAATACTCTTTTTATCGGAAAGTGGGGGGCTACTCTCTAAGCCCGAAGTCCGTAGTTTCGGGCTTAGTTGCGGGCGTATTCTACTCCGTATTACCTTACCACTAAGAATTTAATGACAACACGATTTGACAGTGATTGTCAAATCATGTTGTCATTCATTCTAAGTTCGGGTTCGGGACTAATCGTAAGTCCATCACAAGCCCCCAGTCTTTGGTGCGTTGTATCTTCGTCAATTTTGATTGATTTGATAAAGCAAAAATACGTGTGTCTAATACTTGTATGTCCTATAAATCTACGTTTCTGCCATAGATTATCCTTAAAAGGAGATTAACAAAAGATTACTTTACTAATAGGCTCAAAATATCTTCACAAATTCAGTCTTACAATCAACCAATATTCAAAAAGTCAGAACCAACTTTTCCCCACTAATTTCTTAGGTAGAGTTTATAATAATTGTTCATTATAAGCGGAATTCACTCCAACCGAAAATAAAGCTTTCGAAGTCGGCCCAAATTCTCACAATTAAACTTTTGAGTAATCCTTTGATGTGTTTCATGAAAGACCAAAAACTAATTTTGGAATCGTGGAAAAGGCTTAGCAACCTACATTTTTGTGATGAAATGCGGCCCAGAGTAGTGAAAATTACGACGAAGAGGGAAAAGTGTACCTTTTAATTCACCTCGTATTAGTGAAGAATGCAGTTTGTGTGAAATAGGAGAATTTTGGTTTGTATTTTGTTTGTTTTTTTATTATTATTATTTTGTTGTGTATTTTTTTTTTAATAAATGGTATCTTTCTTTCTTTCCTTCCTATCTTTCTTTCTTTCTTTCTTTATGTACCTAAGTTTGTGGTGACTGACAAAGAAAGGGGAAATCACTCCTTAACATTTTCCAGAATACTATTAACTGTGTTTTTCAATATGTCTAGGTTAAATGAGAAAATAGCTATTATCAACTCGCTGTGCAGTAAAGAATCCATGATTGGTTAAATCAGGGGTTCCCAAAACTTTTTATGCTGCGATACCCATGTTATATTATTTAGCGACCATCTTGTAAAGAGATACTACGTGTAGCTCCATATGGGAAAATCAGAAGGTTGAAAAAATGAGACGAAATGCTTTTCTGATTAAAATTCACAGATTTTTTTTGTAAAATGTGTGAAGTCGATAAGTGTTCGACAAAATATCTATTGTAAAATTAGCTTCAGATCAGATCTTCATCAGATTTTTCATGCTAAAAGCAGAAAAACGCAGCTTTGTCTTACTTTATTTCTATTTTTCTTTTTTACAATAGTAACTTCTGAAACGCTGCCATTTTATTTACCAGTTGCAGCATAATTTCGCGTTTTATTTCGATAGCCGTTTGCAACGCCTCAGGGAATGCACTGCGACGCCCCGGGGAGTCGCGATGCACACTTTTCGATGAATAATTACAGTCTAATTATACATTTTATCAAAACCATATAATTACCCCAAAAACTTTTAACGACCACATGCATTTAGAACTATTGATGGGTCCCCTCGCCCGCACCGTTAAGTAAATGATAGTTGAAACGTTCTAATCGCTTGATCGCTTGCCCGCTCGGTAATCTTGTGCTTAAGCCCTTAATCCTCGGCGCGTTTTGCTAGATATTTTAAGGTAGCGGCTATTGTACTACAAGTTTAAGCGGTATTGGTACACGGTTTTTGCTTAAGAAGCATTCCGTAAGTAATGATGAGGTCAACGTTAAATTCGCTTTTTTACCAACTTCAAAAAAATTAAGAGATTCTCAATTCGGATGTATTTTTTTACGTTTGCTATTTATGCTCCGTATATTAACTCCGTATTATATAACTCCGTATTTATGAACAAATTTGAAAAAATATTAGTATATTCTTTTATATGTGAAAGGATGCACTTTCCTTTTGGTTCCATGGAAATTTCATCAAAATCGGTTCAGAAGTTTGTTTATAATCAAAATAGCTGGAAAAAAATGAAATGTCATCCAGGCAAACGAATTTGCGTATTTTGGTTTCCTGTAACTTTCCAGTGGTACCTATTTTTAGATCCACTAAAAACTAAAAATTAAAAAAAAAAACTTAATACAACCGGCTTTCAAATAAATATAACACTACAAATAAAATAACTTTAATTTCGGAATTCAGTGTTGTAATACGAAGAAACAACCAAAACCACCGACTTCTAAAAAGTTTTTATTCATTTTTGATAGGCCGCATTAGACCACAAGTTTTTTTTTAAATATTGATAGGCACGCGTTTGACAACTATCTCACCTAATGGTAAGCGATAGATAGCTAACCTAATGGAAAGCAATGATGTGGTCGATGATGGAGCACGCTTGTCTGAGGCTGCTTTTCCACCTGGGATGTGCTATGCAACGTTACTATGGATGCGTTTGATATCCACCAATCATATTCATCGGTCCATATAGCGTAGCACTGGTGGAAACTGATTCAACTAAGCTACGTTTTTTTATATGGTAGGATGCGTGCTGTGGATGCATGCTATGGATGCGAGCTATGGATGCGTGCTATGACTGGTCGCGAGGTGTGTAGCTATGTGCAGAGCAGTGCGTGACTTCCCTATTGTCGATACATCGCATTCCTCGAGCTGCGCACCTTCCTCCTTTACATTCTCGCAGCATAGCTGCATAGCACATCTCTGATGGAAAAGCAGCCTTAAAGTGACAAAGTTTTAGGTGTAGTAAGTAAGACGCCTTGGAATGTGTGTAACTAATTTCCATACATAGTAATCACTTGTGTCAAACAAAATTCTACGTAATCCCATTTATTATGAGTACTATGTTTAACGAGAATGAACTTTACGCTGTACTCAAAGCATACCTGTATCGGTAATTAGGTAAACTATTTGCCTAAACGTTGCCTACCAGGTACCGGGCTTATATAATTATTTTGATAACTGTCGGAGTTATGCTAATAGTATTTGCTTTAGGTACCATAATTGAGAATGTTGGGTGAATTTCATTGTTGAAAATGAGCAAAGATAGCTTACTATCTTCTTCTAATATATAAAAATGTCGTGTCACAGTGTTTGTTACCGAACTCCTCCGAAACGGCTTGACCGTTTTTATGATTTTTTTTGTGAATATTTCGTAGGTCTGAGATTAGGTCGTAGGCTTATTTTTTTTTATGGCAAATGAACGTTTCCCCTGTTAGCTAGTATGATTATAAGTTTGGTAATGAGCTCGTAATTAAATCAGAATGATCATTATACATGACTGCCTCATTGATTTATAACGTGAAATGTGTTTGCCATAAGGGCAAGGATTGCCAAATCCAAAACTATGAGGAATAGCGAAAAATATTCAAAAGACTCTCGGGCTTGATTTGAAAAAAAGAAAAAGTGCTTACCTTGCAACTAAGCATAATAATAGGTAAGCACTTTTCGGAACGGACGTCATCATCACCATCCACAGCTCGACTTCGCCCACTACTGAGCACAGGCCACTTTTTCTTGTGCCAATCCCCACGTTGCTGTGCCAGCCTCATCCAGGTTCTACCTGCGATGGCAACAATATCATCCGACCATCTCGTCGCCGAACGAACGGACGGAGAATGGACGTGCATTTATTCTAATTATAATATAAACAAGAACTCGTACAGAAACTCGACAGATGCATGTTGTGTCTGTGGCAACAAGGCAACACAGCATAATGCTAAGCCATGGGCAAACCCATGCAATGCGGGCACGGCGCTGATTATGAGTCGTCGCCAAATGGCATGGGAATTAAATATAACTGGTAAAATGTGCTTAAAATCAGTACACCTCTGTCTTAAATCTTTAGGGAATATACAATACAACTAGATTTATTTTTTCACCACAATTATTCAGATGTAACAATAAAAAGGTTTATAAAGATACATAATACAGGTACATATATGGTGGGAGACTGGTGCCTAAGCTAATATGTACTCTGTATTAATATACACAAATAGAATGTCAATAAATAATCCCAGCGGATAACAACAGTTATGAGCCTCCAGTATCAATTCAATCGCCATCCCCACCAGTGTGTGTCCTCCCTAACTAACGTACCTCGCGACTCTCCCAGCGGACATCGGTCACGTGCCAAACTTTGTCTCTATTGAAATTCGGAATAATAGATCTCTTCGCCTAGCTGCGGCCCTGGTACAATGTGTTCGGGTGTAAAGTAGAGGTAGATGTGTTTATCTAAGGAATTGTGTTTGACATGGATCGTTCAGATTTTAGGTGTAGGACAGGATCCAAATTCCAGGTTCATGAATTCTTGGTGATTTGGAAACTTACTAAAAGACCTTACCAAGGAAATTATGAATACTATCCAATATACCTACAATGTTTTTCTTGCGTTAAAAGAAGACAGAATGAACACGAGTATAATTTTATATTTACAATTAATTTATTCAAGATCCTGGGCTATGTTTGCATAGAACTCTAATTAGAGACCCACAAGGAGGACCAAAAGAGGAGTTGGAGGATGGAGGTCTCCATGTCAGAGGCCCTTGAGGCGGTTCAGAAATTCTGACACCAGGGTGTGTAGGGTCGTTAGACCTTACTGCCCACACGATAAGCCCAAGGCGCTTATTAACTAAACAAATAATAAATCTCCTCGCTCTGCTGCGGCCCTGGTACAATGTGGTAGGGATGTGACGTAGATGTAGGTGTGCTTGACGTGGATCGTTCAGATTTTAGCAGATGGAATAACGGTACTATTCTATAAACCTTTCATCGAGAAGTATGAGTGAAGTGAGTCCGAAGGGAAATGTTATTCCTCCTTAAGAGGGGACTCTAGTCGGTTACTCTTGGGCCTTTCTCCGCACAAACGCAATCCGCTGTTTTCTTCGTGGATAATGCTGCTAGAGCAATGATTTTTTTCCACAAATCTAGATTGAATTTATACGTGCCTCTATCATATTGTTTTTTCCAAAACATAATAACTTAAAAATTATGACTTACCAAAAAAAAAACAGCCTGTTTTTACCGTCATGTACAGACGACTATCAGACAAATTTGATAAATTTTTAACAAAATAGATTTAAATAATAGAAGCATAGTCTCCTTCTAAATTTTTATAGATCAGTACAGTTTTGAAGAAGAAAACGTGTTCTAATAGGAATTATATTGATTAACTCCCGGAATTGCTTAAAACCGTTCTGTTTCATATTGATTCATTTGTCGTATTCTGTGTAATATTTTACACAAAATACGACAGCTAATTTATTTTTAAGCAGAACTAGGCGTACCGTAATATTTTTTACTGAGAATTTCAATATTGTTGTTTTTTTTTAATATTTCTGTGTAACTGGAATCATATTTTAGTCCACAAATTGGTATTTCTGGTTATTTTCAATTTGTTTCGGTAGAGAAATATCGTTATTGGTCTGTAGTTATTAGCGGTGATATTTGGAACTTTTTGTTGGAATAGAAATGAAAATAAATATGAATCTAAAAGCACAATCTGATGTTTAATTTTTTCCACACCTCATCATAAAATGTTCGATGTAAATATTTTTAGATTTGGTATTATATACACTTTATATTATTATACTCTTTTTTTGCAAATGATTTCTTTGTCTGATTACTGGCAGTAGTAATCCTTCCTAATAATATAAAATTCTTCCGTAACTGAGTGAATGACTGACTGACAGACAATTCACAGCCGAAATTACTGGTCGTAGAAAGCTGGAATTTGGCATGTAGCTTCCCTGCTCTCCGTAGGGGGGCACTAAGAAAGGATTTTCCGACGTTCCTACAGGAACGGAAAAAAACGGATATGCGCGTACGAAGTCGCGGGCTAGTCTTAACTAATATTATAAACACCAAAGTGAGTTTGTTTGTTTATTACGTTTTGACGCCTTAATCGCTGAACCAATCTTGATGATTTTTGGTACAGGGATTGATGGGATATTGGAAAAGTAGGAACGCAAGAAAAAGCCGTGGGCAAAACCTAGTTTCAGAACAAAAATACGGAAAATGTGCTTATTTTGATGAATACTTATTAATATTTTGATGAATATATTACTTCACTCAGATTTGCTACGAAATCGTAGCAAGCGGCGTAGCACCAACTGCTACGGCGTAGCAAACTCGTAGACTCCATCTTGAATTTGGTCAAGAGTTAGGAACTACCTACTTGACGACTATCGCTCTAAGCTCCAATAACTCGGCAACTGACCTCCGGAGCCACAATCTGTCCGTCTACAATTCACCTCAGCTTGTCGTTACAATGGATAGTTATACCAAACAATTATAATTGGAGGTCAGTGCGATGTTAGACGGTGGAGATTCAGTGGCATACTGCAGCCAGTACAGAAGAACCAGTTTAGGAAATTTATTTGAATAAACTTTTTGATAAATAGGATGTTCGAAATAATTAACGCGTGGTATTTTCTGAGGAATAAAATGCAGTTTGAGTGCAAGTATGTACTTTGAACACGCACATTCAAATTTACACGCTATAGACGACCATTTAAAGTGACATCTTTAAAACCTGGCCAAGTGCGAGTCGGACTTTCACACGAAGGGTTCCGTACTATCAACCGAAAGAAAGAATCACGATTCTTGTATGGGAACCCCTTTATTTTTTAATTTAATTTAACTTCTTTTATTTGTAGTTATTTGTTCTTTTATGTGAAAATTTCCACTGTCTAGGTACCTATTACGGTTCTTGAGATACAGCCCGGTTACAGACAGACAGACGGATGGGCGAAAGGACGGGCGGATGGACAGCGGAGGCTTAGTAATAGGGTTCCGTTGGTCACCTTTCGGGTACGGAGCCCTAAAAACATGACTTCGTTTTTTAAAGTATTATTGCTGATTTTGATGTACTTACTCATAAAATAAGAGACGTAGAGGGACTCCGGGATCATGCTCCACAATGACCTGATAGCAAAGGCGACGTTTCTTTTTGAGAAGTGATGATCACGTAACAAAGCAACTTAACGCAGTGGCAGCGTATCTATACTAATATATATAAAGCTGAAGAGTTTGTTTGTTTGCTTGAACGCGCTAATCTCAAGAACTACTGGTCCGATTTGAAAAATTCTTTCAGTTTTTGATAGCCCATTTATTGAGGAAGGCTATAGGCTATAAATCATCACGCTAAGACCAATAGGAGTGGAGCAGACGAAGTTGCGCGGGTCTACTAGTATTCTGATAAAAACAGTGGTTAGTATTGTAAGAAGTTGAATTTCTGTTCTTGCTCATTCAGTGGCACAAGCGCACCGCGTAAATCTGTATTCAATTCTAGGTATTTGCTCCGGCTAATTGGAACGATTCGTTTATCTAAACTAGGTGGGTCAGACCCGGTTAGTAGCTCAGTTGTGCAGTAATATGAAGTGGAGAATACTGTGTTATGGCAGGTATAAGAGCAGGCAGATTACTTTTCAGAATAATAGTGAAAAGCTTTAGTTTTTTTTCTGAGAGGACAACTGGAGAAAATCGTTGTAAGTTTACCAATAAGTGATTAATTTTGTGTTATTAGTTGCGATTTTGGTATGCGGTACAGAGAGTAAAGTCCCGCACACCTCCATTGTAAAGGGGGGATCCTCCGACCGGACGGTTGTTGTGTCCGGTGTGAGCAACAACCCGATGGTTGATATTCGGGCTGATATACATATATGCATGTTCAAATCGCACGGTAAACTCTGATTACGCGATGCAGGATTCCGACGTAGTAGTTCGCTGGTAGTTGGATAGATGGCGTCGCGGTTTTTTTTGTTGCGATGTAGATTTTCTCCGTTGTTTTTTCTTGTGGCGGCATTGTCGCCGCTACATATTGTATAAATTAACCTCTAAAGGACCTTTGTTCTGTTTACTAACTGGGGAAATAATAAAAAATAAATGAAAATAATCCACAAGCCGCATACAAATAACGTTTACACCGTTTTTAGTCGGCTTGGCCCCGATAGGGCCTTACGAATTCTGACAGTTGGGACGATTTGGCCCAAATCGGTCTTTATTGATCCTGACATGTTAAACTAAGTTAGCTAATTAACACCAAATAAGTGCATAATGATATCACTTTCACACTTGCGCTGCGTGTCCACCAGAGATATGCGAGGATGAGCTAGGCTAGGTAAATGAGAGATGAGCGAGGTTAGGTAAATGAGAGATGAGCTAGGCTAGGTAAATCAGAGATGAGCTGGGCTAGGTAAATGAGAGATGAGCTAGGCTAGGTAAATAAGAGACGTTAGAAGTTGAGTTTTTGTCAAAATCTAATTAAGCCTGAAAACCTGTAAAATTGTGGTATTAAAGTAGGGTTTGACACGTTACCCCGGGCGTCGGGAGTCGCAGGGCGATTCCTGGCCACCATAGGCGCGGGCCTACGGACGGCGAGCATTGCGTGGCTCGCCTCTAATCAGAACCAGGCCCGGGTCGACGGCGCGCTGTGTTACACGCGCGCCTCAAAGAGCTGTCAGCATAAAAGACGGGGCCCACTAGGGCCAGTGCCTGCCGGGGTTGCGGAATTTATTCGAAAGAGTCACCGCGGTCCTGGAACGCAAAGGGTATTAGGAGGAACACGGATGGGTTTTAGTCAGTAAGAGTCTGACACTCCCTTCGGCTTCACCCAGACAGGGAGTAGTCATTTGATGATTTCCCATCCTTAAAAAAAGGGGTTTGACACGTTCTTGACTCCAAATAGTCAATTCAGAAACTGGCCAGTGAGATGAATCCATAACAAAAAAAAACTAACTTTCGATTAAAATCGAAGTGGAAAAAAGCTAGTGCATAAAATTTGCAACAGTAAGTAAAAGTTATTACAACTGTTAGTTCAATTAAGTACGTCGCAACTGCAGGGGGATAAAAGCCTGCAATAGTGTTCTAACCACAGAACTCGGAATCGCCCTATCAGCATGGATTAAAGACGCCATTACTTGGTCCGATCCGTAATCGTATTCAGTAACATGTCGGTTTTATGAAAAAATATGTCGCCTTGCTTCAACATTAATAGTGGAAAAAATTGTCGACTTCAATAAATAAAAAGAGTGATACTTTTTCTATTGGAGTCTTGTAAATAATAATTTTACTGGGTTTTTAACCTTATAATACGAAAAAAATTAAGCTTAAATTTATAGATCTAACACTTGTAGAGTTAAATTGTTGTCAGTTATATTAATTTTCAAAGAGGTAATATTATTTGTTGTATCAGTTTACTTATAACATAAATTACGTAAACACTGCGTATTATTCAACACTAATCCCTTCAAAGTTAGAGTGAACGAACAGGCTTCTCTAGGGTAAGCTTGCTCCATCGTCGACTTTGTCTTTGTCAACTTTGACCTAGACTAAAGTCAAGAGCAAACCCATCTCAAATAAAAAAAAAACAATCTAAACTATGCATATATTATATATAATCTTCATCTTAAGACTCATTCAATTTCGCTGTGTTGTTCTTACATCACTACCTTTTTTACACGACTGCCTAATAAAAGGAGTGTTATGTATTTTGTTAGAAACTGGTATCACTTCGATTGTCAAGTCGGGTGCGAACGCGAAGACAATAGTAAATTTTACCCAAACAATGCATAATTGCACTAATCACAAGTTTTAGCTGTCCCAGCTATACTCAGAACTGTCACGGGCCGTCAATTTCTATAAGTTAACGATGACACTTACTGTCACGTTTGGTTTGTATGACGTGTTTTGACAATGCCATCTTTAGCATTGGCCGCCGCGGCACCTCGTTGGTCTGTAGTCACGGAGGTAGAACCTGGATTAGCAATCCATTTCATCTTAGTGCTAGGACCGCCTTCGTGTTTTATGGGTGCCTTCATAAAATGTCACAATAATACCTCTTTGTAAAGTAAGCTTTGATTAACTTGATTGAAATATTCTGTAGGGGAAGTGTTTTTTTTTCTCGCTAGCGAGCCAGTACAGGTATGGTTTTAATAAGTAATATTGTAGTTTACCTCAATTTTATAATTTATTTATTAAACCTTATATTATTACCTATATACAAGTAATACTCACTGTATAAAGGCAGACTTATTAAAGATATTGTGATTTAGTTTTAATACGAATTCTCTTCTTCTTATCGTGTGGGCGGTAAGGTCTAACGACCCCACACACCCTAGTGTCAGAGTTTCTAAACCGCCTCAAGGGCCTCTGACATGGTTTACGACCGCCATTTGGCGGCCGGGACCACCAGCTTATACGTGCCTTCCGAAGCACGGAATTATCTTTTTTATCAGACAATCAGGGGATTCAAGCCTGTTATGTCCTAGCCAAACTGAAAAACAACTTTACAAAGTATGCTTTCCCGTGGGAATCGAACCCACGACCACCGGGTCACAAGGCAAACGATTAAACCACTCGACCACGGAGGCAGTACGAACACGAATACGAATTGCCAATGCATATTTTGCAACAGCAAAATTGTTTAACACCAATATTCACCTATAGGCCCCGTCACGAGAAACTATAAATTTTGTAAACACACATTCAATTGTTTCAAATGTTTGTTCTATGAGCCAGACACGTTCCAGTACCACAAAACATTTGACGAAAGCGCTTTGTATCGATAAAATATAACTCGACCAAATTAAATTGCTCGTTAGTATTGTATTACACGTATGTTTCTTTGAGTTGATTGAATTTGGTATTATTTGCTGTCGATACGTAACTTAGTAGAAGTTCTTTGTTTACAAAATTTATAGCTTCTCGTGACGGGGACTATAGACTCCTAGAGTGTTAAAATTCCACATAGTACTGCTTTAATAACAATAAGTATAAGTCAGTGGTGTCTAACTCTACGTAAATCGAAACTGGTACTGTATTGTATTAGATATTTATTGTTTTGTTTCCTGTAAACATGTCCATAAGTTTCTTTTTCATTTATCAAATGGTACTCATGCTGATTACTTTTGGTTTACGTATCCGTTTATGAAAATTTAAACGATTCAAAATCAACACTAGTTTAAAAGACCTCGTAACCCCTGGTTCACACCCACTAACCCAGTTTATTGCTACTTGGCAACACATGCACGTACCTGGATAAGTTTATAGCATTACCACACCGTACATCTGGTAACCTGGCATGGAATACATTAAAACTTCTGTGCATTTTACTAAATTGGATTATTTACTAAAAACTATGAATAGAAATATAGAATGCTTTTCTCGTAAATTTTGACATTCAAAAATACGTGATGAGCTCTAAAGGTATAAAATAATTAAACTTTAATTTTGAATTTGTTTGTTTCGGATCCTTTGAATCATGACCAATCATCATTTTCAACGCTGCGTCTTTCAAGCGGCCACCACTAGAACCTTTGGCGATTTTCCGGATTATGTAGGTAATGTTGGACATTTCGTAAAATATATTTTACTAGCTGTTGCCCGCGACTTCGTTCGCGTGGAAATTTTTAATGTGTAAGAACGGACCGCCTGATCAAAATGTGATCAATGTGGTGATGACTATAAAAGGTGTTCTTTTGGGCGCTGTAATTTGGGCGATAGAATTCCTAAACAAAATTAAATGGCGTTAAGGCCACCCACTCGTTCTTTGGCGACACGTCGTCGTCGTCGTCGTTTTGCACTGCTGCGAAAGAACTCCCCGGCCGCTGTTTTTATTAATATTGCATGTTGGGTATCTCTGTTTGCAAGATTAAGAGGAAATGCTGGCTGCGAGACTTTGTATGTAAAAAGTCATAATTCGAGGTTTGGCTCTCGACTGTTTTCTCCTCCAATATTGGACCGATATAAGAGGTAAAGATAGAGGGGGCGTCGTTATTCGTCATTATGCGTCTTAATGCGTTTTTATGCGTCGTTATGCGTCATTATGCATCGTTATGTGTTTTGCGTTTTGCTTGTTGTTTTGTTTCGTTTCGTTTCGTTTTGTTTTGTTTTATTTTGTTTTGTTGAGTTTTGTCAAAAACTGTTTTTATAAGTACACGGTTCCTGTTGGATACAATTGTTATGTATAGGAACCATGCATTTTTCTAGGATATATAAGTAGCCTATGTCATTCTCAGACCCCAAAACTACCATTATGCAAAAACCACGCCAATACCTTGCCCCTTAAAAACAAAAAAAAAATCCAACGGGAACCGTGCATTCTTCCGGGATTAAAAGTATCTCACGTCGTTCCCTCCTCAAAATTACCACTATGCAAAGAATCAATTCAAACCCTTGCTCTGTAAAAAGTAAAACTGTTTGATCCCACGGGAACCTTTTTTCTGGGAAACCTATGTCATTTTTTGACCCCTAAACAACTACTATACAAAAAATTATGTCAATCCCTTGCTCTCTGAAAAACAATAATAAATCTATCCCACGGGAACCGTAAACATTTTCGGGATAAAAAGTAGCCTATGTCCTTTCTCAGGCTCTAAACTATCTGTGTACCAAATTTCATTTAAATCGGTTCAGTAGTTTTAGTGTGAAAGCGCGACAGACAGTCAGACAGAGTTACTTTCGCATTTTTAATATAAGTAAGGATTAAGTAAGCGTGACTTTGCATTTTCTGTGTTAATAAATCGACTTTTATATTTTTTTATGTTTAACTATGAACTCTTGTGGAAATGCAAAATAACGTCATCTTTCTTAGAACAATTGGTATTAATTACTTCGAGTGTACGGCCATCTCTCTTTTTCATTCATTTTTAGGGTTCCGAAAATCCGTAAAAATGGAAACCATTAGGATCACTCGGGCGTCTGTCTGTCCGTCTGTCACAGCCAGCAGTTTTCTCCGAATCTACCGGTCCGATTCTGGTGAAAATTGGTATGCATATAGTCTTCTGTGACCTTAACACGGACTCATTACGTAAATGATTAAATTTTGAGTATGGGGGTCATTTTTGGGGGTAAAACTAGAAAATTTTGAGTATGGGGGTCATTTTTATGGGGTAAAAAAAAAAGGTTTTTGAAGAATATCGTGTGGCATATTTAATAAAATGGGTTAATATGAGGGTTTCAAATATGTTTTTTTCATAATTTTAAAATAAATAGCTTTGATGTTATTCAAGAAATTAGACGAAAAATTACCATTCCCCAACTTATCTCCGAAACTACAGAGCTTAACATTTTGAAAAAAAAATGGAGATAATAGATCTTCACCTATAGATTACAGGAAAACCTATATGAAGTCAATAGTGTTAAAAAAACATGTTAAAAAAATTCGTTCGGAACCCTTTGGACGCGAGTCCGACTCGCACTTGGCCGGTTTTTTTTTCTATATCATACCATCTCAATGCTGGGTGTAAAGGACTCCCTCAAAATCTTGAAGGTGTCCTTTTCCCGAGCAATAGGCATCCTCTGGTGCCCACTTTGTGGAGACCATTTCCAGCGGTCACTGTGCATACAGCCCACGTGTCACCAATACTATTTTAGTAAGGCAGCCTTTTTCCAACGTTTATTGATCCCCGTTTTTGAGCGTAGCGTGGCATTTTTTAATATGTAAATACCTATTGTACAAAATATTTGATAGAGCTTCAGTCGTAATCATCGTTCAAATGAATCTATCCAACGCATATAGCTTATAGCTTTTTTCCTAGCATTACTAATAAATTAACTTTTCAAGGTAAAACCACCACTCAATATAATTCTCCTTAGTTGATTAGTACAATTTATTAGTGGAATTATCGGAATCTATACAGTACAAAATATTCAATGAACGCTTTTTATCTAATGTGCTTTCCGAGTAATATCCAATTCAATTACGTATTGGAAAAACAGTTCTTTGTAACTTTGTTTATTTACTGATGAAATATAGTCTATTAAATTACGTAAGCTTATATAGCTTTCCATACATATATATGTGGAAGCGGGTTAAAAGGGACAGGAGGAACTCATTGGGCATCGAAAAATTCATACGCATCGCTGACACCGGGAAAATGCCCAAAACACTAGCAGCATTGCCACGTTGGATAGCAATTAAGGTCCGATTTTCTTTAAAACACATTTTTATAGCATCAAGCAAACCGAAAACTCAATATTTTTACCTTATTTTCTCTCAACAGCGGGGCCAATGTATTGTAACATTACCATTAAATCCTCAAGGCATTGTCAGAGCTAAACAAATGTGCCACAATGTATACCTATGTATAGACGGCTATGTACAGGTGTCTATTGATCCTGCCATGGCATGGGTGTAAGGGTGGCTCCGTTCTAAATTTGTGTAAATCAATGAATTGGTACCCGTGTGTCGCAGAGACGGATCTTGATACTTGGGAGTTGGTAATAATGTGTTTTGATACTTTGTTTTGGGGATACATTGTTTAATGTTGGTTTTCAACAACCCTTCTTTTGTTTTGAGTTTATCTTTGGTCCAATAGGTATGATCACGTGTTTGGCTGTCGGGAAATATAGTATCCAAACTTAGTATTATACATCTAAATGCGACAATAAATTTATTTGTCTGTATGCTTGTTTGTTACCTTTGATGTCTTAATGACGGAAAGGATTTGTATGAAATTTGTAACACGGGTAAACAATATCTTGTTTTTAACACAGGATACTTTTATCCTGGAGTAAGTTCTCTTCAGTTAGTAGAAGCCAGTTTTTATATGAAGCTAGCTCAGTTCATCTTTTTACCTGATAGACTCCTTCGTGATTCATAAGTGCCTCATGGTTTTTAGGGATCTGAACTGTTGTATATTCGCATGCGCGGACTACACCTGCGTGTGTTGACGCGCGTGCGACAGAGACATTGAACATTAAAGGAGTATGACACTGACTCGCAGTTTGATTGCACGTGGTTGTTCCCCGCTCCCGTTATATACCTAACATGAACAAAAAACGGAACCCTTATAGGATCACTCGGGTGTCTGTCTGTCTATCCGTCTGTCACAACCAGTTTTCTCCGGATCCACTGGACCGATTCTGTTGACATTTGGTACACATATGGACTTCTGTGACTCAAATACGGACGCGTTACGTAAATTATTAAATTTTTAGTCTGGGGTTCACCTTTGGGAGTCAAACTAGAAAATTAAAAAAATTGTTTTTTGAACAATATCGTTTGACATATCAAATGAAAGAGCTTACTATTAGGGTTTTAATTATATTTTTTCATAATTTTAAAATAAATGGTTTTGCAGTTATTCAAGAAACTAGACGACACATTACCATTCACCCCTTATCTTCGAAACAACTGACCCTAAAATTTAAAAAAAAAAATGGAGATAATAGATCTTTACCTAAAAATTACAGGAAAACCTATAAAAAGTCTATAGTGTTAAAATAACATAATAAAAAAATAACATACGTTCGGAACCCTTTGCACGCGAGTCCGACTCGCACTTGGCCAATTTTTTACCAAAATATCGGCTTTGTAAAGCGTCGTTTTCGTCACTCTTTGAGAAATACTGTATCTTTCTTTCTATACTTAGGGACCGTCACCACGAGCGAGAGCATCGCGGCGAGTTGACGTTTTTTCATTCATCGAATCGCCGCAATAATACCGCCGTGTGGAGATAGCCCCTTTTATCTAGTTTGTATAAAACAACACGGTTCAGAAAACTGCATAGAAAATCGCATTACTAAAAACTCATCCAGTAATCCCACCTCAATTTATCAAGACTTACAAAATTGTCCCTCCACATCGCCAAAACACGTAACACATCAGACACGCTTGACCGACATTCTTAATCACTCCGTCAAGTGCACCTTGGTCCTTATTCTGTCCCCTCCTCACCGTGACAGGGAGACCCTTGGGGCATATCGCAAGATATCTGTTATATCTATACTGATATACTCAAGCTGAAGAGTTCGTTTGTTTGGTTGGTTGTTCGCGCTAATCTCAGGAACTACTGGTTCGAATTGAAAAATTCTTTTAGTGTTGGATAGCCTATTTATCGAAGAAGGCTATAAGCTATGTAACATTACGCAACGGCCAATAGGAGTGGAGCATTAATGAAAAATGTGACGCAGACGAAGTTGCGTGGGTCGGCTAGTCTTCAGATATGTCTCGAGATAAATGTTTACCGCTGGAGCCGGTTGAGTGAGCGATTCTGTTTTGTTTTCCTGTTCTGTCAAGTTGGCAATTTTGATAAAGTTTTGTTTTGTTTTGTTATGAATTAGACTTGGTTTGGATGTTGTTTCTTTAGGTATGGGGGAGTGTGTTGTTGCGAGTTTTTGAAGAGAAATGTAGGTTGATTTTTAAGGAAAATTACAATAACACAAAATTGAAATTATGATTCGTAGTGTGACTTTGAATTCGTTTTTTCTTCGTCGATTTCGTTCTTGTTTTTACTTGTACTGCATATTTTGATAGAGTAGGTAACCTTTAAAAATTAAGTTTCGAAAGTATTTTTTTTTTAAGCAAGTTTTTATTTTATAATTTTCTTTGTGTTGCTGTCTGTGTTCTTTTTTTTTGTATTAATAAATAAAATACTAACATAAAATAAAATAATTGCACACCATTTGTAATGGTAGAATGCAAGGGCCCATTATAGTTTTAAGATCTTGTACACCTACATTGTACTACATTCTGGCAAATAAACAGATTTGATTTGATTTGATTTAATTGTATTTGTGAAAGTTTTCTAAGAAACCAATTTAATTTCAATAAGAATTGCTAAAATCATTTTCCATTAAATATTCCACCAATAGATTTAACATGTATCGATAAAAGGTCACTGTAATTTTAATATCAAGCTAAAATAATAAATGTCCAAAGAAAAAGAAGAAAGTGTTTATAGAGCATCAAAAGGCCACTTAAATTAATTCTCGCACGCCGTCCCTGGCAACAGTGATGAACTAGTCAGGAGGCGAGCGCGCGTATCGATCACACGCTTGCATTACATTCTGACGGCCTACCTACGTTCTATATACACCGTCATTTATAATATCACCCTTATTGATGTGAAAGCACCTCGTGGCTGCCACAGAGGTGCTCTCATATCAATAAGGGTGATATTCGAGGTTAAGCAACCCTTGCCGAGGTCAGCCCGTGGATGGGTGATCATTTATTCCATACCGAGTTTTCTCGATGCTTCGGAAAGTACGTCAAGCCCTTGACCCCAGCTGTAATTTGAACATCTTCGATAGTCGTTACGGGCAGTCAGGTTCCAGAAAATTTAACACCAGTGTACCCATGGAGTATCGTATTTTTAATCGACTTCCAAAAAAGGAGGAGGTTCTCAATTCGGCGCGTATTTTTTATCGCGGGTATTATGTATGTACACTGATTACTTCGAGGTTTCTCATCCAATTAGTGTGATTCTTAGCTTGGCATACTTGCCATTTGCCGTAAAGATTTGATTCAGTTCGGTTAAGTAGTTTTTATTTTATGAGCATTTTTGCTTATTTCAATTTCTGCGTAGATGAAGACGTCGTCCAAGTATCACCACTTAAAATGAATTGAAAAAATAAAAATCTTTTTCCAAAAAAACACTACAAAATGTAAAATAACCTTAATTTCGGAAGTCGGTGTAAAAAACGAAGATAAAAAACCAAAAACAACGACTTCCGAAATTAAGGTTATTTTATACTTTGTAGTGCTTTGTTTTTGGAAGTCGGTTATATTTTTTTCTCATACACTTCCAGTTTTTGAATACCAGTATTTTACATGAAACGATTGATCCGACCACGATAACCCAGTCACCGGCAATAAATTAATGAAATTTGTAAGAATGCGATCCTTAATACCAATGTCATTGGCTAATTCTTTGTGGTCCCAAAAGGAATTCGACCTATTTCAACCCTGCGTGTTTTGACAGGGTCTATCTATACCCTCGGGCGGCCTCATATCTATGGGATTGCATTCCTGCCCTCCGATATTAATTTGCGATGTTAATGTAATTCTGACAATTTCGCCTTTGTAATGTGTCTGCGTCAAAATGATTTAATTAATTAGTTTGATTGGATTTGGATTCGATTGTGGGATGAGTATTTTAATGATTCGACGAGTGTGTGTTTTGATTGGTATAGTTGACTTTATGTAGTAAGCTAAATGTTGTTAATATGATCACAAGTTACTCGTTCATCTGAAAAAAAAAACCGGGTAATTGCAATCTGGATTTGCACGAAAAGGTTTTCGAATCACATTTTTTAAAGTTATTTTTAAACCACAACGTCTTTAACGTTATTAAAAATGTAACCAATGTAGTTTGAAAACCATTTTTTTTCTGTTTTTTCCTCAAATCATCATCATTTTTCTGAACTTATCCCATGTTACTTGGGGTCGGCGCACGTTTTTATGCCCTTCTGTCCTGTCAGCCAGCACGCTGTCACTAACTCCCCTTTCTTTCATAACACTCCTCACACAATCCATCCATATTTTCTTTGGCGTCCATATTGATTATCCTCCAATACTGGCTCCATATTTTAAATTTATTTATTACCGTACCGTGTCCATCTTTGGATCAAAGGAGTATATATATGTACCAAAGAACTGAATCGGTCCAGTAGATTCGGAGCAAATTAGCTGTGACAGATGGACAGACAAGTAGACATACAGACCGCCAGTGATCCTATAAGGGTTCCGTTTTTTCGTACAGAGAATTGCAGTATTAAGTAAAAGATTACTTAATAACACTTATAATTTTTCTCCTAAGGCATTAATAAAATTATTACTAATGATAACTACGCATCGCAAATGTTGTTAACAAATTGCTCTCATTTTCAAGATAAGTTTCCATTTTGCGATTCATTTAGTGTTTGCGATTGCTCGGTGTTATTAGAAAGATGTATTATTTCTCCATTTATTCTTTCAGATAGATTTTAGAATCAAATTAATTGAGGCTTGGTTTCAGATGATTTGTTTTTGTAGGGTTCAACAGTCTCGCAATGGTGCGAATTGTGCGGAACCCTTCGTGTGCGACTCGCCCAAGCTAGAGATAGAATTTTGTCACAAGATCCATATTTACAGGTAATGTCACAATTCTATCTCTAGTGGGCAAACATACTGATAGATTCGTATTTGGGTTTGGCCGTTAGTCATTGACGTAAGGAAGGACTATTAGATTGTCATGTTTAACTTTTAGTTTATTTAGTGAACCTTTTCAATATTATTTTTAAGGTTGGGAAATCATCAAATGACTCCTCCCGCTCTGGGCGGAGCAGAAGGGAGTGTCAGACTCTTTCTGACTAAAACCGCGGTGACTCTTTCGAACAAATTCCGCAACCCTGGCAGGCACTGACCTAAAAGTAAGAAAAAATGTTCAGCAAATGTTTGCTAAAAACTAAAATTTTTCTATAACAATACTATTTAGCACATACCCATTACAGCTAACAATACTATTATTATTGTTACGAAGTTATAAAGTCCATTGAATAAACTAAGTAGATAACAATAATTAGGACTACATACCTTCATGAACATTCGGTAATACAATGTGGCTGTCCTATCAGATCAAACAAAACAATAGTGATACCAAATTAAATTAGTATGAAATAGAAAACATTGTGGTCACAGTGGTATGGAGGTTATTTATTGGTAAATAATAATTTATTTTTACTAATTGACTGTCGAAAATCTGTTCGATTGTGTTTGAATAGTAAAACTAATCTTTACCTTTTGGCAGCACATTTTTGCTGCTTTTACTTCACTTTCAGTACATAAAATTAAAAGTCAAATTAGACTGAGAATCAGCACTTTTAAGACGTCAACAACTTACATGCAGGACATCCTTCTAGCTAAAACACTAGGAAGTAGTGACGGGTGGGTCGACTTTTTCAGAGAACAACGAGATAGATGGAGAAGGTATTTGAACTGTTTCAACAGCAAAATTTTCTCAACGATCATATTGGTCACGTTCAGTGTTCACATTAATACCAATAATTTTCGAAACTGAAAAGTTTTCTGTGCCAGCAATTTCATCGGTACGGGCACAAAATTCCGCTCGTGTACCACGTTAATGATTTGTTACACAAATAAATTCACCGGGCCATATTATAAAAAAATGTAACAACAAATAAAAAGCACAAATATGAAATCTGTCCAAAAACAACTCATCATTGACAAATGTTTTCCCGCTAAAACTGACGCAACGTACCAAAGACAATGCGCATGTATTTTTTATTCAGCTGCCTGACGGAGGAACCGTTCGATTCAGCCGGGTTTTCTAAATTATTCACGACTCCAACCTCGCTGAATCAATCTATGCCACAAAGGTCCCGGATTACGCGACCGCTATATATTCTTTAATTGGGCCACCCTCTGACAGATTTCCGGACGCATTGAGATTTAAATCACTTTGTTTTCCTTAGACGTTGTTTGGCAATAATTTCTGTTCTACGGGTTTTTTATCAAAATAACGACATTCATACGGTTTATGGTAAGAATTCGTGTGGACAGGTAGGTTTTAGACTTAGTTGTCGAATATGCAATTCAATGTGGCATTGATTTTCTGATGGATCGTTTGGTATCGTAAAAATTGTATTTTTATTATGATGAATTCGTACAAACTAAGAAACTTTTAATAATTTGATTTTGCGAATAACATGTAACTACTTAAATTTTGTAGTTACGTGTTGTGTTGCGGAATATGTTTGAAAGAGTCACCGCGGCCTTGAAACATTGGACGTTTGGAGGAACACCTATCGGTTTTAGTCAGTAAAAATCTGACAATCCCTTTCGCTCCGCCCAGAGCGGAATGAGTCATTTGATGATATCACCTCCTAAAAAAAAGCTTTATGTTGTGAGAAGATTCTTGCAGACTCTGCAATGTAAGCGTGGCCGTCAAAGAAGTAATGAAAAAAAGAAAAGAAAAAAAGTGTTTATTCACGAAAATGCATTTTACAAGTAGATAATTACTTCTGCCAAACTGCAAAGCAGTTTGTTGGCAAATGTAGCTCCTTTTAACTAGCACATTCAACAGAGAAACACAGAAGTACAAGTTTATGTTTTCTCCACAGTGAGGCTCTGACAATATACATTGAACAGGTACTTATGTATTTTATTTTTATAAGATGCTTTTGTGACACAGTTATTTATATCGACCGGAAGGTTATTAAAAATAGTTGGAACCAAGTAGTTTCGACATCTTCGACCATAATAATTGTTGCAAGTGGGTACAACAAAACTTTTCATAATATTATTTCTTTGAGATCTTGTCCGTATAACATTGTTTTTAAATATATCACTACCATACTGTTCTAAAGCTACTGACAACACTACCAATAAAATGCCTTCCATTTTCCCCTATTTCCTTATTAAGCAACAATATTTTTCTGCGATTCAGCAACCATTTAGTAACAAAACAAAACACAAACAGAAATCGCTATTGAATATCATTTTCTTTTGTTTATATTCTGAAAACACGCACCAAGGCATTAAGGCGCGAACCCACCGCGGCGCACGCTATCCACGCCCACGCGACGCATTTTAGCTGCGTGGTTTCATTTATTTGACAACGTGGGTCTACCTTTCCACTGCAGTACACGCTACAGGCCCACAACTATGTACAACTGGAGAGTGGCCCACCGCGGCACACGGAGAGGGTACGCACGTTTTTTGCAAGAATATGGTTTTGATATAGCCATAGGTTATATTCGTGTATAGCGTATACCGTGAGCACAGCGTGCATAGCGTTGACAGCATTGAGCTACGTGGGCGCCATATTCGAGCAAGCCACACGTGTGCCAATGACATCAATTGATGCGTAGCGTGTCCGTGGGTTGCAGTGGAAACAATCTCATACATGTTCATGCAAGGCGAAGCCTCACACACGTGCGTAGCCTCTCCGTGCGTTGCGGTGGGTTTCCGCCTTTACCAGGAAAATATCTGAAAATATTCTGTAAAAGCGAATGAAAGGATCTCTTAATTAAGGAAAGAAACTTGATTGTATTTCTTTCACAAAGTTTTCAGCTGTGGAACAGCTAATTTAGATTTCTTCGGAATGTGTTACTGGGACGTTTTTCAAGGTTTTTATGGAAGCTATTGTGAAGGCTCTGATTGTGATAATGTTTAATGAATGACTTTAATTAGGCTGTGAATGCTGTGAATAGAGCCACGTCTACACCTAGGTGACGAAAATATGGAATTGAATCTAAATTAAGAGTAGTACTGTCCTCTTCCGACAGGGTTGCGGAATTGCCTGCCGGGGTTGCGGAATCTGTTCGAAAGAGTCACCGCGGCCCTGGAACACAAAGGGCATTAGGAGGAACACGGATGGGTTTTAGTCAGTAAGAGTCTGACACTCCCTTCGATTTGATGATTTACCATCCTTAAAAAACAAAAGGGTTGCGGAATTTGTTCGAAAGAGTCACCGCGGCCGCAAGGGGCATTAGGAGGAACACGGATGGGTTCTCCGTTCTGCTTCATCTAGAGCGGGAGGAGTAATTTGAGGATTTCCCATCATCATCACCAATCATAATAAAATGATTTAATTTATTAGTTTGATTGGATTTGGATTTGATTGTGGGATGGGTATTTTTATGATTCGACGAGTGTGTGTGTTGATTGGTATAGTTAACTTTATGTAGTAAGCTAAAATAATTTACTATGATTACAAGTTACTTGTTAATCTATCTTCTATATATACCTAAATAAAAAGGAATCGCTGCGATGTATGTACGCGCATAACTTCGTAACAACTGACCCAAATTAGGTCATAATTTTTTTGTTGTGTTCGTAATTGTCAGGGCGAAGTTTATACGAATTTCTTTTTTTGTGATTTAAAACCATAAACTTCTACAAGAGCTTTTATCTAAATTTGAGGATTTCTCACTATCATCATCAATCATAATAAAAAATACCGTTCTCTTGTAATGGTAGCACCTAATAATATTTTGGTTATGAATCTTATAATTATGGCACACAAGCTTTTTCAGTCGTGTTAGAGTAGCCTACAGCCGTCTCCAGTGTTCCGTCTATATTTGTACCAACATTTATCAAAATTGGTTTGGTTGTTTAGGAGTGGATACGCAACAAACATACTCCAGTTTGCATGTATAATAGGTATATTAGTAAGGAAGGAAATTGATTTAGTAAACTACAAGTACAAATAATTTTTGTGTCTAATTGTCTTTGACATCGTTTCTCTGAGCATTTTTTATATCTGTCACCGGAAAATTGCAAACTTCGTAGAATTATTTTATTTTATTATATTTGTAAAACTTACAGCTAATTACAATGCATGCTTACTTATTCTAATATAATGAAGGCGAATCACAAGTTTTCACTTATAGTACAAACGAACAAATGAAAAAAAAAGGTGAATCGCGTGAAATTGTAAAATATTTTTTCTTAATAAGCCGCGGACATATTGGAAACTATTGAATTTAGGTGGGATTTGTTGTGTACAAAATTATTTTTCCATAATATGTCGATAAATTATAATCTCATAAAGATTTATTACAATCTTACGGAGTCTGCAATATTCCGGTGACATATCTATAACATCATAACTTCCCCAATAAAAAATGTAGGTATATTGAGAGGGCTATTACATTTTTTCTTGGATTTGAGCGTTTGACTCGAGTTTTGATGTGTGATTATGGTTTATATATAGTTACAAATTTAAAAAAGTATATGGCCAACAAAGTTTGATTCTTTTTCTTGGGAGTGCTTTAAATAAATATTTCAATTTGTTTACGTAAATTAGTAAAAACCTTGTCTCTGCAAAGGACGTATCATAAAATTTTACTTTGGGCATCTTTTGATGCTTTGTTACTTCGAAGATATAATATGTTACACATTAATAAAAATGTTTATGGTACAACTGTATCTTCTACTTTGGAGTACTTTACTCAATTTATTATGTTTCATACAGCAATATACCAAAAATAATTCCGTAAAACAGAGAGTTACTGATAATTTTTCGTCCGAAATAATTTTTTTTTTGAAAGTATAATCCAAATTCAAACAAAAAGTAACTAATAACTAAGGTTACTTAGTCACCTTGCTTGAAAAAAAAAATTGTCTATTTAAATGTAAAAAAAATATTTTTAAACAATGGTTGTACACAGCGCTACAATCACTATAAATCTCGGAAAACGCGGTCTGTAGCTTTAGTCCGGGCCAAGCGCTCGATTTTGTAATAGCACTCTTAACATTTCCTGAGCAGCAAGGATGTTTATTTACTCGCATAACTCTTATATTTCAATATTTTCCTATCTCTAGAAACTATAAAAGTTAGCGACAAAATGTAAACATATTTTTGTTCTTATTAGGAAGTGGAGTATTTTCCGACGTGCCGTCCATGCGAACGGGAAAAGTTTTCCCATTAAAAATCAAGTCAGAAGCTACTTTGTGCTAGATTAAACTTAATGAATATAAGCTCCGAATAGACGTTAATTACGTTTAATGAATATTTATTATTTGATCATTTGGAAATAATTATTTGTGATTGTCTTTTGATATTTTATTTTATTCTTCAACTAGTTGACCCGCGCAACTTCGTTTGCTCCGCTCCTATTGGTCTTAGCGTAATGATATATAGCCTATAGCCTTCCTCGATAAATGGGCTATCTAACACTGAAAGAATTTTTCAAATCGGACCAGCAGTTCCTGAGATTAGCGCGTGCAAGCAAACAAACAAACTCTTCAGCTTTATATATTAGTATAGAAGATTGAATAGGGTATTTGAATTCTATGAAAAATTTATATGAATCTTCTTATCGTGTGGGCAGTAAGTTCTAACGACCCCACACACCCTAGTGTCAGATTTTCTAAACCACCTCAAGGGCCTCTGACATGTTTTATTTGACGACCGCCATTATTTTGGCGGCTGGGACCACCGGTTTATACATGCCTTCGGAAGTACGGAATCATCTTTCTATCAGAAAATCAGGTGATATATGAATGAATACTTATTTGATAGATGCGATAAACCAGAAAGATTAAAAAAAATGGTGTAAAAACAGAGTAGTTGCTTTTGAAGTTATTCTTTTATCCATGTCACGCAAATCTATGGCGATGCTTTTGTGAGTGACGCCAATAGTGCTATCTCTGTTTATCATAGATTTTAAAACGTTCACAACTTACTATTTTGTTGTGATTTTTAAACTATTTTTTTACTGCGTCTTGTCTCCCTTTAATTTTTAAGAAACGCATAAAAAAACTTGTACAACATAAAAATACCCTATTGATAAAGGTATTTATTTGTTGGGGCCATTATATCATTTTCAAGATGACAGCAGATTAATATGTTGTGTGACAGATTTTCTTATAAGGAAACTGTCTAACCATCATGATAATTTTCCTTACATGGGAATGATCGATATGGGGATATGAAAAAATGTGCAATGGGGACAATGAATGCTCAAAGACAATGCGGAATTTATTCGAAAGAGTCACCGCGGCCCTGGAACGCAAAGGGTTTTAGGAGGAACACGGATGAGTTTTAGTCAGTAAGAGTTATTTGATGATTTTCTCTACAATACTGATGTCATCTTACGTAGATCACGACATCTATAATTTTATTAAAATCATCGGGAAATTGTACATTTTGTTGCCCCACAAAATTTACACCAAAAATTAAAAACTGCATGATTTTAATAAGTTTCCCCTTGGCTTCTACAAAACTACGTGAAGTGCTTTAAATTCGACGCAATACTTCTGTCTATGTAATTTCTATAATATCTAATGGCAACGTGAGTCGCTTGCTCAATAAGTTCACGATTACATGGTTCTGACAGACTTCGATAAGCGTAAATCTACGAACTATAACCACAGTTAGTGTGCGAAACTGACTACATATTTGAGGTATCTAATATTGAAATGTAAAAATGTCTTTAGATTATTGTACTAACTATAACCACAGTTATAGATACCTCATCTAATATTGAAATGTAAAAATGTCTTTAGATTATTGTACTAGATTATTTTAATACCAAGAAAAAAAAGCGTAAAAAAAAATTTAAATCTAAAATTTAAAAACCCCCGACAAAACAAAACCTTTAAAAAGTAAAAAATAATTTCAATTGATCCTTTTAGTTTAATATAGGTACGATTCTTTGGGCCAAGCGTCATCGCCTCGGGAGAACGCAAATCAATTATTTTTGGCGGGGTTCTTTTAAATTTTAAATTTAATTTTTATTTCATGCTTTTTAAACTTAATTTTCATTTCGTTAGTTAATATTCCTCATTCCCTTTCATTTGATACCCATATTGAGGGAGTTGTGAACAAAAAATGTAATTCGCCATTATATGGTAGCTGATAGCTAAGAACACTCCCGACTAATTCACCTTAAAAAAAAAACAAAATCAAAATCGGTTCACACGTTCGGGAGCTACGATGCCACAGACAGACAGACACACACACGCAGACACGTCAAATTTATAACACCCCGTCGTTTTTGCGTCGGGGGTTAAAAATACAAGACGCAGTTAAGCAAAACGTTTTAAATCTCAAAAACTTACGGAGTTGTGAGCGTTTTAAAAGCAGTGAAACGTCACTCTTAAGTTATGCCATAGTGAGTTCGCGTCATCCAGTAGAATCGCCATCATGGTTCTGTTGTGAAAAAGGGATAGTGTTATACGTCTTGTATAGCTCCATCTCTCTCTGACACTGGAATCTTATGGTCAGTAATCATAGAGCCAGGATACATTTGAACAAATAACTTAACCGCTTTATAAAATGAATTTAGATATACACTTCAAAAATAATCTATACTTCTATACTAATATATAAAGTTGAAGAGTTTGTTTGTTTGTTTGCTTGAACGCGCTAATCTCAGGAAGTACTGGTCCGATTTGAAAAATTCTTTCAGTGTTAGATAGCCCATTTATCAAGAAAGGCCAAAAAGGTTTATATGCGCGCTAAGACCAATAGGAGCGGAGCAGACGAAGTTGCGCGGGTCAACTAGTATAACATCAAATGAAATGATCCAGTAGCACCTACAATAAACAGTTCATGAATGTTTTACCATAGTGAGATAGAAAAAACATTGTTCAAACATTACAGCCTCTATAAATTGAACAATCAAAATCTTAACCGAGTAACAATGCTATTCAATAACAAGAAAAATACACCTTTTGTCCAGTTCGCCCCACGTTTTATAGTTGGGACAAAACGGTCGGACCCCATCGCAGTCACGTTGCCCCAATGAAGCAGAACGCTCCGGGCGGACGGACTTTAAGCCACAGAACAGAGGTGAACAGAAGGTCGACTTAAACTTCAGACCCTAGTATCAACACGCTACTGACTTGCACTAGCTGCTTGCAGTAGCTTGTCCGGTTTTTAACCGACTTCCAAAAAAGGAGGAGGTTCTCAATTCGGTTTAATTTTTTTTGTGTATGTACACCGATTACTCCGAGGTTTCTGATCTGATTTCCGTGATTCTGTTTTAGTTCGATACAGTATACTTGCCATTTGGTCCCATAAAAATTTGATTCAGTTTGGTTCAGTTGTTTTTATTTTGTGACGTTTTCTGCTTATTTCAATTTATGCGTTGACGAAGACGTCGTCCAAGTATCACCACTTAAAAGTACAAAAATAAAAAACTTTTTACCAAAAAATATAATCGACTTCCAAATAAAACAGTTGCTGTTAAAAAACAAAGAAACAAAACCAAAAATACCGACTTCCGAAATTAAGGTTATTTTATTCTTTATACCATACTTATTGTATACCATATGGAATAGAAACGTGGTTGTTCACACTGGGCTTCCTCAGAACGCTAAGTCACCCAAAGGGCAGTACAGAGGGCTATGCTCGGAGTTTCCTTGCGTGATCGAATCAAAAATGAAGATATCCGTAGGCGAACCAACTTTACCGACATAGCCCGAAAATCGCCAAACTTAAGTGGCAGTGGGCAGGGCACATTGCTTGCATAAATGGTTGATGGGATCCAAAGTTTGTGAAGTGGCGATCGCGTACTGGAAGTGAAAGAAAGAAAGAAAGAAAACAAATTTATTTGGCACACACAGATACACACAATGTAGGTACAAATAAAAAGGAAACGTAATTCTAAATCATGTACATTGTGTGCCCCGTGGCTGCGCCAAATAGGTCCAGTTCAGCAAAATGCCAGACAACTAGGAGCTGCCTGACGCTGGTTTTCAACTGAACCTTCCGTTGAGTATACGGATGTGAATCAGTTTTACAATTTAAATATACAGTTAAATAAATATATTATGGTGTGTAGTAAACAATACAACATGAATAATAATTTTGTGTCAAGTGATAGATAAGTATGTGTTGATAACAACGAAAAAAAATACTAAAAAAAACAGTAGAAAACAATTGACACAGCAGGTACAAGACAACTCAAAGACCTGCAATTTAATAATAGTATATAGATCCACGTAACATAAATAAATAAAAAAAAGCTCCTCAAACCAAACAGAAGAACCGAAGTCGCAGTGTTGGAAAAGCGCGCACAAGGTGGAACAAAGACCTGGTGATTGCACAGGACCAGTTGATGTAGCAGCAATTGATGGAGGCAGTCTCCGTCCACTTTCGCAAGTTCGCTTGTATTTCTTAAGCAGACGCGTGTCTACCTCGCTGTCAGTAGCCGACCTTCTGTACTTTCTGATCATGTGTCTGTACCTAAATAATTGGGGACAGCTACATTTGATAACGCACGTAACATCTGTTGAGTCGGGATTGAAAAGGTTAACTTTACGTTAACCCTTACGTTTTGGGTTGCGTTTGTGAAGAGTGCCGTTAAGGTTCACACGCTCGGTTGAAATCAAAAGCATGGGTTTTTTGAAAGAGTTGTAATGTTTAAAGGTCGTGTAATTTAGATTAGTGCGATAACTAGACCCAGTTATTTAAATACCGTACGAGATTATATTTTAAACGAAGTTTTACACGTTCCAGTTACACCATGTCCTACTTTGGCGTAGACCCCCGCTTTCTTTAACGAAGGCAAAATACCGGAAGGCGTGGAAGGCCAGCAGTGAGACATCGTAAGTGGAGCAAACAACCGGCCAAGTGCGAGTCGGGGTTGCGTATGAAGGGTTCCGTAACATCGTATTTTTATTATGTATTATTTTAGCAGCATCAGAAATACGTACTCAAATTTCAGTTGTCTACCTGTTACGGTTCTTGAGACAGAACAGATGGATGGACGGACGAACGGATGGACATACGGACAGACAGCGGAGGCTTAGTAATGAGGTTCCTTTGGATAACCAAAGGAACCTCATTACTAAGCCTCCGCTTTGGGTAGGGAACCCTAAAAAAAGGCACTTCTAACCCTGCAAGCTATTGCACATTCCACTTGTAAGCGTTAATTAAAAAAAAAACCATTACCATTCAGTTAGTCTAGTAGTAGTTAATCTAGTAGTAGTTAGTCTAGTAGTAGTTAGTCTAGCAGTAGTTAGTCTAGTAGTAGTTAGTCTAGTAGTAGTTAGTCTAGTAGTAGTTAGTCTAGTAGTAGTTAGTCTAGTAGTAATTAGTCTAGTAGTAGTTAGTCTAGTAGTAGTTAGTATAGTAGTAATTAGTCTAGTAGTAGTTAGTCTAGTAGTAGTTAGTCTAGTAGTAGTTAGTCTAGTAGTAGTTAGTCTAGTAGTTAGTCTAGTAGTAGTTAGTCTAGTAGTAGTTAGTCTATTAGTAGTTAGTCTATTAGTAGTAGTTAGTCTATTAGTAGTTAGTCTAGTAGTAGTAGTTAGTCTTAACCATTCCGAAAAATCCATTGGAGCTTATTTTATTAATCAAGCAACGCAATGTTTACGAGTATTAATGGAAAACTAGAATGAACACAGCTTTACAATAAACACATTTCTAAAAAAACCCCTTGTCAAATACGCTTAAATTAACGATAAACAGTAAGCATAGTCATTGATTTACAAATGGACATCATTACCTGCCCATTCATGGCAAGTAATGGCAACCCATACCATTCCGAAAATCTATTAATGGCTTAACGACGCCCATGGGAAGTATCGAGCATTGACGGGTTAGCTTTAATACTATCTCGTATTCCCTGGAACATTTTGGTTGTAAATGAAGGGATCTTACCTACTCTACAACGTAAACGCAATACCTCTTAAGGGGTCAATGTACTCATCATTATGAACAAGTTTTACTATGGGACCAATCCCGAAATTGCGAAAAAAAATCAGCTGTTCAGTACATTTTGTCGAGCGCACAGAAATGTATGGGGGAGTCGATTTCTTTTTCACGACTTCAGTATTGGTCCCATAAGCTTAAGCAACGCTTGTCGAGGTGAGTGCGTAGATGGGTGACTATTCACTGTGTTCCGAGATTTCTCCGTGCCTTGGAAAGCACGTTAATCGGTTAGTTTCCGCTGTCATTTTTTAATCTTTGAGCTCATGGTTAAATAATAACAGCCACATGGGTCGATCTTCAAGGTTAAGCAACGCTTGTCGAGGTTGGTCAGTGGATGGGTGACCATTTTAAATTAACGAGGCTTGCTATGCTATGACCTTATGCCCGGCTACACGCTCCGTCTTGCCTGCGCAGTGCAGTCATGATTGTACAAAAAGACGAAACACCGTGTAGCGGCCACAAGTGCAGAAAAGCTCATGCAAACTGTAAAGTCATCATCACCACTATCACATCAGCCGGAAGACATCCAGTGCTGGACACAGGCCTCCCCCAAGATTGGGGGGGGAGGGTTGCCATAATCGCCACGCTTGGCAGGCGGGTTGGCGATCGCAGTGTATGGTGTTGAGTTTTACAGAGAACGCTGCTGCCCATTCTCTGGTGAGTCCCTTAGTCGTCTCTTACGACACCCACGGGAAGTGATGGGATGGTATTATTCTTTTACGGCACCATACGGCTCAGCTGAAAAGTGCAATGTTAAAAATTCCTTCGAATAGTTATTCACTTATAATACCACAAGAGCTTCAAAATTATCGGGTATTTCCCGATAGGTTTGTTTGCAGGGAACCTTGAGGGAAATGCCAGATAATTTTGAAGCTCGTGTGGTATTCGGGGGATTATTTTTCCGTCCCAAATGTCGGCCAATAGAATTGCACCATGAGACGAAATGTACAGTTAACAAATAAGAATTTCATAATGAATAAAACAAAAAACAAATTTGTCATGTTTTGTTTTTTATATATAGCAACTACCAGAGAAAATTTTCAAAAAATTATCAGTATAATACCATGTTGGTTGTACCACGTGACGTCGAATGGTGCAATTCTATTGGTCGATATTTGGGTCGGAAAAATAATCAAAGGAATTTTTAACATTGCACAGACAACCTTCTTACATCACTCATTTTTTGATTTGTGACGTGTACTTTGTTGAAAATAATTTCCTCAGACTGATGCCCGGCTTGAATGACCAGTCACACGTTCAAGTAAAACCGTGCAAGCCAAGTTTGCGCATTCCGAATCTTCAGCAAGTCAATGATTGCACAAACCGCGCTTCCAGGACTGCGCGAGCTACCGTCTTTCCGTCCAGAGGCACGCGCTTACAAGCTCACAGGCAAGATGGAGACTGTTGTCGGGCCATTAGGTCGTTGATCTCGGCTGTCATTTGTAGATCATTCGCAGTCGCTCAGGGTAGACAGCAGCCTGAAGTCTGACACCAGTATTTCCTATGGATGACTATTATCAGACCAATTTGGCACCAACAACGCTCTAACAGGCCAATACTAAGCCTAACAAATACACAATCACTCCAGCGTCCAACAGGTGACAGCTTACGCCAATCTGCTTTAATATCTAATGTAACCGAGCGTATTTATGTCCGTCGTTATTTACATTATTCAGCTAATGTGCTGTACTGTTCTAGTGGTTGTATTGGGCTGTTTAGTGGTAGAAGAAGATAAATGTAAATAGATATAATTACCAGGATGTTTAGGGTTCCGAACAAAAAACGGAACCCTTCTGGGATCACTCGGGTGTCTGTCTGTCTATCTGTCACAGCCAGTTTTCTCCGGATCCACTAGACCGATTCTGTTGAATTTGGTACACAAATTGAAGTTTGTGACCCAAACACGGACGGATGGGGTCAATGTAGAAAATGTAAAAAAAAAGTTTTTTTACAATATCGTGTAACATGTCAAATGAAAGTTGACCCGCGCAACTTCGTTTGCTGCGCTCCTATTTGTCTTAGCGAAATGATATATAGCCTATAGCCTTTCTCGATAAATGGGCTATCTAACACTGAAAGAATTTATCAAATCAGACCAGTAGTTCCTGAGATTAGCGCGGTCAAGCAAACAAACAAACAAACTCTTCAGCTTTATATATTAGTATAGAAGATTGAATAGGGTATTTGAATTCTATGAAAAATATATATACATCTTCTTATCGTGTGGGCAGTAAGGTCTAACGACCCCACACACCCTAGTGTCAGAGTTTCTAAACCACCTCAAGGGCCTCTGATATGGTTTATTTGACGACCGCCATTATTTTGGCGGCCGGGACCACCGGTTTACACATGCCTTCGGAAGCACGGAATCATCTTTATATCAGAAAATCAGGTGATATATGAATGAATACCTATTTGATAGATGCGAAAAACCAGAAAGAATAAAAAAAAATTGTGTAAAAACAGAGTAGTTGCTTTTGAAGTTATTCTTTTATCCATGTCACGCAAATCTATGGCGATGCTTTTGTGAGTGACATCACACGCCAATAGTGCTATCTCTGTTTATCATAGTTTATAAAACTTTCACAACTTACTATTTGTTTCATCATCATCATCATATCAGCCGAAAGACGTCCACTGCTGGACATAGGCGTCCACCAAAAGGGGGGGTTTGCCATAATCGCCACGCTTGGCAGGCGGGTTGGCGATCGCAGTGTATGGTGTTGCGTTTTACAGAGAACGCTGCTGCCCATTCTCTGGTGAGTTCCTTAGTCGCCTCTTACGACACCCACGGGATGTGATGGGATGGTATTATTCTTTTACGGCATCATACGGCACCGGCCGACACCATACGGCGACTATTTGTTTGTGATTTTTAAACTAATTTTTTACTGCGTCTTGTCTTCCTTTAATTTTTGAGAAAAGCAAAAAAAAACGTGTGATATACCCTATTGATTAAGGTATTTGTTGGGGCCATTTTATCATTTTCAAGATGACCGCAGATTAATTTGCTGCATGACAGTTTTTCTTATAAGGAAACTGTCTAACCATCATGATAATTTTCCTTACATGGGAATGATCGATATACGGATATGAAAAAATGTGCAATGGGGACAATGTATGCTCAAAGAAAATGCAGAATTTATTCGAAAGAGTCACCGCGGCCCTGGGGGGCTACTCTCTAAAGAAATCCATAGTTTCGGGCTTAGTTGCGGGCGGGCATTTTCTACTCCGTATCACCTAACCACTGAGAACTAATGATAACACGATTTGACAGTTACTGTGAAATCGTGTTGCCATTCATTCTCAGTTCGGGTTCGGGACTAATCGTAAGTCTGTAGGTGATACGGAGTAGAATACGCCCGCCCGCAACTAAGCCCGAAACTACGGATTTCGTTAGAGAGTAGCCCCCCTGGAACGCAAAGGGTGTTAGGAGGAACACGGATGAGTTTTAGTCAGTAAGAGTCTGACACGGAGTTATTTGATGATTTCCTCCCAAATACTGATTTCATTCTCATAGATATCTACAGATATCTATATCAACATCTTTTATTTCGTAAAAATCATCGGGAAATTGTACATTTTGTTGTTCCACAAAATTAAAAACTGCATGATTTTAATAACTTTCCCTTTGGCTTCTACAAAACTACGTGAAGTGCTTTAAATTCGACGCAATACTTCTCTCTATGTAATTTCTATAATATCGAATGGCAACGTGTGTCGCTTGCTCAATAAGTTCACGATTACATGGTTCTGACAGACTTCGACAAGCGTAAATCTACGAATTATAACCACAGTTAGTGTGCGAAACTGACTACATATTTGAGGTATCTAATATTAAAATGTAAAAATGTCTTTAGATTATTGTACTAACTATAACCACAGTTAGTGTGCGAAACTGACTACATATTTGAGGTATCTAATATTGAAATGTAAAAACGTCTTTAGATTATTGTACTAGATTATTTTAATACCAAGAAAAAAAAAGCGTCAAAAAAAAGTTAAATAAAAAATTTAAAAACCCCCGACAAAACAAAACCTTTAAAAAGTAAAAAATAATTTCTAATGATCCTTTTAGTTTAATATAGGTACGATTCTTTGGGCCAAGCGTCATCGCCTCGGGAGAACGCAAATCAATTATTTTTGTCGGGGGTCTTTTTTAAATTTTTAATTAAATTTTTTTTTCATGCTTTTTAAACTTAATTTTCATTTCGTTAGTTAATATTCCTCATTCCCTTTCATTTGATACCCATATTGAGGGAGTTGTGAAAAAATACGTAATGCGCCATTTTGTGGCGGCGGCCATCTTGGACTGATTTTCATCAAACATAGCTAAGAACACTCCCGACTAATTCACCTTTAAAAAAAAATCAAAATCAAAATCGGTTCACACGTTTGGGAGCTACGATGCCACAGACAGACAGACAAACACACACAGACACGTCAAATTTATAACACCCCGTCGTTTTTGCGTCGGGGTTAAAAATACAAGATGCAGTTAAGCAAAACGTTTTAAATCTCAAAAACTTACGGAGTTGTGAGCGTTTTAAAAGCAGTGAAACGTCACTCTTAAGTTATGCCATAGTGAGTTCGCGTCATCCAGTAGAATCGCCATCATGGTTCTGTTGTGAAAAAGGGATAGTGTTATACGTCTTGTATAGCTCCATCTCTCTCTGACACTGGAATCTTATGGTCAGTAATCATAGAGCCAGGATACATTTGAACAAATAACTTAACCGCTTTATAAAATGAATTTAGATATACACTTTAAAAATAATCTTTACTTCTATACTAATATATAAAGTTGAAGAGTTTGTTTGTTTGTTTGCTTGAACGCGCTAATCTCAGGAAGTACTGGTCCGATTTGAAAAATTCTTAGAGTGTCAGGTAGCCCATTTATCAAGAAAGGCCAAAGGCTTTATATGCGCGCTAAGACCAATAGGAGCGGAGCAGACGAAGTTGCGCGGGTCAACTAGTATAACATCAAATGAAATGATCCAGTAGCACCTACAATAAACAGTTCATGAATCCTTTACCATAGTGAGATAGAAAAAACATTGTTCAAGCATTACAGCCTCTATAAATTGAACAATCAAAATCTTAACCGAGTAACAATGCTATTCAATAACAAGAAAAATACACCTTTTGTCCAGTTCGCCCCACGTTTTATAGTTGGGACAAAACGGTCGGACCCCATCGCAGTCACGTTGTCCCAATGAAGCAGAACGCTCCGGGCGGACGGACTTTAAGCCACAGAACAGAGGTGAACAGAAGGTCGTCTTAAACTTCAGACCTTGGTATCAACACGCTACTAACTTGCACTAAAGTATCCTAGTAGCTTGTCCGGTTTTTAACCGACTTCCAAAAAAGGAGGAGGTTCTCAATTCGGTTTAATTTTTTTTGTGTATGTACACCGATTACTCCGAGGTTTCTGATCTGATTTCCGTGATTCTGTTTTAGTTCGATACAGTATACTTGCCATTTGGTCCCATAAAAATTTGATTCAGTTTGGTTCAGTTGTTTTTATTTTGTGACGTTTTCTGCTTATTTCAATTTATGCGTTGACGAAGACGTCGTCCAAGTATCACCACTTAAAAGTACAAAAATAAAAAACTTTTTACCAAAAAATATAATCGACTTCCAAATAAAACAGTTGCTGTTAAAAAACAAAGAAACAAAACCAAAAATACCGACTTCCGAAATTAAGGTTATTTTATTCTTTATACCATACTTATTGTATACCATATGGAATAGAAACGTGGTTGTTCACACTGGGCTTCCTCAGAACGCTAAGTCACCCAAAGGGCAGTACAGAGGGCTATGCTCGGAGTTTCCTTGCGTGATCGAATCAAAAATGAAGATATCCGTAGGCGAACCAACTTTACCGACATAGCCCGAAAATCGCCAAACTTAAGTGGCAGTGGGCAGGGCACATTGCTTGCATAAATGGTTGATGGGATCCAAAGTTTGTGAAGTGGCGATCGCGTACTGGAAGTGAAAGAAAGAAAGAAAGAAAACAAATTTATTTGGCACACACAGATACACACAATGTAGGTACAAATAAAAAGGAAACGTAATTCTAAATCATGTACATTGTGTGCCCCGTGGCTGCGCCAAATAGGTCCAGTTCAGCAAAATGCCAGACAACTAGGAGCTGCCTGACGCTGGTTTTCAACTGAACCTTCCGTTGAGTATACGGATGTGAATCAGTTTTACAATTTAAATATACAGTTAAATAAATATATTATGGTGTGTAGTAAACAATACAACATGAATAATAATTTTGTGTCAAGTGATAGATAAGTATGTGTTGATAACAACGAAAAAAAATACTAAAAAAAACAGTAGAAAACAATTGACACAGCAGGTACAAGACAACTCAAAGACCTGCAATTTAATAATAGTATATAGATCCACGTAACATAAATAAATAAAAAAAAGCTCCTCAAACCAAACAGAAGAACCGAAGTCGCAGTGTTGGAAAAGCGCGCACAAGGTGGAACAAAGACCTGGTGATTGCACAGGACCAGTTGATGTAGCAGCAATTGATGGAGGCAGTCTCCGTCCACTTTCGCAAGTTCGCTTGTATTTCTTAAGCAGACGCGTGTCTACCTCGCTGTCAGTAGCCGACCTTCTGTACTTTCTGATCATGTGTCTGTACCTAAATAATTGGGGACAGCTACATTTGATAACGCACGTAACATCTGTTGAGTCGGGATTGAAAAGGTTAACTTTACGTTAACCCTTACGTTTTGGGTTGCGTTTGTGAAGAGTGCCGTTAAGGTTCACACGCTCGGTTGAAATCAAAAGCATGGGTTTTTTGAAAGAGTTGTAATGTTTAAAGGTCGTGTAATTTAGATTAGTGCGATAACTAGACCCAGTTATTTAAATACCGTACGAGATTATATTTTAAACGAAGTTTTACACGTTCCAGTTACACCATGTCCTACTTTGGCGTAGACCCCCGCTTTCTTTAACGAAGGCAAAATACCGGAAGGCGTGGAAGGCCAGCAGTGAGACATCGTAAGTGGAGCAAACAACCGGCCAAGTGCGAGTCGGGGTTGCGTATGAAGGGTTCCGTAACATCGTATTTTTATTATGTATTATTTTAGCAGCATCAGAAATACGTACTCAAATTTCAGTTGTCTACCTGTTACGGTTCTTGAGACAGAACAGATGGATGGACGGACGAACGGATGGACATACGGACAGACAGCGGAGGCTTAGTAATGAGGTTCCTTTGGATAACCAAAGGAACCTCATTACTAAGCCTCCGCTTTGGGTAGGGAACCCTAAAAAAAGGCACTTCTAACCCTGCAAGCTATTGCACATTCCACTTGTAAGCGTTAATTAAAAAAAAAACCATTACCATTCAGTTAGTCTAGTAGTAGTTAATCTAGTAGTAGTTAGTCTAGTAGTAGTTAGTCTAGCAGTAGTTAGTCTAGTAGTAGTTAGTCTAGTAGTAGTTAGTCTAGTAGTAGTTAGTCTAGTAGTAGTTAGTCTAGTAGTAATTAGTCTAGTAGTAGTTAGTCTAGTAGTAGTTAGTATAGTAGTAATTAGTCTAGTAGTAGTTAGTCTAGTAGTAGTTAGTCTAGTAGTAGTTAGTCTAGTAGTAGTTAGTCTAGTAGTTAGTCTAGTAGTAGTTAGTCTAGTAGTAGTTAGTCTATTAGTAGTTAGTCTATTAGTAGTAGTTAGTCTATTAGTAGTTAGTCTAGTAGTAGTAGTTAGTCTTAACCATTCCGAAAAATCCATTGGAGCTTATTTTATTAATCAAGCAACGCAATGTTTACGAGTATTAATGGAAAACTAGAATGAACACAGCTTTACAATAAACACATTTCTAAAAAAACCCCTTGTCAAATACGCTTAAATTAACGATAAACAGTAAGCATAGTCATTGATTTACAAATGGACATCATTACCTGCCCATTCATGGCAAGTAATGGCAACCCATACCATTCCGAAAATCTATTAATGGCTTAACGACGCCCATGGGAAGTATCGAGCATTGACGGGTTAGCTTTAATACTATCTCGTATTCCCTGGAACATTTTGGTTGTAAATGAAGGGATCTTACCTACTCTACAACGTAAACGCAATACCTCTTAAGGGGTCAATGTACTCATCATTATGAACAAGTTTTACTATGGGACCAATCCCGAAATTGCGAAAAAAAATCAGCTGTTCAGTACATTTTGTCGAGCGCACAGAAATGTATGGGGGAGTCGATTTCTTTTTCACGACTTCAGTATTGGTCCCATAAGCTTAAGCAACGCTTGTCGAGGTGAGTGCGTAGATGGGTGACTATTCACTGTGTTCCGAGATTTCTCCGTGCCTTGGAAAGCACGTTAATCGGTTAGTTTCCGCTGTCATTTTTTAATCTTTGAGCTCATGGTTAAATAATAACAGCCACATGGGTCGATCTTCAAGGTTAAGCAACGCTTGTCGAGGTTGGTCAGTGGATGGGTGACCATTTTAAATTAACGAGGCTTGCTATGCTATGACCTTATGCCCGGCTACACGCTCCGTCTTGCCTGCGCAGTGCAGTCATGATTGTACAAAAAGACGAAACACCGTGTAGCGGCCACAAGTGCAGAAAAGCTCATGCAAACTGTAAAGTCATCATCACCACTATCACATCAGCCGGAAGACATCCAGTGCTGGACACAGGCCTCCCCCAAGATTGGGGGGGGAGGGTTGCCATAATCGCCACGCTTGGCAGGCGGGTTGGCGATCGCAGTGTATGGTGTTGAGTTTTACAGAGAACGCTGCTGCCCATTCTCTGGTGAGTCCCTTAGTCGTCTCTTACGACACCCACGGGAAGTGATGGGATGGTATTATTCTTTTACGGCACCATACGGCTCAGCTGAAAAGTGCAATGTTAAAAATTCCTTCGAATAGTTATTCACTTATAATACCACAAGAGCTTCAAAATTATCGGGTATTTCCCGATAGGTTTGTTTGCAGGGAACCTTGAGGGAAATGCCAGATAATTTTGAAGCTCGTGTGGTATTCGGGGGATTATTTTTCCGTCCCAAATGTCGGCCAATAGAATTGCACCATGAGACGAAATGTACAGTTAACAAATAAGAATTTCATAATGAATAAAACAAAAAACAAATTTGTCATGTTTTGTTTTTTATATATAGCAACTACCAGAGAAAATTTTCAAAAAATTATCAGTATAATACCATGTTGGTTGTACCACGTGACGTCGAATGGTGCAATTCTATTGGTCGATATTTGGGTCGGAAAAATAATCAAAGGAATTTTTAACATTGCACAGACAACCTTCTTACATCACTCATTTTTTGATTTGTGACGTGTACTTTGTTGAAAATAATTTCCTCAGACTGATGCCCGGCTTGAATGACCAGTCACACGTTCAAGTAAAACCGTGCAAGCCAAGTTTGCGCATTCCGAATCTTCAGCAAGTCAATGATTGCACAAACCGCGCTTCCAGGACTGCGCGAGCTACCGTCTTTCCGTCCAGAGGCACGCGCTTACAAGCTCACAGGCAAGATGGAGACTGTTGTCGGGCCATTAGGTCGTTGATCTCGGCTGTCATTTGTAGATCATTCGCAGTCGCTCAGGGTAGACAGCAGCCTGAAGTCTGACACCAGTATTTCCTATGGATGACTATTATCAGACCAATTTGGCACCAACAACGCTCTAACAGGCCAATACTAAGCCTAACAAATACACAATCACTCCAGCGTCCAACAGGTGACAGCTTACGCCAATCTGCTTTAATATCTAATGTAACCGAGCGTATTTATGTCCGTCGTTATTTACATTATTCAGCTAATGTGCTGTACTGTTCTAGTGGTTGTATTGGGCTGTTTAGTGGTAGAAGAAGATAAATGTAAATAGATATAATTACCAGGATGTTTAGGGTTCCGAACAAAAAACGGAACCCTTCTGGGATCACTCGGGTGTCTGTCTGTCTATCTGTCACAGCCAGTTTTCTCCGGATCCACTAGACCGATTCTGTTGAATTTGGTACACAAATTGAAGTTTGTGACCCAAACACGGACGGATGGGGTCAATGTAGAAAATGTAAAAAAAAAGTTTTTTTACAATATCGTGTAACATGTCAAATGAAAGGGCTTACAGTGAGGGTTTTAACTATATTTTTTTTATAATTTTAAAATAAATGGTTTTGAAGTTATTCAATAAATTAGACGAAACATGATCATTCCCCCCTTATCTCCGAAATTGGTGAGCCTAAAATTTTGAAAAAAAAATGGAGATAATATATTTTCACCTAAAAATTACAGGAAAACCTATAAGATGTCTTTAGTGTTAGAATAACATGTTAAAATAAATGAAATTCGTTCGGAACCCTTTGCAAGCGAGTCCGCCTCGCACTTGGCCAGTTTTCTCATGTAGGCCCGTTTGCATAAACCAGGTGGTTCTGAGCGCAAGTTTCAGTTATCACAATGTCATTATCATCATATCAGCATCCACTGCTAGGCATAGACCTCCCCGCGCATGTCGCCACAATGACCGGTCTCAGCTTACCAGGGCCCCAAGTCTGCTATTACAATAGTGTCAGAATGGTCTATCATTGATTTCATAATGGTTGATTTTGACAAGATTCTATGCCATTTCTTTCAATGGAGTGTCAGTGGTTGACCACTGGATATAAAAGCGTCATTATGACTTTCCAGTGGTCAAGCACTGACACTCCATCGGGCTGTCAGTATCTATGGAGTAATCGGTGACAGTCATTTTAACGCTTACGCGCTTGGGTGACAGCTAACCAATATCTTGAAGTAACCCAGCTTCATGTATTTATGTTCGTCGTTATTTACATTAATGTTGTACTGTTCTAGTGGTTGTTTAGGACTTTTGGGTCTATTTACTGGAGGTAGACGAAATAGTTACATTAATAATAATTTGTATATTATTTCCAGCAAAAAAAAATAGAACATCACCATTAATCTCATATAATTCCTGATAATAAAAATATGATATCAACTAAAACGAGCAGAGGTCTCAGAAGATCACTATCTAGGTAAGTGATATTCAGGGTCATCTAACGAAAAATACGTAATAATATGCACGTAGAATGCAAACTACATAGACTGTCATTAAAACCAAAACGTAGTTACATCAACTAAGTTAGTGCTACAATTTTCATAAAAAAAAAACATTAGTAATAAGTACACCGTTAGCTAAATAGGCTACACTGATATTATAACTCGCTAGTTCTCTAAACACATTTGTCACACTACCACTCTATAGAGTACTTCACCACTTGATCGCAACACGTTTAGCGCACCCTGTACATTTAATTGTGTCGACACGGCACAGCTTGCTATTACTCGTAACAGCTTAGATGTAAGCACTCGTGTAAGTGGCGGAAATTGAGCTGTCTCACTCAGTTTAATAAATGAATTGGTGGTTGTTTCGAAGTGGTCTGGTGTTAGACTGAGGTAACCTAGTAGTTGGGTTTTTATACTTTTTACTCATATTTGAGCTACAAGGTTATTTACGAAAAAATCAATCTAATTGGACGTTCAATAGAACCACATCGTAGTTATATCACCGCAATAACACCAGAATGCTACAATAATCAACAAAATAATCTTCAGTAATGAAATTCTCAAAACACACATTAAAATTTGTCACAAAACCACACATAAGAGTAGTTCACCACTTCACCGCAACACGTTTAGCGCACCCTGTACATTGAATTGTGTCGACATTGCACAGCTTGCGATTAGTCGCAACAGCTTAGATGTAAGCACTCGTGTAAGTGGCGAGAATTGAACTGTCTCACTCGGTTTTATAAATGAATTTATAATATTAGTAGGATTGGTGGTCGTTTTGAAGTGTGGTGGTGTTTTGGTGTTAAATGTGATGATGATATTAATGGTCTGAGGTAACCTGGTAGGTTTAAACAATATATTTTAACAAGATATTATGTACAGATGTAACTGACGAAGACGAAGAAGATGCTTACTTTAGCATCTTCTGGGCACGCTCGCTCCATTATAGACCTCATCTATCGTTTTCGATCAGGCGTGATTGTGGTCACTAATAAGTCTGATTTGACAGCTGAGTAGAGAGGGATAAAAGATTGCTATACCTAAGCGCGAAAGAGATTTATTTTTATGTCTCTTTCATACTTACTCAGCAATGTTGTATCCTGCTGTCAAAACGGGCCTTTTATTTTTTGACAAGTATAGTATATTCACGACTAGTAAATTCACGAAATGATGTACAACAAGTCATTGGATATAAAAAAAAACATCTACTTCGCTGTCAATGGGAAATGTGCCCAGAACATTGGCAGCATTATACTTGTAAATTGATGTTTTCATCTAAATTACGATGTCTAATTGAAAATAAAATAATTCTGTGGCTTTGCCGTAATCATTTGCTGGAAAAGTGTTTTTTAATTAATTTTGAAGTGATTGTAATATTGTAGCACACTTAGTTCAAAATCGTATGACACTTCCATCCCAATATATAAAATTCTTACGTTACTAAGTGATTGAGTGACAGACTGACAACCCACAGCCGAAACTACTGGTCGTAAAAAGTTGACATTTGGGATCTAGGTTCCTTGGGCAGTGTAGGGGAGAATTTCCTGAAATTCCAATGGGAACGGAGAAAAACGGAGTATGCGTGTACGAAGAAGCGGACAAAGGGTAGTAAGAATATATATTAACAAATCCCGTGTGTTTTATCATGATCATGATGATGTGATCCGACCGATTTCGGCCAAGACGATTGTTTCAACTCCGCTGTAGTTGTCGTTCGTGAGCTCGCATGTGGCTTATGTAACCAATCTTCTTTGTGAAGATCCTCGCACATTGCGGGCACATGAGCACACCACCTATGAAATCATACCGTCTCACTGAAAGGGAAATCTATAATAGGTACCCATGCCATTTTACACCGAATTACTATTAAGACTTCGTCAACACGCTTACCTTGCGAAACACTAACTTATCCTGCAAGACAGACGCCAATATAAACCCCAAAATATAAACTTTACCAAACAGCGCCAAAGTTCACGACTCCAGCTTAGCACCCTCTGATTAAAGCCACCCAGCTCACTAACACGAGCATAAAGAAAAAGTTACTGAAACGCGATCGGCTCCAACAATGCACAGTTTGTCAATAAACTTGTGAAATTAAGGCGGTATTACCAAAACTAGGTGTGTGACTGTTTTAATTAACAAGGCACGAAACAAAACAATCTAATAAGCAAAGTTGAGTGCAAAGTCGTACGCTTGACACATACTGTGTTTTGTGCAAGTTGTGGGCGGTTGCGTTTTGTTACAAAATGGTTTTTATTGTTTCGAATATCCGTAAAAACGGAACGCTTATAGGATCACTCGGGTGTCTGTCCGTCTGTCGCAGCCAGTTTGTTCCGGATCTACTGGATCGATTCTGTTGTTTGGTATACATATGGACTTCTGTGACCTAAACACGGACGTTTTACGTAAATCAATAGTTTTTTTTATATGGGGGTCACTATGCGGGTCACAATAGAAAATAAAAAAAAAATAACAAACTATCGTGTGACATATCAAATGCCACACGAGAGTTACAATCTCAATCAGTCTTACTGTGAGAGTTTTAATTACACTTTTTTCATAATTTTAAAATAAATAGTTTAGAAGTTATTCAAGAAATTATACCAAAAATGACCTTTTCCGAAACTAACGAGCCTAACATTTTGAAAAAAAAAATGCAAATAATAGTTCTAAACTTAAAATTACAGGAAAACCTATAAGAAGTTTTTAGTGTTAAAGTAACATATTAAAAAAATTAAGTTGGTTCGGAACCCTTTGCACGCGAGTCCGACTCGCACTTGGCCAGTTTTTTTGTACGAAGCATGCGTGTAATGATTATACTTTTTTAATGAGTAAAATTAGACGAGAGGGCTAAATATGAGTCCTGAGGGCCAATTCTAATAACTTTTAAACAACTTTCCCATTCGCATATCAGTCGCAAACTGTTCAAAAAAATCAAATTTTTCATAAATTTTTGAATGATTGCAACTAAGATGCGAATGCGAAAGTTGTTTAAACATTTACAAAACGTCAAGTTAGCTTATTAATGCTGCTAATCTGAGTACCATCAGATTAGCAGCATTAATAACTTACATTGGGAGAGAACTTACATTGGGAAAATTAGACATAGAGAATGAAGGTATTTTACATTTTCGTCTCTATAAACGTGATAATAATATAAAAAAAAAATCAGGTACGAGTAAGGTAAGATATACCTCCGTGTATAATCTTAAATGAAGAATAACATCCATCGAACACGAACCATGCAAAATTTAACTCAAAAGTGATTTTCTATGTTTCTGTAAATGTCTACATCTAGCTGGATATTAAAAGAGTGTTTTTCAGCCGAAAGACGTTCATTTCTGGCCCCCTCAGGCTGCACCACATCGACCAGTAAACTTTTAGGTAAACTGGCTTACAGGCCCGCTGTCTCTCACACCTTAGCCCCCACGCATCCAGTAAACCGATTTCAGTTGCTCCGGGACCGTAGTACAAAGTTAGTTAGCGCATGTTAGATGTTGGCCGTGAGCAGGGAACAGACACTACACGCTTGGTATTATCACTACGCTTATAGCAGCTGGGATTTAAGAACTTCACAACGTGCTGTTGTGGTCGAGATACTAGGTGGTCTAGTCAGGCTATTTTAAATCTTATTTGTTGGGTGAAATCTTGAGTCTTATAAGTCGCATGCATAATAGTAAAATATTATGGTGATGCCAAATTGGTATAACTATATATTTATTTATTTGAATTTGTGTTTTAATTAAAAACTAGCTTTTGCCAGCGGCTTCGCCCGCGTGATCCCTAGGGAACATACTCTCGGGATAAAAGTATTCTATGTTCTTTCCTGAGAAAGGACATGGGCTACTTTTTATCTCGATTTACAGATTTACGATTTTAAATCGGTTCAGTAGTTTTGGCGTGAAAGCACGACAGACAGACAGAGTTACTTTCGCATTTATAATATTATTATAGTATGGAAGTTGCGCGGTATCTTCTCGTCCCACATACCACAGTAGCTCAAGACGAAAGTCTATGATTAGTGCGTGTTGCCAGTGATGACATACGGAACTGAAACGTGGTCGCTTACAATGGGCCTCATCAGAAAGCTCAAAGTCACTCAAAGGGCAATGGAGAGGGCAATGCTTGGAGTTTCCTTGCGTGATCAAATCAGGAATGATGATATCCGCAAGAGAACCAAGGTTACCGACATAGCCCGAAGGATCACCAAATTAAAGTGGCAGTGGGCAGGGCACATTGCTCGCAGAACAGATGGTCGATGGGGCCGAAAAGTTCTGGAGTGGCGACCGCGTTCCGGAAGACGTAACGTTGGAAGACCTCCCACAAGGTGGATCGATGACCTGGTGAAGGTCGCGGGTAGCCGATGGATGCGAGACGCACAAGACCGGTCGTTGTGAGGCCTATGTCCAGCAGTGGACGTCTTTTGGCTGATATGATGATGATGAGTATGGAAGTATGGATGTATGGATATAGCGGGGTAAAAATCCCACACTCCTGGTCTTTACCCTGAAAATCCAGGCATCTTTGTAAGTTTCCCCCGAAAGCAAAAAAGAAGGCTAATCCCAAACTGCACTACAAATTCCACAACACCTCATTCTAACCTTTTGAAGATAATCGTCTTAAAGGAAGACGGTGATAATTATTCATTTACATACCAGTTAGTTGATGATTAGATTACTTGTCTGGCATGTTAAACGAACACAGTCTACCAGTAAGTGTAATCTAATAAGATGTGTGTTAATGTCAAATGTTAGAAATTAATACATCACAGAATTTCCGCATCTCACTTATGAAATTTAGCTTTCAAACAGCGCTCATAATGACTAAAGAGCGTCTAACAACTGCTCCATTTAACCTGTAAACTTCATATTACTTAAAACATGTCTTCCGTTTAGCGTTAAATATTCTAGTAAATTCCTCGAACCTTGTTGGGTCTTATTTTGGAACAAGGAACTTGTTTCGAGTAACTGTCGCGTTAAAGTCGAACTAGCTGAAACAAGTCGGTTCCAATGTCTTGTCTTGACATGTTGGGCTCTATTTAGGCCCTGTGAGTAAGGACCGGGATTTAATTTAATACCGGAATTATTTGGAACGAACTAACTCAAATGTTTAAAATAACAATTTGTTTGTTCAAATAAAATAGCTATCAGCTGTTATTGCTGTTTGTTGTATTGTTTTAGATTTTTTTATTGGTACAACGTAGAACAAAATTGATTGATTTGATTCATCCAACCTATCTAAATTAGTCAAATCTGTTTTGTAACTACACTACATTTCCTAACACTATGTATAAAAAACCAAGATACACACTCAGCATCTAAAAAACGTTCACAAAAAACAAGCGCACAATGTATAATTGTGCGCTAGTTTCAAATGGTCTCGCATCGCTCGCCATACTGCACTGCTTTGTAAAAATAACTTTAAGCGATCCGTGTAAGGTTGAATTTGCAAAAAAAATACACATCACTCGCCATACTGCACTGCTTTGTAAAAACAACTTTAAGCGATCCGTGAAAGGTTGAATTTGCAAAATAAAATTGTTTATAGTACACACAACTCACACATGACACTTGATACATGTCAGTTTATGACGACAGTTTCGAGTGTTGCATTTGTTCGAGACTGTGCATCTTAGGTTTTTTATATATTGATGCGTGGCAGCCTGTATTTAAGGCTACTCTATAAAATGTACAAATATGCGTACTTCAACATGTATTCTGGTGTATGCTTTGTTGGTTGTCCTTAAATAAATAAATACACATGCTCTCTCGTAACTATTCATCATCATCATCATCATCCACAGCTCGACTTCGTCCACTGTTGAGCAAAGGCCTCTCTTTTCTTGTGCCAATCTCCACTTTCCTGTGCCAGCCTCATCCAGGTTCGACCTGCGACGGCAACAATGTTATCTGTCCATCTCGTCGGCGGCTGACCAACACTTCCTCCAGGCCTCGGACGCCACTCGGTCACTGCCTTACTCCACCTATCATCACCACGCCTTGCCAAGTGCCCTGCTCATAACTATTCATCATCATCATCATATCAGCCGAAAGACGTCCACTGCTGGACATAGGGCTCCCCCAAGCGTCGCCACCACGACCGGTCCTGTGCGTCTCGCTTCCATCGGCTACCCACGACCTTCACCAGGTCATCGGTCCACCTTGTGGGAGACCTTCCAACGTTGCATCTTCCGGTACGCGGTCGCCACTCCAGAACTTTTCGGCCCCACCGACCATCTGTTCTGCGAGCAATGTGCCCTACCCACTGCCACTTTAGTTTGGCGATCCTTCGGGCTATATCGGTAACCTTGGTTCTCTTGCGGATATCATCATTCCTGATTCGATTACGCAAGGAAACTCTTACCTATTATTATTCAACTAAATGCTACATAACTTCACTGCGTGACTAGAGGCTCGTTCGCCATTCAACGTGGCAATGCTGCCAGTTTTTTGGGTTCTGGGCACAGCAGATCCTATATATATAAATGTGAGCTAAGGTAAAGGATTTTTAAATATCAGTCCTTAAGGGGGCAGGGACTGAGCATGAAAGTTACTGCTTTTATTTCCAAAACAAAACACATTATAATAATATCAATTTTAGCCCATTAGAAATCTCGTCGTAAACACGTCTTGTCGAAAATAAACAGTCAATGTTTTTTATTCTTTACAGAACGACGAGAGAACGACAGGAACACAAAAAGCAAAGTCAAGTAATAAATAAAAAAAGCCGCGGAAAGTTGAAAAAAGCGGAATGTTTTCGTATGTACGGGTATTGGGGTAAGCCCCCTCCTAATGGGCATGTCTCCGCCATAAATTTCTGGGGCTGTATTCATCAGAAAGTCAAAGTTCGGATCGACGGTCCCCGCTCGTAAATTCGTATGCCATCTACGTGCTAACGGCTCAATCGTTTGAAGAATACTGCTTTTTAACAGTATGGGAGGCATGACGTTTGAAGTTTTGGGGTTAGGGTCACAAATAAAGTAAATAATAATTGAATTGAATTGAATTGAAAGTGCTCTCTGAGGACTGACTTGATTTCAAATAAATGGAGATATTTTTACGAGTACAATAATAAATAAAAATCTTACCAGTACAATATCCTATACTTACTAGTACCTTAAAAACTGGCCAAGGGCGACAGACTCGCGTGCAAAGGGTTCCGAACCAGTTTAAATGTGTTGTCATATTATTTAAACACAGCAAACTTTCTTTCTTACAGGTTTTACTGTAATCTTTACGTATAGGACTGTTATCTGCATTTTTTTTCAAAATTTTAGGATCAGTAGTTTCGGAGATAAGGGCCCCGGAATGGTAACTTTTGGTCTAATTTCTTGAATAACGTCAAAACTATTTTAAAATTATATAAAAAAAAAACCCTGACAGTAAGCGCTTTCATTTGATATGTCACACCATACAGTTTGAAAACATATATTTTTTTAATTTAGTTTGACTCCCAAAAGTGACTACCATATTAAAAAAATATTTATTTACGTAATGCGTCCATCTTTGGGTTACAGAAGTCCATATGTATACCAAAATTAAACAGAATCGGTCCAGTAGATCCGGAGAAAACTGGCTGTGATAGATGGACAGACAGACAGACACCCGAGTGATCCTATGGGGGTTCCGTTTTTTGTTCGAAACCCTAATAAATGTTGATATTCTTACGAGTCTAATATCCTATAATGACTAGTGCCTTTAAAACATCATATACATCGTGTAACAGAATAAACACATTAACTTAAAAAGGGTACATCGTACTCATGGTTATGGACAACTTTTACTATGGGACCAATACCGAGATCGCGAAAAAAAATCGACTGCCCATACATTTCTGTGCGCATCGACTCGACAAAATTTATTGAGCAGCTGATTCATTTTTCACTTTTTGCGACGTCAAGGTCACTTCACGGTGTTATTCTTGTGAGAAATTGATATAAACTATTATTAACTTATTATTGTAGGTAAAATTGTTAGTTTGTTTAAAAATTAACTCTCCTTATTTTTGTTCCTACATTATGTGTATCTGTGTGTGCCAAAAAACATGTTTTTTTTTTAAATGTTTGTCTGAGGTACTTAGTCTCCAGAAGTGCAGATCCGATTTCGAAACTTCTTCTTGTTCGTGTCGCTGGCACGATAGTTATTTTTTATTTAGGTGGTCCAAAACATTGGCACTTCCACGGCATCGTTGGTGGCAGTACATAGATCTCTTCCACTGAAAAATAGCTACACTACCGCTGAGTGCCACAGGCTCCTATCAACCGCTGATAGTAGAAAAAGGTTTTCCTTACAAAAATCTAGACCCCAAGTTTTTTTCATGAAGATTTCAGTAACTAACACTTAATTAACATTTCCCCAGCACAAGGCCCTACCGTCCGGTCTTAAGCCGAACAAACCCACGACACATGTTTACGACCGATAAAGGGGACCCTTTTACTTTTTTACTGCACTTGGCTACGCGTGATTACGTTGTCGCCGTTCTGCCACGCTTTTATTACTATAAAACTTCTGTCATTTAATGTGTAATGTAATGTGCCCTAGCGGTAGGGAGTATCATGCTCACTCAAAAGTCTAGCTGATGGTGGCGTATGCGTTGGATCATTTGGCTCCCTTCAAAATAGTTGAGCCGAATGGTGCTAGCGCATGCATCATGTTATTGAACGGGCGCCGTCAGTAGGGACTGGTTATTTCTCAGCTGCCATGGTTTATTTTAATTATTTCTTTGAATTGTTAATATTTTACCGGACGCTTTTATCCTGCTCGTCTTTTACATCGTTCTCATATGTATTTATAATTTCAACATGATGTAAACAAAACTTTGTAACAATTTATTATTTTTAAAGAGTGTCCGTGGAGTTTTTTTGCACGTTCTTCTCCATAGAGATCTACGCTTTGGAACGTGCAAATAGCTTCATCTTTTTTTTGACCGACAGACCTTGACAATTCAAATGGTTTATTTGAAATAAATACTTTGAGTTAGAGTTTGAGTTTAGGTTTTTGGTGAACGTGAAGACCTGGTCTAAGTTGCATTGCGTCAGGTTGTAGCGGGATCAATACCGCCACAAGAAAAAACCAACGAAGCAAATCTACATCGGAACAAAAAGAACCGCGACGCCATCTATCCAACTAGCAGCCGCCTGGTCGGAAGATCCTCCTTTTCAATTGAGGTGTGCGGGACTTTACTCTCTGTACCGCATACCTCCAAACTGGTGGCCCCGACCTGATCACTTCTCCTCATCGTGACCTCAGGGATTTAATGACCCCGACTCACTGGGGCACCGCAGACAGTTCTGACTCACCGAGAACTCTGCGACTTCCGGTTCCGAGTCACTGGAACCAACCTTCCACTGGCCTGGCAAGCATCTCAAGATGTATGGACGACCCATCCACTATCGACCTCCGGTCTCCGGCGGGGAGTGATGTAGCGGGATCAATACCGCCACAAGAAAAAACCAACGAAGCAAATCTACATCGGAACAAAAAGAACCGCGACGCCATCTATCCAACTAGCAGCGAACTAAAACTCCTGCATCGCGCAAGCGAAGTTTACCGTGCGATTTGAACACATACATCAGCCCGAATACTAACTATCGGGCAGTTGCCCACACCAGACACAACAACCGCCTGGTCGGAGGATCCTCCCTTTACAATTGAGATGTGCGGGACTTTACTCTCTGTTCCGCATACTTCCAAAAGCTCATAGAATGTCACTTTATCTACAGCTTTATTTGAGAGCGATGGAAGCGGAAGTGCACCTGTGTTTGCGCATACACTTGTGCACTATAATATGACCCATGCCGATGGCGAGTCTCCGTTGAGTTTGGCCGCCATGGCCTTAATCGCTCAGGAGAAGTATTTATGGTTTTGAAGGAAAACAAGATTGTTGACGTAAGAAGTTGTTTTAATACTCGGGGCCGGGCTGGTATATGTGTTTCAGATTTACCTAGTGCACATACCAGTTTTCTATATAGGAAGTATGAAGAAAATTGTTTAGTTTGTGTGGCACCTTTGAGGAAGAGAAATAAAAATATTTATATAATGCCGTGTTATTTATTGCGCATGTTATACTTACGTGATCGAATCAGGAATAATGATATCCGCAAGAGGACCAAGGTTACCGACGTAGCTCGAAGGATCGCAAAACTGAATGGGCAGTGGGCAGGGCACATTGCTCGCAGAACAGTTGGTCGATGAGGCCAAAAAGTCCAGGAGTGGCGACGGCGTATCGGAAGACGCAGCGTTGGGAGGCCTCCCACAAGATGGAACGGTAACCTGGTGTGGGTAGCGGGTAGCCGATGGATGCGAGAAGCACAAGACCGGGGTGACCTATGTCCAGCAGTGGACGTCTTTCGGCTATCATGATGATGTTATTTATTTTTGTTAAATAAAAGTAAGTCATTCCATCTTTGCTTGCAAGATTCACAAAACTTATGCATTGTAAGACGTGCCGACTCTTTTATTATTCTTTGCGTATATTTAGGTTGTGGCAGTGTTCCTATCAACACTACATCTACACTAATATTATAAAGAGGAAAGATTTGTTTGTTTGAAACAAATAGGCTCCGAAACTACTGGACCGATTTAAAAAATTCTTTCAGCAATGGATAGCTACATTATCAGAGAGTAACATAGGCTATATTTTATCCCCGTGCTCCAACGGGAACCGGAGCTACGCGGATGAAACCGTGTGACGTCCACTAGTATTACATACACTAGTGCAGTTGAAAACAGATATATTTTTTCAAAGGTAGGTATCGGCTGATTATTTTGAAAACTACGGTAAAAAGCACATCAGTTATAATGAAAAACCGGTCAAGTGCGAGTCTTACTCGCCCACCGGCGGTTCCGTACTTTAAAAAAATTAGTCTTTATTTAAAGTAACATATGCCTATATGTTACTTTAAATAAAGACTAATTTTTTTATGATTTAAATAAAGTTTTTCAGAGTAAAGTTTTCAGAATTTTTCCTATACATGTAACATAAGACGGTATTAATTACCAAATTTCATAGTTTTAGGTCAATGGAAAATACCCTATACATTTTGATTCCCTTGAGAGTGTCGAAATATACGTTTTTTGGCGGCTTAAACGGCCGTATCTTTTTTACGTGAGAACTTTGAACTTCGATTTTTTCACAGCTTCACACTTGTTGAGCTGTTAAAAATCAAAGTTCAAACTTCTTAGTTTTAATGTCAACTCGATCCCTCTACGCGTTCCTGAGATAAACGGACCAGAACAGACAAACGGACGGACTACAAAGTGATCTCATAGGGTTCCGTTTTTCCTTTTGAGGTACGGAACCCTAAAAACCAGTATCTACAAATATCTTATTCTAATGAAAACAGCCAGGCAAGCCAGCTGAGTTTCTACCAGGGAAGTGCGTGAATGCGTAGCGCCTTCGCTACGCATTCTCGCACTTCTACACATCCTTATGTGTTTATTAAGAACCAATAGAATCGCACTAACTATCACAGCCTAAGGTAAAAGTGATATCACCGATGCCATCAAATTGACAGTATGTATCATATTCAATCAATACCTATACAAAAATATTCATGGAGTATACATTTTTTTTTACTATTTATAGGCTCGCGTTTGACCACTATCTCACCTGATGGTAAGCGATGATGTGGTCGAAGATGGAGCACGATTGCCTAGAAGTAGCCTATTCACTGTTGACTTAAATACTCTCAGGTTGTAGCTATCAGGAAACACAGACTCCGGCAGGGAATTCCACTCCTTAGCTGCACGCACCTACCTACTTCTTCTTTTTTTTCGATTCAATGATTAACTTCTTAGATTTTTTCAACTACTAGGGGTCCTTGATATGTCTGAGGAGGACTGGACGTAAAGGCTGTGCCGATATCCCAGTCCCCCTCCACTCAGACGAGGCGGGAATGCCGCTGGGTTGTTTTAGGGGGTATACTGGGTCAGCCCGGGGAGTTCCACATAGCCCCCCATTCCCCCAATGGGAACCTTATGCGTAATGTATTTTTTCCTAGCGCAAAAGGACCCCTGTCCTTGATATACCTACTGAATGGTCTATACTTAACTGTAAACTTTTGTTATATATGAATGGAGAAGGATTCCCGTAGGTACCTCTTAGCAGACGTCCCTTATTAGTTGATATCAAGATCCTGTCAAGGGTCTACTTCAAGACTTACAATGGCCCTCAGAGATCTGTACAGGCATGAAAAGGTTCACACGGCGGAGGTAGGGTTTGAAGATACAGGTGTTACGTAAATGAGCATTTTCAGGTACTTTGGAAATTCATATAGTGTAAGATGGTGTATTTAAGGCTCGTGTTTTCGCTTTTAATTCTGTTTTTGAAGGTTGTAAAAATATACACAGCATATATATAACACGCAGAGCTCGTAGCTAAATAATAGCAGTCGCACGGGTTGGTCGTCAAGGTTAAGCAACGCTTGCCAAGTTCGGTCTGTGGATGGGTGACCATCTTAACATGGCGAGACTCCTCCGTGATCCGTTGTTCTCAGCTGTCATTTGTAGATCTTTGGAAGTTGTTACGGATTGTCAGAATCCAGAAAATCTGACTCCAGTCTTGTCAAGAATGAAATGCCATCGTGTTCCCCGGTTACTGGATTGTGGAGGTCAGGTGGGCAGCCGACCTACGTAAAATACTGGTATTCAGCTGAATCAAGTTTGACTGGAAGCCGACCCCAATATAGCTGGGAAAAGGCTAGGCAGATGATAAGGGAGGTAAAATATATTGAAAGTAAAGACTTTTCACGTGAGCCGCATGCACAGTGACCGTTGGGCAAAAATCTCTACCCAATGGGCCCGGAGATGGACGGCGCCGCCGAGGCCGGCCCAGAAAGAGGTGGCGAGACAAGCTGGACGCGTACCGTGAGGGCTTGTACGAGGTGGCGCGGGAAAAGAAAACTTAGAAGGATTTGGCTGAGGCCTTTGTCCAGCAGTGGGACAGTACAGGCTAAATAAAAAAAACACCTTTCCGGATCGTAGGGGCAGACCCTAATGTAGACATAACTTACTAAAAGTTTAAACTGTTGGTTATCAAATTACTAATTTTTGTCCTTCGTCACTATGCCCCTGTGTAGCAAAATTTGGCATTGTTATTGTACTTATCATTATGAATAACTTTTAATGGGACCAACATTGAAATCAGTATGTTTTGTCGAGTTATGCAAACATTATGTATTGGGCAGTTGCTTTTTTTCGTGATTTTATGGTTGCTCCTGAAGTAAAAGTTGTTCATACACAAGTTTAGACTGTTGCCTATCAAATGACAAATTTTTGTCATTCGTCACTTAGCCTCTGGTTTGGCATTGTTATTGTACTTATCATTATGAATAACTTTTAATCGGACCAGCATTGAAATCAGCATATTATGTCGAGTTATGCAAACATTATGTATTGGGCAGTTGCTTTTTTTCGTGATTTTATAGTTGCTCCTGAAGTAAAAGTTGTTTGTGTTAATGATAAGTAAAATGATCCTGTACTTAGGCTTTGCCTTTTTTTACGGTAACCCTGTATGTCTTAACCCATACTCCTTTACTCACATATTTTTACACTGAACACGACTTTAGACCCACTATACCGTTTTTACCCTCTATTTAAACTCATAGACAGTCAGCTACATCACTGTCAATGTCAGGGGGCTACTCCCTAAGTCCGAAGTTTGTAGTTTCGGCCTTAGTTGCGGGCTTTTTCTACTCCGTATCACCTACGGACTTACGATTAGTCCCGAACCCGAAATTGCGAACTTTGGGCATAGAGAGTAGCCCCCCTGGTTTGAATGCATCGAGGGTAGCGGAATTTGTTCGAAAGTTGCACCGCGACCCTGGAACGCAAAGGGCATAAATAATATATAGAGTATTTTAACACCATACCACAAGTCGGCAGCGTTTAGAGGTAGTTTTCGGTACACGGCGACTAAATGTTGGAACAATATTCACCCACCCATAAAATACTGCGGAAGTGGACTAGTCTTCATTTTGATAAATGTTTGTTTTCAAAAGGTCAAAAGGTTGGTTAGAGTACATTCTGGCTGTTTTTAGTGAACTTATTGTATCTAAGAAAGAATATTCTATAAAGAAAACACTCAAATATGCCTATCTTTTATTACTTGAAAATTCCGGTCTCTCATCGGGATAAAAGTGGGTTTCTCAAGTGTTTATTGAAAAATGTAGAAGAACGCTAAGCTGCTGGAATGCAAGTTTAAATAGATTGTTGAAATTGCAAGCAAATGATAAAGACCCACCATGCAACCACGAAACTGATTGTTACTCCTATCGCTAAAAGCATTTGGCTTTAATCATAAAACCAAGGGTTAAATTACACGTGCGGATGTCCAAGCAGCTTTTTTAATATTTCAAAGGTGCTAAAAAAAGCATTTGGATTATTAAAAAATATCAAAAACGTCGACACTAATTCATTTTTAGTCTCGTTATCTGTGCAAAAATATATGGGGAGTATTTTCGAAATGTGACGTGTTGGAATTTTTTAATATTTTATTCTAAACTTGCAGCACCTCATTATTAACAATAAACACTTTTCCGTTCCAGGACAAAAACCTTGTAAACTAGTGTTACTTTTCAATATAATACAAATTTTTAATTTTCCTCTATTTATTAACCTCTAATTATTGATGTAATTTTTGGTATTTACGAATAGATTTTCTTTTTTTTTAAATAATACAAATTGAACTAATTTTATTTTATGACATTATTATTCTTAATTGACTGAACCATATTGTTTTTTTTTTAGTATATTTGACATCGTTTTTTATTCTTTCACAAATATCTTAATAACTTTGTAATATCTGAATTTGTTGCCCTTGCTCCACAACAGTTTACAGGATGATTGTCAATCTATATATGTATACAACATTTACTATTCATTTAATATTATTGTATCTACCGTGTATCTACCTCATTCTACACTTTTTAACTTCACATTGTATTTATTAAGTTAACACCTTCACTTTTTTTATTTATTTGTATTTTTTTTTATATGTCTACTGCGCGTTCGAGCGAATGGCACCTGTGGGCTGCAGCTGAAAATCAGCGTTAGGTGGTAATACCTAGTGTTGCCACCTGATATTATGCTGAGCTGAGGCCCTTTTGGCACAATATTGTTCTCCTACTAATGATTGTATTCGATGATTGTAAAGGTGTTCTTGTTGTGCCAATAAATGCGATTTTCTTTCTTTCTTTCTTTATATATAATTTAGTTTTATGATAATTTATTTATTAAAAAAACCCTTAAACACTTAAACATTGTTTACATAAAAGACTTATGCATAAGCATACAATGAATATGAAGGTCACATTGCTAGTAGATATAATATTGTAAAATGTAGTGGGGCTTATAGTTAGAGCAAATACATTAGTTGAACTCTAGCTCTGAAACTAGGCAATGCCTGTATCTTCAGAGCCAGTGATTCCTCTAGTTAGTACAAATTCAGCCTGGGTTAAACAAGGACACAGATGTGATGAGTAGTAGTGGTTAACAATTTTATGTAGCGTTTACGTACTTAGGTGATAATTGCAAAGAGTTGGGTGTGTGTGTGTGGTGAGTGTAGTGATGAGTGCGAGAGAGTATGAGTGTGTGGAACAAGTTTGTGGGATTAGGTCTTCGTGTGAACTCCTTAATGATTATGTTTGTTATTTTGAATTAAACATTGTTCCAATTCGGACTAAAGTCTATGGTAGTATAAAAATAGTTTGTTACACTAGCGCCACCTGCCATTGTATGTGTCAACCTGAGTTTGAAATAATAAACGTTCAGTCTCTGCAAAACCACCACACGAGTTTTATTAGGTTATGGGCCCAGCACGCGTAAAGTAAAAAAAAATTAGTTAGTGATCTTTGTACAGCACAGTGATAATGGCAGGAAATTATTCTATGAATGTCCCAAAGCTCAAGGGAAGGGACAATTACGATGATTGGGCGTTCGCAGTGGAAAATTTCCTCATCCTCGAAGGCATCGACATCAGCAACAGCGAAGGATTAAGCGCGCAAGATGACAAGAAGGCTAAAGCTAAGATGGTGATGACCATTGATCCATCACTATATGTACACATTAAGAATGAAACTACGGTGCATAGCTTATGGAAAAAGTTGAAGTCGTTATTCGACGATACTGGCTTCACCCGCCGCATCAGCCTACTCAGAAGCTTGATCTCCATTCGTCTTGAAAGTTGCGACTCAATGACCGCGTACGTGTCACAGTTAGTGGATACGGCACAAAAGCTAAAGGGCACAGGCTTTGAAATCAACGATGAGTGGATAGGGTCTCTCCTGTTGGCCGGATTGCCAGAAAAGTACGCGCCTATGATTATGGCCATTGAGCACTCGGGGATGAACATTAGTGCAGACGCTATAAAGACGAAACTATTGGATATGAGTGCAGATTCTGAAATTACAAAGTCCGAGGGTGCTTTTATTGCCAAAAATGCATATCATCAAAACGCGCGCCATAAGAGCAAAGAAAAAGCAAATGGCGGCGGTCAAGGTTACGTCAGTGAAACTAACAAGCCGGGAAAAATTGTCAAGTGTTATAGGTGCAAAAGAACTGGACACTATAAAAATCAGTGCCGATCTTATAATACGAATGCGAGTACACATAACGAAAAACAAATGAACGCATTCAGTGCAATGTTTTTGACTGGTGAATTTAGTGACAAAGACTGGTATGTGGACTCGGGCGCGAGCACTCATTTGATATCCGAATCAAACAAAAGTTTGTTGACAAATATTTCGTACAATACAGAAACTCGAGACATTGTAGTGGCAAATAAAGAAAGAGTGCCGGTTTTATGTTCTGGAGATCTGCAGATAACAACATGTGTTGGAGATTCAGAGTTTAACATAAAAGTAAACAATGTTTTGTGCATACATAACCTAACTACAAACCTGCTATCCGTGAGCAAGATCATAGCCAGTGGCAACAGAGTCATTTTCAACAAAAATGTGTGCCACATTTACAATCAGCTAAATGATTGTATTGGAGAAGCAAACCAAGTGAATGGTGTGTACAAGTTAAACATTGTAAAGTCGGGAGGGCTTCTAGTAGCAATGGCAGTAACTTCCAGCAAGACTTGGCATCGGCGTCTTGGCCACATTAACAAAAGTGACCTGAACGCCATGAGAAATGGTGCTGTGGAGGGCTTAAATTTCCAAGATAAGGCAGAATTTGACAAAAGTAACTGTACAGTTTGCTGCGAGGGAAAGCAAACTAGACTCCCCTTTCCCACCAGCTTGTCGAGAAGCAAGGAGGTTTTGAATCTGGTACATGCAGACCTGTGTGGGCCTATGGAAACTAAGTCGCTCGGTATGGCCAAATACTTTCTATTATTTGTGGATGATTACAGTCGAATGGCACACGTGTACTTTCTCAAATCTAAAGATGAGACATTCACCTACTTCAAGCAGTACAAAAACTTAGTGGAAAATCAGAAATCAACAAAAATAAAGATTTTAAGAACTGATAACGGAGGTGAATTTTGTTCAGCAGTTATGGAGAATTATATGAAGCAGTGTGGCATAGTACATCAGAAAACAAACCCATATACCCCTCAACAAAATGGGCTTTGTGAAAGATACAATAGATCTGTGGTAGAAAAAGCCAGATGCCTGCTATCAGATGCCCAATTTAAAAAAGGGTTATGGGCAGAGGCAGTTCATACTGCCGTATACTTAAAAAACAGATCTCCTGCAGCAGGAATTCATCAGAAAACTCCATTTGAATTATGGATGGGATATAAGCCAGATGTGAGCCATATCCGAGTCTTCGGCAGCATAGCCATGACACACATCCCGAAGGAAAGACGTCTTAAATGGGATAAGAAGGCAAAGAAACTTTTTCTTGTTGGTTATGCTGACAACACTAAAGGCTATAGGCTATATGATCCCATAACAAAAACAGTGACAGTTGCAAGGGACGTCATAATAATGGAAAAAGAGTGTGACAGTATGACATCTCAGATTACTATACAAGACAAGAGTGACATACAGGATTCAGTGGGGGAAAAACAGTCAGAAAATGTTCAGGATTTATCAAGTCAAGAAGCTGAAAGTGATGAGCAGATTGATGAACATGACGAAACCTATATTCCAGTAGAAGAGTTGAGTGACTCGGAGGACAGCTACCATGAGTCAATGACATTGACGTCAGAAGACAGGGAGGTTAGTTCTCAGCAACAAAACACTGAAATGTCACAGAAACGTACTCGAAAGAAACCAGATTATTATGGCTATGCAAACTTGTGTGTTATGGAGGACTTCTCAGAAGAAGAAATAACCCTGAATGACGCCGTGAATGGACCAGAAAAGGAGCAGTGGCAGAAAGCAATCAGAGAAGAATTGCAATCATTCAGTGACCGAGATGCGTGGGAGTTAGTGGACAGACCAGTGAATAAGACAGTTGTAAAGTGCAAGTGGGTGTTTAAAAGAAAGCTCAATTGTGAAAGTGAAGTGCGGTACAGAGCGAGGCTAGTTGCGAAGGGATTCAGTCAGAAGAAAGGTACAGACTTTAAAGAAACCTTCTCACCAGTTCTCAGATATTCCACTTTGAGGTTATTATTTGCACTAAGTGTCGACCAAAACTTAGATATTGTTCACCTTGATGTCCCTACTGCATTTCTGAATGGTCTGTTAAATGAGACTATTTTCATGGAATTACCAGCTTGTTCAAACTTTGCAAATTGTGAGAATAAAGTTTTGAAACTAAAAAGGGCAATATATGGTCTAAAACAGTCTGCTAGAGCTTGGTACCAAAGAGTTGAGGAATTATTGCTAGAATTAGGGTATACCAAGTCTCAGTATGAACCATGTTTATTTATGAAATGTGATGGAAATATCAAAGTTTATATTGCTCTGTTTGTTGATGATTTTTTTGTCTTTTATAACAGTAAGGAAACTTGTGAGAACTTAAAAAGTGAATTAAAAGCAAAATTTAACATAAAAGATCTAGGCCCAATAAAAAAATGTCTTGGTATGAATGTAACAGTGAATAATGACTCTATTTCTATTGATCAGAAGGACTTTGTTGATATAATTTTGAAAAGATTTAATATGTATAACAGTAAGAGTTCAGACACTCCGATGGAAAATAATTTAAAGTTAGAAAAGGCTTCAACTATTTCTCAGCAATATCCTTACCAACAATTGTTAGGTGCTTTAATGTACTTATGTGTACTCACAAGACCAGATATTGCTTTTGCAGTTAGTTTTCTAAGTCAATATAATAATTGTTACAGTGAGATTCATTGGAAACATTTAAAACGGGTCTTGAAATATTTAAATAAAACTAAACATTATGGATTAAAATATGTCAAAAGTAATTGTAATTTAATAGGGTATGTTGATGCTGATTGGGCATCATGCTCAATTGACAGAAGGTCATATACGGGTTTTGTTTTTAAGATGTCTGGATGTGCAATATCATATGAGTGTAGGAAACAAAAAACAGTTGCCTTGTCCAGCACCGAGGCTGAGTACATGGCCCTGTCAGAAGCATGCAAGGAAGCAATTTACTTGAAAAATCTTGTTTGTGAAATAATGAAAACAAAAATTGAAAATGTACCAATTACTTTATTAAGCGATAACCAAAGTTCACAAAAATTAGCATCTAATCCTTTATACCATAGAAGAACAAAACACATTGATGTTCGGCATCATTTCATTAGAGAATGTGTCACTAATAATTTAGTACAAATATCTTATTTGCCTACTAACGACATGCCAGCTGATGTGTTAACCAAAAGTCTTTGTCATGTAAAACATTATAAATTCATAAATGGTATAGGGTTGACACAAATAAAATAAGTATAAATATATGTTTATGAAAATAGTAAAATATAATTTTATGTATTGTTCTAAAACTATGTAACTTTAATGTAGATATTATTTTTATAAGTGGGGGTGTTATTTTGAATTAAACATTGTTCCAATTCGGACTAAAGTCTATGGTAGTATAAAAATAGTTTGTTACACTAGCGCCACCTGCCATTGTATGTGTCAACCTGAGTTTGAAATAATAAACGTTCAGTCTCTGCAAAACCACCACACGAGTTTTATTAATGTTTAGCATTAGGAGGAACACGGGTGGGTTTCAGTCAGTAAGAGTCTGACACTCCCTTCTGCTCCGTCCAGAGCGGGAGGAGTCATTTGATGATTTCCCAACCTATTAAAAAAATGGTTTGAATAGTGCATACAGCTATGCATCCTTCAAAACCAACTCAAAAATAGACTTTAAAACGGAACCACCTCGTTTGCACTCAGTGGCCCACCAAAGCTTGGTGTCACGCTCGTACTACCGTCGTCCGTCCTACTATTCAATTCGTGCTCTTGTCACGACCTCCTGGGCGCCTCGCCTATTGGTACGCTAGTCACGTCTCATCACGACTCCGGGCATGTACCTACCGCCTGTTTGACAGGTAAAATAATTTGTTGCGTTACATCTGTGACTTGGTGGTTGAATTTGAATTAGAAATCGTGGGGAGGAAAAATTATGGAGGGTTTTCTTATCTTTAGGAGTTTTAGGAAATCTGTTCGCTGTACTGGGAATAAAATTACTGGTGAAAGTATTTATGGGTGTACTCTACTTCTGTCTATATTTGAAGTTCATCTAGAATAGGTTAACGGTATCAGGTAATAAGGTAGGTTATTAAAAAAATATGTCATATTTCACCGCCAGCATTTATTACTTTGCGCGTTGTTAAAACCTAATTACAAAAAAAAAACGCTCTAGAGAATAAATCGTTTAACAGACGGACTAACGCTGTATTTAATAATAAATATAGCAATAGATACTAGTAATCTACACTAATATTATAAAGAGGAAAGATTTGTTTGTTTGTTTGTTTGAATTGAATAGGCTCCGAAACTACTGGACCGATTTGAAAAATTCTTTTAGCATTGGATAGCTACATTATCAGGGAGTAACATAGGCTATATTTTATCCCCGTACTCCCACGGGAACGGGAACTACGCGGGTGAAACCGCGTGACGTCCACTAGTACCTTATAAGCACACAGTTTGTAAATATTCGTAATATGTGTGCAATATTTTCCTACATACGAATTCAAGGAAAAAATCGGTATCACTATAAGTCCGAAACCTTTATTCGTCCCAAAATCGTACATTTCCAATACAATACGCGATCCCGATCAAGATAAAGGCGTGTCCACGTATACAATCATGTGGAATTATACTACATTGTGCGCTCACAATACCGTGACGTGATTCAGTTAAGTGCAGGGTTTCTCTGGTGGATAGAATTCACAACGAAGTCATTCACCAGAGAACCAAAGTCACCGACATTGCGCGTACAATCAGCATGCTGAAGTGGAAGTGGGCGGGCCATGTCTGCAGACGGACAGACGGTCGATGGAGCAGACATGTTTTTAAGTGGCGACCGCGTATGAGCAAACATAGTGTGGGACGCCCTGCGGCACGATGGATCGATGATTTTAAAGAAGGTGGCTGGCAGCGGATGGATGTAGACTACTCAGGACGTGGATAGTTGGCGCAGGGGAGGCTTACGTTCAGCAGTAGACGGATATTGGCTGAAATGATGATGACGATGATTCAGTTAAGTGGCGTGCGTGCGAGTTGAGTCTTTTGCTGCCTTGTTGTCGGTGATGTAAAAGTTTTACATCTGTTACTGGTTACGAGTAGCAAAACGTGTAACAGAATAAACGTTACGTGAATAGGGGTTATTGTACTCATCAGTATCAACAATTTTTAATCTGAGACCAATACCGAAATAGCGAAAAAAAAACAGCTGTTCAGTACGTTTTGTCAAGTTATGCGCACATAAATGTATGGGGTAGTCGATTTTTACCCGACTACGCCAGAAAGAGGGTTAGGTTTTTCGAGAGTATGTATGTATAATTGTTCGGTACGCTCTGCGGCCTGAACGGCTCGATGGATTTTAGCTTGAGAGGTGTCGTTATATACGTCTTGATTGTGAGAGTGACACTGGGTATATAAAAATTAAAATGCCCGATTTTTGACGCCATATTATGGCTTCAAATTTTTTTTAATTTTCAAAACCATCAAGATAAAGGACTCGAAGAGACGATTCCAAAAATGTAGCTCACTAAAATGTAGGAAATAAAAAAATAATGCCATTCAATCACTGATCCGATGCCACCAACTGCATCAGTCTGCTTGAAAAGCGACTTGTTTCGAACTTTTTAGTCGTTTTTACCGGTCCGGTTTTTTGACAAAGTAAATATTTTTTTGTTGTTATGGGTACCTTGATTAGCAACCAAGCCAGAGACAACAGTTTTGTTATTACATCCAGACAGTAGGACCTGCCCATTATCTCTCAGTAATTAAACGCAACAAGGTTATTAAAATACATCGCATGAATGCACCAGTACTCGTACACCAATGTGCTAATTGGGAGCCACTCTCACCAACCCTTGCGTGTATTACCTACCTATGTGGATTCAATTAATTGCCTGTCTAAGCTTGCATGCGATGGCGGTGAAGTGTGGGGTATCATAATGCATGTATATGTATGTTATACGAGCCGTACACGGAACGTGGCCGGGCCTTGGTCCGGTTAGGCTGCCTGTCCATGGACGTAAACGAGGCAGCGGAGTGGAGTGAGGGAGTAATGTGGAGCGGGGTTGACTGTGTCTGTTCATTGCTGCGGAGTGGAGTTGCGGACTGTGCAGAGCTAGGCTGAGTTCACGTGACGAGTGATTTGAGCTGAGATAGAAACCGCCATCCTGGTTTTTATCCACTTCCCCACTCCACTTACCCGATCCGTTTCCCTGCTCCGCTGCCTCACTCCGCTTCCCAGTTAATATTTTTTAAGAACTTTTAACCACAAGGATCCGTAAGTCCCTTTCGGGACAAAATCCGTAAGTCCCGAAAGGGACTTACGGATCATGACAGTTGGGGCGTTTTGTCTCCAAAGGGACACGGATCTAGTCCGCAAATCTCTATACACTGAGGCGAAGCGGAGATTTTATGCAGTTCCATTGTCTAATATTGGCATAGGAAATGAGTGAAACGGACCCTCTGCTCCTTTCATCTCCGTTCTAGTTGACAGTCAGCCTTAATATGGACTAGTAAGAGGCTTCCGTACCTTCAACCTACTACCGGATTAAAATGTATAGTATGTCCAAGGAATAGACCATGAAGCAATTTATACACATCCAAATATCCAACTATAGACCACAATACTGGTAGTTAGGTATTTTGTACATAGCTCTACAATTAATTTCGTAAAAAACAAAAGACCCTGGTTCCCATACCCAACAATACAATTACAATTCCACCATCACAAACAATGAACACACAAAAAAATCGCGACGTTTTTCATCACACGCTACCCTTTCAAAACGCGATCCCTGATATAATCCACAGAGATACCATCCGGTACCCCAAATGTTAAATTAACCGAGGTATCTAACAATTTCGCCCATTTTTCACCCAATAACCATTTCACGGGATTTATAAGCAATTGAGGAGCGTCCCTATCAATGGGAGCTTCGGATTTATGGTGTTTAAAAAGGGATTTTATTCTATTAGGCTTAGATTTTGGTGTGGGGGGGGGGGGCGTCCGGCCTTTGTGGCTGGTTTTTGTTTAAAGTTTTTGGAGAATTGAAAAACGTTGTACCTATGTTTACTAGAAGCAGGTGTTTTTTTTAGGTTCAGATTCTAAGTAATACTAATAACTGTCACCGGATTGTAGACGCCGTAAGTTTGTAAAATATCGCGTGAAATCGCAAACTGTTTTTTCTCCATAAGACACGATATATTGGAAACTGTTGAATTTGGATAGGATTTATTGTATTTAGAATGATTTGTTCAAAATATATCGAGAAATTATAATCTAATATAGATTTATTATAATCTTACGGAGTTTGCAATTTTCCGGTGACATAACCATATACAACTATGATTCATGCATTTAAAGTTTTTTTTATTATTTTTCAAAATTATGATAAAAAATATTTAAACGTCTTGAAGAGGTCCAAGCTCTATTGACTCGCCATATCTGGTTGGTTAGAATGTGTAATGTTCTCCCACGAGCTTCAAGCTTCAGCAAAATTTCTACGAAATCATAAGCAGATAAGTTCCTTGCAAACTACTGATTCTCAGCTGTATCCGATTATACAGGAGGCCGACCCTTAGGTATGGTAGTTGGGTAAAAGCTAGTGGTATGACGTATTACGCGTCCCTGGTGCGTAGGATGTGGGGCAGCGCCAATGCGGTCGTGGCGATAATCGCAGACAGGATGGACTGCCCATACATACGGCACTGCTGCTAGATTTATTTCTTTTTATTTTTAGTTTTACTATCCATTTTTTTTAAGTGTATTTTCTGTTCTTGATTTTCCGTATTTGTGTGTACTCCACGTAAAGCTCGAAATAAATGTATTTAATTATTTTTTTTTACTCAGATGGCTTAGTGCTAGTTTATAAACATACTCTGTCGCGTAAGCGTTCACTTATGTCAATTTGCACGCAATTGTTGCTGGCTAATATATTTCTGACTAGCTTCTTCCTGCAGCTTTGCTCAGGTGGCCTATCTCACATAAATCATGTTTTTTTCTGGGATAAAATAAGTGTATGGCAATCAGCAAAATATTGCACCGATTAATACTGAAAAATACTGATCCGATGATTGATAAGCTAAATAATATCAGTCATCGGAACAGTATTTTTACACAAATTAGGTTTTGAAAACATCGGACAAAAAAAAACATAATTATAAAGGAGACTGACCAAAAGTGGTCTATGAACCAATAGCGATACTATTGTGGTATTTCTATGGGGATACTTCAACTATACTCTTTTGCTAAAGGGCATCAAAATTTGACCTGTCAATTTTGAGACATATAACATTTTAGAGTACATATTTTATGCTACATATTTTAAATTAAAAACGTTTTAACAGGTATTTCTGACGGGTATAAAACTTTGATATAATATTCATGTTTCTCTGATAAACAAAGTCATTTCCCACCTCAACACTCTGAATTCCAGTTTCTTTTTCGTTTACCGACTTCAAAAAAGGAGGTGGTTCTCTGTTCGTCAGTCGGAAACTTTTTACATTTTTTAAATATTTTTGTTCACCAATTCGAAGACGACTGGATCGATTTAGAAAATTCTGTTTGTGTTTGAAAGGGATATTTTTCTAATGTTACCATTGTCACCAGGTCACGACCTGATGATGGGATCTTGGGGACATTCCCCAAGATCCCATCAATCAAAATCATCATCATCAAGAATGTAGAAGAAATGAGATAAATGATAAATGATATTTATTTTGCAAATAGGTTACAAGTAACTCTTTTACACGTCAATTTTTTTTTGACATATTTATCTAGATGAGGCCGGATGTTTCCTAGCTGACTACCCTGAGAAGAAACACCGAAACAAACTCAGAGGTCACAGTCTCTTTTGAAGTCCATACAATTGCCAATAACATATGAAAAACATGTAGGTTAAGGTCTGAGGTGGCCTTTTGAGGAAAGCACCACGCAGGTTTGAGTGGGCTTGTCCAGACAGTGCAAGCCTTTGTCAGTAATCGTGCAGCTCAACTCAAAACTTTGAGGAGCTCAACGAACCGACGAACAATACCAAAGTAAGGACATTTGGGTAAACCGCATAATATACTCAAACTGCCAGACAGTCATGAAATCAATCCTTAAAATAACGACCTACATAGTCCTCACACTTACAATACATCATTTTTTAAGAACCATGCAGATTAGTGTCTGAGATGGTCTTTAGAAGAAAGAACCACACAGATTTGAGTGAATCTGTCCAGTCAGTGCAAGCCTTTGTCAGTAGTCGTGTAGCTCAACTCAGATCCACATAGGAGCTCAACAACTCGACGAACAATACCAAAGAAAGGACATTTGTGTAGGCCGTACAAAGCACTCAAACTGCCAGACAAACATTAAAGTTACTCAATGAAATAAAAAATAATCCACATAGTCCCCATTCATAACAAAAATAATGATAAATTTAATGTCAAATTGTATATGAAAAATTAAATTAAAATGTCAAATTGTATATAATAAAAAGAAAAATGTCAAATTGTATATAAAAAAAAATTGTACAAAAGTCAAATTGTGTATAATAAAAGAAAATGTCAAAAGTAAAACCAAAAAATTGATAAAAAAAAAATGTCAATGTATAAACCAAGCAAATAAATATACATTGACAATAATAATAAAAACAGAGACTGTGCAAGTGTATTTCATTGGAACAGCTCAATCCCAAGCCTTTTTGTCTTCAAGATAATCTTTTATGGTGTAAAAAGCCTTCTGGCAAAGTTTACGCTTTACAAATGCTTTGAATTTATTTATGCTTAGATCTTGAATGTGAATGTGCATCTAAATGAGCCCCCTATTTTTTTAAGCCTGGTTACAGGAACAACAAATTTATGTTTATTCCTAGTATTAACATTATGTATATCACTGTATTTTTTGAACATTTTAATGTTTTTATGGGCATACAAAATATTTTCATAAATAAACTGAGAAGGGACAGTCATTATATTTATATCTTTAAATTTATCTCTGAGGGAGTATCTAGGACTTAATTTATAAATTGAACGAATAGCTCTTTTCTGCAAAACAAAAATTGTCTGGATATCGGCAGCATTCCCCCATAATAGAATACCATACGACATGATACTGTGGAAATAACTAAAGTAAACTAAACGGGCTGTTTCTAAATCAGTTAAATTTCTAATTTTTCTGACAGCGTATGCAGCAGAGCTAAGTTTTTTCGATAATTTATCTATATGTGGTCCCCACTGAAGCTTAGCATCTAAAGTTATGCCTAAGAACACAGTAGTATCTTCAGGAGTCAACTCTTTACCCCTTATTAGCACACTAGTATCCACTTGCCTAACCTGAGGCATCGTAAACCTAATACATTTAGTTTTTTTTTCATTGAGATTTAAGTTATTAACATTAAACCAGTGTACTATTTTTGAAAGAACGTTATTTATATCGTTAGTAACCGGTTGCTGACGTTTAAGTTTAAATAAAAGTGAAGTGTCATCTGCAAACAACACTATTTCTTGACTATCCTTTATGAGGTAAGGCAAGTCATTAATATAAACAAGAAACAAAAATGGGCCAAGAATTGAACCCTGGGGGACACCCATTGTTACGGTACATCCAGGAGATCTTTTCCCGTTCACGTCAACTCTCTGGATCCTATCACTTAAGTATGAAGTAATAAGATCCAGTGAGGAGTTCCGGATCCCGTAGTGGTGTAGTTTCCTGATCAATGTTTCATGAAAAACACAGTCGAATGCCTTGGATAGGTCGCAAAAAATTCCCAGGGCATCGCATTTGTCTTCCCATGCATTATAAATATGTCTTAAAAGTTCAACATCAGTTGTTGAACGACCCCTTGTAAAACCAAATTGTTTGGTATGTAGAAGTTTGTGTCTGTTAAAAAATCTTTGCAACTGCTCTAAAATAAGCTTTTCAAATATCTTACTAAAGGTGGGTAGCACTGAAATAGGTCTATAATTAGTGGGGTCAAATGTACTACCCGCTTTAAACAATGGTATTACTTTACTATGCTTCATTAGGTCAGGAAACTCACCACAATCAATACAATTATTAAAAATAAGTGCTAAAGTAGGAGCTACAATGGTAATAATGGACTTTGCAACGTCCACTGAATTATCCCATAAATCTGCAGTCTTTTTCACATTCAAACTGTTAAATGTTTTAATTATATCTGTACCAGTGACATGTTGGAAACTAAATTCGGAATCGCAAACTTTAACATTTTCTTTAAGCAGAGACTCTGCTGCAGTGGGTGATGAGTTCAGAGATTTTGTTGTTAAAATAATCTTTGAAAAAAAATTTTCAAAAGCCGAGGCAACCTGGGAGTCAGAATTGATTACAATGTCATTAATTACAAGGCTGTAGTCACTACAACGAGGTTTTGACCTTCCTGTTTCACTATTAATAATATTCCACGTTGTTTTGATTATATTATTACTATTTTTAATCTTATTACTCAAATAACGCGACTTTGCAATACAACAAACTTTTTTAAATAATTTTGAATAATTTTTAACATAAGAATTAAATTCAGCCGTATTTACATGGGCTCTTTCATCATACAATTCATAGAGCCGAGTTCTACTTTTATGAATACCTACCGTAGCCCATTCACTGTAAGATACATTACTGCTAACCGAGATGGTTTTAGGTATAAAAGTGGAATTGATATGTTTACAGTACATGTGAAAAAAATCCTCATATGACTTATTAGGATTATTTAAAGTAGTCAAAACTGGTAAATTATTGATGATTTTAGTTTTGAAAGTTTCCAAACGAGTTATAGTTCTTGGGTTAACAGTGATATATTTTGTAGCCACTTTGTTGTTTAGGTTTTGGAAAGTAATTATTTGCCCACTATGATCAGAATCTAGTAAATTTATAATTTCTTTGTGACTTGGTACAAAATCTGTAAAAATATTATCTATGCATGTGGCACTCGCAGGGGTTATTCTTGTAGGCTCCAAAAATAAGTTAACAAGATTGTAGGACTGAAACAGACTAATAATTTTGCTGCTAGAACCTGAGTTTTCTAATAAATTAACATTAAAATCACCGCAAGTGACAATATATTTGTTTGAATTACAAATCTTGTGTAACACTTCATCCATTACCTTTTCAAAGCAGTCATACAATCCTGAAGGGGGTCGGTACACACTTAAAACAATGAACTGCTCCAATTCTATACAGGCTATCTCAATTGTTCGCTCAACAGATAGGCTTACAATATCCTTCCGTTCTTTGAATTTAAGTTTATTATGAACTAAAATTAATGAGCCACCACGTATGGCATTAATTCTGCTGAACGAACTACCAACCTGGTGATTACTAAAATTGAACATGAACTCATGGCTTTTAAGCCAATGTTCTGTGATACAAAGAATATCAATTTTGTTTAAATTTATAAATAATTCTATTTCCAAATCTTTATTCATGAATCCTTGAATGTTTTGGTGCACCAGGTTGATACAGTTTACAGAGTTTAAATCTTTTATTGGTTTGGTTGTTCCATCAAAATTCTGTACAATATTGCTAGAGATAGCCTCTGTTGTCTTATTTTCTAATTCTAAAGTATAATTTTTCTTGCACAAATATATAGTTAAGGTATCCCCAAAGAAATACCACTACAGTATTGCTATTGGTTCATAGACCACTTCCTATACAAATTTAAACAGTCTCTTTTGTTTATCTTCTATATTAGTGAAAATTGAGTTTTGAAGAGAATCTTGTTCAAAACAATATCGATATTTATATGCATCCCTCGAAAACACTTCATCAACTTATACTCCCAAATACGAGTATGTACCCAGTCCGTCAAAGAAAAACAAAGTGTCACGAGATTGGAGCTGGCAATGACGTCACAGCGGCACGCGTCGTGTGCTGTCGCAACTCAATTAACAATCCTTCCGCGTTACGTAATTGAAGTCTACATGACGGCAGGGCTGGCAACATTGGCTTTTTTGACCGGCAATATTGTATGAAGGAATAGTACCATTTTTATTCATAGCGACATCATCATCATCATTTCAGTACAAAAAAAACCACTGCTGGATTTAGGCCAGCTCTCGATCGATCAATCCTGTGTTTCTGAAAGCCAAAATGCAAAGCCTAATTGGATTATTGAAGAAAAGACTTTTGTATTATTGATATGATCACGTTTGACTACTATCTCACGTGATGGTAAGCGATAATTATGGTCAATTGACACCCAGTTTGTATTCATTAGTAAACACAGATTCCGACAGGGAATTGCACTCCTTAGCTGTGCATACAGTAAAAGTATTCTAAATACTTTTTGTGCACATGGGTCTGATGTCCATGTAATGGTGGCGCATCGCCTTATCTACGTAGAATCAATACTAATTTAGAAACTCTTTTTTAGAACGTAGTACTTTGTTTACTAGTTTTCGCTATCTCGTTTTCACTATTTTATCCAGCTTCTATCTTGGTAGAAAATTACAAATAGAAATTACCGATTTACCTTAGACGTCATTTATTCTATATTCCGTTTATCTGGTTTCCTAACATAGGGTCCATCAGTACTTTTTGTATGTCAGCCCTATATTCCTGTGAACAGCGTGCTCACGGGTATCCTCGACTTCTAGATGAAATTTAAATTTCTCATTCATAAATGTAACACCGTGGGATTTGAGTCCCGTGAGTGTGATGCTTCCGAAGCCAATTTTGTTGGCCATGCTGTTTGAAGGAGCCGTATTATTCGGATAAGCTGGTTTTGTGTTATACCGAAAATAAATTGATTATAAAATCTAGTCCTTTGTTTTTCTTTAAAGATGTCATGACTGCAGATATTTTTTATTTGTGATGGGTTTGCTCTTGACTCTAGTCTAGGTCAGACAGACAAAGTCTACAATGGAGCGAGCTTACCCAGAAGGAGTCTGTTCACTCTAACTTTGAAGAGATTAGGGTAGATATGCACGAATACTTTCAATCCGACTGTACGAGTACGATGGAGTAAGTGGTTTATGACCAGTTTCTGAAGTACTTTATCAGTCGTTTATCTGTCAGTTAACCACTAACCAACCAGTAGCGTTATGAAAAATAGCGTTAAAGGATAAATAAATGACCGATAAAAACCTTAGAAACCGAGCATTAATCGTTTGATGTTCTTTTTAGGGTGAAACCATCGCCAATGGTAGAGTATACCTTAAAAACCCAAAATCTACAGCACCGAAAGGTTCATCGATCGTTTAGTCTCATCATCATCATCATCATATCAGCCGAAAGACGTCCACTGCTGGACATAGGCCTCCCCCAAGCTCGGTGATCAATAATGTTCTTCTGCTATAAAATGTGGGCTTTTGGAAATAATTTATTGTTGGTTCTACATAATTTTAATACTCATACAACTTTATACCATTTTGCCAGCCCTGTATTTATGCACACTCTACTTGAAATTGTAGTTGAAAGTTGTTGACAGTTTATGAAATTTGATCATGTTTTGTGCTACATTCTGATGAAAATTTTCTTTCTGAAAACTAGTTAGTAAATAAACGGGTAGTCGAGTTTTTAAATTTCACACGAACTCGTTATTCTGACTGGGGCATGGGGAGCTGAGAGCTTTTGTATGTTAGTTTCGTACTAGATAGCTAAATGGAAACTAAGATAAGATTTTTTTTCTATTGCGTCTTTTTCAACTGATTGAGTCGAACCCCAGAGGAGCACGAGGCTAAAATAACCAACCGGCGCGATCTTCTAGGTTAAGCAAAGATTGCCAAGGTGCTCCGTGGATAGGTGATCACCTTTATCGTACCGAGATTTATCCGTGAATCGGAAAGCACGTTAAGCTGTTGGTCCCGGCTGTCATTTGTAGATTTTTGTCAGTTGACCGGTAGTCAGAAGCCAAGACATCTGACACTAGTCTTGCCAAGCGGCACTATACCAAGTGTAAATGGCTGCATCCAATAAGATTAAAAGTTGACTCCAGTAAAGTTATGAAAAGGCTAGAAATATTAAAATTGATTATGGCGGAGCCAAAAGGTACGAGACATGTATGCAAAACTGAGCAGAATAATAAATGCAAACTTTAGAAGTCAACAACAGCATTGTGTGCAGCTGAATGTCAAGAGGGAGTTTCAATGATTTATTAAAAATAGTTGATTTAATCGTGTCAATTTTATTTTAATAATTTATGAATCTTAATAATGTATTGAATGCTTTGTGTTTGTACTAAATTTAATTCCTAACATACTGGGTAAGTTTTTACTAATAAACTTATGGATCACTGGTATCTGAAATAAATAATTTTCTCAAACATGCTTGAAAATTTTAGCATTATTTTGACAACCTTCTTCGAGATAAATCGAAATTGCTGTACTGGCCAAATATATGCGACCAGCGGCCGGCAAAAGTTGCATGAAAATCCAGATCTGTCGTGGTTTAGCGGCCAAATAAATAACATACTTAAACTCATATCTGTCGTGTAAATTAAAAATGGAACGATCTTTTACTCCGAAACATGGCAACCAAGAACTGGTTTGCAAATAGAAAGCTCATCATCATCATCATCATATCAGCCGAAAGACGTCCACTGCTGGACATAGGCCTCTCCCAAAAGAGGGTTTGCCATAATCGCCGCATTTGGCAGGCAAATAGAAACCTGTTTATTGCAAAAAAAAAAAACAAATTAACACTTTAACACGGGAAAAAATATTGTTGTTCGTAGTTCGTCTTTGATTTTGGAAAGTAGGTAATTGTATTTTAATTTCCGCGCATTATTTGAGAAAAGTACTATACAAGCCTTGCCCACAACTAGGCATTGATGGACTTACGTATGTGTGCTTCGGCTTCGCTTCGGCCCAAATTTACACGTTCGTACATCAATGCATCTTTTGCAGGCCGCTGCATTAATGTACTATAAATTAAAAACAAACTTTCAACCTTGCTCCTATAAAAAATATAATTATATCTATTTTATAAATCCTTTATTTTAATAAGAATACATCATATCCATGCACTAATAGGGCTGTAACTTGTGTCCGATCTTTACAGTACTTATGACTTCTCACATACATAGTAGTTTAATTTTCAAATTCCAATTACACAGTTATGATGAGCATTCGGCAGTCTAACGCCTGTTTCCTCCCGTAAATGACATTCAGCCGTTCGGCATGAAAAAAGAAAAACTGACCCAATATGGAGCTCAGTTCGATCAATTTTGTGATGAATAACACGTGAATCATGTTATAGGAGTACCACACAATAGGGATGATCCCTGATTAAAATATTTATGATTCTATTTAGTCCACCAGATGGATTCCTGAAAAATATTAGACACGTATTTTTTGCCTTATGAAATCAATAAAAATTGACGAAGATAAAACGCATCAAAGATCAGGAGGAGCCCCCCTCCGACGTCACTACTAGGTATGTTTTTAGGGTTCCGAACAAAAAACGGAACTCTTATAGGATCACTCGGGTGTCTGTCTGTCCGTCTATCACAGCCAGTTTTCTCCGGATCCACTGGACCGATTTTTTTGAAAGGTACACATATGGACTTCTGTGACCCAAATGCGGACGCGTTACGTAAAATATTAAATTTATGGTACTTTTGGGGGTGAAACTAGAAAATTAAAAAAAAAGTATTTTTCAACAATATCGTGTCACATATCAAATGAAAGGGCTTACTGTGAGGGATTTAATTATATTTATTTCACTGAAACTACTGAGCCTAAAATTTTGAAAAAAAAAGTGGAGATAATAGATCGTTACCTATAGATTACAGGAAAACCTATAAGAAGTCTATAGTGTCAAAACAAAATGTAAAAAAAAAAATCGTTTGTAATCCTTTGCACGCGAGTCCGACTCGCACTTGGCCAGTTTTTCAGTCATCGACTCTATTGTTGCGTCGGCGCTGCTACAACGGAACGGTGACGCTGAGGATTTTTTTAAATTTGTTGATTGGGTATCAACAAATTTAAAAAAGGGTGCGAGCGATGGGTATCGGTAAGACTTTGCTCAGCGCAATTTTACTGTATCGTCGCAATGTAATTTATTATTCTTATCTTTTTTACTATTAGTTGTGTTGTGTCTGTGTCGAAAAAATTTTTTCTATTCTGCATAATAAGCACGCCTTTCATACGGTGTGTTAAAACGACGTGCGTATACGGAACGCACGCAGCGTCGCCAAGCTCCATTGTCGATCAGACCTACACACCGTGCTATGTCAAAGAGCGGCGCTGCGTTGTGGACGTGCGTTGCGCTGCGTCACCGCATTTCCTTCTGTGGCAACGTTCGCATTTGCATTTCAGTCGCAATCTGACAAAAATGTAGTTTTTAGGGTTCCGTACCACAAAAGGAAAAAACGGAACCCGTGTAGGATCACTTTGTTGTCCGTCCGTATGTCTGTCAAGACCGTTTATCTTGGGAATGCGTGGAGGTATCAGGTTGAAATTAAAACTATATACTCCGGTCTATGGCCCCTTGCAGCTGTGAAAATCAAACTTCTAAGTTAACATAATGAAAAAAAAATGTTTGTTTATGCCGCATAAAAAGTTTATTTCGACACTCTCAAGGGAATCAAAATGTATAGGGTATTTCCCGTTGACCTAGAAAATTGGCAAATAATACCGTCTTATACTACAAGTATAGGGAAAAGTCTTTAAACTATACATTTTTAACAGTTTATGTACACACATTAAATAAATAGATAAAAACAAGGAAACAGAAAAATTGGTACAAAGGTGATGCTTATTTCTAAAGAAATCTCTTCCAGCATACACTGCGAAAGGAGACATACATTTGTAATTAAATCATAAAAAATAGTCTTTATTTAAAGTCATTTGTAGCTACTACGGAACCCTTGGTGGGCGAGTCCGACTCGCATTTGGCCGGTTTTTTTTTGACAAATTGACACTGACTTGCGAATACGAACGTAGCTTAAAAATTTGTACAATTTACCCTCAGTCCATCGAAATCATAGCGTTGCGATGACGCAACGGACCGGCAACGCCCGTGTGGAATGGCTTTAACCCAGTGGAAACTAGAGTTGCTCATCTCTTATTATTTTGTCATATGAGATGTTTGTCTACCCAACAATCATAATGAAAAGTAATTAGGCTCTCCTAGAATAAAGTAATAGGAGACATTTTGTCCATTAATTACGTAGTTATCATATATAAGTGCATAAATATATCATATTTAAGTGCAGACACGTGCCTGCTTTGATACTATAGAATACATGTCTAGTATAAAGGGCACAGATCCATTGTGGCATGGCCTCCCTGGTTCTGAAAGAATTTATTTTTTCACTAACACGTTCAACATGTTATTTTAACACTATAGGCTTCTTAAAGGTTTTCCTGTAATCTATAGGTAAAGATTTCCATTGTTTTTTAATATTAGGGTTTCGGAGATAAGGTCACGGGGAATGGTCATTTTTCGTCTAATTTCTTGAATAACTTCAAAACCAAATATTTTAAAATTATGAAAAAAGTATAATTAAAACCCTCACAGTCAGCCCTTTCGTTTGATATATCACACGATATTATTCCATTTTTTTTAAATTTTCTATTTTGACCCCCAAAATTGACCCCCCTACTAAAAATTTAATCATTTGCGTAACACGTCCGTGTTTGGGTCACAGAAGTCTATATGTGTACCAAATTGCAACAGAATCTGTCCACTAGATCCGGAGAAAACTGGCTGTGGCAGACGGACGGACAGACAGACAGACACCCAAGTGATCCTATAAGGGGTCCGTGTTTTGTTCGGAACCCTAAAAATTGTGAGGAACATGGTGCCCTAAAGTGTCGTTACGTTACCGAGATATTTCGAGGTAAAGACACCATGTGACAATCATGACTACATTTTATTAAAAATATCTTAATTATGTACTTATGCCAGCTCCTATAGAACAAAATTCCGAACCCCTTTATCAATTGTACAATAGCAAGTTAATTCTTTAGAAAATTCGAAATCAAGTTTGGTGATTTGAATTGGTGTTCAATTAATTAATCAAAACATTGTAGTTACTTCAAATTCAACCTTACAAAACCACGCTGTATCTCAAGAACCGTAATAGGTAGACAGTTGAAATTTTCACAGAATGTGTATTTCTACTGTCGGTATGACATCAAATAATACAAATTACATTAAAGGGGCTTATACAAGAAACGTAACGTTTTCTTTCCTGTTTATGGTGTTCTGGCTACTCGTAACCTTTCAGATGTGGATTATCATTCCATTTGCGTACTTTAATTACGGTAACACAATACCTACATTATTTATTAATTTATGTACAAATCCTACCTAAAATTATCATTACGGAACTTGCGATCCAATGCGATAGATTGTCATACTAAACAAAACAATCTAACTTATCTAACAAAACAGATTCTACATTTTGTACGTAACAATGCATCTTTATTCCCAAGTACACTCGCAAACAGTGTTTACAGACGTACGATACGAAGTGCACCTCTTGAATGGTTCTTAGTCCTTATGAATAATTAATCTACAGAATCAGAAAAGTTACTACTAAATATTGGTATTGCCAATTATATATTAACCTTACTACGAAGAGCCAATGCTATCAAAATTACATTGTGAGAAAGGGATAGTGCTATTTGAATTGTATAGCTCCATCTCACTCTCACTCCGAAATCATGATTGTTTTGAGACGTCATGGTAGGACTCCAGATATAGCTCTTCGATCCATTCGCACACTTTGCCTAAACACTAACCTATCTAAAAAAATAAATTCTTCATTTGGTACGGTAACAATGCATCTTTATACCCAAGTACACTCGCAGACAGAAGTCTCGTTAATTCACTAACTTACAATGAGTTTGAATCAAAGCGCTCCTTATAGACGTACGAGGCGAAGTGCACCTCGTGAATGGTCCTTATAAAGTTTTGAGTAATTTTCTAGACATGTTACCTTCAACGCGTTTTCATTTGGAAGCTAATTTTCTTTTGCAAGTTAGCTTTTCATGGAGTTCGCTCAAAGGAGACTTGACGTTCGATAATTAGGTAGCAAAGGACCAGATTTGTTTTTACTTTTTCCTCTTGTAACAACCATGGATCATTTTTGTATACACGTAACGTAAAATAGTTGTGACCCTACATAGTTATAGACCTAATAGTTGTGGTCACAACTATTTTACGTTATGGTGATGATAGTATCTATATACTATCATCACTCAGAAAATATAATCCTAATTAATATCTGTCAAAATGTCATTAACACTGCAATTAGTATTTTTTATATGTTTTCATCTAAATTCCGGAACAATCTAAGGCAATGTTTTTGCTGTGCCTACACTGAACCCGGTTTCTTTTACGGTCTAGGAAAAATGTCCAAACCACATTGTGAAGCGGAACGTACAAGCAAATACTTTAAAATGTTTTAAGAAGGGACTCTAGTCGGTAACTCTTGGGCCTTTTTCCATACAAACGCATTCCGCTGTTTTCTTCGTGGATAATGCTGCTAGAGCAATGATTTTTTTTCCAAAAATCTAGATCAAATTAATACGTGCCTCTATCATTTTCTTTTTTCCAAAACATTATTACATAAAGAATTACAAGAATCCAAAAACCCGAAAAAACAGCCCGTTTTTACCGACATGTTCAGATAACTATCAGACAAATCTGATAAGTTTTTAACAAAATAGAAAAAAATAAAAGCATAGATATAGTCTTTCTCTAAATATTGATATAAAATTGTTTTTAGATCAGTCCAGTTTTGAAGAAGAAAACAACGGAATACAAAACGTCTTTTGGTCAAGGTTGTTATAGGTAAAATCAGCCTTTGATGCTCACTTTCGCACTTTACTGGATAGGGCGCAGCGCGACGGCATCGCCAATAGTTTCTTCAAATACCTAATTTTGAAATTCCTCGGGACTAGAGTCCCCTCTTAAAACCAACTCCAAATCACAAAGTCGTACCGCCAGTACGTTACATCTCGTACCGTTGAAGCTCACATTTCTTCGCTACAAGCACAAAGCTTTAGTTAAGTTAGAGTTCACAAGTTTCGAGTACTGGCACGAGGTGGAGTTTCGTTAACTCTCTTTTTAGTCGGAAAGGTTAATAGTAACATTAGTAATATGTATTCGCAGAACTGTTTCAAGTTCTGTCGTAAGATAAAAGTAGTCTTGAAATTACATTTGAGAAAACTAGTATACAAGGAAGTTTAAAAGAAGGTTACCTTCAAGTTTCCAACACTACAGGCTGTAAGCTGTGAAGTAGGAAAGTTTGCGTTAAACCGGCTAATAGGTGTACACGAGGGTGTTTAAGTAGCTCTTTAGCAAGACAATGGTTTTAAACAATAAATGGAAATTGTTTTTCTCAAACATGCTTGGAAATTTGAGCACTATTTTGACAACCTTCTTCGAGATAAATCGAAATTGCTGTATTGGCCAAATACATGTGAGGAGCGGCCGGCAAAAGTTGTATGAAATCCAGTTCTGTCGTAGTTAGCAGCCAAATAAATTACATAGAAACTCACATCTGTCGTGTAATTTAAAAATGGAACGATATTTTACTTCGAAACATGGCAACCGAGGAGGTAACTTATCAAAGGTTTTATTTAAATTTCGAACTGGCTTGCAAAAGAAAGCTGTTTATTGAAAAAAAAAAAAAACAAATGAACATTTTAACGCGAGAAACATTATTGTTGTTCGTTGTTCGCATTGATTTTGAAAAGTAAATGTATTTTTTAAATAAAAAGTTCTACCTAGGTACTACTAAGTTTTAATTTCCGCGCGTTATTTGAGAAAAGTACTATACAAGCCTTGGCTACAACTAGGCATTGATGGACTAGTGTATGTGTGCCTCGGCTTCGCCTCCGCCCACATTAACACGTTCGTCCATCAATGCCTCTTTTGCTGCCCGCTGCAGTAATATACTATTTTTTATTTGTACATATTTGTATGCTGAAATGTGGTGAAATTGGCTGTAGATTTGAGATGTGTTGTTAACATCTATATATATAAAAATGAATTGCTGTTCGTTAGTCTCGCTAAAACTGGAGAACGGCTGGACCGATTTTAATAATTCTTTTTTTGTTGGATTCGCCAAAATACAGGGAAGGTTTAAAAGCAAAAAAAAATGGGTAGGTAGATAGGGTAGGTAGGTAGGGTAGGTAGGTAGGTAGGGTAGGTAGGTAGGTAGGTAGGTAGGGTAGGTAGGTAGGTAGGTAGGGTAGGTAGGTAGGTAGGTAGGTAGGTATGGTAGGAGTAGGGTAGGAGTAGGGTAGGAGTAGGGTAGGAGTAGGGTAGGAGTAGGGTAGGAGTAGGGTAGGAGTAGGGTAGGAGTAGGGTAGGAGTAGGGTAGGAGTAGGGTAGGAGTAGGGTAGGAGTAGGGTAGGAGTAGGGTAGGAGTAGGGTAGGAGTAGGGTAGGAGTAGGGTAGGAGTAGGGTAGGAGTAGGGTAGGAGTAGGGTAGGAGTAGGGTAGGAGTAGGGTAGGAGTAGGGTAGGAGTAGGGTAGGAGTAGGGTAGGAGTAGGGTAGGAGTAGGGTAGGAGTAGGGTAGGAGTAGGGTAGGAGTAGGGTAGGAGTAGGGTAGGAGTAGGGTAGGAGTAGGGTAGGAGTAGGGTAGGAGTAGGGTAGGAGTAGGGTAGGAGTAGGGTAGGAGTAGGGTAGGAGTAGGGTAGGAGTAGGGTAGGAGTAGGGTAGGAGTAGGGTAGGAGTAGGGTAGGAGTAGGGTAGGAGTAGGGTAGGAGTAGGGTAGGAGTAGGGTAGGAGTAGGGTAGGAGTAGGGTAGGAGTAGGGTAGGAGTAGGGTAGGAGTAGGGTAGGAGTAGGGTAGGAGTAGGGTAGGAGTAGGGTAGGAGTAGGGTAGGAGTAGGGTAGGAGTAGGGTAGGAGTAGGGTAGGAGTAGGGTAGGAGTAGGGTAGGAGTAGGGTAGGAGTAGGGTAGGAGTAGGGTAGGAGTAGGGTAGGAGTAGGGTAGGAGTAGGGTAGGAGTAGGGTAGGAGTAGGGTAGGAGTAGGGTAGGAGTAGGGTAGGAGTAGGGTAGGAGTAGGGTAGGAGTAGGGTAGGAGTAGGGTAGGAGTAGGGTAGGAGTAGGGTAGGAGTAGGGTAGGAGTAGGGTAGGAGTAGGGTAGGAGTAGGGTAGGAGTAGGGTAGGAGTAGGGTAGGAGTAGGGTAGGAGTAGGGTAGGAGTAGGGTAGGAGTAGGGTAGGAGTAGGGTAGGAGTAGGGTAGGAGTAGGGTAGGAGTAGGGTAGGAGTAGGGTAGGAGTAGGGTAGGAGTAGGGTAGGAGTAGGGTAGGAGTAGGGTAGGAGTAGGGTAGGAGTAGGGTAGGAGTAGGGTAGGAGTAGGGTAGGAGTAGGGTAGGAGTAGGGTAGGAGTAGGGTAGGAGTAGGGTAGGAGTAGGGTAGGAGTAGGGTAGGAGTAGGGTAGGAGTAGGGTAGGAGTAGGGTAGGAGTAGGGTAGGAGTAGGGTAGGAGTAGGGTAGGAGTAGGGTAGGAGTAGGGTAGGAGTAGGGTAGGAGTAGGGTAGGAGTAGGGTAGGAGTAGGGTAGGGTAGGAGTAGGATAGGAGTAGGGTAGGAGTAGGGTAGGAGTAGGGTAGGAGTAGGGTAGGAGTAGGGTAGGAGTAGGGTAGGAGTAGGGTAGGAGTAGGGTAGGAGTAGGGTAGGAGTAGGGTAGGAGTAGGGTAGGAGTAGGGTAGGAGTAGGGTAGGAGTAGGGTAGGAGTAGGGTAGGAGTAGGGTAGGAGTAGGGTAGGAGTAGGGTAGGAGTAGGGTAGGAGTAGGGTAGGAGTAGGGTAGGAGTAGGGTAGGAGTAGGGTAGGAGTAGGGTAGGAGTAGGGTAGGAGTAGGGTAGGAGTAGGGTAGGAGTAGGGTAGGAGTAGGGTAGGAGTAGGGTAGGAGTAGGGTAGGAGTAGGGTAGGAGTAGGGTAGGAGTAGGGTAGGAGTAGGGTAGGAGTAGGGTAGGAGTAGGGTAGGAGTAGGGTAGGAGTAGGGTAGGAGTAGGGTAGGAGTAGGGTAGGAGTAGGGTAGGAGTAGGGTAGGAGTAGGGTAGGAGTAGGGTAGGAGTAGGGTAGGAGTAGGGTAGGAGTAGGGTAGGAGTAGGGTAGGAGTAGGGTAGGAGTAGGGTAGGAGTAGGGTAGGAGTAGGGTAGGAGTAGGGTAGGAGTAGGGTAGGAGTAGGGTAGGAGTAGGGTAGGAGTAGGGTAGGAGTAGGGTAGGAGTAGGGTAGGAGTAGGGTAGGAGTAGGGTAGGAGTAGGGTAGGAGTAGGGTAGGAGTAGGGTAGGAGTAGGGTAGGAGTAGGGTAGGAGTAGGGTAGGAGTAGGGTAGGAGTAGGGTAGGAGTAGGGTAGGAGTAGGGTAGGAGTAGGGTAGGAGTAGGGTAGGAGTAGGGTAGGAGTAGGGTAGGAGTAGGGTAGGAGTAGGGTAGGAGTAGGGTAGGAGTAGGGTAGGAGTAGGGTAGGAGTAGGGTAGGAGTAGGGTAGGAGTAGGGTAGGAGTAGGGTAGGAGTAGGGTAGGAGTAGGGTAGGAGTAGGGTAGGAGTAGGGTAGGAGTAGGGTAGGAGTAGGGTAGGAGTAGGGTAGGAGTAGGGTAGGAGTAGGGTAGGAGTAGGGTAGGAGTAGGGTAGGAGTAGGGTAGGAGTAGGGTAGGAGTAGGGTAGGAGTAGGGTAGGAGTAGGGTAGGAGTAGGGTAGGAGTAGGGTAGGAGTAGGGTAGGAGTAGGGTAGGAGTAGGGTAGGAGTAGGGTAGGAGTAGGGTTGGAGTAGAGTAGGAGTTATATTATTGATGAAAATTGTGACGCAGACGAAGTTGCGTGGGTCAGCTAGTTGTTATTTAAAAAAACACCGGTAGCACTCCGGGAGTGCCGGCAGAAGTGAAAACATGTAAATAATACATCCTTACTGTCGCGGTCACATCATAGACAAACCACCGACAACAAAATAAACAAAAAGACACTGACGTGTGGCCGCGACAGCGACTGTCAGTGACAGATGTCAATCTTGACACAGTTCCTGACATAAACAAAACGAACCATAAAAACAACAAAAAATAACGTTGTGTTTAATTATAAGTACAAAAATACTATCATTTATGAGGTAGAATACAATGTTTATTTATTGCGCTATCGTACACAAATATGACAATTTACATGTTATTATTCATAATATTATATCGTTATTTATTTATATATTACATTAATTTTTATCTCTTAGAAAAATCAACTTTCATCCATAATTTTGTAATTCCGTAATTTCGTATCCTTGGATACGCGTGGCACGCTGTACATAAACACAGACGGACATTCGCGCAAGCGCCCTGTGCCGCCTAAGCGGAGCAGGTACGGTAGAAAGAGTGGGAGATACTAGTTCCTCTCCCTTCCCCTCGATCTTACGCTTTTTCGCATCACGTGACCCTGACGCGAGCCGTCTTACGCTTTTTGCGATTAGGTCACGTGACCCTGACGCGAGTTTAAGATTTTATACCCATTACAGAAAAAGTGCTCAACGCCGCTAAAGAAGTTTTCACTTCAAAAAAACACAAGATGTACAGTCTCGAACAAATGCAACACTCGAAGCTGTCGTCAGAAACTGACATGTATCAAGTGTCATGTGTGAGTTGTGTGTAGTTATACTATAAACAATTTGTTTTGTAAATTCGACCTTACACGGATCGCCTAAAGTTGTTTTTCAAAGCAGTGCAGTATGGCAAGCGATGCGAGACTGTTTGAAACTAGCGCACAATAATACATTGTGCGCTTATTTTATGCGGACGTTTTTGAGATGCTGAGTGTGTATCTTGGGTTTTTTTATCAATGGTTGTTAATAATCATTTCTATTATATTTAAACTAATATGAAAATTATTTTGCTGGTGGGAAGTTTTGCAAAAGCTGAATACCGTAGCTAATTTTTATCCACGAAAAAAAGCGCGAGTCGAAGTGAAATAGCAGGAGAACGTTAATACAAAAAAAATGTTATCACGCTAACTGAACCTTAAAAGTCAAAATTGATAAATTGATCAAATTCATTTGTGTCAAGACAACAAAAGATGATCTCACAAGTTCCAAGTTCAAAAACCAACAATCGTTATTATTCGGAAGCAATCGGTTACAATCGGCTTTTGTTCAGATGATTCGGCGAATCCCGAGTTCAGGAGTGGCCATCCACCTTCCACCTTTGATGTGGAGTGTCCTCTACAAACGCTTTTATTTACCTCTTCGATTTGTCTGAGAAGCTTTTCAAAAGCGTTGAGGCGAATTTCCGAGTGGTAAACTATTTTTGAGGATTCTTTTGATCCATTTTTGGATTTCTGTCGTTTGATCCCTATGGGGAATTAAACTATTTGAGGATAGCACTGGCTTTATACTTTTATAACGTAAAGATTAGATGAAGTGACAAGGTGTATTTACTTGGACTCAAGGTTCGATGATTCAAGCATTTATTCAATTTTTTAGTTGTTAAGATAAATTTTATGTTTTTGGCTTACTATACGCATTGGTGAAGACTGTTAGTATAGTAAGCAATTGTTACGAAATAAATAAAAATAAAAGATGGTTTTTGACCAATTCAGGGATAAATTACATTTTATCACCAACAGAAAAAAAGTGGTCGACATTTCAAGTACATACAAAACAACTAATTATGTAGGTGTTTTGTTTTAGCCTGTCTGTTTAATGTTTTCAAAAGGGATTGTCAAAAAATGTATCCTGTCGATTGAAAACCACTTTTATCCAAGTAATTTTTTTAAGGGCGTAAAGTCATCAAATTCAATGACCCCTTGCGCGGAGCGGAAGGGAGTGTCAAACTCTTACTGAAAAAAACGCATCCGTGTTCCTCCAAATGCCCTTTGCATTCCAGGGCCGAGTTCACTCTTTCGAACAAATTCCGCAACCCTGGCAAGGCTTACCCATGCTTAAACGTAACAACTATAACTCCTAAGCAGTAAAGAACGACGCTCACAGATTCTGGTCCTATCAATCCTATCAATTATCCTAGTATGTTTTTATAACAAGACACGGATCGATGAAAAATAAACTATTGAAGGCTTATGCAATGTTTAGTAGTGTAATCTTCTCTCTATAAATACGTGTCTAAGTGTGTTGTATGTCTCCGTCTGTTACTCTCGAGATACAAACGCAAAAATTCGGTGACAAGAACAAAAATAAGCAAAAAGAAATTTCCTGGCATCAGCGTTTCGTCCACATTATTCCTCACTAAACCAAACTTTTACGTCTCCACGGAAAGTACTAGTCGCCATATGCTTTGTTGTGAAATAATCTATTCTATCATCACAATCGTAAAAAAATAGTAATTGCTCAGCAGAATACTGCGACTCCTATTCGATACAATTCCAGACTCATTATTTAGCAAAATGCCTATTCCTAACTATATTGGGGTCGGCTTCCAGTCAAACCGGATTTAGCTGAATCACAGTATTTTATGTGAAGCAACTGCCTATCCGACCAGTGTCTGATTTTCTGGCTTCTGACAATCCGTAGCGACTGCCAAAGATCTACAAATGACAGCCGGGACCAACGGCTTAACGTCGGAAAGCACGTTAAGCCGTTGGTCCCGGCTGTCATTAGCGCACGGAGGAGTCACCATTTTAACAAATGGTCATCCATCCACAGACCAGCCTTGGCAAGCGTTGCTATTATTTAGCTAACCGAAATTTTAATGATATCCCAAATAAATCACCCCTTCACCTACACCACTTCATCCTCACAAAACTATCATCATCATCATCATATCAGCCGAAAGGCGTTCACTGCTGGACATAGGCCTCCCCCAAAGGGGGGGTTTGCCATAATCGCCACGCTTGGCAGGCGGGTTGGCGATCGCAGTGTATGGTGTTGCGTTTTACAGAGAACGCTGCTACCCATTCGCTGGCGAGTCCCTTAGTCGCCTCTTACGACACCCACGGGAAGTGATGGGATAGTTTTATTCTTTTACGGCACCATACGTCACCGGGCGACATACTACGGAAACTATACGTATCCACCAAGATTCCGTGAACTAGACGCCATGTTTGTTTTGTCGTGAAACAGTGAGTTTCGGAACACATTAGCATTTCACCCGGGTTCATTTGGTTCTCTAATTGTGTACAATTTTGTTTGTTCCTCATTTATATGCGCTGCGTGTACGCCCATGCTGGTTTAGTTTTTAATTAGAGTTGGTAATTAATGTTGATGCTAATAATGTTTTTGGAGAAGGTTATTAGTTATTGATGGAGGAACTTACGCCTATGGACCTTGTTACTGGGTTATGGAGGTTAGAAAGGCAGTCGTTTCAAGTAAATCTACACTAATATTATAAAGAGGAAAGATTTGTTTGAATTAAATGGGCTCCAAAACTACTGGCCCGATTTGAAAAAATCTTGCACTATTAGAATCCTACGTTGTCCCTGATGAGCCAATGATCCCTGAGGCTATATTATATTTAAAAAAATAGAAATCCTTAAGAAAATTGCTATAATGTAGCCCAAAGTAGCAAAATTTTGCCTACAAAATTCATTATTTGGTGTGCGCTTGATGATACATACAAATTTAAATGATTTGATAATTAAGGTTAATTATGTATATGTAATTATTCAAATCTGACCTTTCGTTTAAAAGTTACGACGAGTATAAAATCTGCTAAGTAAGAAAAATGTTGCGGTTAGAGCGAACTGCCCTACGTTGGGTCTATTAATAGGTTATTTACAGATTACCCAATAAAGAGGGAGGTATAAGAGATGAAGTTCGTGGAGTACCTACTAAACCCGCACGAACGAAGTCGCGGGCGAAGTGCTAGTTACTAATATTCAGTTGCATCTGGTTAGACTCGAAGCCGACTTAGAGTAGAGTAGGGACGCTGTTTTATGGGCTTAGACTCCAATTCGGTTTACATTGGCGTGCAGTCCTGACTAACGTAGCCAGTCTAGCCCCACCCAGGAGCACAGAAGACACTTGGGGGCTTCAGAAGCATCGCGATGTGACCTCACCGTTCCAAGGTTTTGTCCACCTTGAGAAGTCACGGCCTCGCAAATGACTAACTGCCTCCATGGTCGAGTGGTTTCGACGTTTGCCTTGTGACCCGGTGGTCGTGGGTTCGATTCTTTCGGCAAGCATACTTTATAAAGTTGTTTCCAGTTTGGCTAGGAAATAGCAGGCTTGAATCACCTGATTGTCTGATAAAAAGATGATGCTGTGCTTTGGAAGGCACGTATAAGCCGGTGGTTCCGGCCGCCAAATGGCGGTCGTCAAATAAACCATGTCAGAGGCCCTTAAAGTTGCGGAATTTGTTCGAAAGAGTCACCGCGGCCCTGGAATGCAAATTGCACTAGGAGGAACACGGATGGGTTTTAGTCAGTAAGAGTCTGACACTCCCTTCTGCTCCGCCCAGAGCGGGAGGAGTCATTTAAAGAAAAAAGAAAAGAAATAGAAAGAAAAAGCGTTCCATCCTTAAGCGGCTTAGAAACTCTGACACTAGGGTGTGTGGGGTCGTTAGACTTTACTGCCCACACGATAAGACGAAGAGCGTTTTGCATTCCAGTGTGATCGTAGTAGGTACGTAAACCATGATCATATATCCCCGGGAAATCTCGGCTCGGCTCATAGCACTGAAACTAACAAAATATTGTGGAACTAGATGAACAAAATAAAATGAATGTAAACCATCCATCATGCTAGGCTAAAACGTTTAGAACATCATACGTCAAAAACCACAAACATAGCCTTAGAAGCCTGTAAAGGATATTGACCTCCCATATTAACCTTAACAAAAAAAAAAAACCGAGCAAGTGCGAGTTGGACTCGCCCACAGAAGGTTCCGTACAAATTTGTAGGTACATATTACTTTAAATAAAGACTATATTATTGTAAGATTTAATTACATATGTGTAGTTTCAGATATTTCCCTATACTTATAGTATAAAACGATATTACTTGCCGAATTTCATCGTTCTAGGTCAACGGAAAATGACACATGAGTTTAATGTTAACTTAGAAGTTCGATTTTATCACAGCTTCAAGGGACTGTAGACCGAAGTATATGATTATAATTTTAACGCGATACCTCCACGCATTCCTGAGATAAAGGGTCTTGACAATCAGACAGACGGACGGACAGACGGACGGACAACGAAGTGATCCGTTAAGGGTTCCGTTTTCTCCTTTTGAGGTACGGAACCCTAAAAATAATCAAAATTACAAAACACTCCTCGGCTACTGCTAAACACGCCATAGTCAAAACTATATATACAAACCAAACGTGTCAGTGAGTTTTCATTGTTTGCTCAACGTTGATTGCCTCTGATAATAATTCGGACTATTGCTAATGACAGCTGCGACTTGTATCCAGCGTATATTGCGTGACCTGTGAATGACTGAAAAATTTTATGTCCGAAGTTCTTTATAGCAACAAATTTAAGTTTTGTCGACATAGCTCACAGAATAAGCAAGCTGAAGTGGCAATGAGCCGACCATATTAACCGGAACCGATAACCGTTGGGGTAGACGAGTTCTTGAGTGAAGACCACGAATTGGTAATTGGTAGATGGAGCGACGATCTTCGCAGCGTGGCTGGTAACAGCTGGAGGGAGTGAGATGGAGACTGAGAGTTGCCAGAAATCGAGTTGAATGGCGTGCACTAGTCTATGTCCAGGGGACTGCTGTGAGCTGATGATGATAAATCACATAATCAGATCCCTGACAAAAGAACGGATTTTTTGTTGTTCGCGTCTCTACTCGCCACCGGGGCGCATAGATTCTATGCTTTGCGATAAAAATATGTATTTAATATTTTCCATACTTAACCCACCCGATGCTGAAAACATTTGCATATTCTTTCGGAAACTTGGCAGACAAAGTTTTGGTCTGATAGAAAACTGAAAATTCAACGATTCATCTTAATGGATTCGCCTATAACCAATTGAAAAGTTTTCCGCTTTCCTGGAACATAAGTTGCGTCTTTACAAAGTTTTTTCGCATCACACTTACGAAGATTAATTCTCTTGGCCAAGTGTATTACTGGAGAATTCTTTTTTAAACTCATGGGTCTAATTTTTTGATAGTTCGTTTTCGTCTGTGCAAGTTTGTGTGAATAACTGGTTATTTTTTTAACAGGAATGGTCTGATCAGAATGAAAACTTCTCCTTTGTTTACAACGGCAGCTACAGATTTTTAATGTTTTTTTTTTGACATATAAAATTCATCCGTTACTGATGAATGACTGACAGACAACGCACAGCCGGAACTACTGATTGTAGAAAGCTGAAATTTGGCATGTAGGTTCCTTGGGGATCATAGGGGAGCACTAATAATAAGAAAGATTCAGTTGCTATCTCTTAAGTACCAATTAGACGTACAGCGATACATCACCAGTACTTGGTAAACATCCCTCCATTACGCACAAAACCGTTTTAGGAATACTTTCATTACATTAAGAAGTGGAATTCCCTGCCGGAGACTGTGTTTCCTGATAGCTACAACCTGGGAGTATTTAAGTCAAGAGTGAATAGGTTACTTCTAGGCAAGCGTGCTCTATCTTCGACCACATCATCGCTCACACTCTGTTTGGGAAGACCTCTATGTACCGGTGGCGCATCGCCGTTTGGCTTGTGGTCCGATGATGGAACGGGCTTGGCGGAATTAAATTATGCAATTGCGTTGCACATTCCCCAAAATGAAACCGGTACAAAACCGACAGGCCAACAACTCGCCGTCGATGCTCAAGACTTTGGAGCTTCGACTCGACGAGCCTATCATTGCCGATGGTCCTCTTGGCTCGTTTCTCAATTGACTCAAGGGCATCAAGCTGGTATCTGGCAGATCCATCCTAAAGATGAGAGCAGTACTCCATACACGATCGAACTTGCGCTTGTTAGAGTTTGAGCAGCTGTTCTAATATCAGTTTTATAAACTCATCGTAGATTTGCTTAAGTGAAAAGCTGCTAAGAAAAATTTATTAAGAACTTACGATCGACAGTTTTATACAATTTTCTTAACAATAAAAACCTTTACAAGATTTTTCCATGGAGAGAAACGCCGAGGATAAAGAAGCAAGGAATCGGATTTCTTCGCAAAGACAATTGTATGGGATTTACCTGGATTACGGAACATTCAAGTTTCTTTTAAAACTCTAGGGCTCTTCGGCAACAAGACTGTTTTCTTGGTAGTAATATAAGTTTATAACAATATGATTGATTGATTTTCTAGTTTTTTTCTGAATTTTAATCTTTAAATCCATTTATACAACGTATAAATGGATTTTTTAATATACCTTTTGCTATTCCATAACTTTAAGGTTACCGATACTAATAATAATTTTACATAGAAGAAAGATTTTTTTATTTGTTCGTTTGTATCGATTAGGCTTCGAAGCTGTTTCATTTTTTCTCCAATAAAAAGGTATATTATTAGGAAGTTACATAGGTTATAATTTATGTTCGATAAAAATAGAGATCCCTACGAAAATTGCAATACTAAATTCGCGCCAGCGAAGTGGCGGGCATAGAGCTAGAACACTATACGTGAATGTGAACTACCACAAAAAGTCCTAGTGTGTTCCAAAAATACATAGTTTCGAAGATATTACTAACACTACTCTCGTATTTTTTATTAAAAAAAAAACGGAACCCTTATAGGATCACTCGGGTGTCTGCTTGTCTGTCCGTCTGTCACAGCCAGTTTTCTCCGGATCCACTGGACCAATTCTGTTGACATTTGGTACACATATGGATTTCTATGACCCAAACACGGACGCGTTACGAAAATCATAAAATTTTTAGTATGGGGGTAATTTTTGGGGGTGAAACTAGAAAATTAAAAAATAAGTTTTTTGAACAATATCGTGTGAGAATTATAATTATATTTTTTTTCAAAATTTTAAAATATTTTTTTTTTTATTTTATTCAAGAAATTGGACGAAAAATGACCATTCCCCCCCTTATCTCCGAAACTACAGAGCCTAAAATTTTGAAAAAAATGGAGATAGTAGATCTTTACCTAAAAATTACAGGAAAACCTATTAGAAGTCTGTAGTTTTAAAAAAACATGTTAAAAAAATTAAAATCGTTCGGAACCCTTTGCACGCGAGTCCGACTCGCACTTGGCCGGTTTTTTTTTTGTTGAGGAATGGGCTTGCTCTTGACCACGATCACGCCTGATGGAAAGCGATAGATGAGGTCTATGATGGAGCGAGCGTGCCCAGAAGATACCTGTGCACTCTTGCTTTGAAGGCAGACGGGTCGATGTATTTCTCTAAGTTTCATTGAAAAACACGAGTAAATTATTTTCATTAAAATCAGTCATTCAAGTTTAAATATTTTAAGCTAAAATAATGCAACGTTGTCATATTTCACGTAAGAGTGTTTTACATAATTAATCATCACATTGACGAATTATTATCTGCAGGGGGATGCGGTGACAAATGACGCTTAAATCCAAGGAGGGGCTCAGCTCATTGTGACGGCAGAAGGGCAGCTTCTTCGTCGGCGCCAACATTTTGAGGAGGTCTTCCGATTGTCAGCGGCATCGACGCCCGACGCGCTGCTGGACAGCTTCTCACCATCTCGGCTTCTTGTCATCAACACGGAACCAAAGTCAGCCTCCGAAGTGGCTTAAGCGGTCCTCTCTTTGAAGACAGGCAAAGCACCCGGAATCGACCTGATTACTGCGGAAATGCTACAAGCCGACTTAACTTCCACTGTCGACGTACTGACGCCTTTAATTGAAAAGATATGAACCGCTGAAGTACTCCCAGATGACTGGAACAAGGGGCTTTTAATAACCGTGCCCAAGAAAGGTGATCTCAGTCATTGCGATAACTGGAGAGGCATAACGTTGCTGTCGATTTCTTCAAAAGTCTTCTGCAAGATAATCCTGGACAGTTTGTCGAAGGCCGTGGAACCCCTACTACGTAAGAAGCAGGCTGGTTTCCGTTCAAGCCGCTCGTGTACGGACCAGATCAACACTCTCCGTATCATACTTGAGCAGACATCAGAATGGCAAAGGGAGATTTATCTTACCTTTGTCGACTACGAAAAGGCCTTTAATACGTTGCAGTGGTCCAGCATCTGGTCACGTCTCCTGAACATTGGAGAGCCGCCAAAAATGGTCCGCGTAATACAGAGCATCTACAGGAAATATTCTTGCAAGGTGACTCACCACGGCCTCATCTCGGACGACATCGCGGTACACGCAGGGGTCCGCCTTTCGCCTCCTTTCTTTATAACTGTCATCGACGGAATTATGCTTCGCATATACGACAACAGGCGCCGTGGGATAGAGTGGGGATTATCCAATGTCTTGGAAGACCTGAACTACACCGATGACATATGCCTGCTGAGCCATACACACGGCGACATGCAAGCAAAACTGATCGACATGCACCAGGAGGCGGCGAAAACTGGACTTAAAATCAACACCCGGAAGACCTAAGGGATGCATACAGGAGTGAACAACTCAACACCGCTGCTAATTGGCACAGAGGCAGTGGAACGCGTCCACAAATTTACTTAACTCGGAAGCTTCGTGTCGGAGACTGAAGGGACTGAAGATGATATTACTTCACGGATTGCCAAAGCCCGAGCTACCTTCGCGCAGCTAAGACCTGTTTGGTAGTCGTGGAAACTAACCCGAAGAATTAAACTCAAAATTTTTGGGTCTAATGTCAAATCCGTGCTGCTCTACGGGTGCGAAACGTGGAAGGTGACAAAGGAAATCTCACGCCAAATTCAGGTCTTTGTCAACCGATGTCTTCATCGCATACTCGGAATTTACTGGCCTGAGACCATCTCTAACGTAAAGCTGTTAGAGAAATGCCACGAGAGCCCGATCGACCGCCAGATCAAGCGCCGTAAGTGGAGGTGGATTGGTCACATGCTCCGGAGGGATCCCGATCACATTCCCAAACAGGCTATGGACTGGAATCCTCAAGGGAAAAGGAAACGTGGCCGTCCCCGTCAAACCTGGCGACGCACCGTGTTGGCAGAAGCGACGAGCATCGGAATGACATGGAGCGAGGTGAAGCATAAAGCTCAAGACCGTTCGCGATGGAAGTCTACTGTGGACGCCCTCTGCCCCAGCTAGGGGACATAGGATCTTAAGTCAAGTAAGTCAAGGAGGATGCGGTAGACCCAAATATAAGCGCTTCACTTCTTGAAATCCTCGTTTATTTTTAAAACTTTTAAGCAAATTAGAATCTACACCGTTCGTCGTCTCTCATGTTCTCCTTTCCCTTTCACACACATACTCTCTCGTTCACTCTTCATACATCTATCACTCGTTTAAAATTTTGATGCGTTCTAAATTAAAAATGAAATCATGTACCACGTGATTCTTTGATATATCTCACTGATACCCAAGAGTAATGGGATATTAAAAAGAACACGTTATATAATCAAAAGTATACGATTGTGACGATTCTGGTTTGCAAAATAGGCACAATTCAAAGATCTTTATACCCAACTTGCCAAGAAAATAAAAAGGAACAAAATACACCATTCCAGTTTCCGTACAAAACCGAACAGACCCACAACTGATATAATAACGAAATAACAATTTCCATCCACAAACAGGAAAGCATTTGGTAAAGAAAATTGCCAAGAAAAAGATCAAAATATTCATCAACAAGGTCCCTCAATAGATGACGTCATGAGATGGCCGGAAATTGAAAATGTTCGTACATGTCTGTCGATTGGGCCATGTGGGATTTTTTCCCTTAAATCCGTGGATCACATGACATTTGTTACGCGTTTCGGATTAAGGATCGATCGATTTGTAACTTAAGATCTGTGTGTGTGTGTGTAAAATGGGATATCGATGTGTGTTTGTTTGAGTTTTCAGGGGATTGATTTTGGTTTACATTTGACAGGTTTGTGAATGAAATTTTTATGTTGGATACGGTATGCAATTTTAGGATTATGTCTACCGTTCGCGTTAACCATGATATCAATATAAGCGAAAAAAAAAAACATGTTTTGGTGATTCACTAACGCAACCAACTGGCCAGGATAGCTAAAGTATACATCCACTTATCCTTCGCTTATCAACTTGAACTAGCTAACTACTTAGAAGTGAGATTTATTTTTTATTTTTCCATGTCTGTGTGAAAATGGACAGTCCTGAGGTTTGATGTTTCTCTCTAGTGCAATTTCTTCGGTGATTTTTTCAAAAAAAAAAAAAAATACAAACATAAGAGTTTAATATTTGTAGACTGATATTGTAATGATATCATTTACAATACAGATAAAATTATTACAAAACCTGGATCAAAGAGCGTAACAAAAGTAAGAACAAATTAAGCACACTGACATTTTTATTACACGCCATGTTCGACCTGCAAACCTAAAGTCATTTGCAAGGTTCCCCTCCTGAAAGTTTGCGAACAGGTCCTAACAAGTGAAATTCACGACCTTCAGTACTTAGGAAGTACTTACATGTAAAGATTATGTGACATTGAATACAAACTTTTGAAAATGTTAAGTGGAAGTAAGTAAGACTTAGAATTTTATGAACCTAAGAAAATACAGTACGTATTGTAGAAGTGTGGTCTCTACTAGCACGGAACTGGTGCCATCAAATAGCGAGTAAGGGACGCAGCAGGCCGCATCAAATAAGTTGAATTATCAAAATCACATTTTCAAAATTGAGGCTGGACGGTGACCCCCAAACTAGACGTTTTTCTGTATCTTGGGTGTCAAAGTAGCGACTTATTAGTAGATGCAGGATTGTACACATTGATTACAAGAAAAACACATCATTAAAATCTATCTATCTATTACTAACTAGTGGACGTCACGCGGTTTCACCCGCGTAGTTCCCGTTCCCGTGGGAATACGGGGATAATATATAGCCTATGTTACTCCCTGATAATGTAGTTATCCAATGCTGAAAGAATTTTTCAAATCGGTCCAGTAGTTTCGGAGCCTATTCAATTCAAACAAACAAACAAACATACAAACAAACAAACAAATCTTTCCTCTTTATAATATTAGTGTAGATACATAAAGCTGAAGAGTTTGTTTGTTTGCTAAAACGCGCTAATCTCAGGAACTCCTGGTCCGATCTGAAAAATTCTTTCAGTGTTAGATATACCATTTTTCGAGGAAGGCTCTAGGCTATATATCATCACGCTAAAACTAATAAGAGCAGAGCAGTAATGAAAATTGTGACGCGGACGAAGTTGCGCGGGTTAGCTAGTAATTTTATAAAGCCGAAGAGTTTGTTGTTTGGATGAACGCACTAATCTCTGCAACTACTTAATTCGAATTGAAAAAAAAAAGTGTTGGATAGCCCATTTATCGAGGGAGACCATAGGCTATATAACATCACGCTTCGACCAATAGAAGCGGAGCATTAATGAAAAATGTGACGCAGACGAAGATGCGCGGGTCAGTTAGTAGGGGGATTAAACTGGAACCGAAAACATCCTGGTCGGAGAACGCACAGGCTTGTGAAAGATGAATGAAGCGGAGGGGGGATTTTCGGTCAGGAGTAAGACAGCGCGGACTCTTCTTCTTCGTCATTCCCTTACTGATGAGAATCGCGTCCACATACAACGCGTCTTCAAGTCATGAGGTCTTCTGCAAACAGCTTTCTTAATTGCGTCTGTCCATTTTACCGGTGCACCGAATTCGGTAGGGCCGCCCGTTCAGAGTCAATCTGGAATGCGATCCACGACCGAAATCAATGATCTGATCCGTGGATCGCGTTCGAGATTGACTGTGTACGGCCATACCGAAATCGGTCGGTAGGCGATCGGTAACTGTATGAGAGAGAGGAACTAAAGAAAAACAATACTTCTGAGAGAAAAGGGATAAAACAAAGGATATCTATGTCCACTAATGTAATAACATATGTAATATGAAATTAGTGTGTAACTAGCACTCCGGGATAAAAGCCTTTTCTAATGTATAAGAAGGACAAAAACTGATTGCGATGCTTGGTCACAGGTTAGAGAGAGACTGTGAGTTTCTCTCTAACATTTGTGCCGCGCTTTTTGGTTTCGCTACTATGGTCCAAGCTCTGGATCGAGGCAATTTATAGGGTAACAATACAGAGATTTAGAAGAAGCACCGAAATATACTTGTTTGTTTGGACTAAATCCTTATTTCCTTGCTAATATCCTTACTAATATTATAAATGCGAAAGTAACTCTGTCTGTCTGTTGCGCTTTCACGCCAAAACTAATGAACCGATTTTAATGAAATTTTGTACATAGATAGTCTAGAGCCTGAGAAAGGACATAGGCTACTTTTTATCCTGAAAATGAATCTAAAAATGTTTACGGTTCCCACGGGAACCGTAAACATTTTTAGATTCATTATTCCAATAATAGTGGAAAGGTTCCACTATTTACTCTTCTTGACTGACCAGGAGGTACGGATAAGTTTGTGCTGAATCTTCTGCTGGTCCAACTCCGCAAGGGCTGCAATATAGCTCTGGCGCCGGCTTCCTCGGACATTGCTGCAACTTTGCTTAGCGGTGATCGGACTGCACATTCCGTTTTCAAGTTGCCGCTTAATCTTGCAAGCAAAGATACCCCAACATGCAATATTATCAAAAACAGCGGCCGGGGAGTCCTTTTGCAGCAGTGCCAAACGACGACGACGTGTCGCCAAAGAACGAGGGGGTGGCCTTAACGCCGTTTAATTTTGTTAAGGAACTCTACCGCCCAAATAACATTAAAAATTTCCACGCGAACGAAGTCGCGGGCAACAGCTAGAAATTTTATAATCTAACAAGCTTTTGTCCGCGACTTTGTACGCACATATCCAGTTTTTCCCGTTCCTATAAGAGTTTCGGGAAATCCTTAGGAACCTACATGCACTATTTCCTACAGCCAGTAGTTTCGGCTGTGCGTTGTCTGTTTATCACTCTATACGCACAACGGACCGAATGAGAGTAAAAAAATACGGAAAATGATGGAGATGATATTCTAATCACTCATTCAGTGAAGGAAGAATTTAATATGTTAGGATTGAATGTACCTCTGTAATTTAATTTAATGCATGTTTTAGTAATTTTATTAAATGTTTCTTATACAATTCATATACATATACAATTTGACATAATTTTTTTGACATTATCATTATTTTTATTATGAATGGGGACTGTGTGGATTATTTTTTATTTCATTGAGTAATTATAATGTTTGTCTGGCAGTTTGAGTGCTTTGTACGGCCTACACAAATGTCCTTTCTTTGGTATTGTTCGTCGAGTTGTTGAGCTCCTAAGTGGATCTGAGTTGAGCTACACGACTACTGACAAATGCTTGTACTGACTGGACAGGTTCACTCAAATCTGTGTGGTTCTTTCTTCTAAAGACCATCTCAGACACTAATCTGCATGGTTCTTAAAAAATTATGTATTGTAAGTGTGAGAACTATGTAGGTCGTTATTTTAAGGATCGATTTCATGACTGTCTGGCAGTTTGAGTATATTATGCGGCTTACCCAAATGTCCTTACTTTGGTATTGTTCGTCGGTTCGTTGAGCTCCTCAAAGTTTTGAGTTGAGCTGCACGATAACTGACAAATGCTTGCACTGTCTGGACAAGCCCACTCAAACCTGCGTGGTGCTTTCCTCAAAAGGCCACCTCAGACCTTAACCTACATGTTTTTCATATGTTATTGGCAATTGTATGGACTTCAAAAGAGACTGTGACCTCTGAGTTTGTTTCGGTGTTTCTTCTCAGGGTAGTCAGCTAGGAAACATCCGGCCTCATCTAGATAAATATGTCAAAAAAAAAAATTGACGTGTAAAAGAGTTACTTGTAACGTATTTGCAAAATAAATATCATTTATCATTATCACTTAATTTAACGTAATAATAATTTAATTTGTGTCACACATAGTTAATCCAGAAGTATTTACTGCCTGCTGGTAATTTTTTCTGTTAAGGCTTGTATATAATGCCAATGACCTTGTGCATATGAACGGAGCTAACGACCCCTCTACGCGCCACTCCGCTACCCGTATTATATGACTTTTTATAGTTAAAATAATACATGTTTTTAATAAGTAACAAAAGCAAATAATTTTTGTTCGTATTGCAAAGCACCAAATATATTTTTTTACATTATTTTGATAAAAAATGAAGGAGTAAAATGGTTTCATCTCAACGATTTGGAGGTGGTTTGGTGGTTTTATTTCTTACTAGTGGACGTCACGCGGTTTCACCCGCGTAGCTCCCGTTGCCTTGGGAGTCCGGGGATAAAATATAGCCTATGTTACTCCCTGATAATGTAGCTATCCATTGCTGAAAGAATTTTTTAAATCGGTTCAGTAGTTTCGGAGCCTATTCATTTCAAACAAACAAACAAACAAATGTTTCCTCTTTATAATATTAGTGTAGATTATGTGATACCGATAGACAAATTCTGGCTAAACCAAATTAAATGTCATATCATGTAGATTACTAACTATTTTCTTCAGATGTAATTTCTCTGTTAGTGCCGACGAAAAGTTGCTTCATCTGTACGCTGTTTTTTAGCATTTCTCGAGAGAGCAGCTATGTGGATATTGCAGTGGACTGCAATATTGTAAGTGCTCGTTTGAACCATATTTAAGTAAATATGTTATGTTTATTGTAGCAGTTTATTGTCGTATTAAATAAAATAAAATAAATAATAAAGAGATGCCCGAAAACCAAAACCACCGCTCTACTTTTTAAGTTTCTTATAAATTCAAATCAAGAACAAAACCTTTAATCTGAACACAAATTTAATTAAACCATTGACACCCGACATGTGAAACCACCACAATAACAAAATTACGAGCAAACTAAATGAAACGATATGGCATTACAATAATATATTTAATTAATTTACTGTGTAACCATTTCAGTTGGTTCAAATGCTAATAATCCGTTAAATGGAAATTATTTTATTGTGAATAACAATAAACGATATGGAATTCAAATAATTATGTTCAGTGGAGTGTAATAATATTGCTAATATGTTTAAATTATATAAACCATTTGATATAATTGTGCGGAAAAATAAACGTTAAAACATATTATTACAATAATCAAATTAAAGTTTTCGAGAGAAGGAGAGGAGCTCGCAGCTAAATAATAACAGCCGCACGGGTCGATCTTCAAGGTTAAGCAACGCTTGCCTCGGTTGGTCTGTGGATGGGTGACCATCTTAACATACCGAGTTTCCTTGGTAGATATTTGGCAGTCGTTACGGTTTGTCAGAAGCCAGTAAATCTGACTCCAGTCTTGCCAAGAAGTACCGTGTTACCCAGTTTAATGGGTTGTGGAGGTCTGGTAGGCAGCCGCTCCACGTAAAATACTGGCTGAATCCGGTTTGACTGGAAGCCGACCCCAATATAGTTGGGAAAAGGCTAGGCAGATAATGATGAACTAAATTAAAATTTTCGCAATCTCAAGCATTTGTAGGGTTCCGGACATCCGTAAGAAACGGAACCTATAGAGGATCATTCAGGTGTCTGTCTGTCCGTCTGTCATAGCCAATTTTCTATCTATCTACTGGACCGATTCCGTCAAAATTTGGTTCACATAATATGGACTTCTGTGACCCAAACACGGACGCGTTAGGTAAATAAATAAATTTTGAGTATGAAGGTCACTTTTGGGGATCAAACTAGAAAATGTCCAAAAAATAGTTGACCACCCTTATCTCCGAAACTCATCATCATATCAGCCGAAAGACGTCCACTGCTGGACATAGGCCTCCCCCAAGCGTCGCCACAACGACCGGTCCTGTGCGTCTCGCATCCATCGGCTACCCGCGACTTTCACCAGGTCATCGGTCCGAACGCAACTTCCCGAACGCTGCCCAGCCGAGTCGGATTCGACGGTTGACCTCTTTCTCGAAGTTGGCCCTGCCTAGCTGGACCGTTTGTCCTAGGTCGTCGACAACCCCAACCCTACTCGTCTACAACTTCGAGTGTAGAGTTTCCGATCTTGATGGGAGTGGGTGCCACATGGGTATTTACCATGATCTTGGTTTTGTCCATGTTCATTTTGAGACCCACCCTTTCGGAAACTCTACTTAGGTCATCGACCATTGTACTGAGGCCCTCCGAAACTACTTACAGATTATAGAAAAACCTAAAAAAAGTCTATAGTGTTAAAATAACATATTACAAAAATGAAATTGGTTCGCCCTTTGCACGCAAGTTTGACTCGCACTTGGCCATTATTTTTAAACGGACGGTTTTGCAATAACCTGGTGCGATTCATCTAACTATTCTTTCGCAGGTTTAGATCAAATACAACCAGAATAAACGCAATACCTCTTAAAGGGTCATTGAACTCATGATTATGAACAACTTTCGCTATGGGACCAACACTGAAATCGTGAAAAAAATCGACTGCCCATACATTTATGTGAGCATAGCTCGACAAAATGTACTGAACAGCTGATTTTTATTCGCGATTTCGGGATTGGTCCCATAGTAAAAGTTGTTCATGATGTTGAGTACAATTATCCCTTAAGAGGTATTGCATCTATTCAGTTACACGTAGTATATAAAAAAGCATTAAAAGGATTTGTTTCAGGACACACAAACTCAGGCTCACAGAGCCAGTAAGCACGTATCTACAATAAAAAAACTCCTACACACTCACCTAACAAAAATATGATAATAACTTCGAGTAAGTAAATGAAGTTGCTACCAACAAACGGCGTAGTCACGTAAAATATTATTCTGCCCATCCCCCAAGACACAACCTTTATAGTCGAGTCCAGTGCACCTGCGAATGAGTTATACGTGCAGATTTATCACCACAGATAAGGTTTTGTATCTGGTCGGTGTAACGCAAATGTTAGCAATATATCTGGGGTTTTTCTTTGGTGTTTGTCGAGAAGTGTGCTGGTTTTTTTGTTAAGGAAGTTGGAGGAAATAGCACCAGAAAAAAAATGGTTTAACCTTTGTGCGTAGTCTATACCATCTATACTTATATTATATTTTTATTTTTTTATTAATCTATACTAATATATAAAGCTGAAGAGTTTGTTTGTTTTTTTGCTTGAACGCGCTAATCTCTGGAACTACTGGTCCGATTTGAAAAATTCTTTCAGTGTTAGATAGTCCACTTATCGAGGAAGGCTATAGGCTATATATCATCACGCTAAGACCAATAGGAGCGGAGCAGTAATGAAAATTGTGACGGAGACGACGTTGCGCGGGTCGGCTAGTTAATTATATAATATTATAAAGAAGAAAGATTTGTTTATTTGTTTGAATTGAATAGGCTCCGAAACTACAGGACCGATTTAAAAAATTCTTTTAGCATTGGAAAGCTACATTATCAGGGAGTAACATAGGCTATATTTTATCCCCGTACTCCCACGGGAACGGGAACTACGCGGGTGAAACCGCGTGACGTCCACTAGTATTAAATAACTATTATATTTAGTTACACTCCGCACTTGCATTTCTTAAATAACAAAGTAGAAACTTTAATCGATACAGAGATTATATTGCAACACAAAATGACAATATCCTAGGTAAAAACACTTATCTTGTGTTACAGAAATCTGAGTTTTTTCTCAAATAATAGGTGATTTTAGGTTGTATATTATCCTTTTTAAATTACATTTAAAGAAAATATATCTATTCTTAATATATAAAGCTGAAGAGTATGTTTATTTGCTTGAACGCGCTAATCTCAGGGACTACTGGTCTGATTTGAAAAATTATTTCAGTGTTAGATAGCCCATTTATCGAGGAAGGCTATAGGCTATATATCACGCTAAGACCAATAGGAGCGGAGCAGACGATGTTGCGTGGGTTAATTAGTGAATGAATAAAAAATTATACCAAGTTCGCTACTGCTAGAATGTTCTAAAAAGTAATATTGTGCAACGTCTTGAAAATGAATGTAATATAGCTGAACTAGTATTTATCAAGAAGTACAAATTGTAGCATAATAAAACTGTAATAAAATGTTTCAGCTAGAGTTTCAAGATTAATTGATCCAACACCGATGTAATGGCTGAACTTTCGATCTAATCAAGATTTGGGTCGAAGCTACATAGTCTACAGAAGTGGTCCTAATGGACGGGCCTTCATGAGTCGGCACATTCTAGCTGCATTACTAAACGACTCGGTGGATGACTCAGACGTTACTTAATTACCGGAGTTGTAAAACAAAAAATTAAAACCCAATGGACAGACAAATATGTAGTACCAAATGGTTTTCTTCTTATTCAGTATGATTTCGATAAATTAGCAAATTTGTCTTGTCTTTTTTATTCTATCCAACTATTATATTATAAATATGAAAGTTTGTGAGGATTTATTGATGTAATATCTATTTATCCCGATCTAAAGTCTACGCAGCCGTATGGTGTCGGCCGTTGCCGTATGGTGCCGTAAAAGAATAATACCATCCCATCACTTCCCGTGGTTGTAGTAAGAGGCGACTAAGGGACTCACCAGAGAAAGGGCAGCAGCGTTCCCTGTAAAAAATCAACACCATACACTGCGATCGCCAACCTGCTTGCCAAGCGTGGCGATTATGGCAAAACGCCCCTTTTCAGGGAGGCCTATGTCCAGCAGTGGACGTCTTTCGGCTGATATCATGATGAAAGTCTACGCAGCAGAAGCTAGTAAACCTACAATTCTCACTACTGGTACACACAGGACTCTGTAAGCGAGAGTGTAATCTCGTATAATATGGCATATTTTTAATTATTGGTTCTAGAACATACCGATTCTCTCACGATGTTTTCCTTCATCGTTTTGAGAGCAGTGGTGACATAAAGTGCTTGCCAGCATTTAAATTTACGACTTAGAGCTCTATGGTCGCGGCCGTTTTCATTGGTTCACCTCCATTTTCATTCTTGCTTTTACAAAAAAGTATTAAAAAAAAAAACAAGTTAATCATTATTTCCGATAGCAATAAATATTACTTTTCATGTATATTGTAACAATATTTCTTTTTCAATCACCAATTCCCTTCCAAATCAAAAGAAAAGCAATCAATCACACGTAAAGTACGCGTAAATGACATAATGTCATCAAGCCTTAATAAAAATCAAGTATCAACAAAGTGGAGCCCAATTCTCAAATTATTATAATGTAGCCATTTCCCCTGGCGTTGCTCGTTAGCGTCGTTTTATCAAATACCCACAATTTTGTTTGTAAATCACAAGGTGAAAAGTTTTTTTTGCGTATGAATTGGGTTTAAGTCAGTTACAGGCTTTCGATACTGAGAGATTCATTAATTTATGGTGGGCAAGGCAAATTGCTCGCAGAACAGATGGTCGATGGGGCCGAAAAGTTCCGGCGTGGCTACCACGTACCGGGAGAGACGTCCTCCCACAAGGTGGACCGATGACCTGGTGAGGGTAGCGGGTAGCCGATGGATGCGAGACGCACGAGACCGGTTGTTGTGGTGACATTTGGCCTATGTCCAGCAGTGGACGTATTTCGGCTCATATGATGATGATGAATTAATTTGTGGAGTTATTTAAGGCAATACGTGATTTAATTAGGGCCAATCATTTATTATTACTTTATGTATTTACTTCAAACTTTTAATGAGCTTGATCATTGTGTTGTTTATCTAGAGTAGGTATACGGTTAGCTGTAAATTCAGACTTCCTGACTACATTTATCTTCACAGTTAGCAGGTATTGGTTTCCAAGATTCACCTGGAAACCAAATTGAAGATGGAAATAGTCGAATTAATATATGTCTAGCTTTAAACTAGTAACCTGAAGCTGACTGAGCGGGAACGTTAATCTTCAGGCTTCCACGTTTTTAGCCTTATGAATTTCATTTTCGTTTCAAATCAAATCAAATCAAATCGTATATTTCAAATAAACCATTTACAGGCACTTTTGAATTGTCAAGGTCGGTCAGTCCAACAAGATGAAGCTATTTGCACGTTCCAAAGCGTAGATCTCTATGGAGAAGAACGTGCAAGAAACTCCACGGACACTCTTTTAAAAAATAATAAATTGTTACAAATTTTTGTTAACATCAAGTTGAAATTATACAAACATGTGAGAACGATGTAAAAGACGAGCAGGATAAAAGCGTCCGGGAAAAAAAGGAACAATTCAAAGAAATATTTAAAATAAACCATGGCAACTGAGAAATGACCAGTCCCAACTGACAGCGCCCGTTCACGAACATGACGCATGCGCTAGCACCATTCGGCTCAACCATTTTGAAGGGAGCCAAATGATCCAACGCATACGCCACCATCAGCCAGACTTTTGTGTGAGCATGACACTCCCAACCGCCAGGGTACATTCAAGTGAAAAACAAACCTAAAACTGATAGCTATAGCTTAAGTTTAAGGTACACAGTACTCACACATGTGCCGTTAAAATGGATGAAATTATACATTGCTAAATAAAATTGAGTCTATACAATGCAAATATTGTTTTTTTTTTTACAATCTTCAGCCGGTCCAACAATGTTTCCAAATGCTAACAGATTATTTTGTGCGCCCTAGTGGCTGTGGAGCCGGACCAGCATTCAGCCAAGCATTTTTATCTTCAATATAATCCCCCAACTTATAATATGCTTGCCTGCATAGTGTGCGTTTAATACAAGATTTAAATTTTGTCTCATTAAGTTCTAATATATGGGGAGGTATCTTATTATAACATTTTAAACAGTACCCCATAAAAGATGAGGCAACTTTAGCCAGTCTGAAACCTGGTTGAACTAATTGATCCCTATTTCTAGTACCATAATTATGCCTGTCGCCTCTTTTACTAAAAAGATGTAAATTCTTTCTGACATACATGATGTTTTCGTAAATGTATTGACAAGGTACAGTCATGATGTTAATATTCTTAAACAGTTCCCTTAGAGAATCGCGCCGGCGGAGATTGTATATCGCTTTGATGGCCCTTTCTGCAGAATAAAAATAGACTCAATGTCTGCAGCCCGTCCCCATAGTAAAATACCGTAAGACATGACACTGTGAAAGTAACTAAAATAGACCAGTCTCGCGGTATCGACATCCGTTAATTGGCGAATTTTCCTAACAGAATAAGCTGCTGAACTTAGCCGTCCAGAAAGAGATGTTATATGAGGGCCCCATTGTAGCCTTGGGTCAAGCGTAATTCCCAGGAAAACCGTTTTATCGACAAATTCTAGTTTTTCCCTGTTCAATACTATGTCACAATCACTGCTTTTGACATTGGGTAAAGAAAATCTTATACATTTCGTTTTCTATTCATTCAAAACCAAATTATTCGCCGTGAACCAATTTTGGACTTGCATTAGGGCATTATTTATGATATCAACATTGTCTGTCTGTCTATTTATCTTAAAAATTAAGGAGGTATCGTCGGCAAACAGCACCATATCAAGTTTTTGTTGCAATAAATAGGGTAAATCATTGATATATACCAAAAACAAGAAAGGACCCAAAATCGAGCCCTGGGGAACGCCCATTATCACGTTTAATCCCGACGAATTGACACCGTTTATTTGAACCAATTGCCGTCTATCATTCAAATAAGATTTGACCAAGTTTAACGCTGTTTTGACCAGTCCATAATGCCGGAGCTTCAGGAGTAATGTATCGTGATCAACGCAATCAAACGCCTTCGAGAGATCACAAAAGACACCTATGGCATACTGTGCGTCCTCCCACGCATTAAAGATGTGCTTTAGTAAGGTAACACCAGCGTCAGTTGTACAACGTCCCTTGGTGAAACCATACTGTTTATCATGAAAGATGTTATTCGTGTTAAAATGATTAAGCATCTGATTTAGCATCACTTTTTCAAATACCTTACTAAACACCGGCAACACAGATACTGGTCTATAATTATTTGTGTCTTTACTATCCCCAGATTTAAAAAGTGGTATCACCTTACTGAATTTCATTAGGTCCGGAAAGACTACTTGATCCACACACAAATTAAATATTACAGCTAAGTACGGCGCTACAGTCTCGATAATTGAGGTACAAACTTTGATAGACAATCCCCATAGATCTTCGGTCAATTTAATTTTGATTTGTTTAAAAGCTTTTATTACTGCTATGGGGTTTATATGTTTAAAATTAAATTCAGTCGGGCTGGCTGAAACGTTCGCCTGTAATAAATCAAAAGCAAGTGAAGGCGAGGAATTTAAGGCTTCAGTAGTTTTAATAGGGATACTCGTAAAGAAATTTACAAATTCTTGAGCAACTTGTTTGTTATAGCTAATAAATCCATGAGAAGTCTCCAATCCGTAATCAGTGTTATGTCTTTTGTTCCTATTTGTTTCATTGTTTATAATTTTCCAAACCGTCTTTATTTTATTGTCTGCTGTTTTTACCTTATTACTTATATATAAAGCCTTAGCTACCTTACAAGTGTTTTTATAAATCTTTGAGTAGGTAGCTACATACTTATTAAAAGTCTCAGTGTTAATAAAAGGCTTAAGGCCATACAACTCATAAAGTCTTTCCCTACTTTTTCGGAGTCCTTTAGTTGCCCAGTCACTAAATAAAAACTTAGGGCAGATAGTTTTAGTTTTCTTTTTAAAAGTATTATTGAATTCGGTTTGGACTAAAGAAAAAAAATCTGTATACAAAATATTAGCATTATTCATTGTAAGGTTCCAATCACTTAACTTCCCGATTAAAGTGCGGTTAAATTTATTTAAATTACCGGATGTTATTGGTCTAGGTTGTATTTGCACTTGTTGAATTGGAATGTTGGACTCAAAAGATACCAGTAGCCCACTGTGATCAGAAGGAAGGTAATTTACAATGGCTTTCTCTAAGTAGTTGCCACAACAAAAAACATTATCAATACATGTAGCAGTAGTTGTAGTTGTACGGGTTGGTTCTATGAACACATTAGACAAATTGAATGATTTAAAGAGATTTAATAATCTACAGCTATCTGAATTGTTTTCTAAGATATTAATATTAAAATCTCCACAGATGATTACTATAGTTTATTACCAGTTGCAAGTTTTGCCAATACATCTTCCATCACTGACTCAAATATAGCGTAGTTCAGATAATTAGGGGGTCTGTAAACGCACACTATGACATGCTTATCTTTTTTTTTTTTTTTTTGCGCTGGGAAAAAATGCATTACGCATACCCTCCCATCGGGGGATGGGGGGCTATGTGGGACCCACTAAAATAACCCAGCGGCATTCCCGCATCGTCTGAGTGGAGAGGGACTGGGAGATCGGCAAAGCCTTTACGTCCAGTCCCCCTCCGACGTCCGCCCGCCTTCACGGCGGGCCCTTCACGCCCTCCCCGCTGGGGGAGGGCCGGGAATGTCCGACGAAGGTGGTGACGGGTGCAATGCGGGCGAAGGCGTCCCCGCGCCCGTCGCCCGCCCATCACCACCACGAGGAGGGAGAAGGCCGCGCCTTCTCCGACCTCTTCTCCGTCTTCGGAGCGGCGCAGCGAGAGGGTCGTCCTCCCGCTCGCGCTCCGCCGCCTCCTTTTGCGAGATAACCGCCTCGCAAAAGGAGGCGACCGCTGCCCAGGCCCCCTCACTCTCCAGCATGGCGCTGACCACGCCGGGAAGCGAGAGGTCCTGGCCGACCACCGCAGTCAGACTGCGGCGCAGCTCGGACCAAGCCGGGCACACCTCGAGGGTGTGCTGTGCCGTGTCCTCTGCCGCGCCGCAGTCGTGGCACGCCGGGGTCTCCTCCCTCCCGATCCGGTGCAAGTGAGATCCGAAGCAGCCATGCCCGGACAACACCTGCACCAGACGGAAGGAGAGGAATCCGTGGGAGCGCTCGAGCCAGTCCCGCAAGACCGGACCGAGCGCGTCCAGGGTTCGGCGGCCAAAGGTGGCGGAGGCGAGGTCCTCCGTCCAATGGACGATGATGGCGTCCCTCGCCTCCCGCCGCACGGCCTCCCGCTCCTCCGCGACGGGGCGCTCCCCGAGCGCCCTTCGTCACGCCGTCCACTCGTACACTCTGGCGAGCACCCACGCCTCCAACTCCCAAGGAGGGGTGCTAGCCAGAGCGCACGCCGCCGAGAACCCCACCGAGCGGTAAGCCCTCGCCACCCGCTGTGCAATGACATGCTCAACACAGGACAGCTCAATGCTATGTTCAACAGACAAGTTAACTATGTCTTTACGGGTTTTAAATTTAATACATTTTTTTACTAATATTAGTGAACCACGTAGCTAAGTTTCATGCAGCTTGAGTCGTCTGCAAGCGGATTTGATCTTGAGGGATCGCATCGGAGCAAATTACAGGCATATTGACAATTATATATCACTAGCTGACCCGCGCAACTTCGTTTGCGTCACAGATTTCATTAACGTTTTGCTTCGTGACTTAAATTGCTCTAAACTTCTGCTCTTTAGTTAAAACTTCTCTCGTTGGGTTACCTACATACAAGATAACACTTAAACCAATTGTCAATCATTAAGACGTCGGCCTGAAATTCGAGCTCCGTTGCGGCTTTGCCCGACGCCTGCGTCAAATTGTATTCCCTCCATCTTCTATGCATCTAGCATTAGCTTCTGCCATAGAACACGAAGATGCCTCGTCCGGCGGCCGCCGCTAGATATGGCTTAGTCTAAACTTTACGTACGAACTAAAAGTGTCAGCCAATGTAACCATTTACTCTGACTACGGCTAGGATCGCCAAACTAATGTGGCAGTGGGCAGGGCAAACTGCTCGCAGAACAGAAGGTCGGATGGGACCGAAAAGTTCTGGAGTGGCGACTGCGTACCGGGAGACGCAGCGTTGAAAGGCCTCCCATAAGGTGGACCGAGGCCCTGGTGAGGGTCGCGGGTAGCTGATGGATGCGAGACGCACAGGACCGGTTGTTGTGGCGATATTTGAGGGAGGCCTATGTCCAGCAGTGTACGTCTTTTGGCTGATATGATGATGATGATGGCTATGACAACCGAAACTTGAGCTCAGTACTTGGGCGCGAATATTACTCTTGTATGATGTATTAATTTAAATGAAGACGGGGTCGCAAAAGCCGGTCCAGAAAGAGGCGGCGGAAAGACCTAGATGTGTAACATGAGGACTGGGTATGAAGTTGCGTGGGGAAGTAATTCCTGGAAGGATTTAGGAGAAGTGTTTGCTTAGCAGATAGGATGGGCTAGCAAACAGAAAAAATAGAGTGTGTTAGCTAAGAAGTGAAAAACATCTTTGCATGTTGGACCTCACCTGTAAGTTCATTATTTTTTTTTGTGTGATGTAATGTCAAATTCAATAGAGAAAAATGTGTTAGGGAGTTTGTTGCACCACTTTTTGTTTCCATCAAAAACACTAGGAAGTGGTGCACTTACTAGTGTTTTGGAGGACTGTTATTATTGTTCTCAGCTTTAATTCAATAAAATCATTTGATATCGTTCTATATAAATTACATCTCTAGTTTCTGCCAGCATGTCAACTCCGTGTTCTGTGCCACCTGTGCAGGCTGGTCACTCTGTCGGACTGTGTGTCTAACTAGGCATGTATTAGGTTAGTCACACGTCTAGGAGCTAAGTGGTATATGTAAATACAATGGGGTTCAGAGTTCTGTCTAGTTCTGCTACTGATTTTGTTGAGGAGAAGCTTCAGAACAAACGTTAGTCAATTTACCTTCATAGGTTACATTTTGATTTTAACAGAACTTTTGCGTCGTAGCAGTACGGATCGTGCTATTGATCATTCAAATACTTTTGTTAAACCAACACTAAGTACTTATCAGTTCGTCTAATGGTAGGCGCCAGATAAATGTTCAATAACGGTCATTGACACCATACATTTATTGACTTTCTTATTATAAAAAACAGAAATAAAGACATATAGCTGTCCTGAATCACCTTCTATCGTAATCCTCTAGTAATGAATAACGGTTCATAATTTATTATTCGGGCATCTACGAAGAGATATAAGGGAAAGGTCAATGTACTTTATTGCGTTTATCTGGCGCCTACCATAGTTACTTTTTAAAATAAAGGCTAAAGAAAACTAATCTATACAACAATTCTTTAAATGAAGTCGGTTAGAATAGGTGTCGTATCTTTTTAGCATTGTCGAGTCACGCCTGTCTGCGGGAGTAAATAATAACCACTGTAAAGTTAAGGAAATTTACAGTGGTTATTATTTTAACGCGCATTGCGTGATTGTCTCATTATGGTTTACAGGACACATTGTTAGAAGATATTTTTTACAAGTTACTCACAGAACCATATTTTTTTAGGGTTCTGAACATTTGTAAGAAACGAAACCCTTGTAGGATTACTCGGGTGTCTGTCTATCTGGCTGGCTATCTGTCTGTCCGTTTGTCACAGCCAATTTTCTCCAAAACTACTGAACCTAAAATTTTGAAATAAAAAACAATGCCGATAATAGTTCTTTACCTAAATATTACAGGAAAACCTATAAGAAGTCTATAGTGTTAAAATAACATGTTACAAAAATGAAATTCGTTCGGAACCCTTTGCACGCGGGTCCGACTCGCACATGGCCAGTCTTTTTTACCATCTCTATTCATTCATAGAAAGGAAAACTTATATTATCTAATTAGGCAAGTACTCAGATATTAACGAGAATCCAGGAAACGTTCTCATCCATTCTTAGAAAACCTTTCTTCATAAAATACGTCCATAACTTCTGCTCCGACGACTCTATACAACAAATTATTTATACTCCGCTTCTCAGTTATAATAGCCAGTAGCTGATGGAATGTGATCGAAAGGAAAAATTTATGCTCCAGTGAATAAGCTTCCGATTTAATAGAAGGCCAGTTGGTTTATCTTTGGGATGGTTAACCAATGTAATTACCTAAGATAATAAAATTAAAATAAGTTTAATAAAAATCTTTCAACAACAAGCTTTGAATAAACTGACAATATCCAATCAGCTTAAATACGGTAGTCATTATTTTGTTTGATTGAGGAATTCTAGAAGGAAAATTGGTAACCTTTGGGATGGTTAACCAATGTTATAACCTAATATAGTAAAATAAATAAAAAATTGGTTGTCTGTAAATTCGGTTTACGAATGATAATTTTACGTGATAACGTCATAAGAAAACAATTGAATTCTTAACAAACAAGCCGAACGCTTTGCCCGATCGTGCCTCTCTATCGCTTGTTTCGCGCTCTCGCTTGCACGCTCCGCTCAGGCGAAACGTGACACTTTTTCGTGCGTGCAGCCGGCGTTCATCGATTTACAAGACGTTATCACGTCAATAAGTTCAATTAAAATCTTTCAACAACGAGCTTTTAATGAACTAACAATGTCCAAGCATTTATGGCCTCTTCCTGTTGCACAGTCAGGCCAGCTTCATCATCATCATCATCATCAGCCTACAGCAGACCACTGCTGGACATAGGCCTCTCCTAGTGCATGCCATTCGACTCGATTTCCGGCAACTCTCATCCAATACGAAGAAACAGTCCAAAGTTTGGAAGTTGGTGATGTTCCTGTCTTGAAAAACGTGTAAAAGCCGTTGGGTCCGTGCCTGATCCCTCTCCGGTCTTGTCGGATTGTCGTCCTAACGGGTTAGGAGAGTAAAAGAGTGCACCTCTGTTTATGCACAAACTGTGCGTAATAATATCTCCTAGCTTGCATTCCACTGGTGGAGGCCATTTTTATGCACTACAATATGATTCACCCACGCTCACCCACGAGAGACTCCGAAGCCTAAGTTTTTCAGCAGTGGAGGTATACCGTAATTGTATAAGTGAGTTAAACCTATAAAATGATAGGGGCGGTTCAACAAATTTACATCGGAATGCCAATAGCCAAGGTGACAGATGCCGTTCAAGGTCATGGTCACAACTACGTTGCTCCAAACGTAGTTGTATCGGTTGTTACTGATCAATGAACGATTAATTGTGGTACAGAAATAAGTGGTTGTTGGAGTGCTGCCAACAAGCAATTCTAATGAAGCGTAATTTCGACTCTACTGTCGCCAACGTCCATACTATGTTGAGTACACCGGTTCTCGTTCCGATCACCGAAGTTAAGCAACATCGGGCGCGGTTAGTACTTGGATGGGTGACCGCCTGGGAATACCGCGTGACGTTGGCTTTTTGAATTTCTTTTTTGTTTCAGAACTACCTATTTTACTGGTCGTCATTTTATCAAAACAAACACATCAAGTGATATTTCCTTAAACTTACGTGCACAAAAACAGTATTTATGAAAAGACCAAAGAATAAATACAGATAGGAAAGCACAAAGGCGGTTATAGGAGTCATTCATAATCATCATCATCATTTTATCTGAAAGACGTCCACTACTGAACATATGCCTCCCCCAAGATGTAGGGGTTTGCCATAATCGCCACGTTTGGCAGGCGGATTGGCGATCGCAGTGTATGGTGTTGAGTTTTGCAGAGAACTCTGCTGCCCATTCTCTGGCGAGTCCCTTAGTCGCCTCTTACTACACCCACGGGAAGTGATGGGATGGATATTATTTTACGGCACCCTACGGCACCGGCCGATACCATATACGGCAAACGGGTTATGGTAGTACAAGGTGGCTATTATGGTCGATATTTAAATGGTGGCTATGGTGGTTATTGTGCTGATGACGAATATGATGTCAAGATCATCCTCAAGCTGTGCATTCCATAGCTCAGTCACCGCTCTAGGACTTCTCGGCCCTTCAGTCATCCGTTCAGCGAGCAATGTGCATCGCCTCATCCATTGCCACGTACAAAAGTTCTTCAAGCCTCAGTGAGGTGCTCTGAACTAAACTAGTACTTGGGTTACTTTTACTAGTCAAACTTTTCTGAAAGTGAGTTAACTTCATACATTTCGGCGTTGTAAGAAACTAAGAGGAATCGTGTACTATTTACAAATGAGGTTATTGATAGCGACATACCAATGAATCTAATCGCAGAAATAAAGTTGTGGGCAAACTGCCAGCTTGCACTGATAGTGGAGAGTAATTTCAGCTGCACTGTCGCCAACGTCCATACTATGTTGAGTACACCGGTTCTCGTTCCGATCACCGAAGTTAAGCAACATCGGGCGCGGTTAGTACTTGGATGGGTGACCGCCTGGGAATACCGCGTGACGTTGGCTTTTTGGTAAATTATTTTTGTTTCAGAGGTATCTATTTGACCGATTATCCTTTTATCAAAACACGCCAAGTGATATTTGCTTATTTAAGTGCACAGAAACAGTACTTACAGGTATGTATCTAAAAATAAAGGAACTAATACAAGGTGGCGGTTATTTTGGTAGTTTTGGGAGTGCTGATGATAAAAATGATGTCAAAATCATCGCCAAGCTGTGCGTTACGGTAGTTGAGTACGCGGCCACCGTTTTGGTACTTTTCAGCCCCAATAAACATCCGTTTTGGGGGTAATTTGCCCCGTCCGAGGGCACTTCGAGACACATCCAAGAGTTCTTCTAGTTTTTTTTTTGTGAGATGCTCTGAACTAAAGTAATACTTGGGTTTATTTACAACGTGTAACATAATACCTCTAAAGGAGTCATTGTACTCATTATTATTAACAACTTTTACTATGACACCAACTCCGAAATCGCCAAAAAAAAAAAATCAGCTGTACAGTACATTTCGTCAAGTTATGCGAACATGTATGGGGTAGTCGATTTTTTTTTTCGCGATTTTAGTGTTGGTCCCATAGTGAAAGTTGTTCTTAATGATGAGTACAATGACCCCTCAAGAGGTATTGCGTTTATTCTGTTACATGTTGTATACACGGTGCCATTTTATTCGTCTTACAAATTCAGTCCACCTAATGGTCTCGACATAAACTACCTCTAGGCTCGCTTTTTTTTTAATAATTCATTTAGATAATATGTACAATAAAAATAAATAATGCATTAGAATTACGAAACAACCTATTAATAATGTTTGTGTATCATAACAATGTCGTCGATCAATTCCACGACGTCCTTGGGATACGAGGCTCGGACGGCGCTCGCTCCTGGATGTTTCAAACTACATCATGCGTCATGATAATAGTCATATATATTTATTTTTTAATAATTCATGTGCTAATAAATATCATTTTTATTTTAATGAATGTGTAGCAGTCATTGGATAGATGAAGTGGACTGCCGATGCAAAACGACTGAAATGGGACCGTATATACGACCACTTTTGCTGAACATAAGTTGAACGAACTGGGACCAGACATGATTATTACGGACGATATCTTCAAAGGTGTCCTGTGCTAGTTGCAAATGAGGTTATTGATAGCGACAGATCAATGAATCTAATTGCAGAAAGTTGTAGTGGGCAAACTGCCAGCTTGCACTGATAGTGGAGAGTAATTTTGCTTGCACTGTCGCCAACGTCCATACTATGTTGAGTACACCGGTTCTCGTTCCGATCACCGAAGTTAAGCAACATCGGGCGCGGTTAGTACTTGGATGGGTGACCGCCTGGGAATACCGCGTGACGTTGGCTTTTTGATGGAAATATTTTTTTTTCCTATATAGGGTGCCATCTTCTGGCTGGTGATCTTTCTATAGCGAATTATCATTATTTTGTCATCTTCAATGTCTTCGAGAATGCTGATGTCGAAAAAGACGTCAAAATTTGTCCCCAAGCTGTGCGTTCCGATAGGTTCAATGTCACCGCTCTAAAACTTTTCAGCTGTAGCAGTCATCTTTATCAGTGGGATATTCTGAACTTGAGCTATATTTACTTGTCCAATTTTTCTGAAATCATCTGTATGAAGTTAATTCAGACTTCATACAGACAGGCATTGTAAGAAGTTAAGGAAATCGAATCATCAACATACCGGCCGAAAGACGTCCACTACTGGACATAGGCCTCCCCCAAGCGTCGCCACAACGACCGGTCCTGTGCGTCTCGTATCCATCGGCTACCCGCGCCCGCTACCTTCACCAGGTCATCGGTCCACCTTGTGGGACTGGGCTTGTGCCTTCCAACGTTGGGTCTTACAGTACGCGGTCGCCACTCCAGAACTTTTCGGCCCCAACGACAATCTGTTCTGCGAGAAAATCGAGGAAATCGTGTACGATTTACAAATGAGGTTATTGATAGCGATACATCAAATTAATCTATTTGTAGAAAGTTGTAGTGGGCAAACTGCCAGCTTGCACTGATAGTGGAGAGTAATTTCGCAATCATTGACGCCAACGTCCATACGCTGACGCTGAGGCCCGAAAAGTGTCTGCCTACCAAGCGTGGATCAAGGCTCGCGACCGAAAAGTTACAGCACGTAGAGTTCGTGCGAGGAAGAGAGCCTGTAAGTCTGCCGCCAAGTTCTGCAAGCGGGTTTTACATAGGGCACGTTTTGACCATGTCAGACGTATCGGGGCCAAACTAGCAATGTACCCTCCGGGTAGTAAGCAGTTCTGGTCCCAGTCGAAAGCGGTTGAAACGAATTTCTCTCGATTCACTTTACCTCTACTGTTGAATCCTGATGCGTCGCTGGCTCACTCTGCAATTGAGAAAGCAAATTTATTTGCATTTCTCTATTCTTCATCTTCTCTATTCTTGCAATTTGCAAGCAATTCACGTCTGGACGCTGGCTCCAAGCAACCACCAACTGTACCTCGTTGTGACTCTTCGATGCCGGAAATCGCAGTTCACATTAAAGAGGTCCGAAAAGTATTATAAAGTCTAGACGTGAAGGGCCTGACGGCATTCCAGCGAGAGTGTTGAGGTAATGTGCTCCTGAACTGTCTCCTATGTTGACACGCATGTTCCGCCTCTCTCTTGAAAAAAGAATGATGCCAAAATCATGGAAGCTTGCAAATGAGCAACCGGGGCCCAAAAAGAGTGACCGTGCAGACCCTGCTCATTACCGTCCGATCGCCATTACCTCCATCCTATGCAAGAAAGGAAAAGGATTATGAAAAAGATACCTTGAAGACAGTGACCTCCTCAGTGACCGTCAACATGACTTTCACCGGGGACGGTCAACTGGCGATCTTCTTGTGTATGTCACGCACTGCTGGGGCGAAGCCATCGACAGACACGGCGAAACATTTGCCGTGTCGCTCGACATCTCGAAGGCCTTTGACAGGGTCTGGCACGCAAGTCTGCTCAGCGGGCTTCCTGCTTATGGCATCCCAGCTGATTTTTGTAGCTGGATACAAGACTTCCTGTGAACGGTCGATCCGAGTAGTTGTTGACGGCTGCTTCTCTGACCTCATAACTATTGATGCCGGAGTTTCTCAGGGGTTTGTTCTCTCTGCGATTCTTTTCCTGCTGTACATCAATGACCTTCTTCAGCCTGGTCTTGTTGGGTAGGCAGATGACAGTACGATTTCAGAGATATACTTGTCTAGCACAAAACCAGCGGGGACGAAGTTCGTTCCTTGAGAGAGGCCATGGTAGAGCGGACAAATTTGACCTTAAGCCTCCCAGTAGGGTGATGACAATCTGGTATCTTTTAACGTCACTAAAAAAGCCCAAACTTCGGTCAAAAAGCTGGGCATCCTAAATAGGGTGAAGCGATACTTCAGGCCTGGATAGCTTTTAACCCAATACAAAGCACAAGTCCGATCCTGCATGGAGTATTGCAGCCACCTTTGAGATGGCTCAGCTAAGTAATAGCTTGCTGCGCTTGACTTGGTGGAACGCAGACCTAAGAGGCTCATTGGCGACGTAAAACTGGTGGATGCCAAGCTACACAACCTGGCTCATCGCCGAAAGGTTGCCTGCTTGTCAGTCTTCTACAGATTGTACTTCGGTGAGTGTGCCCAAGAACTCCACGACTTCATCCCACTGGCCCCCCTTCTATCATTGGACATCCAGACGCACTGCAAGTTATCATCCCTACCTTGTTGCTATTCCATAAATTCGTAGTAAGCGTTTCCAAACGTCTTTTATAATGCGTACAGCAAAGGAGTGGAACTCTCTGCCTGCGAGTGTTTCCGAACGCTTACAACCCTCATCTCTTTAAAGTCAGAGTGAACAGGCTCCTTCTGGGAAAGTTCGCTCCATCGTAGACTTTGTCTCGGTCATCTCTGACCTAGACTAGAGTCAAGAGCAAACCCATCTCAAATAAAAAATTAAAAAAATGAATAGTCAATCTAATGACAAAAATAAATCGAAGGATTGGAAAACTGCCAAATGCACTGATGGTGAAGAGTAATTTCGCTTGCGCTGTCGCCAACGTCCATACTATGTTGAGTACACCGGTTCTCGTTCCGATCACCGAAGTTAAGCAACATCGGGCGCGGTTAGTACTTGGATGGGTGACCGCCTGGGAATACCGCGTGACGTTGGCTTTTTTTTGTAAACGTTAATTTTTTTTTAACTGTTACACAAGCAAGGATATTAATCGTACAAGCAAGTTGTACAAGCAAGGATATTAAACGATTATTAATGTTATCAAATTAAAAGTTTGGAGCCATTTTCATAATTTTTAGGAGAGTTGATACCGATACATCAGATCAAAACTATCCCGTCTTACGGTTGTTCGTAACTCCAGTACTATTCAACCTCATTAGTGATCCGTTTTGCGAGCAATGTGCTTTTCCGGTTGCCACTCAGAGAGACATATTCCACACCTCATCCTCTCCTGCCTTTACGTAAAATACTGATATTCAGCTGAATCCGGTTTGACTGGAAGCCGACCCCAATATAGCTGGGAAAAGGTTAGGCAGAAGATGATCCTCTCCTGCCTCACTTTCTGTAGAAGTTCAGATTAATCGAACTACTTTATTATTAAGAAACAGCACGAAGATATTTCGGAAAATCTGCTAAAAGTGGGCTTCCTGCATCGATGCATCGGGCGGAAATCAGATGCGAATTCCTAGATGGTGAATGACGCAGATCGTCAATATAGGTAAAGCGTTACTGAGTGAGTGACTGACAGACAACGCACCGCCTAAACTACTAGTCGTCGAAAGCTGAAATTTCACAGGTTCCTTGGGGAACGGGAATAAACGGGATATGCGCGTACGAAGTCGCGGGCAAAAGCTAGTATTTAGATAAAGTTGTGGACACGCCCAGTAGCAAATATCGCTATACTGACAGCAATAACAATCTATACATATAATAAAATCGTAGACAAACTGTGTCTGTACATTGAATATTTTTCCATGAAAATTACACAGAAAACTCAGGAAAAAGGTATAAAACACAAAAATGCAATTTTTGAAATTTTTGTCTGTTTGTCTGTGCGTTTGTGGGAGCATCACGCATAAACCACAGATTGGATTGCAAATCTAAGTACTTAAAAATATTAAGTGATAACCCGAGTAACATTTAGCGTTTAATTCATCAAAATCGACCCACAAAATAAAAAGATATTGAATTTTTAAGTTTAGGAAGAAACTTCCTAATGTATTCTGATGATTCAGAGCGCCATCTATTAAGAAAAAATAAAATGCACGAAAGCATTCAAAATTACTGTGTTATTCGTGAAACTTTTAATACGTGGCAAAATAAAAGTGACCATTTTTATACCGTTTCGTTATTTATCGTTACAATCGATCCACAAAATCAAAATATATTGAATTTTTAGTTTAGTAAGAAACTTCCTACTGTGTTCTGATCAGTCAGAGCGCCATCTATTGAGGAACCAAAAAATGCATGAAAGCATGAATGTTACACCAAAACACATTCATTGAGTTATTTGTGTAACTTTTAAAACGTAGACGTAGCAAAATAAAAGTAAACATTTTAATACCTTATCGTTATTTATCGTTACATACGGGCTTCTTATTTAACGTCTTCTGCTGCCAAATATTTTGTCAGTTTACATGGTCGATAGATGGCGTTGCACTGATGACGCGTTTTTCTGAATTGCGGTGTTAAGATTTTCCGCTGGAGAATGACTTCACACGATTATTAAACACTGTCGTAGTTCGTAGGAATTTCGGTTTGGTCTCTGGAAGGTCTTAAACGAATAGGGGCCAAAATTGCTAAAATCTCTGAGTTGTGCTGGTTTCGTTTAAAGTGCTTTTATCGTAGAGTCTTAAACTGATTTAGTACTCAGTAGTTTTGTGAAGTACTGGACGGTTCGACTTGAGGATCAGGCCTGTAGGGTTCCGTACCAAAGGTGCTGACAGGACCCTACCTCTAAGGCCTCCGCGATTGATTCCGTTTAAAGCGAAGCAACGAACGGTTCGATTTGCGAAACAAGGCTAATAATAATAAGGTACCGTAGCAAAGGTGGTCACGGTGACGGGAGCGATCGATTTTGGGGGGCTATTCTCTAAGTCCGAAGTCCGTAGTTTCGGGCTTAGTTGCGGACGTATTCTACTCCGTATCACCTACAGACTTACGATTAATCCCGAACCCGAACTAAGAATGAATGACAACACGATTTCACAGTAACTGTCAAATCGAGTTATCATTAGTTCTCTGTGGTTAGGTGATACGGAGTAGATTTTTTTTTTTACTATAGATAGGCATACGTTTGACCACTATCTCACCTGATGGTAAGCGATGATGAGGTTGAAGATGGAGCACGTTTGCCTAGAAGCAACCTATTCACTTTTGTCTTAAAGACTCCCAGGTTGCCCGCAACTAAGTTTTTAATTCGTGCTAAGTATCAGACGGTTCGATTTGCGAGCCAAGGCAAATTATAGGGTTCCGTGCCAAAGTTGCTAATGGGACCCTATTATTTAAGCCTTCGCGTACGATCTTGATTCGTGCGAACCAAGTCGATTTTTAGGGTTCCGTACCAAGGTTGCTAACGGAACCCTATTTATTAATAAGCCACCGCTGTCCGTCTTCCTTCAGTTTATTAACCGACTTCAAAAAAAGGAGGAGGTTATCAATTCAACTGTATTTTTTTTATGTTTGTTATCTCATTCTTTTTTTATTTGAAAGCTGGTGCTTCCCGTGTGGTCCCATTGCCACCACGTCAGGATCTGATCATGGAAACCCTGAGAAATCGAGGGCAACTCTCGAAAATTGTAGGCACGTATTTGGTAAAAACTTGATATTCGTGTGTATATCGGGTGTTACTACAAAAGAATAAAAGTTTGGATCAGACCTGATGATGGAGACGACAGAGAGTCAAGGGAACTCCACATCGGTATGTAGGAACTGCCAAGTGTTTGGGCTTATTTCATTCGTATTGACGAGACCTTTACACCGAAAACACTTAGTAAGTTTTATTTTCATAACATAACATCACGGCGGTACGCTGTGAATGGGTACGCAGGTGCCACTAAAAAGTGAAAAATAAAAAACTTTTTTACAAAAAATGTAACCGACTTCCAAAACAAAACACTACAAAGTATAAAATGACTTTAATTTCGGAAGTCGGTGTCAAAAAGCGAAAAAACTAAAAACACCGACTTCCGAAATTAAAGTCATTTTATACTTTGTAGTGTTTTGTTTTGGAAGTCGGTTACATTTTTTGTAAAAAAAATTTTTTCGTTTTATTTCTGTCTCGCTGATATAAAAATGTCTTCTAGAAAAAGGTCGAATCTTTCACTATATAGAAAAATTCTAAAAGTCGAGTTTGTTCGAACACTATTCTAACTAACTCGAGAACGGCTCGACTGATTTTCATAGTTTTTGTGTTTTATTCGGGACGAAGACTAATTCCTTCGTCCGGAATAGCATAATAAGAATTAAAATACAAAAAAAAATTTGTATGTAGGTAGGGTAGGTAGGCAGGTAGGTAGGGTAGGTAGACAGGTAGGTAGGGTAGGTAGGCAGGTAGGTAGGGTAGGTAGGCAGGTAGGCAGGGTAGGTAGGTAAGGTAGGTGAGGTAGGGTAGCTATGGTAGGTAGGTATGGTAGGTAAGTAGGTAGTAGCATAATAAGAATTAAAATACAAAAAAAAATGAGTATGTAGGTAGGGTAGGTAGGCAGGTAGGTAGGGTAGGTAGACAGGTAGGTAGGGTAGGTAGTCAGGTAGGTAGGCAGGTAGGTAGGGTAGGTAGGTAAGGTAGGTGAGGTAGGGTAGCTGTGGTAGGTAGGTATGGTAGGTAATTAGGTAGGTAGGTTAGGGTCGGTAGGTAGAGTAGCCAGTTGACGGGAGCGAAGCCGCGCGGGTCAGCTAGTTACAGAAATAAATCTAGATTGGAAAGCTGCCAGCTCGCCCTGAAAGTGTAGAGCAATTTCAGGTATATTGTCGCCAACGTCCATACTATGTTGAGTACACCGGTTCTCGTTCCGATCACCGAAGTTAAGCAACATCGGGCGCGGTTAGTACTTGGATGGGTGACCGCCTGGGAATACCGCGTGACGTTGGCTTTTTGATGTTATTTTCTTGTTGTTTTATTTGTAAATAGTTGTGCTGCAAGCTGCAAGAAAGCATCAATCGGAGAAATCGCCTTTTGACATTTTCAGATGGTTTTGATATTTTCAGATGTGTAATTCAGGGACTTGCCGTCTGGTGTCGGCCGGTGCCGTATGATGCCGTAAAAGAATAATACCATCCCATCACTTCCCGTGGGTGTCGTAAGAGGCGACTAAGGGACTCACCAGAGTATGGGCAGCAGCGTTCTCTGTAAAACGCAACACCATACACTGCGATCGCCAACCCGCCTGCCAAGCGTGGCGATTATAGCAAACCTCTCATTCTGGGGGAGGCCTTTGTCCAGCATTGGACGTGTTTCGGCTGTTATGATGAATTCAGGGACTTTGACGACGAAAATTATGATTACTCCTACCTAAGTTTATACAAGAAAATCTTTACTAAATATTACCAACCTTGAAATTAAAACCTAATCCGATTAAGCTAAGACTGGATTCGCTTGGAAGATGCATCATCGGGCGGGATTAAATGAGCTTTCATCGTCATTTTCACAGCCTGATCTATACTTCTAAACTAATATTATAAAGAAGAAAGATTTGTTTGTTTGTTTGAATTGAATGGGCTCCGAAACTACTGGACCGATTTGAAAAATTCTTTTAGCATTGGATAGCTACATTATCAGGCAGTAACATAGGTTATATAATATCCCCGTACTCCCACGGGAACGGGAACTACGCGGGTGAAACCGCGTGACGTCCACTAGTATCTTATATTCCGCTAGATGCTATCATACACTCAACTACATAGTACAAAAATAAATACAGTTTTATTGATGGCGACAGTTTAATGAATCTTATTTCAGAATAAAAGTTCGTTGGAAAGCTGCCAGAATGCACTGCTAATGTATCACAATTTCAGTTGTATTGTCGTCAACGTCCATACTATGTTGAGTACACCGGTTCTCGTTCCGATCACCGAAGTTAAGCAACATCGGGCGCGGTTAGTACTTGGATGGGTGACCGCCTGGGAATACCGCGTGACGTTGGCTTTTTGATGAAAAACACTTTTAATTTTGCTGTTAAGAGTTCTTGAACTGAATCAATGCAACTTTTGACTCCGTTCGGCTGTAAGCTGTTTGACTAGACACAGAAAAGGATACGTTCGCAAGCGACGATCGTACGCGTCGACATCCTGCCGGACGCGATCGGCTGTTGCCGCATCCGTTCGTATTCTTTCGAGCCGTTTGGTGGAAATCATCCTTTACTAATTTATTTTTGTCAATTCGTCAAAGCTGAGAGTATGACCACTACATACATGCATCGAGGAATCGAAAATATATTTAGCTTTTTTTCGTAAAGATTTTTCGGCCTGCTGAACTAGGTTGATGATGAGTGCTTGTTCTGAAAATTTTAACAAACACCGCTAAAAAGGCACAACGGTAAGCGGTCGCCTCTCCAGAATATTTCGACCCCATCCAGGCTTCAGATTATGATATCATCACAGCAGTTTAGCTGAACGTTTTGACTGTCAGTACGTGAACCACTGTTGCATGGTTCACGTACGTACTAATGTTAACATATTATTTTAATCTAATCCAATCTAAGCTTGATATCTATTTAAATTAATGAAATTTAATGTATCTAATAAACTTGTAGTAATGTAACTAATTTTAAATTCATAATAAATTTGAAATAGTTGCTATTGTCATTTGATTTAAATTGTTGTATTGGTTTTATATGGGTTTGATAGCCTGAGCCTTTTTTTTTTAGATCTATTGGTTTGGAATGGAATGTACTTTCATCACCACTTCCACAATAAATTAAACAATGAAAGTCTTAGGTGGAGTCATCATCATCTGCCTAACCTTTTCCCAACTATATTGGGGTCGGCTAATACCAGTATTTTATTACTATAATAGGCATACGTTTGACCACTATCTCACCTAATGGTAAGCGATGATGCGGTCGAAGATGGAGCAAGTTTGCCTAGAAGCAACCTATTCACTCTTGTCTTAAAGACTCCCAGGTTGTAGCTATCTGGAAACACAGACTCTAGCAGGGAATTCCACTCCTTACCTGTACGCACTATGAATGTGTTCCCAATTCGTTTTGTGCATGTGAGTGGGATGTCCACCATGTACCGGTGGTGCATCGCCGTTCGTCTTGTGGTCCGATGATGGAACGGGCTTGGCGGAATTAAATAATGTAATTCCGTCGCACACTCCCCAAAATGCAACCAGTAGAAAACCGACAGGCCAGCAACTCGGCGTCGATGCTCAAGACTTTGGAGCTTCGACTCGACGAGCCTGTTATTACCGATAATCCTCTTGGCTCGTTTCTCAATTGACTCAAGGGCATCAAGCTGGTATCTGGCGGGTCGTCCCAAAGATGAGAGTAGTGAAAACTGCCCTGACATTCACAACCCAGTAATATAGTACTTCTTGGTAAAGTCCTATATGAAGTCATGAGTGCAACTTCCTACTATCGCACTTCATCACTACATACTATAAAACAAAGTCGCTTTCTTTGTCCCTATATCCCTATGTATGCTTAAGTCTTTAAAACTACGCAACGGATTTTGATGCGGTTTTTTTTAGTAGATAGAGTGATTGAAGGGGAAGGTTTATATGTATAATAACATCCATTAAAAAGTGGAAAAATACTGTTATTTTTGAGGTTTCTAATGTGATGTCGTAAATAATTACATTTTATGACGCAGACGAAGTTGCGCGGGTCAGTTAGTGTATTATAAATGCGAAAGTTTGTGAGGATGAATCGATATTTGTTACTCTTTCATGTCAGAACGCCTGAAAAGATCTTCATGACATTTGGCACAGTTATGCCAAAATTATGGTCTGGAATAACACAAGGGATATAAATCCCGGGAGTATGTTCCCTAGGGATCACGCAGGCGAAACCGTGCGAAAACTGGCAGACGCTAGTAAGAATATAAATAAATCGTTAGGTAGTGAAAGTTCAATGGATCTAATTACAGAATTAAATCGCATTTGGGAAGCTGCCAACATTCACTGGTAGTGCAGAGGAATTTTAGATGTTCTATCGCCAACGTCCATACTATGTTGAGTACACCGGTTCTCGTTCCGATCACCGAAGTTAAGCAACATCGGGCGCGGTTAGTACTTGGATGGGTGACCGCCTGGGAATACCGCGTGACGTTGGCTTTTTGTATTTTTATTTTACATTCGCTTTTAAGAATTGTATGAATATTATGTATACTCTTTTGTCGAATCAAACTGATTCCCTTATCTTTCATCACGTTATCTGTGTATCTTGAATGTCTTTTGAGGCTCCTACCCAAGATGTGCCTCTTGATAGGTACCCACACAGTCACCGCCCCAAAACTTTTTGGCCTTATTTGCGTCATCCCTTCTGCAAGCAACCAATAGCAGAAGATGCTCGTAGTTTGAGCTGGTTTCTATTTTTTGTTAAACTGACTTAATTAGAGGTATATTTTGAGCCTTTTCAGGAAAAACTTCGTAACTGACAATTCTCATTATTAAGTATTACTTTTTAACTAAGAAAACTTTTTTTTGTAAAAAGTTATTTTATTTTTCACTTTTAAGTGGTGATACTTGGACGACGTCTTCGTCAACACAGAAATTGAAATAAGAAAATATGCTCATAACATAAAAACTACTGAACCAAACTGAATCAAATTTTTATGGGATCAAATGGCAAGTATTCTGCATCGAACTAAAAAAGAATCATGGACATCGGATTACAAACCCCGGAGTAATCGGTGCACAAACATAAACAAAAATACCCGCCGAATTGAGAACCTCCTCCTTTTTTGGTAGTCGGTTAAAAATAGATCATTTTCCTGTAATATGTACCTGAAAAGTACAAATTGTCGCTTGAAATGCTTGATTTCATAACTGCATTGGGCGGGACTCAAACGAATTCTGGTCGAGGCGGAGACGTTTGCCGAATTACTTGAATTTAGTAAGCGAAAAACCTGAGGGCCAATTCTACTAACTTTTAAGAAACGTTTGCATTCGCATCTCATTCGCAATTTATCATCAAGTGAAAGACTAAAAAAAAAACAAAATCCCGACTCCAAAAAAGTCAATTTATAAGCAATGCACTAAAATACCGAAGCAAATGTAATGTCCTTTTAATTTCCTTCATTTAGGTACCCTACTCGACAGGTTTGGTTAAAAAAATATATAAACGACTTGCAATTTAGCGCCAAAAATCCGCCATTTTGATTTTTTTTTTTAATCTATCTTTGGACACTTGGGTTTTTGAGACAAATCTAACGACATTTTAACTGTCGAAATCCATCCAGCTGTTTGGAAGATACGATCGCGAAAAACATAACCCTTCCTTGGTAGTCGGGCAAAAAAAAAACCTTAATTTCATTGATATATAAAAAATCCACGATGCACAGTCTCGAACAAATGAGACTCGAAACTGTCGTCAAAAACTGACATGTATCAAGTGTCATATGTGAGTTGTGTGTAGTTATACTATAAACATTTTTTTTTGCAAATTCAACCTTACACGGATCGCTTAAAGTGGTTTTTACAAAGCAGTGCAGTATGGCGAGCGATGCGAGACTATTTGAAACTAGCGCACAATTTTAAATTGTGCGCTTGTTTTATGCGGACGTTTTTGAGATGCTGAGTGTGTATCTTGGGTGTTATATATCAATGCTTAATTTCCATAAATTATTGACAGATTGCGACTGACATGCGAATGTGCACGGAAAATTAGTAGAATTGGCACTCTGCGGGTCTAAAAAGGCCACTTTTGCAGAATCATACTAGAATCATAATATTAACCACACAACAATCTGTCAAATTTCATTTTCATCTTTATCGCTAACGCATTAGGTTCAAGGTTGATTGGGAAAATTTGACAGTGGCCTTTTTAGCTGAACTGGTGTTACGGCGCAACTTGACGAAGCCCTTGGTCCAGCAGTGGATGGACCACGGACAGTGACAAACGTACTTTTTGGTTTCCTGTTAATCCACTAGGTTGCCCGGTTCCATAATCCGCAGATAATCGATGACGTGTATTGATAGGGAAAGTTTTTTTATTTTACTGAGCAATGGGCTTGCTCTTAACCAAAATCACGCTGTTGGAAAGCCATGGATGAGGTCTATAACGGAGCGAGCATGCCCAGAAGATGCCTGTTCACTCTTGCTTTGAAGGCAGACGTGTTAGTGGACGGGAACACAGACGCTGGCAGAGAGTTCCACACTTTAGCTGTGCGCATAATAAATGTGGAGGAGAAGCGCTGGGGACGACTAGATGTGATAGCGACCAAGTACGGATGGTACCCTGCGTTACGTCTGGCATTCTGGTAGTAAAAGGGCGATGGTGGATCACGTCGTGGAGTTCTTGTTTAATGAATAATAGAAAGTTTAATGAATACTGAATCTAATTACAGAAATAAATCACGTTTGGGAAGCTGCCAACATGCACGGCTAGTAGAAAGTAGTTTCAGTTGCATTGTCGCCAACGTCCATACTATGTTGAGTACACCGGTTGTCGTTCCGATCACCGAAGTTAAGCAACATCGGGCGCGGTTAGTACTTGGATGGGTGACCGCCTGGGAATACCGCGTGACGTTGGCTTTTTGAGATTATTAACTTTGTTTGCTAAATGTCTCGCATAGTTTGTTGCAAATTATATAGAATCGATTTTCTAGTTTTAAATTCGTAAAATGTACTTACATAACATTTCTGCAGAAAATATATGTATAAATAATAAATTGTACTACTTCTAGAATAATACAACGCAGGTAAATGCAAATACGTCTACCGTTTCCTATAAACCTTTGGCAGAGGAAGCGTCTCGCGAATAACAAATAAGCCGCTTACGATTGCAATATTATAATTAGCTACTTCTATAAATAAGGTATGTATTCGTACAGTCGCGCACATAAATCGGTTCAATCAGTTCAAGTACGAGTATCAGTTGAGTTTAAGGAGTGAAAGTTTGCTTACTTATCTTACTCTTACTTGTCGAATATCGAAACTAAAGACTAGTAAGTATTTTCTTTACGTGGCTCAATAAGTAGCCCGTAACTAATTAAGTAATGATCCAGAGCTTATATTATTATCTATTGTTACACGTCCCCGGGGCTTCAACACACATTTTAAAACAATGATTAATTTTTACAATATTTGTCTCTATCTTTGCCTAGCCTTATCCCGTTATATTTAAGGTCTTCACTAGACGTCGACATCATTCATCGCAATTGTAGTTGAAAGACGTCCCCTGCTGGACATGAACCTCCCGCCAAATAGAGAACCAGTCGATGAGTCGACACTTGGCGGAGGCTGCATTTTCCACACCACCAGGATATTTTGATGGAGGCCAAGATTTTCCAACGCTGCGTTTTCTGGTACGGTCGCCACTCCAGAACCTTTGGCCCCAATCGACATCTGGCATCAGGCATCGCACGACGCGTATAATATTTTCTCAACGCTTTTGTCTCCAACTGTACTCTATACGTGTTCTTCAGGATTGTTTTCAACTGCAAGTAATACCTAAGTTCCAAGAAGCTTATTCAATTCTGCATTTCCTTTTACATTTGTTACAAAGGGTTCGAGGAAATAACCTACGACTGAAATCATAGAATGTCGGAGCAAATTAGTTCTAGGAATCCTGGAGAGCTGAAACGCAGTTTCACATTCGACCGGTAGGTATTCTACGAGGTGTATTTTGAAAATAAACTTGAATTTGATATTTAATAGTTGTGATGAACGCGTTTATTCTGTTTTCAACTATATTTTTTCAAACTTACGGTTTTCTTAATACCCGTAACTGCTGTCAAAAATCCTTGATGGATTGTTTATTAATTTTATTTATTCTTTTTTAATTGAGGAATGGGCTTGCTCTTGACCTCGATCGCGCCTGATGATAAGCAATGGATGACGTCTATGATAGAGCGAACGTGCCCAGAAGATGCCTATTCACTCTTGTTTTGTAGGACTAGCAGACTGGCGCCTCAAAATTGGGAAAGAGCAAGGATGGAAAAGAAAAATGTGTTATCACACATATCAAAAAGAAATCGCAAACTTCTACACTTCTTTCACAAATTCATGCAATTTTAACCCATTACGACCTTGCAGCAAAGAGATAATCGAATAAAAAAAACAAAAACGAAAAATTGAAGAGCGCAGCTGACGTTGACAGTCATGACGTACCGTGACGACACGGCTGACGCGACAGCAACAAGTTGACATGACATCAACGGGTTTATTTTTTCTTTTTTACGACGTTCCTTTTAGTGACGTGACAATTTTATGTGTGGACAGCTGAGTATGAAGTGACCAGTGAAGAGGTCACGTCTTTATGTGGATATTTGTGTTTAGTATTATTTCCGTGCCAAGAATTCGTAAGATGTTTTGCGTGATAAACAGATTATTAGGCTAAAATGCTTTTTTAGTGTTTATTTTGTCGTGATCTTACATCCTGTTAATAACCTGCTTAAAACGTGGTTGAGATTTTGTAGAATTCGAACATGGTTTCTTAGTCTGTCTGCGTCTGTGTTTCCGAGTGAAAATTAAAGTGAACCGGCCTCCTTTGGGTGAGCTTGCTCCATCGTCGACTTTGTCTTTGTCATTTCTGACCTAGTCTAAAGAGTCGAACCCAACATAAACAGGAGGCAGATAATAATGAGTCTTGGGGGTTACTCTCTAAGCCCAAAGTCCGTACCAAACCAGTAAGAATGAATGACAACACGATTTGACAGTAACTGTGAATTCAGGAGTAATCGTAAGTTCGTAGGTGATATGGAGTTGAATACCCCGCAACTAAGCTCGAAACTACGGATTTCAGGCTTAGAGAGTAGCCCCCCTGGGCGGGAAGTCTTGACATACTTATCGATCGCTTAGCGAATTCGTTAAATTCACCCATGCACAGTCAATTTCGAACGCATTCCACGGTCAAAATCAATGGTATGATCCGTGGATCGCGTTCGAAACTTACTGTGTACGGGCGGCTTTAGCTTAACGAGCAAATTCGGTCGCTACGCGATCGTAATCTATGTCGAGACTGTTGGCCCTGCTAAGAAAAGGCGACGCCGATTAGTTGTTGATAGAATTAGACACAAAACTAACAAGTTGACTACATTTGCCAATTTCTATTATAGTTCACCGTTCTAATTTAAATTTAAAATATATTCTTAACACATAACATATAGTCCTACTGACCGATTTCGGCCACGGCGGCCAATATCAACGGAGCGTTGCGGCGCGACACATATTATAGTGCAGGCGTGTGTGCGCAAACACAGATGCACTGCCTCTTCCATCACTCTCATATTCCGATGGGACGGCAACACGACACGACCGGAGAGAGATCTGGCGCAGGAACAACGGCTTAACGTTCTTTCCGAGGCACGGAGGTGTCACACCAGCAACTTCCAAATTCCAGGCTTTCAAAGAGAAATTCCCAATCGAAAAACCCAACACCACTCTTTGAACGTAGCATAACATGATTTCAAGCCTATTCATACATTTCGACCCTACAGCTAAAACTGTTCCTTAAGGCTTGTATACATGCCAAAGACCTTGTGCAAATAAACGGAGCTAACTACTCTACGCGCCACTCCGCTACCCGCATTTTTAAATTATTATAAAAAAATAACACATATTTTAAAAAAAGTAACAAAACCAAATTATTTTCGTTTGTATAACAAAGCAGCAGATATTTTTTTAGAAGTTTGTTAAAAAATGAAGGAGCAAAATAGTTTCATCTCAACGATTTGGAGGTGATTTGGTGATTTTTTTTTTCTTATTATGTGCTACCGATACATAAATTTTGGCTAAACCAAATTACGTATCATATCATGACTTACTTGACTTAAGATCCTATGTCCCCTAGCTGGGGCAGAGGGCGTCCACATTAGACTTCCATCGCGAACGGTCTTGAGCTTTATGCTTCACCTCGCTCCATGTCATTCCGATGCTCGTCGCTTCTGCCAACACGGTGCGTCGCCAGGTTTGACGGGGACGGCCACGTTTCCTTTTCCCTTGAGGATTCCAGTACATAGCCTGTTTTGGAATGTGATCGGGATCCCTCCGGAGCGTGTGACCAATCCACCTCCACTTGCGGCGCTTGATCTGGCGGTCGATCGGGCTCTCGTGGCATTTTTCTAACAGCTCTACGTTAGAGATGGTCTCAGGCCAGTAAATTCCGAGTATGCGACGAAGACATCGGTTGACAAAGACCTGTATTTGGCGTGAGATTTCCTTTGTCACCTTCCACGTTTCACACCCGTAGAGCAGCACGAATTTGACATTTGACCCGAATATTTTGAGTTTAATTCTTCGGGTCAGTTTTCGTGACTGCCAAACAGGTCTTAGTTGCGCGAAGGTAGCTCGGGCTTTGGCAATCCGTGAAGTTATATCCTCTTCAGTCCCTCCAGTCTCCGACACGACGCTTCCGAGGTAGGTAAATTTGTGGACGCGTTCCACTGCCTCTGTGCCAATTAGCAGCGGTGTTGAGTGCTTCACTACTGTACGCATCTCCTAGGTCGTCCGGGTGTTGATTTTAAGTCCAGTTTTCGCCGCCTCCTGGCGCAGGTCGATCAGTTTTGCTTACATGTCGGCGTGCGTATGACTCAGCAGGCATAGGTCATCGGCGTAGTCCAGGTCTTCCAAGACATTGGATAATCCCCACTCTATCCCGCGGCGCCTGTTGTCGTATATGCGAAGCATAAAAACTTTTCGTCGACATTTACACGGTTAACACTAACTGTGAACGAACACATCATGTAGATTACTATTTTTTTTAGATGTAATTTTTCAGTAAATGTCGACGAAAAGTTGTTTCATCTGCACGCTGTTTTAAGCATTTCTCGAGAGAAGCAACGTTAAATCCGCGTCCCGTTCAAAAATCGAACATAAATCGTTGGTAGCTATCTAAAATCACTAAAACGCATTCGACATAGTGACTATAGATTGGATTGAATTGCTAGCTAAGCTAATACCGTTTCACAGCGAAAGAGTGTAAAGTTTAAGTAAGTTAGTTCGATCTCTCCCCCAGAGAGTGGGGGATGTAATAAAACTTTTAAAACAAACTACTTACGCTTCTGCTGCCATTGATTGGGAACGTTTTCTTAAGTGCACTGAGATGTAGGTACACGTATTTGTACTGGGGATACTTTATTTCGGTCTATCCTAATGTAAAATATTGAATATTGTGCTTTAATTAGTGAAATATCGTACATGAAATATTACAGTATAATATTTGACTTAAATTCATTCTCTTCTGAGAAAAAGTTATTTACAAAGTGTCAGTCAATTGATACCAAAAGAACTTTATAGATTTTGTTCCATAATATTTATTTTTGATATGATATTGATATTCATTCATATATTTATATTTATTTATATTCGTTCATTGTGCGTACGGCTTAGGAGTGGAATTTCCTACCGGAGTCTGTTTCCTGATAGCTACAACCTGGGAGTCTTTAATTCAAGAGTGAATAGGTTACTTCTAGGCAAGCGTGCTCCATCTTCGACCACATCATCGCTTACCATCAGGTGAGATAGTGGTGGTACTATTGTACTATTGTAAAAAAAAATAATTATAAAAGCGTTGGGAATGATTTCTAAATAATTTCATGACGTAGAAATGATTCATGGCTTTCAAAACAGTACTTTAGAAGATTTGAGGTCGCCATTATTTTTCTACAACCTTATAACTCATCACACAATCCCAAGAATTTCGCCCAAAAATTGGTCCTTCCCCCCACTCACATAAATCTGCAAAACGACTTCACAACTTCAGATCTCGCATATTAAATTTAAGCCCAAGAAAGGTCTTCAAAACTCCGGATATAATCAGTAATGAGGAAGTCCGGACAAGAAATGGCAGTAAGTGTCCGAACTGGAGTCAGGATTGTCACGTCCAGCCATTCGGGGCTATCTGTAGATGACAAGCCCTTGAACAGCGGGCGTCCGTCCGGCATAACTTGAATTAATTTAAGCACCTACCCTGCTTGAAGGGGCACTATTGCAGACGTTAATAGGTATGTACGAAGTAATGTAGAATTATACTTGGTATATATAATTTGGTGGGAAATGTAAACAGACGGGATTGTTTATGACGAGTCTTAGTGTCAATAGACTTTTTTCCTCTTCGTCTAGTATGTTTTAAGTTTACGATTGATAATGTTGCAGACACAAAAAATCAAGAAACTGTCAATCGCTTTTTAAGGTTTCGTACTTCAGTCAGTAAAAACGGAACCCTTATTACTTTGTTGTCCGTTTGTCCACCTCTCAAGACCTTTTTCTCAAGAACGCCTGGAGGAATCAAGCTGAAATTAATATCAATACTCAGGCCTGCTATCCCTTGGAACAGTAAGTAAATCAAACTTCTAAGTTAACGCAATCTAGAGATAAGGCAATGAACATAATATTCTAACCAGATGACCGAATATTAATTCTTTTCACTACAAAAATCAGTGCTATTCTGACACAATCCGAATTGAGTTCAAAACTGGCAATAAAAGTTTTATATTTAATTTCGATTCATTGAGCTGACAACGCGACCATATTAATGGCCAGACCACAAATAATATACCAGTAAATATTCAGTGTGACCACGTATTTGGCCGGACTGCTATAAAAATGAACAGCGAAATTCCGGAATTTCTCAAATTCCGAATGTCATCAAGTCTAAAAGTATTCCACGCTGAACTTTTAGTGAATGTTAGTGTAACAAAAATGAAAAAATATTTTTGTTTAATTTAGTTTTGGATGGTATGCTAGTGAATGTGTTTTAGGTTATTAGAATAGAAGCCAGGTTTTTCATAGAGGCATAAAAGTCTGCGCTTGGATTTCGCATTTATTTTTTGATTTTTTTTTCCGATATTGGGAGTGTTGCGGTTTTCATGATTTTAGGTACAATTAGTGTTATTTGTGTGTGTTTTGTTTTTTTTTTGTACAATTAGTGTTTTAGGACTGTCCATATATATTTTAGAATTTTGAATAGTTTTGTAGAGATTGAATGTTTTAGTGTATAAATCTGTAAAACACAACATATTGATAACTTTTCTAATTTCACCTCCATTTGCCATCTTAAACATTTGCTTAACCCTTAGATGCATGATTTTTTTATATTTTCGTATATATACATACACCGTTTTATATATATACATACATTTACCGTATAGGGATATCTATATATCTATATATAATGAAATGAGGTCTCTAAAACACGGGAAAAATAATTTAAAAAAGTCATTGAAATATTTAAATATTTATTGAAAAAAGGTTGTTATCATTTTTGGTAAATAATGCAATAAGCTTATCACCCCACCATTCACATACACCATGCCAAGTCTTGCCATGGGGCCTTTGTTACCCAGTTATGGGTTAAAGAAGAACAGGCAATCGTTCCATGTAAATAAAGTCTCTAGACGGACAGACGGTCGATGGAGCAGACATGTGTTAGAGTGGAGACCGCGTATGGGAAAACGTAGTTTAGGACGCCCTGTGGCACGATGGATCGATGATTTAAGGCTTGCATTCATGCTTATGACCTTGTGTATACAAACGGAGCTAACCCCTTTACGCACCACTCCGCTATTCGCATGTTTTTTTTTAATAAAGATAATATATGTTTTTAAAAAGCAACAAAACTAAATCATTTTGATTTGTATTGCAAAGCAGTAAATATATTTTTATACTCTTTTGATAAAAAATTAAGGAGTTAAATGGTTTCATCTCAACGATTTGATGGTAATGTGGTGAATTTTAAGGTTCCAAATAAAAAAACGGAACCTTAATAGGATTACTCGGGTGTCTGTCTATCTGTCCGTCTGTCACAGCCAGTTTTCTCCGGATCTACTTGACCGATTCTGTTGAAATTGGTACACATATGAACTTTTGTGACCCAAATATGGGAAGTGTCAGCGTGGAACCCAATACAGAAATACGCTTGTACGATATGACTATATACAGAAAGCACAGTTAATAGAAATCTCTATTCCTTGACAGCACGTTTCGCCGAAAACTTTGTTGTTAGAAAACATTGTTTGTAGACATCTCGGTACATAGAAAGCACTGTTGACAGAAATCTCTGTTCATAGATAGCACTTCTTGCCGTAAACTTTTTCATAGAAACCACTGTTTCCAGATACCTTGGTTCACAGAAAGCGCCTCTGGAGAAAAAACTATTAATATTTATTATATTACTAAATTTCGCTTTTCTGCCTCTCTATCCATAAAAAAACACGTTTATTTCATACAAAAATGCCATTTTAATCAAAAATTTGTTTTCGAATTGATGGTTTTGACGATAGTTTCACAACATGGACATCACCCCGACTCAGACTACCCCGACTCGGATAGGTTAGGTTAGAAGGCTAAGGCGGGCATAGTTCTGGGTTAACCACCCAGAACTATGGTGAAGTTTACGGCAAGAAGTGCTATCTATGAACAGAGATTTCTGTCAGCAGTGCTTCCTATGTACCGAGATGTCTACAAACAATGTTTTCTAACAACAAAGTTTTCGGCGAAACGTGCTGTCTAGGAATAGAGATTTCTATTAACTGTGCTTTCTGTATATAGTTATATCGTACAAGCGTATTTCTGTATTGGGTTCCACGCTCGGGAAGTGTTACGTAAATTATTAAATTTTTAGTAGGGGTTAAAATAGAAAATTAATTGAGTGACATATCAAATGAAAGGGCTTTCTGTAAGGGTTTTACTTATTTTTTTTTTTCATAATTTTAAAATTAATGGTTTTGAAGTTATTCAAGAAATTATACGAAAAATGACTATTCCCGCCTTATCTCCGAAAGTACTGAACCTAAAATTTTGTAAAAAATGGAGATAATAGATCTTTACCTATAGATTACAGGAAAACCTATAAAAAGACTATAGTGTTAAAATAACATGTTAAAAAAATAATCGTTCGGAACCCTTTGCACGCGAATCCGACTCGCACTGCCAGTTTTTTTTTTCTTATTATGTTACACCGATAGATAAATTCTGGATAAACCAAATTACGTATCATATCATGTAGATTACTAACAATTTCAGATGTAATTTCTCTGTTAGTGCCGATGAAAAACAGCTTCATCTGCACGCTGTTTAAAAGCTTTTTTCGAGAGAGCAGTCTTAAAGAAGGTGGCTGGCAGCAGATGGATGCGGACTGCTCAAGACCGGGATAGTTGGCGCTCTTTGGGGGAGGCTTACGTTCAGAAGTGGACGGAAATTGGCTGATATGATGATGATGGAATAAAGTTACTGATAATCAGTTGCATTCGGCCTACCCTGCCATACCCTACGCCTACCCTCAAAGTTGGGAAAAGGCTACGCAGGAAAGAAAACACATCCCATACTATCATGATTCGCAACAGCACGTAAGCACGATCATCATCATCATCATATCAGCCGAAAGACGTCCACTGCTGGACATGGGCCTCCCCCAAGCGTCGCCACAACGACCGGTCCTGTGTGTCTCGCATCCATCGGCTACCCGCAAGCACACTGCACAATACAAAAATAGAATTCCATAAAATTTTCGAGATCATTATTAAACAGGAATTTCCCGGTACGTATTTTCTCGTGGTTCACCTAAACTTGGTGAAATATCGAAGACGTGGTGCGGAATATTAATGTTTTATCGCTCACTGGGTTTGCGTGTATTTACTTGTGCTGTTCGTATCTTTAGAAATATCTCCTGTATTGAAAGCTGGATATTGACAGGCACGCATGGTTGTGAGCTGAAAATAAAATTTTAAGTTAGGTAACTTCAAACGAAAAATACTGATAATTTTTTACAATTATCAGCTATTCAGATGGTTTCGTGCTTCGGAAGGCACGATAAGCCGGTGGCCCTGGCTGCCAAATGGCGGTCGTTAAATAAACCATGTTAGAGGCCCTTGAGGTGGTTTAGAAACTCTGACACTAGGGTGTGTGGCGTCGTTAGACCTTACAGCCTACACGATAAGAAGAAGAAGCTACTTAGGCAGCCTGGAAAGATTTTAAAATATTTACAAATGAGTACAATTAAAGGTTTAGCTACCACTTACGATGAAAGGATATCCACCCCATTTTTTCAGGTGTATCAGTAAATACCAGGGCTTGCAATCTCGACATAGATGACGATCGCGTAGCGACCGAATTTGGTCGTTAAGTCCTAAGGTCGCCCGTACACAGTAATTTTCGAACGAGATCCACGCATCATACCATTGATTTTGACCGTGGAATGCGTTCGAGATTGACTGTGTACGGGTGACTTTAACGAATTCGGTCGCTAGGCGATCGGTAAACTATGTCGAGACTTCCCGACCAGGCCTATATTTGTGTTTAGTTAACTCGATAAAATGTACTAAGCACTAGTACAAGCTACTGATTGTTACCGCGATTTCAGGTTTGATCTCATAGTTTTTTTTTAATATATTATAATAATGGTTTTGCGTTATTTTTCTGTAACAGTATTTAAAAATCAAAGATTCAATACAGAATATAGAGAGATTTTAGCCTTTGGTTTCAGTATTCGTGTGGTTTGTCCACATTTTTATATAGCGAATACTGTTTTAAGTTTACCAGCTAATAAAATCACATTCCTCGTGTAGTATTGACAACATACATTTATTTTTTTCATTACAAATGATGTTGACCTCGATCCAGTCTGAATGAGAGAATGATGGCTTATTTAGGCTATACATGCCATCTATCTCAGGGAATATCATATGCTACTACCTACCCCTACCTAGAACGGTGTTGTGCTATTAGGTACGGTACTAACAGCCTGTCATTTCTCATTACTCTTAACTGTGAAATATGTTTCTAACCAGTAACTGAAGTACTAAACTTCGAACAGCTAGTGCTAGCATGGGTGTACTACCTCAGCTTTTCCTTTTCAATAATCTGAAATAGGAGATCTAAAGATAATTTCTATGTACGTGTTTTGTGAAACATAATTTTTGGTATGATTGCACATGAATAACGTAAACTGATGCCGTATGGTGTCGGCCGGTGCCGTATAGTGCCGTAAAAGAATAATACCATCCCATGACTTCCCGTGGGTGTCGTAAGAGGCGACTAAGGGACTCACCAGAGAATGGGCAGCAGCGTTCTCTGTAAAACACAACACCATACACTGTGATCGCCAACCCGCCTGCCAAGCGTGGCGATTATGGCAAATCCCCCCTTTTGGGGGAGGCCTATGTCCAACAGTGGACGTCTTTCTGCTGTTATGATGATGAACGTAAACTGAAAGTGTTCCAGGAATTAATATTCTCGAGATTAGTGGGATACTCAAAGGTTCGTAGAAAATGAGGTACCTTCTAAACGTGTCGGACATAGATACACAGATACGTCGGGATGATATTTTTATGTTACTTTTAGGGATCCGAGGGCCCATCTGAAAAAAACAAACCTTTGTAGGACCACTCGTGTGTCTGTTTGTCTGTCTTATTGAAAGGCAGGAAGGCAATTTGCTCCAAATCTACTGCACCGGGCACATGAGCTTTTATGAATATGTACGAAAAACCTCTGATGGACCTTTGTTTTGTTTACTTACTGGGGAGATAATAAAAAATAAAAATAAACGAAAATAATCTGCAAGACGCATACAAGTAACGTTCACACCGCGCGAGTCGGCGAGTTCCGAAAGAGACGGATTCTGACGGTTAGAGCGATTTTGTCCCGAAAGAGACTTACGGATCCTGATAGGTTAAGAAAGTTTTAGTAAGATAAATGATATAGTAAGATAGGTTAAAAAAATATTTATTTATATTTGGAATGACGAAATAATTTTTAACATCATTTAATCCTATATCAGCTGAAAATATCTCCAAACGTGTCTTTCAAATGTATCTAAAGACCAATTTTAAACTGCTCAAATGACCAAAAAACGCCACCAAAACACCAAGAACAAAGCTACAAGAATTCAATACATCCCAAACGAAGCAGAGAAGTGTAGTAGTGAATAAAAGATTTTGCCGTACTTGTTGATAACAGAGGAATAGGTACTAGCCTTAAGAAAGGAGGTCCCTGGTCGAACCTTTTGTAGTGTGTAATCAGATTGAATCGTTGCTTATCTGTTTCAAATACCGAAGAGAATTATTTCGACGAAGGGTTTTTTTTTTCTTTGCACGTGTGCGTTTGGGAATATGTACTATATGTATGTAATATCTATGTGGGTTTGGTGATTTGTCTCTGTTTTGTATGAGAGGTAATTTTTTAGTATGTATGCTATGCTATGTTTACCAATAAAAAAAGTCGTTGGAAAAACGAATGTATGTACTTGTATGAGATAGGTATATTAACGTTAAGGTCCCTCCATATTATTATTTTTGGAAAATAGATAAAATTTACCAGCAACATAACTCTGTTAAATAATATGCTTGATACGTAAAGTGAGTATCAATTAATTTCAATGACTTATGAGACGGTCAAGTCAGAGTCAGACTCGAACACGACGTTACTTTTTGCAGTTTCTGGTATGGAACACATCCATACCAGAAACTGCAAAAAGTAACGTTGCTTGTATTTAGAGCGGCAATAGAAAAACTTACCTAAACTTTGAAAATTTCTATTGTCTACCTATTTCAGTTTATGAGTTGCAGCCTGCTGACAGACAGACAGAGGGACAGCGGTCACTTCGCAATGGGATTCCGTGTCCAAAGAGTAACCTACTCAACCCTCAAACCCTCGAAAATCTCTCCCTCGTAAATTCTGTATTCAATGACCGGCAAAAGCTTAATACATAACAAGGAATATTATAGTAAGTATCCTTGTCCCACAAAACTTTCCTCCCGGACCTTTCCTCCAAATTTATCCCTGAAAAATGTGACCCTAAAAAAACCCAAACACCCCAATGTAATCTCTTTTTAACCCATACTTTGTTTACCGGCTGAAAAATCTCTGAGAAAACTTTGCTTAGAGAACATTAATTCAGCAGTTTACAACGACTTGGGTATCCTTAACACGTTCAATGTCGCAGAGATTTTTTGTTAAATCTTTAGGGCTTAAAAGACCGGGTTCTAAGCCTACAAAATATTGACCGAATTAGCATGCGGATGAGAGGATTATTGATGATTTTTAGCTTCAAAACATGTGGTTGTTGTTGATGTACTTGATGTAGGTTTTGTTTCATGTAGTTTTTGCCAGTTGCTAGGACAGCGTGAAAGTCGACAGTTATACCAAGGGAATATCCTACTGGGATGAAAATAATCTAGTCCTGTGTCCTATTCCAGGATATCGTCTACCCGTGTGGGAAGTTTCATTCAAATCTGCTTAGCCATTAAGACGAAGAGGTAGATAAACAACCAGATGAGTATTTTTGCATCTACACTTTCTATACTAATATTATAAAGCAGAAGAGTTTGTTTGTTAAGTTGAACGCGCTAATCTCAGGAACTACTGTTTCAAATTGAAAAATTCTTTCAGTTTTGGATAGCCCATTTATCGAGAAAGGCTATAGGTTATATAATATCACGCTACAACCAATAGGAGCGGAGCATACATGAAAAATGTGACGCAGATGAAGTTGCGCCGTTCAGCTAGTTATAATATTAGTATGGATTTCAAATTAAACCCTCCTCCTAAAAATACACATGTTTCCCAGTCCTTTAACCCCGTAAAGCTTATTAAAAATTGCATTTCATGTCTTTCCGCCCCTGTGCCGCATAGCCCCTGTTAATATATTCACGTGACATTGGACCTTCGCCGAGGTACTGCTAACTAATTCAGCTCTACTTGATGAACCGCGGTCTCGTTGTGAGAATTTATGAATTATGTCCTCAGCTTTCACAGGCAATTTCTGTTGCTTGAGCCGAAACGTGCATACAATTTAAACACGGGTACAGTTTGATAAATCTTGAGCGCTTTATTCAGCGTTGATTAGTGCTGGAAGCGCTTTTGTAGCCAGAAGGCTGGAGGTGTTGTTATTTCAGCTTGAAGGAAAAAGGCTGCGATTTTGTCAAATGCTAAGTTTTAGATGGCTGTTACGGTGACTAATTCACAGGTATTCATTGAGGAGTGAAAAAGTCATAAATATGAACATCTTTTAGCATAATTCGGCAAAATATAAGGAATCGACGATTTTTTTTATCGCTTTTACGGAGTAAGTTCCATAAATTCTTGAAATGGATGTTCCTTTCTATTGATAGGTAGGTGCCTAAACTATTACTGATTAATTAAAGAGAAGAGATTTTAAGTTTTCTTAATGAGATCTAGACTTTTAACATTAACTTATTACCTAAAAATCTCTGGCTGTCATTAAAATGCCAAGGTACATCTTAATCAACAATATCTATACTAATCTATACTTAATATATAAAGCTGAAGAGTTTGTTTGTTTGCTTGAACGCGCTAATCTCAGGAACTACTGGTTCGATTTGAAAAATTCTTTTCTTCGAGGAAGTCTATAGGCTATATATCATCACGCTAAGGCCAATAGGAGCGGAGCAGACGAAGTTGCGCGGATCAACTAGTAACTATATAAAATTCTTCCGTTACTGGTGACTGACTGAGTGACTGACAGATAACGCACAACAGAAACTACTGTTCTTATTAAGCAAAAATTTGGCATGTATATTCCTTGGGTCTACACTCCCCGAGGAATCTAGATGCCAAATTGCAGCTACGGGAATACTAAGAGAGGATTTCCCGAAATTTCTACAGAATATGCGCGTACCAAGTCGCGGGAAAAAGCTAGCTTTAGCACGTACATAAAAACAAAACAATTTGCTTGACAAAAATCCATGCTCAGAGTGGGCAGGGATTTTTGTAAAGCAATTTTTTTTTTCAAATTCCTACAGAATATGCGGAAAGGTCGCGGGAAAAAGATAGTTGTAAATAAAAAACTGGCCAGGTGCGAGTCGGACCCGCGTGCAAAGGGTTCCGAACGAATTTTATATTTTTAACATGTTATTTTAACACTATAGACTTCTTATAGGTTTTCCTGTAATCTATAGGTAAAAATGTAGTATCTCCATTTTTTTCAAAATTTAGGCTCAGTAGTTTCGGAGATAAGGTTTGAATGGTCATTTTTCGTCTAATAATAATAATAATAATAATAATTCATTTATTTACTCAGGCAATTCGACCCATTGTACAATAGCCATAAACTAACATAACTTCGAAACTATTTATTTTAAAATTATGAAAGAAAATAAAATGAAAACCTTCACCTTCATTTGATATGTCACACGATATTGCTCAAATTTTTTTTTTATTTAATTTTCTAATTTGACCCCCAAAAGTCCGTGTTTGGGTCAAAGAAGTTCATGTGTACCAAATTGGCATCGACAGACGGACAGACAGACAGACACCCGAGTGATCCTATAAGGGATCCGTTTTTTGTTCGGAACCCTAAAAAACAATATGCTTAACAAAATCCCTGCCCACTTTGTGAATCGATACCTTTTTATTTTTATTCACCCACTGTAGTTAATAGGAACAACGGTGTGCAATATTTTCTTAGTTGATAGATTTTGCTTTTATCTTGTGCAGGGGCTGTGGTATCTACTCTGCTGCCTACCGTTAGATTTATAGAATGTTCTGAGTTTATCCTTATTGTACTTAGTACCTACCTACAATTATTGCATCCATATTTAAAACATGTTTGTTCTCTCCATTTTTTTTTTTTCAAGACAAGTCCGCCACACATTCATAACCACTGCAACTTCTGAAAGCCAGAATCAAATCAACATCAATGAAGCCCGACAAGTCCCGGAGAAACGACTCAATTTTGTTAACAGGATAATTATTATAAACTACAAAATATACAACGAGCGGGGAGGCCTTCTACAATTTCTTTCAGACAAGCTCAATTGCTCAAGCCCTAAAGTAAACAATTTCAGACGAAAAAAAGAAAACTATTTCTTTGTCAACGTTTGATCGCGTCATTGCTTTTCTTGAAGACAAAGAAGGGGCGCAGTCCATACAAAATTAACCCACGACCTACAGCAAAGAGGTATTTATCTTAAAAAAAGATAAAAATGGGTATAAAAAGATGGCATACTTCCAAACTCCATCCTTACAATCTGACATTAAAAAATGCTTAGAAAATTCGTTCAGGGGTAGTTATATCCATAATGAATTTACTGCAATATTGATAAGTACTTGGTTATCTTGATTTGACTTCAATTATTGAGTTCCATCATCGAATAACAGAGGTTTTTTTACACATGTTCGACTACCGGACATCGAACTAGACTGAATTATATATAACTTGATGTTTGGTCATTAGCATTGTTAAATAGAATAGAGTATTTTACCTTCTGAATTTTAGGGTTCCGAACAAAACACGGAACCCTTATAGGATCACTAGGGTGTCTGTCTGTCTATCTCTCTGTCACAGCCAGTTTCCTACGGATCCACCGGACCGATTCTGTTGAAATTTGGTACACATATGTTTATCTGTGACCCTAATACGAACGTGTTACGTAAATTATTAAATTTTTAGTATGAGGGTCACATTTGTAATTTAAAAATAAAAGTTTTTTGGAAAATATTGTGTGACATTTCAAAAGAAAAAGAAATTGTGAGGGACTGTGAGGGTTTTAATTATATTGTTTTCATAATTTTAAAATAAATAGTTTTGAAGTTATTCATGAAATTATACCAAAAATGACCATTCCCCTCTTTATCTCCGAAACTGATGAGCCTAAAATTAAAAAAAAAATGGATATAACAGATCTATAGATCACAGGAAAACCTATAAGAAGTATATAGTGTTAAAATAACATGTTAAAAAAAATCGTTTGGAACCCTTTGCACGCGAGTTGACTCGCACTTGGCCAGTTTTATTATCAAGATCAACCATACCCAAGACCAAAAATAACGTTGTCTAAATCCCAAAAGCCGGTTATTAATCAATCATCATCAATATATAAAACTCTTGCGTTACTGAGTGGCTGACAGACGCACAGCCGAAACTGCTGGTCGTAGAAAGCTGAAATTTGGCATATAGGTTCCTTGCGGAGCACTAAGAGAGGATTTTCCGAAATTCTTACGGGAACGGGAAACACCAGCATATGCGCGCACGAAGTTGCGGGCAAAAGCTAGTATATTATAAATGCGAAACTGAATTTGTATGTCTCTCACGCCTAAATCGCTGAACTGATTTTGATAAATTTTGATCAAGAGATAAATGAGACTCTGGGAATGGTTATAGGTTTTTTTGCAAAGCTATATATTAACGCAAGCGAAACAGAGGACAAAATCTAGTGATAAATACATTTTCTATTGCAAATGTCAATATTTTTGCCACCAGAGCGAGGTTACGAATCTAAATAACTTAAGATTTGTAGCGAACATTCGCGACACGTACTTCTTGCGAGCGTGGTGACAACGTACTGCATAGGTGATGTGGAGTTGTAATATTTATGATTTAGAAGCGATAGATGGGTTTATAGCCCAATGTTCCCGTATCACTGTAGATCGCAGCAAGTGGAGGCGCATCGCGAAGGCTACATTGGAAAGAAAGATTTTTTTTTTTGATTTTGTCTAGTTTTTAAGTGCAAAAATACTTAATTATAAAACAAGTTAATACCTAGTCGTCACGTAGATAAGATATGGAAGAGCGGAGTCTCCTAACACAGGCTTTATTTTGCTTAAAAGGAGGCTCCAATCCCTAGTTCTTAAGGAATACTTGTTAATATGAATAAACCATTATTATTATTACAAAAAAAAACTATGCCCCCGAAACAATTAAACATTATCTCATTATATTGGGATAAAAATAATTCTATGTTCTAAGGTACGTGCTAAATTAAAGTTCAATTACGGTCATTAAATCACATACATTTATTGACGTTCTTGATATCAGAAACAGAAATAAAGCTGTCCTGAATCGACTTCTATCGTGATCCTTAACGTTCTCTAGTAATGTTTTTCCTTACGAGAGAACGTAAAGGATTTTCGGACGGTTTACTAAGCCTCCGCTGTCTGACCGTCTGTCCGTCTGTCTGTCAGCGGGCTGTATCTCAAGAACCGTAATAGATAGACAACTGAAATTTTCACAGATTGTGTATTTCTATTGCCGCTATGACAACAAATAATAAAAAATAAGGTTTATGGTACGGAACCCTTCGTGTGCGAGTCCGACTCGCACTTGGCCGGTTTTAATTTATTGTTCGGATTTCTACGAAGTTATACCAGGGAAAGGTCAATATACTTTATTGCAAGTTTATCTGGCGCCTACTTTAGTCCCCATCATATTTTACTTGAGTGCCAAGTTCTATCACGTTCCTAATTTAAGAAGAATTAGATTCTCTTGAAGTTATTTTTCACCTCGCGGTAAAGGCACTTGCATCAGTGTCAAAATAGTGGATACTTTAATAACCTATTACTCACGGAAGTCTTATATAAGTGACAAGTTAAGTGTTTGGTAACCGCAAAAGACGCTTGCAATGTTGAAGACAGCCAATTACCCTGGAAATTGCTGATGTTTTATCTAGACGGGTAAAACATCAGCGATCTCAGATGTTTTACCCGTCTAGGGTGTGTGACGAACTATAAAGAAAGAAAAAGCGTTTATTTGCGCCAAGAATGACGCATACTAAAAAAAAAAAAATACATTTTTATAAAAATTAGGAAGATATGCGTCATATTCGCGCAAAACGGCCATCGCTCAGCATAATGCTAGGACTCGTGTGCGAGACAGCCACAGCGCTGGTTTTCAGCGACAGCCGGCGTTACAAGTGTTGCAGTAAGTTAAAAAAATAGTTATTTAGAGAACTTAACTGGCCAAGTCCGAATCGGACTCGTGCGCGAAGAACCCTTCGTGTACCATAATATACCGAAACATTCACGTTTCTAGTATGGTAAAATTAAACGTTACTATTTCACCTATATCTATACTTAATAATATAAAGAGGTAAAGTTTGTGAGTTTGTAAGGTTGTAGGGGGTAATCTCTGGATCTACTGAACCGATTTTAAAAATTCTTTTACCAATAAAAAGCCACGTTATTTGTGAATGTCATAGGCTATAATATTAACTCAAAAAATACCGCCCAACGAAGTGGGCACGCGTCGGCTACTCTATAATAATATTATAAAGAAGAAAGATTTGTTTGAATTGAATACGCTCCGAAACTACTGGACCGATTTGAAAAATTCGTTTAGCATTGGATAGCTACATTATCAGGGAGTAACATAGGCTATATATTATCCCCGTACTCCCACGGGAACGGGAACTACGTGGGTGAAACCGCGTGACGTCCACTAGTGTTATATATTTTTGAGAAAAAAAAAAAGGTAAATTTTCAACAAAACTTTATGACGGTTCATAAGGTAAGAGACAAACAGACAGACGGACAACGTAAGCTTAGTAATAGACTTCCAATGCCTTTGAGTATGGTAGCCTAAAAATGGGCGCTAATACACATTAACATAACTAGCGTTTTCAATTTGTCAGTTTAGTTTATATTATTTTTTATACTTTATCGGCAAAAGCGTAGCTTTCGAGTGATAGAATTTTCGAAACATTCTGTATTTTATTTAATCTGGGTTTGAGTTGAATTTGATATATTTATAGGATTTTTTTTGTATTTATCACAAAGGAAGTAATATTCATGTTGTATCCTTGTTTACTATTGTCAATTCCAAATTCCTTATTAATAACCTGAATACAGTTAACAGCACAGTTCACGATTAAGTAACACCTGTCCCGCGGGATCGATTGAAGTGAATAGACAATGTAATTACTTGTCATAGTCAGATCCCTGAGCAGTCGTTTATTAAAATGTGTTTCAAGATATATCGGGGATGAGAGGTTTATGTATATGGTCTTATTGGATCAAAGAAAAAAACGGCTTAAGTATGGACTATCCTCAGGTCCAACTTTTCACCTGGTTTTCAAATATGTTTATGGCTAGGTTATGGAGCAAGTTAGATGTATATTTTTTAATGCAAATCAAATCAAATCGTATATTTCAAATAAACCATTTACAGGCACTTTTGAATCGTCAAAGTCGGTCAGTCAAAAAAATGAAGCTATTTGCACGTTCCAAAGCGTAGATCTCTATGGAGAAGAACGTGCAAGAAACTCCACGGACACTTTTAAACCATGTGATGTGTTACAAAAATCGTGTTAACATTATCTTTGATTGCTTCTATATGTGAGGACAATGCAAAGAACAAGAAAATATATAAACAATTCAAAATGTAGGTACAGATTAAAATAAGCCAGTGGCAGGTAAGAGATGACCAGTCTCAACTGACGGCGCCCGTTCACGAACATGACGCGTGCATCAGCACCATCTAACTCAAACATTTTGAAGGGAACCAAATGATCCAAAACACGCGCCACCATCAGCAAAACATTTGTGTGACCATGAATGCGAAACGTGATCAGCCTAATTCATAAAATTAAATAAATATCTAAATGCTGAAAAACACACACAAAAACTTCTTTTCTTTCTTTTTGTTAAATACCCTTTCAAATTTAAAATAAACTAATTAATATTTTAAATAAGCATATGGTTAGACTAGCTTTTGCCCGTGACTTCGTACGCGCATATCCAATTTTTTCCAGTTTTTGTGGGAATTTAGGGAAAAAAACCAAACATTTCGGCTGTGCGTTGTCTCTCAGTCACTCAGTAACGGAAGAATTTAAATATTAGGATTTTTAAATGAATAAGCCTGAATAATGTTAAAATGTTAACATTATTCAGGCTTATTCATTTTAAAATTGATACATAAAGTAAGCGACATTCCCAATATGTTTGTGTCTGTTCACTAGGCTTTACTTAAATTGTCTAAAGTAATCGTTGGTAGATTTATTTGAACGAAACTACATCGCTGAAAATAAAGAAAAAGTATTTTTTGTTACAAAACTGACATGCATACAAATTATTATAATAAACCTTAACACTATTTCTCGCTTTTTCGTAGCATGCTTCTACGCTTCGCTACGCCGTAGCTTACATGTGCTACGCCGTAGCAAACAGAGATAATAGTTATTTGTATAGGACGATCTTTTAGGATGCTTGCAGTTAGAATGAAACAGTAGATCTTCGTATAAAAGTACAATCTTCCGTTTTATAACCACATTTACTTATCTTTTTTCATCTTCTCTTTTACGACTGTACGTATCCTCCCGTAACATAATCATATTTGCACATTCCCATCCCCGGGATAGCCGTTTGTTCTAAACGCACCTCTAAACGCGAATAAAACAATAATTCTACGTCATACCAAGTCCAATTTTCCGCGGTTTTGTCATTGCAATATCTATTCATGAGTTTTCGTGTCATGTATGGTACTACCAACTTACACCTGCAGGTTTACTCAACTTTATCACAACGAGCTAAAGTTCAGTTTACGAAAAATCGGTTGCGGTGTAAATGGTGTGGTTTGGTATGTGAGTAGGGTTACCACATCGAATTATAAGTTTAAATTGTTTCGATTTTGGAGGACGCTGATAGTGTTCCTGTGTATTATAGGTAGACAGGTACATATAATTTATTGTAATGATTCAGTTGGCAATTTAAACTTTAGGTAATCTAGTAGGCGGAAGCTTAGTTTAGGGTTTGTCTTTTATGTGCGATGCTCCGCATAATAGTGGATATTTCTGCTTATCATACCTATCTGGGCGGTGTTTTTGGTAGTTTCTTCGTATTTTGACACCGACTTCCGAAATTAAATTTATTTTTTTACTTTCTAGTGTTTTTTTTTTATTTGGAAGTCACTTGTATTTTTTTGTATTTTTTTATTTTATTTTTCACTTTTTAAGGTTCCGAACAAAAAACGGAACCATTATAGGATCACTCAGGTGTCTGTCTGTCTATCTGTCCGTCTGTCACAGCCAGTTTACCGATTACCACTACTAGACCGATTCTGTTGAAATTTGGTACACATATGGACTTCTGTAACCCAAACACGGACGCGTTACGTTAATTATTAAATTTTTAGTATGGGGGCCACTTTTGGGGGTCAAACTGGAAAATTTAAAAAAAAAAGTTTTTTGAACAATATCGTGCGACATATCAAATGAATGAAAGGGTTCTAAATATATTTTTTGCATAATTTTAAAATAAACGGTTCGTAAGTTATTCAAGAAATTAGATTAAAATGACCATTCCCCCCCTTATATCCGAAACTATTGAGCCTAAAGTTTTGAAAAAAAAATGGAGGTAATAGATCTTTACCTATAGATTACAGGAAAACCTATAAGAAGTCTATCGTGTTAAAATAACACGTAAAAAAATGAAATTGGTTCGGAACCCTTTGCACGCGAGTCCAACTCGCACATGGCTAGTTTTTTGGTGGTACCACACACCTTGCATCACCACTGAGAAATCGCATCCAAGTAAACGAATTCCAACTATAAAACGAGAATTTTTGAAATCGATTCATAAATGACGGAGTTATGAGGTACAAAATATTTAAAAAATACAAGCTAATTGAGAAGCTCCTCCTTTTATTGAAGTCGGTTAAAAATAGCATCATGCCCCGGCTTTGCACGGATAGCAGGACATATTTAAGCGCCCAGTATTTAAGCCAATAGGCTTGTCCACAGAAAAAATCTAATTAGTCCGTCAGTTACATTTTCAAAAAATATTTGATCCGTTTTTTTCATTTGTTACGTAATCCAAAATTGACGAAGATACGACGCTTTTAAAATTCTCAATACTTAACGCCGTGGTATAATTTTTAGTGAATTCTGACGTCACGAGCCCCCCCTCAAACTCATTCATTTACAAAAATGATTATACATGCCCATTATTTTTCAATACTCTAACTGACAGACTAAATAGATTTGCAATGTATTAATAGTGCAAACTAGCCTATTCACACAAAACTTTCATGAATTATACAGTCCTTCTATTGACGAACTTAATTTCAAGATTTTTTGATTTTCGCGTACAGACTTAGTGGGGGGACCTTTTATAAGATTTTGTGAAGACCTGGAGAAATAGTCATAGTCAAAACATTCGGGAAGCAATAACGGCATGGTGAAAAAATAATATCCTGAGTTGTTCTATTTCTAATATTTTATTTCAGTTGGTTTTGTACAAAATATTCATATTTTTATAATATGTGTGTTTATATTTTCCATACTTCTCGTTGCGTCTGTTCTTTACTACACGAATTTACTTGAAATGGCATCGATATTACTTAGAAAAATGCAGCTGAATTTTCCACTCATTCAATATTGTCTTTATGTATTTTTTTAATTCACACATCTTCCGAGTCTAAACTTTGATAATTTCCGCATTAAACGCCACGTAAAATACCAAAACAATTCCAGAAATTTGCATTAATTAATGTTCTTGTCCCAAGACTGCATCGAGGCTCAGCTGTTCAGGCTAGCAGCTGTGCCGTTATTAATACGCGTCAAGAAAAATAAAACGACCCCCACTCATATTTTAGCATTCTTATTGAATAATTTTCAAATTGATTTAGAAGTACCTATCTATTCGAATAAAAATGGCAGCTGAATATTGTTTATATGAAATCTCGATAGCTTAGAACTTCGAACACAATTAGTTAGAGCGATACTAGCTTTTCTCGCGACTTCGTAAGCGCGTATCCCGTTTTTCCCGTTCCGTAGAAATTTCGGGAAGTCCTCTCTCCTCCTTACGGAGTGTAGTTAAGCTACATGCCAAATTTCTGCTTTCTACGACCAGTAATTTAGGCTGTGCATTTTCACTCAGTCACTCAATCACTCAGTAACGGTAGAGTTTTATATACACCGTGTTCTTCACGTTATCCATAAACTTTAGCAAACGCTTTTATATGTAGCGTAAACAAATAAAATGAAATAAAGGAAGCAATACTTAAAAAGGCTTCTTTACAAAGATATTTGTAATTTCATTTAATTGAGCTATGCAGTTTGAAACGGTCTTAGTGCAATTAAAATGAAAAATTTATCAAATGATATTTGAATTTTATTAGTTTTTCGTTGCTAATTCGGGTAAAGAGGCATGCATATCGAATGATTTACGTCAAGATATTTATTTTGTGAGAAAATTAACAAAAAATAAAAAATAAGAATTGATTAATGTGTCCATAATGTAAAATGCTTATTTCCATGTTCTGAATATCCGGACGAAATTTATGTATATCGTCCGGAATACGGTGTATATTGATGATTTATAATACCTATGTTACAGAACCTTTACGCCATTTGGCTCAATCGCCATGCTAAAAAAATCCGTCAATTAATACTAAGAGACAAAAAGCTATAACTGTCAGTTTTACTAAGGGATGCTGGATGTAGGAAATGACTTGAAATATAGTGGCTTGGAATATCATTTTTAATTTATATCATAATACTTAAATACTATAATAATATAAAAGATAATAAAGGCCGCACGGATCGATTGGTTACTTCAAGGTTAAGCAACGCTTGCCAAGGTTGGTCTGTGGATGGGTGAACATCTTAACATACCGATTTTCCTTCGAGCTTCAGAAAGCACGTTAAACCGTTGGTCCCGGCTATCATTTGTAGATCTTTGGTACGGATAATCAGAAGTCAGTAAATCTGACTCAAGTCTTGCCATGAAGTACCGTGTTACCCAGTTAATGGGTTGTGGAGGTCTGGTAGGCAGCCGCTCTACGTAAAATACTGGTAGTCAGCTAAATTCGGTTTGACTGGAAGCCGACCCCAATATAGTTGGGAAAAGGCTAGGCAGATGATGATATTATCTATACTAATATATAAAGCTGAAGAGTTTGTTTGTTTGTTTGCTGGCTTGCTTTAACGCCCTAATCTCAGGAACTACTAGTCCGATTTGCAAAATTCTTTCAGTGTTAGATAGCCCATCTATCGAGGAAGGCTATATCATCACGCTAAGACCAATAGGATTGGAGCAGACGAAGTTGCGCGGGTCAACTAGTTAATTGTAAAGCTGAAGAGTTTATTTCTTTGGTTGAATGCGGTAATCTTAGAAAATACTTATTCGAATTGAAAAAGCTTTATGTGTGGAATAGCCCATTTATCGAGGAAGGCTATAGGCTATATAACATTAAGCTACGACTAATAGAAGCGGAGCATTAATGAAAAATGTGACACAAACGAAGCTGCGCGGGTCAGCTAGTCGACTCATCATTTTGCCCCTAAATACATACACAATGTACAATACATTTATCTCAAGTCAGCTTAACAGGATCAAACACAGAGCACCAGCGGTTTTCAATGAAGATTTGTTGACAATGCTTAACCTGAGCGCATACATTAATCAATCATAAACGTAGCTATGTACGCAAAGCAAACACTAGATGTGGCCGCGTCTTCACCTGTTTGAGAAGTAGTTTTGTTTGAGGTTCATCATCATCATTATATTAGCCGAAAGACGTCCACTCCTGGACATAGGCCTCCCCAAGCGTCGCCACAACGACCGGTCCTGTGAGTCTCGCATCCATCGGCTACCCGCGACCTTCACCAGGTCATTGGTCCACCTTGTGGGAGGCCTTCCAACGTTACAACGTTACGTCTTCCGATACGCGATCGCCACTCCAGAACTTTTTGGCCCCATCGACCATCTGTTCTGCGAGCAATGTGCTCTGCTCACTGCCACTTTAGTTTTTGTTTGAGGTTAGTCAGCAAATTTTCCGTATTAGCTACATCAATACAAAATACATCGCACTCTATGAAAATAACGAACATAAAGAATGCGTGAGGACCAGTGGAATAAGTGTTTATTTATTTCATTGTATACTCTGACTATATACATAATTATAAGAATCCGTATCCAAAGGGTAACCAACGGAACTCTTTTACTTAGCCTCTGCTGTCCGTCCGTCCGTCTGTCTGTCAGCGGCTTGTATCTCAAGAACTGTAATAGGCAGACTTGAAAATTTCACAAAGTGCCGCTATTGCCGCTATAACAAAAAAATAATAAAAATTAAATTAAAAATAAAACGGGCGGATTATAATACGGATCCCTTCGTGTAAGAGTCCGACTCGCACTTGGCTGGTTTATTACTATGTTGACCATGTTATTATCTTAGAAAAAGCTTTTAATTAATTATAGTAAAATAGTAACGATTGCGGAAAACATTGCTTGAGCCCCTCAACTAAGTCGTGCCAATGCTACAATGATACCGTTGTTAGAGAGAGACAGAGCTATACAAGTATCCCTTTTTGATAACAAATTCATGATGACAATGAGACCTCATAGTATTAGGGCAGCACGATAACATACATTATTTCCGTTGACCCCTGTCCCAAAAATTTCCACAACTCTCATGCCAACCCTACTCTTCAACCACTTTTTGTTTTGACAAATCCTGTCAGCCAGTGTTATAACTCACTACAGTCATGGACTTACTCATTCAGTTGCCATGACTACGAAATAGTTTTATATCAACTCTGACAGCCTGACAGGTCATCGGCCGTTTATTTTGTGGGCGACGACGCGAAAATTAAGGCCGCGATGCAATCATGTGGATATGTACCTACCTCTGTGTGTGAGAGAGATATAGAAGTGGGGAATGAGTGAATGAAGGCGAATGAATATTTTTCTTCTTTTCAATTTGTTGGTCATCTTACTTGGGCCCGTTTGCATCAGCCAGTCAATTATTTTATTACCTTTACGAAGGTATGAAATATTAGTTACTAGCTTCTGCCAGCGGCTTCGTCCGCGTGGTCCCTAGGGAACATACTCCCGGGATAAAAAGTAGCCTATGTCCTTTCTCAGGCTCTAGACTATCTGTGTACCAAATTTCATTTTAATCGGTTCAGTAGTTTTGGCGTAAAAGCGAGACAGACAGACAGACAGAGTAACTTTTGCATTTATAATATTAGTAAGGATTTAACCTCGTGTTAGCAACCGTTTCTCAGTAAAGTGTTTGTTGTATTAGATCTAAGTATTTGGGCCCAGTTTACGTTAGCAGTGGCAAAGACTTTCATTAGGTACCTACACAAAAAAGTTTATTGCAGCATATAAAATATCCTATTCTAGTTACAATAAGGAGCATGTAAAGTGTTTGTTGTATTAGATCTAAGTATTTGGGCCCAGTTCAAAAAATTTCATTAGGTACACAAAAAGAGTTTATTGTATCAAATTAAATGTCTTATTTTAGTTACAATAAGGAACATCCTTTTAAGTAAATAGTTTGCTTGTGTTAGGAAGCTCTGCCCTTCCCCAGGCTATATAATAATTACAGAGAGAGAGTTAATGTGCCTGTTCGGGATATGTAAACTTATAAAAATAAACCTAAAAATAAATAAAAATGAAAAAAACCGGTCAAGAACGAGTTGGACTCGCGCACCGAAGGTTCCGTACCATCATATAAAACGTAATGTTTTTAAATTTTCGTCGACGAGGCCTCTATTCGTCAGAGAATTCGTCACTGCGATGTATATTGCAGTTTCAGATCAGCACCATCTCTTGACCGCTAGTGGAACTAATGAAATTTTAGTTGATGATTTCGGAAAAGTGTGCTAGTTAGAGACATCGTTTTATTTTTCTTGTAATCTTTACATAAAATTCTATCACAGAATAATTTTAGATTTTTTTCTATTCAAACTTCGGAGATAAAGGGGAATGGTCAATTTTCAAAATTTTTCGTCATAAGTAGAAAACCATGCGGCTTAAAAAATGTCCCACTTTGAATTTTTAATAATCCCTTTCAGTCGCTGTTGCAAGAAAAATATATGTATATTTATTTCATTCTTATGTGCAAAATAGTTGAACAAACGTCATCTAAAATTTCAAGTTCATAGCATTAGTAGTTCTTCAGATGTCTAGCTGTGACAGACAGACAGACTTAGTCACACCATAAGGGTTCCTTTTTTACCATTTTGGTACGGAAACCTAAAAAAATTAAAAAAAAACACACAAAATTCCAGGTATGTAGACTTCAGCGTGTGGGTCATGTTTTAAGAGAATCATTGAGATTGGTGACAAAAGGTCGTGATAGTGTGTAATCTACGCAAAGAAAAGTCGTAGTAAAAAAGAAATTTTCTTTGGTTTCTTCAGCATATTGAAAAACAATACCTTAACTGTATAAACTAGAAAGTTAAATGAAGTGCGTGAGCAATGGATATGATAGAAAACGGAGTCAGGGATAGTTTGGCGGTTGACTGGACGGAATATGTAGAGAGAAACCGTACGCAACTAATTGCCAATATTTTATCGATTGACTTTGGGCAGGTTAAACTATCTGTAAAAATATACTAGAACCTATACATCTGCCTGATCTTTCGGGGAATACATGTCTGATGAATTTTAAAATTAATTACAAACAATGCTTTTTCAAATTACTATCTGGTTTAGCGTATTTTTATAGCAGAAGCTGGCCTATGTTTCATCATTGAATCGTGATAGAGTGATCACACTGCGGAGTAAATACCAACATCAACATTTCACGATGTTAATTCGGTACATAAAATGTACAGATTTATAAATGACTAGTGGACGTCACGCGGTTTCACCCGCGTAGTTCCCGTTCCCGTAGGAGTACGGGGAATTATCCCCGCTAGGCTATATATTAATATAGCCTATGTTACTCCCTGATAATGTAGCTATCCAATGCTGAAAGAATTTTTCAAATCGGTCCAGAAGTTTCGGAGCCTAATCAATTCAAACAAACAAACAAATCTTTCCTCTTTATAATATTAGTGTAGATAACTAAAATACCTACTAGTTAATTTCGTTAATCTTCGATATATGTATAAAATTCTTCCGTTACTGAGTGATTGAGTGAGTGACTGACAGACAACGCACAGCCGAAACTACTGGTCGTAGAAAGCAGAAATTAGGCATGTAGCTTCCCTAAACTCCGCAGAGGAGCACTTGAAAGGATTTCCCGAAGTTCTTACGGAAACGCCAAAAAAGGGATATATGCGCGTACGAAGTCGTGGGTAAAAGCTATTTTGGTACATACAATTATACAGACGTATGAAGATTATGTAAGCGATGACCCTACCTACTATGTATGTAATGTACATATTTATTTTAATAACAACTTTATAATAACACACAATAAAGTATGAATGTTGGTTGTGGACTGATTGAAACCACTTTTGGCTGGTAGTCAAAGTTAATTAAACCACAAAATGTTATGGTCGGTTTCGTCATAAATGTTACTTCATAAGCAACGAAAACCACTTTTATGACGTTTTTCATGACTTAATTAATTCTCCAGGTAATTAGTGAATATAGAATAAAGGAACGTTTCCACTAAAGCACATTAGTAGATCAAACAACTTGATATTGATAGGAGATATTAATATTCCTATCAACAACTCTAAAATAGATTTAATTGGAGAGAAATATTTAACTCTTACAGCGTCTCACGGATTACTACCCGCCCATAAAGAAATTACTCGCAGTGCGAGTGGCACATGTCTTGACCATGTATTATTAAGGAGCTCTTACCGTACACATACAATAATTCCTACAACTACTTTAACTGATCATTACCCTGTGCTTTTATGTTTAGATTTTACTGTACCGAGAACTCTTACAAACACCTCGTACAATGTAACCAATGAGGAATCTTTAACCAAAGACATACTAAAAATAGATTTAGCTCCAATCTTTCAGTCAAATGATCCCGCTTTTTCTCTTAACTACCTAACCAGCTCAATACAGACCGCCATTAAAGAAAACACTGTTATTGTCAAAACGTCTAGGCGTAAGAAGATCACTAAGCCATGGATAACTCCTGGGTTACTGAGATGCATGAGAAATAGAGACAGGCTACACAATAAACTAAAATCTTCGCCAGATAATAACACACTGAAACTAACATACACACGATACCGGAACTTTTGTACCGAAATTTTAAAGAAAGTTAAACGTGCATATGAAAAATCGGAGGTCGAAAAATCAAAAAATAATCCAAAAAAGCTGTGGAAATGTTTAAAAGAAATATCTAATTTTAATAAAGTTTCTACTCACCCCAATCAGCTTTTGACAATAGGCTCCTCACCCGAACAATCTTTGGACAGTGTAAATCAGAATTTTTTTGTTTACATTGGCATGTCGTTGGCTGAAAGCTGCTCGAAACTGCGCGATTCTGCCTCACCACTAGTGACGGATTTTTCCAGCACTAGAACACAACTTAACTCCTTTGTGCTGGAGGATTCAAGTGAGGATGAAATTTCTCGCCTTATAATGGGTCTAAAAACGGATTGTACGGTGGGCCGTGATAATATATCGAATAGTTTCTTGAAAAAACATCTTGATTTCCTTGTCTCGCCGCTTACTTTCATTTTTAACCAGTGCCTCCATACGGGTCTTTTCCCTTCCCAATTGAAAAACTCCGAAGTTCGTCCAATTTTTAAGGATGGTGATAGATATGATGTCTCCAATTATCGTCCGATTTCTATTCTACCTGCTATCTCAAAAATACTGGAAAAGATAATTAACAGTAGACTCACTAGATATTTGGAACAAAACAACCTACTTGCAAATAATCAGTTTGGCTTTAGATCTAACAGATCTACAGATGATGCTGTTTATTATCTAACAAATTTTGTGAGTAATAACCTGGATAGAGGGCGTAAATGCTTATCTATATTTCTCGACCTCAAAAAAGCATTTGACACCATTTCTATTCCCATCTTAATTACCAAGCTGGAAAAACTTGGAGTGCGAGGACTTCAACTCCGCCTTTTCGAGAGTTATCTCACAGGGCGGACTCAGCGTGTTCGTATAGGGAGTTTTGTGAGTGCTGATCTTCCGGTGACATTTGGCATTCCCCAGGGTAGCATTTTAGGCCCTACACTCTTTCTCATTTATATTAATGATCTCACTAGTATCGACATTCCCAAGGGTGACATCATATCATACGCTGATGATACAGCTCTTCTTTTCTCTGCCGATACCTGGGATGAGGCCTTTAATGCTGCTCAAAATGGGTTTAATATCGTAAACCAATGGCTTAGACTTCATCTTTTAATATTAAATTCTGACAAAACCAAATACCTGACGTTTAGTATACGCCGTGCAACAAATGTAGGGAGCAACTACAACATAGTCCCTCACCAATGCTCCTTAGATACACATTGTAATTGTAGGCCTATAGAACGTGTCAATTCAATAAAATACTTAGGGATCTTCTTTGACGCCAATCTTGGCTTCAAAGACCATATAAAATTGCTCAGCACTCGAGTCAGAAAGCTTATATATGTGTTTAGGAAGCTGCGATACGTTGTTGATGCTTGTTTATTGAAACAAATCTACTTTGCTTTGTGCCAGTCAGTACTCACATACTGTATCTTATCCTGGGGAGGAGTTCCCAAAACAGTTATTAAGCCCGCTGAGATTGCTCAACGCGCAATTTTGAAGGTTTGCACTTTCAAGCCACGGTTATTTCCCACTATAGAGCTATATAAATACTGTGAGGTGCTTACTGTCAGACAGCTCTACATACTAACTATAATTTTGAAGCAACATCATGAATTAGCATATGACTCCAACCTTACACATAGGCGTAGAAAACAATTGGTATGTACTCGTGAACATAAACCGAAAACTTCTTTTATAAGAAGATTTTTTGTATTTTTGGGTCCCCATGTCTATAATAAATTAAACTATATTTTGGATATTTACTCGCTTAATAGGGTTCATTGCAAAGATAGGGTGAAAAAGTATTTGTTGACATTAACTTATGATGACACAGAAAAATTATTTACCGTACCGAGGTAGGCAGGGTCCTTTGTGCAATTTCTAATTCACTCTTCGTTACTCTATATTGACATATACACTCAAATAGTCACACCAGCTTACTCCGCACAGTATCATTTCTTACATAATCACACACACACCAACACTCACCTCCCTTTACACTCACACTCACCTATCATCACACATACTCAACACCTAACTTTATTTTCATTTTTTATGTTTTGTTTCTTATTATACAATTCAAACAACGCTGTACTCGTTAGCATAATTTGTGTATGCAAATATTATTCCGTGAGGTTTGGCGCTGTATACCGAGATACAGGTTTTTACCTAGTTCGGTTACAGAGGCACTTACTATACTGTATTGTATTTATAATTATAACACTAGCTTACTAAATTTAAGTCTCTTTTGTACAATCTTTTTGGGTAAATAAACATTATTAACATTATTACTATAACATTATTATTCCTTAGGTAAATTGATCAGGCTTGTAGATAGATGCAATATTAAGGGTATAATATATTATATAGAGGGTATGCGCGAACAGTGAGTAAAGTTTCAAAACCTCCATTGAAAAAGGAGGATCCTCCGACTGGACGGTTGTTGTGTCCGGTGGGCAACTGCTCGATAGTTGATATTTGGACAGTTGTATATGTTTGAATTGCAGGGTAAGCTGTGATACCGCGATTCAGGATTTCGTTAATAGTTCACAGCAGGCGGGATAGGTGGCGTTGCGGTTCTTTTTGTTGCGATGTAGATTTTGCTACGATGTTTTTTTCTTGTGACGGCGTTGATATTGCTACATATGCTTGTCATCCTTACGTGATTAGCGAAATATTTATTTATGATATTAGTGCGATAAGTTGGTTTTTACAAACGAATAGACGAATGTAAGCCCAAGACGAAGTCGAGGGCTTACAATAGTCACGAGTTTGTAAATACCAATATGCGTACGTGTATCATACAACGTTTTACAACACATTTGCGAGAAAACAGTACAATGGGTAATGGACAAACTTCTTGTTTATAAGTACCAGTCGGAAAATCGCAACAAGCTTTGCATTATAAAAATGGCTCGAATTTGCAAATTTAAAATTAGAACTATATCGTCGTCTCATCTTTGTCTCATTTTCTCTTTAGTACCTGTCTATTACTTTGAGACAAATGTATTGAGCAAGAGTGCTTCCAAGGAGGTTCGATCATTCAGCTCATTTAACTGTTATCTACACTAATATTATAAAGAGGAAAGATTTGTTTGTTTGTTTGTTTGAAATGAATAGGCTCCGAAACTACTGGACCGATTTGAAAAATTCTTTCAGCAATGGATAGCTACATTATCAGGGAGTAACATAGGCTTTTAGTTTTAGGTTTATTTGTATTTTATCTCCGTACTCCCACGGGAACGGGAACTACGCGGGTGAAAGCGCGTGACGTCCACTAGTCTTTTATTATTTAGATGATATTCTATTTTTAAAACTGAACTTCAAAATACTTGAATAAGCATTAATTTTGGATGATCCATTTTTAATATAGTTGAATTTACAGTACTTACTTACTGAAAATGAATGAGCTTTAGTTTTATGTGGAGGTCATTTTTAATCTACGGTATCCGCGATTCTCCCGCCATGGAAAGTTGAATATAATTTTGTAAATAATTAATTGAGTATTATTTAAAATTTAAGAAAGCATTGGAAAGTATACTGCGCTTTGTTTCACCTCCTAGCTTCTGAACTTTTGTTATTCTAGTATTGTGAAACTCCTTCGTGGAATTCTTGTATATATTTATAGGAAATAAAAAAAGAACCGTGAAGGATACGCATGGCACGTAAGTAACTCCATACAACGGAGTGTGAGGTAAAGTAGGTGCTTAGGTAAGAGAATCTATTTTACTGCACGTTCCATTGAATGGTGCGTAATTTTTAACTTTCGAACAATGTATACAGGCTTCGTAAATGCATTTATTGAGCAAGTGTGTTGTAAAAAAAAAATCAGCATACCGGACGACGTAACCTTGGAAGGCTACCCATTTCGTGGACCAATGACCTGGTCACGTGGTCACCAAAATCCGCCGCCGAATGCCAGACTCACAGGACCAGACGATGTATTAACACTTGGGAGAGGTCCTGCAGATCGGAACGGTGGAAATAATTATGATGAAACTAAGTATCCAAGATCGGTCATCATTAAAATAAAAACATTAACAAAATAATAATATGAAAACCGAATATCGTGTTCAGCGTCGAAATGATTCATGATACTGATATTCAGATTATAAAGGATTACATTTTAATTATACAGAACTGTACGTTTGTGTGAATAAACTTCCATTCATTCACGTTCACTCATTCGTTTAATGTGAACGAGGAGTTTATTGTCTGCGGTGAATGATGTTCCGATAAATTGGACAATCTTCATATTCTTTTAATGCCGTGTTTTTTGGTGAGCTATTGTTGGAATGACTGTACTTAATTAATACAAGAATACGTTAGAGTGAACAAGCTCCTTCTGGGTAAGCTCGCTCCATCGTAGACTTTGCCTCTGTCATCTCTGACCTAGACTAGAGTCAAGAGCAAACCCACCAAAATAAAAAAATAAAAACTTATTTTTCTTCTCTTTTATGTACTGCCCAATCACTCTAAATCCCTCATTCAATATAATATATGAAAATACTTTGCTTACTATCAAGTATCTATCGAACAATCTGGACTCTAAATGTGAAACTTTTCTTAGCAGTAACGATTTTTGTGGGTCCAAAATGTTTGGAATTGGTCACGTGAAATTTTGGTCGCGCTTGTCTATGCTAACGCTAATAGAAAGTCATTTTTGTACATTGTCTATGGCTTTTGGAGCATAAACCATTTCCAGCCCATGGCTAAAGAGCCATCAACATTAAATGATAATCTTCTCCTACTGTAATATTATATAATCGCTCCTTATATCAAAAGTGTTATTTATCAGTACCACTCAAATACAACTGGTCTTGTTCCTTCCGTGGGTGGGGACCTGGTGATCTGAAATACAGGCATTTTCATGCCTACCTCAGACACCAGGTTCTCACATATTCTAGACTATCCAGATATTTGTGTTTAAATAGATATAAGTAACATTGTAAGTATGTAAAGTCTGTTTTTTGTGAGGAGAAATAAATAAACTTATTATTATTATTATAATTCTTACAAAGTGAAATAACTATTGAAAATCTTAATAAAATCTCTACCCAAAGTAACCTTTTACAATATTTGTTTCTTATACAGGGTCGCATGATTTTTTAGCGTTATCGCAGTTCCAAACAGCCTTTATGTTTATCTTTATAAAAAATTTCAGAAAAATATTATTAAGTTAAGAGATTTTCTTTTGTTAAGTTATTAAGTGCCGACCCATGCATAGTTAAGTAAGGTCGTATGAACTGTACATGCGGTCAAAGATTTTTTTAGGGTTCCGCACGTCTGAATGAATATGTGGAACCCTTATGTGTCATTTAAGGGTTCTTGTAATACAGAATTACAGACAGGCCACGATTAAATTTAATCGGTGAGAACCGTGTAAATGTGATTTTAATGTGAGTATTTTATAAAGCCAACATATCATAATTAAATCTACCTATGGTAGGTAAACACTTTCTCGGCAGTTATATGTCCGTCATTTTTTCATAAACTACATAGGTAATTTTTCATCAAACCTCAAAATAATTAACAAAAAATGCTCAAAAACCGGTCTACAACCTGTAACAGAATAAACGCAATACCTCTTAAGAGATCATTGAACTCATCATTATGAACAACTTTCACTATGGTACCAACACTGAAATGGTGAAAAAAAAAATCGACTACCCCATACATTTATGGGCGCATGACTCAACAAAATGTACTGAACAGCTTATTTTTTTTCGTGATTTCGGGATTAGTCCCTTAGTAAAAGTTGTTCCTAGTGATGAGTACAATAACCCCTTAGGCTTAGTCTATGTATTGCGAAGCCCATAGACACAAAAGCACTTCAAGAAACTACCTTAAATTGCAGCAGTTCAAATCCCAATTTAAGTATTTTCGAGCACATCTCTGCGATTTCAGACATATAAAACAATTGAAAAACATTTCAATTAGATTAGTCAACCTTGGTTTAGCCCCAAGGTCTCGCGTGGGCTGTCGACCGGGCACGAGCCCGCCGGTTGTCATGGCAACGCCAGGGAGAGCGTGTCACCCTCTGTTGTCTAGAACCTTTGATAATATTCGCTTAAATGATAAGATTTGATTCTTTTTAGGGTTCCGAACAAAAAACGGAACCCGACAAACAGACAGACAACTGTCTGTTTGTCTGTCTGTCTGTTTGTCTGTCTGTCTTTCTTTCTATCCGTCTGTCATAGCCAGTTTTCTCCGGATCCACTGGACCGATTCTGTTGAAATTTGTTACACATATGGAATTCTGTGACCCAAATAAGGACACGTTACGTAAATTATAAAATTTTTAGTATGGGGGTCACTTTTGGGGTTCAAACTAGAAAATTAAAAAAAAAAGTTTTTTGAACAATATCGTGTGACATATCAAATGAAAGGGCTTACTGTGAGGGTTCTAATTATATTTTTTTCATAATTTTAAAATAAATGTTTTTGAAGTTATTCAAGAAATTAGACGAAAAATTATCATTCCCCCCCCTCCTTTATCTCCGAAACTACTAAGCCTAACATTTTGAAAAAAATGGAGATAATAGATCTTTACCTAAAGATTACAGGAAAACCTATAAGACCTATAATAACATGTTAAAATATGAATTTTCGTTCGGAACCCTTTGTACTCGAGTCCGACTCGCACTTGGCCAGTTTTTTGGGAATAGGCTGTTTTATGCGTGTTTAAGGGTTGTAAATTAATTATAGACCGATGATTTTTTCTGCAGGGTTTTTGTATTACCTCGCTATATTTTTAACTAGTTTCTGCTTGCGGTTTCGTCCGCGTGATTAGCGGAAATAATCACAAAGGAACGTACTCCCGAGATAATAGTAGTCAATGTGCTATTCCAGACTATAATCTATACCAAATAACCACTCAGCATCCGTATTCCTTTCGGGACAAAACGCCCCAACCGTCAGAATCCGTCTCTTTCGGGACAAGCCAACGCTCGCGATTGCGCGCGCGATTTTGTTCCGAAAAAGACTTACGGATCCTGAGTGGTTAATCCAGTTACGTCCAGCGTTATTGATTAAAAACATCCATCTAACCTCTCATTCAGCCATCCCTTCAAACTTTCGCATTTATACACGAAGCCATTTTAGTCATCTTACAAAGGCGGTCCACTTAATGTACCCGACATAAACTACCTCTTGGCGCGACTATTAAAAAAAAAAACAAAAAGATGATAGGTACAATAAAAATTAATAATGCATTAGAATTATGAAACATCCTACTAATAATGAACACAAGGCTCAGACTGCGCTCGCTCCCGGATGTTTCAAACTACGTTATGCGTCATGACAATGAATAAATCTTTATTTTTAAATAATTTGAATGTTCATAAACATGTTTTTTTTTTAAATGAATGTGTGGTAGTCATTGGATAGACGAAGTTGGCTTATAGTAGGCGTACGAGGGGCTAAATACAACGTGCAATGGCCCCGACAGACATTTCAAAGGGAATGGAGCATTAGGTATATTGTTATTTAATCAATTTAGCACCGCACAACGATCGATCCAAAAACGGCGGTCTACCTTAACTTTTGATTTAATTTTTTTACAATGTTTGGTTTTGATGTAACTTTTGATCTATTAGTATCTATTAGGTACCTATCATCATTTTATTATATATACAGGGAAATTGAAAAAATAAACCTCTTAATCCTGACTTCGTATCATGACCCTGAACAACATTTGTTCTACGACTTTTCAAAATTCGAAATATTTTTGTACAAAAAATATGAACATAGTCAAAATTTTGCATATTCTGTATGAGGCGGCCGACAAAGGCCGCCGCGCGGCATTGGGTGCGCGCGCGTAGTATTCACGAATTTTACAGACTTCAAATAAATGAAAACAAATTGTTTTTGGCTACATTTTTCAGTTGAGATCAAAATCGTAGAACAAATGTTGTTCAGGGTCATGATACGAAGTCAGGATTAAGATGTTTTGGGTTTTTTTTCAATTTCTCTGTACACCTACTACTCTTATTAAAAAAAAAACATTTTTTTTTTTGTTTTCCTTAAATGTGTTTGCTTTTGTATCAATGATGGGGAATGCACTGGCTCCTGTAATACAGTTTAAAACTAGCTCAGGAGCCAGGGAACTCATATAAATTGTGTCTTGAAATTGATACAATAAAGAATTTATTTATTTATCTACAGATAAATAAATAAATATATGTTCCACGTGTCCATCTGTTGTCCAAAGCTTTATATCATTTGGCGGCCAAAACGAATACCTATTTTTTAAGGGCTGTTCTTTAATTATGTTTAATAAGGTTGTTAAAGGGATATTATCAGGTAAATGTTTTTTACTAGGAAGAACAAAGTTGGCCTGTGTTATTGGACATTGTTCTTTTAAATTATTGGCTCGGGGGTACAAGTAGTGCAATCTTAGTTTAGTGATAAGCTTGAAGGTCAAGCCGTACAAAATTAGTAAGGCCAATTTATTTTGGAGGAAGTTCATGCGACAGTCCAATATTGGCCTGGATAAGCTAAGATACTGTAGACAAATGCCACTCGATCAGTGAAAGCGGTTGACGATATGCAATAAGGGGCATAAGGGTGTCTGCCCATTACAGCGGAGCGAGGGTATGAAGCGGAAAAACGGAGAAATTTTAACCAATAGAATTGCATAAAATCTCAGTCACGTGACTCACTGACGTTTTGACTGACATGATTGATTAATATTTCTCCGTTTCTCCACTCCGCTGTAATGGACAGGCACCCTAACCCGAGGGCCACGAAATGCGACGCTCCAAAGGAATTTACCTTCCGCTGCAAGAGTCAGCGTCGAGCGTCAAAAACAAATGTATGTGTATTATCTACTAGGCCACAAAGTAGCGCTGCAAGCAGCAGCGAAGGTCTTTACGAGACGACGATAACGCTTGTAGCAAATTGACGCCTCATGCGTGGCGTTACTTTCGTGACCGAGGTATAAAAGATTAATCACGCTTGTCAATCCCATACATTTTTGAAGTTTTGAAACCGCCCTTGCCACGCTGCCGCTGACAAAATGTCACTTTTCCTATAAGAATACTTTTAAAAAGTCTGAAGTTTTAAAATAACATGTTAAAAAAATGAAATTGGTTCGGAACCCTTAGCACGCGAGTCCGACTCGCACTTGGCCAGTTTTTTTTTCTTTAAAGTTACGGCGCATGACCTAACATGCATATATGGGTAGAGGACACTTCAACAACCAAGCAATATTAGGAACATGGTGCCCTAAAGTGTCACTTTGTCGAGAGTTTTCGCTGCTTTCCCTAAATTTTGTCATATTGCGACTGAGATGTGAATGGGAACGTTACTTTAAAATTAGTAGGTTTTTTTTATTTGTGACGGGTTTGCGCTTGACTCTAGTCTAGGTCAGCGATGACAGAGACAAAGTCTACGATGGAGCGAGCTTACCCAGAAGGCGCCTGTTCACTCTAACTTTGAAGAGATTAGGGTTGTAAGCGCTTAGAAACACAGACGCAGGCAGAGAGTTCCACTCCTTTGCTGTGCGCATTATAAAAGACGTTTGGAAACGCTTACTGCGAATTGGTGGAATAGCAACAAGGTAGGGATGGTAAGATGCAGTGCGTCTGGATGTCCGATGGTAGAAGGGGGCCGGTGGGATGAGGTCGTGGAGTTCTTGGGCACACTCACCCAAGTAAAATCTATAGAAAACCGACAAGCAGGCGATGAGCCAAGCTGTTTGCATATTAGAAAATCAAAACTTTTCTGAGCAAATTTCAAAAGAACAATAAACGGAATAACAAAATTTAAATGACCAAATGTTTTATAATTAGAAAAAATTTAGAATCCCAATGTATGTGACATCAAATGAACGACTGATCAAAAGTTGCTAGATGTAATTTTAAAATATCCCCGACTCAGACTACCCCGACTCGGATTAGGTTCCCCGACTCAGGTTAGGATAGAAGGCTAAGGCGGGAGCGAAGCGGAGCGAAGCGGAGCGAAGCGGAGCGGAGCTCCCGCCTTAGCCTTCTAACCCGCCTAACCTAACCTAACCTGTCTCTGTCAAATTTTACCACTCAACAAGGAAACCTAATTCGTTACTGATAAAGACTAAAATGAAATTTGACAGATTGTTGCGTGATTAATATTATGATTCTAATACGATTCTCCTAAAGTGGCCTTTTTGGCCCCCCTGATCTACTAAATTACTGTAACACAACCATTGATTTATAAAAAAACCCAAGATACTCACTCAGCATCTCCAAAACGTCCGCAAAAAACAAGCGCACAATATATAATTGTGCGCTAGTTTCAAACAGTCTCGCATCGCTCGCCATACTGCACTGCTTTGTAAAAACAACTTTAAGCGATCCGTGTAAGGTTGAAATTGCAAAAAAAATTGCGCATCACTCGCAATACTGCACTCCTTTGTAAAAACAACTTTAAGCGATCCGTGTAAGGTTGAATTTGCAAAAAAAAAAAATTGTTTATAGTATAACTACACACAACTCACACATGGCACTTGATACATGTCAGTTTTTGACGACAGTTTCGAGTGTTGCATTTGTTCGAAACTTTGCATCTTGGGTTTTTTATATATCAATGAATACAACCCATTTAAACCTGTATCCAATGTAATTTCCGAACAACAACTATCAGTTGCTATTTCTAAAGCCTTTCATCACATCCCGGACACAATATTATGTTTACCTATAACCTACCTCCACAGAGACGGAGCAGAATATCTTCAAGTTTGTTAACGTTACATTACATTATTAATAGAACTTTGTCTTGAGGCAATATTAGCTTAATTTTCTCCCCAATTTACATTTTATTTGCTTTACATTCGAGGTAGTATGTGAAGTTGTTCTTGTGAGTAATGAAGTGAATAATTAGGTTTAGTGTAGGCAGAAATCTCTGCCCACAACCATAGTCCTTTTGAAGGAAACTTCCTCAACCCCACTCGACTCGGTTGCCATGACAACGGAAGAAAACTATTTAACTACTAGCATCTGCCAACGGCTTCGCCCGCGTGGTCCCGAGTGAACATACTCCCGGGAAAAAAGTAGCCTGTCATGTGACAGACAGACAAAGTTACTTTCGCATTTATAAAATTAAAAGTATGGAAGTATATGAGTATTTTTCGAGGATGTCCAAAAATAAAATAGCTAAAACAATCAATTTCATTGAGGAAGGTTCAGCTATTGACTAAAAATCCTTAGTAATATTTTAAATGCGAAAGTTACTCTGTCTGTCTGTCTGTCTGTCGCGCTTTCACGCCAAAACTACTGAACCGATTGAAATAAAATTTGGTACACAGATACTCTAGAGCCTGAGAAAGGACATAGGCTACTTTTTATCCCGAAAATGTTTACAGTTCCCGTGGGATAGATTTATTATTATTTTTCAGAGAGCAAGGGATTAACATGATACTTTGCATAGTTTATAGTAGTGTTGAGTTGTAGTAATTTTGAGGAGGGAACGACGTGAGCTACTTTTTATACCAAAAGAATGCACGGTTCCCGTTGCATAATTTGTTTTTGTTTTCAAGGGGCATGGTGTTATTGGCGTGGGTTTTGCATAGTGGTAGTTTTGAGGTCTGAGAATGACATAGACTACTTTATATCCTAGAAAAATGCATGGTCCCTATACATAAAAATTGTATCCCACACGAACAGTGTACTTATAACAAATCTTTTTCACAAGACATAACAAAACAAAACAAAATGCAAAACGCAGTACACAGGACGCAGGACGCAGGACGCGGGACGCAGGACGCAGGACGCAGGACGTTATTTTTTCTGCAAACTCAAACTAAAACATTTTTATTTTTTTCATTTTGTTTTTGTGTTTGTTGTTTTTGTTTGTGTCTACCACAGTATGGGTATCAAATAAAAGGGCTTGCTGAGGAGAACACGAAAACTTATACAACATCACATTAAATCCAAAATGATAGTTTAAAACAAATCGGACTAAATCTAAGAAGTCCGATTTGACAGCTGAGTAGAGAGGGATAGAAGATTGCTTTACCACTAAGTACGAAAGAGATTTATTTTTATGTCTCTTTCATACTTACTAGTTAAGCAATGTTTTTTTGTTTCCTGCTGTCGGCCTTTTATTTTTTGACAACTATAATTTATTTTCCATCAGCTGGAAAAGAAGAAAATCATATCGAGACTCGAGACTTCTCAAAACTCTCAGAGCTAACAAAAGCGAACACATTCGGTGGTTAGCTGTTATATGTGAACATGAAAAGGCAGCTGTCTTGCCCATCTCAAGATCACTGCGGCCGATAACGTAAGACATGTGTACAGACAGCTCGTACCTACCAACTGTTTATGAATATGTACCTACGTACAGTCAACAAAACTATTTGGTATGCAGGAAAAAATATTATTTTCTCCACTAATCAGGGGGCTCACTCTTTAAGCCCGAAGTCCGTAGTTTCGGCCTTAGTTATGGGCGTTTTCTACTTCGTATCACCTAACCAGAATGAATGACAACACAATTTGTCAGTTACTGTCAAATCGTGTAGTCATTCATTCTTAGTTCGGGTTTGGGACTAATCGCAAGTTCGCATCACCATACGGAGTAGAAAACGACCGTCAAAAAGGCCGAAACACGGACTTCGGGCTTAGAGAGTAGGCCCTCTACTTAACCTTTTCCCATCTATATTGGGGTCAGCTTCCAGTCAAACCGGATTCAGATGAATATCAGTATTTTACGTGGAGTGGCTGCCTACCAGACGTCCACAACCCATTTACTGGGTAACACGGTGCTCCTTGGCAAGACTGGTGTCAGATTTTCTAGCTTCTGACAATCCGTAACGACTGCCAAAGATCTACAAATGACAGCTGGGACCAATGGCTTAACGTGCTTTCCGAGGCACGGAGAAGTCTCTTTATGTTAAGATGGTCACCCATCCACAGACCTACTTCAAGCGTTTCATCCTAATTTATCCACTGCACTGCCAATATTTGTTTCTAATGTATTTATAACTTTCTAAGCTTATGACACACTTACGAGTGTGATGAACAATAATTGTCTACTCAGCGCACTCGTTGTGAGTGCGCTGAGTAGACAATTGTTGTTCATCAGACAATTATTGTTCATTGTTTAATAGTAGTGGCAAGTTATCTACTTTTTTTATGGATGGGAAATCATCAAATTACGCCTCCCGCTCTGGGCGGAGCAGAAGGGAGTGTCAGACTCTTACTATCTAAAATCCATCCGTGTTAATGCTCTTTGCGTTCCAGAGCCGTGACTCTTTCGAACAAATTCCGCAACCCTGGCATGTTAGCTGCTTGCATACCAAATAGTTTTGTTGACTGTACTTGGATATAGGTCGCTGTAGCCTGAAGGTTTGCGGTAGAGTTTCATGGCCATCAATTGATTCGGGTTTTGTTTACGTAAAATTCTCTGTATTTCATCATTATTTTGAATTTACATCTATACTATTCACCGTATGGTGTCGGCCGGTGCCGTATGGTGCTGTAAAAGAATAATACCATCCCATCACTTCTCGTGGGTGTCGTAAGAGGCGACTAAGGGACTCGCCAGAGAATGGGCAGCGACGTTCTCTGTAAAACGCAACACCACACACTGCGATCGCCAACCCGCCTGCCAAGTGTGGCGATTATGGCAAACCCCCCTCTTTGGGGGAGGCCTATACTAATCCTCCTTTATATCTATACTATTATATCTACACTAATCCTCCTTATTTATGAAATTCTTCCGTTACTGAGTGACTGAGTGACTGACAGACAACGCACAGCCGAAACTACTGATCGTAGAAAGCAGTTGACAGACTACAGTTTGACATGTAGTTTCCCTACTCTCCAGAGAGGAGAACTAAGAGAGGATTTCCCGAAATTCCTACGGGAACGGAAAAATACGGGATATACGCGTACGAAGTCGCGGGCAAAAGCTAGTAATATTATGAAGCTGAAGAGTTTTGTTTGGTTGAACGCGCTGATATCAGGAACCACTGGTTCGAAGTGAAAAATTCTATTCAGTAGCCCATTTATCGAGGAAGGCTATAGGCTATATAACATCACGCTACGACTAATAGGAGCAGAGCAATAATGAAAACTGTGACGCAGATGAAGTTGCGCGGGTCAGCTAGTCGAGAATATGGCGTGTAGTATTTAAAGTTGCACGTCGACGGTTCAATACTTAGACTTTTTAAAGTACATTTTTATGCATCTTTTTTACTGATTTGGTAGAAAACCTTGTATTACCCATACTATAGAAAATTAAAAAGAGAATAATAAAAATAAAAATCTAGCTATATCTTGTTTTAATCATTCCCGCACTTAAGAAAAAAATGTTTTTTGTGCCTTGAGTTAACTTTTTTACAAATTTTTGATTTACGAGGAAAACCCTGTAAATACAAAATATGTAAAAAAATGGCCAATTGACGGAGTAGTCAATCTAAATTAAAGTAACACGACAAGAGGAAGAACGAAATCATCTCAATATCGAGCACATCTCGTAAAATATTACACGGACCGGGGTCGAATCCCGACCTCAGTTGGCGAAACTTGGCAAACTCGCCGAGCAGCAACAAGTTATAATGTAACACGATCCTGGTTATGTAGGGGTCACAGTTAATTTACTAACTTACTGCGCTGTACGCTATCAGACTGTCTGGCTTTTGATTTGAATCTTAGGGAAATTGAAAAATTACCCAAAACCTCTTCGTATCATGACCCTGAACAACATTTGTTCTACGACTTTGACCTCAACTAAACAATGTAGCCAAAAACAATTTGTTTTTTTTTTTTTATTTGAAGTCTGTAAAATTCGCGTATACTACGCGCGCGCGAACACCTAGGTCCGCGCCGCCAGCCGAGCGTCGGCCTTTGTCGGCCGCCTCTTATAGAATATGCAAAGTATAGACTATGCTTATATTTCTTGTATAAAAAAAAATGTTTCGAATTCTGAAAAGTCGTAGAACAAATGTTGTTCAGGGTCATGATACAAAGTCAGGATTAAGAGGTTTCGGGTATTTTTTTTTCAATTTCGCAGTACAGTGATATCCGCAAGAGAACCAAGTTTACCGACATAGCCCGAAGGATCGCCGAACTGAAGTGGCAATGGGCAGGGCAAATTGCTCGTTTAATTTTCATGACCTACTCTATATTGTGCTTCATAATCATCATCATGTCAGCCGAAAGACGTCCAATGCTGGACATAGGCCTCCCCCAAGTGTCGCCACAACAACCGGTCCTGTGCGTCTTGCATCCATTGGCTTCCATTGGCATCCAGCATTTGCATTATTGCTGCATTATGCTAATTATTCCCTACGAACGAACCCTTTAAATTTCTTTAGATTACTTAACTTTTTTCACAGAATCATTTATACAAAAAAAAACGAACGATCAAAGATAATTCCTTAGCCATCCCTTTTTCGAAGTACGTTAAAAGACGGTCAAAGTGACAGATTCAAATGAGAAAAGCTATTTAAATTAAAAAAGTAAGGGGGAAAACAGAAAGTAATATCTCTCGCAAGTCCTGAGAGATTTTGTTACGAACTTCATGTCAGATAAAATTGTAAGAAGGTCTACTTAGTACAAACTAGACTCTGAGGGTGTTTCACTATCATCATCAATCAATATACACTAGTGGACGTCGCGCGGTTTCACCCGCGTAGTTCCCGTTCCCGTGGGAATACGGGGATAATATATAGCCTATGTTACTTCCTGATGATGTAGCTATCCAATGCTAAAAGAGTTTTTCAAATCGGTCCAGTAGTTTCGGAGCCTATTCAATACAAACAAACAAATCTTACTCCTTTAAAATATTAGTATAGAAGTATAGATATAGACTAGCTTCTGCCAGCGGCTTCGCCCGCGTGGTCCCAAGGGAACATACTCCCAGGATAAAAAGTAGCCTATGTCCTTTCTCAGGCTCTAGACTATCTCTGTACCAAATTTCATTTAAATCGATTCAGTTGTTTTGGCGTGAAAGCGCGACAGACAGACAGAGTTACTTTCGCATTTATAATATTATAGTAAGGATAGAAAGGATTCTTCCGTTACTGACTGATTGAGTGACTGAGTGACTGACAGACAACGCACAGCCGAAACTACTGGTCGTAGAAAGCTGAAATTTGGCATGGAGCTACCCCACACTCCGTAGGGGGTGCAGTAAGAGAGGATTTCTCTACATTTCTACGGGAACGAGAAAAAACGGGATATACGCATACGAAGTTGCGGGCAAAAACTAGTAGAAAATAATAGAATAAGAATTATACAAGGATTTCAAAATATCTGAGCATAGAGCACCAATCAATATGGGGACTTGAATGGCATTTTTTCAGGGGCTCAAGGATTTTTCCTTAACAGTCCAATAAAGAAAAGTTTTTTTTTTTGTTTTTAAGCTTTTCCCCACATATTATCTCCTGTATCGTGGCTGCGTTTACAAACATACAAACTCACATATACAATCAGCTAGACCCGGAACATTAACTGTAGGCCATACAAATATTTGTTCCATGCGGGAATCGAACCCGGGACACGCAGTGCTGCAGCCAATCGCTCAATCACTGCGCCAACTGTACACGCACACATTTGTTCTTTTAATTAAATAATTACTAGCTGACTCGGCAAACGTTGTTTTGCCATACAAAAAAATAGCCTACCACCTATTCTCATACCTACCGAATATACACACAAAGTTTCATGAAAATCGACTGAGCCGTTACAGAGGAATCCGGTAACAAACACCGTCCGCAAAAAACAAGCACACAATGTATAATTGTGCGCTAGTTTCAAACAGTCTCGCATCGCTCGCCATACTGTACTGCTTTGTAAAAACAACTTTAAGCGATCCGTGTAAGGTTGAATTTGCAAAACAAAATTGCGCATCACTCGCCATACTGCACTGCTTTGTAAAAACAACTTTAAGCGATCGGTGTAAGGTTGAATTTGCAAAAAAAAATGTTTATAGTATAACTACACACAACTCACACATGACACTTGGATACATGTCAGTTTTTGGCGACAGTTTCGAGTGTTGAATTTGTTCGAGACTGTGCATCTTGGGCTTTTTATATATCAATGATATTAAAAGATTATGCAGGATTATAAGGTGGATTTTCGGTTACTATTTTTTTGTGGATATTTCTTTCTTATCTCAAGAGTGATCGCTCTAAACGAGTTTATGTTACTTCCTTGATCATAGAATAGAAAAAAGTTACTGAATATTTTTTTTTTCATCGTCCTCCTATCCTTATCGCAATGTTTTTGGTTTCGGCACATCGTAACTTGTTCTTTCACACATCTCTTGTTTTTAGCCGACTTCAAAAAAAGGAGGAGGTTCTCCGACATTTATGGACCAATTTGAAAAGTTCTTCATTAAATAATTCGTTTTATCTGAAAGGATATATTTCCCCATCGGTCCCATAGAAATTTTATCAAAATCGCTTAGGAAGTTTGGTTTTTAAATCAAAATAGCTGGAATTCGTCTACTTGGATGACGGTCTTTTGTCATCCAACGTAAACGAAATTGCGTAATTTCCTGCGATTACTAGTGGTGTCGTTAGGTGTGGGGTACCACTAAAAAGTGGAAAATAAAAAACTTTGTACAATTTTTTTTTTTAATTTCGGATGTCGGTGTTTTTTTTTAGTTTCTTCGTATTTTGACACCGACTTAAAAAAAAGTTATTTTTTTTTTGTAGTTTTTTTTTTATTTGGAAGTTGGTTGTATTTTTTAAACGACTTCTTTGTAAAAAGTTTTGTTGTCTTAACAGATGTTGACCTACTTCCTTTCTACAATTATTATATTTATTCAATACGCCTACCGATTACTAAATTTTTAAATTGACAGTCCAATTCCTCACTATTTCTCGGTCGCTAAACCTGCTTTCAATGTTTAGTGAAAGTAGGTTTAGTGACCGAAAAATAATACTTTAAATTGAAATAAGTTTTAACTTATTTCAATTTAAAGTATTATTTTTTATTGTACACTTTTTAAACCAACTATTAAATAGTAGAGAAATGCCATGTTACATAACGTCTTTGTATTGCTACTGTACTTATTTTTTAAGGGTATGTGTCCGAAGAGTAACCAACGAAACCCTATTACTAAGCCTCCGCTGTCCGTCTGTCCGTCTCTCCGTCTGTCTGTCAGCGGGCTGTATTTCAAGAACCGTAATAGGTAGACAATTGTTATTTTCACAGAGCGTGTATTTCTATTGCCACTATAATAACAAATAATAAAAATTATAGGGGGCAACCATACAAAAAACGAGCTTTTTTTATTTCGTTTTGTGGTACAAAACCCTTCGTGCATGAGCCCGACTCGTACTCGGCCGGTTTTTTTTTTATAATTAAACAACATTTTGAAGGGATATGTGATAATAAAGCACGTTTTACAGGAATGCGATATATTTTAGGTAACTTATCAGGTATGACAATGTTAGCGGCGCGACACGAGACGAGACTAACTACATGCAAATAGTTTTAGATAGGTGGCACTGCTCACGCGCTTCGTATTACTTTGACACCTCCCCTCGAAGTCGTGAGCATCCTCAATATTCACATACATTCATCCATCATACCTAAATTGCGCAGACATTCATGATGCTTTGTCCCACTCAAACCCTTGGTCAAAACATCAGCCGGCATTCGGTCAGTACACAAATATTTAAGACTAGTGGACGTCACGCGGTTTCACCCGCGTAGTTCCCGTTCCCGTGGGAGTACGGGGATAATATATAGCCTATGTTACTCCCTGATAGTGTAGCTATCCAATGCTAAAAGAATTTTTCAAATCGGTCCAGTAGTTTCGGAGCCTTTTCAATTCAAACAAACAAACAAATCTTTCCTCTTTATAATATTAGTGTGATCTATACACTTTGTTCGCACATATCTCGAGTAAAGTGGTGCCATACATCAATATGCTTCGTTCGTGAATGGTAATTTTTATATACATACTATTAATTGATTTATGAAGCTTAAAAGTTCAGTAATATTAGCTTAAGTTGAAGCTAAGTAAGATAAGTGATTTTTGGAGTTTATATACAATCTTAGTTTAAAGTAAGAAGTTTGGCACGTAATTGTAATAATAATAAAAGATTGATGAATGTTGTAAGTTTTAATTCTAATATATTTTTTTCACAATTTGATTACTAGAATTTTATCATAAACTCGATTTTTTTTCCTTTAATATAGCATAGATACCTCATCATGAAAAGACTCCTGCTCTGGGTGGAGCAGAAGGGAGTGTTAGACTCTTACTGACTAAAACCCATCCGTGTTCCTCCTAATGCCCTTTGCTATCCATGGCTGCGGCGACTCTTTCGAATAAATTCCGCAATAAACTGCGGAATTATAAATACCTAGCTGTCTTAAAAAAAAAAATAGTTGCAAAAGATATAATTACTAATATAATACTAATAGAAAGCTACAGCTTTATAGTTTTAAACTGTTGCCGTTTGCTATAAGAAAATTATGCTTCTTCTACCCGGCTGAAGTCGCGGGCAGACACTAGGTTCTAATCGATTAAGAAGACATTTAATCGCTAATCGATGTGCAAACATCGTTAGACTATGGGATTATAATGTCCTTCCTTGTGTATGGCCCGCATTAGTAAACATAGGTGCAGTTTAAAGGAGCGACCAAACTATGTGACACTCCCCGTAATGCCATAGCTTTAAAAAATATTACAATATTTGATTATATTGGAAGGCCTCCCACAAGGTGAACCAATGACCTGGGCCCCAAGTCTGCTATTTTTTATAAATTCGTCATTCCAACACGATCCCATTGTCATTTTGCTAAAAGTTCGTAATCTGCTAAATTCATATTGGTCGGTCAATGGTCTCGTAATGGAATGGTAGTAGAATGACATTGTCGTATTGCCATTATTATAAAACCCGTTAGTAGAAATGATTTTCGAAAAACTACTACTAAATTTGAACATTAAGTTATGCCAGATTTCTTTTATATGCATTTTTACATTATTCATTCGTCATTATGTACGACATTACCATTCCATGGCATTTCTTTCAATAGAGTGTAAGTGGTTGACCATTGGAAAGTCATAATGACGCTTTTATATTAGTAGATTACCAAACTTGTCAAAATCAACCATTATGAAATCAATGATAGACCATTCTAACACTATTGTAATAGCAGACTTGAGGCCCTGGTGAAGGTCGCGGGTAGCCGATGGATGCGAGAAGCACAGGACCGGTCGTTGTGGCGGAGGCCTATGTCCAGCAGTGGACATCTTTCGGCTGATATGATGATGATGATTATATTAGCCAATGCTAATAAGGGCTAGCCAATCTATACTAATATTATGAGGCTTTTTAACCGACTTCAAAAAAAGGAGGAGATTCTCAATTCGGCTGTATTTTTATATGTGTGTTACCTCATAACTCCGTCATTTATGAACCGATTTGAAAAAATCATCTTTCATGTGAAAGGGTATACTTTCCGATTGGTGTCATTTAAATTTTGTCAAAATCGGTTCTGTAGTTTGGCTTTTAAATCAAAATTGCTGGAATTCGTTTACTTACATGACGTGTTTGGTTTGTTATCTAAGTTATGAAATTGCGTATTTTGCTTTCCTGCGACTTTCCAGTGGTGTTGTTAGGTGTGGGGTGGTACCACTAAAAAGTGAAACATAAAAAGCCTTTTTACAAAAAAAAAATACAACCGACTTCCATATAAAAAAACACCACAAAGTATAAAATAACTTTAATTTTGGAAGTCGGTGTTGAAATACGAAGAAACAACCAAAAAACACCGATTTCCGAAATTAAAGTTATCGTATACTTTGTGGTGTTTTTTTGGGTTCCGTACCTCAAAATCGATTCGGTTTTGTAACGTCTGGTAATGAGGAGTCTTGACTGAGTCTGAGCTCAATGATCTGTACAGTTTTATACTTTGCATTAATAATGGCCTACGCACACCAGGCCGGAATAGCAAAGGATTTTGCCTCCGGTCAGCGCACACTAGCCGCTTGGATTCCGCGGCATCACCGAAATGCTAACTGCAAAATTCTGGTGGCCTACCAAGACATCCCGCGGCATGCCGCGTCATGACGCCGCGGGATCCCTTAGCGCGCTCTTCAATATCGTGTCAAAAACTCCCTTTCGATGCCACGGAATCAATTTATAACATTGGCATTTATGTCGTATTAATAAGTTAAGGCTTGTATGCATGCCAATGTGTGCCTTGTGCATATAAACGGAGCTAACTACACTTCTACGGGCCACTCCGCTACCCGCATTATTTATTTATAATAAAAAATTAACACATATTTTAAAGAAGTAACAAAACCAAATTATTTTCGTTTGTATTGCAAAGCGGTAGATTTTTTTTTATTTTTGACTTTTGTTAAAAAATGAAGGAGTAAAATGTTTTCATCTCAATGATTTGGAGGTGATTTGATGATTTTTTTCTTATTATGTGATACCGATATATAAATTCTGGCGAAACCAAATTACGTATATATACATATCATACGTATCATAGATATACATATCATACATATCATATCATGTAGATTACTACCTATTTTTTTCGGATGTAATTTCTCAGTAAATGCGGACGAAAAGTTGATTCATCTGCACACTGTTTTTAAGCATTTCTCGAGAGAGCAGCCTTTTGAATGTCGTTTGGTAAAAATTTAAATCCTTTTCCGTTCTATCCCGGAATGCGTAGGCCATGCTAGTTTGTTTCATAGATGTTAAAAGTTTCATGAAGCTTCTTAATTAACTTTGCATAAACTGAACTTATTATCAAGATGTACGCGAAGTTATAATAGGAAAACTTGAAAAGGAACGTCTGTTTTGAAATCGGAAACGCACTGACATGCGTTCATTGCTGTGTTTTTGCATTGTTTTTTTATTCTCTTGCTTAGTTCGTATGGCGTGTTCAGTTGGACATTAGCCTTCCATTTTTCAATAAAGGTGAACTTGTCATACTGTAATTGTAAGATAAGCCTTTTGTTGGAGCTTATTTATTCAATTATTACACTTTTTTACGTAAGTTACACCACAAAGGCCACTAAATTCATGAATCCAAACAAAAAATTAACAAGTATAGAATCTGAATCATAAATTACCGTGCATAAGTTAAAAACTATATCAACCAAAGCTATCTCCATTGGTCATCGTTATTTTATTATTCCTCCCAATATCTAAATCAAACTGCCACTCACAAAAAACGGCAAATTTTTACAAAGAATTCTCTTTCGACCAAACGTAAATAAAAAAGTATTTTTTACACTGCCATTGCTCAAATAGTGAATACAGTTTGCTGGAGGCAAACGCATCGCCTTGCCTCCCGACTGTTACTGTAGAGTCCTTGACGCGTGAAAACGATGCCTAAAGCGCTTTGCAGCGCTACGAATGCTGTGAAATACACGTTAAGGGTATCTATCTATATTTTTATCTGGATAAGTGTGAAGTGTCGAGGTTTTTCTTTTAGTCTTGAGAGATGAATTATTACTTTTAACGCTTTTATAAGAGCGAGTACAGTTGTCTTCGAGTGTTGTTGTTGTTGTTCTTAATCGAGGAGACTGCGGTATGTGCTCTAGTGTCCATTCGCAAGGTTAGATTCTTATGAAGAAGAACGGTGTAGAAGTTAGTATTTTCAAATGAAAATTTTACACAATTTAGAACACATTATTTACTTAATTATATGTGAGGACGATACACCTAGAATAAAACTATATATATATATCTTCTACTCACATGTGAATTAATTTAATAGAAAATAAAATATAATACATACACAAAAAAACAATGCACCAATGTAACTCAACCGGTTTGATTTTGTCTACACCCCAGATTGTCTTATGGAGCAGGACCAGCATGTTTCCTTAGCATTGTAATCATTGATAACCTTTGATGCAAATGTAGCGGCATCAAGAAAAACTAACTCAGCGAAATTTGTACCGCAACAAAAAGAAACACAGCGCCATCTACCTCGCCAACAAAAAACTACTGAACGAAATCCTACATCGCGGTATCAAAGTTTTCCTTGCGATTTGAAAATTTACAACGGTCCGAATATTAACAATCGGGTGATTGCCCACCGGACACAACCGTCCGGTCAGAGGATCCTCCCTTTATATGGAGGTTTGCGGGACTGTAGGTATACCCGGTTCCGCATCTTATATAGAAACCAGGCGAAAATCTAGTAGTCCAACATTACAAACGCTGATGACATGATAATATTTTCAATACTGCATTTAAATCCTCAAATAACACATTCCAACACAAAAGACATTTGGTCTCTAATCTCGAGCTCGCATTTCACTGGCGAGATTTTCTTCCCCATTAATCCTCTATAAAAGAAAACCAATTAACTAACGATGCTTCTTGGATGTTCAAGGAAAACATTCTAATTAATCTAAAATGTCTGCCGATCGATTCGTGGCGTCTCCAAGTTTTGTGTATGTACAGTCAAGGAAGGAAAAGGTCACAGCCAGATGATCTTTGCCATTTGAAATTTCATTCAAAATCTTGGCTGTGTTATGACAAAAAATACTTTCTTCATGACCAGAGCAAGTGAAATTGACATAATGTTGCTTAAGCTTCTAGTCTATCGTCTGTAGATAACGTAATATCTAATGACAAGAGTTGTCCTTCGTAGAACGTAAGGACAATGCAATACAGATGGGTTGGTAAAGATAAAGGATTTTTTGTCTACTTCGCTTATTGTTCTAAATGATTTCACATAGTGAAATGTGAGCTCTTATATTCTGATGTTTCGACAAAAATGGATACACACTCTTTTGTGATTCGGTAAAAGGAAAAAGATTTACTTACAGCGGAAACCTTCCTGTTTACTAATAGCAGCAAAACTGCAAATTCAATTCATCTATATATTAGGTTGACTGTTAAAGATCGCTTTTAGTGATAATTATGACCGCTCATTTTTACACCCTATGATTTTTTAACACGTTTAGCGCCAAGTGCAAAAGTGTTTTTACATTTTTAGTGCCAAGCACTCAACACATGGGCCGAACAACAATTAGTTCGTGTGCCCACAACCCGCGCACGAACACAAATCTATAGCTACTTAAAACGACGACTCAGATGCGGGTTGTGGGCACACGAACGAATCACTACTCGACCCATACGCTGAGTGCTTGGCATTAAAAGTGTGCTCCTGTTTTAATATTCCTATTTCAATAGAACAAAAAAACATAAAAGCACTGACTATAGCTACGGAAAAATTGCCTTTTCCGGGATTAAATAAACCTATGGCACTCGGCACTAGTGTAGCTTTTCGAAAGTAGATGAATACCACCATATTGCTGACATTGTTGGTTTATTTTAGTATCCTCTACCCATATGCATGCATGCAAACAAAAAACAAAACAAAAAAAATGGCTATGCCAGCTCACACAGAAAAGAGTTCTCACCCCTTTCACTAGCATCTGAGTGAGATTGCCGGCAAGAAAGCAAGTAAACACAAGATATTGTTTAAGGATAATCTCTTTGATTGTGCTCTAAACATTTCCCATTAGATCTGCCGTTAGCAGTTTTCTTGACTCGATCATAAAGCTACCATACACTGCATTCATGCAGTGCTTTAACGGGTAACTGTCATTAGGATTTTGTTCAGGAAACTACCAGTCTAAGTATACCTCAAAGATGTTATTAAATGTAAACGATTCTTTATACCCATCTTAAACAGCTTTAGTAAGAAACGTAATTCGATAGGAAACCTTAGCGACTCCTTCCAAGTATTAAAGAGGCCACTTTCAAGTTTTAATTCTCTGTTTTGTTTACTCAGTGTTAGGGTGGCAACAGATTACGAGCTAAGAACGGCTTATACCCGGTGTCTGAGTTTTTATCGGTGGATTATCTGTCCGTTAACCACTAATCAACCAATCGCGTTAACGGACAGATAAACGACCGATAAAGCCCTCAGAAAACGAGCATTAATGGTTGATATTCTAGTGCCGGAGATCTACTTTTTGATAAAAATTAAATCTAGACATAATGTTTCCAATTTCTACTGTGAGTTAAACCGTGACTGCCTGCAATGGCAGAGCACAGACGTGTGTGAAAAAGGGAGAGTGAGGCCTTTACTTAGCAGTAGGACATAACGGCCTAATAAGATTAGATTAGAAACCATGACAACTATAGCAGCTTATCCAACGCACATGGGGCACTTGACAAAGCGACATTAAACCAAAAAAAAATGTAACCGACTTCCAAAAAAAAAATACAAAGTATTAAATAACCCTAATTTCGGAAGTCGTTGTTTTTGTGTATCTTTGTTTTTTAATACCGACTTCCGAAATTAAGGTTATTTTTTACTTTGTAGTATCTTTTTTGGAAGTCGGTTATAATTTTCGTGAGAAAGTTTTTTATTTTTCACTTTTAAGTGGTGATACTTGGACGACGTCTTCATTTACGCAGAAATAGAAATAAGCAAAAATGCTCATAAAATAAAAACTACTTAACCAAACTGAATCAAATTTTTACGAGACCAAATGGCAAATATCGAACTAAAAAAGAATCACACAAATCGGATGAGAAACCTCGGAGTAGTCGGTGCAAATACATAAAAGAACTGGCAAGTGCGAGTCGGACTCGCGTGCAAAGGGTTCCGAACGAATTAAATTTTTTAAACATGTTATTTTAACACTACAGACTTCTAATAGGTTTTCCTGTAATCTTTAGGTAAAGATCTATTATCTCCATTTTTTTTCAAAATTTTAGGCTCAGTAGTTTCGGAGATAAGGGGGGGGGAATGGTCATTTTTCGTGTAATTTCTTGAATAACTTCAAAACCATTTATTTTAAAATTATGAAAAAAATATAATTAAAACCCTCACAGTAAGCCCTTTTTTTGATATGTCACACGATATTATTCAAAAAACTTTTTTTTTTAATTTTCTAGTTTGACCCCCAAAAGTGACCCCCATACTAAAAATTTAATGATTTACGTAACGCGTCCGTGTTTGGGTCACAGAAGTCCATATGTGTACCAAATTTCAACAGAATCGGTCCAGTAGATCCGGAGAAAACTGGCTGTGACAGACGGACAGACAGACAGACAGACAGACAGACACTCGAGTGATCCTATAAGGGTTCCTTTTTTTTTTTCGGAACCCTAAAAATATAATAATTGGGCCCCCTTCTCCTTTTTTAGAAGTCGGTTAATAAAATAGAATTTTCCATACCAAGCACAGACCGACTCCCGTCCGTCCGTCTGTTCCGGGTCTGACTGTTTGTGTATGTGAGTTTCTTTTTTGTAAACGCACTCACGATACAGGGAAAACTCCTAGTGTGACCCAAGCTTTTATAAAAAACTATCTATTTGGCTTTTAGTCAATTAACTAAGTTATTTTTCTATTTAAGATGAAAAAAAAAACAGTTCTTGCGTCTTTTATGGCGGTATAAACGGTTTTTATTCTTTCTTTTTTTTCAGCTGACTGTGACTTCCTTGAAGAAAGTTAATTATCTACATGGATAAAAGTTATAAAAATAAATGTTCCAACCTCCAAATATTCAGCAGTTTTCCCTCAAAAAAGGTACGTCCACCTAGTAACTAGTTGTAAATGTGTCAACAGCCTTAACCTGGAGCAACAAGTCAGGAAAATAGGTTAATTACTGTTAAACTTTTGAATATTTTCCGCTGGGAGAGTTTAAAAATTCCAGCCGAGAGTTTCAGTATTGATCTGCGAACGGTATTTTAGAGGTCGGTGTTAACTTTAAATATTTTACGAGTTTTTATAGGCATTTTCCACCTCAAGTTTGAGATAGTCTAAACAGCAGGATTAAATTAAAAGGCCATTTCTTTGCTGTAGCTACTTGGCTCTTTTTCTTGTATCGTGTTTTTTTTTGTGCTTATAAAAGTTATCCGTTATCGTGGACGAGCTATTTTATTAACAGGTTTATTTAAAATCATAACCCCATACTTAGTTCTTCTTCTTATCGTGTGAGCAGTAAGGTCTACCGAACCTACACACCCTAGTGTCAGAGTTTCTAAACCGCCTCACGGGCCTCTGACATGGTTTATTTGACGACCGCCATTTGGCGGCCGTGACTTAGGCTTATACATGCCTTCCGAAGCACGGAATCATCTTTTTTTATCAGACATTTAGGTGATTCAAGCCTGCAATGTCCTAGCCAAATTGGAAACAACTTTACAAAGTATGCTTCCCGTGGGAATCGAACCCACGACCACCGGGTCACAAGGCAAACGCCTAATCCACTCGACCACGAAGGCAGTTCGGATCATTTATCGTGGACGGGCTATTCTATTAAAGGGTTCCTTATTTAAAAACTAACCACATGCTTTTTTAAATTATTCAGAATCCAGTAGTCAGCATATTCGCAGAAAATTATCTTGATTTATGAATAAGGCAGATGTATTTTTAATTGAATTCAGTATTTTAAACTACTATTTCCGGGCCTTTTTTATCATACGTAAGTGGATTCGGTACCATAGGTCTCCTTTTTAGTCTCTTAATGTTATAATTGCTGTCGTCACACTCAAATCCACCACTCCTTATCCCAAATCATTAAAAGGTAAGGCCTACTAAACCCAGCAGTGCCCTATCTTGACCTACACATAATCTAAGTCACAAGGTAACACATTTTCCCGTCGAAATGCCACAATAAAAAATAACTTCCGAAGGCCAGCTCCATATAAAAAGCGAACACGCACGCACACATAGACACGCTTCATGTACAGCGAGTGCAAGAGCAATCGCGAACGCCATTTGTTTGACATAGCTTGAGATGAAGTCATAACTAAATAAAGTTGGACAAGCTGTCAATAAGCCTCGAAAAGATTGACATTAAAGAATACCAACCATCATGCCGTACGGTGTGGGCCGGTGTCGTATGGTACCGTAAAAGAATAACACCATCCCATCACTACTCGTGGGTGTCGTAAGAGGCGACTAAGGGACTCACCAGAGAATGGGTAGCAGCTTTCTTTGTAAAACGCAACACCAAACACTGCGATCGCCAACCCGCCTGCCAAGCGTAGCGATTATGGCAACCCCCCCCTTTGGGGGAGGCCTATATCCTCCAGTGGACGTCTTCTGGCTGTTATGATGTTGATGATGATGATGAACCACCATGAAACAACCTATGTAAACCTGCCTAGCCTTTACCTGACTACGTAAGGGTCAGCTTCCAGTCTAACCCGGTAGATTTGAATCTCAATTTTACTGAAATCAAATGAATAACATGGAGCGACATGTCTATCTGACTTTCACAGCCAGTAAATTGGTAAGACTGGTATCAGATTTTCTGGCTTCTGAAAGACTCGTAACGAATGTTTAAGATCTACAACAACCGGGACCAACGGCTTAACCCATATACGCCAGAGGGTCGTTAACGACTCACACATGCTCGCGGTAATTAAGTAACTGTTTATTTAACACTTTTAATGCTTAAAAAAATACAAAATTCGGAGTATATGCCCATAATTATTTTGTTAATCTAATTTAATTTGTTAACATCATTACTGGGTCAACCTTTTTACTAGCAAATATTTATCTAGATTAAATCAAAGAAAATGTACGTGTTTTATGTAAATAATTTTTAACCAATTCGCAAAATAAATATAATTTATCAAATTAAGAGGTTTTTTTTATTTAGGCAGTTTTTAGACGAATAGTTTTACCAGTATACAAAATAGATTGTTCAGCTGTACGCGTCTATGTGTGCATGCATCTAATTTCGCTTGTTGTACAGAGTTTGCCTTCTGCACGTCCATCTACTTAGTGGCGACACCCTCGACCTGATTTACCCCTGGCTTACCCCTGGCGTGCAAGTGATGGGGATTAGGGAGTATTATGACTTGCGAACGCCTCTTGTCGTATATAAAACGTCATAATATGGCAAAATATTGCGCCTTTTTTGCTTGAGAGGGTCGTAGAATTTGAGGAGAATGGTGTTACTTAGGATGTTTTGTAATTTGTAGGCTAAGTTGGTACGATAGCTACGTTCCATTTCTTTTTTCAAATTTCTATTACAGACTGTCCTTTGCTTAACCAACTCGACTGGCAAGAATCGATTGAATTTTATTTCGTCTAGACTCAGGTGTGTGCGTTGACATCATAAAACAATTATATGAATATTTTTATATTCTGATTTGATAGCCGATAGGTTGGCACGGATGGGAGCTTCAAGAGAATATACATGTGTGATAAAAAAAAATGACGCAAAAAGCAAAATCTTAGCGGCTGAGATGTTTTTGGTCAAAAACAGCGTCATTTTTAAATGTCCTATTCAGTGATTGCTTTCGAATACTTAATTGTTCAATCACTGCAAACACAATCGAATACCTATAACCATACAATACAATTACACGAATCCAAACACTAGCCTACTAACACAAATCCACCCACGATCGCAGAGACATAATCAACACAATCACGGTCTATATTTAGCCGTGAGCCACATCTCAGCAACAGCCACATTAGGGCAACGCTAACGTGTCTCGGGATCGTTAGCAAGACAGGCGATTTGCTGATTCGCACGCTGTTTAGGAGGAATGGGGATGTAACTGACTGGATTGTGGACGGTAATTTATAACTGCAAGGCTTAGGTGTATTTAAATAGTTTTTGGAAACATGTATCAGTGAAAGTAACCAAGGCGAGCTTGCAAAAACGAGATAACTTTAACTTCGATCTAGTTGTAGTTAATCCGGAGCCATGTATAAAATATTTTTTTTTTTTTTTAACCCGGTGTTAGCAATTAACTCGAGTTCAGTGGTAACTCTGGTCTGTGCACATCTGGGCATCAGCCACATTAGGGCAACGCGACACATTAGGGCAACGCGACACATTAGGGCAACGCTAACGTGTCTCGAGATCGTTAGCAAGACAGGCGATTTGCTGATTCGCACGCTGTTTAGGAGGAATGGGGATGTAAGTGACTAAGGATTGTGGACGGTAATTTATAACTGAGCAGGTTCGAAATTGATTGTTTTGGAGTTTTTACTGCAAGGCAGTTGGCTTACGTGTATTTAAATAGTTTTTGTAAACAAGTATCAGTGAAATTAATTGTTCGAAAGTAATAAAGGCGAGCTTGCAAAAACGAGATATCTTTAACTCCGATTTAGTTGCTAATCCGGGGCTATGTATGAAATACTAGTGGACGTCACGCGCTTTCACCCGCGTAGTTCCCATTTCCGTGGGAGTACGGGGATAATATATTATAGCCTATGCTACTCCCTGATAATGTAGCTATCCAATTATAAAATAATTTTTCAAATCGGTCCAGTAGTTTCGGAGCCTATTCAATTCAAACAAAGAAACAAATCTTTCTTCTTTATAATATTAGTGTAGATTAGATTTTTTAACCCGGTATTAGTTACTAACTCGGAGTCCAATAATAACTCTGGTCTATGCACATCTCAGCAACAGCCACATTAGGGCAACGCGACACATTAGGGCTACGCTAACGTGTCTCGAGATCGTTAGCAAGACAGGCGATTTGCTGATTCGCACGCTGCACAGACGGGCAATTCTACTAATTAGGCGGCCAAAAGTATTTTCTTTGCTTTATGTATTCTAAATAGTTTATTATTATTTTATTTCAATTATAAAAGCTTTTGGTGAACATATATTCAAGTAAAACACAATTGTTGATGAGAAAATTACGGTTTATTGAAATAAAAGTACACAACTTTTTATTTTACAATGATCAGTCTCATGTCTCTTCACCTGATTTTTAATCCATTTTCATTTTAATGTGTTTCACTGTCAGACTCTTCTGCGGCCGTTTCCTCATCCGAGGAATTCTCTTCAACCGTGTGAGCCTCAGCAGGCATAAGCATTTGCATTGCTTCTTCACTATGTGGCATAGACCTTTTTTTAGGTTTTGGTCTTATGCTAGATATCAAGGGATCTGAGCTGAGCAATAATCTGTTCATTACATCTAAATTGCATTGCTCTCTAGAAAATTTTCTAGCGTAATCTTGCCGGTACAGTCGAATATGCTTGTTACGCGCCTCTGCTGCTTCTTCTGACAGTAAACCAATAGGCAACAGTGCATTTTCCATGACAGTTGCGCCATGTATTAGTATTTTATGCATTGTGGGAGTCATCGGATGCCAGGGATATAAATCAATGTACGTCTTCGCAGTCTCATACCCATCTTGAGCAAACTTTTTTAAATCAACTTTATGAGAGCTAGATATGACTTCCAAAATCACTTTCAGGCGTTTTATTAGATTTAAATCCACACCGGTGATTTCAGCAGCAATTTCTGGATTGGCAAAAAATCTTCTACTGGTATTGCCATCGTTGGTATTGCCAAAACCAGCTTTCGGCACGTCAACTAGTAGACCTATTTGCTCTCTAAATTTTGTTTGTATTTCTGCCTTTTTCTTTTTGACAATGCCTTTGTCATTTTCGGACCTTAACTGCCATTTTTGTACAGGAATCTTGTATGCCAAATGAAGTATGCCTTCGAAAAATCGAATTCTAGCATGCAACACAGATAGGCCAAACTGTATTGCGTCGATATCGACAGTTTTCCTTATGTTAAGGTCATTAAATTCTTTTGATGTAGCACCACAGATGTAGCATCTCATGGTTGAAGTCGTAGAAGTTGCAGCGTTACACACTTTTGCATCAACCATAGTTAGAGTCATAATGTGTTTTGTACTTAAGAAAATTTCGCTCAGTACGAATTCACTGGGTTTTAAAGCATTTATAGCCTCTTCGACATTTGTGATTTCAGATTTAGTAATATCCACTGTTTCTTTTACAAATTGGATCCTTATAGGTCGACAGAATCGTGGCGAAGAAGGAGTTGGATTTTGCAAAACCACTTTTTTGTTTGACCCGCATACTAATTGTAACGGAACAAAGCAGCTTTGGAAGATGTTGCTGTCACTCGCGTCCAAATCATGCATTTTTTGTTTGAATTGTGATTGTTGAGACCCGTCACATCCCCATTTTGAAATAAGGGTCAACGATTGACGCTCTTCTGGACTTAAGTGTTTTAATACGTCCTCTAAATATGTTGCCAAGCGTTTAGCTGTATGGTCCATTAGATCCTGCAGGTTAATTTCAGCACATGTTTCAGTTATCCGATAGGCATCTTTCGCCGGATAACAAGTTTGTTTAGCTTGCTGTAACAATTTGTAGCTCGGATAAAACTTCTTGTTGCTATTTCTTATTATTTCATATTGTCGCCTTGAAAGTTCAGCTTCCACAAACATTGAAAGGGCGGTTGTTGGATCTTGTTGTGATGGTTTTTCACACTGCTTGGTTATTTTGTATGCTTTTTGATATGCTTGAGCTGTCTGTGGAGAGTTGGTAATGTCTTTTAGAATATTCGATGCAATTCTCTCTCCCGAACTTTGAAGGCATGTCTGAGCAGCATGTATTAACAATTCTTTATCAACAGCACTGCGTACATCCTGAGTTTTTCTGCGTTTACTCCTTTCACTTGATTCCAAAAATGACTTTGTTGGTCGACCAAAAGAACGCCGTTTAGCCCTCGGTATTTCGAATGTTCCTTCTAACCACTTATCATTCTTTTGAAGGAAAAGCTGTGGTTTTTTATGAGCTTCCATCCACTTTTTCTTAAATTGAGACTTCAAATAGGATTATTTATGCTTTACTTCCTTCTTTTGTTCCTCACAATACTCATCTTGTGATAAAACAAATTTCTCGAGATAATTCAACTTTTCGTCAAAATTATGCAAATTTTGTTCCTGCATTTTGTTAAAAAGGTATCTACGCGTTACTACTCGCATCCCTGAACTACCCCCAGCTTCTGAAACAAAACGAGAACTCGCTTAACCAAAAATTATAATAAATTGCAAATTCGATGAATTTGTACTATATCTTTTATTGATGATGAAACCTTTGTTTTCACGGGAGATCACGGCCAATTTTATCGTTTTTAATTAGTTTAAATACCCTTTTTTATACAACAACTGACAAAACCGATGGGACAAACCCTGAAGTACAACAAAAACCTTTTAACTACAAAAAAAATAAGAATTTAATACAACAAACACAAGCATGTTTTTGTAATCTGCCTATACGCAATATTTTTTTTACCATTGGCTTAAAACGTATTAATATGTATGTACTCTTACCCATTATACTTGAATCCATCACAATTTTCTTCACAACACACTCCAAAATAAAAATATTTACTTTTAAAATAACAGTTTTGCACGAAATGTCTAAAAGCAATACGAACACTTAGAGCGACGATCAAGTTTAGACTGACACACCTTGGCGCGCGCTCCGAGTGGGGAAGCGGGTTGGGTCGCCCATTGTTCTACGGTTATTTACCAGTCGCAGGTAGTCGTTTTTTTTTACCTGTGACAAATTTTAGTAATTGTATTTTTGGCCGCCTAATTAGTAGAATTGCCGGTCTGTGCGCTGTTTAGGAGGAATGGGGATGTAAGTGACTGAGGATTGTGGATTGTTAACTGGGCGGGTTCCAAATTTATTTTACTGGAGTTCCTAGAGCTGGGAAGTGGCTAACGTGTATTTAAAACTCTTCGTTAATAAATATCACTGAAACTGCCCCACATATACTAAATAAGAGCTTAAAGATATGTCTGAGGCAGTTTGATTTTTGCTAAAATAATTATAACAAAGTAGATTTTCAACCAAATAATGTCTTAACTTGTCTGCATTGTCTTCGGTTTTAGGTGTACCAAAACTGTATCTTGACAATCAGTGACATTGAAAGGTCGTATTTGGGTTCCGTTCCCACAAAGTAACCATCTGAATCTTCAGAACTTACCCCATTAATAAGCCTCAGCTATCCATCCATCTGTCTGTCAGGGGCTGATTCGCATAAACCGTAATAGGTAAACAATTGAAATTTCATTCAATGTGTATTTTTTATTGCAGCTATAAAACAAATGATAAAATTAAATTAAAATGATTAGCGAAAATAACACGTTTCTTGGAGGGACAAACAAGAAACCCTCGCGAGTCCGAGTTGCATTTTGCCAGTTTTTAGAATAAAATTGTTTCTAACGACTGAAACGCAATAAAAGAAGAAAAAGATTTATTGTCCTAGGCCGTCGGCATCGGCCTACTATCGACGATGCTGACAGGCTAATCCACTAGCCTAGCCGTGAGTTACTAGCTAAAGCTTGAATCAACACAATTAAAACGAAGCTCTTAAAGAGGGGACTCTAGTCCTGAGGAATTTGAAAAACGGGTATTTGAAGAAACTATTGCCGATGCCGTCGCGCTGCGCCCTATTAAGTAAAGTGCGAAAGCGACAACTGCAGCTCAGGCTGGTTTTGCCTTTAAAAACCTTGACCAAAGGACGTTTTGTATTCCGCTGTAAAACTGGACTGATCTATAAAAATTATATATCAAAATTTAGAGGAGGACTGTATCTATGCTTCTTTTTATTTTGTTAAAAACTTATTTAAAGGACAATGCCAGAAACTCTATAGAAGTTTGCCCCAGTAAAAAAAGTCATTTACAAGCATGAAATATGCAGCACCTTATTGCTTATTTATTACAGATAACTAAACATTTTTCATAACGCCTGTGGAACTTGCCGTTTCTCTTAAAATATAAAAAAAATAATGGCATTGATTATAGGTTAGACGCAGTTTGTAAATGTTAAAATAAATTATAGATGTGTTATTATTTAGTTTATCTCTAGGAGGGGGCATTCTGCTATTCAAGGAACTACTTATTTAGGATCAGTCCCTATCCTAAGTGTAACTAGGATAAAAAAAGCATATTATACAAAGATGATTTATTTAATTATCTTCAAAAGTTATTAACACATCATCTAGAAATGCTGCCGGCGCATCAATATTATTTTGGTGTCGTGCCCAACCAAGATACCATATTATGGTCATAATATGACAACAACATCCAACTGTCCTATTACCCACAATACAACTGCAGCAATATCCCAATATGGCGTCAATTACACGACTACTGCTAGGCTCCCTGTCAATTAATATATATGTAAAATAGTGTCTTTGGCTAATATGCCTAGACTTAATTCTGCCTCTTATTAATAATGGATAGTTACCTCCAATGCGTGCAAACACCATCTCTCCAGAGTGTTCCATTTCTGGGCACACCTCTATTAAATAGAGTCCATTTTCTCTTAGGTGTTCTCCGTAATACGAACGGGCTTGTTTGACTTGGTATGGCCCTAGAGATATTAGAATTAATTCATTTAAAGTGAATATAGGAAACTGCTGCAGCTGTGGTAGGTTCCCATCAATGCTAGAAAACATTGTTCTACGTCTATTTATATTGTAGTCATGGACAAATTGAGCCAAATGGTTGGGTTCATTTAGGAAATGCAATGCCCTAGAGATTATCTCATGAGCATCTGGCCGGTCCTGAATCAGTGGATGAAAGCGATTAATCAAAGCCGCTGCGATAAGAAAATCATCCATTAGATGTAGTGATGCTCTGTTAAAAAAATCTTGTCTAAACAATTTAAAATCGCGTTTAAATCGGCCATTCACAACTTCCACTACCCATCTGCATAGTGTTACACAGCGGCTCTTATTGGCTTGCAATGTTGTTAGCTGTGTTTCACCTTCATCCACTTTCAGGCTTGAATACTTTGTAGCCATAAGATTCTAAAACCGGTATGCTATCTCTAAATCCTCGGTCTAGAATAAATATATCATTTGCTCTAAAATATGACCTCATAGGCCCATTTTCATCTTCAAACAATTTTGAAATTATTTCAGAGTCCGTCTGTGTTGCTGCATATGGGCCTGATACATCAATAATGTGCCCATCACAGGCAACTATTAAAAATGGCTTTATTAAATTATTATATTTATGCAAACTGTATGTTTTTTTCTGGTAAAAATAGTTGCTACTCTTTTGAATATAGATGTATGTACCATCGCAAATAACAATAGCCGGCATTTCTGTTATTGGAGCATTTGGGCTACCAAAAAGATTATTTGGTATGAACAAATTCCGCTGAGCAACCTCTTCTCTAGAAATATGCTGCAACCCAACATGATTATTTACAAAATGATTTTTAAAATAGTCCCGCATCCTTTTTAAATGAGATTCTAATGTGGAACGTGGCATGTTGTACAAAGTTGATAATCTATTGTCACTATCACCAGTCCTGAGCTTGGTTAAATATATTGCTAAACAAGTTTTACCTTTGTTAATATTTTCAAGCACCGGTATTTCACTATACAAACTTAAAAACTCTAATACATTCAGACCAGTCCAATAGTGACAAATATGATTTGGCATCTCATGAACATTTTCGAAATCCATTGCGTCTGCATTTCTTTCCATAATACGGATTAAGTCTTCTATTTGTTGAGCTGTGAAGCGATTGGATAGATTATTGTTGTTATTTAATAATGACCATTCATTTGCATATAAATGTGTTTCACAGACACGAGAGTGAATAGGCACATATATATGATATTGTTTAACAAGCATGATCTTAATTAATAATGGAATCAAGTGACCACTTTGATTGACACAGCCTTGAAAAATACAATGCCTTGAAGTATTCGCTGTTCGTTTATAATGTGGCAAAAAAATTGCATCAGCTGATGCTGATGGAACCTGTTGTTCTAGAGGGTGAGGTGGTGGTGGAGGCACTGATATTGCTTGCTGAGGTACTATCAGTTGCTCTGGTTCAACAGGTTGAAGTTCTACTTCAGCATGCTCATTTGTGTCCGGTTGTACTCTAACACTTTGTGCTAACTGGTGAGTAGCACGCATCCAACACAAATGACATACATATGCATATCTTGATGTCAACTGCAAAGAAAAATATTATTTCAATGCATAACAATAGCTATGATTATTTAAAGGTATTTGGTTTTTTTTAGGAGAATAGAAAGATGTAAGTTACTTGTTTTCAATATTACTTTTCTTAATAGTACTGTTGTGTTTTTTGTTGTTCTATCCTAGTGTAATATTCGTTTGAAATAATCATGTGAATTATAAAACCTATTTATATTTCCAAACATTCTTATGAGGTTGTGAAAAAATATGACATGTCCCATGCATACAGTTAAGTGTTGGGGTTGCTGGATAGTTAAGAAAACATTACTACTGACCTCAAAATGCATATTATCCCATGAAAGTATAATGACTATTATTGGATCACTGGCTTCAACTGTATGATATCTCACACGCCGTCTTCTTTCCAAAACAGATCGTCCACATCCCAGACAAACATGTGTGTGGCCCAGTTCTCTTTCAGCATCCATATTTCCATTTATACAATGCTGGTTTAATCGCAAGAAGCATTCTTGACAGATCACAGCATCTGGTGGAAGCTAAAAGTTAAATATACATTTTAGTATTGTTTACTGGTATTAGGAATTGGTTGCTAGCTAAACAGCAGCTATGCCACTCGACTCTGACAGTACAGTAGGTACTATGCTAGCTAAAAAAACTGTTGACTATACATACTTGTTGCGACGATATCCACGATGCGAGAAGACTTTGCAGTGAATCTTGTAATGAAGAGACAACATGTCTTAACATCCTATCGACACTCAGGTAACAATTTATGCACCGCAAAATTGTTCATCAAATCACAAGCAATGCTCAGAATCCGTGATACGTAGCACAAAGTCAGCAAGCAGCGGGAATCGAGATACGTGGTCAAAAGCAAAAGTCGTCGGTAAGGGAAATCAAAGTAAATAACAGGCAAAATAAAATGTGAGTCGCGAGCGCAGATAAAGAGAGCGAGCGAATGAATAATGACATTGACATTTTGAGTTTGACAAATGCGCATAAACAACGTTCCTTTACACAAAATCCATTATTGCGAAACTATTATGCGATATTTGTTTTCCTGATAACTTGCATAATAATCTTAAGCAATTAATAATACATAGATACGGTTAACATTATTATAATCCTTTAATAATATTTTAGGTGGCAGGAGTATCCGTTTTTTATTTTATTTTAAGTACTAAAGCATTTTTTGGATTGTGAATTATGCGCAAAACGTAACGCAATTGGTCGCCAGTAATAAGGAAATGTCAATACAGAACTTCAGAGGTTGAATGTCTTTTAAAATTAATTTGTAATCGGCAAGTTCTAAAGAAAAATAATTTGTGATGAAAAGGACCTATATTCATTATTATTATTTTCGTTTATTTACATTTTCTGTAAATTGCTGGGGCACGATCTGGCATTGTCCTTTGTCTGATAGTCGTCTGAACATGGCGGTAAAAACGGGCTGTTTGGATTGTCATAATTCTTAAAGTAATTATGTTTTGGAAAAAAGAAAATGATAGAGGCACGTATTAATTCGATCTAGATTTTTTAGAAAAAAAAAACATTGCTCTATCAGCATTATCCACGAAGAAAACAGCGGAATGCGTTTGTATTGAGAAAGGCCCAAGAGTTACCGACTAGAGTCTTCTCTTAAATCTCTTCACACAAGAATTCATCAGGAAAATTATATTTATACCTGTTACCACGTGACACATCGTGGGAGGTGGTATTATTATTTATAGAAAAGTGTTATTCTTTAATGTACTCAATGTTGTTTTTTAGTCTAATGGTGTTCCTATGATTTTATTGTTTTAATTCAAATTTTCATTAATATATTTTGTCTAGCTGCCGCTCGCGACTTCGTACGGGTATATCCCATTTTCTCCCGTTCCTGAAAGATTTTCGGGAAATCCTCAGTTAGTGCTTCTCTACACTCCCCAAAGAACCTACATGCCAAATTTCAGTTTTCTACGGTCAGTATTTTCGGGTGCGCGTTGTCTGTCAGTCAATCAGTCAGTCATTCATCAGTATCGAAAATATGTTATATATTAGGATAATATTTATGTTTGTAATTGTTGACTCTACATGTGTTGGTAATAAATGTTAGTACAAAGAGTAATTTGAAATAAAAACAATAATAAAAATCGTGCTGTGTTCCGTTTTGAAGGGTTACGTGTTCTGCTGAAATTGCACGCACGTTTTTCAATTTGGGTTCTGGAGGACGAGTGCAGTGCAATATAACGTTGGGCACGTTCAAAATGGATGTGATGTTAGTGATTAAATTAAATATGAAATAAAAGTTGTTTTGACATCAGTCTGTGTTTCCTGATGGCTACAACCTGGGAGCTTTTAAGTAAAGGCTCCCAGGTTATTTCTAGACAAGCGTCCTCCATCTTCGACCACATCGTCGCTTACCATCAGGTGGGATAGTGGTCAAACGTAGGCACACGTTTGACCACTATCCCACCTGATGTTCAATGATCACTAAAATGAGTGTTCTGTCTCATCAGTAAACTAATAATTTTCATTGTTGTCCATTGTTTTGACAACTTCCCTTCTGGGGACTTCACAGCTATCAGTATTAGTTTAAAAGCAGTTCGAATTTTAGCTTTCTATTTCATCAGTAAATTAATCATCACCATTGTTATCCACTGTCTTGACATTGGCCTTTACTTCTGTGGATTTCACAGTTGTCAATGGAAGTTCTACCATGAACTGCTTCCCTAAAACTACTTGTTGTTATGTAGGTATGTGTAAAGCCACCGCATTGTGTGAAGGAGTTTCACACAGTGTTACGACACCATAATTGTTACCTCTCAGGTACGCATATAATGCTCATAAACTTGTCCTAAAGACGGTTAAGCTTTCAGACTTTAGAGGTTCACCCTTAAACTTTTTCATCATGTAAAACAAGCAACCAAGCGCTGAATATAAAATCCTGTTTTCTTTAAAAATTCAATCTAGATTTTCGTCCATTTCTCAAAGGACAGGTAATCTTGAAATCTAGACAAAGTTTCATCAAACGCCAGGTGGATGGACGTTTTCTCATTCTATCATTTTCGCTTATTTAAGCGAGAACTTTTTTTTTATTCTGAAACGAGCGGAATCAGCGTGAACCTGATTTAAGCGTAATGACTGTGCGCTCAAGTATTCAGTCAATTTCACAAATCGGACCCACCCTAATTGGAGTGAGGTCATAGTGAGAACGTTTTTGGGCCATAAGAAGAGCGAGGTAGATACAAACTTAAGTTAATTGCTAAACTGATTTGTCATTTGCCGTGTTTGACTCAACGGCTGCGGTGATGCCCAAAAAGAAGGCCCATGTTTTGCAATATCTAAAGGTGCTTTATGCTTACACGGGCCACTGAAACTGTGCAATTTTGGCAATTTCAATACAATCATGATATCGCCGTAAAGTTCGACCTGAAATTGCGGAAATCATTGCTTGTGAAATCGCAACTTTACTGTTTTACGTCTATTTGTAAGTTAGCATTTAAAAATCACGAACCACTTGTCTTAGAGACCTACAGCAAAAATGTATCACAGATTAATATTTTCATTGATATCTAAGTCTTTTGATTAAGCTAATAATAGAGTGGTGTTATAAGTGGTGTATACTCAACGTAAGGTTTAGTTGAAAACCAGCGTCAGGCAGCTCCTAGTTGTCTGGCATTTTGCTGCTGCAGCGGCTGCGCTAAATAGGTCCAGACCTATTTAGCGCAGCCGCGGGGCACACAATGTAATTGATTTAGAATTAAGTTTCCTTTTTATTTGTACCTACATTGTGTGTATCTGTGTGTGCCAAATAAATCTGTTTTCTTTCTTTCTTTTCTTTCTTTTCTTTTTCTTATTTTAGACCTTTAAAAAACATTGAGTGGGTACCTACAGCTGGTTCATAAACTTGGAACTCCCGTATTGATGTATTGAAAACATTCAAAAACAAACAACATAAAACTCCTGCTATAAAATGTTGCCTCAATTTGGCTCACAAACTTGGTTTCACTTACGTGTCTGGTTACAAGCTTTGGTGACAAAGATACTCTGGCTAGTCGCCAATTCATGAAATATATCGCGCAGTCTTTTGAATAAATTCTGATATTGTAGTTGTCATAGGCACTGAGGTGGCAACTTTTAACTTTTGGCGTCTTGTGATTTAATATTATCTTAAAGCGATTGGAAAAAGAAGATGTAGAAGGTGCTGTTCAGATATTATTGCACTGGAGGAAAAATTATGAGAATAGGTACTTAATGTCAAAAGAAAGCTTGCTTACGTCTGGTTGGGAAGTTCGGCTGCATAAATACTTCTGTACGTACTCAAGTACTTATGTAGGCTTAAATATTAGAACTAGAAAGAAATAAATAATAAAAGTAACGTTATTAAAATGTGATCCTGTTTTCTTTTTCTAAATGAAGCTGAAGAAAATATGTTTTTCATATATTTTTTGTGACGTTTATTGTTTTTTATGTGGCTTTGTATAACTTTTAATCCATTGCTACGTATAGTGTGTATTTTATTTCTTTCTTTATATTTTTAGCTGCAAGGACCGTAAGCCCCAATTGGAGCCAAATATCTTGTCTTGCGTGCTCGGTGCTTGACAAGTTAAAACATTTGCTCGAACGAAATCAATCAATTTTCAACTTCAGATAATGATTTTATTAAACAACCTTTTACACCTTGCCCGCGGTTTGAGCGGCCTAAAATAAAATTCAGGAAAGTTCCGGCCAATCCAATTGGCACAGGGAAAAATAAAGGGGGCCAAGGTCCAGAGTTTAATCAATTAAGAAATAAATAAGCATTCAGCTAATGTTAAGAAGTTTGGCTGTAAGCTTGTTTTTCTACAAATGTTTTGTCAGTTTTATGTGGACAGCCCGTGCCAAAAAGATTGGGCGTCGTTTTTTTGTTTTACGCTGTAAACAAATACATTAGGTACAATCGGTTCAATGCTTAAAATGAAAGCGGCCACTAATTTTTATAGCATCTATAACTTTTTTTGTCTGACTTACACTAGTAATACCCGATTTCTGAGGAACTTGTCTTTATCAGTCGTTTATCCGTCCATTAACCACTCCCTAACCAACGGCGTTTTTTGACAAATAACGTAAACGGATAGATAAATGACCGATTATTATCGGTCTTACTTTAAGAACCGGGACAGAAAAAAACATATGAATGACTTAAATGGACACAAAAAAAATACAATCTATTAAGAACCCTCCGAAAGGTCCATGCTAACAATGTTTTTTTTTTATTTATAATTTTATTTATATTGTTTATCAAGCAAAAAATATAACAGGTCTGACGTTGACTTAATTTTAGCTACTCCATTATTTACGTTCATTAGGATTGAATGTTAATTAGTTATGTAATTTAGTTAGCGTCGACCTGTTGTAATTTTTGGGAGGATCCATGGGCCGCCATGGATCCTCCGTTCCTTCGAAAGTGTAGGTAAGCCGTTGGTGTCATTGATAGAACCTCTTTGGATACTCAGGTGTCGGAAAAAAATTAAGCTAATCTTGCCAAGACGTATCGTTTTACTCAATTCCTGAATGAGCTAGAAGAGGAGCTCGTGGCTGGATAATAACAGCCATACGGGTCTATCTTCAAGGTTAAGCAACGCTTGCCAAGGTTGGTCTGTGGATGGGTGACCATCTGAACATACCGAGTTTCCTCCGTGTCTCGGAAAGCACGTTAAGCCGTCGGCTGTCATTTGTAGATCTTTGGCAGTCGTTACGGATAGTCAGAAGCCAGTAAATCTGACTCCAGTCTTACCATGAAGTACCGTGTTACCCAGTTAATGGGTTGTGGAGGTCTGGTAGGCAGCCGCTCCATGTAAAGTACTGGTACTCAGCTAAATCCAGCTTGACTTGAAGCCGACCCCAATATAGTTGGGTAAAGGCTAGGCAGGTGATGACAGGCTGGGCTAGAAGTCAAATACGCTCTAAGTAAAATATTGGTTCTCAGCTGCATTCAATATGACTGGAAGCTGACCAGACAAGAAAAGATCAGGCAAATTGATTACTACAAGTAACTCCACCTACTTAGCATTCTGAACGAAAAATAGCCAATGTTAATCAGCCAATTCATCACCATCATCATATCAGCCGAAAGACGTCCACTGCTGGACATAGGCCTCCCCCAAGCGTCGCCACCAAGACCGGTCCTGTGCGTCTCGCATCCATCGGCTACCCGCGACCTTCACCAGGTCATCGGTCCACCTTGTGGGACGCCTTCCAACGTTGCGACTTCCGGTACGCGGTCGCCACTCCAGAACTTTTCGGCCCCATCGACCATCTATTCTGCGAGCAATGTGCCCTGCCCACTGCCACTTTAGTTTGGCGATCCTTCGGGCTATGTCGGTAACCTTGGTTCTCTTGCGGATATCATCATTCCTGATTCGATCACGCAAGGAAACTCCAAGCATTGCCTTCTCCATAGCCCTTTGAGTGACTTTGAGCCTTCTGATGAGGCCCATTGTGAGCGACCACGTTTCAGTTCCACATGTCATCACTAACAACACGCACTGATCATAAACTTTCGTCTTGAGACACTGCAGCCAATTCTTGTGTATAAAATTCTTCCGTTACTGACAGACAACGCACAGCCAAAACTACTGGTCGTAGAAAGATGAAATTTGGCATGTAGGTTCCTTGAGAGTGCTCCTTGCACTAAGAAAGGATTTCCGAAAATTCCTACTGGAACGGGAAAACACGAAATATGCGCGTACGGAGTCACGGGTAAAAGCTAGTAATTTAATAACATCGAAGTCCCACCACAGCACAGAGCCTGTAGTCACTTAGAGTGAAGGAATCTTAAAATTGGCGCAAAACAGGCGGGTTTGTCTACCCCTTCGTTATCGGCTCGTAATAGACCGAGCAAATTAAATTCCTCAGCCGGATTATGTTGAGATATACGTTTTTAGGGCCATCTGTTTTAGCTGCCTGCTTTGTTAAGGAATGGTTCACACTTGGGATTGTTTATGCTTTTAATAACAAAGCTGATTTAGTATATTTTGATCTAATGGGAAAGAACGCACTTTTCTTAACCTGAAAGCAGTGCAATAAGTATTCGAGTGTGTTTATAAATAGACTAGTTTTTGCCCATGACTTCGTACGCGCCTATCCTAGTTTTTCCCGTTCCCGTAAGAATTTCAGGAAATCCTCTCTTAGTACTACCCCTACACTTCCCAAGGAATTCACATGCCATATTTTAGCTTTCTACGACCAGTAGTTTTTGCTGTGCGTTGTCTGTCAGTCACTCAATCAGTCAGTAACGAAAGAATTTTATATATATATTGATTGATGATGGCCTCAGAAAGTTAATATATTGTAAAATCTTATACAAAGGTTTAAATGTAGGTATCATTTAAAAAACTGGGATTTATGTCTTGCGTGTCATTTCAGTGCTTGTGATATTTTTAGTTCGAAGTAAAAGATTTAGCGAAAAATGCTACTTTTGGATTTGGGAAAAAAGTGCTATCTTCCTGATGGTAAGCGATGATGTGTTCAACGATGGAGCGCGCTTGCTTAGAAGTAATCTATTCATGACTAAGGTTATGGTTATCAGAAAACACAGACTCCAGCAGGGACTTCTGCTTCTTAGCTGTACACACCTGAAATTATACCCAAAACATTTTGTGCGTGAGGGTTGGATGTCCGCCGTGTACCGGTAGCGCATCGCCTTACGTACGTAGTCCGATGATGGTACGGGCTTAGCAGAATTAAATCATGCAATTCCGACGCACACTCCAAAACATGATACTGGTGGTATAGTGGTTGTGGTTTTATACAACTCCTTACCTGATGGCAATCGATTATGCTGTCATTACAATAGAAAAATCGAAATTACAAACTTCTACAGTAATAATATAAACACGACACGAGCAAGAAACCACCAAACAAGTAAACATTCCATTGAAAACATTCTTCTCACACTATAAACAATAAGTACTTATCTAAATCACGAGGCAACGACACCATAACGATAGGACTGCGACAAGAGAGCGACATTGCGAACATAACACATGAAATATTCACCCGAACGCATTCGGGCTTCGAGCCCAAATCGGCACATTTATGGCCAAAGCGTGAAAAAATGAGAATTTAAGTGTCATATAAATATGGACTGTTTGCTCCTTATACAGATAAGGAAGTGGACTTTTTGTTTGGAGTGATTTATGAAGGGAAGATCTAATTTATGATAGATTTTTAGGGTCAGGCCGTATTGTGTCCTTAAATTGGAGAGGTCAGTTTGCATATTATATAGAAATATATTGACCATAAATTTTCCATAAATGATGAAGATATAAAAAATTTTCTTTGCACACAGCGTTTTTTACATACAGATAATATGCGCTTAAATCGAAACACTTACTTTTAAACGCAAACAGTACTGTTTTTTAGGGTTCCGAACATTCGTAAAAAACGGAACCTTAATAGGATCACTCTGGTGTCTGTCTGGCCGTCTGTCACAGCCAGTTTTCTTCGGATCTACTGGACAGATTCTGTTGAAATTTGGTATACTTATGGACTTCTGTGACCCGAAGTATTTTAAACTGTATCATGTGGCATATCAAATGAAAGGACTTATTGTGAGGGTTTGAGCAATATTTTTTTTTCATAATTTTAAAAATTACAGTTTTGTAGTTATTCACGAAATTAGATCAAAAATGACCGTTCGCCTTATCTCCGAAACTAGTGAGCCTAACATTTTGGAAAAAATTTAGACAGTAGTTCTATACCTAAAGATTTCAGGAAAACCTGTAAAAAGTCTATAGTGTTAAAATAACACGTTAAAAAAATAAATTGGTACCCCCTTTGCACGCGAGTTTGACTCGCACTTGGCCAATTTTTGGCCATGTAGAGTGCCGTGACCACGCGTTCGTAAAACGTACGCTATAGGCCCGTTAAAAGACGTAATGTGCATAGGCTCTTAATTAAGACAAACGGTTTTATAATTGTAGATAAATTATATGCACACAGTCGCCTCTATTTAAAGAGGAATCTTCATCTCCACTTTCTCTAACTTAATAAGGCACAAGTACACAACAAAATTAAACAATTATTTACCGCTGTTTAACTGAAATATATGAGCAAGTTTTCAAGAAATTAGCAAGAACTCGCTGTAGCATCTCAAACGGCGTTAATTCAGAAACTGACGGACCACTTAAATTAAGCTTTTTAATTCAGAAAATGTCTGGGGAAATTTATGTACAGAGGCAAGTCAAATAAAGTCACCGGAGTTCGGGTGGCCTAAAATGACGCTTAGTGACGATTGAGGTTATGGCGATCGCTGGCTTGCTGGACAACGTATCTACTATCATGTGTCAATAAAATGACACAGTTGAACTTTAATAGTAATAAATTTATTGTCATTCTATTGCCTGTTTTTGCAAAGTTTTCAAAAACGCTGGAATGTTTTCGCTAATAATTAAAACTTATTTATTTTATTTTTCAGTAGTAAATTATACTCTCTCTGTTGCCTGTTTTTACGAAGTTTTCATATGGGCTTTAAATAATACTTTTTTTCTTGAGTAATTTTCAGGAAGTCATATATCGTATTTAGTTCAAATAGTTTTCAATCCCTTCATTAGATAGGTTAGGATTGTAAGCATTTTATAAAACCTATTAAAGTATAAATTCTACCCTAGATAAATTATCTTAGATTAGTGTGGCTATTACGAGCGAGGTTAAGCTCGGCTTAATGAAACATTACTTTAGTTCATAATATCCGCCGGTTTATTTACAGATTTACGATTGTGGCGGTAGTTATAAATGAAAATTATACCTGAGGTATTTTCAAGAAGATTTAAGACGCAAAATAAGGAATATTTTGGGCGGGCCTTGTCAAGAGAATTTGGCACTGTAGTTCTGTTGTACTGCAAAGTAAAATAAAGAAAGGTGTCAGACACAATAACTGGGTAGTCAATGTACTTAATTTCATTGTAAAAACTCCCACAGACTGGTGTGACGCGATGATGGAACAAGGCATGTTTTCAATTTTTTTTTCTCTACAAATAAAACAATTTTAATTTTTAAAAAATATACGCGTCGACTTGAGAACCTTCTCCGTTTTTTCGTCGGTTAACAAAGAGTGTCGTATCATTGCATCGCATGACAGCCTATAATGTAACAAAAATTAGTTTTCATCCGCAATTATGATACCAATTCAAGATAATTTACATGTTGGGCTCGTTTTTAGGATTCCGAACAAAAAACGGAACCCTTATAGGATCACTCGGGTGTCTGTCTGTCTGTCCGTCTGTCACAGCCAGTTTTCTCCGGATCCACTGGACCGATTCTGTTGAAATTTGGTACACCTATGGACTTTTGGGTAAAAAAAAAATGTTTAAAAGAAAATTCGTTCGGAACCCTTTGCACGTGAGTTCGACTTGCACTTGGCCAGTTTTTACTGCTACTCCTACTTTAAGAGCAAAACCAGCTAATCATGAAAACAGTACACAAACATTTTAGCCGCCCCAACTCGCAGAGTCGTTATGTAGGATGGCCTCGTGATTTATGAGAAACGGGACACATCTCAGTGTTTCGCTACACGATGCGAATGTAGGGTGTCCATGCGTGCGGAAAATTTGCGCCACGTCACGGTACCTGTATGACAGAGTGTTGTTAATCGTGGCTGGTTTGTCGCTGTGGTAGTTAGCGGAAACAAGTTTTTTAGTGTGTTCATGTTCGTGAATTTTTTTTTTTTTGCTTTTTATGTGATGTTTTGAGGAATGGTTTCCTGTGGACGATAAAACGAGAGCGCTTATGGTTTAAAAGTGAAATAAACAACAGTGGTGTCCAAAAAGTGTACTTTGCGTCAGTGCACCCACAATTACGATACCCTGTGTCGCAGGATCCAGTCTTTATCGATACTCTAATATTGATGCCAAAGGAAACAAATGTGAAGTTTTCAACAAACGGTACCTGTATGACAGAGTGACGTTAATCGTGGCTGGTTTGTCGCTAGGTAGTTAGCGGGAACTGTACAAGATTTTTATTGTGTTCTTGGAATATTTTTTTTTCTTTTTATGTGATGTTTTGAGGAAAGCTCATACTTGTAGAGGATAATAAAACATGAGTAGTAATGGTATAAATGTGAAACAAAGAATAGTGCAGTTTAAAAACACTGGTGGTTTATTTAAATGTGTCCATACTAGTTTCCGTACAAGGATACCCTGTGTCGCAGAATCCAATAAGTATAGACAGATTCTGATATTGTTTAGAAATAGAGATACAATTGTGCAAAGATTTCAGAAAATTGTAAACTATAAAATCTTATTCATTACTTTGTAAACATCGTGTATCTTATTTTGCATTTTATTCGAGAATTTGATAATATTATACACATTTTTGTTAATAAAAACTTACTTAAATGTTGTAGCTGTAAATATAATCATTTGAAAATTTACAATATCCTACTGTACAGTCCAGCTTACTCACCCTACAAATACTCTTCCATTCCGCAGATCGAATCCTTAGATATTTAGTTACGTTTATGTCGAAAACATTACACGTCCCACTATTTTATATTGCAAATGGGACTCTGCATGTAAGCCAGGTATTTCAGACGTTCTCGCGTATTGCATATGTACTAGTTATTTTCCGTTGATTTGCTCCTATGGCCTATCCAATATGAACCTTACGGTTTTTGAGATAAAAAAGACTACGATGTACAGCGATAGTGAAAATTTCTATCACCATCATCATATCAGCCGAAAGACGTCCACAGCTGGACATAGGCCTCTCCCAAAGGCGTTGCCATAATCGCCACGCTTGGCAGGCGGGTTGGCGATCGCAGTGTACGGTGTTGAGTTTCACAGAGAACGCTGCTGCCCATTCTCTGGCAAGTCCCTTAGTCGCCTCTTACGACACCCACGGTGATAGGATGGTATTATTCTTTTACGGCACCATACGGCACCGGCCGACACCATACGGACAAACTTTTTATCAGTGAATCAGTAATTACTTCCAAAAACTGGCCATGTGCGAGTCGGACTCGCGTGCAAAAGGTTCCGAACGAATTTTATTTTTTTTTCAACATGTTTTTAACACTATAGACTTCTTATATGTTTTCCTGTAATCTATTAGTTCTATTATCTAGATCTATTATCTCTATTTTTTTCAAAATTTTAGGCTCAGCAGTTTCGGAGATAAGGCGGGGAATGGTCATATTTCGTCTAATTTCTTGAATAACTTGAAATCCAATTATTTTAAAATCTACACTAATATTATAAAGAGGAAAGATTTGTTTGTTTGTTTGTTTGAATTGAATAGGCTCCGAAACTACTGGACCAATTTGAAAAATTCTTTTAGCATTGGATAGCTACATTATCAGGGAGTAACATAGGCTTCATATTATCCCCGTACTCCCACGGGAACGGGAACTACGCGGGTGAAACCGCATGACGTCCACTAGTTATGAATAAAATATAATTAAAACCCTCACAGTGAGCCCTTTCATTTGATGTGTCACACAATATTGTCTATTTTAATTTTCTAGTTTGACTGCTAAAAGTGACCCCATACTCAAAAAAATTATAATTTACGTAACGCGTCCGTGTTTGGGTCACAGAAGTTCATATGTGAACCAAATTTCATCAGAATCGGTCCAGTGGATTCAGAGGTAACTGGCCGTGTCAAACGGACTGAGACCCGAGTGATCCTATTAGGGTTCCGTTTTTTGTTCGGGACCCTAAAAATTACCTTAACCCATTACAGCATAACGTCCGATAAATCAGACGTTAGTAAAATGTTTATGTCAAGGGTTATTAATTTAATTTTTCAAATGTTATAATTTTAAGATAGTAGTTTAACATATTTACTTGTATGATAACACTGCTATTATAAAACGAATGAATCCAATTGCTTGTCAGGTGTCAGTTTCTAAAATGGCGCCAACCGGTTAAAATATTTCGCGGTGAAGGTAAGAGATACTGTGTTTTTTTGTTGGTATTTTGTTTACGATTATGCATTTAAAACATATTTTTTTATTGCTAAACTTTCAGACTATTTATAAACAATGTTGTTTTTTCAATTCCACTGTTCTTATGAATGCTACGCTTGCAAATTTTGTACTGTCCGATTTATCGCACGCTATGCACAGCGGACACTGCATGTGGTGTTTGCTTTATTGTCACAGTCTGCAAGTGCATGAAATATTGTCAGCTTTAGAGAATGAGGATAGTGATAAATTATTCAGAAAACATAATTTATTTTGAGCCCCCAATTGAGGATGCGAATCTAATCACTGACGAAGATAGTGACAGGTCTGATGAGAAGCATGGCGCAAACCTAAATCACTAAGGACGAAGATTTCTTCAAACTTGCTGCGAATTACGACGTTTACGAGGCGATGGTGATGTTTCTACTCCATCAACATCTTCAGACCTCTGTTCAAATAGACCACAGTCGTTGAATATTTTTTCATCAAGTAACTATAGTGGAGACGAGGTGCTTGTGCCCTTACAAGGTCTGTTCCTCAGGCCAAAATAGAAAAAAGTACTCTTTGAAAACAAGAACCTGCTTTTACTTGTACTGACGAAAACTAATAGCGTTGATGAAAGCATGATCCCGTATTACGGAAAACACTACGCTAAACAGTTTTTATCTGTAAAGCCGATTAGGTTTGGATTCAAAAACTTGGCAATGTGTGCAAGTATAGGAAACAAGATGGTTTTTTGCTTATACGCTGGGAATAGTACAGAAAATAAAAACGAATAGGTGGTGACGTCGCTCTTAGCCAAATTACGTTGAGTAATCTTCCGCCTAATAATGGCATACAATTGTTTTTTGACAATTATTTTACATCTTTCAGCCTAATGAGAAACCTAAAGGAGCTTGACTATTATGCTACAGGAACTTTACGAGCTAATCGCACCGAGAACTGTAGGATGAAAGATGTAAAACAATTCAAGAAGGTGTAGCCAGTTCATTACGATTACCGACTAGGTGATGTTGTCTATGTGGGCCATTTGAACGATAAAATTTTTGTCACAGTGGCGACTAACTTGGTACACATGGGGCTCCGCCTTATCAAGGATGCATGCCAGCAAATCCATTGTCTACAATAAGATACAACGCTTCTCCCAATAAATACAGAACGAAAGTGTGCCAATTTCAGTGTCAAAAATGTCATGTAGGCCTTCATCCCAAATGCCACATGGCATACAATGTCATAAACAATATATATATATATATATATATACATATATTTGCTTTTGTTATATATAATACATTTTGTTATATAACCCGTATTTTTATTTTTGTCTATTTTTAACATCACCCGTCCGCTATGCATAGCGTCCGATTTATCGGACGGGCTATAAGATCTGAATTATCATACAAAAAAAATATTTTGTCATTAAATCATCAAAGATACTCTAAATGATAAAATAATATAGTTACCGTAACGAGAATGGTGTAAATAAACTTTATGCTTTAATGGGTTAAGCAAACTTAGAAACGAAAATTATCCTGTGTATACAGTGCTATTTTTCAATGACCAGCCAATGTACAGAATAGATGATTTTTTAAAACGAAAAAGAAAAACTCTGCTATTCAGTACATTGTGTGTTTTGTGTTGAGTGTCGTTTTGCATAAATCTTGTCTTTGATTGATACCCCTGAAAGAAAATTTGCTGGTGATTGAAAAATAACTTTCTGTTATCTATACTTATATATAAAGCTGAAGAGTTTGTTTGTTTGTTTGCTTGAACGCGCTTATCTCAGGAACTACTGGTCCGATTTGAAAAATTATTTCAGTATTAGCCGATTTATATCATATATCATCATGCTAAGACCAATAGGAGCGGAGCCGACGAAGTTGCGCGGGTCAACTAGTAAGTAGTAAAGATAAAGAGCTAAAATAGTTTTTTGTATTTTTGAAAAGGTAATCTCTAAAAGATCCCATCATTCTTTAATTGATAGAAAGCTTTAATATCGCTGATTGTTATTCACCCAGTAAAAACCACGGCACCTCCAGAATATGTCATCGCACCAAAGCTGTAGGAATCCGCTAGTTTTATAATATTAGTTAAAATAAGACTCTCCATGTTTACCGAGTATTTCAGACGTGCTCCTTTGCATCATGCATGTCTGCATTTGATTTGGGAATAGCGCTCGACGCAGGAATTGCTTGTCAGTTGTCGGGAATCCGATTGGCTGGAGCAACATTGTGTGATTGGTTGTGTCATTCAATAGTTTTGCTGGAGGTAAATTAATTTGTTGTTTGTGCTTTCGATTGCTTGCATTGTTTTTTTTTCTCTAATAAAGTATTTCCAAGACCATCTTTGTTTTCAATTAAGTGTGTTGTTTTCATAATACGCAATCATATCAGTTATGAACTACTTTAGGTAATATCTCTACGTTAAAGAGTTCTTATAAGTAAGTTTATGACCATAGGTACCAATTTATTAAGCAATGCTTTTCCTGTGTTTGATTTTGCAAGAACCGTGTGAATTAACAGACCTATTTCTATGACTTTGACGTTCAAATAAAAGCTCTCGGTTTTTTAGGGTTCCGAACAAAAAACGAAACCCTTATAGGATCACTCGGGTGTCTGTCTGTCCGTCTGTCACAGCCAGTTTTCTCCGGATCCACTGGGCCGATTCTGTTAAAATTTGGTAACCCAAACACGGACAAGTTACGTAAATCATAAAATTTTTAGTATGGGGGTCACTTTTAGTGGTCAAACTAGAAAATTAAAAAACAAGTTTTTTGAACAATATCTTGTGAGATATCAAATGAAAGGGCTTACTGTGAGGGTTTTAATTATATATTTTTTTTCATAATTTTGTAATAAATGGTTTTGAAGTTATTCAAGAAATTAGACGAAAAATTACCATTCCCCCCTTATCTCCGAAACTACTGAGCCTAAAATTTTGAAAAAAATGGAGATAACAGATCTTTACCTAAAGATTACAGGAAAATCTATTAGAAGTCTGTAGTGTTAAAATAACATGTAAATCAAAATTAATTCGTTCGGAACCCCTTGCATGCGAGTCCGACTCGCATTTGGCCAGTTTTTTAATTAAGTGTGTTGTTTTCATAATACGCAATCATATCAGTTATGAACTACATTAGGTAATACCTCTACGTTATAGGTAATATCTCTACGTTAAAGAGTTCTTATAAGTAAGTTTATAACCATAGGTAAGTTTATAACCATAGGTACCAACTATATTAAGAAATCCTTTTCTTGTGTTTAATTTTGCACGAACCGTGTGAATTATCAGGCCTATTTCTATGACTTTGACGTTTAAATAAAAAGCTCTCGGTTTTTAACCGACTTCCAAAAAAGGAGTCAGCGGTCGAGAGTTTTCTTTTTTTATATATGTACACCGATTACTGCAAAGTTTCTGATCCGATTTCTGTGATTCTTTTTAAGTTAGATGCAATATACTTGCCATTTGGTCCCGTAAAAATTTGATTCACTTTGGTTCAGTAGTTTTTATTTTATGAGCATTTTTGCTTATTTCAATTTCTGCGTTGACGAAGACGTCGTCCGAGTATCACCAATTAAAAGTGAAATATAAAAACTTTCACAAAAAATATAACCGACTTCCAAACAAAATACTACAAAGAAGAAACAAACAAAACCAAACAAAAAAAACAAAGAAACAAAACCAAAAACACCGACTTTCGAAATTAAGGTTATTTTATTCTTTGTAGTGTTTTGTTTGGAAGTCGGACATATTTTTTTTTATTATTATTAGGCATCCTTGTAACCACAATCGCACCTGATAGAAAGGAATGATGTAGTCGGTGATGAAACACGCAATGAATTACTTTTTACCAAGAAACAAACTGCTGATTTGACTTTTCAGGAGAAGATTTTCGATCAAAAGGCAGTAGGTATCCATATTCCACCAGTTGGGTGTCCATCTTTGTGCTCAGCCGGTTCAAAGGAATCGAAAAAGCGGCTATCAATACTCAATGAATAAAGTATTAAACTATCCGTTTTTCGCCCAAATCAAACTAAAAGCACAATTTCAATTCCGCAAGCTTGCAGGCCTGCATATTGTTTACAAAGCCGCCCCCGATGCAAATCCGTGAAGTATCGGTTTTGGTATCCGAGGTTTATTCAGAAGGAAACCAGTCAACACATTATTTGTTGGTTTTGAGAGTTTTATTTTATTTGTGATGAAAACATTGTGAAGTATTTTATTAATGTTAAAAGCATTTTTTATATGGGACAAGCCACGTTCCTTACCACTGCAACTCCTGAAAGAAAATTCCAGAATAAAAAATAACATGTTAAAAGAAAGTAGATTACATATAAACTATTAAGAACGTTGTTAGCTTCTGGGTAAGCTCGCTCCATCGAAGACTTTGTCTCTGACATCTCTGACCTAGACTAGAGTCAAGAGCAAACCCATCACAAATAAAAAAAAAATCTAGTGATAGGCACGCATTTGACCAGTATCTCACCTGAGGTAAGCGATGATGTGGTCAAAGATAGAGCACGCTCGCCTAGAAGTAACCATTATTAAGTAAGGTTGTAGCTATCAGGAAACACAGACTCCGGAAGGGAATTTCCACTCCTTAGCTGTACGCACTATGAATGTGTTCCCAAAACGCTTTGTGCGTGTGGGTGGGATGTCCACCATGTACCGGTGGTGCATCGCCGTTTGTCATGTGGATGATGGAACAAGCTTGGCGGAATTAAATTATGCAATTCCATCGCACATTCCTCAAAAACAGTTCAGAGCTTACATTAATCGTCTACACAAGATAAATTAGAACTGTACGTACTGTATAATTATTTATCTTCCTTCTATTATATCAATCAATAAAAATATTCTTGTCAATGTATATCATGGTTATTGACATTTACCAGAAACAGAAAGACCAGACACCAGACCAGAGAAACTTATTATTACAGAAATCATCATTTTCCGTAATGAAAAATGGCTTAAAAGGTATTTTTTTCATTTTTTAAGTAGCTCTTTAGATATTGGTTTAAGCGCTTATTACACTTCACGATATTCAGGGCCCGGTGGCAAGGGTGGGCGTGGCCTAACCTAACTAGGCAGCCGCTTATTACACTAGCCGGTCGATTCGGCCCTAACTCAGTTGTGAAGTGACCAGGTTTGCCAACGTCCCCACACGTTGGCAAACCTGGTCACTTCACAACTGTTCACCTGGTCACTTCACATAATTCCCCAAACTGCGGGGAATCCTAAGTTGAGAAAATGCGGGGATTCCAAATATCGATTTTATTCTTCTGATATTATTCTAAATATCGATTTTTTGGGGATTCAGTAGATTTTTTGTCCCCGAATTGGGGAAATTGACTTACGTTTTCGGGGAATTTATTAAATTGGTGTTGGAAACACTGCTCCCTAACTTCCTAAACGCTATTACACTGCCCGGTAGTAAGGGAGTTAGGGAGCTAACTAGAACGGGCCGCTCCAGTCACCCTGATTAGGATCCCTAACTCTTATTACACCACCCCAAATCGGGACTTAGGGCCCTGAATACCGTGCAGTGTAATAAGCTATTTAATAAGTTAGGCATTTTAATGCAAGAACTAAATTCCATCAAAGTAATATAGCTCATAACCCAAAGACATACCATCAAAGTTCTAGATAAAAATACAATAAAGGCGAATACATAGTATGCCTGGCAGGTAAACAATATCATAATAATTAACTAGTCGGCCTACCTCACGAACAAACAATGTGATTACGCAGAAATAAGTTTCTGTATGGAATTACTAGCTAAAGAGTCAGTCATTGAGGAGTCAGTGTATGGAGTATTCAGGAAGTGTAGATAAACTACAGACATATTGGTCCGACCTGCGTCTTCCGAGTCGGGCTTTCAAGTGAAAACGGTCAGCAAAATGTATGAGAGTCAAAGCCATCTTGCGACCCGTTGTTGATTGTTTAGGGTTTCGTACGAACGGAACCCTGTTCCTACGCCTCCGCTATCCGTCCGTCTGCCTGTCAGCGGGCTGTATCTCAAAAACCGTAATAGGTAGGCAGTTCAAATTTTCACAGATTGTGTATTTCTATTGCCGCTATACCAAAAAATAATAAAAATAAAGGTTTATGGTACGGAACCCTTCGTGGGTAAGTTCGACTCGCACTTGGCCAGTTTTTCCTATAATTCTAGTCAAGATTTTCTAAAATGACATACACCAGCCTCGTCATTCAATAAACATCTAAGACACTCCGCAATTAAACATTTGTTTTACACAATATCCTATATAAACCACTCTTGGGGCCATTGGCACATGAGATAAATAACATAATGCTATGTTAAATTACCTGCAGGTGTCAGCGCTGAGGTTCAAGTTGCTGTCAAAACACTTATGTTGTTTTATGTATACGTCAAAATTTATATGACCTTTGGCCTAAGTTACCAGCGCTGTGTTATTTATTATTAAATTTCGCAGCCTATGCTGAGATAGGGACCTTTTTGGCCTCGCACAGACTAAATTTATTATTGATTAAGTAATAGACTACTTTTAGTTTTAATTTATTTTACATCTGTCTGTTTATGTGCGAGTCCCAAATAAACATTTTTTTCTTTTCTTTTCTTTTTTAAAAACCCTGTTTAGTCCAAAAATAAATGGTTTGACTACTCGTTCAGTTCTGATCTATTAAGTCTATGACATAAACGTAGTATCCGACAAGCCAAACCTCAAACATTATTGTCTACCAATTTACCAACGACTAAAACAAATCTAACTTTTTTTGGTGCAGTCCATCCAAAGGTTGTCTGTAAGAGATTGCCCTGTATGATAAGACCGTTCATTGTACACTAGTTTGTATAAGCGTTTTTCCTGTGCTTGTTATGAGGTGTACAATAAAAAATATAATTATGTCAACATCTACAGACTGCTACATAGTAGTTTTAGCTTTGTTTATCTCAAATATAAGTAGCGGCAAGTCTGAAACATTTTTGCAACATGTACCTACAAAAAAACCGGCCAAGTGCAATTCAAACTCGCACACGAAGGGTTCCGTAACATAAACCTTAATTTTCATTATTTGTTGTTATAGCAACAATAGAAATAAACAATCTGTGAAAATTACAACTGTCTACCTATTACGGTTCTTGAGATACAGCCCGCTGACAGACAGACGGACGGACGGACAGCGGAGGCTTAGTAATAGGATTCCTTTGGTTACCTTTTGGGTACGGAATCCTAAAAAGTAACAATCCAAAATGTTTTTAACTGTGAACCATCTTTTGTAATACACATTGTTCACTGTTTTATTCCATGATACTTACACTTACCACTCCATTTCACCATCTACTCTGTGTCCATAAGTAAATACGGTATCGATTACGTCTGGCACATGAGATGGGTCACTTGGAATCGATTCGAACTGTGAAGTTTAATGTTCTAGATTGATGCAATCTTTCTCCAAAGTTCAGCTTTGGGCCGAGGTGACTTTTTGTTTACCAACTTTTTGCGCTGAAATGTGTCAGTGTCTGAACTATTTATAGGGTATTTATTTTTGACAAAGGGCAGACTATTTTATTTATTTAAGTTTTCTCAGCATTAAAAAAATAGTTTTATTACATTACATTGTAATTCCGTTAATACTAGTTGCCATATTCCCTTAAATCTACATCATATCATAACATATTATAAAGAAGAAAGATTTGTTTGTTTGTTTGTTTGAATTGAATAGGTTCCGAAACTACTGGACTGATTTAAAAAATTCTTTTAGCATTGGATAGCTGCATTATCAGGGAGTAACATAGGCTATATATTATCCCCGTACTCCCACGGGAACGGGAACTACGCGGGTGAAACCGAGTGACGTCCACTAGTAAATAATAAAACCATTATTTTCATAATATGTGGTAGTTTTTATTGTTTGAATTGCTTTGTATCGAACACTTTATTTTTAATACAGGGTGAAATGCAATCGTTTCTGATTGTCTCTGCAATCGCTATCTGTTGGATTTAGAGAGGTCCCTCGCATTACACTGCGAGCTATATATGTAGAGTACACAAACACAAATGTTTGCAAATTAAATGTTTGACACGGCCAAAAAGCACAAATACCTAGACAAGTGGCCTTCTATCTATGACTAGTTGACTCGCGCGACTTCGTCTGCTCCGCTCCTATTGGTCTAGCGTGATGTTATATAGCCTTCCTCGATAAATGGTATATCTAACACTAAATAACGGCATGGTTGGTGCAGTGGTTGAGCGACTGAATGCTGCGCTGCGTGTCGCGGGTTCGATGCCCGCACGGAACAAATATTTGTATGGCCTACAGACAGTTGTTCCGGGTGTGGATGTTTGTGCATGTGTATTTATATGTTTGTAAACGCACCCACGATACACGACAAATTCCTAGTGTGGGCCAAAGTTTTCTTAAAAAAAAAAGAATTTTTCAAATCGGACCAGTAGTTCCTGAGATTAGCGCGTTCAAGCAAACAAGCAAACTCTTCAGCTTTATATATTGGTACAGATAACGCATGTTAAAAGTACAAAATATTTGGGATTAATCTACACTAATATTATAAAGAGGAAAGATTTGTTTGTTTGTTTGTTTGAAATGAATAGACTCCGAAACTACTAGACCGATTTGAAAAATTCTTTCAGCAATGGATAGCTACATTATCAGGGAATAACATAGGCTATATTTTATCCCCGTGCTCCCACGGGAACGGGAACTACGCGGGTGAAACCGCGTGACATCCACTAGTCCTATGATATTCTGGTAGTGCCTCCATATCATATTGAATCAGTCCTTGCAGTAGGCGTCTAGGTCGTCTCCCCGGCTCTTCCTAGGCCGGCCGTATGATTCGAGGTGGCTCGGGAAAAGAATATCTGAAAGACTTTTGGGGAGGTCTTTGTCCAGCTGCTTCTCAGACAGTATAGGGTGAATGATAGTAAATACCGTGATCTCCACATTTCCATACATTTTCGAATTTTTTACAATCACTTTCACTGTTAGATCACAGCTGAAGCCTTTGAAAATGTTAAAAAGTGGAAAAAAACTAATGGTAGGATGAAACCCATTGGATAAGGAAGAGAATATATTAAAATGAAAGTAAAAATAATTTTCGGGCGATCTCAGTTCAAAAAGTGGATAGGGGTGAGTTTTAAGCCGGATAAAAAAAGGTTTATCTCGATTTCCGGCAAAACTACGTAAGTCTCAAGGAAAAAATTTATTTCCTTCCTTTTCCAATGGATTTCATCCTACTATTATTAGTTTTTTTGTTTAAAAAAATATCGACCCTGGTTTATGTTTAGTGAGACGAAACAATAATCTTTGTTTCACTATAAACCAGTGCCTCCCAACCTTTATTTCACCCCCCAGTCAAATTTGATATCTTTGCTTCTAGCAGGGACCAGAATTAAAATTAAACATTGTAACTCTAAAAAGGGATATTATAAATTGCATATCAAATAAATAATCGCCTATCAATACATACTCATCATTTACATTCTTTTTTACATCAAATAACTTACTTCACTACAAATAAACTAAATATTTTACAAAACTCAAACTGCAGATAATTCGAAATCATACATCAATATGACATTACTTTTTTCCTCATAATGCAATACAGTTAAATTTATTTTTGTACAAAAATACTACATACATAGCATAAATACTGACTGCACAGCAAATTTTCCATATTTATGGACAACACCCCGACTCAGACTATCCCGACTCGGATAGGTTAGGTTAGAAGGCTAAGGCGGGAGTGAAGCGGAGCGGAGCTCCCGCCTTAGCCTTCGTGGTTTTTTTTTTTTTTTTTAACCACCCAGAACTATGGTGAGTCACAGTATAGTTTTGTAGTGCATTAAGATTATTAGCTGTGCATTGATGAAAAATTTTGCTTTAGGAAAAATCGCTGTACGCTGCGAAAATAAACTGTAGTGTGTTCAGTGATATTTTGAGTTGAATATTTTGCTGTGCAATCAGTAATTTTGATGGGAATTCGGAATCTTATTGCATAGAAAAAGGATATTTTTTGATTTGCGTTTAAATACTACCCCTCTAAAAATAACCTAAAACCTGCAGCATAAATTTTCTTTGAAATCAAAAGTATTATAAGTATATAGTAATTGTCATAGGATGCACAAAATTTCTAATTGAAACTTAGAACTACTTAGCAACAAAACGGAGCGCAGGTTGGAAACCATAGCTATAAACAAACAACAAAAAGAAAATCATACAAAATCGGTACAGCCTTAAAAAAAGTTATCATTTTATTGATACGTCCCCTTTGGGATCCAGTCGATTATCCGTTTACATGGACCTTTCAGACTCTCGCGTATTAACCGACTTTGTTGCGAACCGTACAAGACACAAGTGGATCCACTTCATATAGGGAAGGATAAGATAAAATGCTGTAAAAAGATTTTCTACACAGTTTTCTTGAAACTCCTTTGTCTTTGGGTATTTCTGGTCTGGATTATAGGATCGCTTACGCGTGTTTGGTGTTTAAGGATTGAAAGAGGTAGGCGATATTTTGGTAAGTCTGAGAAAGAAACTGAAAAAAAAAAGTAGATTACTAAGCATATATAAACAGCTTTTACTATACAGGGTTATTTACAAAACACGAACAACCTCTTAGTACTTGTTCACGTTGACTCGAGGGCGCGGTGGCGGGCGCGGTCACGAAATATCAAACATATGGCGTAATATCCAAGTGTTCACGTACGAAATGCACGTGCGGTGTAAGTAGCGGGCAAGCTAGCGACTGGCGCGCGCGCGCCGCTCGCGTCAATATCAAACGCGTGAGATGTTTGTGTGTGTTCACGTCGAACTAGCGGCGGAGCGCGCGATTATCTCGCGACGTCAGGTAAGTTCAACCAGTTTGAACTTATCGCTAGAAACGCAAGCACGTTCTCATCATGTCACACTCGCGCAAACGCCAGGCGGCCAATGTGAACACGAACCCGCCACGTCTTCGCGACCGCACCCGCCACCGCGCCCGCGCGTTCCAACGTGAACGTAGTGAGAGTACACATGATTACTCACAAAAATATCAGCTGTTTAATACATTTTCATTGGCTAAATATTGCATTTTGTATGAAACAGCCATTGATAATATAAAATACCCAAGATGCACAGTCTCGAACAAATGCAACACTCGAAACTGTCGTCAAAAACTGACATGTATCAAGTGTCATGTGTGAGCTGTGTGTAGTTATACTATAAACAATTTTTTTTTGCAAATTCAACCTTACACGGATCGCTTAAAGTTGTTTTTACAAAGCAGTGCTGTATGGCGAGTGATGCGAATTTTTTTTTGCAAATTCAACCTTACACGGATCGCTTAAAGTTGTTTTTACAAAGCAGTGCAGTATGGCGAGCGATGCGAGACTGTTTGAAACTTGCGCATTATGCGCTTATTTTTTGCGGACGTTTTTGAGTCGCTGAGTGTGTATCTTGGGTTTTTTATAAATCAATGGAAACAGCTGTTTTTTTCGAGTTTTCAGGGTTCAAAGTAAAAGTTGTTTATAATCATGTGTATTTTCACTGCCTAAGAGGTTGTTGGTGTTTTACAAATAACCCTGTATATGCTGGAAAGTTATTCACTTAAGCGTTAAAGAAAAAACTCTGTTTTGGTAAATATGAGGAGGGTATAGTTTTAACACGTAACAGTTTCAACAGGAGAAGACAGAAAGAAAGAAAAAATATTAAAATGCCGCAAAGGCCAAAAGCGTGCGTAGGTAAAACGATGAACTTAGCCATACTAATATTATAAATTCGAAAGTAACTTCTACATGTCGATTTGTTTCTAACCTCTTCGTCCTGTCTTAACAACTAAACGAATTTGAATTAATCTTGGTGCATGGGATGTTTTTAGGATGGGAAATCATCGAATGACTCCTCCCGCTCTGGGTGAAGCAGAAGGGAGTGTCAGGCTCTTACTGACTGAAACCCATCCGTGTTCCTCGCCCTTTGCGTTCCAGGGCCGCGGTGACTCTTTCGAATGATCTGCAACCCTGGTAGTGGTGCACGGGTAGACCATGTCTTGGATTAGCAGATTGGGCTTTTCATCCCAAGAGTTTGTTCGCTTGTGATCATTTTCCATTTTCACGGAGGCAAAGGCGTTGGCAGAAGCTAGCTATAAATTACGGCTTAAAATTCCTTATTGTAGTACGAGTAAATAATTCGAAATACAAAAAAAAAAAATCTGGTCAAGTGCGAGTCGGACTCGCGTGCAAAGGGTTCCGAACAAATTTGTTTTTCTTTAAGATGTTATTTTAACACTATAGACTGCTTATAGGTTTTCCTGTAATCTATACCTAGGTAAAAATCTATTGTCTCCATTTTTTTTTCAAAGTTTAGGCTCTGCAGTTTTGAAGATAAGTGTCGGATGGTCATTTTGCATCTAATTTCTTGAATAACTTCAAAACCATTTACTGTAAAATTATGAAAAAAATATAATTAAAACCCTCACAGTAAGTTCTTTCATATATATCAAACGTTATTGTTCAAAAAACGTTTTTTTGAAATTTTCTAGTTTGACCCCCAAAAGTGATACCCATACTAAAAAAAATATTAATTTACGTAACGCGTCCGTGTTTGGGTTACATAAGTCCATATGTATACCAAATTTCAACACAATCGGTTGAGTGAATCCGAAGAAAACTGGCTGTGACAGACGGACAGACAGACAGACACCCGAGTGATCCTATAAGGGTTCCGTTTTTTGTTCAGAACACTAAAAATAAAAAGGCAACAAAATATTCTTACTACCCTCTTACAAAACCCTACAAATTCATCAATGTACCCCGACATTACACCCGGAGCCAACCCATTCGATCTACGTGCTCAATGCCGATCTGTTTATTGAAAGCAAATAACGAAACGTCAGATGCATTCGAAGTTTAAACTTGTCTACTCCGGTCACGTCTCGCGGCTGTATTCTGGCCGATTCTATTTAGCTAACTTCATGGTGTTGCGCTTTTTGGTTAGTGGAAAGAGAAGTGGTAGATTAGTTTTGGTCACTAATTCTTAAGTAGTTTTCGGTTTAGCTCTTTTTGTATTGTGGAGCAAAGATTTAGCGGTTCATCTGATGATGGACAGCTAAATACATTTTAAAGCTGTTTAGCACATGCTAAGCAGTACAAAGATTTTTATGAATAAGGATGACAATGTCTCAATGTGTCAAGCGGGGGCATTGCATACAAGATGACCATAGAGACTAAAGTCTCTAGTGGCAGGGGCACAAGATACCTTAGTAGGCCTTAGATTCATTGGTATTTAAATCTAAACTAAAAATAAATTATATATAAAAATAATAATTATTAAATAAAATATATAATGATAATTAAAATAAATAAATAAATCCCTTGTTCCCCTTTCTTGAGATTAACTGAATATTAAATGTATTATGTGTATTATAAACTCATTTCCTATCAACTACTTACACCTCCCATTCTCTCCTATAAATTCAGGAAGTAAAATTTATTAGATTTTTTATTGGAATACGGCTATGCAATAGAGTAATACTAGCGCGCGGTATGTGAGGGCGGCGATGTGGTTGGTCTCATACACGAACGTGATTCTAGCAATCGTTAGCTGTAAGGATGGTACAATATCCTGCTAGATTTTCGTATAAAGACTGTGAAATAGAAAAAGATGTGAGTGCTTATATTAATATTGGTACTATAGGCTCTTTTAGTAGTTAACATACGAAACATAGACTTATATAGAGAGGTAAATATGAGATAGACTGGCAATTGACTCTGCGTTATTTGACTTTTGGAAATCGAAAATTCATAACGCTGAGAGCCTTTTTTAGCCTCGTACAGATTTTTTATATTTTTATCTTTTAGTATTCTACTTAGTAGTTAGTGTTCTTTATTAACTATCTTTTATATTATTTTTATTTTAATCTATACTTAATATATAAAGCTGAAGAGTTTGTTTGTTTGCTTGAACGCACTAATCTCAGGAACACCTGGTACGATTTACAAAATTCTTTCAGTGTTAGATAGCCCATTTATCGAGGAAGTATATATCATCACGCTAAGACCAATTGGAGCGGAGCAGACAAAGTTGCGCGGGTCAACTAGTTCGTATATATTTGTCCGGTGCGACTCCCAAATACACAAAATTCAAAAGTTAAAAATAAAACTGCACGAAAAGTAAAATTACCCAGAACACTAGTTCCAAACCATTATCATAAAACCATTTTGATTCAAAACAGCGTTCACCTCTACCCATAACCCAGATTCACCGGCTATTACACGTATTCCCCAGTCATGAAACTAGCCATTATGTTTATTTTGAACCATAAAAACGGAATGATTTTCGATACCATCTGAAGCATGAAAAATTTTCAGTGCACGGAAGTTTAATTCCAATGAAATTTCAGTGAAATTAAGCCCTTCAGAAACGTTTTCGCGTTTCGCTCGCAATACGGATATTGCATCTGCGATTATGTTTTGTTTATTTTAGTTTTGTGTGAAAGCCGAATGATGAGGAACTCTTGGGTAAATAAATAGTAATTTGACCATTAACGATGAGGATATTGACAGGGAGAGGAGGGCGCTGTGTGTGAGAGCTAACATGATTGCCCGCAGATTCAGGCGTGCCTCTAAAGAGGTCAAGCGTACTATATTTAGTGCTTACTGCACGTCTTTTTACTCCTGCAGTTTGTGGGCTCATTGTACTCAGAAATCATACAACACGCTTCGAGTCCAGTACAATGACGCTTTCAGGGTGCTGATGGGGTTGCCCTGATACTGCAGTGCATCGGGGATATTTGCTGACTGCTTTCATACTGTGATGTGGAAGCGGTGCGCATCCCTGGTCAGAAGGGTGCGGGGCAGCGCCAACAGCATCCTGTCCATGATAGCAAGCAGGCTAGATTGTGCGTTTGTGAACCACTGTTCCAGGGTGTCAGCTGGGCCTGTCACCTTGCAGCAGTGATGTCGCAAACTGGTTTGGTTTTTGTGTTGTTTTGTTTTGTTTTGTGTTCTACTAACATAGTTTTTAAGTAAATTGTTGCTAACACTATGAGTCATGTTACTTGAAATAAATGTTAATTATTATTATTAAAAGATACTTTGGCCCTGAGTTTGTTAATGTGTTTCTCCTCAGTAGTTAGATAGGTAACACTGGCCTTATCAAGTTTAAATTGACAAAAAAGATTAACGTGTAGTAGTTAAAGTCAAAACGTTTATTTCAATTAGGCCATGAAACGGCACTTTTGAACTTCATCATTACATTTAAAATCCTTACGATCCTTACTAATATTATAAATGCGAAAGTAACACTGTCTGTCTGTTTGTCGCACTTTCACGCAAAACTACTTAACCGATTTAAATGAAATTTGGTACACAGATAGTCTAGAGCCTGAGAAAGGACATAGGCTTTTTTCCCGGGAATATGTTCCCTAAGGACGACGCGGGCGAAGCCGCTGGCAGAAGCTAGTTATAATAATAACAAAGTGACTCTACTGTCCATTCGGAAAGGTAGATTCTTATGGAGAAGAACGGACAAGAAACTCCATAGTTACTCTTGTAGTATGGAGTTGTAGTAGTGTTATTGTTAAATTTAGCAAATAAATATCAGTAATAAATATAAAACTCTTCCGTTACTGAGTGACTGACAAACAACGTACAGCCAAAACTGCTGGTCGTAGAAAGCTGAAATTTGGCATGAGGGGTTCCTTGGGGAGTGTTTCCCCAACACTCCCCAAGGAACCCCTCATGCCAAATTCATCTCACTCCTCATTGCACTAAGAGATTTCCCGAAATTCGAACGGGAAAAACGGCATATGCGCGTACGAAGTCGCAGGAAAAACTTAATAAAAAGTAATTTGGCCATTAAAAGATAGGTAATTTGGCCCTGAATTTGTAAATGTGTTTCTTCTCAGAGTAGCATTTCCAACTTCTTCATCAACTAAAAACTGGCCAAGTGCGAGTCGGACTCGCGTGCAAAGGGTTCCGAACGAATTTAATTTTTTTAACATGTTATATTAACACTACAGACTTCTAATAGGTTTTCCTGTAATCTTTAGGTAAAGATCTATTATCTCCATTTTTTTCAAAATTTTAGGCTCAGCAGTTTCGGAGATAAGGGGGGGGGAATGGTCATTTTTCGTCTAATTTCTTGAATAACTTCAAAACTAGATGGTTTAAAATTATGAAAAAAATATTATTAAAACCCTCACAGTAAGTCCTTTAATTTGATATGTCACACGATATTATTCAAAAAACTTTTTTTTAAATTTTCTTGTTTGACCCCCAAAAGTGACCCCCATATTAAAAATTTAATAATTTTCGTAACGCATCCGTGTTTGGGTCATAGAAGTCCATATGTGTACAAAATTTCAACAGAATCGGTCCAGTGGATCCGGAGAAATCTGGCTGTGACAGACGGACAGACAGACAGACAGACAGACAGACACCCGAGTGATCCTATAAGGGTTCCTTTTTTTTTCGGAACCCTAAAAATTATTTCAATTTTACATCGCGCTATAATTGAGAGGCTGTATAGAAAGTCTTATAGAAGTTTTTTTTTATAATTTGACGGCTGTCAGTTGAAAACGATCTCCCTAGGGCTGAAAAGTAATACTTTCAACCCGTTCCTTAGGCCTACTTTCCGAGTATGAGTGATGAAAAGGTCTTATGTTTATACTCACCTCGGATTCCGCTTCCGAGACTCGAAAATGTTGTTACAGAATAGCACTACTGTTCACTGCCTCGCGCACCGAGGGCTCGACGTCGTGGCCAGTAGTCCTGAATCCTGCTAAACTTCACCACACATATATTCCATATCCATGTCACTGTTATTGTTCGTATCTTAAGTGGGGTTATAATCACGAAACACGTTTTTCTTTAGAAAGTATTTTTTTCGTTGCGCCGACGCGCGTGGCACGTTTTGTCACGTTCGATTCACAATTAGTGTCAAGTAGTAACAAAATCATTGTACTGATATACTCATAAATAACCAAAAAAAAAAACGGATATAATATTATCTGTCCCGCCATTATATGAAGACGACGAAGAATAAATCAACATAAAACATTTCGAATAAACAGTAAGATAATGCAATAACAGTCCACAGTACAGTTACACCCTGATAAATGGCCCCGAGATTCATTTGAATAGTTTCCTTAGTACCAACAAATTATTTGCTACTCCACAATACAGAGCCGGAATCCATTGAGAGTTATTATCCCATAAATATTCCATGTTTTGTAATTTTGTAGCCGGCAATTATGAAAGGATCTTTGTATTGGCCATAATGTATGGAAATGGCTTTGTTTTTATGTTAAGAATTGAATATTAAGTTAATGGAGTGGTTTTTAAGTTAATTTTGGCTGTTTCGTTGTGGTTTCTCTTAGTCATTACGAATTAAAATGTAGAATAAAATCAATAACCCGAGGTTTTTTAATTAAGTTTATTTAATTAATAAAAAGTCACTTTTACCTGTAACGCAGCTTATCCGCTTAACTATCTATTATCTACTTTCGTGGATAATAGATAGTTAAGCCGAAGCCGACTCCCGGGAGTCTCCCGGGAGTCAAATTCTGCATTGCGAGTTATTTTTTTAATCAACCTATATCGTCCCACAGCTGGGCCAAGGTTTTCCACATAGCATAATAAATCAAAATAATAAAAAATAAAATAAATTGATCGATTAAAATTGATAATAATTGATTGATTGATTGATTTAAATTGTTAATTGATTGATTGATTTATAATGAATTGTAAATCCGTAATTGGCTGTAAGATCGGTTTATTCATTTTAAGTATAAATGTTAAAGAGCTGTGAATTTTGTGAATAAATAAATAAATAAATATCCTTCCACTCTTCCTCGTGTTATGAACGCCTCAAAATCATCACGCCAGCGTTTCCGAGGAAGGCCTATTCCTCGGCGACGACGACCGTCTTCTGGCTCCCACTGCGTAAAGACTCAGGCTCATCTATCCTGATGCATCTTACAAATATGACCCGCCAAATCCCACTTCAGCCTGGCAGATTTGTTGCCCATAACGGCGATCCCTGTTTTGGAACGAATCGCGATATTACGGATTCCATCGCTGAGCCTAATAACTAGAAAGCTTCGCTGCATCGCCCTTTGACACCTTCAGTTTGGACTTTTGAGACTCAGTCAGGGACCAAATTGCGCACAGTAGGTTAGGATGGGCACAGTGCACAAGTTGATGAGTTTGCATTTCAGGGATAAAGGTAGGTCGCGTTGGGAGTCGCAGGGCGATTGCCGGCCACCATAGGCGCGGGCCATTAGACGGCGAGCATTGGGTGGCTTGCCGTCCGATCAGAACCAGGCCCGAGTCGACGGCGCGCTGTGTTCCACGCGCGCCTCACAGAGCTGTCAGCACAGAAGATAGGGCTCGCTAGGGCCAGCGCCTGCTGGGGTTGCGGAATCTGTTCGAAAGAGTCACCGCGGCCCAAGGGCATTAGGAGGAACACGGATGGGTTTTAATCAGTAAGAGTCTGACACTCCCTTCTGCTTCACCCAGAGCGGGAGACATTTGATGATTTCCCATCCTTAAACAAAAGGGATAAAGGTATGTCACCCTTCATCAGCGACTTCATGGACCAGGCATTACGAGTAACTCCATCAAATGAAATCAGGTAAGTAAGTCTCTTGAATCAACTTCAAACAAACCAATTTTTAATCATCTGGTCGATTTTCCGTTCAAGAAATTGAGTAGTATTGCCACTACCAAAACTGTATACAATATTACAATACAGAATTTAATATTTTTGCCCTATAATAATTGTAGGTACAAACCATCTTAGCATAACAAGACATCTACAACCACTCAACCAGTTGAAAATTTAAACATGTTTAATTATGTTTTAAACAGAGACCTTTGTTAATTAATTTCTTTATTAAATTAGACTTGGTCTGAGAAGGCAGTAACACAACAATAAACACAGAAGGTTGACTCCATACAACGAGCGAAAACGCACACACACGCATAGACGCTTGAGAGTACTTGCACTCTTTGTACGTGAAGCGTACAGAGAGTGCAAGCGCTCTCGCGACCGGCATTTGTTTGACATCGCTGTTAGTGTTCTATGTGTGCCTTTATCTATTGTCGCTCGTTGTTAAGGTGACTGCGGAAATCCTCAAGCACAGCCGATCTATCTTGTCAACATCTCATCGTGTAAACTTAGTATAGGTGAAGTGAGCGAGGAGTAAACTGTCATACCTTCTTTGTTGTAAAAATTGACAGTTCACCTCATTTTCACTTCACCTAAGCTTACACGAGAGAGACGTTTACAGCATCGCACAGCAAGAACGTGAACGGCGATGGTAAGCTTTCTCAAGCATCCATTGTTGTACATAGGCCTTAACCTATGTATCTACAACATTAGACGTTTTTCAGCTTCTTCTTCTTGTGTGGGCAGTAAGGTCTAACGACCCCACACACCCTAGTGTCAGAGTTTCTAATTTTTCATTACAGGATAGAATTACTGATTTGTTTAGTGTCGGTTCAATGCACTAGTTGGACTTACCTTCTGCTCTTACTTAATGTTGTGTCAGTATTATTACATGAGACACTGTTATTTTAGATGGAGCTGGATTTTCTGGCTGATTTCATTGTGAGCAGAAATCGTGGTTCTCTTGAAGTAAAGGATTTTGCAAAATACAAGAGGGTAAAGTCTGCTACTGTGAAGCTGCTAAGTAGCTGAAGTGTGTTAAATTGAAGTATGTTTTTAATGCTGATGAATTCCGCAATCTGATGTGATAGTGTGTGTGTGTGTATTTACAGATGCATTTGTTTGTCACCCCGATTTGAAGCCAAAAAAAAATGAAAAGAAAAGCTCGTGGACAAATAAATTAGAAAACCAAAGATTTCATAACATTCGTTATTCATATTCTTGATGAATTTTAATGGCAAACAAAAGCACAACCAAGTTATTCTGAAATTTAAAATTGATCATGATAATTCCATTCAAAATATCAACATAATCCAGAAATTCCTTCACTTCCACCCCAGAACATTGTTAACAATAACCAATTTAATGCACAAAATTTTGACAATGTAAGTAGCCGACTTCGAAGTCGTTTGCGAACGGCTTTGGAGTCGTTTCGCTACTTTATATAAGTTGGAACAAGTCGGGGTAAAATCAGTGAGCCACAGGTGTGCCAATGACTGGTTGCTATTGCTTGAGACTTCGTTTAAAATACCTGTTTTATAGTATCGGAGTTCTTACTAAGTTTACGAAGAAAACTTTAAATTATCTGGTTCTTGAAATTGTGTAAGACTGTGCAAGTTGTTTTGGTCGTTATTAAAGTTTTTAGTGTGATTAAGAATTTAAAGGTACTCAGACAAACGTGACCTTTGACCTTTGAACTTTGATCCTTTGTTCGTGTGTAGATGCAGGTTTTGTACAAGAAATCATTAAAAGCGTGAAAACCTTAAGAGAAGCAATAATTGTGATGATTTGAATTTGAATGCTTTTTAAGCTGACTGTCCACTGGAGCGGAGAGGAGAGGAGTGGAAAAATATCAACCAATGATATAGCATAAAAACTCCGCACCGCGTCAGTTACTGAGATTTTATACAGTGCCATTGGTTAAATTACTCCGTTTCTCCGCTCCGCTGCTTCGCTCCGCGTCAATGAACAGACAGCCTTAGTGTGCCTGTCCATTGTGTGTGTGTTAGGGTGTCTGTATATTAACCAATGAAATTGCATAAAATCTCCGCAACGCGTGACTCACTGATATTTTGACTGACATGATTGGTTTAATTTTCTCCGTTTCTCCACTCCGCTGTAATGGACAGGGACCCTTAGGGTATGTAATGGAATTGCATAAAATTTCCGTGCCACGTGAGTCACTGACATTACGACTGACATGATTGGTTCATATTTCTCCGTTTTTCCGCTCCACTGCCTCGCTCCGCGTTAATGGACAGGTAGATTTAAGAGCCAGAATTGGTTTTCTGTTCAAAATTTTCAGACTCAATTTTACCCAAAATACTGATTTCGATACCACAACTACCCATTGATCTGCATATCGTACCTTCACCTGTACTCGAACAGTACGTCTACCATGAGTTGTCATAGTTAGATCGCTTGACGTAACTATAGTAGTAATAGTACGTTATTGTGACATCTGTCAAATTTGGAACTCATGGTACCAAATTCTAGGCAAATGAAGACCTAACTACAGTCGCTGTAGTATAGTTTACTACACGGTGACGTAGGATAGTTAACTATGTGACTCATTCTGCGCATTTTAGTACCCAACTATCCGCTAGAGGTGCTGTAAAAGTTTTCATACATTTTTTTAAGTTCAGTCGCTAGCGAGTACAGATAGATAAAACTCCTGTACGTCTAGCATGAGTTTTATCAAACTATACTCGCTAGCGATTGTAGTTAAAAAAATTACGAAAACTTAATAAAAACAAGTTTCTAATTTATTTGTTTTAGTTTTTAACTAAAGTTTTACTTGCAACAATGCTTGCTTGTTAGTAAACAACTAAAAAAATAAATTAGAAACTTGTTTTTTTAAAGTTTTCATACATTATTTTTATCTACAGTCGCTAGCGAGTATAGTTTGATAAAACTCATGGTAGATGTACAGATCATGTAAATGAGATAACACATACCGGATCTCTCAGTTCTATACTAATCGCAAACCGATAGTAACACAATCGAAGCCGGCTCACTCCAGCGCTTAAATTTAATAACGAGGAAGGATTAAATTAGCTTTAGCTTGGAGTAGCTTAATTAGTGAGGAAATATTACTGAATTTTGTGTTGTGTTTTTGTCTTTATTTAGGAAAAATGTTGGCGTTTAGCTTGTAGGAGCTTTGTGCTTGCTTAGTGTTGTGGAGATTTAAGCTGAAAAACGACACGTTTTTGAGTTGTAGCTGATGAAAAATTGCTGGTTTAAAATTTGCTCAGAATAAAATTAATTAGAAGGTAATCTGTTTAACGTGTGATGTTCTTTTAGGTTTTTTTATCACTAGGCTCGATAGCTATGTCAAGCAGTGGAGCCAACGTCAACAATCATAATGTGTTCATAGTGTGTGACACTATAACAAATGATTGCTTCTGATTTCAGTAGCTACGTCAATGTTAAATAAATACAAGAATGTTCAAACAGGAAAGTTGTCAGATAATGTGTTATTAACACAAAAAGCCCAGTTTTCCATCCGTAATTTTAGCTTTCAGACTGTATGGTAGGCAAAATTAATCGTACAATGCGCTTATATCAATCAGATTACCTCACTGAAACACAAACACCTACAGACCCAATTAACAGCAAAAAACCCAGCAATCCTTATTCTTATCATGCCACCAACACAGCACAGTAACACCTACATTTGCATACATCGCACGCCTGCTTCCGATACGCGAGTGAAACAGTTAAATTTTACGAACGTCGTTATGGCCATCAAATAAAAATTGAATTTTTACAATTCGACATATCTCGCAGGATGCGATACTGTTTTTGATATTGTATTTTGGAACTGTGAGGCGTGATATCGGCTGCATTTTTTAATTTGTCACTATTTTTTTGGGAGAAGGTGATAAGCAGAAATGTAGGCTGTATTTTTTCAGAGAACTGAACTGAACAAGCTTGCATTTTAATGCATTTGAATGTTTTATGCAGATTTAATTTTATTGTACTTGATGACATTTGTGCTTGCTGTTTCATTATTCACTACTAAATATAAATTCTAATCGGCGTAAGAGTGCACAGAAACTGATGCAAGCAGATCATCCGCTCTAGATGCAACCCTGAAGTTGACCACGACCCTCAAACATGAGGGACTGACCACCAGGTCAAAGAAAGACACATAAATATTATATTTATTTACGTTTAGATTTCAACTGGTTTGCATCCGTACATTCAACGTACCTGCCAGGGTAGCGGAATTTGTTTGAAATAGTCTCCGCAACTTTGGCACGCAAAGGGCATTTGGAGGAACACGAATGAGTTTTAGTCAGTAAGAGTCTGACTCTCCTTCTGCTCCGCCCAGAGCAGAAGAAGCCATTTAATGATTAAAATTAAATTAAATTAAAATTCCTTTATTTCGGACTACCGTGATCCATATTTTGTTAGTATTTCAAACATCTTTTATTCTCGTGTTAGTAAACATTGATACAGAAATTGTATTTTTAAAAACGACGGATGACCAGGTAGGAAAATGTTTCCTACCTAATCAACCTCCTCACAAAATACCTAATATTTGGCGTATAGCTCTCCGCCACAGCTCTCAGGACCGACTACTCCGCACTCTGCACAGCAGCGAAGCAGTTTCTTTACGTAGTATGGCTTTAAAGCCGTCTGTGTGGGTCTCAGCAAACATTCCAGAGGCGCTACAGCTTTGATTACCCTTCCTTAAAAAAAAAAACTTAATGTAAAATTCACTTGAAAACTTGAAACCAGCGCCAGGCAAATAGTAGTGGTCAGGCATTTTACTGAACGGGACCGGTTTGGCGCAGTAGCAGGCACATAATGTTTTTGCAAATTAAGTTTCCTTACTTTGTGAGTGTGTGTGTGTGTGTCAAATAAATATTTTTTCCTTACTTTTTTCATTGCGCACTGAAAACAACTCTGTTGTAGGTCAGTTTTTCTTACAGATTATTTTGGCGTTTTATCAATATAGCATTTTCTAATTCACTTCTTCTTCTTATCGTATGGGCAGTAAGGTCTAACGACCCAACACCCTAGTGTCAGAGTTTCTAAACCGCCTCAAGGGCCGCTGATATGATTCATTTGACGACCGCCATTTGGCGGCCGAGACCACCGGCTTGTACGTGCCTTCCGAAGCACCGGAATCATCTTTTCATCAGACAATCAGGTGATTCAAGCCTGTAGTGTCCTAGCCTAACTGGAAACAAAGTATGCTTCCCGTGGGAATCGAACCCACGACCACCGAATATTTATTCACAAAAACTCTACAATCCATTTCTTCATATCAACCCACCGAAATATAATTTACTAGCTTTCGCCTAAATTATATTTCGGTACGCGCATTTCCCGTTTTTCCCGTTCCCGCAGAAATTTCCTGTCTAAGTGCTCCCTCAGACTCTCCAAAGAACCTACATGCCAAATTACAGCTTTGTACGACCAGTAGTTACGGCTGTGCGTTGCACGTCAATCACTCACTTGGTAAAGGATTTTTTTAATGTATTAAGAGCAAATGCTGGCGGCGAGACTTTGTATGTAATAAGTCATAATTCGAGGTTTGGCTCTCGACTGCTTTCTCCTCCAATATTGGACCGATTTAAGAGATATTTCACAAACTGAATAAGAAGGATGTATACTGTATCCCTATGTTTTCCTTTTTGATAATTTATTAACCGTATAAGCACTCTCACAAAATGCTCAAAATTGTCCAATAAATCGCTTTCAACAGAGCCCTAGTGTACAAATTTGGCAACTATTAATCAAAAAAGGAAAACATAAAGATACAGTATACATCCTTTTTATTCAGTTTGTGAAATATCTCTTATATCGGTCCAATGTTGGAGGAGAAAACGGTCGAGAGCCAAACCTCGAATTATGACTTTATTACATATAAAGTCTCGCCGCCAGCATTTCCTCTTAAGGATTGATGATAACGTGGTTTACCTATAGTTTAAAACTTTAGAATGTAATCAGAAAGTATAAAGTTGTAGCTAACAATTTTCGACCTACCTGAAAATGTACGAAATGAATTTAAACCCCCACTCAAAAAGGCTGAAACTTATTTTTAAAACGAAGTTTACTTTAAAAACAGCAAAAAGTAAAACAAGTAGCGTGATCAACTTAAGCTCTTTATAACCCTTTTTATACCAAAATCCGCATAAAATATAAATTCCGAGCTTCTGAGGAGTTTAGAAGGAAAAAAAATCGCTAAGTTGGTGAGAAAAATCACCTTCCCCCGAAATAAGTCGCAATTTTCACATTACTTAGCGTTTTATATTGATCGAATCTTACTTTTCGGGATTTTCAAGCCTTTTGTGAAAGTGCTTGGCATGTAGAATTAAAGATTTATGGACTAATCTGATTAAGATGTCGTTTTGAGCAGATTGAGTCATATTTGATGTAAGTTATTCAAGCTTAGACAACGCTGAATTTTCTGCGCTCTTTATAGTTTTTGTTCTTGTAAAATGTACCTACTGTCTATCCGTTCAAGTGTGTGTCTATCAGTGGGATGTGTGTACTCGTATCTCATGAACCTTTATAGATAGACAGTTCAAAATTGAGTGTGATGTCCTCTGCCAGGCGCACAGGACTGTCAGAATCGTTCTGACTTAAATCACATGGTGTTCTGCAACTACCTTCGGCTGGGGCGTTGGAGTGCTGGAGTTGTCACACTCCCTCGGCCAGGTATCGGCCCGCGTGCATTCTTGTGGATCCCGTCACCCTCTGCGGCCGCATATGCCCTTGATTACGGCCATATGCGACCGCAGAGATCAAGAAAAGCGCGTTTTAAAACATAAAAGTACTTTCAAAGACCACTACTTACTAGAATCCACTCTCAAATCAAGGTCTGACCATCAAAACACCCGAACATAGTCCAACCTCCTGTTACCATTTCTTAATCACCCCTTGAAACTCGATAGGGAAGTAATAACGTCTACTACGAACCGCACGGGATCTACGGTCACCACAAATAGCCAATAGTTTGCAACGATCCGTCATCGTGGGACGCACGGACCACGAGTGAGTTATGCACAGAAGGTCAAAACAGGGACATATTTTAAACTAATGTACGTCACGCAGTTTTACCCGCGTAGTTCCCGTTCCCGTAGGAGTACGGGGATAATATATAGCCTATGTTACTCCCTGATAATGTAGCTATCCAAAACTAAAAGAATTTTTCAAATCGATCTAGTAGTTTCAAATGTACAAACAAATCTTTCTTCTTTATAATATTATATAATATTGTGATACAACCTCCTTGGATTTCTCACCCTCCGGGGACCTCCGTCAATTTAATAATAAAAAAAAGCTTTAGAAGAATTAGGAATTTAGAATAGGTTCAAATATTGACATACAATGATTGATTTGTTTTTATGACAGTTCTGTAAAAGTTTTTCTTGAGAGCACCTGCTTAATATAATGATCTCTTAAATCGCTTAAAGTCTTTTTTATTCACATCGATCCCGGGACGTCCCAGAAGCCCTAATCGGAACGTCCCGGGATCGATAGATTACCGAATTTCATATATACTATATATACAGTATATATAGTATAGATGAAATTCGGTAATCTATACCATATAAATAAAAATCGTAGACTTGCCGTGTCTGTACATTGAATATTGAGATAGTGTTGCTAGTGAGATAAATAATATCAGTAGTATAGTTTAATCTTCGAAGTTAAGCAGTGATTGGCAACGTCGTTTTGTGGATGGGTGACCATCCATAACACACAGAGACTTCTCAATGTGTCGGTTGATATTGTGGATCCCGGCTGTCATTTGAAAATCGTACGAATCGTTACGAACACCGGAAAATCTGAAATCAGTAGACACGGATTAAAGTATTACTCAGTTATAGGGTTGTAGGGTTATGGGGTTGTAGGGTTATGGGGTTGTAGGGTTATGGGGTTGTAGGGTTATGGGGTTGTAGGGTCATTGGATTGTAGGGTTACAGGGTTATAGGGTTATAGGGTTATGGGGTTGTAGGGTTGTAGGGTTATAGGGTTGTCAGATAAGGAGTCGTTCTATGTAAAATACTGAAATTCGGAGGATCCAGTAAGACTGCAAGACGGCCACTACACAAATGGGAAAAAGACAAAAGAGAATGATAGACTTCAGTATTTTTATGAATGCAGATTGAAAAACAACAAAAAATAAGTAGCCAGGAAACTTTTCTCGGAATGGGATCTAAGATTATGCTACAAAGCAATAGCACAACACATACCAAAACAAAACCTATAAGCACAGGTGATAATTATTATCCCCGCATATCAAGTATGTAAACCTTCTGCCACTTATCTGTCTCGTGAAGGTAACCCCGCCAATAAATCTGGTCGGGACAAACAAAGTTTTGGATGTCGCCCAAGATGGCGAATCGCTTTCGTTCAAAATAATTCGATGATAAATTGTCCAGCATTGTTCAAGTACCGTTTTGTTATTTATTTCAATATCAAAAGCTACCCATTGTGCTAGTTTGAGACAGAAAATAATAGTAACAATAGCTTTGATTTTTATTCAGTCCCTGAAGATTTATTGTTTTCGTAAGGAGACGAACTAAATTTTGGTGAATTGAGAAGCAAAGACAGTAAAGTAATCGCCTTATGTGCTCAGAAATAGTATCGTTTGTGATTTCGGTTGAAATGAAAAAGGCAACTTTTTTCGAAAGAATAATTATTAGCCTTGTAACGCAAACCAAAATATTTTATGAGAGGTTATTGTGCTGAATCCTGTAATCCTAAATTGTAAAACTAGTATTTCCCTTGTAAAATACAGTAAAAACATAAGAAAAAAGTTTGTTCGGACGTTGTTAGAACAAGTGCTTAAAATTATAACATAGTTAGGCATTTAATCAGTAACTATTGTTACAATGAGTTTGTTCGGACGGCGGACTCCAAACTTAGTAGAACTTGTAGGTATCTTGGGGATCCGAGTTGCGATTACATCAAAATGATTAGGTAAAATGAATTTCTTGCTCATGTTACTAACATAATAGGTAACTGCCTAACACCATTTTTTAGATTTATATATATTACGTTATTGATCGCAGGGTCGCGGGTAGCCAATGGATGCAAGACGCATAGGAACGGTTGTTGTGGCGACACTTGGGGGAGGCCTATGGCCTATGTCTATGGAGCAGTGGACGTCTTTCGGCTGATATGATGATGCTTATGATGACGCTATTGATCTAAAGCTTACTAAGACAGACGGCACAAGCATCATCCTCCCGCCTACAAACATGAATTGCCCCAACAGCTACGTTACAACCCTTACAGGCTTATCCATAAACACGATCCTTCATCCGACTGGACCACAAATTCTCGGTTATAACGTCCGTGACCGTGCACCTACGTAGAAAGATTTGCACGATCAAGGGTCATTAAAAAAACAAATAATTAAAATAAACCGTGACAGCTGAGAGATGACCAGTCCTAGCTGACGGCGCTCGCTCGCGAATTTGACGAATGATGAATTTTACAATAGAAATCACAGTTGCCATCGTTGACCTCAGTAGTAACTGTAACGGTTCACACTTCAAGTTTTATAAAAAACGTGGAATCTTGATTCTCAATATCAGTCCTTTTTTTTTCAGTCCTTATTTACTATTACGAACTCAATATCAAACACGCTGAATCATTGATATATAAAAAAACCCAAGATGCACAGTCTGGAACAAATGCAACACTCGAAACTGGCGTCAAAAACTGACATGTATCAAGTGTCATGTGTGAGTTGTGTGTTACTATAAACAATTTTTTTTTTGCAAATTCAACCTTTCACGGATCGCTTAAACTTGTTTTTACATAGCAGTTCAGTATGGCGAGGGATGCGCAATTTTTTTTTGGAAATTCTACTTTACACGGATCGCTTGAAGTTGTTTTTACAAAGCAGTGCAGTATGGCGAGCGATGCGAGCCTTTTGAAATTTGCGCACAATTAGACTGAATACAGGATGTGCATCCCAATTATCAGACTGACATTGACACAAACCGGCACTGTTGTATACCTGCATATACAACACTACTCAGTAAAACTTACAGGCCTACCTACCCATAAACACGATCCTTCACACGACCGGACCACAAACTCTCGCCAGACGCCAATATAACGCCTGTGACCCACAACCATTGTCATTCGTCACCTCCTCTCAGGTAAGTATCATTACTTACCTGAGAGGAGGTGACGAATGACAGCTCACTCGTAAACTGCGAGACTAATGTGTGGCCCACTGCGCTATCCCCAAGTGAATTAGGTGTTTGACAATTTAACATTTTAAGCAAGCAAGAATTAAATGTTTACTGGTTATTCTAGATAAATGTGTAAGCTTAATAGGCGACAGACTTTAAGATAGACGATACAAGCATCTTCCTCCCATCTTCAAACATAGGTAACTTGCTCCAAGAACAACTCTGTAACACTTACAAACCTACCCATAAACACGATCCTTCACGCAACCGGACCACAAACTCTCGCCAGACGCCGCTATAACGCCTGTGACCCACAAAATGATACTTACCTGAGAGGAGGTGACAAATGACAGCTCACTCGTAAACTGCGAGACTAATGTTTGGCCCACTGCGCTGTCCGCAAGGGAATTAGGTGTTTGGTAATTTACCATTTATACGAGTACGAAGAAAACCAAAGTACATAAATAGAAAATGTTTGATGTTTATGAAAATTATCTATATGTGTTATAATATTACTTATGAAAGCAATAAATAATAAAATAAAATAAAAATGTTTATTTCAATTACATAAAGCATTAACATACGTGATTTCGAGATCACCTTTTAAGCAAGAAGATGCTTGTGTTTGGTGACTCCGCCCTTCCACTTAACATTATACAGTGTATGCAATTGAAACATTAAAGTAAAACAAAAGAAAAGAAAATACAAAAAGGAGCGCACTTGTGTGAATTATGCAAGTGGGTTTTGAGTGTGTGTGAGAGTATGTTTTAGTGTTAGTGTGTGTGCGCGCGTGTGTGTAATAGTGTGTTTGTGAATTAAATTCGTTTGAATGCAAATAGATATAAGTTTAGGTTTCAGTTAGATTAGGTCTAGTTTTATGTTAGCCCTGCGACAGTTTCTTGGGATCGGAGGAAGCCAGGATTAGCTCCCTCCACTAACGATTTCGTTACTGCGGTTCTTTTAGTTACTGGACCGATTATGGAAGCGATGTTATCAAGGCCTCAATGTCGTCTTGAGCCAGTCAGTCACAACTAATTTGCAATCACGTAGTTTCAGAGGGTAGAAATGTAATTCTTTATTTAATAAGTTGTATAAGAACAACGAGAACAGAGTTACCGACTTTTTTGCGCTGATGGGGAAACTCAGGGCGTCGTTCTTTGCGCGTGTGGTGGCTACTAAAAATTGTATAGTCAAAGCTGTATTCCGTACTGTGCATATACTGAGGGAGACAAAATAAATGTACTCACCAACGTGGTACATTTATTTTGGCTTCTTTGGATTAAAATAGTGGGTTGTTTTTATTTTTATTTTCCTTTATTGTTTCAAATTAAATATATCTGTTTGTTTAGCATAAGTTTTGTTTAGGATAAGTTTTAAATTTCAATGTTATGGGTACTAATGCCTGAAATAAACGATTATTATTATTATTATAAGTGGGAAGATTGCCTTGTATACTGCCTCTTGGCAAAAGCAGATCTAACTGGGACATTTGGAGCGACTAAGTAGCGCCTTCTGCTACTCTTATTTGGTTCTGTAGGGTCATACGGAAGAGATTTGTGTTTTCTCAGGATAACATGGAGAAGGTAAAGTTTTCTTACAGACAGAAGGTCAGAGGTCAGGTAAAGGCTTTGGGTTGGTAACCTATAGGGTTTGAAGAGCATAACCTTAAGCCTGCGCCTTCTCAAGTTCCAAAAATGTAATCTTTGTTGTCCCACCCCAACATGGCAAACAGTACGTAAGAATCGATTGGGCCAGTGAAACATAGACTTTCTGCAGAAGATTCTTTGAAGCAATGTGTCGCAATGTTTTAAAAGTCCATATTAATTTCCTAACCCTTTTCATGATTACTTCAGTATGCATGTGCCAGGACAGGCGCTGGTCAATCATGATGCCCAAGTATTTAATATACTGTAACCTGTCTATTATTGTGCAAGAACAGTCATGAGTTGGGGGGCTGGCACAACATTGGATCTTTATTTGGAATTCGAGTGGTGGTTGAGTGTGTGCATACTTGGTAAAGCATATGTAGTTGGATTTGGAGGCGTTTAATGTGAGGAGGTTACGATAGAGCCAATCAGCTATCTTTGACAGGCCGTTTTCGGCTAACCGTCCATTGTATGTTTTAGTTTTAAGTTTCCTTTTGTATTTAATTTTTGGTGTACAATAAAGTATATAATAAATAAATAAACCGTCTAACTTTTGCCCAAGTCTTATCAGCAAAGACTATGGCGGTATCATCTGCATCTGAAAGCAAAAAGTGAAACTAATTCTAATTCTTCCTCTAATGAGAGAGTGAGTGTGTGAGTGACTGACAGACAACGCACAGCCAAAACTATTGGCTGTAGAAAACTGAAATTTGGCATTTAGGTACCTAGAGGACTGTATGGGAGCACTAAGATAGGATTTCTTGAAATTGTTACGGGAACGGGGAAAAACGGGGTATGCGCACGAAATCGCGGGCAAAAGCTAGTCATCAATATTTATAAAAATCTTACGTTACTATCTAAGTGAGTGACTGACACACAACGTACACCCGAAACTGCTGGTCGTAGAAAGCTGAAATTTGGCATTTATGTTCCTTGCGAAATGTAGGAGAGCGCTAAGAGAGGATTTCCCGAAATTCTTACGGGAACGGGAAAAACGGGATTTGAGCGTGCAAAGTCACGGGAAAAAGCTAGTTTATCATAATTTACCAGCTACCTAAAAAACCCAAATACACCTTAAATATTTTCACAAAAAATTCTTACACTACCGACCTCTGCTTATCCTCGAACGTTCAATAAATTCCCATTCAAAAGAAAACAAAAAATAAACAAGCAAGCCCAGCTGTTGTTCGCTCACGTTTATTTTTGTCGCGACGTTGACAAATACATTTCATTTGCCACTCAAAGGCGCTTAAGATTTAATACTCTCAATGATCAATCATATTTTTTAAAAGAACCAAATTAATTGTTGAGTATTTTCGTCTCTGTACCCAATTTATTGTTCATTGAATGGAAATATGTAATGAATTTTGTTTTATTTTTAGACTTCTTGATTGCTTGTATGAAAATCCTTGTTAATACAGTTTTAATTTAAAAAAGTTTGTAAAACTGGGATATGATTGATCGTGTTTTTTCTTATAAAGAGTTTGATAATTTAGTCAATATTGTTGTTATTTATCCGTTGATGGCCCCGCAAGCAAAACAACAAACAAACAAACAAACAAACAATAAACAAACTAAAAACATAAACAAGCAAACACAAACATCAAACAAAAAACAACAAACATAACAACAAACATTCTGATTTCAAGCAACTCTTGCTGGGACGGTCTGTGTATGGATGAACATCTATTACTCGTACATATCGGGACTCCTCTGTGCCTCTAAGCACGTAAAGCCGCTGGTCCCGGCTGTCATTTAGCCAGAAAACCTGATAACATTATTGCCAAGAGGTATCATTTACTGGGTTGATGAGGTCAGATAGGTAGTCGTTCATGTAGAATACTGGTACTCAGATGCATATCCGGTTAGGCTAGAGGCTAAATCCATCATAGTAAAGAAAAATAAAAAATCCTGACTAAAATAAGGCGTCAAAAATATGTCCGCATCGCTGTCCATTAGAAGTGAGCTCAAAAGACTGGTGGCATTGCCACGTTGTATGGCAATGCTTCCTCTGTCCGAGGTAAAAGCCAGTCCTGGGATCTTTAAATAAGGTATAAGCACTTGGACCCCACTGTCCAAGAGTTTCAACCCCAAACGGCTCAAAAATATAAATGCCAACAAGGTTATTGATAAAATAGCTAGATTATTTTTAGTGTTCCGTACCTCAAAAGGAAAACGGAATCCCTATAGGATCACTTTGTTGTCCGTCCGTCTGTCTGACAAGACAGACGGACATACCGACGGAGGTATCGATTTGAAATTAAAACAATACACTCAACTTTATGGCCAATTGCATCTGTGAAAAAATCAACTTCTAAGTTTCGTCGTAAGTCGTTTATGCCGCAAAAAACGTATATTTCGACTCTCTCAAGGGAATCAAAATGTATAGGGCATTTTCCGTTGATCTAGAACTATGAAATTTGGCAAGTAATACCGCCTTATACTACAAGTATAGGGAAAAGTCTGAAAACTATACATTTGTAATTAAATCATATAAAATAGTCTTTATTTAAAGTAATTTGTAGCTACAAATTTGTACGGAACCTTCGGTGGGCGAGTCCGACACGCACTTGGCCGGTTTTTTCATTTTTTAGGTCTGTGTCGTATATTATAAACTAGCTTTTGCCCGCAATGTCGTACTTGCACATCCGATTTTTTCCCGTTCTCGAAGGAATTTCAGGAATGCTTCTCTTATTGCTACCCTACACTGCCCATGGAACTTACATGCCAAATTTCAGTTTTCTACGACCAGTAAGTTTCGGCTGTCCGTTGTCTGTCAGTCATTCATTCCCTCAATCACTCAATCAGTAACGGATGAATTTTATATATATTGATTGGTTGATTGACGATTGATAATATGTACACAGGCATATATAGAAATCAAAAAAAATACCTAGCGGAATCTCGAAAAGGAATGAAAGATTTTACCCGGTGGTCGCGCAATATTTGACAGTGTCTATTAATTAGTGCTTTTGGAAAATAATCAATATCATCTTAATATATAAAATTCTTCCATTACTAAGTGAGTGACTGAAAGACAACGCACAGCCGAAAGTACCGGTCATAAGAAGGTGAAAGATATGTAGGTTCCTTGGAGCACTAAGACAGGATTTTCCGAAATTCCTACGGGACCCGGGTACGAAGTCGCGGACAAAAGCAAGTAATTTGATGAGACTTTAGAAAAGTTCTTTTGTGAGTGTAGGTAGTTAAGTGCGGGTGCGCGGAAAATAAAAGTCTCTCAGCTACCTACTATTATAATGTCAATTTACAAAATAAATCATCGTTGCTCTCAGCATAAACGGTTCACACGTAAAATCTGCTACCAGGGTGAGACCTGCATGCTCAAAATAGGTTGAACATTCAAATATTCAGACTGACACTGACACAAAACAGGACCGTCACATGCCTCCATACATACTTCGAGGCTGAAAACGAATTTCAGAAAGTGCATTGTGCTATAAAAATTCTCTTCTACCGGGAACCGAGGTGCATAGCTCCGGCGATTTTTGTGCAAAATGGACTACCGTTGTCGAGCGTGGAATAAAGTATAGGAATGCGGCCTTTCTCGAAACTTAGTCTCACATATTTTCGAGTGCATTTTTTTATTTTTTTCGATGTGAGATTTTGTTGACCGATTTCATGAAGCGGTGGAACGTCGTTTATAATTTGCTTGTTCTCGCTTCTCGTATTTGAGAGCACTTCTAGTTTTTGAGCACTGAAACAAAAAAACGCACTTTTGCTTTAGAATATAAAGCAAAAATAACTCGATAATCGACCGTCGCCGTCGAATAACCGACTAATCCCAACCATTTTCTATTTTAATTGTTTATATCCATAATCAAAGTGTTACTTGTTTTTGACGTGATAACGCCTAATCGATGAACGCTGGCTGCGCGCACGATAAAGTGACACGTTCCAAGAGCGAGAACGCGATACAAGCGATAGAGAGGCATGATCGGCCTAAACGTTCGGCTTGTTTGTTAAGAATTCAATTATTTTCTTATGACGTTATCACGTAAAATTGTAGTCCGTAAACCGAATTTACAGAAAACCATTTTTTTGTGTGTCTTTGCGATACTCTTTTACTATATTTTTCAGGCTCGATTTTGACCACAACGTCACCTAAACGATAATGTGGACAACAATGGAGCACTCTTGCCATAAAATGCTTCAAGATAAGTCTTACACGCCCCAACTGTCAACCTTATCTTTAAGTCAAGGAGCAGAGAATAATCAACTTTATTCCCAAGAGACAAGAAATGTCAAATCCCCGACGAAAACAAACTACAGAACAAAGCCCACTTCATTAACAACCAAACATTTTAATATGAAGCAATTCAAGCTCACATGTTAATTTCAAGCACTATTTATGTTTGCTCATTCCCAGGGTACGGTGTTTGAAGCCGAGATTAAGTGGAGACAGACCTTGACAAATCCTTGTTACACACGACGGAAAACTTGAATCATTAGTCTTCGTACTAAAAAGATAGGTGCAGAAAGCCGACTCAATACAACAGCAAAAACAGGGGCACAGCGGGGCTAAAAACGCCACTTTAGGAGAATCATAATATTTATCACACAAATCTGTCAAATTTAATTTTTATCTTTATCGCTAAAGCAATTTTGACAGTGACGGGTAGCGTGATTTGCTTTCTGATTCTGCTAAAGAGGCCTTTTTAAAGCCACAGATATTGTATTTTTGATTTCTTGATTATAATTTATGGTTGCCACTTAAACTAATATCAACTTTATAGCGATGTTAAACAGAGTTGATTTTAGCAACTTTTAACTAACAATTACAAAAATTAACACAGCATTATTTAAAGTTCGTAAGTTTGTTGTGTATGCGCAAGAGAACCAAAGTTATCGATATACCCCAGCGAATCGCCAAACTGAAGTGGCAGTGGGCAGGTCACATTACTCGCAGAACAGATGTTCAATGGGGCCGAAAGGATCTAGAGTGGCGACCGCGCAACTAAAGACGCAGCGTTGGAAGGCCTCCCACAAGGTAGACCGATGACCTGGTAAGAGTCGCGGGTAGCCGATAGATGCGAGACGCACAAGAGCGGTTGTTGTGGTTACACTTGCGGGAGGCCTATGTCCATCAGTCAGACGTCTTACGGCTGATATAATAATGAAAATAATAATTTATTTCGGAAATCATCCATATGGCATTAGGACTTACAAACTATGTTAGTATCACAACAAATTCTTTTTATTAATTGAATTCAAATATTTTTCCTCAGCACCGGGCCCGTAGCTATGTCTACGAGACCAGTGCATCAGAAATGGGCAGTCTGGCTTCTCCGCAATAACCTTCAGGATGCTATTGAAGCTTCCACGTATCATACGCATTAGGGATGCCGTTCTTTTGCACATGACAGCCTCAAAACTATCTATGCCTGCCTCGGCAAACATTGTCGACGCACTACAGATATGATGATGATGATTGTTTAAAATTGAAACGCCAACTATTATAAGTTTTAGTCTATTTTAGGACCACTTGGACCATAATTGCGTCGACTTAAATAAATACCAGCTTTTATCTATAAGTAAATAAAGTAGTCTTTAACCGTCTCCTGGGTCCATATATTAATGTATCAAGATTCATTAATATCGGCTCGGCGTAAAAGCGTATACACCAAACAAACATACCTCGCATATTTTATAAATCTTAGTTAGGATTCATGTTTACTACAAAAGCTTCTTGTAATGTATCATCATCATCATCATATCAGCCGAAAGACGTCCACAGCTGGACATAGGCCTCCCCCAAGCGTCGCCACAACGACCGGTCCTGTGCGTCTCGCATCCATCGGCTACCCACGACCTTCACCAGGTTATCGGTCCACCTTGTGGGAGGCCTACCAACGTTGCGTCTTCCGGTACGCGGTCGCCACTCCAGAACTTTTCGGCCCCATCGACCATTTGTTCTGCGAGCAATGTGCCTTACCCACTGCCACTTTAGTTTGGCGATCCTTCGGGCTGTGTCGGTAACCTTGGTTTTTTTTGCGGATATCATCATTCCTTGTAATGTATGAAGCAAGTATACTCACAAAAACACAGTAAAATAGTTTGTTGTAATGTTGTGGTGAACGTGCGTATTCACTCGATGTATTGAGTCAACCTAACCTACTGCACTTATTTATTCTGTGTGTCTTATTTCTCGTTGATGTGCGCTGTCTTAATGGAGGAGGCATGTTTGGCAGTTTTCGTGTTATCCAAGAGTTACTCGAGGCTCTGACATTGTTATGGGTTCGGGCTATTGATATGTAACTTGTCATGCCTTTGGTTAGGAATTACTTGGTGGTGTTATGTGCTAAGTAGTTGTTGATGGTGTAGGTTACATAGGGATAAGTGGCTAGCTTGGTGTGTGAGTGAATTTTTACAATAAATAAAGAGACGGACGTTATTTTGCATTTAATTTTGTGGAGGGTATATAAAGCGGAACCGTTATAGGATCACTTAGTTGTCCGTCCGTCCATCTGTCTGTTAAGACCCTTTATCTCGGGAACGCGTGAAGGTATCAGGTTGAAATTTAAATCATATTCTCACGTCTACAGTCCCTTGAAGCTGTGAAAAAATGAAACTTCTAAATTAACGTAAAAAAGATACGGCCGTTTATGCCGCAAAAAAACGAATATTTCGACACTCTCAAGGGAATCAAAATATATAGGGTATTTCCCGTTGACATAGAACTATGAAATTTGGCAAGTAATATCGTCATATACTACAAGTATAGGGAAAAATCTAAAAATTGTACATTTGTAATTAAATCATAAAAAAGTTTTTATTTAAAGTAATATGTACCTAGTACGGAACCCTCAGAAGCCGAATCCGACTCGCACTTGTACGGTTTTTTTTGGGGTTTGTGATTTTGTGACATCCAGGTTTGAGTAGAAACGCTGAGATAGGACGGATATATACAGACCACCGGCTCTAAAAAAAGTGCCATTCTATTAGCGTATCATCATCATATCAGCCGAAAGACGTCCACTGCTGGACATAGGCCTCCCCCAAGCGTCGCCACAATGACCGGTCCTGTTCGTCTCGCATCCATCGGTTATCCGCGACCTTCACCAGGTTATCGGTCCACCTAGTGGGAGGCCTTTCAACGTTGTCTTATTATCGTTTGCAATGGTCGAAATGTCAAAAAATAGGAGATCAATCATGTGACATTTCGACAAAGTTCGTAAGGCTTGTCTCACCGCCGGCGATCAGCGAGTAGCAAACAAAGCTTGAAACTCGAAACGAGTTGGCGAGCAGCGAGTAGCGAGTGAAAAGTTTCGATGCGGCGGGCGATTACTCGCAAAACTCGCTCCGGCCTGCATTGTAGGTAGAAATTACCGCTGGTTAGTGAGTTTTGACGCCAAACGAGCATCGCCGAGCGAGTGTCGCTGAGCGAGTACAATCTTTGATAGCTCTTGTCGCTGCGATCAACTAGTGGTAAGAGCCACTCGCCGGCAGTGTGAACAGTCAGCTATCGACTATGAATGTATGTGTCTCTTTTACTCACACGTACTTGTATCTTTTGTCCCTTTCCTCAGCGAGCAAATAGTCGATAGCTAATCGCTTCCTCGCCGGCGGTGAGACTAGTGCCTTAGTCCCATACATTTTTGAAGTTTTGCACATTGCCTACGCCACGCTACCGCTGACAGAATGTCACAGGACTGCATCGATTATTCGTATTTCAATAAAATATTACAGGAATCATCAGATAAAGGAACCATAATCTAATCAGTGAGGACGAAAAATAGGCTTTGCCCTACAAACGCGGAGTAGATTTTTAAATTTATATTGCTTAAGTATGGGCTAGTCATGAAAGATGTAAGTTTTTAACCCCGAGGGGTCACAGCGTTAGCTCATCTTGAATCTCACCTCAGCTAATCTTGATTTGAGGGGGCCAATTTTTTTTTCTTTTTACAAAGTGCTTCAACAGTTGATTTTATGACAAAAATGACTTAAAGACAATAAAATAAAAAAATGTATTTGAATTTATTACGTACGTCTTGTAGATAAAAAGTTACAAGTGGGAGATAATTTGATATACAAAAAAAATCCATATTATTACAGACATGTTTCTTATAAAATCAACTGTTGAAGCATTCTGTAGAAAAGAACAACTTAAGCAATACAAATTAAAATTTTCTACTTTACATTTTGTAGGGTAAAAATACTTGCATACTATACTTCCATTTAAACTACGCGTTTTGATTCTGCACAGATACCAATCATTTTATGTTTCTCTTTGTTAGTGCCCATATATGTGTGTTTTATTGTAACTGTACCATCTGAATATGGATTGAAAGAGACTGGACCCCACAACACAGGGAATCCTAGTGTGGAGTTCAGGGCTTCACCTACGTTTGTAAACTTAATGAGACAATAAATAATTTTTATTTTTTTTATTTTTTTTTTTATTTTTATTACTTACAGCTGCTTTAATAAATATTAACTAACTACATACACTAATTAACACGAAATTATGCACAAACGCGTATAAAAACAAAATAAACAATATCGTTGTCAATGGCAAAAGTGCCCAGAACACTGGCAGCATTGCCGCGTTGAATGGCAATGCTGATTCTTTGGCCGAAAAAAAGCCCAGCCCTCTAGTCACGTGAACAATCGACAAGTTGAATGCTAATGTCCCGAAAAACTCGATGCGCACTCGGACCCCATGGACCTAATAATTACCAATCTATGAATACTATTATCCTGCATGGAGTATTGTAGCCACCTTTGGGATGGCTCAGCTAAGTATCAGCTTGCCGCGCTTGACTCGGTGGAACGCAGAGCTAAGAGGCTCATCGGTGACGTAAAACTGGTGGATGCCAAGCTGCATAGCTTGGCTCATCGCCGTAAGGTTACCTGCTTGTCGGTCTTCTACAGCTACTTCGGTGAGTGTGCCCAAGAACTCCACGACCTCATCCCACCGGCCCCTTCTACCATCGGACATCCAGACGCACAGCATCTTACCATCCCTACCTTGTTGCTATTCCACCAACTCGCACTAAGCGTTTCCGAACGTCTTTTATAATGCGCACAGCAAAGGAGTGGAACTCTCTGCCTGCGTCCGTGTTTCCAAACGCTTACAACCCTAATCTCTTCAAAGTTAGAGTGAACAGGCTCCTTCTGGGTAAGCTCCCTTCATCGTAGACTTTGTCTCGGTCATCTCTGACTTAGACTAGAGTCAAGAGCAAATCCATCACAAATAAAAAAAAAATATATGAAGTTAAAGAGTTTGTTTGGTAGGTTGAATGCACTAAGCTCAGCCCATTTATCGACGAAGGCTGTAAAACATCACGCTACGACCAATAAAAGCGGAGCATTAATAAAAAATGTGGCGCAGACAAAGTTGCGCGGGTCAGCTATGTTCTCCATATTTTTTCTTAAAATGTGGCTATTTTTGGTCATTAGTACAATCCAGACTTAGTTTAACATTAAAATATATTGTACAAAAAAGCCCAAAAGGGCGATATTATCAGGGATTTATAAACCAAACACGTTTGGCAGTGATTTGAAGTCGCCTCATTACGCTTAGCATTCCGGTCAAACAATACGCCGGGGACAGTAATGAGCGAATAGAGGAGCCGAGAGTCGCACATGTGGCTACATGGAAACTTCTTCACGGTACTGGGCCTTGGTGGCTATTTAGGAGATAGTTTTTTAGTTAAGAAAAAAACTGCTAGGTATAATGGCTGCCAGTCGGGATTTAGGCACGTAAAATGCCAATGAAAGGCACACGACATCATGGCAATTATATTGCAAGAGTCCACTGATCTGCACACAGTATATATCCTTTTTATTCAGTTTGTGAAATATCTCTTAAATCAGTCCAATATTGGAGGAGATAACAGTCGAGAGCCAAACCTCGAATTATGACTTTTTACATACAAAGTCTCGCCGCTCATGTTTTCTCTTAAGAGTCTTTCTGAATCCTACATTTATTATATTCGGGCGGAACTCCAACCGTAGAAGTGCCTACGGCGTAGCAATCCAGTGCTACGCCGTAGCCACTTGTAACGCTATTTGATTTGTAACACCCTCTGCACCGTATGATTTCAGTCGGAAGAAACCCGACAATTTCCTGTACATTCTAACTTTTCCACACGTACAATTTCCTCTCCAAAGTGTATTAAAAAAATGCTGCCTTTGTTTCAAGCATTTTAATAATAAATAACTATTGCCACGATACGATCCATCATTCAACACTTGACGCTCAGAACCGACACATTTGGAAAACAATATCAATACATAAAAAGGCCGAATTTATTCATAAACAGGCGAACGGAAATATTTCTTGCTCCGAAACCCAATTCTTAGCTCAGTCACGGAAACGGATATCGAGATACAGATGGCCGTCGAAGGAAATACTCGGTCAACCAACTGACAAGTAAAAATGATCATTGTGATGTTGGCAATTACTTCTCTGGAAAAAAAAATGGTAGGTTTGACTTTTTTGCGGAATACCCACAGATTTGCGTAGATCGGTAAAGATTGATGAGTTTACTGTATTGGTTTTTGGGTAAAAAGAGCCTTTTATGCAGATTCGGAATGAATAAAATAAATTGTTGGACAAGTCCTGCTGGGATAATCAATCTTATGTGTGAAAAAGTTGCTGAATCCTACTGGCGATAAGTCTTTGACAGTTAGACAAATCATTCGAATTTATTTATGGTTTGGTTGGTTTTTACTTAAGCTACTTTTTGATATATGTAAAGAATAAGTAAGCTCTTTAATTAATCAATTGTTCTTGTACTCGTATTATCTCCTATAGGATTTAAATTTATCCCTAATACACTAAACTAACAAAAAAATAAAAAATAGGATCAAAAAATTCATCCTCAGCGCTGTTGTCGCCACTAGGTTTTAAAATGACGAATATCTGAATCTAAAATACCTATGTCTCAAAATCACGCCTAGGTACGATAGGAAATTTTCACTGAATAACCGTCACTGAATTATCATCGTAATGATATAGGGGGCTGTTCCCCTAAAGTGGCATTCTCACTGAATAGCCGTATCTGAATTATATCATCGCAATGATATACTAGGGTGCTGGTCCCCTAATGTGGCATTCTCACTGAACAACCGTTTTTGAGTTATCATCGCAATGATATAGGGGGCTGTTCCCCTGAAGTGGCCTCCAACCTCCCCTTATAGCCACTCCGAGCCTCGCATCAGAATGCCGGTCTGATTTGGTATCATTTCTGAATCTGATCGCTGTTAGAATAATACACACACACATTGGAAAATATTATAAAATGAATATCTGGTAAATCTGAAAACACGTGCACTAAGTTAAAACAGGTTCGCTCACCAATGTACTGCTTGCTCCCACCAGCTCCGACCCTCAGGCCCAAGTGACTCCGGTGCGCGCGCGCTGTCCATCAGCACGCGCTACCCCCACTATTCCACCTCACGCCACATCCGAACTATTTATTATCTGTACCTTTAAGCTACTGATTATGACTGGCGTGGGGTATATTACTTCGCCTTCGCGACAGCTGTCCGCTGGTAATGTGGCCAAGAGACTGGCGCCATGCCACGTTGAATGGCAATACTTAATCTCTGCCCAAAGTAAAAGCCAGCACTTGGGTCACGGAAAATGATGATTAATATTTCTTCAATCAAGTATCACGCCGAATGGTTTAAATAATTTGCGCGTAGGAGAATCATACGACTTTTTAAGTAAATTGCTTTGTCAGAAACTTTCCGAAAATCACTATGCGTCACAAAATGATTTCTATTATTTTTATCAGCTCAAATGGCTGCCAATTCTAGCAACAACACAAAATGAAGTTTTTCCTTTATTACCACGTCCAAAGCCAGATTCATTTGAAGTGCTTTGAGCTGCACCTGTTACCACTGACAGCTCATACTTCCTCACTATAATGTAGCTCCCCCTTAACAGCTCAACAATATATTCGGTGAGGTACTTCTTCACTATAATAATATATCTCACAGTTCAACAATCCTACTTATATTAAGTTTGGAAATATGTATGTCTGCAGTGTGTTTTAATCAATCAATTGACAAAAATAAAAGATCAAGAAGCTACAACAAGAACAACAACAACGGATCAACAGCAACCAGATCAATAAACAAAAGCAACCATATTATATCAACAACCGACAGTAACAGCAACAACAACAACAGCAAATCTACAAATTGCAATAAATATTCGAAAACGGGTAGACCAAGGTCGTTATTACCATGGATTATAACATAGGTTACTTTCGGTCGGGTAATACAATCCTATGGCGTACTAATAATTTTTATTCATTCATTTACAGCAAAGAAGTTGAACTCTCTGCCTGCGTCTGTGTATCCGAATGCTTACAACCCTAATCTCTTCAAAGTTAGAGTGAACAAGCTCCTTCTGGGGAAGCTCGCTCCATCGTAGATTTTGTTTCTGTCATCTGTGCAAACCCATCACAAACCAAAAAAAAAAAAACTTTTACGCGAACAAAGTCGCTGCAAAAACCAGCATATTGTACTCTGCAATATACTTCTTCACAATAATGTGTATGTAACTTAAGCATGTTCATTTCCCAGGCGTTCTGTTTGTTATTTACTAAGTACTTTACCTGTAAGTACTTATGTGCTCGAAACTTTGCAGTGCTTAGTTTGAAGTTTTAAACCTACAGTTTCAGCTAAAAATATAGGACTTAGTATTTGTCTGTTTCTGTTTGAGAATGGGCATTAAGTTTTCAGGTAATGATTTAGCATGGCTTCTAGTTGTTTTCTAATCTAATTGATTGAAGGATTAACATGGGCGCCGGGGGGGGGGGGAGGTGCAAGGGGGTAGTCCTGCCGGTGCCCTTGAGGAGTGATAGTTTTTGTCATGGCCCATTCACCCTCGTCATAAGACACCGAAGTCTTCTGACGAGGGTGACGAAAGCAGCTTGATCGAAGTGTTGGTTACATATAGGCAACTACCGCCTTCGGCTTGCAAGCATCCGTGTCACCGAACTTGGTCAACTTCAGCTGTGTTCTACACTTCATTCACTAATATTCGACAACTTCGGCATTCCGTTGAAGTTGTCATGTTACCCTAGTGTAAGTCAGCCATGCCATGGGTCCCTAACGACCAATGACCGTTACAATTACGGTCCAAAGTAGGATTGCCATAACTACTTCATTTTTAGGGTTCCGTACCTAAAAAGTAAAAACCGGAGCCTTTATAGGATCACTTTGTTGTCCGTCTGTTTGTCTGTTAAGACCCTTTATCTCGGAAACGTGTGGAGGTATCGAGTTGAAATTAAACCATATACTCAAGTCTACGTACGGTCCTTTGAGCTGTGAAAAAATCAAACTTCTACGTTACCGTGCAAAAAAAAATACGGCCGTTTATGCCGCAAAAAACGTATATTTCGACACTCATTGACCTAGAACTATGAAATTTGGCAAGTAATATCGTCATAGACTACAAGGATAGAGAAAAGTCTGAAAATTATATTTTTTTATTAAATCTTTAAAAAAGTCTTTACTTATACTTAAAGTAAAATGTACCTACTGATTTGTATAGAACCCTCGGTGGGCGAATCCGACTCGCACTTGTCCGGTTTTTTTTTAATATATTGGTGACCTGAATTGTGTTAATAAATTATTACAGGAGAAATTGCTTATTCTTTTGATGATCTTTTGGTCACGTTTTCAGTCATGTATCGACCACAAGGTGGACAGATGACCTGACAAAGGCCGCTGTTGAGAAGATGCGTAAAGAACTTGCGGAATTTGTTCGAAGGAGTCACCGCGGCCCTGGAACGCAAAGGGCATTAGGAGGAACATGGATTGGATTTAGTCAGTAAGAGTCTGAGACTCCCTTCTGCTCGACCCAGAGCGGTGTTATTTGATGACTTCCCATCCTTAGAAAAAAAATGGCCAAGTGCGAGTCGGACTCGCGTGCAAAGGGTTCCGAACGAATTTAATTTTTTTAACATGTTATTTTAAAACTACAGACTTCTAATAGGTTTTCCTGTAATCTTTAGGTAAAGATCTATTATCTCCATTTTTTCAAAATTTTAGGCTCATTAGTTTCGGAGATAAGGGGGGGGGGGAGAATGGTCATTTTTCGTCTAATTTCTTGAATAACTTCAAAACCATTTATTTTAAAATTATGAAAAAAATATAATTAAAACCCTCACAGTAAGCCCTTTCATTTGATACGTCACACGATATTATTCAAAAAACTTTTTTTTAATTTTCTAGTTTGACCCCCAAAAGTGACTCCTATACTAAAAATTTAATGATTTACGTATCGCGTCCGTGTTTAGGTTATAGAAATTCATATGTGTACCAAATTTTAACAGAATCGGTCCTGTGGATCCGGAGAAAACTGGCTGTGACAGACGGACAGACAGACAGACACCCGATTGATCCTATAAGGGTTCCTTTTTTTTCGGAATCTTAAAAGATGCAAGAAGCACGGAGCCGGTACATATCAAGAGACTCCTACCTGAGGGAGGCCTAAGTACGTAACAATCATATCCCTAAGTGGAATTCCCTGCCAAAGTCGATGTTTCCAGATAGCTACAACCTGGGAGTTTTTAAGACAAGGGTGAATAGGTTGCTTCTAAGCAAATGTGCTCCATCTTCGACCGCATCATCGCTTACCATCAGATGAGATAGTGGTCAAACGTATGCCTACTTATAGTAAAAAAAAAACCTTTTTTACAAACTTTTAAATTAAAACTATATTAACAAGGATTTTCATACAAGCAATCAAGAAGTCTAAAAATAAAACAAAATTCATTACATATTTCCATTCAATAAACAATGAATTGGGTACAGAGACGAAAATACCCAACAATTAATTTGGTTCTTTTAAAAAATATGATTGATCATTGAGAGTATTAAATCTTAAGCGCCTTTGAGTGGCAAATGAAATGTATTTGTCAACGTCGCGACGAAAATAAACGTAAGCTAACAACAGCTGGGCTTGCTTGTTTATTTATTGTTTTCTTTTGAATGGGAATTTATTGAACGTTCGAGGACAAGCAGAGGTCGGTAGTGTAAGGATTTTTTTGTGATAATATTTTAGGTAATCTTAGGTAGCTGGCAAATTATAATAAACTAGCCGACCCGCCCAACTTCTCCTGCGTCACAATTTTCATTACTGCTCCGCTCCTATTGGTCTTAGCGTGATGATATAGCCTTCTTCGATAAATGGGCTATCTAACACTGAAAGATTTTTTCAAATCGGTCCAGTAGTTCCTGATATTAGCGCGTTCAAGCAAACAAACAAACTCTTCAGCTTTATATATTAGTATAGATTAGCTGACCCGCGCAACTTTGTCTGCGTCACATTTTTCATTATTGCTCCGCTCTTATTGGTCGTAGCCTGATGTTACATAGCCTGTAGCCTTCCTCGATAAATGGACTATCCGACACTAAAAGAACTTTTCAATTCGAACCAGCACTTTTTGAGATTAGCACCTTCCACCAAAGAAACTCTTCAGCTTTATATATTAAGTATAGATAAGTACCTATAGATATAAAGTAAAGATTATAATATACATGTTGGACTTGGTGAAACGGTCAATCAAGCTACGGTTTTGAAGTGTGTACCTATTTGCATATTCGGAACATAAATGTCGAGAACAACCTTATTCTGCGTGTCTAAAATACTGCACTGCTTTGTAAAAACAACTTTAAGCAATCCGTGTAAGGTTGAATTTGCAAAAAAAAAGTTGTTTATAGTATAACTACACACAACACACACATGACACTTGATACATGTCAGTTTTTGACGACAGTTTCCAGTGTTTCATTTGTTCGAGACTGTGCATCTTAGGTTTTTATATATCAATGGCTTTAGCGATAAAGATTTAAATGAAATTTGACAGGTTTTTGTATGATTCATATTATGATCCTAATGCGATTCTACTAAAGTGGTATTTTTAGACCCGCTGTACTTTACGCCACAACGTACCTCAACTCAGCTCACGATTTGAACGGAACTGTATAAAATAAAAACACAGGTAAACCAAGACTTCACTTACCACAGGATATTATCATGTTTTATTCTAATAGTACCTACATTTCCGTAGAATATTCAACCACTTTTATGAGCGCAAAGCTGTTACCAGTAATATAAGTTTTCGAGTAAAGTAAGCCACGACAAAATTATTCTAACCATAACAATAACACTATTTGACAAAGATCAGATAAACCCGTCACAAGTAACCGTTTACGAGCCAAACTCATTAACAACATCATCACAAATCTTATCTCGCCATTAATCTAAACATAATCGCGCGGATAGTCGCGCAACCCATCCAATTACAAACCTCCATAAATACCGCTTACCCTATCGCACTATTCATAAACAAAACGACCCTCGTGTTATAATATAAATAACACTAATCCCAAAGGACGGGACTTTAACAATGTACCTTTGTAATCCAGGAATTGGTGATTAAAAATAATTATTATATTCTCCTGAGTTGTGAGGCTTGTAATCTTATGGCAATGTCTACCTTTATGGGGTGGGTGACAGGGACATATTGCCTTTCCTATGGGACTCTGAGTGAGCAAGTTAAACCTTCGGGTCTAATTTGTCAATAGGCCAGTCATACAAGACATTTTATGTCACAGTATTTTGCATCATCCTGAATTTTGGAATGTTATTAGGGTAGTATTAGGGTAGGGCCAGTAATGTCCTCCCAATTTTTCAACCTCGAAAGACCTGTGCTAACTGCGTGGTGCTCGGAAAAATTCAAAATTTTCAGTCATTTTTCAGACTTTGGCTAATATCTTCTAAATGGTGAATTCTACATGAAAAGTCAATCAGTAGACTATTAAAGAAGATAAAAGCTACAATTAGAGCTCAAATACAGTTTAATTGATTTTACAGGTATTGAAATATAGTACATCAAACGCGAACCAGTTTTCACAAAAAATCTAAATTGTAGTTTAAAAAATGGAGGATGGAATGGATTCATTCTGCGCGACCAAAGAATTACCTATAATTTCATGACGGAAAAGTTTACATGAGTAATTTATACGTCACCGTGTAGTCACTTAACTGTTCCCAGATGTTTTATGCAAAAAAATATGGTAATGTAACGATATTGCCTTCCCCGACTTTAAAAAGGAAGACCAATCATTTTGGTCGAGCCCAGTTGAGTTCTTACTCAACAAGCTTTTATATTATAGCTTTCTGTAAATTGTGTGTGTGAACTGACTTAGAAAACAAGTCGCAAATGAGAAAAATCAAAAAACCCGACTGCAAAAAAGTCAACGGGGACACTTTTATGAACGAAAACTGTTTCCTAATTGAATTTAAAAATATAGCTTATATATATTTGTAACCTCAATTTAATTTCCTAAATTTTGATACCCTACTCGATAGGCTTGGTTAAAAAAAATATTAACGACTTACAATTTAGCGCCTAAAATCCGCCATATTGCTTTTTAGGGTTCCGAATAAAAAACGGAACTTTATAGGATCACTCGGGTGTCTGTCTGTCTGTCCGTCTGTCACAGCCAGTTTTCTCCGAATCCACTGGACCGATTCTATTGAAATTTGGTACACATATGAACTTCTGTGACGAAAACACAGACGTGTTACGTAAATTATTAAATTTCTAGTATGGGGGTCCAATTAGAAAATTAATAAAAAATTTTTGAACAATATCGTGTGACATATCAAATGAAAGGGCTTACTGTGAGGGTATTATTTATATTATTTTTTATAATTTTTAAATAAATTCTTTTGAAGTTATTCAAGAAATTAGACGAAAAATGACCATATCCCCCCTTATTTCCAAAACTGCTAAGCCTAAAATTTTGAAAAAAAAAGGATATAATAGATCTTTACCATTTATAAGAAGTCTATAGTAATAAAATGACACGTTAAAAAAAATTAAATTCTTTCGGAACCCTTTGCACGCGAGTCCGACGCCCTCTTGACCGGTTTTTTTTTAAAACACCCATCTAAGAGAGTTGGGTTTGGAAGGCAATAGGCAATAAAGAAATTTACAAACAAACAAACATACGCGCGAAAAAACATCCTTCTTTGGCAGTCGGGTAATAAATACTTTGTTATATCAACTGTGAGAGATTATAAACGGAAAGCTTATTTAAAGAAGCCTCACTTTCTTAGCTAAAATAAATAATTCGCGGGTCATGTCGACAAAATGTATCTACTTTACGTTGAACTAGCTGACCCGCGCAACTTCGTCTGCGTCACAATTTTTATTACTGCTCCGCTTCTTTTGGTCTTAGCGTGATGATATACAGCCAAAGCCTTCCTCGATAAATGGGCTACCTAACACTGAAAGATTTTTTCAAATTGGACCAGTAGTTCCTGAGATTAGCGCGTTCAAGCAAACAAACAAACTCTTCAGCTTGATATATTAGTTGGAATGGGAATGATTCCAAAGTAAAAAATATGGTTCTATTTAATCCATCAGTTAGATTATCTAAAATATTGGACACGTATTTTTCTTTATCAAATTAATAAAAATTGACGAAGATAAAACGCATCATAGATCAGGAGTGGGGGGGCTTATGACGTCACTATTCTGTAAAAAGTGTACTTACAAGTGACGTCACTCGAGTTTTCAACGCACTGTATCGTTAATTAATTTTGTGTTTACGTGAAAAAAGCAAAAAATACGTGTACAATATTTTATTGGAAATCCATCTGACGAACTTATTGGATATTTTTAGTCATCTGCTTTATTGAAAAAAAAAAATCTTGTGAGGTGTCAAGGGACACCCGGATGTAACGAAGTTCGGAGAAGTAATTAGTGAAGGAATTGTAATATTTTTTTTTATGTTATAATAATATTTTTTTTATTATTAACAAATATAATGTACCTAATATAAACTTAATCAATAGGCTCAATTTTAGACCCTGACCACCCACCCTACCTACCCTACCTACCGTACCTACCTTACCCTGCCTACCCTCCCCACCCACCTACCCTGCCTACCCTGCCTACCCTGCCTACCCTGCCTACCCTGCCTATCCTGCCTACCCTGCCTACCTTACAAATATAATGTAAACAGAAATAGAAAGACGAAACGAAAATAACTGGCTTGCTTTATATGAGAGAGAGAGACAGACAGAGAAACACGCGCACGTCGCACGGCTTACAACTATAGCAAAAAGTGTCGATACAACTTTTCGTGAGAATTTTTTCCGTCTAGCCCCCTTTCACAACGCGCGATAAGGAACTTCGTTCCAAAATTGATTTTAATCTGGAAATAAAAAAAAATATCTTCAAGGTGTTGCCAAAAATTAATCTTTCAGTACCTTTAATGCGTTTTTTATTTGTAACGTAATGAACGACATGACCAGATAGATGCATTGTGGTTTAGGGTTGGCTCACACAAAGACCCGATGCGACTCGACGACAGTGCTAGAGGAGATCAGTTGTTTCGCACTGCTTAACGAGCGTGTTTTCTCTCGCTGAAATGTGTTACTAAACCACATTTTGTGGCAATCTAATATATAAAAATCTCGTGTCTCAGTGTTTGTTATCGAATTCCTCCGAAACGGCTAGACCGATTTTTATGAATTTTTTGTGTATATTTGGTAGGTCTGAGAATAGGTCGTAGGCAATTTTTTTTTATGGCAGAACAACGTTTGCCGAGTCAGCTAGTATCTTAAAAAAATATATATGGGTAGGTACCAAATTAAAAGGTGTTTAATTATTTTGTTTTTGGAAGCCCACCATACTGGATTTATAAAGATGTCACTTAGCTTACCATGCATTGTCATCCAAACCAATTGTATGTATTGTATTGTAAATTCAATTGCAAGATTTGACCATACTTACTACCCAACAAGAGAAGCAAACAACAGCTTGTCATAAGAATTATCAAAATCGACATACGTGTTTGGTCTCTAGAGTGACATAAAGGAACAAACACACATACATAATTTTATATACACACTAACCTTGGCTCGGGACTTCGTACGCGCGTATCCCGTTTTTTCCCGTTCCCGTAGGAATTTCTGGAAATCCTCTCTTTGTGCTCCCCTACACTCAGTATCCCCAAGGAACCTGCATCCCAAATTTCAGCTTTCTATGGCCAGTAGTTGCGGCTGTGCGTTGTTTGTCAGTCACACTCCAGTAACGAAAGAATTTTACGATTGTTCGAATAACTCTACAAAATGTACTAAACAGCTGTTTTTTTTTCTATTTCGAGGTTGGTCCTATAGTAAAAGTTGTTCATAATGATAGTACAGTGACTCCTTAAGAGGTATTGCGTTTATTATTGGGTAAAAAAACGCGTCACATGAACTGAGCCTTGCATGGCGCGCGGCGGGCAGAGAGTGAGCGGTCTACCAAATTCTGTTGCATTCATTATGTAACGCTGTTAATGTCATCAAGCTTTTTCACGTGTAAGCGGTTCGCTAAATAACTTTTGATTGAATATTGAATATAGTGAATTGTAATAAAATGCTTAGGTATGATCCAGTATGGCTGGCTGGTGACTCAAATATCCATCTAAATATTATAATTTTAAAGATTAAGGCACTTGTATCTCTGCCGGCGATCAGCGAGTAACGAGTAACGCTTCAAACTCGAAACGAGTTGGCGAGCGGCGAGTAGCGAGTGAAAACTTTCGATAGTTTTGACGCTCGCTTTTCAGCAAGTGCTTTTGTGCGACGGGCTTTTACTCGCAATACTCGCTTCGGCCCGCAGTATTGGTAGAAATTACCGCTGTTTGGTGAGTACTGATCGCCAAGCGAGTATCGCCGAGCGAGTGACGCTGAGCGAATACAATCTTTGATAGCTCTTGTCGCTGCAATCTACTAGAGGTAAGAGCCGCTCGCCGATAGTGTGAACAGTCGGCTATTGACTATAAATGTATGTCTCTTTTACTCACACGAGATCTATATCTTTTGTCTCTTTCCTCAGCGAGCAAATAGACGGTAGCTAATCGCTTCCTCGCCGGCGGTGATTTATTTGGGCTTTAACAAAGACGAAATCAAGGCAATGTCTTAAGTAAAATTAACTGGTGAAATAAAATGATCTTACATTGAAGTTATTGTGTATCATGAAAATAATGCTGCTGGCCATGTCATTCATCTCGACGTAAAAACTTATCTTTAAAGATTCTTCAGGATATTTCTACTGGGAGACATGAAGTAAATCTTTTTCCTCTATGGGAAAAGAGTGAGCTGTCAATATTTGCCGTGCCGTCCAAATTTACACACTGTTTCACTTAAAAAATTGGTTGTCTGTAAATAATTCGGTTTACGGACGATAATTTTACGTGATAACGTCATAAGAAAACAATTGAATTCTTAACAAACAAGCTGCACGCTTAGGCCGATCGTGCCTCTCTATTGCTTGTTCCGCGCTCTTGCTTGCACGCTCGGCTCAGGTGGAACGTGACACTTTTTCATGCGTGCAGCCGGCGTTTATCGATTTATAAGACGTTATCACGTCAAAAGCATTTCTAGCTCTCACTTCAAAGTACTTCCAACCTCGCACAAAAGACAAATGCTCACCCATGACCGGTTTAAAAACCTGCGTAATCCGTCAGATGACGCGGTTCCGGAGACATTAGGTACACCATTCGCTTTCGATACGCAGTGTCCTTTGCCTTGAATAGGACCGACGAGAAATATCTCGTTTCCTCACGTTAGGTTTATTTATTTACTGGAGGAAATGTCAGACCTTTCGGTTTTAAGCCTTATTTTATGGGAGGATTACACTCAAACTCTTAGACCAGATTTATTTATGCTAGAAACATTTGTTATCGCTGGAGTAGAGTTGACTCTTAAGTCTATATCTCATCATCATCATCATAACAGCCGAAAGACGTCCACTGCTGGACATAGGCCTCCCCCAAAGGGGGGGTTCGCCATAATCGCCAGACATGGCATGCGGGTTGGCGATCGCAGTTTATGGTGTTGCGTTTTACAGAGAACGCTGCTGCCCATTCTCTGGTGAATCCCTTAGTCGCCTCTTATGACACCCATGGGAAGTGATGGGGTGGTATTATTCTTTTATGGCACCATACGGCACCGACCGACACCATACGGCACTGTCTATGTCTAGTCGTTCAAAAATATTAAAAGTTTTTATATATAGTGGAGATTTCGACATATGTAAAAGAGTTTCCGGGGACTTTCTTGCACGTTCTTCTCCATAGAGATCTACGCTTTGGAACTTGCAAATAGCTTCATCTTTTTGACCGACGGACCGACAGTTCAGAAGTGCCTGTAAATGGTTTATTTGTAATATATGCTTTGAGTTTGAGTTTGTAACATCTAAAACGAACCAAATTAACACCCGTAAAGAAAGCAAAGTTACGTAAAAAACAGGTTAGAATTTGAAACACCACTATGCGCGGCAAAATGGGAATAATTGTCGTGGGTAAGAAGCTGCCAGTCACGTCAGTCGCGTGCGCTGTTACGGTTTGAGCAAAAATCTTCATACAATGGGTACCTGAAGACAGACGACAGAATTCGGTCGTTAAGCCCTAAGACCGAATTCGGTCAGTAGGCGATCGGTAACTATGTCGAGACTGCCCGGCCTTTTTTTTAACTGGGGGAAATCCTCATGGATGTCCTCCGCCCTGGGACGGGCGGAGGGGTCTGTCAGACTCTTACTGACTAAAACCACCCCGCTGTTCCATCTCTCACCTACGCCTTGGCTTCCGTAATCCCCGGCTGAAGACTTCCCGCCCTGGACACGTATGTTGAGAGCTTGTATGAGATGGTGCGGGAAAATCATTCCTGGTAGGGCTTGGAGAGATATTTGTCCAGCAGTGAGACAATAAGTACAAAAGTCTATAATCTAAGAAAGAAGAAAGAAAAGAAAGTATAAAAGTAAAAATATTTTATTCCTCCCAAACAGACGCACATTTCATTAATTTAAAATAAAATGGGATAAAACAAAAAATTAAGAAAATAAAACTAAGCTATGTATAGAGCATCATCATCTTTCTGCTCCTGTCGCATGTTACTTGGGGTCGCCACAAAACGTTTTCTTCTCCCATTCATCATCATCATATTAGCTAATTGCTGAACGTAAGCCTCCCCCGAAGAGCGCAAACCATCCTGGCCCCATCTTCTCCCATTATCCATTATCGAAAGTCACGCTATCATTTTTTCCCTTTGCTTATAAACAATCATAGTTCCTCACACAAACCATAGTTTTTTGGGTTTCCGAACAAAAAACGGAACCCTTATAGGATCACTCGGGTGTCTGTCTATCTGTCTGTTTGTCTGTCTATCTGTCCGTCTGTCACAGCCAGTTTTCTCCGGATCCACAAGACCGATTGTGTTAAAATTTGGTACACATATGGACTTCTGTAACCCAAACACGGACGCGTTACGAAAATTATTAAATTTTTAGTATGGGGTCAGTTTTGGGTTGTCAAACTAGAAAATTTAAAAAGAAAAAAAAATGGAGATAATAGATCTTTACCTTAAGATTACAGGAAAACCTATAAGAAGTCTGTAGTGTTAAAATAACATGTTAAAAAAATGAAATTTGTTCGGAACCGTTTGCACGCGAGTCCGACTCGCACTTGGCCAGGTTTTTTGTTTGATCTCCATTTGATTTTATTGAAACGCCAGACCCTACTAAAAGCCTCCTAAATCCCAGTCCAGAATCTAATACAAAATTAATAGAAACACATTACCAGAAAATCACGATACAATGCTGTACAGCCACGCTTCAGCTACCCCGCCATATGCAATATGCATATGAATTGCATATGCATAATGATATACAGGTGTGAATGTGTGACGTCACGCCAGCGCATCCGATTTGACCGACAATTATCGCAACGGTCCACATCTAACATTCATGCATTCAAAACTATGACGGGAGCGATAGACATTTTAATTGATGCCGGGTAAGGTTGTCAAAACTGTTAAATGTTGAAATTCGGTTAATTTTGCACCATTTTCTTTTTTTTGGCACTCCTTTCTCCACTATCTCACCTGATGGTAAGCGATGATGTGGTCAAAGAGGGAGCACGCTTGCCTAGAAGTAACTTATTCACTCTTAACACTACAGACTTCTAATAGGTTTTCCTGTAATCTTTAAGTAAAGATCTATTATCTCCATTTTTTATTTAAATTAGGCTCAGTGGTTTTGGAGATAAGGAGGGGGGAATGGCCTTTCATTTGATATGTCACATGATATTTTTCATAAAAACTTTTTTAATTTTCTAGTTTGACCCCCAAAAGTGACCCCATACTAAAAACTTAATGATTTACGTAACGGGTCCGTGTTTGGGTCATAGAAATCCATATGTGCACTAAATTTCAACAGAATCGGTTCAGTGGATCCGGAGAAAACTGGCTGTGACAGACGGACAGACGGACACCGGAGTGATCCTATAAGGGTTCCCTTTTTTTTCGGAACCCTAAAAATGGCTCATATTAGCCAGTCGGTGGTATATAGCGGTTCTGAACTCTGACCTCACTTGCCAACACATTCCGAATAAACGTAGGGATTGCCAACATACCTAATTATGTATTTTCGAACTATATACTCTTCTCAGATAATTTATTTATTTATTTATGTGTGTGTGTGTGTTTTTTTGCGTGTGTTTTTTATTTATTTGTTTGTGTGTTTTTATTTGTTTAAGTTGGAGCGGAAGGGAGAGTCAGACTCTTACTGACTAAAATCCATTCGTGTTCCACAACTTCAATTTAAGCTAGTGTGAACTTCTACTAAGAACAATTTCATTCAACATACCTATGAAAAATTGATTAATTAAATCATAAAAGAATAAAGTAATTGTTGAATTCGTGGCAACCCTAACCACGCATATGACGGCAGCATTCAACTGTTTGGTTTCAATACAGATAATGTCAGGAATAACTCAACCTTCAATATTGCGATCCGTGGAACTTTGGTGCGAAATGCTTACAAAATGGATGACACTCTTACGCTCTAGCACCTACCTATATGGGAATGTAAAGAATAGTAAGGTTACCCACAGGAAGAAACGGAAGCAGTCTTGCCCACCTGTGCGTAACAAGTTTTGGTATTGAGTTTAGTGTATGAAAGAAAGTAGGATAGGATAGTAGAATGAGTATTATATATATATATGTTACGCACAGGTGGGCAAGCCTGCTTTGTTGAGGAAAAGTGTTTTTGGTAAGGCACCGGCTATTTTTAACCACATTCCTAACTCCATAAAAGTGGAACCGGTGTCAACTTTTAAAAAGAAATTAACAGAATTACTATTAAACCTTAGAGGTTGTTATGTCGCCACTTGCGGAACCCTAAATTCCTAAGACAATGACTAACACCGCATCGCGCATCTGCACTCTGCACCGTGAGATTCGTCTCCTCAGCAATCTGATGGCGTGGGAACGAAGATCGTGTAATAGCAGTGATTTAGTGTATAAGTGAGGCAGTCTTGTTTCTGACATCGAACAATTGTCGCGCACCTTAGTTTTACCAATTTTATGTAATAATTTATATAAATTAAGTAAATTATATCGGTTTTATTTGCATCCTCGACTGCTGCCGAACGTAATTAGAAACCATGATTATAAATAACTTTAACACCAACCCTGGACACTAGAAAAAAATATCAGTCTTCAGGGTTGGTCTCAAAGTAAAAGTACACATATACTTTTACTCCCTAAGTGGTTGTTATTGTTTTACAAATAACCATGTACTTATAACTATTTCAATCAACTAAACCTAACTGCGACGACGGCGACCGCACCTGATGGTGGAGCCGCGCAATCGGACTAACCTACTAAGGGAGGCGACGCTGACGCGTACACTTCGCACGCTCAACCTTATTGCTAACTAGCTTCTGCCAGCGGCTTCGCCCGCGTGATCCCCAGGGAACATATTTCCGGGATGAAAAGTAGAATATGTCCTTTCTCAGGCTCTAGACTATCTGTGTAACAAATTTCATTTAAATCGGTTCAGTAGTTTTGGCGTGAAAGCGCGACAGACAGACAGAGTTACTTTCGCATTTATAATGGTAGTAAGGATGAGATGGACCTATTTTGTTGTACTCTGGGTGAGTTCTCAAGGAATGCATTATTTATAATTAGTTGTACATGTTAGCATAACTTAGGATAAGCGCATTTATCGCATTGGGTTAAACCTATTATGATAGATGTAAGGGGGAAATAAATAAATAAATGTTCCTCAATACGCATAATGCTATAAAAAAAAACTGTATACAAATACAAGTACCTATACAAAAACAACATAGGGTTTGGCGTCGCATTATTACACATAGCTGTTATCCGAAAACGAATTTAGACTGACAGCCAATAACAATGGACCAATTCTAATAATATTTAAACAACGTTGCTTGATAATTAGTAGAATTCGCACTCAGGTCTTCAGTTATAAAAACTGCACAAAAACATTTGTACAAGGATATTATTTAACTAATACTTTCTTTTTAAGTATGGTGGAAATCATCAAATGACTCAGCGCCCAGAGCGTAAGGGAAATGTCAGACACTTACTTACTAAACCGTGTTCCTCCAAATGCCCTTTGCGTTCTAGACCGCGGTGACTCTTTCAAACAAATTCCGCAACCCCGGTAGATAGGAATAACTACTACTACAGCATCAATGTTCAAACATCATAATTACAAAGAACTGTATTCCATACTCTGAACAACACTTCTCTATACGGCTGTACATATTGCTCTACTCACCCAATAACTACTGACCTACATAAAAATCCAACGATTCAAACTACATAAAACCAGGTAGAATGTAGGAGATGCGCTGAACTTAGCCCGTGTTTGCAGAACACAACAGGTGAAAACGATACATGGAATCTCACGAATGAAGCATCTTGCTTTACAAATAAATAGGTCGAATATTTCAAGAGAACCCGTGTCGCTAAATCCGAATCTACAAGCAATAATGAAAAACTGCCCTAGGTGACCCCATGAACTTCGTACAACCTAAAATTAAATTGATTGTACTTAACACTTTTATTCCCAAAGCATTATAAGCGAAAAAGTAACAAAAATCTACTCGATCAAGCTAATTGGATTTTCCTATTAAAAATATCCAAAAGGCATTCGATTTTTCTATAAATTAAATATACGTTCATAGGAGTTGGGTCCTATAATTATAAAATTAAAACAACGTGTTTTTGAAAAAGCAACAAAAGACGCGCTAGAAAAAAATCTGCGAGCCATTTCTTACATTCATTAGAGGTCCAATTCTTCTAATTTTCAAGTAACGTTCGCATTCGCATCTCACTCTGTTTCTAAATACCTATTATATTTATAAACTTCATTTATTTTTCCCAGTAAGCGTGTTGAAAATCTACGTTTACACACGTATGCAATTTTCCTACCTCTGATGAATGGACTAAATGTGCCCCATTTGTACTATTGCTACCGATCTGACCATCATCAAAAAACACTGAAACAAAAAAATAAAAATTTTTGGACCAAAGTTGAACAAAGCATAACTAGATGGCGTTGGCATCGAATTAAATCGCGCTATGGTTTCGTTACAACGATTTTGTTAGGTAAGAGAAATATTTTCGAGACAAACATGAAATATTTTCAAGGCAACCATGAAATATTTCCCATTATTTCTTATTTCTAGCTCATAAACTAAAATAACGAAAAAATCTGCAATTATTTCTAACGTCAACTCACATTTTGTATTTTTCACGAAAATTATATAAATACTTTCATGTCTATCGAAAACAAACGCAAACAGTATTTTGTGCGAATTAATTTCAATTTTTTTAAATAAAGTAACATTAATAAGTGAATACGACAAAAAGACACTTAACGATTTCTATTGTAATTACTTAATTTCAAATAACAACTGCCTTTGTCAGTTGAATGAAAAGGCTATAACCCGGCAAAATGACGGAGTGTGTTATCCCGCTCGCTCCCAGTCGCCTGCTAGCCGCTGTGAGGGCACGTCGCGGCGCGCGTATTCTGCACCCGATCGATACCACAATGGAACTCAATGCGTTCGACGCGCGGAGTGGAAACTTATTCAACGATTCGGTGGATTTCAGCGGCACGGAATACTTCGAAAATTTGTCCGAGGATGGAGAAACATGTCAAGAAATGACGATGTATCTTCGGAAGCCGCCGGATGGCGATCCCCCTACGGAGGTGCCAACTGAGGTTCGCGAGCCTCCCGAGAAGGAGGCGTGGGCGCGTCCTGCGACACCACAGAGCTTGCCGTCATCACGAAATCCCACCGTCACAGTCCTCACTGTGACATGCGAGCCGCTAAAAAATTCAAAAGAACCCACTGGTATGTCAATGCAAATGTCTGATATAATTTCTCCGCAAATGACTCAGGAATTTCCTAAACTTTCTCCGAAAAGAACTGATATATCATCTGATGTGACTCAGGAATTTCCTGAATTATTACCGGAATTAACTGATCTGACTCAGGACTTACCTGATAATTCTCCGCAAATGACTGATATGACACAGGAATATACTGAAATTTCACCACAAATAGCTCAGGAATATCCTGAAATTTCACCGCATATGACTCAGGATTTTACTGAAATTTCACCACAAATGGCTCAGGAATATCCTGAAATTTCACCGCAAATGACTCAGGATTTTACTGAAATTTCACCACAAATGACTCAGGATTTTACTGAAATTTCACCACAAATGGCTCAGGAATATCCTGAAACTTCACCGCAAATGACTCAGGATTTTACTGAAATTTCACCACAAATGGGTCAGCAATTTCCTCAAATTTCACCGCAAATTACTCAGGATTTTACAGAAATTTCACCACAAATGGCTCAGGAATTTCCTGAAATTTCCACGCAAGTGACTCAGGATTTTACTGAAATTTCACCACAAATGGCTCAGGAATTTTCTGGAAATTCACCGCAAGTGACTCAAGGTTTTACTGAAATTTCACCACAAATGGCTCAGGAATTTCCTGAAATTTCACCGCAAATGACTCAAGATTTTACTGAAATTTCACCTCAAATAGCTCAGGAATTTTCTGGAAATTCACCGCAAGTGACTCAAGGTTTTACTGAAATTTCACCACAAATGGCTCAGGAATTTCCTGAAATTTCACCGCAAATGACTCAAGATTTTACTGAAATTTCACCACAAATGGCTCAGGAATTTCCTGAAATTTCACCACAAATAGCTCAGGAATTTTCTGGAAATTCACCGCAAGTGACTCAAGGTTTTACTGAAATTTCACCACAAATGGCTCAGGAATTTCCTGAAATTTCACCGCAAATGACTCAAGATTTTACTGAAATTTCACCACAAATGGCTCAGGAATATCCTCAAATTTCTCCGCAAATGACTCAGGATTTTACTGAAATTTCACCACAAATGGCTCAGGAATTTCGTGAAATTTCACTGCAAATGACACAAGAATTTACTGAAATTCCATTGCAAATGACTAATATGACACAGGAATTTACTGAAGTTTCACCACAAAGGACTAGTATGACACAAAATTTTATTGAAATTTCGCCGCAAATGACTGATACGAGACAGGAATTTACTGAAATTTCCCCGCAAATTATAGATACGAGACAGAAATTTACTGAAATTTCACCGCAAATGATTCGTTTGTCATCACAAATGAAAAATGAGACACATCAATTTACTGAAATTTCACACCAGTTTTCTGAAATTTCATCTGAAAGTATTGAAATATCACCTCAAATAATAACTTTGCCAACACAACCGATTGATAAGACACCACGATTTGCTGAAATGTCCCCGCAAACAACTGGTTTGTCACCACTAATGACTGATATGTCACTGCAAATGACTGACACGGAACCGAAACTTACTGACAAATCATTGCAAATGCCTGATAAGTCACTGCAAAGGGCTCATACTAAACCCCAAACAACTGACACTTCAATGGAAACGCCCAATATGTCTCTCCAAATACCTGGTATGTCACTACAATTGAAAAGAACGCAAACGCCTGGTATTCCATCGAAAAAGACTGAGACCAAAATAGTAGTGCTGCCAGTGATGCCACGCACATTGTTGGGACCGCCACTTAAAATGGCGAAGAAAATAATAGTTCCTGAAATGTCACGAAAAGTGACAACTATTGAATCGCAACTAAATGATGATTCAATGGACATACCTAGTATTGAACCCCAAATAACTGATGATTCAGAGGAAATGCCTGATTTGTCAGTTGAAATGCCGGATTTGTCACTACAATTGGGTGGACCGCAAACGCCTGGTATACCATCGAAAAAGAATACGAACAAAATAGTAGAACTGCCAGTGATGCCACGGAAATTTTTGGGGCCACCACCTAAAATGGCGAAAAAAACAATCGTTCCTGATATCTCCCGAAAAGTGACTAATATTGAACGGCAACTAAATGATGATTCAATGGACATACCTAGTATTGAACCCCAAATAACTGATGATTCAGAGGAGATGCCTGATTTGTCAGTTGAAATACCGGATTTGTCACTACAATTGGGTGGACCGCAAACGCCTGGTATACCAACGAAAAAAACTGCGAGCAAAATGTTAGTGCTACCAGTGATGCCACGAAAACTGCTGGGACCGCCACTTAAATTCGCGAAGAAAATAACAGTTCCTGACATGTCCCGAAAAGTGATTGATATTGAACCGCAACTAAATGATGATTCAATGGACATACCTAGTATTGAACCCCAAATAACTGACGATTCAGAGGAAATGCCTGATTTGTCAGTTGAAATGCCAGATTTGTCACTACAGTTGAATGGACCGCAAACGCCTGGTATACCATCAAAAAAGACTGCGAGCAAAATGGTAGTGCATTCAATGACGCCACGCAAAGTGTTGAGACCGCCACTGACAGTCGCAAAGAAAATAATAGTTCCTGATATGTCCCGAAAAGTGACCAATATTAAACCGCCACTAAATGATGATTCAATGGACATACCTAGTATTGAACCCCAAATAACTGATGATTCAGAGGAAATGCCTGATTTGTCAGTTGAAATTCCAGATTTGTCACTACAATTGGGTGGACCGCAAACGCCTGGTATACCACCGAAAAATACTGTGAGCAAAAAAGTAGTGCTGCCAGTGACGCCACGCAAATTGCTCGGACCGCCACTTAAAGTCGCAAAGAAAATAATAGTTTCTGATACGTCCCTAAAAGTGACTAATATTAAACCGCAACTAAGTTATGATTCAATGGACATACCTAGTATTGAATCGCAACTAAATGATGATTCAATGGACATACCTAGTATTGAACCCCAAATAACTGACGATTCAGAGGAAATGCCTGATTTATCAGTTGAAATGCCAGATTTGTCACTACAATTGGGTGGACCGCAAACGCCTGGTATACCGTCGAAAAAGAAAGTGAGAAAAATAGTAGTGCTACCAGTGAAGCCCAAATTGCTGGGACCGCCACTTACAGTCGCGAAGAAAATAATAGTTCCTGATATTTCCCGAAAAGTGACTAATATTAAACCGCCATTAAATGATGATTCAATGGACATACCTAGTATTGAACCCCAAATAACTGATGATTCAGAGGAAATGCCTGATTTGTCAGTTGAAATGCCGGATTTGTCACTACAATTGGGTGGACCGCAAACGCCTGGTATACCATCGAAAAAGACTGCGAGCAAAATAGTAGTGCTGCCAGTGGTGCCTCGCAAATTGCTCGGACCGCCACTTAAAAATACGAAAAAAATAATAGTTCCTGATATTTCCCGAAAAGTGACTAATATTAAACCGCCATTAAATGATGATTCAATGGACATACCTAGTATTGAACCCCAAATAACTGATGATTCAGAGGAAATGCCTGATATGTCAGTTGAAATGCCAGATTTGTCACTACAATTAGGTGGACCGCAAACGCCTGGTATACCATCGAAAAAGAATACGAACAAAATAGTAGAGCTCCCAGTGAAGCCACGCAACATATTGGAACCACCAATTAGAGCTTTGAAAAAAATAATAGTTCCTGATATGTCCCGAAAAGTGACTAATATTAAACCACTACTAAATGATGATTCAATGGACATACCTAGTATCGAACCCCAAATAACTGATGATTCAGAGGAAATGCCTGATTTGTCAGTTGAAATGCCGGATTTGTCACTACAATTGGGTGGACCGCAAACGCCTGGTATACCGTCGAAAAAGACAGTGAGCAAAATAGTAGTGCCGCCAGTGAAGCCCAAATTGCTAGGACCGCCACTTAAAGTCGCGAAGAAAATAATAGTTACGCATATGTCCCGAAAAGTGACTAATATTAAACCACCACTAAATGATGATTCAATGGACATACCTAGTATCGAACCCCAAATAACTGATGATTCAGAGGAAATGCCTGATTTGTCAGTTGAAATGCCGGATTTGTCACTACAATTGGGTGGACCGCAAACGCCTGGTATACCGTCGAAAAAGACAGTGAGCAAAATAGTAGTGCCGCCAGTGAAGCCCAAATTGCTGGGACCGCCACTTAAAGTCGCTAAGAAAATAATAGTTACTGATATGTCCCGAAAAGTTACTAATATTAAACCGCCACTAAATGACGATTCAATGGACATACCTAGTATCGAACCCCTAATAACTGATGATTCAGAGGAAATGCCTGATTTGTCAGTTGAAATGCCAGATTTGTCACTACAATTGGGTGGACCGCAAACGCCTGGTATACCGTCGAAAAAGACAGTGAGCAAAATAGTAGTGCTGCCAGTGAAGCCCAAATTACTGGGACCGCCACTTACAGTCGCGAAGAAAATAATAGTTCCTGATACGTCCCGAAAAGTGACTAATATTAAACCGCCACTAAATGATGATTCAATGGACATACCTAGTATCGAACCGCAAATAACTGATGATTCAGAGGGTATGCCTGATTTGTCAGTTGAAATGCCAGATTTGTCACTACAATTGGGTGGACCGCAAACGCCTGGTATACCGTCGAAAAAGACAGTGAGCAAAATAGTAGTGCTGCCAGTGAAGCCCAAATTGCTGGGACCGCCACTTAAAGTCGCGAAGAAAATAATAGTTCCTGATACGTCCCGAAAAGTGACTAATATTAAACCGCCACTAAATGATGATTCAATGGACATACCTAGTATCGAACCGCAAATAACTGATGATTCAGAGGGTATGCCTGATTTGTCAGTTGAAATGCCAGATTTGTCACTACAATTGGGTGGACCGCAAACGCCTGGTATACCGTCGAAAAAGACAGTGAGCAAAATAGTAGTGCTGCCAGTGAAGCCCAAATTGCTGGGACCGCCACTTAAAGTCGCGAAGAAAATAATAGTTCCGGATATGTCCCTAAAAGTGACTAATATTGAACCGCAACTACATGATGATTCAATGGACATACCTAGTATTCTACCCCAGATAACTGATGATTCAATGGACATTCCTGATTTGTCAGTCCAAATTCCTGATTTGTCACTACAGTTGAAAGGACCGCAAACGCCTGGTATACCATCGAAAAATACTGTTACTAAAATAGTAGCGCAGCCAGTGAAGCACCACAAATTACCGGGGCTTACAATAAAAGACTCGAAGAAAGTAACAGTCCCTGATATGTCACTAAAAGTGACTAATAATGAACCGCCACTAAATGATGATTCAATGGACATACCCAGTATTGAACCGCAACTAAATGATGATTCAGTGGAAATGCCTGATTTGTCAGTTGAAATACCTGATCTGTCACTACAATTGAATGAACGGCAAACACCTGGTGCAGAAGCAAAAAATGCTGGAGTGGTGCCGGTGAAGTCACGCAAATTGCGGGGAATCACACTTAAAGACGCGAAGGAAATAAGTGAAGCGCTCTCCATTGAGTCCCAGCTTATACATCACTGTGATTTCCCAGGCTGCCAAAAGGCCTTCGCGAAAACCAGTCATCTAGTGGTTCATAAGAACGCGCACTCTGGTGAAAGACCGTATTTATGCTGGTGGGATAACTGTGACTGGCGGTTTTCTCGTTCAGACGAATTAAGCCGCCACGTCCGCTGTAAGCACTCTGTCGAAAAACGATTCCAGTGCAGCCGCTGTGACGCTTGCTACACGCGCTCAGATCACCTCGCTAAACATTCAAGGAAACACGAAAAAGGGTGGGGTGGACCAATAAAACTGGCCCCACGTAAGCCGCCGAAAAAGAAATAAATAAAACACTGCTCAATTTATGTGCACTCTTGTAAGTGATTCTGTTTATATTCGTGAGTTGTGAACTGAACTTGGAACTGACTGTATAGCAGCGTCCTCATCACAGTCAATTCCCAGCGTCAAGCGAAATATTGATTTTACATACAAGCCTAATCAACATTACATCAAAGAGATGAAATAATGTTTTTTCGAAAATTTAATTTTTGTTCCGGAAAAAATTAAATGTGTCTAGACGTGTTGGTCGTCGTAGCTTCGTAGTTCGGTGCGCCGCCACCGCGCAGCGAGGCGCTGAGGTGCCGGGAGTGGGGGGCTTACCTCCCTATGCATTTCAATGGCTGCTGTAATTTTGCGCGGGAAGTTTGGCGTTTCATACCACTGACGGCGAACACAACCGCAAGGAGCGTTTTTGCGTCGCGTTACCTGATGCGTTTTCGGAATGTAAACAAACAAAGTTGTTATGATACAATACTTTTTTTTTGCATCAATACAACTTTTTAACGTTTTTATTAACTAGGTAATAACTATTTTACTGAATACCTAAATACACTCTATCTACGTTATAAGTGTTGCCTTTTTTGGTGAAAACGAATATTATCTTTTGAGTAGGTATGCATTTATTTCGACTTGTTTGTGGTTTTGGTGCAGATTTACGTTTATAGTACCTATAAATCATGATTTTTTAGAAAATTTTGTATTTTATTCAGTAGGTTGATGTTTAACTTGACCGTTTCGACAATTTGCGGTTTTCTTGTCTTTATTGTAATAGTAATAAGGATTATAATTCTTTAAATTATATATTTAATTGAGAGATTGAGATTGTGAGATATTGACTTTTAGCCTACAGGGAGGGTACTAAAATACGTTTTGTATTTTTAAAACTTTTTTTGTGAAACTTATGAAGAGTTAAGGAAGTGTGTAGTGGCCTTGTGTTTTAGAGATGTCCTTTTACACGTGTTTAATTTTAATCTCAGTAATGCATGAAGTTTTAAAAAATTATCTACCAAAACTCCACAAACGAGATGGATATTTATTTTTAAAACTTTATGCACAAGAAAAAGTTACTGTGCAAAAGGTGCCCTTTATGTACTGGTATATATTTAATTGTTAATTCATTCACAATTACTTAATAAACAATTAAATTGATACCAGTTCATAAATGGGATCTTTTGTTCTTTAAAGTGTCTTGAATATCGTAGTGTCACTTCAAGACACTTAAAAAAAGACAGATAAAGTACCAAGTTGCTGTTTATTTAAAAATTAGCTTCTTGGGAACATACTCCCGGGATATATATAGGCTATGTGTTATTCCAGACTGTAATCCACTTCTGTGCCAAATTTTATGAAGATCCTTTCAGACATGAAAGTGTAATAAACATCCATCCTCACAAACTTTCGCATTTATAATATTTAGTAGAATTAGTAGGAAGTAGGATAAGACAATCTTCCAGCAGACATTTTCTTTATAAAATACTAGTGGACGTCATGTGGTTTCACCCGCGTAGTTCCCGTTCCCGTGGGAGTACGGGGATAAAATAAAGCCTATGTTACTCCCTGATAATGTAGCTATCCATTGCTGAAAGAATTTTTCAAATCGGTCACTACTTTCGGAGCCTATTCATTTCAAACAAACAAACAAATCTTTCCTCTTTATAATATTATTATATATTATATTATTAGTGTAGATTAGTGTAGATAAAAATAATAGAATGTCTTCAATTAACAAAAGTATTCAGCGTGACAGATATGTGGAGTTTGGTTACTTGATTAAATCCCAAATTAATACGTTTTTGATTTCTTCTGATCTAACTCAGTTATTCGTGGGTAAATTTTTTACTCACTTACTTTTCTGTACCTCCACGTGCCAATATTTCAATCCAAATTTAGAGATAATTATACAAAAATATATTTGGAGCAAAAAACTATCTATTACGAGTCAAAATTCAAATTTCTTGGTAACGCATATTTTTTGCGGTCTTTGTGACAAAAATGGTCAAATAAAAATGTACTAAAAATACACCTTACTGAAGTGGATATTTAAGTTATTGACAATGGATTGAAATTATCTCGAATTAAAATTCAAGTGAAGTACCTTACATTTGCGCAAAATTAAAAACTAATTTTCGAAAGCATTTATCCAAATGATAATACGATCCAAGATATAGTATATTCCCGAAATAATCATTTTAAAAATTAATTGAAAATATGTATACTTTTTTTTTTCGAAAAATTTACTTTTTAATTTTGCGTATCTACGTAAGTGTAAGCTTTTATGTTTTGTGACTATCTGTACCTTTACGGAGAGAGTTTTAAATTAGTATGCCTAAAACTCACGTTTCTTACTCAACGGTATGATCGTTATTTACTTATATGTAAACTATTACTACTATGTACGGTGCACCTTTTATATGTTTTTACAAACATAAAGGTTGTCACAAATAAGGTTGTCTTCCACTGACGTTGTGAAAAAGCGTGAGTTTTCGTGAGCCAATATATAAGCCTGTATTTTTCATACACTTATGTTAAGGGTTAAGCTAAAATTCAGATCATTCACCGACGAGAAAATATGTATTACTAGCTTCTGCCAGCGGCTTCGCCCGCGTGGTCCCTAGGGAACGTACTCCCGGGATGAAAAGTAGCCTATGTCCTTTCTCAGGCTCTAGACTATCTCTGTACCAAATTTCATTTAAATCGGTTTAGTAGTTTTGGCGTGAAAGCGCGACAGACAGACAGACAGACCGACAGATAGAGTTACTTTCGCATTTATAATATTAGTAAGGATTTGCACGAATATACCATTTAAAATCATAACCTGTCATAATAGTAGACGTACATAATAATAGCAGTAATAATTGCGTTTTTTTTTTTCTAAATAAACGTTTTCATAGAATTAGGTAACAATTTTTTTTATTTATGAAAACTATAAAATAAATTACAATTAGATAGGTAAGTATGTGAAGATAAAAGCAATGTTTTTTTATTTAAAATTTACAATCATTAAAGCCAAAATAATAAAGTTTTAGAAAAATAATAAAAACGTGGGTATTAATACTTTATTTAAACTCAATTATGACTGTCTATTCTTTTTTTTAAATGATATAAAAACTGAGTAAATAGGTTAGGTATATAAAGGTTGTTTTAAAAAGTCAAATTTACAATCAACAACGATCAAGTTATTTGACAAAAAACTTTTTTGTTTTTAACATGTTTGAAAACTAAATTGCAAATGATTATTTTTTAAACTAAATTGCGAATAAGCAGTACTTTGATTTAGTATTTTTTGGTACTATTTTTTTTTTGTAACTAGCTGGTTAAAAGATATTAAAAGCAATGAACAACATTGTTATTCACTTTTTCTATAACAATCTGAATATATGCAACTGTAAAACGTTCTCAAATTATCTATTTGTGATATGGGGATATTCCCAGCCAAAAACTAAGATCTTGGGCTTAAACATACCAAGTTGCCCATTCTCCTTTTTTCTAATTAGTAAATTAGTCCGTGGCTGTAATCAATTTGATGTAAAACGTAATAGTATGTAAGTAGGAACATAATTAATTTCGACTGTAATAGATTTTAAAAGCGATTTCGGGGTTGGTTCCATATTAAAAGTTGTTCATGAGCAATAACCCCTTGTTGTGTTTATTCTGTTACTCGTTTTATTTAACTATAATATAATTAGGTAGATACATGATATTAGTAATATGTAAATACCAACGTGTGTATTTATTTGTATCTACTTATGCCACTTTGAGTGGCGGATGTAACTTAATGATCTATACAATACCTATACGAGCTTTTTGTGTTCTCTTGATGAATAAATGTATTAATCTTTACTTCGAACAAATGTCTCTCATTTTCATCTATGACTATGCTAACATTGTTGGACCGGCTAGAGATTGTAAAAAAAACAATATTTGCATTGTATAGACTCAATTTATTTAGCAATGTATAATTTCATCCATTTTAACGGCACATGTGTGAGTACCTTAAACTTAAGCTATAGCTATCAGTTTTAGGTTTGTTTTTGACTTGAATGTACCCTGGCGGTTGGGAGTGTCATGCTCACACAAAAGTCTGGCTGATGGTGGCGTATGCATTGGATCATTTGGCTCCCTTCAAAATGGTTGAGCCGAATGGTGCTACCGCATGCGTCATGTTCGTGAACGGTCGCTGTCAGTTGGGACTGGTCATTTCTCAGTTGCCATGGTTTATTTTAAATATTTCTTTGAATTGTTCCTTTTTTCCCGGACGCTTTTATCCTGCTCGTCTTTTAAATCGTTCTCACATGTTTGTATAATTTCAACTTGATGTAAACAAAACGTTGCAACAATTTATTATTTTTAAAAGAATGTCCGTGGAGTTTCTTGCTCGTTCTTCTCCATAGAGATCTACGCTTTGAAACGTGCAAATAGCTTCATCTTCTTGGACTGACCGACCTTGACAAATCAAAAGTGCCTGTAAATGGTTTATTTGAAATATACGATTTGATTTAATTTAATTTGACGTAGTCTTTTCATGATCCATCTCTGACGAATTCGAATTTGAAGCAGTTATTGACGTATTGTCGTGGCCATAAATGGATATAATTTTAATTTTGTTTAACTCCTATAAATTCATTTTCAATTTCCAAGAGAGAAACAGTCAAATGTTAGTCACTTGAGTCGGGACTTAAAGACACAAGACATACACCTTGTTATCCAATGAAAATAGAAAGAAATAAAAAATATTCTAATTTTGACAATAAACAAAGCTGGAGATGAAAACGTACCTATCTCTCTAATCCCAAGCTGTAACATAAAAAGTAAGTAATCCACGGATCTACGGATGCACTGTTTACAAGAACTTGCATCAGAATATCATATCTTCACGACTGTGTTCCCCGATGAGTTAGGCAGAAATGTGTAGAATGTACAACCACATTAAGAAAGTTAGTTTAAGCCTTCCGAAAAAAAACATGTGTATTTGGCACATGTAAATACATAATGTAGGAACAACAATAAGGACACTTCATTTTAAAAATGCCTGACAGCTGTGCCTCCTAGGTACATCATCATCTGCCTACCCTTTTCCCAATTATATTGGGGTTGGCTTCAATGTCTTCAAATAACAAAAGTATCCAACGTGACAAACGTTTCTTCCTCAACGGTATGATTATTATTACTTCTAGGTACTGGGCGCCTTTTATATATTTTACAAATATAAAGGTTGTCGCAAAAAAAGGCTGTCTTCCGCTACCGTTGTAAAAAAGCGTGAGTGAGTTTTTTGAGCCAATATATAAGCCTGTGTTTTTCATATAATTATATTAAGGGTTAAGTTAAAATTTAGGATACCGACGAGAAAATATGTATTACTTGCACGAATATAATACGATTTAAAATCTTTACCTGTCATAGCAGTAAACGTACATAATACTAGTAATAACTGAATAATTGTGTTTTTTTTTCTAAATCACTGTTTTCATAGAATTTTTATTATTAAGGATTTTTTTATTATTAATGAAAACTATAAAATAAATTGCAATTGGGTAGGTACGTGAAGATAATAGGAATGTTTTTAATTTGAAATTTACTATAATTATAGCCAAAATAACATAATTATAGTCAAATAATAAATACGTGGGTATTAATACTTTATTTAAACTCAATTATGACTGTTTATTCTTGTATTTAAATGATATTAAAACTGAGTTAGGTTAGGTTAGGTATATAAACGTTGTTTTAAAAAGTTAAATTTACAATTAACAACGATCAAGTTATTTTACAAAAAACTTTTTTGTTGTTAACATGTTTGAAAACTAAATTGCAAAAGCTTCATATTTGTTTGAAAACTAAATTGCAAATACAGTAGCTAGATTTAGTATTTTTTCCGGTACTATTTTTTTGTAACTAGCTGGTTAATAGATATTAAAAGCAATGAACAACATTGTTTTTCACTTTTTCTATCACTATTTGAATATATCTGTAACTGTAAAACGTTGTAAAATTATCTATTTGTGATATGGGGATATTCCCAGCCAAAAACTGGGATCTTGGGCTTAAACTTTGCTTTAACATACAAAATTGCCCATTTTCCTTTTTTATAATTAGTCCATGGCTGTAATCATTTTTGATGTAAAATGTAATAGTATGTAAGTAGGAACATAGTAAATTTCGACTGTGGTAGATTTTAAAAGCGATTTCGGGGTTGGTTCCATATTTAAAATTGTTCATGAGCAATAACCCCTTGTTGCGTTTATTCTGTTATTCGTTTTATTTAACTATAATATAATTAGATAGATACATGATATGGGGATATTCCCAGCCAAAAACTAGGATCTTGGGCTTAAACTTTGCTTTGACATACAAAGTTGCCCATTTTACTTTTTTCAAATTAGTAAATTAGTCCGTGGCTGTAATCAATTTTAATGTAAAACGTAATAGTATGTAAGTAGGAACATAATAAATTTCGACTGTGGTAGATTTTAAAAGCGATTTCGGGGTTGGTTCCATATGTATTTTTTTTATGAGCAATAACCCCTTGTTGCGTTTATTCTGTTATTCGTTTTATTTAACTATAATATAATTAGGTAGATACATGATATGGGGATATTTCCAGCCAAAAACTAGGATCATGGGCTTAAACTTTGCTTTGACATACAAATTTGCCCATTCAACTTTTTTCAAATTAGTAAATTAGTCCGTGGCTGTAATCAATTTTAATGTAAAACGTAATAGTATGTAAGTAGGACCATAATAAATTTCGACTGTAGTAGATTTTAAAAGCGATTTCGGGGTTGGTTCCATATTTAAAATTGTTCAAGAGCAATAACCCCTTGTTGCGTTTATTCTGTTATTCGTTTTATTTAACTATAATATAATTAGGTAGATACATGATATGGGGATATTTCCAGCCAAAAACTAGGATCGTGGGCTTAAACTTTGCTTTGACATACAAATTTGCCAATTCAACTTTTTTCAAATTAGTAAATTAGTCCGTGGCTGTAATCAATTTGATGTAAAACGTAATATTATATGAGTAGGAACAGAATATATTTCGACTGTAATAGATTATAACAGCGATTTCGGGGTTGGTTCCATATTAACACTTGTTCATGAGCAACGACCCCCTTTTTGGTTCGTTGTATTTATTATGTATATAATTTGGTAGGTACATGATATTATGAATATGTAAATATCAATGCGTGTACATATTTGTATCTACTTATGCCACTTTGAGTGGCAGATGTAACTTAATGATCTATACAATACCTGTATGAGCTTTTTGTGTTTTTTTGATGAATAAATGTATTAATCTTTACTTCGTACGTGTTTTTCTGTCATTTTCATCTATGAAGTAGCATTAACTACTCACACACTCACACACTCACTCATTAACTCTGACTCTGACACTAGGGCGTGTAGGGTCGTTAGACCTTACTGCCCACTTGATAAGAAGAAGACGTAGTATTGTCATGATCCGCATCTGACGAATTCGAATTTGAAGCAGTTATTGACGTATTGTCCTACCATAACTGGATATTATTTTAATTTTGTTTAACTTTTACAAATTAATTAGCTTTTGCCCACGACTTCGTACGCATATATCTCGTTTTTCCCGTTCCCGTTCGGATTTCGGAAAATCCTCTCTTAGTGCTCTCGGACACTCCCCACGAAACGTACTTACATGCCAAATTTCAGCTTTCTACGACCAGTAGTTTTGGCTGTGCGTTGTCTGTTAGTCACTCAGTCAGTCAATTACGGAAGAATTTGATACATATTGATTTTCAATTTTCAAGAGAGAAACAGTCAAATGTTAGTCACTCGAGTCGGGACTTAAAGCCACATGACATACAAATAATAAAAATATAAATAGTTATCCAATAAAAATAGAATGAAATAAAAAATATTTTCATTCTGACAATAAACAAAACTGGAGTCGAAAACGTATATATCTTTTAACGCCAGCTGTAACATGTTAGTAATCCGCGGATCTGCGAATGCACTCTTAACAAGAACTTCCATCAAAATATCATTTTTCGCGACTGTATTCCCAATGGGTAAGGTAGAAGTGTGTAGAATGTACAACCACATTTAGAAGTTACGTTTAAGCCCTAGGAAAAAAAAACTGGCCAAGTGCGAGTCGGACTCGCGTGCAAAGGGTTCCGAACAATTTTTTTATTTTACCTTTTATATTAACACTACAGACTTCTAATAAGTTTTCCTGTAATTTTTAGGTAAAGATCTATTATCTCCATTTTTTTCAAAATTTTAGGCTCAGTAGTTTCGAGATAAGGGGGGGTAAAATAAATGTATTTAAGTTATTCAAGAAATTAGACGAAAAATGACCATTTTTTTATTTTTATTTTTTATCTCGAAACTACTGAGCCTAAAATTTTGAAAAAAAAATGGAAATAATAGATCTTTACCTAAAGATTTCAGGAAAACCTATTAGAAGTCTATAGTGTTAAAATAACATGTTAAAATTAAATAAAATTAAATTAAAATTTAATTCTTTCATTCTTAAATTAAATTCTTTCGGAACTCTTTGCACGCGAGTCCGACTCGCACTTGGCCAGTTTTTTTCTTTCGGAACCCCAAAAACATGTGTATTTGGCACAAGCATATACACAATTTAAGAATAAAAATAAGGAGACTTCATTTTAAAAATTCCTGACGGCTGCGCCTCATAGGTCCATCATCATCTGCCTACCCTTTTCCCAACTATATTGGTGTCAGCTTCCAGTCAAAACAAATACCAGTATTTCACGTGGAGCAGTAACCTACCTATAAGCGACTAAGGGACTCGCCAGAGAATGGGCAGCAGCGTTCTCTGTAAAACGCAACACCATACACTGCGATCGCCAACCCGCCTGCCAAGCGTGGCGATTATGGCTCCCCTTTGGGGGAGGCCTATGTCCAGCAGTGGGACGTCTTTGGCTGTTATGACTAGTAACCTACCAGACCTGCACAACACATTAATTGGGTAACACGGTACTTCTTGGCAAGACTAGGGTCTGTGGCTTCTGACTATCTGTAACGACTGCCAAAAATCTCTAAATGACAGCCGGGACCAACGCCTAAGCTTGTTTTCCAAGGCACGGAGAAGTCTTGGTATGTTAAGACACCTATCCATTTATTTTTTTCTTTCTTTTTTTTTGCGCTGGGAAAAAATGCAACGCGCATACCCTCCCATCGGGGGATGGGGGGGGGCTATGTGGGACTCCCCGGGCTAGCCCGGTATACCCACTAAAATAACCCAGCGGCATTCCCGCATCGTCTGAGTGGATGGGGACTAGGAGATCGGCACAGCCTTTAAGTCCAGTCCCCCTCCGACAAGACACCCATCCATAGACCAACCTCGGCAACCGTTGCTTAACTTTGGAATCGACCCTTGCGATTGTTATTATTTAGCCACGAGTTGCTCTTCATAGGTTTAGTTCAGCAAAATATTAGTTAACAAGAAGATGCCTGACGCTGGTTTTCAATTTAACGTTGAGTGTCCGGACGCAAATATATTTTGCAATGCGATAGCGAGACGAGTCTATAGCCATAAACGTGGCATATATAGAGATTTATTTCGTACTTCTTAGCGTGTCGATACCAATAAATATAATTTTATGTTTGGCCCAGTATTCCGCAGTGGTAACAACAATCGCTGACGCAGCCATAAGGTCATCACATGTACAAGTGACAGGAAATCCGGCGCAGGACGAAGATAGATCATTAACTGCGGAGAGACGCCACACAAACACCAACAATTAATTTAAAAAATTGGTAGACAACCAATTTTTTAAATTAATTGTTGGTGTTTATTGGCGCTAAAGTCGGTTTACGGACGAAAATTTTACGTGATAACGTCATAAGAAAACAATTGAACTCTTAATAAACAAGCCGAACGCTTAGGGCGAACGTGCTTCTCTATCGCTTGTTCTGCGCTATCGCTTGTTCCGCGCTATCGCTTGTTCCGCGCTATCGCTTGTTCCGCGCTCTTGCCTGTACGCAGGCGGAACGTGACACTTTTTCGTGCGTGCAGCCGGTGTTCATCGATTTATAAGACGTAATCACGTCAAAAAAAATGGAGTGGTGCCACAATTTCTTCCCGGTAAGCCACATGTTCCAAAACAATAATGTGCTTAACTTTAAAGTGGAGACAAATTATTTTAAGTGATACAATAAAAAAATAAAACAATAGGCCAGTCACATCACATTGTGCGTCAATTTGCGGAACTTGGTAAGTGAGTCTGCATGCACATCCACTAGATCGCTGCAACCATTTACTAGTTTTGCATAGCCGAGGAATAGCAGAATTGGTTCCGAGAACTGTTCTACGTGGTGGAGGGTAGAAAGGAGTTATAGGACCACGGGGATATCTAGCTGGGGCTCGGAATCTGATTTTACCTAATAAATGAGGGCAGTCAACTTTGTTTCTAAAGGTTTTGATTAAGAAACTGGAATCAATTATATTTCTACGTTTTCTAGAGAGTATAAACCAAAATGCGTTATAGTTGTCAAAAAAGGCCCGTTTTGACAGCAGGACACAACATTGCTTTAGTAGTGGTAGTAGTTATAAGTATGAAAGAGACATAAAAATAAATCTCTTTCGCACTTAGTGGTAAAGCAATCTTCTATCCCTCTCTACTCAGCTGTCACATCGGACTTATTAGATTTTGGTGACTTTAGCTAACTAGCTAAGTATGATCGCTTTTTTTGGCAATTCCTGAAGATCTGAGCCATCCGAGAATACCCACCTGAGGTGGATCTTTACTGCGGCCGACCCGAGTACCGAGTCTATTAAGAGTTTTCTAGAGGCTCTAGAAAAGTGACCTTCTGCCAGCGGTAGCGTGGCGAAGGCGATTGTCAAAACGTCAAAAATGTATGGAATTGACAAACGCTGTCGAAATTTCACGTGATCAATCCCTTATATTTTGGCATTTCGACAACTGCATTCGCTTACAGGATAATACTTTGTCTAGAGCCTCAGGTCGAACACGGCAAGGCGTGCCCAGGTGGCAGACTCTCTGAAGGCTTCGCACTACTGAGAAATTACTTTAAAACACCCACTAACCCAGCACCCCACACTAGTGATGGGCGTTGAATCAACGAACTAGTTGAATCAACGTTGATGTCTCTCAACGGGATTAACGTTGACCTTGTACAAATCAACTCGTTGAATTCGTCAACGAGTTACGAGACAACAACGTTTATGAATTGAACTCGTTTGACGAAACGAGAAAATGAACCCAACGTTTTGTTATTTTCAACGTACGTAAATTGTATTTCTTTAACAATAAAACTTCCGCAAACTGCATCAAATTGTTCGTAAATTAACATTACAACAGCATACGTTAATAAAAGCGTTTAGGCGTTTATCGTTCCTGCAAGTTGACGTTCGTAACACGTTAACTCGTTGACGAAATTAACTAGTTGATCAACTAGTTGACAAACGCAATTCAACGTTAACGTTTCGTTGACGGAAAAACCTTCAACGACTCATCACTACCCCACACTACTAATATACTATGCACATACGTTACACAGCAATCATTGGCAGCTTTTAAACTGTTCAAAAATGTAACATTTTAAAGTGAATGTAAAGAGTGATCCTGAACCAGTTTGTTGGATTCTAAACGAGATAAAAACGTACCCCGTCAGTCTCAGCCAGGGATGATTGATTGGATTCCGAGCTATTAAAGGTTTCAACAAAAAAGGGTGCCATGTTGGAAATTTTACGGTTTTTGCAAGGAACTGTGTTCGCGTGATGGCGGTTTTGTGTTTTGCAGAATCATTAATGGTTGTTCTTCTTGTGTGGGCTTTTTATTTGTTACAAATATGTGGGACAATTTTAAAATAACATTTACATCTGTAAAAAACCTGTCAAGAGCGAGTCGGACTCGCGCACCGAAGGTTCCGTACCATCATATAAAACGTGAAATGTTTTTAATTTTTTTATCAGCAGGGCCTATATTTGTCGAGAATTTTAACACTGCGTTGTATATTGCAGTTTTAGATTAGCGCCATCTCTTGACCGATAGTGAAACTAATTTAATTTTTGTTGATGATTTCTGAAAAAGTGCTATTTAAAGACATCGTTTTATTTTCTCTGTAATCTTTATATAATCTTCTATCACATAGATTTTCAGATTTTTGTCTATACAAACTTCGGCGATAAGGGGGGAACGGTAAAAAAAATACATTTTACGTCAAACCATGCGGCCTAAAAAAAAAACGAAAAAATTGTTGAGAATACAAATAGCGTTCTTTCATATGATACGCCATATAGTAGCCCCATTGCCAATTTTAAAGAACCCCTTTCTATCGCTGTAGCAAAAAAAATACATTTTATTTCAATTTTTTTTTATACTTTCCCCCACACTTGGAATTTCTCCTGCAAAGTGGGTGCATTTACAAACATACAAATTCACATACATACACAAACAGCCAGACCAGGAACAACTATCTGTAGGCCATACAAATATTTGTTCCGTGCGGGAATCGCACCCGCGTCACGTAGCGCGGCAGTCGATCGCTGAACCACTGCGCCAACCGTGCCGACAAAATAGTTGAGCAAATGTCTTCTAAAACTATTCCAAATTTCAAGTTGGATAGCATTAGTAGTTGAGATATCCAGCTGTGACAGACGGATAGACTTAGTCACACCATAATGGCCTTAGTCACACCTTTTACCATTTTGGTACGGAACTCTAAAAAGGAGTTCGTGGCTAAATAATAACAGCAGCACGGGTCGATGTTCAAGGTCAAGCAACTCTTACCGGGGTTGGTCAAATCAAATAGATTAGACTATTTAATTGTCAAGGAAGTAGCAGAGGTCGTAGAAGTAACCTTTTCACTCTTGACTTAGAGACCTCCAAGTTATTTCGTCGTCGTCATCGTCAAACAACGACTCCGGTAGGGCAATTTCACTCTTTAGATTAAGGCACAGTGAAATTTCCCTAAACGCTTCGTGCATATGGGTACGTACTTACAATGGGTGGAAATATACAATTGAAGTGATCCCACCTCATTTTTTAGACTTATACAGGTTGCTACCAAAATAAGTATATTTCCAGAACCTTTAACAGGTATTCCTAAGGAAGTCTGACTATCGTCAGTTAGTAACAAAAATAAGCTAGGTAAGGTACCTAGCTAGTTTCATTTTATACCAAATTCTTAGAAAATGCAGTTTGCTTGCAAACAGTCACGACGATAACAAAGAATGAAATGGAAAACCCTCGCATATTTTTATACCCAACATCCTTTGGTTTATAGATATTGGCAGTCCAGTTATTCTGAGCTGCTCGGGGCAAGTGGCCGATATGTGGATATTGAAAATATTTAAAATCTGTGTATTGGTAGTGCAGTACTACCAATACTCAGATTTTAAATTCGAGATTATTTGATTCCATTGCACAAAAATCAAGACCTTAGTGTTGTGTTTTTTTGAGTAATTTTTTTTATTTATTATATAAGGCCCTCAAATATGGGTTGCGTTGCAATGGAATTTGAAATTTGTTTTAAATGATGGAGTAGCGAGAATGGGCAAATTGAGAAATGAGTACATTAGAGGTAGTTTAAAAGTGGCACCAGTGACGGAAAAGTTAAAAGGGAATCACTTGTCTTGGTATGGTCATGTGAAGAGAAGGGATGAAATGCTTGTAAATAGAAGAGTTATGAACATAAATGTGAATGGATGGAGAGGGAGAGGTAAGCCAAAAAAAAGATGGATGGATTGTGTGAGGAGCGATATGAAAGAAAAGGGAGTTAGTGATAGAATGACGAGTGATAGAACAGAATGGAAGAAAAAAATGTGTTGCGCCGACCCCAAGTAACATGGGATAAGGGCAGGAAGATGAGGATAATATCGAATAAATTTTTCCTAAATTCCAATATAAGTGGGTTGCAATACAGCAAACTCCACCACAAGAAGACGCCTCGAGCATCGGGAGTCGCAGGGCGATTCCCGGTCACTGTAGGCGCGGGCCTGCAGACGGCGAGCGTTGTGTTACACGCACGCCTGAAACAAATGTCAGCATTTTTGACGGGGTCTACCTGGGTTGCGGAATTTGTTCGAAAGAGTCACCGCGACCTTGGAACGCAAAGGGCATATGGAGGAACACGGATGGGTTGTAGTCAGCAAAAGTTTGAAACTCCCTTCCACTTCGCCTATAGCGAAAGGAGAAATTTGATGATTACTGACTATGCTGCCTATATTACCACCCTTTACCTACCATCTCGTTCTCTCAATCATTCATCACAAACAGATTGCTGTCAAATTATAAAGTCAAAAGTCAAAGTCAAAATTCATTTGTTCAAATTAGGCTGAGTACCAGCACTATTTGAACGTCAACGTTTACAAATAGGCAGTCTCCCAAAACGCCCGCCCGTCACCACTCCCTTGTGTTTTAGCTGTGGAGAAGAAGTGGCCAACAAACTCCCCAGCATATTCTGCTAAAATCAGTTTCATTCAGACATATCCACCAAAGCATAAGATTACCACATCCAACCCATTTTAAGTCCCTTAAACACCGTGTTTCCTTTCGGAAATACGTCGTAATACTTCAACATACAACCCGACATCATCCCAACGACTGCACGGTTGCCACACAACCGGTAGTTACCATAATTTACATTATGTTACGACGTCACTTACCATCATATGGGGCTATGGCCATACTAATAGGAACTTTCAGGCGCCATCTTCATAAGGAGAAGAATGTTTAAGGCGTCGTTTAGACATGTTTATGGTGTTTCCTTATGGTGAAAACACATTTGAGGCATGGGGTTATAAAGCCAAGATATATCCCTGTGTAAGTCTAAGGATAAGGCATTTGAAACACATCAACGGTGAACACAAGTCTAACATGCTTGCTAGTCATTCATCAATATCATCATATCAGCCGAAAGACGTCCACTCCTGGACATAGGCCTACTCCAAGTGTCGCCACATGTATACGTTTTGCATCCAACGGCTACCCACCACCCTCACCAGATCATCGGTGCACCTTATGGGAGGCTTTCAACGCTGCGTATTCCGGTACGCGGTCGCCACTCCACAACTTTACCTCTAATTACTGTCATCTATCTTATATTTACAATTTTTTTTTACCACCAGTTGGCGCCATTTGTGCTTCGCTAAGTTTCACTTTAAAAACGTAGCTTACGACGTAAATATAACGTTGATGTCAATTTAAATAATGTCAAAAACATAAGCATTTTGACAGATACTGGACATGACGCCTCAGTGCTGCCATATTATGCAGGTTTCAGAAAACCGCCTTGAAATTGATGTTGAAGAGGTGGCCTCAATTTTGGAGAGACAAGAAGACTTCGACTGAGATTGAAAAGGAAGGAAAATCTCGATTAAATCTTTCGTTCGTTGTTTTGTTTTAACACTTTGCAGAACTTTTCTTTATCCTCAACGTCAAACTCAAAATTCTGCTGTTTTTATATTATTATTACATTTTTGATGATTTACTATGGGAGAACGCCAGATAATTGTGCAATAAAGTACATTGACCTTTCCCTAATATCCCTTCGTAGATACTCGAACAACAAATAATGAACCGTTTTTCATTACTATAGAGCGTAAAGGATCACGACAGCAGTCGATTCAGGACAGCTTTTTGTCGTTATTTCTGTTTTTGATATTAATAAAGTCAATAAATATCTGTGGGTGGGTCAATAACCGGTATTGCACGGGTATCTGTCGTCTACCATAGTTGATGTTCTAGAAGACAAATCTGTGCAATTAAAGAGGGATTGGGTGGGTCACATTTATATGAAACTCGAAGAGAGATGGACTAGGATAGTCACGAGCGCACCTGAAGACAAACGTATTAACCGAGGTCAGACTAAAAGGACTTATTCTGGATCGATTGACCGGAGGTGACAGCGAGATAAAATTAGCTGGAAAAATATGGGGAGGCCTTCGCCAAACAGTAGGACAACAAAGGCTAATAGAAAAGTAAAATGTGTGCCTCTAAAGAAATGTTCTTCTTCTTTTGCTGTGAAGACAAACATCACAAGTAAAATTTCAGAATCACTAATATGCATGGTGCTCAATGATCTCTATAATAATATGAATAAAGAACTGGTCAAAAGCGAGTCGGACTTGCGCACCGAGGGTTCCGTACTACCATATAAGTCTCTATTAGGTGTATAAAAATCAAGGCCCTGAGTCAACACGATAGAAAGACATGGCAAATTTGGATTTTCGCGAAAACTTGTAAGTACCAAAATTTACCTTAATTTTCACTTTTTTTTATTTTTTGGAACTTTTTCTTTATTTGATATGTAAAATCTTGCTTGTTTCCAAATTTCGTGATTTAGGTCAACGGGAACTACCATTTAAGTTTTCGACACACCCTCCCTCCGTCGGGTACTTCCGGTTGACCATTTTAGTTAAAAGCAAGGTTTTACAGCACAAGTAAAGGGAAAATTACGAAAAATAAAAAATTTTGAAAATTAAGGTAAATTACTTACAAGTTTTCAATAAAATCAAAATTTGCCCATATCTTTTTATAGTGTTGACTTAGGACCTTGGTTTTTATACACCTAATAGGGACTATAGACCTCAGCATCTGGTATACATTTTAACTTACTAGGTCCATCCGTTCCTGAGAAAATCGGTGGTGACACACGGACAGGCAGACGGACAAGGGAGTGATTTTATAAGGGGTTCCTTTTTTACCTTTTGAGGTACGGAACCCTTAAAAGAAAACTTTACCGGCTACCTAGCATAATTCAATGTTACTAATATGCATAAAGTGATTGTTATTCTAATAAGCCCCCGTTACTCCTGAAAATAGGCCAGTAAAACTACTGAAACGAAGGAAAATACTAGCCGAGCAAGATCATTAATAATTCCAGCAGAAATACGTAGCGCGAAGCTTAATGCGGAAATTGTGTAGCTATGGTAGGCGCCAGATAAACTTGCAATAAAGTACATTGACCTTTCAATACTCAATACTCAATATCTTTATTGCAATTCACATGTATTCTTAGGTGGTAAATACAGGTTTAGTTCATGTGGATCCTGTCGGGCACAGCAAGATGAGTAGGACACCTTAACAATAAATTATGCACCATTATTATTTACTAGAGAACTTTTAGGATCACGATAAAAGTCAATTCGGGACAGTTTCATTTCTTAAACATGGTGCCATTTTTTTTTCTCTAACAAAGGCGGGACACTTAATGTACCCGATATAAACTACCTCTAGGTGACATTATTAAAAAAAAAATCGTTGAGATAAAATGTACAATAAAAATAAATAAGGCATTAGAATTATGAAACACCCTGATAATAATGTTAACGTATCAAAACAATGTCATCGTTCCATTCCGCGCTGTCCTTGGAATACAAAACTCGGACTGCGCTTGCTAAGTGAGCGGAGAGCTTGCGGATGACTCATGATGTTGAATAATATTTTCTTTCCTCAATAATTCCAAATATCATAAATATATATATTTTTTAAATTAATGTGTAGTAGTCATTGGATAGACGAAGTGGGCTGCCGTTGTAAGACGAGTAAAATAGCACCGTGTATATTTTTTTATCAGGAACAATTACATTGTGTTTTATACATTAGGTAAATTACATAAATCACTAAATTAATAATATTAATATTAAAAAAATCTAAAAGTAAACGTGCAGAAATTAAATAAACCAAAAATAAAAATAAAATTCCATAAATAGCATTTTTTTAAATGGAAAAATTAATATTAAATTTCAATTCGTCAAATGAGTATAAGTTTTATCCAATAGCAATGCTTTGAGCTTTGCCTTAAAAGAGCTAGTAAGTGTATAACAACATTTTTAAATCCGCCGACAGTCTATTCAATATTTACGTACAGCTTGGTAATGAGGGCTATGCTTCATCATCATCATCATCATAACAGCCGGAAGACGTCCACTGCTGGACATAGGCCTCCCCCAAAGGGGGGCGGGGAGGTTTGCCATAATCGCCACGCTTGGCAGGCAGGTTGGTTATCGCAGTGTTTGGTGATGCGTTTTACAGATAACGCTGCTGCCCATTCTCTGGTGAGTCTCTTAGTCACCTCTTACGACACCCACGGGAAGTGATGGGATGGTATTATTCTTTTACGCCGCCATACGGCACCGGCCGACACCATACGGCTTGGGCTTTGCTTCACAATGTTAAAATTAGGTACAACTTTATTTTTAATTTATTTTCTACGAGTGTTTGCCTGGTTATTCGTTCTTCCCCAGTCTCGTATTCATGAATATATATATTTTTTAAATTAACTTACAACACAAGTATGTATAAGCTGGGCAATGTAAGACGCTGAAAATGAGATCGACATATAAATGAATGAATGTGGGTCAATGACATTTATCGAACATTTATCTGGCGCCTACAACACGTAAAATTTCATGTATTCTCTATACATATGTTTGCTGTACATCATATACTGGGAATATTAAACTAACGATCCGTGGCTGGTTATGTGGAGTTGCAATTAGCACAGAAAATCAGCTTGACGTCAATTTGGGGGAATTATGTTGATATTTCGATAGTGGTTTGTTGGAATTGGCAGTAATTCGTCAATTTTGGAGTCGTAAATGCGACATTAAATTTTGAGGTGGATAAAAAGCTTTTACGGGGACTGTGCGACTACTTGATCTGATCTTGCTGATTGCCTGATATTTTCTGGGAGAAGAATCATATGATGATAATGATAAGTAGTTATATGTTACTATAAAATAACAATATACGAGATATAATACACAATCTGTAACAGAAAAACTTGAGAGGTGTCAAGGGACACCCGGATGGAACGAAGTTCGGAGAAGTAATTAGTGAAGGAATTGTAATATTTTTTTTTTAAGTTATAATAATATTTTTTTATTATTAACAAATATAATGTAATATAAACTTAATCAGTAGGCTCAATTTTAGACCCTAAATACCTACCCTACCTACCCTACCCACCGTAGGTAGGCAGGGTAGGTACCCTGCCTACCCTGCCTACCGAACTGATAAGGAACTTCGTTCCAATAAACGCAATACCTCTTAAAGGGTCATTAAACTCATCATTATGAACAATTTTCACTATGGGACCCACAATGAAATCGCAAAAAAAAAATCGACTCCCCCATACATTAATGTGCGCATAACTCGACAAAATGTATTGAACAGCTAATTTTTTTTTCGCGATTTCGGGTTCGTTTCCATAGTAAAAGTTGTTCATAATTATGAGTACAATAACCCCTTAAGAGGTATTCCGTTTATTATGTTACACGTTGTATACTAGATACAATTTACTGATTCTGCTAATATTTATCGGTAAACGTACCGTTTACGGTAATATAGGAACATAAATCGAACGAAACTAAAAAACGGGCTCGATATGATTCTTGAGCATTTTACCACCATGGGCTGTTGATTTCACCCTTATTATACATGCTGGTGCATTCTAATATCCCATTCTTTTATCTGGCATAGCCCCCCCCCCCCTCCGCTGCCATTTTTATTTTATTTTTCAAAGTTGCGGCGCACTATCTAACATGCATATACAGGTAGAGGACACTTAAACAAACAATAAGTCATGTTTAATGACAGTCATGATTGTCGCCTGGTGTTTACCTCGAAATATCTCGGCAACGTGACAGTTTAGGGCATGTTCCTGACATTTTTTGTTTGTTGAATTATCGCCTACCCCCTATATTATATATGTAAGATCGTTCGCCAATACTTTGAAAAAAAAACACAAGACGACGGCGCGGGGCGGGGTGATATGTCTCCAAAGTTCTATCCCCATTGTTGTATTTTACCCTACCTAAGCATCAAACCCAGACCTTAAACTATACTTCAGGCCTCATCATATCAGCCGAAAGACGACCACTGCTGAACATAGGCCTCCCCCAAGCGTCGCCACAACGACCAGTCCTGCGCGTCTCGCATCCATTGGCTACCCGCGACCTTCACCAAGTCATCGGTCCACAAGGAGGCCTCCCACAAGGAGGCCTACCAACTTTACGTCTTCCGGTACGCGGTCGCCACTCCAGAACTTTTCGGCCCCATCGACCATCTGTTCTGCGAGCAATGTGCCCTGCCCACTGCCACTTTAGTTTGGCATGCCTACCAATATCGGTATATTATTATGTTTCCCTATACTCTCAATAGCCGAACTTTTCTTAAGTAAGTGGAAACAAATACGGCAGTTAAACACACTCCTTGTTTCTTCGCAAAGGTTTGTTTGCGAGCTGATTCCCAAATTAGTTTGTCCCAGTTACCGCCTACAGATGAGGAATTACTGCAGTTTGTGACAGGTAAAGGTAGGTCGCAAGTTAGCAAGTAACATTTGTTATTCTAAGAAAATGAGTTGATTTTAGTGGTGATGGGGAAAGTTTATGAATGAAAGGGGCATAATTGTTGTTCCAGTTCAGATGATCATCATCAGCCAAGCCTTTGCCAAAATAAATGTATGCTGTCAGCTCTAACCAGTCAAATACTAGTTTTACTGGAGCGCCTGTCTATAATCACCATCATCAGCATCATCATATCAGCCAATTGCCGTCCACTACTGAACATAAATAAGCCTCGACCAAAGAACGCCAACCATCCCGGTCTTGAACCGTCAGCATTTATCCGCTGCCAGCCATTTTCTTTAAATCATCGATTCATCGTGCCGCAGGGCGTCCCAAACTACGTTTGCCCATACGCGGTATACCTCTAAAATTACCTTTACGATTTGCAAATTCTTTTTTATGGCAATGTGCAATTGTCTGTATTCTATATATTTTTTATTTGAGATAGGTTTGCTCTTGACTGTAGTCTAGGTCAGAGATGTCAGAGACAAAGACTACAATGGAGCGAGCTTACTCAGAAGGATCCTGTTCACCCTAACTTTGAAGGGATTAGGGATTGTTTTCATTTAAGAGTAGTGCTTCTTAAATATCTTTAGGCATAGCCCTACTTCAAAGCGATTATCGCGCGAATACACGATTGTCGTGATCAGCAAAGCCGAAAAGAAACCAACCAGATTATTCAGCAGATCTCTATCGGCACAAGAACGCATTCAGGATTATCGGAAAAATGATTATAGTATTAGTAAATACCTACTGAAATTATTTGTTTCCATACCAAACCAAATTATCTACGTATGCCGCAGTAGCGGACTTTCAAACGAGCTGACTGGTACAAAGGATAGCTACTAACTAAGTCTCCCAGGCATTTCCATCGGACGATAAGTGAACTGTTTTGGATCTACAATTGACGAATGACTGTCCGTTTGACTAGGAGGCTAATGTTTGCGCGAAGATAGTTTCTTTATTTTTTCTTATAGTTTAAAATGAAGAACTTAAGATCTTAATGATGACATTAAGATCTCACAAATTGTTCTAGCAATGCACTTATCAACAGCAAAAAAGATATTTTTTAAAGCCCTAACTAAGGGAAGACTTTCCGGGATAAGGGCTTCTCTTTAGAGTCCAGCAACACTAACTAAAGTTTTACAGCCTACAGTTAGTTGGGTGTAAAGGGTATTATTTGTCCCACCTGCACGCAAAATACGCGCATAGTTGTCCCACCTGCACGCAAAATACGCACTTAGTTGTCCCACCTGCACGCAAAATACGCGCTTAGTTGTCCCACCTGCATGCAAAATACGCACTTAGTTGTCCCACCTGCACGCAAAATACGCGCTTAGTCATGGAGTTGCGGAAACCAGCCCGGTTTACATTCATACAAGGGTACTTTCAGAAATGCACCAAGAAAACACCAAGTCTGGGCTGGCTTCTAAAACATCATCATCATCATAACAGCAGAAAAACGTTCACTGCTGGACATAGGCCTCCTCCGAAGGGCTGGTTGGTGATCGCAGTGTATGGTGTTGAATTATACAGAGAACGCTGCTGCCCATTCTCCGGCGAGTCCCTTAGTCGCCTCTTACGACACCCACGGGAAGTGATGGGATGGTATTATTCTTTTACGACACCATACGGCACCGGCCGACACCATACGGCAAACCGAACCATACGGCCAATATTCTAAAACAACTGACAATTTATTCTTTCACGATATATAAATAATGCTATACACAGATACTACAAATTAATCAACAATTAAACAAGGTACATTCTACCTCTTCCCACTCCAAAATAAAATAACAACAAAATGACATTACCATAAAATAATTTACACTGCCCATAAAAATATTACAACAGATCCCTCAGGGATAGGGCAGAAAATGAAAATTTTCAGATAAATCGACGCCATATTGTATAATGACAGTTCGTGATAACGCGTCCTGTTAATGACATATCCGTGTTACTGTAATGAAGTTATTTCGTTTCGTATGATTTATAGTGTAGTTTGAAATAAACGAAATGTAAGTGATGGCCGCGGTTTAATATTATTTTGTTGAAATTATTAACAGTGCTTCTGATCGGTGATGATGTTTTAGTACGTATTGCATAGTTGCACTCTTGATAGTCAGAATATATTGTCAGCGAAAACAATTGTCAATTAATCCAAAATTTGAAAATGGGATTGACACCGAAACCTCATATGAAGATATTAAAGCGCCAATTCTAAAAATTTTTAGGGTTCCGAACATCCCTTAAAAATGGAACCCTTATGGGATCATTCGGGTGTCAGTCTGTCTGTCTATCCGTCTGTCACCGTCAGATTTCTCCGGATCTACTACACCGATTCTGTTGAAATTTGGTATACATATGAACTGACCCAAACACGGACACGTTACGTAAATAAATCTGATTTTTTATTACGGGGGACACTTTTGGGGATCGATTTAGAAAATTAAAAAAATATTTTTTTCAAACTGTACTGCGTAACATATCAAATGAAAGGTCTTACCGTGAGGGTTTAAATAATATTTTTTTATATTTATAAAATCTCTCCGAAACTACTGAGCCTAAAATTTAGAAGAAAATGCAGATAATAGACCTACCTATACCTAAAGATTACAGGAAAATCTATAAGAAGTCTGTAGTGATAAAATAACATGTTAAAAATAGGTAAATTGGTTCGGAACCCTTTGCATACGATTCCGACTCACACTTGGCCAGTTTTAAAGCAGTTTCACAGTCGCATCTCTGTCACAATCTATCAAAAAAGCCTCGTTTGCCTACATTTTTGACAGTCTTTTTTTATTTGTGATGGGTTTGCTCTTAACTCTAGTCTAGGTCAGAGATGACAGAGACAAAGTCTACGATGGAGCGACCTTACCCAGAAGGAGCCTGTTCACTCTAACTTTGAAGAGATTAGGGTTGTAAGCGTTTGGAAACACAGACGCAGGCAGAAAGTTCCACTCATTTGTTCTGCGCATTATAAAAAAAACGTTTGGAAACGCTTAGTGCGAATTGGTGGAATAGCAACAAGGTAGGGATGGTAAGATGCAGTGCGTCTGGATGTCTGATAGTAGAAGGGGGCCGGTAGGATGAGGTCGTGGAGTTCTTGGGCACACTCACCGAAGTACAATCTGTAGAAGACCAACAAGCAGGCAACCTTACGGCGATGAGTCAAGCTATGTAGCTTGGCATCCACCAGTTTTACGTCACCGATGAGCCTCTTAGCTCTGCTTTCCACCGAGTCAAGCGCGACAACCTGATACTTAGCTGAGCCATCCCAAAGGTGACTACAAGATTGCAGCTGAGTTGCGAATGCGAACGTTGCTCAAAAATTTGTGAGTTTGGCACTCGTTAATCCAAAACATTTTATACATTAGCTAACGCTAACAGATTTGAATTAATCTTTTCATTAACATTGAGATATTCTTAAAAGCGAAAAGTACTGACACTGCTGATGACGAATCCGTATTTGTTGGGACCACCGCCAATCAGTATTATAATTATCACGTAAGTACTCAATTAAGGTTTCTTGACCATCTCTGCAGAAGACTGTCCATCTCATACCTAGGTCTTCTGCAGTGAGATTCTCCGGATGCCCGTTGTTTAGGTTCAGTTGAAAACCAGTATCAGGCGTTGCCTAGCATATATTATGCTGAACCCATTGATATATAAAAACCCAAGATGCACAGTCTCGAATAAATGCAACACTCGAAACTGTCGTCAAAAACTGACATGTATCAAGTGTCATGTGTGAGTTGTGTGTAGTTATACTACAAACATTTTTTTTTTGCAAATTCAACCTTACACGGATCGCTTATAGTTGTTTTTACAAAGCAGTTCAGTATGGCGAGCGATGCGCAATTTTTTTTTGCAAATTCAACCTTACACGGATCTCTTAAAGTTGTTTTTACAAAACAGTGCAGTATGGCGAGCGATGCGAGACTGTTTTAAAACTTGCGCACAATTATACATATTGCGCTTGATTTTTGCGGAGGTTTATAGGATGCTGAGTGTGTTTTTTATACATATATCAATGGCTGAACCGGATCTTTCTCGCGCAGTCACGGAACACACTCTTGACATTTTAAAAACAGAATAGTTTTATTTATTTTGACGTGACAACGTCTAATAAATCGATGAACGCCGGCTGCACGCACGAAAAAGTATGTCTCATTGTCCCGTTACGCTTATTGTAACGTTACGCTCATTGTTTACTTAAGATGAAATTAATTTACTTTGAAATTAAGTATATTGTATATAATCTTATGTTTTGTAATGACGTTGTTACGTTAAACTATCGTCCGTAAACCGACTTTACAGACAACCAATTTTTTTTTTCATTTGTCCTGTTAACGTGTCGTGTGTTTATACTTTATAAAAACTTTGTTGCTTTTCCACCAATTCGCACTAAACGTTTCCAAAGGTCTTTTATAATGCGTACAGCAAAGGAGTGGAACTCTCTGCCTGCGTCTGTGTAACCAAACTCTTACAACCCTAATCTCTTCAAAGTTAGAGTGCAAAGGCTCCTTCTGGGTAAGCTCGCTCCATCGTAGACTTTGTCTCTGTCATCTCTGACCTAGACTAGAGTCAAGAGCAAACCTATCACAAATAAAAAAAAGTTTTTTTTTTCTTTTTTCTGACAGTCCATGCCCACTGCCACCTTACTTAACTTTAGCAATCCTTCAGGCTATACAATATTTGATATTTAATCCTTCACTCTCCTCAAACAACTTGCCTATAATGTCAGCTTTTTTTAAATAAAAAAACATAACATTAGGTAGTTTACTTGCTCACGTAGAAATGTGACATGGAATGCAATCAGATTTCATAGGTTAAAGCTTCCAACTCTCATATCACGTCATGCACTGGTTTCAACATGACATTTTCACATGAAACCTATGAATCAAAAACCTTTTGAAAAAATCTGCGAATGAGGTTATCTATTCGACATGTAAGGTATGTTTGTTGGAACTACGATATTATATTAATGACTAGCTGTGCCCGCGACTTCGTTCGCGTGGATGCCGAAAAATATCTGTTGCATAGATAAAATTTACTTTAAGTACCTTGCGTATCCTGATCTGTCTCAAAATTAAGAAAATAGGAAGAGGGTACCTAATGCAGGACACTATCATCTCTTCCGGTTGAAATGCCGATTAGCTCGGGTAATCTCCTGGTACATACCTACCTCGAGGTAGGTATCAAAATCAACAAAACCGACTATCGAACGAACGGTGGTAGGTAGTCTTCAAACTACGAAACAAAGAAACTGATAAATAAAGTTGATTCTTAATTTTGTCCAGCCAGCAAAAAGAAACAGTTTCTTTGAATTTCCCTGACAATTGCAGATTACAGAACACCGATTAATTTTTACATTTTATGTTAAACAGTTCTACCGGGTTTATAGAATCGATTTACTGTTTAAGAATAATCGAATAAAATAATCGAAAAATTTTAAATCGATATTTAGTAGGTACTGAAAGAGGAGACTTATTAAATGAGGAGCTTGTAGCTAAATAATAACAGTCGCACGGGTCGATCTTCATGGTTTACCGAGGTGGCTCTGTGAATAGTTGGCCATATTATTTAACATACCGCGACTTCGCCGTATTGATCGGAAGCTGATCCGAATATAGTTGGGAAAAGGTTAAGCATATATTAAAAAAGACAGACAATACTATTTGGCCCCAATTGGGGCTGACGGTCCTTGAGAGAGTAACTCTGCCGTTTTATTGTCCTTTTCATTGAATGGCGGTTAATCAGCGGCCTAAATGATCCCCAATGCGCAAATGTGTCAAAGTGGCGAATGGGTCTGTCATGTGACAACATTTAATGAACAGGCTGGCAGATGCTTAGGCCATCTATGAATAGGGTAGGTGTGACGAAAATATAATTATGAATTTATTTATTTTTTGGGATTCCTAAATTCTATTTAATGCCGGGATGTCACTTAGACCGTCTCCCTAGTGGATAAAGGAAATTGAAACAAAATTACGTTTGTAATCTGTGCCCAGTTTTGCTAACTGTAGATGAAGTGTTTTTCGCAAATCATTTCAGTTTTTTACCATGAAACATCATCTGCCTAGCCTTTTCCCAGCTATATTGGAGTCAGCTTCCATTCAAACGGGATTGGAGCGGCTGCCTACCAGACCTTTACAACCCTACAATACTGGGTAACACGATACTTCTTGGCAAGACTGTAGGTGTCAGATTTGTCGGCTTCTGACAATCCGTAAAGACTGCCTGAGATCTCTTCTCGGTAAGTATGTTAAAATGGTCACCCATCCACAGACTGACCTTGGCAAGCGTTGCTTAACCTTGAAGATCGACCCGGGCGTCTATTATATTCCGAGGTACGTAGGAATCTCGGTATATTAAAATGGCCACCCATCCACAGATTGACCTTGGCAAGCGCTGCTTAACCTTGAAGATCGACCCGGGCGGATATTATATGCCGAGGTACGTAGGAATGTCGGTATGTTAAAATGGTCACCCATCCACAGACCGATCTCGGAAAGCGTAGCTTAATCTTGAAGACTCGTGCAACTCATCATCTGCCTAACCTTTTCCCAACTATATTGGGGTCGGCTTCCAGTCAAACCGGATTTAGCTGAATACCAGTATTTTACGTGAAGCGGCTGCCTACCAGACCTCCACAACCCATTATTTGGGTAAACGGTAGTTCTTGGCAAGACTGGAGCCAGATTTACTGGCTTCTGACAATCCGTAACGACTGCCACTTTATCTTCAAATGACAGCCGGGACCAACGGCTTAACGTGCTTTCCGAGGCACGGAGGAAACTCGGTATGTTATGATGGTCTTCCATCTACATACCAACCTTGGCAAGCGTTGCTTAACCCTGAAGATCGACCCGTGCGGCTGATATAGATTAATTATGTCGATTCGAATCATAATAAAATTCATGAATCATGAATTCTCTTCTCTTTTTTCTTTTTCGGTCAAACATATCGTTATCACCTTCTAATTAGCTACATAGCATAGGTATCCAAACTTTATTTGTCAGACATTGACCAATCTGCTGATAACACCGCAATTCAGAAAAACGCGTCATCAGTACATCGCCATCAAACGACAATGTAGTTGAACTGTCAAAATACAAGTTCAAACTTAGAAGCTCACATGTTACGATAAATGAAACGATATGACTAAATGCTTTTTTTTCCTTTGGTATTAAGAGTTTCACAAAATAATATTATAATACGCATTTATTCATGAAACAGTTTTAAACTGTTACTATTTAATCTCAATAGATGGCGGTGCATGTATGTGCTTCACGCAATGAAACTTTAAACGAAACCTTTAAATACAAATATCTTTTGATAGAGTGAACCGATTGCGATGAAACAAAAACTAAGTTATACCTCCAGTTACGTACAATTTTAATGCGCGAAAGTTATCTACGTTATTTCTGTACTTTTGACGTGATGCCTGCACATCCAAACAGATAAACAGACAAAAATTCCAAAAAATGATTTCTGAAGGGTTCTGTAAGTTACCCTTTATCTCCCTAGCTAATTTTTTTTTACTATTTTGAATGTACAAAAACGACTCTTCAACAGATTTATTATATGTATAGATAATCTATTAATTTCCGAATTAATACACAAACGATGTACTTACCTATGATTTCCGCGTATTTCTCCGCAACTATTTAGAATTGGATCAATCGAATTGTGACCATTCTGTAACCATTGGTTGTAATTTTTTTTAGAAAAAAGTGTTTTCAAGCAAAATCGGTTAATAATAATCAGTATTAACATTCTGTACCACAAAAAAAAACTCACTGAAATTATTTAAAATCATCTTTTCGAATGTAAACGAAACCCAGCCTGGCTTGTCTACATTTCCCTCTCCAACTGTTCATAATAGACATTTTATCTCACAACTAGCTTCTGCCAGCGGCTTCACTTCGCTAGGGAACATTATCCCGGGATGAAAAAAGTCTATGTGCTATTTCAGACTATAATCTACCTCTGTGCCAAATTTCATGAAGATCCTATCAGGCGTTCTGACGTGAAAGTGTGACAAACATACATCAATACTCACAAACTTTTGCATTTATAATATAACTAGCTGACGCATGCCCACTTCGTTGGGCGGTTTTTTTCGTGAAAAATATGTTTTTTTTTTTTTAATAAAAAGTTTCCTATGTTACTTCTAATACCTCCAAGACTATGTGTACAAAGTTTCAAGATGATCGGTTAAGTAGTTTTCGCGTGAATGCGTAACAAACAAACTTACATTCACATTTATAATATTAGTAGCGATATATATCCCAACTACATCCCGAATAAAGTGGAAAGCCAGTTCATGTTGAAGGTAAGTAACTGATTTACGACTTTGTTTTGGCCAAACGCTAAAAAAAGTAATGCTTAAAGTTGCCAGATGTCGCCAGTTAAAAGATTTATAGCTTAATTTTAAGAAAATTACTAATGGAATTTGCATAGGTGATTTTAAAGCTAGCCGGTGCATTTAAAATGGAACTACTGAATGAAAAAACTAATATACCTTCATCGGTTCATTTACAAAAGTAACTGATATGTATTTACAAGTGTAGCAGTATTTTATTATTTACTAGCTTTTGCCAGCGACTTCGTATGCGCATATCCCATTTTTCACATTCCCGTAGGAATTTCGGAAAATCTTCATTTAGTGCTCCTTTATTCTGCCCAATATTGATATATAAAAAACCCAAGATGCACGCAGTCTCGAACAAATGCAACACTTGAAACTGTCGTCAAAAACTGACATGTGTAAGGTGCGGTGTTGATGGTAAATGAAACTAGTGACGGCCAGAATAATACTGAGTTATATTTCATACGATAGTGCATATAAATGGTTACAAAGGTGCATAGATTAAAGTAATATAGATCTTAAAGTAGGTAACTAATACAACCCTCACATCACCGTACTAATAGAAAAAAAAAAAATTGATTTATATATTTTTTTTTCTTTACATTTTCTTAAATTATACATAGTAAGGTTTTGTCCGATTTTTATGAACAATGTCCATTTTCCCAAATTGATTAATTATTTCTACGTTTGGTGGTATGTCTTTTACAACTTTAAAAGGTCCTGAATATAAGTTGTCTAATTTCTTACAAGATGTATCATTCTTTACTAAAATTAAATCATTCTCTTTATAGTGTACAGGATTAACATTTTTATCGTATACTATCTTTCTATTCAACTTACTTTTTAATAAATTTTCTCTTGCCTCTGTTTGTGAAAGCTGCAATCGGTATTTTAGTTCGTGAGGATAACTATCGCAATTATATAATGGATCTAAATTTGTTGTCAGATTGCTAGGAAGAGAACATTTCTTACCAAAAACTAACTCGTATGGAGTGAATCCTGTTTCTGTATGTACCCCCGTGTTATATGAAAAACACCAAAAAGGAATCCACTTACTCCACATCTCTGGATGGTTCTCTGTTTGGATCCGCAAAAATGCATTTAAATGTTTGTGAGTGTTTTCCAAAGCTCCTATGGTTTGGTGATGGTATGCTGTAGAATTGAGTTGCTTTATATTTAATAATTTACATACCTGTTGAAATATTTCTGAGAGAAACTCCTTTCCCCTGTCTGTCGCAATTGCTTTCGGCACGCCATATCTGAGAATGAAGTTGTTGACAAAAGTTCTCGCCACTTCATCTGTTTTTTTAGAAATTAAGGGATAACCTTCTACATATTTTGTGAGTTCGCATTGTAATGTTAGCACATACGAAAAATTATCATTGTCTGTTTCCAAAGGACCAATCAAATCTAGATATATTTTTTCAAACGCAGTATTAGCTATACTAGTAATCACCATGGGTTCCTTCTTAGGTATTGAATATTTTTGCCGCTGACATTTGTCACACCGCCTTACAAATTCCCGAACATCATTATCAATACCAGGCCAATAATAGTATTTCTTTATGTTATTTGACATTCGTCTCATACCAGCATGGCCACTACTAGGTAAGAGATGAAAGTCATTTAAAATTACTTTTTTATCGTCCTTATTCTCTATCCTTTTTACATCACTTAAAATGCATATGCGCGGTCCGGACCTACTTTTATTATTTTTTATTGTTGATATTAACTTTTTTATAAAGTCATCATTGTCTTTATGTTTTAATATGTATATTTCTTTTATTTTTAATAGATTGCAAAATTCATCTAAATCTCTCACAAACTCGTCTCGCGTCATTTGCGATTGAGAACTTAGGAAGTTCACGTATATTGTAGATTTATTTTCTACATAACAGAATATTTTTTTTCTTTAGTTATATTTCCTTTTTTCTTTAATATTTCTAATTCTTTAACATCAATAAATTTTAGTTCGACAGACTCTTTTGGTCTGATATGAGTACTTACGACTTTTGGTTGATCAGGCCTCAAGTCTGAAATATTCATATCCACCGTTGAGTTTGTTTTATTTAAATTTCTCGTTTGTGCTCTTGTCATGACGTTCATTAAACTTTCATGCATTTCTTTCAGATCTTTTAAAGTAATTCTAGACAGTGCATCTGCAGCTGCATTGTCAGAACCTTTTATATATTGTACTTCAAAATTATATTCCTCCAAAGTCATTCTAAATTTCATTAGTCTACTTGATGGGTCTTTCATGTTGAACAAATATACTAATGGCTTATGGTCCGTAAATATCATAAAAGGTCGACCATACAAATATGGACGAAAGTATTTCACTGCCCATACAATTGCCAGTAATTCCTTTTCTATGATAGGGTAATTCTTTTCGGCTTTGTTTAAGCTTCTGCTAGCGAAAGCTACTGGTCGTCCATTATTATTTGATAAAATTGCTCCTATAGCATTGTTTGATGCATCAGTTTGAACAATAAAACGATTTTGTTCTGAAAAGTCAGGATACTGTAACACTGGTGGATGAGTTAAACTTTGTCTTAATGTTTCAAATGCTTCTTGACATGCCTCACTCCATTCGAATGGTACACCTTTTCTAGTCAATTTATTTAATGGATGAGCTATTTCAGCAAATTTTGGTATGAATTTTCGGTAATAATTAGTGAATGCTACGAATCTTTTTACTTCTTCTGTACTTGCTGGACATGGATAATTTTGAACTACAGTTATTTTTGCAGGGTCAGGCATTATGCCGTCACTTGAAATAACGTGTCCTAAGTACAAAATTTGTTTTCTAAGAAAATCACACTTGGCGGGGTTTAGTTTTAAGTTAACGGTCCGTAATCTTTCAAAAATATCTTGCAGATTTTTATTATGAGAGTCTAAGTTACGTCCAAATACTATTAAGTCATCCAAATAAATCAAGCATTTTTCATAATTTAGACCAGCCATTGCTATTGTTATCATTCTCGAAAAGGAACTGGGACTGGTTTTTAATCCCATAGGCATACGTGTCATCTGGTACTGTCCCGAATGAAAAGCTGTGAACCTTCTGCTATTTTCCTCTAATTTGACATTATAATAGCCTTGGTGCAAATCAAGATGTGAGAAATATATGCTACCCGACAATGATTCTAAAATTTCTGTAATATCCGGTAATGGGTATTTATCGTCCTCTATGCAATTATTCAGTTTTCTGTAATCAACTACTAGTCTCCATTTATTATCTCCAGTTGTATCTGATTTCTTTGGAACCAATAATATTGGACTGGACCAGTCGCTTTTACTGGGCTCTATAATACCTTCCTCTAGCATTTTATTAATCTGACGTTTTATTTCATTTTTATGAGAATGTGGCAAACGGTATTGTTTAGAAAATACTGGTGTCGTATTTGGTTTTACGGATATAGTATGACTGTATACATTTGTAGTACTCAATTTGTCTTTAGGGAGGTAAAATATATCTGAATATTTCGCGCAAATATTTTCAATGGTTTTTTGTTCTTCATTATTTAAATGATGCAATTTTAATTGAGAAAATAAGGTCTTAACTCTGTCTGCGTCATTTTGCGTTTTTTCATAATTACAGACGTCAAACTCACTAAGTTTTTTAATGCTAGGTTCTATTTCCGTTAGCGATACATCTTCTTCAGTAACGTTTAATATTTTAATAGGTATTAGTCCATGTTTAGGAGTACCTATTGAACTTGCTAAAAACACACCATGTGTTAGTTCTTTAGAAGATACTACACAATCCTCATTAAAGTCCGTTTGTAAGTAGTGTATAGACTCGCTCCTAGCGGGTACATTGTAAATATTAGTATATTTATTTACGAGTGGAAAACAAATAGTTGTCCTATCCGTAGATAAAGTTAAATTATTTTTATTAAAATCTATCTGAGCCTTATATTTATTTAAAAAGTCACGACCTAAAATTCCATCTCCCTTAATAGGTAAGTTATGAAATACATAAAACTTCTGTCTAATTGTTTCACCATTTAAATTGAATTGTAAACATAAGTATCCTATTGCTTGAACTCTGCCGCCTAAACCGTTTAAGGCTACATGCTCGTTATGGATTGGAATGCCGCATTCGAGCGCATGTTTATATGTGCATGCTGACACCGATGCTCCAGAATCTACTAGAAAATAATGCTTCTTAATATTACGTTTATATAACGCCGAACATAAAGAAATATAACAATTACTATCACTAGCTAAAATACATTTAATATTATTATTAGTCACGAAAAAACTGATTGGATGTTAATCGTGATTCTGTGTTTAGTTCCGAGTTATTAAGAACATTGACGTCACGCTCTTTAGGTATCCCTTGATTTCTAGTATTAGAATAATTAAAGTTACCTCTTTGCCATCTGCGACTGCTAGTTCCTCCTCGAGTCGGCTGCCCTCGTGAAGTAGAACGGTATCGTTGCTGCTGCCCTCGCGCTTGACCTCTGTATGCATAGAAGTTTCTACCTCCACCACGTTGGCCTCTATAATTATTTGAACGGCTTCTATTGGTATAGAAATTATTGTAGGGCCTTTTATACATACCCATAATTTCTCCATTGGGAGTTGCTGTCGATACCTCCTCGTCTTGTGCTGCTTGGATTGCGTCCTTTAATGAGCTGTAATTTCTAGCAGAAATAATCGTACTTAATCTTCGATTTCGCAAACCATCGGCAAATTGTTTGATCGCTATGTTTTCATTAATCGGTTTTAATATATTATAGTTCTGTTCATTGTCGTTAGCTTGCGTAATCGTTAGATTCACAAATAATTCGGTGATTTCTTTCCCGTAATCAGCAATCGACAACTCATTTTGTCTCATTTTTATTAATTTATTTTGTATTGCCGTTGCCGCTTTCTTAGACAACAACACTTTTTTCATATCATCAATTAAGCCACTAACAGTATCATACTTTGAATTTAACTTTATCTTAGCTTCCTGCGAAAGTCTACTTTTCAACACGAAATTGATTAAATTTTGTTTACAAGCGTTATCCTTTAGTAGAGAGTTATAGTATTCTATGTTATCAATTAGCTGTTTTATGCTAACCTCCTCATTTGTCATAATCGGTAAAAGGGTCAAGGCAGTTTTCAAATCAAATGTATCCATTTTTGACGACGTTTCTAATTTATCACTTTCACGCAACAATAAAATATCCTCTCGTAAATCTATAAATTGACGACAACAATTTTCTATTAATTCAATATCTTGGGCACTATAATATTTACTCTTAACTTTTTCTCTAAAATCAATCAACCAAGTTTCATACTGATTATAAATTGCATCTACCTCATTTAATTTTCTTTCTAATACTTTTTCTGTTCTTCTTTTCGGTCCTAACTTTATTAAGTAAACTCTAATCTTCTTTAAATCATTGTATAAATATAATATATTATCCATACCTTATTACCACCATAACGTAGAGAAATTATAATGTTTTTGTAGTACATTATTAAACATTAGTATAAGTATTATAATTAAACACCGCACGTAATTAACACCAAGGTCCAAAGTTCAATTACCGCATCGTCCTTATTTGGTAAGAGATGATATTGTATTGGAATGTGAACACGATTAATTTAAGTTTATGTTTATACACATGTTTTTTTTTATTTTATTTTGAAGCACTGGCGAAACGCACTTTTATTATATTTTATTTTATACACTTTTTCACTCACTTTTTTTAACACTTTTTTTTATAATTACACCGTTTCTTGCTCGTAGCTTTTTGAAGATGGTTCCGTGGCCCCCAACCGCATGCGTCGACGGAAAAGAGATCTCCTCATAGTCGTCCTATTTATCTCATTGGTGATCCATTTTTTATGGCACCTTTTGTACAGCCGATACATGAAGCCCAGTATGCCGAGTAGTAGTAAGCAGGATACAGGACAGAATAATGTTGGATGTGGACATATGAAAGCGAAGTTCGTCTGCTGTAGCTTGGTTACTACCAGCCGCCGCGTTTTGCACGATCAGGGTTTCCTCTTTAGATTGCTGCTTGCCCATTTTCGTGGATGATTAGTACACTCGCGTTTACGTGTCGTCTGTTAGCACAATAAAACAATAATCGTCCCATTTTCATCACTAAAATTCTTCGCTTCTTATGGAACGGTATTAAATCACACAGTCACACTCAATGTCTCAAGTTCGCGTAGCGCGTATAGATTCTTTTGGCAGGGTCGCCATGTAAGGTGCGGTGTTGATGGTAAATGAAACTAGTGACGGCCAGAATAATACTGAGTTATATTTCATACGATAGTGCATATAAATGGTTACAAAGGTGCATAGATTAAAGTAATATAGATCTTAAAGTAGGTAACTAATACAACCCTCACACATGTATCAAGTGTCATGTGTGAGTTGTGTGTATTTATACTATAAACAATTTTGTTTGCAAATTCAACCTTACACGGATCGCTTAAAGTTGTTTTTACAAAGCAGTGCAGTATGGCGAGTGAAGGGCAATTTTTTTTGCAAATTCAACCTTACACGGATCGCTTAAAGTTGTTTATAAGGCAGTGCAGTATGGCGAGCGATGCGAGACTGTTTGAAACTAGCGCACAACTATACATTGTGCGCTTGTTTTTTGCGGACGTTTTTGAGATGCTGAGTGTGTATCTTGGGTTTTTATATATCAATACTGCCCAAGGAACCTACATGCCAATTTTCAGCTTTCTACGGCTAGTAGTTTCGGCTGTACGTTGTCTGTCAGTCAGTCACTCAATAACGAAAGAATCTATACTAATGTATAAAGCTGAAGTTTAGAAGTTTGTTTGTTTGCTTGAACGCGCTAATCTCAGGAACTACTGGTTCGATTTGAAAAAATATTTCAGTATTAGATAGCTTATTTATCGAGGAAGGCTATATATCATTACGCTAAGACCAATAGAAGCGGAGCATTAATTAAAAATGTGACGCAGGCGAACAGCTAGTTTTAAATATTGGGATTTCTTGGACACAATAGTCCAAACATAATTATAGTCAAAATAGCTTATAACCTATGTCCCGTAATTATATCCTACAAGTGACAGTATAACCTTGATAAGATGCCTCATTTTGGGACTCTTATCAAACCTATCAGCAATCACTTTCAGAGCAACACTGTCGCAGAGCGTCATAGGACACTCTTTAGAGCAACACTGTCGCAGAGCGTCATAGGACACTCTTTAGAGCAACGCTGTCGCAGAGCGTCATAGGACACTCTTTAGAGCAACACTGTCGCAGAGCGTCATAGGACACTCTTTAGAGCAACACTGTCGCAGAGCGTCATAGGACACTTTTTAGAGCAACACTGTCGCAGAGCGTCATAGGACACTCTTTAGAGCAACACTGTCGCAGAGCGTCATAGGACACTCTTTAGAGCAACACTGTCGCAGAGCGTCATAGGACACTCTTTAGAGCAACACTGTAGCAGAGCGTCATAGGACACTCTTTAGCCCGAAAAATCCCATACGCACTAAACGATTTGGGAATACATTCATAGTGCGTACAGCTAAGGAGTGGATTTCCCTGCCAGAGTCTGTGTTTCCAGATAGCTACAACCTGGGAGTCTTTAAGACAAGAGTGAATAGGTTGCTTCTAGGCAAACGTGCTCCATCTTCGACCGCATCATCGCTTACCATCAGGTGAGATAGTGCTCAAACGTATGCCTATCTATAGTAAAAAAAAAGCTAACTGTGGAAAAGGCTAACTGAAGGGATGCAATGGATCCTATCATATAAAACATCTGGCAGTCTGAAACCTAGGTTTGTATTTTTTTCCTCACAGTGGGCTAAGCGGGAGGGAGTGGCAGACTCTTGCTGACTAAAACATATCCGTGTTCCTCCAAATGCCCTTTGCATTTCAGGGCCGCGGTGACTCTTTCGAACAGATTCCGCAACCATTTTATTTATTTTTTTAAGGATGGCAAATCATCAAGTGACTCCTCCCGCTCTGGACGGAGCAGAAGGGAATGTCAGACTCTTACTGACTAAAACGCATCCGTGTTCCTCCTAATGTCCTTTGCGTTCCAGGGCCGCGGTGACTCTTTCGAACAAATTCCGCAAACATTTTTTTTATTTTTTTTATGAATGGCGAATCATTAAGTGACTCCTCCCACTCCGGAGGGAGCAAAAGGGAATGTCAGACTCTTACTGATTAAACCTTACCCGTGTTCTCGAGGCTGTAACCTCGCTACGACAAAATTAAGTAGACCATTCGCCAGTTCTGACTAAAAATCAACAAGATTCTTCTAACTAACATCACTGCTTACCCAACAAGGATACCAACCACAACGGTTATTAGACAAGGAAGTTAATTATATTTTTACAACAAAAGATTACAATATCCCTGAATGTTGTTCGTTACATTTTCTTTTCAGTTATAAAGACTCCGGTTTTATGACGCACACTAAGTTCTAGTACAGTCGTAAGATCAAATCTGATGCTGCGACTTAATTTACCACTGTATCTCTAACCAGCTTTTGCCCACGATTATATAGATTTTTGCAAAAATAGCAACCAATAACAATATCTAGGGCTCCATTTATATCTGTACTAGCTGACCCACGCATCTTCGTCTGCGTCACATTTTTTATTACTGCTCCGCTCCTATTGGTCTTAGCGTGATGATATATAGCCTGTAGCCTTCCTCGATGAATGGGCTATCTAACGCTGAAATAATTTTTCAAATCGGACCAGTAGTTCCTGAGATTAGCGCGTTCAAGCAAACAAACAAACCCTTCAGCTTTATATATTAGTATAGATATAGATGAAAATACATCAAAATCAGTTCAGCGATTCAGACGTGACAAACAAACACTTTCACATTTATAGATGACTAGTGGACGTCACGCGTTTTCACCCGCGTAGTTCCCGTTCCCGTGGGAGTACGGGGAGAAAATATAGCCTATATTACTCCCTGATAATGTAGCTATCCATTGCTGAAAGAATTTTTCAAATCGGTCCAGTAGTTTCGGAGCCTATTCATTTCAAACAAACAAACAAATCTTTCCTCTTTATAATATTAGTGTAGACTAGTTGACCCGCGCAACATCGTCTGCGTCACATTTTTCATTAATGCTCCGTTCCTTTTGGTCGTAGTGTGATGTATACATATAGCCTTCCTCGATAAATGAGCTACCTAACACTTAAATACATAGTATAAAACAAACTCGCTTTCTCTGTCCCTATATCTCTATGTATGCTTAAATCTTTAAAACTACGCAACGGATTTTGATGCGGTTTTTTTTAATAGATAGAGTGATTGAAGAGGAAGGTTTATATGTATAATAACATCCATTAAATAGTGGAGAAATACTGTTATTTTTGAGGTTTCTAATGTGATGTCTTAAAAACATGTCATTTTATACCCGTGCAAAGCCGGGGCGGGTCGCTAGTATTTTATAAATTCGAACTAGTAATTCCTGAGATTAGCGCGTTTAAGCAATCAAACTAACAAACTCTTCAGCTTTATAATATTATACTAATTGACCCGCGTAACTTCGTCTGTTCCGCTCCTATTGGTCTTAGCGTGATGATATATAAGCCTATAGTCTTCCTCGATAAATGGGCTATCTAACACTGAAATAATTTTTCAAATTGGACTAGTAATTCCTGAGATTCAGCGCGTTCAGCCAACCAAACTAACAAACTTTTCAGCTTTATAATATTATACTAATTGACTCGCGTAACTTCGTCTGTTCCGCTCCTATTGGTCTTAGCGTGATGATATATAAGCCTATAGCCTTCCTCGATAAATGGGCCATCTAACACTGAAATATTTTTTCAAATTGGACTAGGAGTTCCTGAGATTAGCGCGTTCAAGCAAACAAACAAACTCTTCAGCTTTATATATTAGTATAGATATAGATAGATTGTAGATAATGCATAGTTAAGATTTCTTGTTTCCATAGGAAACACCCTGGCCCAGTTCTGGCTCTGAAATTAATTTATTGAAATCAATAAAACAATTATCCATTTCACCAAAAATATTTTCAATATCACTCTGATTTCAAAACCCTTATTTGAATTTACGGTACTCATGTTTTACCAAAAGGTTTTATTGTTACAGGAAAGTGTGAAAAAGTACAAAAGGCCGCATAAATCAGGACACTAAATAAAGACACAAAAGAATATTATTAATCACTGTTTCCTCGAACAAAAATATGAATTTCCACTGACTGCCTACAAAATGGGGTAGGTACATAAAAGAAGTAAAGTTCGAAAACAAAACGGATCATATAAAGTAAGTCCACTACCAAAAATCTTAACAAATGTTTTTACCCGACTGTCAAGGAAGGGTTATGTTTTTCGCGCGTATCTTGTTTGTTAGTTTTTAAATTTCTTTAATACCTCGTACATTCCAAACGGCTGCTTGGATTTCGTCTATTAAGGTGTCGTTAGATTCGTTTCAAAAACCCAAGTGTCCTTACGAGTTTAAAAAAATATATATTAACAACGTGCAATTTAGTGCCCAAAATCCGCCATATTGGATTTTGGGCACTAAATTGCAAGTCGTTAATATTTTTTTTAACCAAACCTATCGAGTAGGGTATTAAAATGAAGGAAATTAAATGTAAATTATAAAGATACGTATAAGTCATGTGTTTAAATTCAATTAAGTAGGAAACAGTTTTTGTTCATAAAAGTGTGCCGGTTTCGGTCTTTTCACGACTGTTTTCAATAACCTAAGTTCTAGGCGAGACGCGCAGGACTGGTCGTTGTGGCGACGCTTGGAGGAGGCCTATGTCCAGCAGGGGACGACTTTCAGCTGATATGATAATGATGATGATGATGATTCGTAGGCTGCGTTTCACAATTGCTATCTGTGATATGATATGTTCTGTCTGTGTCTCTCTGATCCAAACTTTTCAAAAAACTTTTGCAATTTATACATACTTACATATTTAAGTTTCCAAGACCGTATTCTAGTTTAAAAAAAAACCATAACTGTAAAGAATACAAAAATCCTAGAACTTGAACTTACAAAATTCCGATGTGATAAATTTTCACATTTAATTTTTCCTTCTATTTCTAAAACTAGATGTCCTATCGACTTGATAAGTTTTAACCTACTTCTAAAAAAAACTTTTTACAAAAAAATATAACCGACTTCCAAACAAAACCCTTTTTAGTGTTTTGTTTGGAAGTATAAAATAAGTAACCTTAATTTCGGAAGTCGGTGATTTTGGTTTTGTTTCTTTGTTTTTTAACACCGACTTCCGAAATTAAGGTTACTTATTTTATACTTTTTAGGGTTTTGTTTGGAAGTCGGTTATATTTTTTTGTAAAAAGTTTTTTTATTTTTGACTTTTTAGTGGTACCTGCGTACCCATTCAGAGTGTACCGGCGTGATGTTATGTTATGAAAATAAAACTTACTAAGTGCTTTCGGTGTAAAGGTCTCGTCAATACGAATGAAATAAGCCCAAACACTTGGTAGTTCCTACATACTGATGTGGAGTTCCCTTGACTCTCTGTCGTCTCCATCATCAGGTGTGATCCAAACCTTCATTGTTTTGTAGTATCACCCGATATACACACGAATATCAAGTTTCTACCAGATGCGTGCCTGCAATTTTCGAGAGTTACCCTCGATTTCTCAGGGTTTCCATCATCAGATCCTGACGTGGTGGCAATGGGACTACACGGGAAGCACCAGCTTTCAAATAAAAAAAGAATCATGTAAATCGGTTCATCCAGTCGGTTAATATGAGGTAACAAACATAAATAAAAAAAAAAAAATACAGTCGAATTGATAACCTCCTCCTTTTTTTGAAGTCGGTTAAAAAGGAGGAGGTTCTCAATTCGGTGGGTTTTTTTTTATGTATGGACACCAATTACTCCGAGGTTTTTGTGAAATTGTATTTATGTAAAAAACTTTCATTTAACACTAATTTTGTAACAATATATATTTTTCATAAACAAAAAATCACATTTTCAAGTTACGTAATTATTGACAGTTGACCTGAAAATTCTCTGATAAACTATCAAAATACGGTGTTATTGGATTCTTATGAGAACTAATACACACAAATAAACCTTATAATACCAAATCGCGGATAGGGTCTCGTCGCCGACACAATCTATTATCATTTGAAATAAATAAATCATCACTGCTATAATATTCAAGAAAATACATTGCTACTGCTATTTTAATATTCAAACGCATAGTCGCAGTATTGGCCGATGATGATGACATGACGTTTCTAGTGTTAACTCCGTCTCTCGGAGAGTACTTAACTTATTTTTTTATTGAAATGCAGGTTAGAATTACTTGTATGGGTCTTATCTTTAGGCCCGGACTCCACCAAAGCGGAGAAGAGACGAGCGGGGTGGAATGTGTTTTCAAAAACCAATAGAATATCGTTAATTACACATAATTATCGTCTCCACTCAGCTTAAGTGGACACCACTGAGCGGAAATGTATCATATTTGTATGGCGCGATGGAAGCGGAGATACGACTCGCTGAAATTGGGCTGAGCCGCGGTACAAGGCGGAGATGTGAGCTTTGCCTCGCAAGCTAACGATGGCGCGCAGCGGAGACCAGATGTGTGCGACGTGCAGTATAGTCAGCGCACATCTCTGCTTCAATGTAGCTAGTACGCATCTCCGCTTCGGTGAATACACCCTAGATGAAAAACATTTCTTCTCGTCCCCGCTTCGGACTTCTCCGCACATCTCCGCTTTGGTGGAGTCTGGGCCTAAGAGTACCTTTCTATTACAGCGTAGCGAGGCAGCGGAGCGAAGAAACGGAGAAATTTTAACCAATAGAATTGCATAAAATCTCCATACCATTTGAGTCCCTGACATTTTGTTGACTGACATAATTGGTTAAAATTTCTCCGTTTCTCCATTCCGCTGCCTCGCTCCGCTGTAATAAACTGGCACCCTTTGTAGGCTATCCATCCTCCCGATGACAGATAGTCAACTTGGTTAGATAATGCTATCCGTCATTACCTAGGTAAGATGGTCTGACCAAGTGAAAGAAGCTACGTTCTCAAGCAAATTCCAGCCGGTGGTGATGGCAATTTTAGATCGGAATCGATGGAGACAGATTGTCCCCTTATAGGAGCCCAGTGACCATGATCCTCAGTAATGAGGGACCTACTGAAGAAGAAGGATAAAATGATAGCTTTGTTTATCTTTAGTAGCTGGAAGAAAAGATAGACTGGTTATTGAAAACGGCCGTAAGTGTATTGCAACGTTTATGTTTTGCAGTCGGGTTTCTTGACTTTTCTAATTATTTTAAACTTGTTGCTTGAAGTCATTCATATGCCAGTAAAAATGACATTTCATAAAAAAAAATGACCAAGTGATTCGTTTAAATACTGAATAGCGGATTCTAAATTCAAATTTTCTATAAACAATTCTGATGGGACCACACTCACGGAACACAAATTAATAAAAAAATGATAAGAAATAAATACAATAACAACTTAATTTTAAAAAACAACAATTTTAGTGAATTGATGAATAAACATAAAATAAATAAATATTACCGTAAATAAGTAACTATCGACAGAAGTCAGATGCTCCAATGCCATTTGTCTATGTCATAGACAAATGATGTAGCGCTGGCGCAAGTGGAAAGCTATAGTCAGCTGTCAAAATTTAAAAAAATATAAATAAATCGTTATCAAGTCGTAAAAAATATCGTTATGGTACTACGACAAGAGTGAACAGAAGTAGTGCAAGTGTTGTTGAATAGTTACGGTCTGTTAAGTGTAGTGATGTGTTGTGCTGGTGGTGAAAGAGATATGCTGCTAACTTGCTGTTGGAGAGTACGAACAGCGTGCAAGATCCTGGGTAAGTTCAATCATCAATACGACCAGAACCTGGGTCTAAGCAGTCTTTAGATTTGAATAAAGGATTTGCTAATTAATAATTTAACTTAATGTTATTTTTTTTATGAATGACTTAACTTTGAAGAATAATTTTTGTTGTGTAAAAATTAACGATTTTTGGATATTTATTTTAATTATACTGTGAGACCAATTAATCTTATTGTCAATTTTAATGATTCTAAGTCAATGATGAGCACCCTATAGGTTTTGATTTATTTGCGAGTGTCAAATTCAATTTATTTATTTTCATAAAAAATGGTATACAAAGGTGTTACATGAGTTAAAGAAAAGTTCATAATACATGTTTTGCTTAAGACTAAAGCATGCAAAATTATTAACACAACTTATGTTCAAAGTATTCCTTAATGCTATGAAAGTTATTATCATCTAGCTATTTAAACAAGTGAATTTTGAACAGTCTGCTATTTTTTTTCTGTTATTTTTATATTAAAAGTTACGTAAAAATAAACGTCAAATTGACATAAAAGCTCTAGTTTTTTTTTGAGATCCAAGGGATTATAGATCTGTGTATTTGACATGTATTTCAACAGACAGATGGACAGACAGACGGACAACGAAGTGATCCTATAAGCGTTACTTTTTTTGAAGTACGAAACCTTGAAAACGGCCACGTACTCGAAAGCATATGCTTGCAAATCGCTAAAAGTTAAAACACGTTCCACCGGTATTAAAACTCCGGCCTGTAAAACTTTGTGCCTTCATTAACTAAAAACTTATTTTTCACACGGCGAAGGGTGCTATTAAAAAGCTGAGAGGAGGGTTCATTAATGACGTCATGACCACGTGACAAGAATATCCGCGCAGGTTATTGGACCGAGAGGGTTGGCCGATATAGCGCCGTAGTCACTGGTCAGAATAGGCTAGACGACTAAAAAACTCTAATTAGTCCGTCAAATAGATTTTCAAATAATATTGGACATGATATTTTTCTTTTTTCACCAAAACAGAAAATTAAGACGATACAGTGCTATACGACCGGTCCTGCGCGTCTCGCATCCATCGGCTACCCGCGACCTTCACCAGGTCATCGGTCTACCTTGTCTCTTGCCTTCCAACATTGCGTCTTCCGGTACGCGGTCGCCAGTCCAGAACTTTTCGGCCCCATCGACCGTCTGTTCTGCGAGCAATGTGCCCTGCCCACTGCCACTTTAGTTTGGCGGTCCTTTGAGCTATGTTGGTAAACTACAAAATGGTCTACAAAACTATATACCTACACTTAAAATTAAATAAAAACTAAAATCACCTAACTAAAATATGGCGTCAAAAATTCGTCCGCATCGCTGTCAACTAGAAGTGAGCCCAAAAGACTGGCGGCAATACCCTGTTGTACGGCAATGCTTATCCTCTGTCCGAGGTAAAAGCCAGCCCTTGGGTCACGCGAAGTGTCAACTAAGCGTTTAGCTAGTTTTATAAATATTTTTGCTAACATGCGAGTTGATGAATTTTAACACAATCAGTGCCCAGGACTCAGCATATGGGTCGTCATATGGGTCAACGATGCGGATGCGGTAGTGGGCACACGAACAAATTATGTTTCGACCCATATGCTGAGTGATGGGCACGATGCGGATGCGAGTTGTGGGCACACAAACAAATTGTGTTTTGACCCATATGCTGAGTGATGGGCACCGATGGGCACGACGACGCGGATGCGAGTTGTGGGCACACGAACAAATTATGTTTCGACCCATATGCTGAGTAATGGCCACCGATGGGCACTAAAAGTGTTAAAAGACACGTTTGTTTACATTTAGTTCTTTGCGGCGTGCAGTAGGTTATTTTGAACGTTGATTCAATTAAAGGGCTATATTTGCAGGTGAGTTTTATATTATCAGAGATTGATTCCAGAAGCTGAAAATTAAGATCAATTTGCTTTGAAGAACGATAAGACACTCAAATTTCATTTTTTTTTTTGCAAAATTCATTGTCGAATACTGAGTAGCAAAATATAACTTAATTATAACAAAAAATGCTTACCCTTTAAATTTTTGTAGAGATATTAAAAATCCTCGTCCATATTAAATCCGCCATGAATTCCGATCCGTTACAGATAATGTGAGCCGCTCATATACTTAATTGAAATGATAAAATTTTGCTCAGTTATCGCACGTTTATCTGCGTAATGTGGACCGTACTGTATTTACGCATGCAAAGACCTTTTAATTTAATGTTATTACGTAAGTGGGACTGTATAATGTATTTTTTATAATTAAACTATTTGAAGTCATTAAAAACATAGCCAAACAGGCACTAGCTCAAAGGCCAATATCAATTTTAAGACTTACTATCAAACAATAACTGCTGAGACCCGCTGCGGTTTGGCACATCATTTTACTCGGCAAACGTCTATTGCTAGATTTAGGCCTCCGTCAAGTGTCCCCACATCGCCCGGTCTGTGCGTCTGCATCCATCGATTGACCACGCCTACATCAAGTCATCGGTCTACCTTGTAGGAGGCATTCCATCGTTGCGTCTTCGAGTACGCAGTCGCCACTGCAGAACGGCAACACATGGATGAGAATTAACTGAATACTGTTGAACAACTTTTGGTCATAGTCCTCCCCTAAAGTCTTGCTATACCAAACTAGAAATTCAAAAAATAAATGAAAAAAAAACAAGTCACTCACGATAAACCATTTTTCATATCAAAACAAAACCCAAAGTCTTTGTCATAATTGGAAAAAAATATCGCTCAAGCTCAAAATTCTTTCCGAGAGTGATATCTTCAACTGACTAGAGAGATATTAAAGATACCTTTAGAGCACAATATTGCTTCTCCGGCGCTTTTAATAATACCCATGTCACAGAGAAAACAACTGCAGAAAGTCAGCTTCAGGCAGCAAGAGAAAATAGGCTTACGCACACATAGACGCGTACGTACGGCGACATCAAACAAAATACCGTTCGCGAGTGCACTTGCACTCGCTGTACGTGAAGCGTGTCTATGTGTGCGTCTGTTTTCGCTCGTTGTATGGAGTTGACCTACTGCAGCTATCCCTTCTGTACCCAGGTGCACCTGTTCGGATATTAAAACCTTTCTGTATTTTATCATACTTCATTTAAATATTGAATAAGGTAGGATTATGCTTGTAATGTCTTCGGAACGATCGTGGAAGAAAGAGGTGGCAGTATTATTTGTTAGGTGTGAGGAAGAGAGGGAATGTAAATTGTAGTACGGAACAGAATAATTATTGGTTTCTTGGTAATTTGTTTGTAAGATGTTGTTGGAGTATTTTGGACCACTTTGAGGAGGCGTTTAAACCAAGGATCTCTGAGAATACGAAGCCCTAGATGTATGCGTGGGTGTGCTATATACCCAACGCAGCTTTTGTGGAAAAGTGCTAAGTAGTGCAAGCGCCAGAGGTTTTTACTATGTTGGGGTCGGCAACCAGTCAAACCAGATAGAGCTGAATACCCGCATTTCTGACTGTCTGACTTCCACAACCCAGTAACTGGGTAACAATCTACAGGTGAATTTTTAAAGTGTGCCTTCAGGGCCAAATCCGAAACTATGCAGAATATTGAAAAACACTAAAAGGAGTCTCGAGCCCGATATTGATGTAAAGTAAAATACATCATTGGATTTTTGAATAATCGTTTTTCCTACTCAGGAATCGAACCGGTTGATTTTGAAAAAAAACACATCCTGTATTATTACACCATCCGAAAGTGTAGCTAGTAAGGATCAAATTCTGGGATTTAATAATACGTGGCAAACTAAAGGGAAGCTCTCATTTTTAACAAAATTCTTTTTAATTGTCAAAAAAAAATAACATCAACTGTTTTTTTTTTTCAAAAATCAATGGTACAGTTTTAGTTTTCATCAACATCGGGCCCGAGAAATAATTTTTACCTATAGATTACAGAAAAACCTATAAGAAGTGTAGAGAGCTAAAATAAAATGTTAAAAAAATTAAATTCGTTCGGAACCCTTTGCACGCGAGTCCGACTCGCACTTGGCCAGTTTTTTTCTTACACTGCATGGCAAAGACCTTCTCGTATTTTCCCAGCTAATCGTCGGTCAATCCGTCACGCGAATAACCCAAAGTTTTTTACGCCTGCCCGGTTACGACGTGTCTTACCTATGTACCCGCGTATGTATCTACAACTGCATCATTGGACTTTTGAACAGTAGCGTAGCAAGCATGGGTGACACCCGGGGCGGATAATATGGTGTTAATTTTTAAGATAAATAGACAGACTGACAATGTTGATATCATAAATAATGCCCTAATGCAAGTCCAAAATTGGTTCACGGCGAATAATTTGGTTTTGAATGAAAAGAAAACGAAATGTATAAGATTTGCTTTACCCAATGTCAAAAGCAGTGATTGTGACATAGTATTGAACAGGGAAAAACTAGAATTTGTCGATAAAACGGTTTTCTTGGGAATTACGCTTGACCCAAGGCTACAATGGGGCCCTCATATAACGTCTCTTTCTGGATGGCTAAGTTCAGCAGCTTATGCTGTTAGGAAAATCCGCCAATTAACGGATGTCGATACCGCGAGACTGGTCTATTTTAGTTACTTTCACAGTATCATGTCTTACGGCATTTTACTATGGGGACGGGCTGCAGACATTGAGTCTATTTTTATTCTGCAGAAAAGAGCCATCAAAGCGATATACAATCTCCGCCGGCACGATTCTCTAAGGGAACTGTTTAAGGATATTAACATCATGACGGTACCTTGTCAATACATTTACGAAAACATCATGTATGTCAGAAAGAATTTACATCTTTTTAGTAAAACAGGCGACAGACATAATTATGGTACTAGAAATAGGGATCAATTAGTTCAACCAGGTTTCAGACTGGCTAAAGTTGCCTCATCTTTTATGGGGTACTGTTTAAAATGTTATAATAAGATACCTCCCCATATATTAGAACTTAATGAGACAAAATTTAAATCTTGTATTAAACGCACACTATGCAGGCAAGCATATTATAAGTTGGGGGATTATATTGAAGATAAAAATGCTTGGCTGAATGCTGGTCCGGCTCCACAGCCACTAGGGCGCACAAAATAATCTGTTAGCATTTGGAAACATTGTTGGACCGGCTGAAGATTGTAAAAAAACAATATTTGCATTGTATAGACTCAATGTTTTTAGCAATGTATAATTTCATCCATTTTAACAGCACATGTGTGAGAACTGTGTACCTTAAACTTAAGCTATAGCTATCAGTTTTAGGTTTGTTTTTGACTTGATTGTACCCTGGCGGTTGGGAGTGGCATGCTCACACAAAAGCCTGGCTGATGGTGGCGTATGCGTTGGATCATTTAGCTCCCTTCAAAATGGTTGAGCCGAATGGTGCTAGCGCATGCGTCAGGTTCGTGAACGGGCGCTGTCAGTTGGGACTAGTCATTTCTCAGTTGCCATGGTTTATTTTATATATATCTTTGAATTGTTCTTTTTTTCCCGGACGCTTTTATCCTGCTCGTCTTTTACATCGTTCTCACATGTTTGTATAATTTCAACTTGATGCAAACAAAAATTTGTAACAATTTATTATTTTTTAAAAGAGTGTCCGTGGAGTTTCTTGCACGTTCACATTCTCCATAGAGACCTACGCTTTGGAACGTGCAAATAGCTTCATCTTTTTGGACTGACCGACCTTGACAATTCAAAAGTGCCTGTAAATGGTTTATTTGAAATATACGATTTGATTTGATTCCCCCCACAAATTAAACCAAATCTGGTGACGGCAATCGCAAGCCATTTTTCGGAACGGGGGGGGGAAGGTGTGCCATTTGCGCTGCAGGTTTTTATATTCAGGAATGTTCTTACATCATACTTACAACAAAATCTCGAAAATTAAATTATTTTGTTTTCATCATTATCTAAACCTAACTTTGTTAAGTAACGCAAGTAAGCTCAAGAACTAAAAGAGGGTAGAATACAAGAGCGAGCGAAGCGAGCTCGAAAGTTTTCGCATCCCACCTCGGATAGGTTTTAAGGTTTTATTTTCGAGCTCACCTCGCTCGAGCTCAAAAATTCATGCACCTCAACTCGGAAAGGTTTTGTTTTCTTTTGATCATGTCATACACAAACATAGTGATTTGATTGAGACATACAGAAACGCTTGAGAAAAAAGAGAGTGCAGAAAGTAAGAGCAAGCGAAGCGAGCTCGAAATGTCTTACACCCCACGGACGGGTTTCATTACATCGCCCGTTAAGGGGTGACACCCGACCGTGACAAAAAGTCAATGAACGAGTGTCACCCTTAAATGCAGAAAACCTGAAGGACTAAAGAAATTTTTGCACCTCATCTCGAAAGGGTATTGTATTTTGAACATTCATACTGAAATTTAAGTTTTTTGTTGATTTATATAGAAAAACTCAGGAAGTCAGAGCGTGCAAAAAATTTTGCACCCTACTCCCGACAGATTTCATAGCGTTAAACGTTTAAGGGTGCCACCCTATAGTGAAAAAAATCAGTCAACGAGCGGTCGGATGTCACCACTAAGCGGGTGTCACCCGGTGCGCGCCGCATCCCCCGCCCCCACTCGCTACGCTACCGTTTTTGAAAAAATGTCAGTTACGGGTAGGTAGCTTTAGTCAGAAATAAAACTAATTTGTTAGTTTTATTCTTTTCAAAATCTGGCTTGAGACACCTTTCAACGTTTTTCGATATTCCTCATAGTTTCGGATTTGGCCATGAAGGCACACTTCAAAAACTTCGATTGGGTCTCGGTATTTTGATATGGTCACCCATCCACGGACAGTTGCTTCACCATGCTGATCGACCCTGGCTTTTGTTATTTAGCCACGAGCCGTTCTCCCATTCTTTCCGAAAAACATCCTCAAATTAATACTCATTTAACAGCCGATCACAACTGGAGTACTAGGCGAACATAACGATCGTGTAAAGTAATTGTGGCAGTGTTTAAGAGCCGTTTAGCGTTCATGTAGGCATTAAAATACACTAACTTGTTGCTATGCTGGACCAATGCCAGCCAGAAATATAAATCTGTTGTCCGATGTGCGCCTGGCTGGCTGGCTGTAGTGGAAGCGAAGCGATAAAATTTTTTGTTGCTGATTTTATTAGTGATGGATTTTATTTGGTTTTAAATTATTTTGTGGGCCATTTTTAAGATTTATTGTCCGTAAAGCCTCGTATCCATTAGGCAACATTTGACAAGCGACATGTTTACCGTGTAACATTGGCAATGTTGCACGCCTGCTGGCAACGTACCACGTTGTTGTGCAACGTTGCTAATCTTGTTGAGCGACGCGTGTTGCTCTTCAAATGTTGCCTAGTGGCTTTTAAGCGATGTTCGTCACTTTTTAGGGTTCCGAACAAAAAACGGAACCCTTATAGGATCACTCGGGTGTCTGTCTGACAAATTTACTGTGAGTGTTTTAGTTATAATTTTCATAAATTTAAAATAAACAGTTTTGAAGTTATTCAAGAAATAACACCAAAAATGACCAATCCCCACCCTTATCTCCGAAACTACTGAACCTAAAATTTTGAAAAAAAACACAGATATATACCTAAAGATTACAGGAAAACCTATTAGAAATCTGTAGTGTTAAAATAACATGTTAAAGAAATATAATTGGTTCGGAACCCTTTGCACGCGAGTCCGACTCGCACTTGGCCAGTTTTTATCATTCTGGTTGAATATAGCTTCTGTGTTGTGTAGCAACATACCTACGTCCTATTTATCGAATCAACGTTTCAATTCAGCATGTATCCCAATTTTAGGGTTCTGTAAGTCAGAAGAAAAAAAACGTAAACCTTATAGGATTACGTCGTTGCCCAGAGACATTCATAGACAGGCATGCCTTTCTGTCTGTCAGACACCTGCCTACACTAGAAATATAAAGCGTGAAACACACTGGTCCTACGTACGCAACATATGCAACGCTTTTGTATCGTATCGTATGTTGCGTTGCATACCATAACTGTGTTTCTACTGCATAGTTTTTCATATAAAATCAAGAGTCCAGATATCATAATGCGTTGGATACGTTGCATACGTGGGACCAGTTTGTCTGTAGTTTAAATATGTTGTCCGATCTGCGCCTGACTGGCTGGGTTTAGTGGAAGCGATGCGATAAGACGTTTTATTGTAGATAAATTGATTAGTGATGGATTTTATTTGGTTTTAAATTATTTGGTGGGCATTTTTGAGATTTTTATTCAGATTTATTGTCCACATACACTTATGTTTCAGTGACCGTTACCATCTATCATTGATTCGATATAGCACAAAATTTCAATGAACAACACAAAACATACAATTAAATTAAATATAAGTTATTCATTAATAATTAAAATACACATTATTAGTCACACAAAAAGAAATAAACAAACACAATCATTATAATTTTCTAACCGGCACTGGAACAGCAACATGTCTGCCACAGCAATACCGAATATAAGGGCAATCCCGCCTGTTGGCGATCATTGCCAGGATAGCATTGGCTGAACCCGGCGCACCAGAGACCCGCACCGCTTACGCATAGACGCGTGGAAACAATCAGTTCGTACCATCGCGAATATCCCTGATGCGTTACAGAAACGGTGCAGCCCCAACACCGCCCGGAACGCGTTTTTTTTTAAAACTTTCTTAGCACGTAAATAATTGGATCACCGACATTGCTTCGAATCCGATAACTCCGAATCATCACAATATTAATGCATTCCTGAAAAACCTCATCCGAATCTCACTCAATTCAAAAGAAATTCTAAAGTTCACACACGAACATTCCTTTTTGTGTAACGAGATTCAGAAGTAACAACTAGTACTAGATACCTGGAGCACAGGTGGCACACTGGGAGCAGTTTTAGATTGTAGTTTGAAACTAACAAGTTTGAGTTAAGAGTATTGGGTGAGGAGGCAGTGCGGTTGTTGAGGTAAGGGTGTAGCCTAGTTGCGGAAAATGTTCGAAAGAGTCACCGCGGCCCTGGAACGCAAAGGGCTTTAGGAGGAACATGGATGGGTTTTAGTCAGTAAGAGTCTGACACTGCCTTTTGCTCCACCAAGAACGGAAGGCATTATTTGATGATTGGGTAATCATCAAATGATGCCTTCCATTTGTAATGTAAGAAATATAAGCCATGATCCAAGTCTTACATTTCTTCCATTACTCCTTAGACGACACTCTTTTTTTTAAGGAAAGAGCAGAAAGACATAGAAGTGAAGACAATTATAACAGCAGTATCATTATGACTTAATACTACACAAAAATAAGCTTGAAAGAATTTAGTTCAGAACGCTATTTAAGGAAGATTGAATAAGTCCATTTAGATGATCATGAACTAGATTCAGAAACTAAAAATTGAAAATGCACAATAGTAGTGTTCTTATTATTAACAGCACTACTATTTTGCATTTTAAATTTCCATATGCTTATATTATAAATTTGGCTCTGATTAAAGATAGTTACAAGAACTGCCAAAATAAGTTAATTATTTTATTTGATGACAATCATGAACTTGGTTCATAACCAAATTTGACACACAAAACCCTGCCAAAAGTTACATTCAATAATGATTATGCCTGATTTCCAATCAATGATCACGTGAAATCAAAGAACGAAGACGGAAACGTAGAATTAGTAAGAATCAACAAAATTGTAATAAAAATGGTTGAAAATATGACGAGGGAATAATCTCAGGTCAAAACAAAAATGAACGAAGCGGAAAGGCAAATGAGAATCGATCAGTGTCCTGCGAACCATGGGTGTGAGAACATTATGCGATCCTGGAGGTATTTTTATACTATTTTTAGGGTTCCGAAAAAAAAACAGAACCCTTATAGGATCACTCGGGTGTCTGTCTGTCTGTCAGTCTGTCCATCTGTCACAGCCAGTTTTCTCCGGATCCACTGGACCGATTCTGTTAAAATTTGGTACACATATGGACTTCTATGACCCAAACACGGCCGCGTTACGTAAGTTATGACATTTTTAGTATGGGGGTCACTTTTGAAGGTCAAACTAGAAAATTTAAAAAAAAAGTTTTGTGAAAAATATTGTGTGACATATCAAATGAAAGGAATTATTGTGAGGGTTTTAAATATATTTTTTACATAATTTTAAAATAAACGGTTTAGAAGTTATTCAAGAAATTAGACGAAAAATGACCTTTCCCCCCCTTATCTCCGAAACTACTTAGCCTAAAATTTTGAAAAAAATGGAGATAATAGATCTTTACCTAACTTGGCCAGTTTTTTTACAGTACTGTGTTGGCTTTACGCAAACGATAAGGTGGGGAGATATTATTTTTGTATACGTTGATTATTTTAGAGAAAAGATGATTGGGGAAACAGTGTCCAACTATAGATATGGTTGTTCTTTTTCTAAGTAAGTCACTATTTGCACTGAAACAATAATTTGTGATGACGCTTGATATAAGTATAAACTATCTGACCCCCGGTTGATTCGGTTATTTTTTTTTAAGGCTGTCACTATTTTTCCTGAAACAACATTGTTTTATTCTAACAACCTTTTATTTTAAGGAAAATATTATTTTTAAACATTTAATTCAGATTAAGGTATCCATACAAAAATTAAAACAGAAATAAAAAAAACTACGGTTGATGTGGCTTCATAAATCTAACTAGAGTTAAAGTTAGAGTGAACAGGCTCCTTCTGGGTAAGCTCGCTCCATCGTAGACTTTGTCTCTGTCATCTCTGACCTAGACTAGAGTCAAGAGCAAACCCATCACAAATAAAAAAAAAAAAATTAAAAAAAACTAGATCCGCTAATTCGCTCTGAATTGTGATTTTTTAGGTAAGAACTTCGCAAACTCTATACCTTAAGTTTAACTAGCTTCTTTTCTTCAAATTCTCATTCTAGATTCGGAAACCTGAGGTATGTAAGTTCCTATGGATATTGAATTTTCAAAAACTCTATCCAAAATTCAAAAAAGCCTTTTCAATCTGGCAGAAACAAAATTATGGCTCTGTAGTGATAGATGTCTGCCCATCTATCTAGTCGCAGGATTGATTGATGAACGTTCCGAGTTATTGCATCGGACATGCAGCATTTCTATGAAAATAAAACCGTGGTCAATAACTACTCACTTTGAAATACCACGCTTGTATCCTGGGGGGCTACTCTCTAACGAAATCCGTAGTTTCGGGCTTAGTTGCGGGCGGGCGTATTCTACTCCGTATCACTTACAGACTTACGATTAGTCCCGAACCCGAACTGAGAATGAATGACAACACGATTTCACAGTAACTGTCAAATCGTGTTATCATTAGTTCTCAGTGGTTAGGTGATACGAAGTAGAAAATGACCGCCCGCAACTAAGCCCGAAACTACGGATTTCGTTAGAGAGTAGCCCCCCTGGTAGGAGTAAGCAGACATCTAAAGAACGCTTACATTTCGATATTGAGTTATATATTCCAATTGTAGTTAGTCATATATTTTGTGCATATTAAGAAGGCGTATATCGAAGCTACGACCTGCACTGTTTTTTTAGGGTTCCGAAAAAAAACCGGTACGGAATTTGGTACACATATGGACTTCTGAGACCCAAACACGGACGCGTTACGTAAATTATTATTTTTTTAGTATGGTGGTCACTTTAGGGGTCAAACTAGAATTTAAAAAAAATGTTTTTAAACAAAATCGTGCGACATATTAAATGGCTAAGGGTTTTAATTATAATTTTAAAATAAATGGTTTTGAAGTTATTCAAGAAATTAGATGAAAAATGAACATTCTCCCCTTATCTCCAATAAATCTGAGCCTAAAATTTTGAAAAAAAAAATGGAGTTCATAGATTTTTACCTATAGATTACAGGAAAACCTATAAGAAGTCTGTGGTGTTAAAATAACATGTTAAAAAAAATGAAATTCGTTCGGAACCCTTTGCCCTGCATGGCAAGGCCTCCCCGTATTTTCCCAGCTAATCTCCGGCCAATCTCTCACGAATGATCCAAAGTTTTTTACGCCTGCCTGGCTACGACGCCGCGTGATGATCCTAACGTTAACGTTAGTCGACTGTCACTTTGTGTGGGGCCTCAAATCATCTGTAGTTGATTCGTCACGGGGGCCTCACTTTGCGAGGTTGAAATTACACCTTTCTGCGTTCTGAGGCGGTGCAGGGACTTCCAAGTAGACCACGAAAGGTTAGACCCTGTTAGACATTTGTGCTATAAAATATCGCATTGAAACCAGAACCTAGTATGAAAGAGCCCTTACTCCGATTGGCTTGAGCTCGTCCTGTTGAATTTTAACGACGATGTGCAGATATTGTGTATTCTCTTCAAGATGTCTACTTCAATAACACTTGGATTATTTCTTCTGGCTATTTGCTGTTGATGTACTTGAGTGAACGACCAATAATCTTGGTAAGGATGAATGATTTTGTCTTAAGTAGTTATGTTTTTCTCGAAGGATCCTTTTTGCAGAAAGATTCGGTACTTAACGTTTTTATCAACAAAGGTTTATTTAGAGATGAGAGTGTGCTAGCTAACTATTGGTTCTTAATTTATCATTACTGTTATGCAATTTCAAGTTCTTCAAACTTAACAGACAGATGTGTTTCTGGGGATTTTGTTGCGCGACTTCTCCTTCCCTGGAGAAACACTAGGAAGTGGTGACGCGGGAGCCTAATAATACTTGTTATTGAATTCATCATTCCTTTTAGGGTTTTTCTGTACTGTACAGGCTGCTCGTCTGTGGAATGCATTGCCAGTCCCAGTAAGACGTGCTCAGTCGTTACCTACATTTAAAAGACTTTCATAGCACATTCGTAGTGCGTACAGCTAAGGAGTGGAATTCCCTGCCGGAGTCTGTGTTTCCTGATTGCTACAACCTGGGAATCTTTAAGTCAAGAGTGAATAGATTACTTTTAGGCAAGCGCGCTCCATCTTCGACAACATCCTCGCTTACCAGCAGGTGAGATGGTGGTCAAATGTCTGTGTGCCTATCGATTAGTAAAAAAAAAACTTGTAAATGAACATTACCTGTCGCTGTGATTATCGATAGTCGTCATTTATTTTCAACTAGTGGACGTCACGCGGTTTCACCCGCGTAGTTCCCGTTCCCGTGGGAGTACGGGGATAATATATAGCCTATGTTACTCCCTGATAATGTAGCTATCCATGGCTGAGAGAATTTTTCAAATCGGTCTAGTAGTTTCGGAGCCTATTCATTTCAAACAAACAAATCTTTCCTCTTTATAATATTAGTGTGGATATATATTTATGTATCTATTATAAATAGCTTTTATGGATGTATTTGTGTATATATTATGTTATATTACAATTGACTTAGTTTTTGTTGCACCAATGACAGCCCCATCTCATGTACTGGCAAATACTGTCCATCCCAGGTTGTCTGGAAGAGATCGCGGAATGCGATAAGTCCGCCCGTTGTATGTATTTTAGTTTTAAGTTTCCTTTTGTTTATACTTGTGGTGTACAATAAATAAATAAATAAGCTTCGTGGACTGAAGATTTCTGGAAAAAAAAAAGCTGCAGATTAGCCAAAAACGAGTCTTGTGACTCTGCCTAACAAGAAACAAAAATTACCGACTCAATTCAAGAGATATAATAGCAAAAAATATAATAGGCATTGCAAAATTCAACTCCCTATCCGAACACCTTGACACTCAATTTTCTTTAAATGCTCCTTTTTTAAAGTCTCTCAATGGCAGGCCTCGACAAAAGCTACTAATTAATATTTGGACGGCGCTCTCTTATTAGCAGGGCTCATTATCGGAAACTGCCTTGCCTGAAACGTCTGTAATGAGGACCTAACTTCGTAAGGACTTTAGTCTTGAAAAGAGCTTTCCATTTTTAACCGACTTCCAAAAAGGAGGAGGTTCTCAATTCGGTGGGTATTTTTTTTATGTATGTACACCGATTACTACGAGATTTCTGATCCGATTTCTGTGATTCTTTTTTAGTTCGATGCAGTATACTTGCCATTTGGTCCCATAAAAATTTGAGTCAGTTTGGTTAAGGAGTTTTTATTTTATGAGGATTTTTGCTTATTTCAATTTCTGCGTTGACGAAGACGTCGTCACAGTATCACCACATAAAAGTGAAAAATAAAAAAACTTTTTACAAAAAAATAAATAACCGACTTCCAAACAAAACACTACAAAGAATAAAATAATATTTTTTATTTGTGTTTACGGATAACTTCGTCGTTTATGAACCGATTTCAATGAATCTTTTTTATATGAAAGGGTATGCTTCCGAAGTGGTCCCAATGCCACCACGTCAGGATCTGATGATGGAAACCCTGAGAAATCGAGGGCAACTCTCGGAAATTGTAGGCAGGCATCTGGTAAAAACTTGATATTCGTGTGTATATCGGGTGATACTACAAAAAAATGAAAGTTTGGCTCAGACCTGATGATGGAGACGACAGAGTCAAGGGAACTCCACATTGGTATGTAGGAACTACTAAGTGTTTGGGCTTATTTCAATCGTATTGACGAGACCTTTATACCGAAAGCACTTAGTAAGTTTTATTTTCATAACATAACATCACACCGGTACGCTGTGTGTGTTCGGTGTGCTGTGCGGTGTGTGTGCTGTGCTTCCAAAAACAGAACACTACAAAGTATAGAATAACTTTAATTTCGGAAGTCGGTGTCAAAAAACGAAATAACTAAAAACACCGACTTCCGAAATTTTGTTTTGTTTTTGGAAGTCGGTTACATTTTTTGTAAAAAAGTTTTTTTAAAGGTTTCGTTAGATAAGAAGTCTATCATCATCTGCCATTCCAGTACCTACTACAAAAACATTGTAAAATTAACCTCCCACGTTTAAACTCTCAAACAGACAAGCAAAATAAGCGCTTTAATATAAAACTCAACGCCAGAATGTTCGAACGTCAGCTTGCGAAAACTCTCCGCTAACTTCAGCGGCTGAATTGCGCTTTCTGCTTTAGAACTTAAGTAAAAGCAAAGAACTCTCCGCGGTTCTGTTCCCCTGGTAGTTGTAGCTGGTATTTCATCGTGTGTGAAGGTGTTATAGCCAATGTATTTAAGTTGCAACATTTACTAGTAGATAATGTGAGTATTGTGTGGGAAAACTGAAGTAACATCTTCTATCTTCTAATACATAAAAATCTCGTGTCATAATGTTTGCTATCGAACTCCTCCGAAACGGTTTGACCGATTTTTATTTAATTTTGTATTTACGTGGTAGGTCTAAGAAAAGGTCGTTGTTATTTTTTTATATGGGCAAACAACGTTTGCCGTATCAGCTAGTCTATTTTCTAATATATAAAAATCTCGTGTCACAGTGTTTGCTATCGAACTCCTCCGAAACGGCTTGACCGATTTTTACGAAATTTTTCGTGTATATGAGGTCGTAGGCTATTTTAAACCGACTTCCCAAGAAGGAGGAGGTTCTCAATTCGGCGGGTATTTTTTTTATATATGTACACCGATTACTCCGAGGTTTCTGATCCGATTCCTGTGATTCTTTTTAGTTCGATGCAGTATACTTGCCATTTAGTCCCGTAAAAATTTGGTTCAGTTTGGTTCAGTAGTTTTTATTTTATGAGCATTTTTGCTTATTTCAATTTCTGCGTTGACGAAGACTTCGTCCAAGTAACACCACTTAAAAGTGTACAGTAAAAAAAAAATTACAATAAATCAGCGTTAGAAAATAAAGAAACAAAACCAAAAACAGCGACTTCCGAAATTAAGGTTATTTTATTCTTTGTAGTGTTTTGTTTGGAAGTAACCGACTGTTTGAAAAACAATATTTAGTTCAATGTGCTGAAGTTAACTGAAAACTCATTTTTTTTACCTTTGACCTTGTTTTTTTTTCCATACACGGGAATGATGGGGAACTTTTAAATATTGTTTATAATTATGTTTTGAACAATTTTACTGATTTTCAGCTTGTTGGGATTTTATGTACCTTCACTCTCATTTTTTGGTCTAGATTGACCGGACTAACTGATCTATCAAGAACTACGTTTACTCAAATAATACTAATTAACAAGGTATTCCCAAAACGTGTTGAAGTTTAAATGTACTATTAAACTTTAAACACACATCCATTTGTCGAGAATTAATTAATATATAATGTCGGAGTCGGTGAGTGTCATTAGTAACGTGGTTCATACGTTCAGGCTGGTTGATAAAGTATTATTTACTTCTTTGACATTTATTATTTACTAGTTGACCCGCGCAACTTCGTCTGCTCTGCTCCTATTGGTCTTAGCGTGATGATAATAATAATAACCCCCCATAATTGTTTCTATTTATTCATTTTACCACCTGTATGTGTACATTATGGATTGCAATAAACGATTTGAGATTTGAGATTTGATATATAAATTTATAGCCTTCCTCGATAAATGGGCTATCTAACACTGAAAGAATTTTTCAAATTGGATCAGTGGTTCCTGAGATTAGCGCGTTCAAGCAAACAAACAAACAAACTCTTCAACTTTATATATTAAAGTAAAGTATTTTAGTAATATAGATTTCAGTTGGCATATAAAGTTTTTATCAATGAAATCAACATTTTGGAATGAAAAGTGTGTTAATGTTTTTTTTTGACAATGCTTCGGTCACTACGCCACTTAAGTTCGTCTTTTAATCCGAGAGACTAATTTGACAGGTGCAAATGTCAAACTCCAAATTGAAAAAAGAAAAAACAACACTTGAAATGTCAAATTAGTCTCTGGGATTATAAAAACGAACTATACGAATTTAGAAACGCATGTAGAAAACTAATTCAGTAGATAAAAAGCGTAATATTGATCGTGGAGAACGCTTTTTCGCAGCAATATATTTTTAATCAAAACTTCATGCACAAAGGCACAATGGCGAACTATTGCCTTAGACATTCTCGCTAAAATAAATCGCTCAACTCAAGCCAGATACAATCATCCTTCATGACCTCATCTAACTGTAGCAGCATCAATGCCGCCACAAGAAAAACCAACAGAGCAAATCTACATCGCAACAAAAAGAACCGCGACGCCATCTATCCAACTAGCGAACAGCTACGTAGAAATCCTGCATCGCGCAAGCAGAGTTCACCGTGCGATTTGAACATCAGCCCGAATATCAACTATTGGGCAGTTGCCCGCCAAACACTACAACCTTCTGGTAGGAGGATCCTCCCTTTTCAATGAGGGTTTGCGGGACTTTACTCTCTGTTCCGCATACCCTCTAATAAAGAGGGAAGTGGAAATTATATATCTTTTCTGATTAAATTCGTTGCAGGATCCAAGACAGTTAAATTGTTTCTACGGGACTCGTCGGGCTTCATTGGCTCGGCGTTTTTCTGGTGGTCGCCACTGTTGATTCTGGCTTTCAGGAGTTGCAGTGGTTGGGAATGTGTGACGGGCTAAAAAAAAAATTTAAAAAAATACCCTCTAAATAACATTAATGATTCCAGATACAATCATTCTTCATGACCTCATCTAACATTAATGATTCCAGACACAATCATTCTTCATGACCTCATCTAACATTAATTATTCTAGATACAATCATTTTTCATGAACTCATCTAACATTAATGAACCTATCTACAAATTAAACTACGACCCACAAGCTTGTAAATTTTAACTGACTTCACCGTATGACATTCATAATTTTATATCTGAACTTGAAACATTAAAAAGAGCCGTTAAATTTAACTGGGGTACGCCAGACGCAAGTTTTTACGACTTCAATGCTATTGACCTTTGAATGGTTGACAACCGAGGTTAGCTTGTTCATTGACTGGCTTTTGGTACTGTAGTTTTAATCTTAGTAGTTATTTTAATAAGTTGAAGGAGCTCGTGGCTAACTAATAACAGCCGTACAGGTCGATTACCAAGGTTGGTCTATGAATGGGTGACCATCTTACGAGACTTCTCCATGCCTCGGAAAAGACGTGATCCCGGCTACCATTTGTTGATCTTTGGCAGTCGTTACGGATTATCAGAAGCCAAAAATTCTGACTCCAGCCTTGCCAAGAAGTACCGTGTTACCCAGTCAATGGGTTGTGGAGGTCTGGTAGGCAGCCGCTCCACGTAAAATACTGGTATTCAGCTGAAGCCGGTTTAACTGGAAACCGACCCCAATTTAGTTGTGAAAAGGCTAGGCAGGCAGATTTTAAATAATTTAGCAACCTCCTGAAGAACAGAGCGGGGAGGTTCGATTCTCCTTTGTAAGGTGATATTGTTCGAAGATGCATTACGAACATGGACCTTTGGGGCAATTATCGTATTTTTAAGAAGCATTCGTTTTCGTATTTCAGTCGTAAAATGTCAAAAACACCTCTGAGTGCAAATTCTGCTATTTTATAGAGTTCCGTACCCAAAAGGTAACCAACGGAACCCTATTACTAAGCCTCCGCTGTCCGTCCGTCCGTCCGTCCGCCCGTCCATCTGTCTGTCAGCGGGCTGTATCTCAAGAACCGTAGTAGGCAGACAGTTGAAATTTTCACAGATTGTGTATTTCTGTTACCGCTATAATAACAAATAATTACAATAAGATAGTACGGAACCCTTCATGCGCGAGTCCGACTCACACTTGACCGGTTTTTCGACAGTTGACAAGTTTTGACATTTATTGTCGCCAAGGTACGAGATTTGGTATTCTTGTATCAAAACAGAATTTTTCTAAATTAGGTATAACTTCTTTTTTACTAACTCATACCGATGTTACTTATCGGAATTCAAGATGACTTTATTATTTTGGATCTGCAAGCTTAGAAGACACTTCATAGTCCACAGAGCTCATATTTATATTGGACATGTCAGTATTTTTGGCAATTCGTAAAATAATTTAAATACCTTATTATTCTACTTTTCAATTTACCTTTTGGTTTCCTCGTTGCTAATAAAACATTTCTGTAAAATAAAGTCAAAGAAACAGGAAATTACTTCATAAAAAAGAGTAGTACAAAATGAAAATTATAATTTACTATAAAATAAAATCCTTAAGAACACACAACCCATAACGTGATGTGAAAGGAAAAATGGTTCCTTATTTTTATTTTAACCGCTATTTCCTTGAAGGAAAACTCGATTATGTCGGAAAAATGGAATTACCCTTTATGGAAAAGAAAATACAACGGTACAATCGATGTTATTAAGTTTTATGAGCTGCGCACTCCACTAGCTATTAAAGGTTTCGTCTATGCTTTGGTGTTTTGAACATGGAACATACGAAGAACTCGTTTGAAAAATTGAATTCTTATTTGGAACGTGTTTGAGTTCTTTATTCCGGAGTTATAACGATTTATTTTTAACGGGTCTTATTCGGTCTACAATTTTTACCATTGTAGGTATAGGATTTACAACTTTTATTTTTAGGGTTCCGAAAAAAAAACGGAGCCCTTATAGGATCACTCGGGTGTCTGTGTCTGTCTGTCTGTCTGTCTGTCCGTCTGACACAGCCAGTTTTCTCCGGATCCACTGGACCGATTCTGTTGAAATTTGGTACACATATGGACTTTAATGACCCAAACACGGACGCGTTTTTAAATTTTTAGTGTGGGGTCACTTTTGAGGGTCAAGCTAGAAAATTTAAAAAAATAGTTTTTTCAACAATATCGTGTGACATATCAAATGAAAGAGCTTACTATGAGGGTTTTAATTGTATTTTTTTCATAATTTTAAAATAAATGGTTTTGAAGTTATTCAAGAAATTAGACGAAAAATGACCATTCCCCCCCTCATCTCCGAAACTACTGAGTCTAAAAATTTTGAAAAAAGTGGAGATAATAGATCTTTACCTAAAAATTACAGGAAAGCATATTAGAAGTCTGTATTGTTAAAACATGTTAAAAAAATTAAATTCGTTCGGAACCCTTTGCACGCGAGTCCGACTTGCACTTGGCCAGTTTTTTAATTGAAACACGAATACAAAACACACATATTAAGTTATTTTAAATTTTGCTAGATAACGCACCTATTTTAATTGTCATACCAAGGATATTGTAATAATGCTTACTATAACAACATTCCAACATTGTGCTTCTTTCTTGTACAACTACCTTGTTACAATTTTTACTTTAATTCTGTGTATTTTCATGACTGTCCAGCTTCTAAGAGTTTCATCACACGGTGATGAACAAATTTCTATTTGTTGGAACTACAATGTGTCTTTGTGATTACTATTATTCCGCTTGCCCTTAGGCAGTTTTTAGGATTCCATTTAACTTCGAAAAGGCAGATTTCGATTGTATACAACTTTAATAATTATTATTACAATTTTGCCCCTAGTTTTAGCTGTGTTCTACTAAGTCACAAACAGTAATGAAACAATTTCATTTAGTTATTTTTAGAAAAAAATATTAATTAAAACGTCCAAGTAAACCCCACACTAGAGACCACCTATTATTTTAATTCTGCCCACAATGAACGTGAATTTAAAATGCTGTTTAAATTGTCGGATTTCAATTTGTTACTCACGCTTCGAACGGTAAATTAAAATCTAGTATAAAAGAATAAAAATCCACCGTAATTCGAATGGCGCTCGGAATAATTCGGAAAAACGAATATTCCCGAAGGACGGTAACCGAATTATGAGGACTGGGATACTTATTGTTTTTTTAGTAATACGAGTAGCAAGAATTTTGATGGTGCAACTTGCTTTCGTAAAAAAGTTTGTTTGTAAGAATAAATATTTTTATTCAAGTATTGGCTTTTCCCTAAAAGCCAATACTTGAATAAAAATATTTATTCTTACAAATCCTTATTATTATTATAGGATCACTCGTGTGTCTGTCTGTCTGTCCGTCTGTCACAGAAAGTTTTCTCCGGATCCACTGGACCGATTCTGTTGAAATTTAGTATACATTTGGACTTCTGTGACCCAACACGGACGCGTTACGTAAATTGTGTAATTTTTAGTATGGGGGCACTTTTATGGGGGGCAATTGAAAATTAAAAAAAAAAGTTTTTTGAACAATATCTTGTGACATATCAAATGAAAGGGCTTACTATGAGAGTTTTAATTCTATTTTTTTTTAATTTTAAAATAAATGGTTTTGAAGTTATTCAAGAAATTAGACGAAAAATTACCAGTCCCCCCCTTATATCCGAAACCACTGAGCCTAAAAATTGAAAAAAAATGGAGATAATAGATCTTGCCCTATAGATTACGGGAAAACCTATAAGAAGTCTATAGTATTAAAATATCATGTTGAAAAAATTAAATTCGTTCGGAACCTTGTCAGCACGCGAGTCCGACTCGCACTTGGCCAGTTTTTTTATATATTACTAGTGGACGTCACGTGGTTTCACCCGCGTAGTTCCCGTAGTAGCCTATGTTACTCCCTGATAATGTAGCTATCCATTGCTGAAAGAATTTTTCAAATCGGTCCAGTAGTTTCGGAGCCTATTCATTTCGAATAAACAAACAAATCTTTCCTCTTTATAATATTAGTGTAGATTTTCTCAGCTGATGGAAAGCGATAATGTGAACGATGGAGCACGCTTGCCTAGAAGTAACCTTTTCACAGACCCCTAGTTTGTATTTTTCAGGAATCAGATTCCGGCAGGGAATTCCACTCCTTAGCTGTACATACAATGAACGTATTTCAAAATAATTTGTGCAAAATATAGGTGAAATGTTCGAACTTGGCGGAATTAAATTGTGCAATTGGCTAGGCTACCGAGGTAAATACGCTAACAGGATAGGTAAATAAAACCAACATTTATTTTTTTAGGGTTCCGTAACCAAAGGGTTACCAATGGAACCCTATTACTAAGCCTCCACTGTCCGTCCGTCCGTCTGTATGTCAGCAGGCTATATCTCAAGAACTGTAATAGATAGACAGTTGAAATTTAAACAGTGTTTATTTCTATTGCCGCTATGGCAACAAATAATAAAATTGTATTCGATTAAAAATTAAAGGGGACGGGCTCTCATACAAGAAACGTATTTTTTTTTCGGTTTAAGAGGCGACTCGGGTCGGTAACTCTTGAGCTTTTCTCCATACAAACACATTCCGCTGTTTTCTTCGTGGATAATGCTGCTAAAGCAATGATTTTTTTCCAAAAAATCTAGATGGAATTAATACGTGCCTCTATTATTTTCTTTTATTCTAAACATAATTACTTAAAAACATAATATGACAATCCAACAACCCGAAAAAACAGCCCGTTTTTACCGCCATGTTCAGACGACTATCAGACAAATTTGAAAAGTTTTTAACAAAATAGAAAAGAAAGAAGCGTAGATATAGTCTTCCTCTAAATTTTGATGTATTATTTTTTTGTAAATCAGTCCAGTTATGAAGAAGAAAACAGCGAAATACAAAACGCCTTTTGGTCAAGGTTTTTATAGGTAAAATCAGCCTGCAGTTGTCGCTTTCGCACTTAACTTGGTATGGCGCAGCGCGACGGCATCGGCAATAGTTTCTTCAAATACCTGTTTTACCGACTAGAGTCCCCTCTTAAGGTACGGAACCTTTCGTGTGAGAGTCAGACTCTCACTTGGCTAGTTTTTCATTACAGATATTTATAAAACCCACAAAGTGGACATATTATAACAAAAGAGGGTAACAAAAATAAAATGAAAATATTTTATGAAAGCCAAAAGTTGTCGTTCCCACACAGCGTCCTCTCCGTACTTACAAACTCCCCCGCTTCAAAGTTTCCAAAGCGCATTAAAAACCTTTGACATGACTTAATTGTGGGCGCCATCTTGTGACGTCACAAGATTGACGGCTTATAATTTATTCCGTCCCTTCAAATATGCCTTTTAATCACAAAGTCGAAATTAAGACGGTTAGATTATCTTGATTATAAAAGCTTTTTGGCATTTCTTTTTATTTTTTATTCTTGATGATTTTTGGTGATTGTAGTTTGATTGGTGATTGTCATCTAGTCGGGAATCTAAAAGGGTTTCATGTTGAAAATCTTTTTAATTCTGAAACTTTTTTTGGTTTATTGTTGCTTTTTCAAAGACATAAATGATTTAAGCTTTTAATTATAATGAGGTAAGATCACCTATTCCACCAATTCGCACTAAGCGTTTCCAAACGTCTTTTATAATGCGCACAGCAAAGGAGTGGAACTCTCTGCCTGCGTCTGTGTTTCCAAACGCGTACAACCCTAATCTCTTCAAAGTTAGAGTGAACTGGCTCCTTCTGAGTAAGCTCGCTCCATCGTAGACTTTGTTTCTGTCATCTCTGACCTAGACTAGAGTCAAAAGCAAACCCATCAAAAAATAAAAAAAAAAACCTAGTGAGGGTCGCGGGTAGCTGATGAATGCGAGACGCACAGGACTGGTTGCTCTGGTGAAGCTTGAGGGAGGCCTATGTTCAGCAGTGGACGTCTTTCGGCTGATATGATGATGATGATGACGTTCAAAAATAACTACTTCATGAACAACTAAAGAACTTTGGTAACCTTCACCAAGTACGCCACTGTCCATCAATGATATAACTATGGTTGTACGTTGTTTAGGGGTAGGGCAGACAAGACTACGTGGAGTCGATTTTACAGCGATTCGTTTCTGTCACTAAGTTTTGTAGCACAACATATTGACTTTTTAAGACGTATTTTAATGTAGTGTTAAAAATGCTATTTTATTAAAATGGCATTGTGCCTAGTAAAATTATTTCAAATAAAATTCTGCCATCTTCAAAGTATACCATTGTAAATTCGAACGTATAAAACAATTATATTAAATATTGATTAAATTTTCACTAAAATAAAATATCATGGAAAAATATACCGTACAAACAATATTCGTTAAAAAATGATTCTACAGTTTGATGTTTGTTAAATAAAAAAATGTGAATAGAAATTCATTGAATTGTGTTTCTGTGAAATATGTTTCATTCAAGTAAATAGTTGTTGAAACAATAATATCTACACTTATAATAATATTATAAAGAGAAAAGATTTGTTTGTTTGAATTGAATAGGCTCCGAAACTACTGGACCGATTTGAAAAATACTTTTAGCATTGGATAGCTACATTATCAGGGAGTAACACAGGCTATATATTATCCCCGTACTCCCACGGGAACGGGAATAACGCGGGTGAAACCGCGTGACGTCCACTAGTTCGACATAAAATTATACGAATCAAATATTATGTGAAACATTTTCTGCGAAACGAAATTCTATGAAATTTCTGTCTGCGAAACAAGGGAACACCTATAACTATACCATGGCAATTTGTTATTAAACACTTTGAAGCATCATTCCTTTTTCAAAAACATTTTTAAAGAACTATGTCAGCAAAAAAGTTAATTATTTTTTCAAGCTCTTTCTCGAACAGTGGCCGCAGAATTTCATTTAAGCACAAATGCGAAGACTTTTTCTGTGACGTTTTTAAATCGCCAGCTCTGTTTGCACGGTGCTGTTTAGTCTGATATGTGTTGAAGATTTTTAACTAGAATCTGTTTACTTGTACACTGGGAAATGTAAATGTAATTATTTTGTAAGTACAACTGCAGTTCACTGTTTTTCTTTTGCGGACAAAAATGGGAGTGAAATGTAGTAGTTTTGTTTTGTGAAAACAAAAAAACGAGATTGTTATTTTAAAACATTATCTACACTAATATTATAAATAGGAAAGATTTGTTTGTTTGTTTGTTTGTTTGAATTGAATAGGCTCCGAAACTACTGGACCGATTTGAAAAATTCTTTTAGCATTGGATAGCTACATTATCAGGGAGTAACATAGGCTATATATTATCCCCGTATTCCCACGGGAACGGGAACTACGCGGGTGAAACCGCGTGACGTCCACTAGTTTTTAATAATTGTTAAATGATAATGATAAATGATATTTATTTTGTAAATAGGTTAAACATAACACTTTTTCACGCTCTTTTTTGGTCATTTAAACTAGATGAGGCCGGTATTTCTTAGCTGTGTAGACTACCTTAAAAAGAAACATCGATACAAATTCAGAGGTCAAAGTCTCTTTAAAGGCCAGTGTTGTTTTGTATTTATGAAACAAACTCATTGATATATAAAAAACCCAAGATGCACAGTCTCGAACAAATGCAACACTCGAAACTGTCGTCAAAAACTGACATGTATCAAGTGTCATGTGTGAGTTGTATGTAGTTATACTATAAACAGTTTTTTTTTGCAAATTTAACCTTACACGGATCGCTTAAAGTTGTTTTTACAAAGCAGTGCAGTATGGCGAGAGATGCGAGACTGTTTGAAACTAGCTTGTTTTATGCGGACGTTTTTGAGATGCTGAGTGTGTATCTTGGGTTTTTATATATCAATGAACCAACTACATAAAGTGGTTCTTCTGAAGTTTTTGACAAGCGACAATCTGCCAGCAGTAGTGTGGGCGATCGTAAAAACGTCAAAAATTTATGAGAATGAAAAGCAGTGTTGAAATTTCACGTGATCTGAAATTTCAGCCTTATTTTTTTTTTCCTTTATTTATCAATCAAACAAAACACAGTACAGGATTATCTCTATCAAATAGCACCCAAAAACCACGAAGGTGCTATTAGGAGTCTATCAATATATATAAAAACGCTAAATAATATTCTTTAAGCTTAAATTTGATATTGTTATCTGTTATACAATTATTTATTTCTGAGGGTAGACTGTTAATAAGTCTCGGTACAATATAACCAGTCGTTCGCTCGCCATACGTATTGTTGGCGCGCCGCGTACGAAGCCTATTCTCAGAAATTGCCCGCGTGCGTACAGGATGTTCTATTGTGTTTCTTAAAGATAAATTGAAAAATTGTTCTTTTAATAATAAAAAATTAACTTGGGTATGAACTGGTAAGACTTTACAGTGTTTAAAGAGGCCATTTATATCGTCGTAAAATAGATTTTTAATTTTGGGTGATACTACAGTTTTTAAAATTTTAACTTGAATTTTGTTTTATATCTTAGCATTTTGACAATAACTTTCACTCTCTTATGTCTTAGCGTTTCGACAATGACTTTCACTCCCTTATATCTTAGCATTTCGACAATCACTTTCACTCCCTTATATCTTAGCATTTCGACAATCACTGTCACTCCCTTATATCTTAGCATTTCGACAATCACTTTCACTCCCTTATATCTTAGCATTTCGACAATCACTTTCACTCCCTTATATCTTAGCATTTCGACAATCACTTTCACTCCCTTATATCTTAGCATTTCGACAATCACTGTCACTCCCTTATATCTTAGCATTTTGACAATCACTTTCACTCCCTTATATCTTAGCATTTCGACAATCACTGTCACTCCCTTATATCTTAGCATTTCGACAATCACTGTCACTCCCTTATATCTTAGCATTTTGACAATCACTTTCACTCCCTTATGTCTTAGCATTTTGACAATCACTTTCACTCCCTTATGTCTTAGCATTTCGACAATCACTTTCACTGATGGCATGTCACCATTTCTGGAGCCTCTTCATCACCAATTACCTACACACACTTAGTCCGTCAGGGTTGCGGAATTTGTTCGAAAGAGTCACCGCGGCCCTAGAACGCAAAGGGCATTAGCAGGAACACGGATAGGTTTTAGTCAATAAGAGTCTGACACTTCCTTCTGCTCCGCCCAGAGCGGGAGGAGTCATTTGATGATTTCCTATTCTAAGGATCTGATTGTCCACTGGAGCGGAGAAGAGAGGAGCGGAGAAATATAAACCAAATAGCTGACCCGTGCTCACTTCGTTGGGCGATATATTCGGGTTATTATAGAGCCTATGACACTCACAAATAACTAAGCTTTCAACTGGTAAAAGAATTTTCAAAAACGGTTCTGTACTTCCACAGATTTAACCCCTATTACCTCACAAACTAACAACATCACAAACTCACAAACTTTCATCATCATCATAACAGCCGGAAGATGTCTACTGCTGGACATAGGCCTCCACCAAAGTGGGTTTTTGCCATAATCGCCACGCTTGGCAGGCGGGTTGACGATCGCAGTGTATGATGTTGAGTTTTACAGAAAACGCTGCTGCCCATTCTCTGGTGAGTCCCTTAGTCGCCTCTTACGACAGCCACGGGAAGTGATGGGATGGTATTATTCTGTTACGGCACCATAAGGCACCGACCGACACCATAACCGGCCGTCACAAACTTTACCCCTTTATAATATTAGTATAGATGGTTGATTAGTATGGATGGTTGGAACAACCCTAATCTCTTCAAAGTTAGAGTGAACAGGCTCCTTCTGGGTAAGCTCGCTCCATCGTAGACTTTGTCTCTGTCATCTCTGACCTAGACTAGAGTCAAGAGCAAACCCATCACAAATAAAAAAAAAGGCACGCTTGGTACTAAACGAGTTTCAAACATCGTTCTCCTCTGTCAATCGTTTGAAGATAAAAGAGATGGAATGACGTTTCAAACATATTTAAATGAAAATCCTTAAAAATCTCCCTAAAAATTGCAATTCCTTACCATAAAATTTAACATAATCGCATACGACCGCACAGCGAACGTATGAAACTGTAAATGCACGAAAATTACATAGAACCACGTAAACCAGTGATAAATCAGAGAACTCGTGCTGTGGGCGCCGATGGTCCGATGCACGCGATTGTACCCGCTTAGTACTGTGCACGACTGTACCATTGTGCTGGGTAGTGTCGATGAATAAGATTAGTGTGTAGACAGCTTAATAAATTTCGCTATTTAGAGTTGCATGTGATGTGAATGGATTTTTTTGGATTTAGATTTATTCACATGACTAAAAAGCCTAAGAAGTTTTCTTGGATGCGTGAGTCCATTCACCAGTAACACCACCTCGGAAAGATGCGATCTCTGGCGAGAGTTGCTCAAATTTCTCCTGACTATTTTATCGAGCTTTCGGTGAGCCTGCCCCCTGGGCACGTCTTGCCGTGGTCGACCTGGAAAACTCTTTAATAGACTCCGAACTCGGGTCGGCCGCAGTAAGGATAACCTTCTCGGATGGCTCCAATCTTCAGTGTTTGTGTGGCGTCTCTCTGCAGTCCATGACCCATCTGTCGTCTTGCGCCGCATGCCCTGTCACCAGTACATGTGAGGACCTTATGGCTGCGTCAGCGAATGCTGTTACCATTGCTGAAAACTGGGCCCCACATAAAATTTATTTTTTGCCATCGACACGCTAAGAAGAAGAAGATTTACAAATTGAAAACGAGCTTCTGCCCACAACTTCACCTGTATGAAAGACGAAGTCTGAATGGAAATTATGTTGTATCCTATTCCGGGATTTGGTATAGCCGTCCAATTCGTCGGTGCTCTAAGTTCAACGGTTGGATCAAATGTTAGTTATACAAAATGATTATTATATCAAAAGAACGTTACATTACATAAGAATATGCCAAACAAATATTAGAGAAAGTGTTGTTTAGACATATTTTGTTATGCAAGTTGAAGACGTTTTATTGAATGAAAATTATGTAAAACGCTGTTGATGAAGTTAATATTACCTTTGTAATTTAAACGTTATAACTTTTGAAAATAGAGCAACGTCCTATACTAAATGGGCATCCATTTTGCCATGTGTACAATCCTACACTACTATTTGTAGTCGCAATGTTTTGAGGTGATGGACGGGCGCGCGGCGATACTCGCGACTGTAACGGCTTACTTACATGGCGCTGATGCGCAATATTCCAAATATCGAACACGATTGAATGTTGTACATTCAACCGTGTTCGATATTTGTAATGTAAGGATTTTGAAAAAGGAACTAGGTATGATTTTTTGCACTGGCCGTATTTAGTTCGACTTTCAATTATTTTCAGTAAATTGACAGTTTAATTGTCAGATTTTCATAAGAAAAAGATAGTTGCTGTAAAAATGGACGAAATTGAATGAACTTAAATAATGTACTCATTTGCACAATTTATATTTTTTAAATAACTTCTCTTAAAATAAAACGATATAAACTAATAAAATTTGGTAAAAGTCGAACTTTAGTTGACCCTGGGCGGGTCACCTAAAGTTCGACTTTTACCAAATTGTTGTTTGGTCAAATGCCTGAGTTAAAAGAAAATTATTAGATAGGTTACCTACTTAGGGAGTAGTTAAAATAATGGGGATTTTTTTTACTTTTGACAGGCACGCGTTTGACCACTATCTCACCCGATGGCAAGCGATGATGTGGTCGAAGATGGAGCTCGCTTGCCTAGAAGAAACCTATTTACTCTTGACCTAAAGACTTCCAGGTTGTAGCAATAGATTTTTTCAGACTAGAAAACCTGTATTCGTACATCCCCCTTAATAGAAGTGTTCACTGCAAAATAAAAAGGTAATTACTAAAAATTGCGGCACGTATGTTACCTACACAAAATAAATAATAAAAAATATTCTCAATTTACGTATATTTTCTACAGAGAGCGCTCTAAAGTGGCCGACGATAGTGATTGATTGCCCTGTAGTGTAAAATATGTAAAACGTACAATAAAAAGTAAAGGGGAGGGAGGAGTAGGGGGTGTAGGGTGTAGTAAAGTGGAGTTATGAGAAAAAGAAAATACAAACGAATTAAGAACCTCCTCCTTTTTTTGAAGTCAGTTAAAAATGATGGCGAGAAAGTTAAACAAATCTTAAATCCTAATATGTAAAATTCTTCCGTTACTGTGCGACTGATTGACTGACAGACAACGCACAACCAAAACTATTGACCGTAGAAAGCTGTAGCATGAAGGTTCCTTGAGGAGTGTAGGGGAGCACTAAGAGAGGAATTCCCGAAACTACGTGAACGGGAAAAATCGAAATATGTGCGTACGAAATCACGGTCAAAAGCTAGTTATCTATTATTTAGTTCGTGTTTATTTTTCATACAAATATCTTAAATATGGTTTCAAGACGACAAACCCAGAATGATGATATCCAGGTCAGGCGATCCTGAAAAATCTCAATTTTCCTACTGCAAAACAAAAATTGACAAATGCAGCCACAAAGATGGTGCAGTAGATCATGCTTTTGCTGAATAATCTTACTTTGTTCATGAAAGCTCTAAGTACTTCTCCTTTAGGTCGTTTGAAAACTGAAAAATGATTACTGCATGAATAAAGAACTAGTTACCGACAAACTTTGGAGGGAGTTATAAAATACCCTAAATAGTTCAGACTTCTCAGTGCAGTCTGAAATATTTAGTATTAATTTATATCAACGAGACGAACCATTTTGCATTTTTTTCCATTTTTTTTTAACTAGTTTTATTTCTTTTCTTTCTTTTTGTGTGGGCGACAGAGTACAGTCGGTCAATTTAGTAAACATGTCGAAGTGAAGGCTTGGGTGAAGTGAATAAAGATGGAATGACAGCTCACTTCGATATCACTCCACCCAAGCCTTCACTTCAACATGTTTACAGATGACCAAAGATGCCATCGCTAATGGTAGTGACGCAATTACGCTGAGCACTAGTTTCAGCCTTATTCAGAAGCTATTTGACTACTAACAAAAACTGGCCAAGTGCGAGTCAGACTAGCGTGCAAAGGGTTCTTGGAACGAAGTTCCTTATCGCGCGTTGTGAACGGGGGCTAAACGACGGCGACTAAGACGGAAAAAATTCTCACGAAAAGTTGTAACGACACTTTTTGCTATAGTTGTAAGCCGTGCGACGTGCGCGTGCTTCTCTGTCTGTCTCTCTCTCTCTCCAAACCAGTTATTTTCGTTTCGTCTTTCTATTTCTGTTTACATTATATTTGTAAGGTAGGCAGGGTGGGCAGGGTAGGCAGGGTAGGCAGGGTAGGCAGGGCAGGCAGGGTAGGCAGGGTAGGCAGGGTAGGCAGGGTAGGCAGGGTAGGCAGGGTAGGCAGGGTAGGCAGGGTAGGCAGGGTAGGCAGGGTAGGCAGGGTAGGCAGGGTAGGCAGGGTAGGCAGGGTAGGCAGGGTAGGCAGGGTAGGCAGGGGAGGCAGGGTAGGCAGGGTAGGCAGGGTAGGCAGGGTAGGCAGGGTAGGCAGGGTAGGCAGGGTAGGCAGGGTAGGCAGGGTAGGCAGGGTAGGCAGGGTAGGCAGGGTAGGCAGGGTAGGCAGGGTAGGCAGGGTAGGCAGGGGAGGCAGGGTAGGCAGGGTAGGCAGGGTAGGCAGGGTAGGCAGGGTAGGCAGGGTAGGCAGGGTAAGTGGGGTAGGCAGGGTAGGCAGGGTAAGTGGGGTAGGCAGGGTAGGCAGGGTAGGAGGGTAGGAAGGGTAGGTAGGGTAGGCAGGGTAGGCAGGGTAGGCAGGGTAGGTGGGTAGGCAGGGTAGGCAGGGTAGGCAGGGTAGGCAGGGTAGGCAGGGTAGGCAGGATAGGCAGGATAGGCAGGATAGGCAGGATAGGCAGGGTAGGCAGGATAGGCAGGGTAGGTGGGTAGGCAGGGTAGGCAGGGTAGGCAGGGTAGGCAGGGTAGGCAGGGTAGGCAGGGTAGGCAGGGTAGGCAGGGTAGGCAGGGTAGGCAGGGTAGGCAGGATAGGCAGGGTGGGTAGGGTAGGTAGGGTGGGTATTTAGGGTCTAACATTGAGCCTACTGATTAAGTTTATATTACATTATATTTGTTAATAATAAAAAAAAATATTATCATAACTTAAAAAAAAATTACAATTCCTTCACTAATTACTTCTCCGAACTTCGTTCCATCCGGGTGTCCGTTGACACCGCTCCAGTTTTTTTTTATTAATTTTCTAGTTTGCCTTCAAAAGTGCCATACAATTTAATAAATAACGTAACGCTTCTTCTTCGTTCTTCAAAAATTGTACTCTTTACAATTTTTGAACAATTTTTTCAATCATTAATTTAGATTTTTAGGGTTCCTAACAAAAAACGGAACCCCTATAGAATCACTCGGGTGTCTGTCTGTCTGTCCGTCTGTCTCCGGGTCCAATGGACCGATTCTGTTGAAATTTGGTACACATATGGACTTCTGTAACCCAAACATGGATGCATTACGTAAACCATTAAATTTTTAGTATGGACCCCCATACTAAAAATTTTACTTTTGGGGTCAAACTAGAAAATTAAAAAAAAAAGATTTTTAAACAATATCGTGTGACATATCAAATGAAAGGGCTCACTGTGAGGTTTTTAATTATATTTATTCCATAATTTTAAAATAAATGGTTTTGAGTATTAGTATTGTTTATTCAAGAAATTACACGAAAAATGACCATTCCCCCCTTATATCCGAAACTGCTGAGCCTAAAATTTAAAAAAAAAATGGAGATAATAGATCTTTACCTATAGATTACTGGAAAACCTATAAAAAGTGTAAAAATGCGTATAAAAAAAAAAATTCGTTCGGAACGTTTGCACGCGAGTCCGACTCGCACTTGGCAAGTTTTTTTGCAAGAATATAGTTTTGACATAGTCGTGAGTTAATATTCGTGTACAGCGTGTACCGCGTGCAGAGCGTGCATGGCGTTGACAGCGTTGAGCTACGTGGGCGCCATATTCGAACAAGCCACGCGTGTGCCAATGACGTCACTTGATGCGTAGCGTGTCCGAGGGTTGCAGTGGGAACAATCTCATACATGTTCACGTAAGGCGAAGCCTCACACACGTGCGTAGCCTCTCTGTGCGTTGCGGTGGGTTTCCGCCTTTACTCTGTGGTGTGACCGAATGGCAAGAACTGCGCCAAACTGTGAAGCTAACAAGGAAACTGACGCGCTACCAAATTCATTCCGGGAATTTCTGCCACGCTCCGGGCGATATTCTAATTAATTCCTGGTACTTAGTAATTTAACGTGTGTTAATGAAGTTAGCTATGTTGCTAGACTTTTGCTGAGAAGTGAAAGAGTTATGATTTAATTTTGATTGTTTTTCTTGCAACTGTAGTAAAGACTAACTAAAGGCTAGCAACCAGGCGCTACTCGGCAGCGCGAGAACCCCTATTAAAAGAAGGTTATCTACTGATTATATCGCTGTTGTATTTTCGCACCAGCGCAGAAGTTGCACTGGTAGTGAAAAGTGTGGGGTCTAACAACGATTGCGATTGTCGAAATGCCAAAATATATGGAATTGATCACATGACATTTTGATAGCGTTTGTCAATCCCATACTTAGTTGACGTATGCCAATAGCGATGGTATCGTTATCTTAGCGAAGGAGGAGGCTGAACGCGTGCGAGAGAGGGAACGCCCCAGCCGCCGCAACAGAAGAAGACGTCCCGGGCGTCGGGAATCGCAGAGTGATTCCCGGCCACCGTAGGCGCAGGTCTGCGGACGGCGAGCGTTGGGTGGCTCGTCATCCGATCAGGACCACGCCCAGGTCGACGGCGCGCTGTGTTCCACGCGCACCTCAAAGAGATGTCAGCAAAGTAGACGGGGCCCGGTAGGGCCAGTGCCTGCCGGGGTTGCGGAATCTGTTCGAAAGAGTCGCCGCGGCCCTGGAACACAAAGGGCATTAGGAGGAGCACGGATGGGTTTTAGTCAGTAAGAGTCTGACACTCCCTTCTGCTTCACCCAGAGCGGGAGGGGTCATTTGATGATTTCCCATCCATAAAAAAAAAAAAATCGTTATCTTATCGAAACGAAACAAAAAATAACTACCTAAATTCAGCGTTTCACACACACTGCATCCATCTCACATTTGACCGAGACTGCGAAACTAGTAACGTTAAGGAGCATCTAATTCCCAGCAGAGATTTAACTGCTATGGCCTATTGTTCTATTGTACCCAAATGCAATAAGATCTGTACCTAATGATATTGTCTATTGTTCTGCTAAACAAAGAGTCTGGCAGTGCATTTTGGGAGATGGTTCTTTACTGGGTTTAATTCAAATTGTACACTGTATAAGCCCTGCGGAGAACCGTTGAGAACAAGATTCAGCCTCACATATTTCTATGTCCTATTTTCAAGACAAAACTATTTAACTCTCTACAAGTATCGCGTCGTCAACAACATGACCCATTTTTTCCACATAAATCTTAACTGCCCACTCCGCAAAAGCCATTCCATAACCCTACAATATTCCTATTATAAAAGACGTTCCTCAAACATAATAGTACCGACGGAATCTTTTGTCTCACCATACGAAAATAAGCATTTGATGATAAATATTGTCTTATTTACCATCATCATCATCTGCCAAGCTTTTTTCCACGTATATTGGGGTCGGCTACCAGTTAAAACGTATTCAACTAAAGGCCATTATTTTACGTGAAGCGGCTGCCTGCCAGACCTCACACTGGCAAGACTGGTGTCAGATGTTCTGGCTTCTGACAATCTGTAACGACTGCCAAAGACAAATCTACAAATGACAGCCGGGATACTTGTTTAACGTGTTTTTAGAGGCACGGCGAAGTCTCTGTACCTTAAGATGGTCGCCCATCCACAGACCGACCTCGGCAAGCTTTGCTTAACCTTGTAGATCACCGTGTAGCTATTATTATTTAGCCTCGAGCTCCTCTTCAAATCAAATCTTTACTTTCTACAGTCAACTCAAAACAAAGAGTAGTAAAGTATGTACCTACAGAACTCGCCAACCAATCGTCAACTGTATGACCCAATTTTTGTACATAACTCTTAGCAAAGACGTCCCATGACCCTGATACAATATTCCCATTTTAAAAGACGTGCCACAAACATCACAGTACCGTCGACGCGGGATCTTTTGTCTCATCATGCAAAAATAAACATTTGATGCTAAATACTGCCTTATTAACCGACTTCAAAAAAAGGAGGAGGTTATCAATTTGACTGTATTTTTTTTTTTAATGTTTGTTACCTCATATTAACCAACTGGATGAACCGATTTTCATGATTCTTTTTTTATTTGAAAGCTGGTGCTTCCCGTGTGGTCGCATTGCCACCACGTCAGGATCTGATGATGGAAACCCTGAGAAATCGAGGGAACCTCTCGAAAATTGTAAGCACGTATTTGGTAAAAACTTAATATTCGTGTGTATATCTGGTGATACTACAAAAGAATGAAGGTTTGGATCAGACCTGATGATGGAGACGACAGAGAGTCAAGGAAACTCCACATCGGTATGTAGGAACTACCAAGTGTTTGGGCTTATTTCATTCGTATTGACGAGACCTTTACACCGAAAGCACTTAGTTTTATTTTCATAACATAACATCACGCCGGTACGCTGTGAATGGGTACGCAGGCTAAAAAGTGAAAAATAAAAAACTTTTTTACAAAAAATGTAACCGACTTCCAAAACAAAACACTACAAAGTATAATATAACTTTAATTTCGGAAGTCGGTGTCAAAAAATAAAATTTCCAAACACACCGACTTCCTAAATTAAAGTCATTTTATACTTCGTAGTGTTTTGTTTTGGAAGTCGGTTATTTAGCACCAAATCTTTATTTTCTATAGCCAAGTCAAGACAAGATATTTATCTACCTACACAACTCGCCAACCAATCGTCAACTGCATGACCCAATTTTTATATATAAATCTTAGCAACGACGTCCTATAACCCTAGTACAATATTCCCATTATAAAAGACGTTCCTCAAACATCACAGTACCGTCGACGGGATCTTTTGTCTCAGCATGCGACGTTAACGAGCTGATTTACATGTTAATGACGTACATCTACTGAATAATAAGAGAGGAATGAGCGGGGTAGAGCTACCTCTTTTTGGTCGTGTCGGCCTGGTATTTGCAGTTTGATTTCAGTATTTAAAACTAGTTTGTCTTGGGTGAATAGGTTCTGTGGTTGCAGATGAGGTTTTAATTGCAGTAGGGAATTCACAAATTGGCTAGGCGTTAAAACATAATCAATGAGACATAAAGGGGCTTCTAGGAATTTATACGTAATTGGCGACCGTTTCATCCCGTACTGCATCGTTATTACTTAACCTTTAGCTGTATAATAAATATGTAAGATATTTAAGGATACACTCTATAAATCTTATACTTTAGAAACACGATTGTTTGTAGTTTCCTCTTATAGAAAAAGATCCTATGTAATCTCTAAAAAACAAAGTACAGCCTATACTCTTACTACAAACAAATACCTAAATCAATGGCTCGGTGCGCTCTTAAATATAAAACCGGCCAACAAAGTGTATGTCGGGCCCCGCACTGTGAAGGATTTCGTAGTTTTCTGGCCCGCAACCAGAACAAAAACTAATTTTTGTTATGAGGGAAAAATAATAAACAATACCTACCTGATGCTCAAAAAATAAAAATGATAAAAAGATGATTCCGTGCTTCAGAAGGTACTTATAAGCCGGTGGTACCGGCCGCTAAATGGTAGTCGTCAAATAAACCATGTCAGAGGTCCTTGAGGCGATTTAGAAACTGACACTAGGGTGTGTGGGGTCGTTAGACCTTACTGCCCACACGATAAGAAGAAAAAGACCTGATGTTCATAAAGTGTGGAGGCACCGAAAATTACTCTGAGTAAAAGATAAGTTGGATTGAAGAACAAACTTATCTCTACATATAGGTAGTTAAAAAAATCAGTCACGGGTTCTTCAACTGCTAATATAAGTTAGTAATCGCAAAAATATATATATCTATACTAATATTATAAAGAAGAAAGATTTGTTTGTTTGTTTGTTTGAATCGAGTAGGCTCCGAAACTACTGGACCGATTTGAAAAATTCTTTCAGCAATGGATAGCTACATTATCAGGAAGTAACATAGGCTATATTTTATCCCCGTACTCCCACGGGAACGGGAACTATGCGGGTGAAACCGCGTGACGTCCACTAGTACGTGATAAAACTACAAATCATAACAATTAACCATAAGTAGAAGTAAAATTTCATGTATTTACCTACTGCGTTATCTAATTGGCTTATTTATGTGTGAGGTATGGCTTATAAGTCATAAGTGATTTATTTCTCAACAATATAAATTTTGTAGAAAAATAATAATTATAACAGAAACAAAATCATTAAAAAAATCTCCAATAATAAATGACTGTCAAAAACTAAATTAAAAAATATATGTCAAAAGATCAATAATGTCACATGTCCTTACTAATATTATAAATGCGAAAGTAACTCTGTCTGTCTGTCTGTAGGTATCGCTTTCACGCCAAAACTACTGAACCGATTTAAATGTTGTTTGGTACAGAGATAGTCTAGAGCCTGAGAAAGGACATAGGCTGCTTTTTATCCCGGGAGTATGTCCCCTAGGGACCACGTGGGCGAAGCTAGTGAAATAATAAAGATAATAATACAAATTTCAACTATTCAATCAAAATAAGAAATAAAAAAATATAAAAAAGCATTATAAATCTTATAACGCTCCCAGGTTACACCCCTTATAATTTTCATTGCCGGTAATTAATACTTATTTCTACGACAGCTAAAATCCATCCTTCAAATCTAAGTTGAAGCTAAGCGCGATATGTAAAACCAGCATAACTTAGAGCTACCGACTCGTCTCCAACGGAAACATTTATCTACATAGATTTGAATACTAATATATTCTGGAACCCACCGTTTATCTATTACATATAACTTATTATTATAATAATCACTTTAACATGGGTTTCTAAGAAGACATTAACTCTCGTACAGACAGCTGCGCAAAGATAATATTAATTATTTATTTACTCTCAAGCAAATAACACACACAGCACATTTTTCTTCATTTCTGTATTTTTTTAGGGTTCCGTACCCAAATGGTAACGAACGGAACCTTATTAATAAGCCTCCGCTGTCCGTCCGTCCATCCGTCTGTCTGTCAGCGGGCTGTATCTCAGGAACCGTAATCGGTAGAAACTTGAAATTGATAGATTGTGTATTTCTATTGCAAATACAACAACAAATAATAAAAATTCTTGTCAGGTCGATCTTAAGGTTAGGCAACGCTTGCCAAAGTCGGTCTGTGGGTGACCGTCTTAATATACCGAGTTTCCTCCGTGCCTCGGAAAGCACGTTAAGCCGTTGGTCCCGGCTGTCATTTGTAGATATTTGGCAGCAGTTACGGATTGTCAGAAGCCAGTAAATCTGTAGTAGTAAGTACCGTGTTACCCAGTTAATGGCTTGTGGAGGTCTGGTAGGCAGCCGCTCCATGTAAAGTATTGGTATTCAGCTGAAGCCGGTTTGACTGGAAGCCGACCCCAATATAGTTTGGAAGAGGCAGGCAGATAATGATGATTTTGTACCGATAACGATCTACCCGAATCTTTAACGTCAGAAAAACAATAGCACATCACAACGAAAACAAAAACCTTCTCAACACCTAATGAACTTCTAAAACCTCATAATCGAACATGACGTTAATAGTCAATTAATAACATTACGAAGCCTAACGATATATTTCTTATAAGTAACACGAAACAAAAGAAGTAAGCCTTGCTGTACAATAAATCTATATAATACTCAATATTTGGGGCTTACAGAAACATTTTCCTTGTAAGCGACCCACGAAACAAGGGCGGTACAACTTCTGGTGGAATATACGGGAGGGTAAATTGAGCAGGCACGCAGCGGCTCTCTGATAGTGACCGGTGAAATAATAAGGAGGTTATCAATTCTACACGAATGTTTACCCAACTACAGCAGACCAAATGAAGGGTTATCATTTTTAACTTTAATTACTTTGACTTGTTTTTAATAATGAATTTTGAATAACTCAATTCAATTTGATACCACTCACTTCAATTGTGGCGTGACTTGTGGATCAAATAAAACGCACAAGTTGATGATTAGTTATGATGTCTCCAATATCAACCGGTATCATTGAATATAGCTACAAATTAAATTAACTATTATCAGCAAGTATGCATATCAGCAATATCTTTTGTTATCATATTGTTATTTTTTAAATAATCTTAGCAGTGTTATTTTTAAGCTCTTGATAGCCCAGAATATTTAAATTCGAGATATGTATCTTGTATTAATAAGTCTATCTGTAAAGTACCCATAAAATAGGATGACTATAATCCTCAAGCTGAGGACACACCAAATCCAGTCAAGATTTTTGACAGTATAATTATGTACATTCCGGGGTCAAAAGTGCAGCAGCACTTTCTCGAAGCCAGCGTCTACAATTTTTTTTGTGGAACAAGCAAGAAGTTTAATACGACTCGCTAAATGTTTAAATTACTCCATTTACTTCACTTCTGATTCCGACCGTACTCTCATTTTGTCTTGTAGACTCAGATTTATCGTTTTTTCTTCTCCGATCAAACAACCCCTATGTTTTTTTTAATTCTTTTAGTAAGGAGCTTTGTCACAATACTATGTCGCTCCATCATAGCCAAATTTTGAATTTATTCTAGATGATTGTTATATATTTTGTACAGTCTTAGCCTCGTCCGACACAGGTTTAGCTAAAACACTATTTAACTAAAGTATCAATTCCAAATATACTTTGGGAATCAAACTAATTACTCCTGAGGTGTTCGCCCCGCTCACACTCCATCAAGATTTGTTATACGTCCTCGATTATTCCATATTTCTCGCAATTAGGTGAAGGTGTGATACCCATGAGAATCGTAAACTTCCTCATAGAATGTGACCGGATCGAAGCCTCATGACAGTAACAATAACCTTTCTATTAAGTGAACAGTTATCTATCCAGGAAATTATTATGAATCCGTATGTTTTCAAGCAGCAACTTGTACAATTATGTAGTGATCCCTCGCCAAAGTCCGCGCTCACTTACTTTTGATATTAAATGCGAAAAAGTTACTTGTTTTGACTTGGAAATAAATGCAATATGAAGTTGTTGCCTTTTAGTTCAGTACTTAAAACTTTGATGTTTGCGACTGCAATGTCACAATATAAAATTATGATGAGAGAAAAAACTAGTCTGCTTTTAATTTTCCTCTGTGTAAGAGGCAATTACAAAGAAACCTATAATAAGGAAGCTCAAAATGGTCTTAATTAACGGATACTGTAAGAATTCCTACCATAACAATTCACCACATCCAAGAAATAGTTCAGCGAGTAGGTACGAAAAGTCGTTGCCTAGCTCTTAATTCCATGCAACTCTTTTTATTAGCCATCAAATATAACTTTTGCATAGGTGACCAGTGGAGTTTTATTAAATCAAATCAAATCGTATATTTCAAATAAACCATTTACAGGCACTTTAGAATTGTCAAGGTCGGTCAGTCCAAAAAGATGAAGCTATTTGCACGTTCCAAAATGTAGATCTCTATGGAGAAGAACGTGCAAGAAACTCCACGGACACTCTTTTAAAAATATAAAATTGTTACAAAGTTTTGTTTACGTGGGTAAAGACGTCAAAAACCCCAAGTATATTTTTTTAAAACTTGGAGTACAGAAGTGCAATAGCGTGCATTTTATGGGCGAGGAATGCAAAAAACAAAGTTTGTGAATATTGATGAAGATAACGCAATATAAGTATAAACTCAATAGTACATAAATAACTTTAAATACGTACGCAAACATACAAATAAATATAACTATTTTAATAAAAAGTTTGGTCACATAACCCTAAAAAGTAGAAAAGTTTCAAACTTATTTTCAACATTGACCAACCCTTCGTTGCGTCATGATTGAATTCGTCACATTCTGATTCGGGCCCTCCTCGGTTTAGTTCGGAAAAGTTCGGAACTTGTTGTCGAAACTATTGTGGTCAGTCCAAAGGTCAGATTAACTGAATATTTAGATGGATTTCGTTCGAATGGCCTTCAAATTTTAGGGTAAAGCGGTTATTTCCGTCACCGTACATTCAGACACACATAAATAAAAAGTTACCTATTTTTCTGAAATTTCTGAAAACCTGTACACTCATGTACAATGACTTGTTTATGTAAATTATTATCTCATATTTCTAGCTAATTATTTAAAGTAACTAATCTCAAAAGTCAATTAGACAAATGTCTACTAATTACTGTTAATGATTTTGGACACTTGATCACGCGTTTCTACAAAATAGTGTTTTTTTTTATGAAGTATTCTTTTTACTGAGTTTAATAAACATACCTAGCCTTTTCCCAACTATTTTGACGTGAATAAGGCTAGTGGCCCCGACGGGATACCGGCAATTGTTTTGAGGACTTGTGCGCCTGAATGGCTCCAATCTTGACACGCCTATTTCAACTTTCGTTTGAGACTGGAAAAGTACCGAATGCTTGGAAGCAAGCTAACGTGTAGCCCGTGCCCAAGAAGGGTAGTCGAGCTGACCCGTCGAATTATAGACCCATCTTGATAACGTCCATACTCTGTAAGAGTGTGGAACGCGTACTGAATCGTAAGCTCCTAGCATACCTAGAAGCGAATGATATCCTTAGCTACCGACAATACGGGTTCCGCCGAAATCTGTCTACTGGGGATCTTCTAGCGTATGCCATTCACATCTGGAGTGAGGCCATAGACAAGCACGGGGAGGCACTTGCGGTCTCCCTTGATATCTCAAAGGCCTTCGACAGGGTCTGGCACGATAGCCTTATTAGTAAGCTTCCTTCCGCGGTCTGCCCGCCGGATTGTGTGATTGGATTGCAGATTTTCTGAGGGATCGGTCTATCCGAGTGGTCATAGATGGCTGCTCGTCTGGACTACTGGATATTAATGCCGGGGTTCCTCAGGGGTCGGTGCTCTCGGCAACATTGTTCCTGCTGCATATTAATGATCTGCTAAAACCCGGTACCTTTGGGTATGCAGACCACAGCACTATTGCTGAGAGATACGTGTCCGACGCACGAGCTGGTGGGTCGCAGATCCGGTCTCTTCGGGAGGCTATGGTTGAGCGCTTGAACTTGTCCTTACAGGCTGTCTCAGAATGGGGCGATGCCAATCTGATCAAGTTCAATGCTGCTAAGACCCAAGCGTGTCTTTTTTCCGCTAAAAGGAGCCAATTCCACCCAGCTCTATCTTTTCGTGGTGTAACCGTGCCGATAACCGACCGACTTGAGCTTCTTGGCGTTACGTTAACATCTACCCTCAATTTTGGCCCTTTCATAGAGGCAAAGGCTCAAGTGGCTGCCAGAAAGTTGGGGGTCCTAGCAAAGGTGAGACGGTACTTCACGCCGGAACAGCTGCTCAAGCTCTATCAAGCGCAAGTTCGATCGTGTATGGAGTACTGCTCTCATCTTTGAGACGGATCTGCCAACTTGATGCCCTTGAGTCAATTGAGAAACGAGCCAAGAGGATCATCGGTAATGACAGGCTCGTCGAGTCGAAGCTCCAAAGCCTTGAGCATCAACGCCGAGTTGCTGGCCTGTCGGTTTTCTATCGCTTGCATTTTGAGGAGTGTGCGACGGAATTGCATGATTTTATTCCGCCAAGCCCGTTCCATCATCGGACCACAAGACGAACGGCGATGCGCCACCGGTACATGGTGGACATCCCACCGACACGCACTAAACGTTTTGGGAACACATTCATAGTGCGTACAGCTAAGGAGTGGAATTCCCTGCCAGAGTCTGTGTTTCCAGATAGCTACAACCTGGGAGTCTTTAAGACAAGAGTGAATAGGTTGCTTCTAGGCAAACGTGCTCCATCTTCGACCGCATCATCGCTTACCATCAGGTGAGATTGTGGTCAAACGTATGCCTATATATAGTTAAAAAAAAAACTGTTTTATGATGGAAAATCATCAAATGCATCCTCCCGCTCTTGGCGAAGCAGAAAGGAGTGTCAGACTCTTACTGACCTAATGCCCTTAGCGTTCCAGGGCCGCAGTGACTCTTTCGAACAAATTCCGCAACCCTGGCAGGCACTTGCCCAAGCGGGCCCCGTCTACTATGCAGACATCTCTTTTGAGCGCGCGTGGAACACGTCACCCAACGCTCGCCGTCCGCAGGCCCGCGCCTACGGTGGCCGGGAATCGCCTTGCGACTCCCAACGCCCAGGGCGCTTTTTTCGGTTACGGCGGCTGGGGCGTGAGGTTTCCCTCTCTCTCACGCGTTCGGCCTCCTCCTTCGCTAGCATTACTTCTTCGCAGAAGGGTGACCGCTTCCCATCTCTCCTGGCTCCGGACCATAGATTGAACCAGGGCCGGTCGTGAGAGGTCGCTGCCGCCGATCACTTCAACTAGGATTCCAAACTATACTAGGGTCGGCTTCCAGTCTACCCAGGTACAGCTGAATACCAGAATTTTACATGGAGCGGTTGCTTATCTGACTTCCACCACACAGTAGCTGGGTAGAACGACACCCCTTGGCAAGACTTTTTTTTACCTTTGATAGGCACGCGCTCTACCACTACCTCACTCTCTGATGGTAAGCGATGATGTGGTCGAAGATACCTATTCACTCTTGTTTTAAAGACTCCCAAGTTAGCTATCAGGAAACATAGACTCCGGTAGGGAATTCCACTCCTTAGCTGTACACTCTATGAACCAATAACAACTGTTAAGGGGATACCTTTAGAATAAGGCCGTTTTTCGTTTTAACGTATCTTGTTAGGTACTTCGAACAGGGATGTGAGATTACGGTATATGCTTTTTGACTTTATGATCTAGTATCCAACTGAAGGAATACACGATACGAAGAAATTTTCTCGATAGAAAAAAATCACAAAGTTCGAAATATCTTTTTACTTTTTTTAGCTACAAAACGCGACGCTTTAGATTGATCCTATGAAAATAACTTTATAGCATATAAAATAACCTTATCGAGGTTTCAACTGAACAGATTTCGATATAATAATACTTTTATGTTATCAAATCCGAAAATTTATTTTGGCACTTACGTTTTTTTATTCCTAGCTACACTCTTTTTATCTTCATCTCATCTTTTGCCTTGCAAAAGTATTTGCATCTCTCTCATTTGTTCAGTTCTTCAGATGCTCCGTGGAGCTCTTGCAAGCAGGACCTGTATCACTTTTCTGCAAATCGGAGCTGTCAGATCTTCGTAATTTCAATATATTTTTTTACAGTAAATGCTAATAGTTTAGCCGTTTACAGATAAATTTAGTGTTAAAAAATGTCTGCACCATGTGAATGTGTATTTTTATGACCTTGAACAATATAAAACGCAATATTTTTCTATCCACACTAATTTTTGAATTATGTATAAAATTGGTATGAAATAAAAGAGCAAAACTAAATTAAGTACAAGGTCGTTGGGACTTCCTACCTGAAGGCGACAATAGACTCGTTTACCAGGAAATGAATAGCAACGGCTTGAAGAAAATAACGTCTCCAAGTCATCACCTTTACTTGTACATATGTACTGTATCCTCCAGTGTTCTCATCTCACAAAGCAATATTGGGTAAACATTATGTTTTCTATATTAGAGTGTCTGTTTATACAGCGTTATTCTTACATTTTAACTCAAGACACACGCTAAAATAAATGTTTTCATTTTAGGATTGAAATACGTCAAACATCAATGTGTTCAATGTCAAAGGCAACAAGCCTAGGGAAAATTATGGAGTCGCGTTTGAATTGTGAAAAATGTGTTAAGTAAATACTAGCTTTTTACCCCGACTTTTCTGCGTGGGTTTTAGAAGTACCTACCAGAAATAAATGAGAAATATTTAATCCTACTAATGTTATAAATCTAAATCAATATGATGTTGTAATAGTTGTTAGGCCAATTTTAATTTATCATAATTCTGGGTTCTTGATATTTTGTGACTCTTTATCCCTCATCATTTCAGCCTTACTTCATCTCGTACCACAGACATATTTTTGTAAAAATAAAATATTAGCAAGTTCAATTTAATTGACAATGACGTAATTTCAAAGCCTTAAGTTAGTTATGACGCATTTTCAACGTCTCATTAGATATATCGCCAATAAAACAGCATGTAAATCAAGCCTTCTCATAAAGTCGGCGAAAAAATATACATAATTTTTTAATTTTTACCTTCCAAATTTGTTTAACTTTCGCTTTTACGACAGTAAACATTACAAACATCAGAATAAGGTTAACATTTTTCCGCCATTCCAACCTATCAAAAGTCTTGGTAGGTATAGTTTACGAAGACAAAAACAGTACATTACAATATCAGCGTTTTACCTGAAATAAAACGCATATTAAAATACTTACCCCAGTGGAAGCTTTCCTATGAGATCTGTTTGTTATCGCCTGGTGCCATACTGTAGGCCAATGTGATAAAGCAAGAAAGAACAGAGATAGAAGAGAATTTAAACAAAGTTGTAATTAATAATTTATGCATTTATTTAAATAAACGTATAAAGCAATTCAATGAAAGTACATAGATAAGTGTAATTTTTAGAAACTTTATCTATAACTACAATGTGTAACTTAGAAATATAATTAACACTTTTTTTTAATAAGAAATCATAAATTGTGATCATAAACAACTAATTTAAGAATATCTGTTCTAGGTAAACAACATTTTTATTTAGCAATGTTAATCAATTGAATTGAACAATTGTGTGACGTTTTGTGAATCAGTACTTCTCATTATTTCTCGTCTATAAAACTGGTGGAATGTATTAGCTGAACGCCAATTTCCACGTGCCAAGATTTCGTCGAGAGGATAATTTTGAAACCGGCTTTTGGAGGCTACAGCAGACCGGGTGCTACCTGGTGTGGCTCCAATGCCAGCTTCCCGAAACAGGGTCTTTACCCATCCTGCAATGGCTGTACGTGAAGCAGGTTTAGCCACACCTCTAATCGTAATAAATAAATTAGTTGATTTTGCCGCTTTACGTCTGTCGTTTAATAATGCTATAGTTTTTTCTGTCCAGTATATAGGGTTAAGGTTAGAACGATCGGTATTTAAAAGCAATTTCCAGCTGGATTGCCTATAATTAGTGCTGTCAGCTTTGGAGCCAAACCGAGGCCAAAATATTATACTGCTATCAGATCTTATGCAATGACTAAGATCGATATTAATTAGAGTTAGATCGTGTATTCGCCTACCAGAGCAAAGCAACAACAAAATTCCAGTATGACGTGATGTTTGAAATAGATCACTTGAATTAATTGTGTAATTATTCAAAAATGAAATTAATTTATCAATATCCCAAACTGGAGGCTTTGTGACCTTTGGATTTTTAAGGGCAATAGATTTTAAAACATGTCTTACTAGAACGTGTGAACTTAACTGACTTGAAGTTTCAGCGTTACATAGTGTAGAAATTACCGATTTATGTAAAAGTATTGAATTATACGACAACTTATCAATTAAATATAAATCACATAAAAACTGCGCTGATTGTGAACCAGTGGGAGTCATTAAGTCAAGGCTTTTATTACGGCACCACGACGTCCAGCGCTTCCAGGCTACTTCGTAGGTTTTTAGAGTAGATTTTCGCCAAGAATTCTTAAGCAGTGATAGTTGTTGAGCGTTCCATGTCTTTATCGCGTCGGACCACCTCCACACTTCCAAACATCGAGGACAATGTTCTCGACCTGCGGTGGTGGGAGTCCCGTCGACGTGTATATTAGGTATCTCTGTAGGTTTCTCAGATTTAAAGGAGCTGCGAGCGCTCGGGCTTTGAGATCGGCACGCCAGAATACCCTCTCCCATCGAGGTACTACTAATAGGAATATTCCTATCGACTGTTTTAAGTGAGACAGGACTTTGGGGACTAGGAAAGGTGGTGGGAATATCCATGCGAGCTCGTAATTCCATGGGGCACTGAAGGCATCGTGGAACAGAGCTTGAGGATCTCTCAGATCTAGGGACACGTAATTGTACACTACGTGAGCAGTCGCCGAGGCAAATATGTAGATCTACCATTGGGATTCCCCATTTTGCAAACACTGTTTCAACACAAGTCGGTAGTAAGTGCCATTCTGGAGGTTGGCGAAGGCGCGATAAATGGTCCGCATGATTGTTGTATTTGCCTGGAATGAAGTGTTTGTTGAAGTGTATCTGATGCTGGTCTAACAAATTCAGAATTCGATAGGTTATTTCCAACAGGGATAATGTCCTCGTACGTCCTTCCTTTCGTAAGTAAGTGACCGCAGTTCTGTTGTCGCTTTGAATGAGGAGCGAACTTTGATGAAGCCAATGAACTTGGTTCTGAAGAGCATATAAAATTGCTAGCATTTCTTTTTCATTGCAATGCAGCGTTTTCTCTTCTTGCGACCAAGTTCCTGACAGAGCTAAATTGTTCGCTTGATCCGACGCATCTGTCGTCAGAAAATTTATTGGAGGAGGGTACTGAAGGGGTGTTGACCTTTGACAATTTTGGGCCCACGAGTTTAGTTCCTCTAAGACACCTTGTGGTAGTGGGTAGGTCTTTGATGGCAGGACTGGCAGCGAATTTACGAACATCAGTAACTGTCGATGATTGAGCCGACCCCGAGGGACAACAAAACTGGCAAAATTTATAAGTCCCACTATTTTCTGCAACTCCTTTAAAGTTAACCGCTCTTGTTCGCCTGATTTATCGTGATAGCCTGATTTATCTTTGTAATGATGTTCTGAATCTTTTCTTTTGGTAGGATTTTTTTATTTTCCCATGGTTTCTATAGTATCCCTAAATAAATTATCTTTTGAGGAGAAACAACAGATTTTACGAAATTTCCTGTCCACCCCAGTTTTTGTAATATTTGTACAGGTATTTTGACATGCTCGCGAAGCGTGTGAACAAAAATGGCGTGCCACTTTTTTACGAAAACTAAAAACTACCCGCAACCACCAGGTGGTGCCACTGAGACGGAAGTAAAGAGAGGATTAAAGTACGAAAACTGGTAAGAAATCGATGGGAAACGGAAATGCCATCTCATATGAAAGCTTCCAGTGACGGTCAAGTAGTTTAATACAAGTATTTTTTCCATGATTTGGTATAAGTCTTGAAGATGTTCCGTGGATGAAACAACAATCAGGATGAAACTATTTACTACTTAGCAATATGGGCCTGAGGATGGAACCAGGGTTATCCTACAGCCCCGGATTTGGAATGCCGCATATAATAGCAGCGGTGCTCATGTACACTTGCTTGCTTGCTTGCTTGTGTTTTGTGTACTTTACTGAAAGGGTCATTACATCACATTTAGGGTCTCATATCAACCGAAAGACGTCCACTGATGGACCTAGGCCTCCCCAAAAGGGGGGGGGGTGCCATAATCGCCACACTTGGCAGGTGGGTTGGCGATCGCAGTATATGGTTGAGTTTTACAGAGAACGCTGCTGCCCATTCTCTGGCGAGTCCCTTAGTCGCCCATGGGAAGTGATGGGATGGTATTATTCTTTTACGGCACCATACGGCACCGGCCGACACTATACGGCATTTAGGGTCTAATACTGATTAACTATGTCCAGCAGTGGACGTCTTTCGGCTGATATGATGATGATGACTGGTTAACTAGGTATTGAACTCAACTAATATGATAAAGAGTTAAAAATATATGTTTTTTTTTATTTGTGATGGGTTTGCTCTTGACTCTAGTCTAGGTCAGAGATGACCGAGACAAAGTCTACGTTGGAGCGAGCTTACCCAGAAGGAGCCTGTTCACTCTAACTTTGAAGAGATTAGGGTTGTAAGCGTTTGGAAACACGGACGCAGGTAGAGAGTTCCACTCCTTTTGCTGTGCACATTATAAAGACGTTTGGAAACGCTTAGTGCGAGTTGGTGTAACAGCAACAAGGTAGGGATGGTAAGATGCAGTGCGTCTGGATGTCCGATGGTAGAAGGGGGGATGAGGTCGTGGAGTTCTTGGGCACACTCACCGAAGTACAATCTGTAGAAGACCGCGGCGCAAGCAGGCAACCTTACGGCGATGAGCCAAGCTATGCAGCTTGGTATCCACCAGTTTTACGTCACCGATGAGCCTCTTAGCTCTGCGTTCCACCGAGTCAAGCGCGGCAAGCTGATACTTAGCTGAGCCATCCCAAAGGTGGCTGCAATACTCCATGCAGGATCGGACTTGCGCTTTATATAGGGTTAAAAGCTGTCCAGACCTGAAGTATCGCTTCACCCTATTTAGGATGCCCAGCTTTTTGGCAGCGGTTTGGGCTTTGTACACGATGGTGGCGCCGAAGTTGAGACTGGATGTCAACTCCATGCCTAGGAGCTCGATGTTTACAGGACGTTCGATTTATTTTTCACTGATACAAAACAATCTCCGGAAAATGCACGGTTTCTGTGGTAAAGGCTACGTGAGTAAAGCCACGCGAAAAAAAAAAACAAATTGACTACTTATCTTTTCATTCGTTTTCATAACTTGTGTAGGTACATATTTCAATTACGATTAAAATATAACTTTAATACAACTGGTCCACTCCATACCTTCCGTATGCTTAAAAGTCTCTAGTACTATCTCTATCGCACAATTATGGCCATGTTCTTAAATAGTCAACTGAATTAGTAGTTTTCAAAATAATTTGGGGCCATACAAAACATGATATAATTTACCAACGATTGTAAAAAATGAGTATTAAAACAAATCAATATTTTTCGTCGCTCGATATTTTATTAAATTGTATTTTATCTACGCTTAAATCACTGTTTATAAGAGTGCTGATTTGTGTTATTATTTTGACTGAAGAAGTTTATGAAGTTTGCGTGCGGGCAACACCGAATGAATTGGCGGTTTGAATTAATTTCATATTGTGGCGCTAAGTTCGATTTTTCGGACTTTGCACATGGAAGCATGCGGGGACTGCGCGGTGCCAGGAGATGAAATCGGTGCTTTCGAGCTATCATTTATTTCAAAGATACGGCCTTAAAGATCTCCAAATGACAGCCAGGACGAATAACTTAATATGCTCTTTGAGGCTCGGTGGAATCTTGGGATATTATGATGTTATAATTATATTATGATAATCGACCTGTGCAAGTATGCACTTTTAATTTTGTAGCCACGAGCTTCAAATACAAGTTGTATCTATAGTCGTCTTAGCAATTCATAAATTTCATTTGTATTGTCATTTCATTTATCTATAGGTACCAATGGTTCATGATTTCAATAAAAAATATGAAATCTTCACATCAATAACCCATTACTGCACCCGTCTCCAGATCAATACGAAATCAAATCCACCCACACGCACAAAAGGTTATGTGGACACATTCATTGTGTGTACAGCTAAGGAGTGGAATTCCCTGCCAGATTCTGTGTTCCCTGATAGCTACAACCTGGGAGTCTTTAAGTCAAGAGTGAATAGGTTAATTCTAGGCAAGCGTGCTCCATCTTCGATCATGGCTGACCATCAGGTGGAACGGGTCAAACGCGTGCCTATCAATAGTAAAAAAAGCAACAACAACTGGACCCGTCTCCATATCAATACGAAATCAAATCCTCGTCTCGTACAAAGATTCAAGGCAGAAATCGAGTTCATAATTTATCTTCAAGTCTTATTCCGAGGTTTTCAATGTACAAAAACTGCGATCTAAGAGTAATGATGGCTTGAAATCAGGACACTGTTAGTGTGTAGAATAGCTACGGTTTTGTGAGAGACAGAGTCGTTTACGTTTGAAACTTATAAATGATGTTTGGGCGATATTTGAAGCTATCTTGATCGTATTATTTTCTTTTAGATTTGAACTGTGAATGATGAACAGACAAGAGTTATTACTTAGTGGAAGACTTTTAGAAAAAAAAAAATACGGTCAAGTGCGACTCGGACTCTCACATAAAGGGTTCCGTACCATAAACCAAAGGTACGTTTCATATATGGGAGTTCCCTTTCAATTTTAATTAAGTTTTTATTATTTTTTTCCGTACGTCAAAAGGAAAAAACGGAGCACTTATAAGATCTATTATTGGGTTCCGTACTACGTCAAAAGGAATAAACGGAACACTTATAAGATTACTTTGTTGTTCGTCCGTCAGTCTGTCAAGATCTTTTATCTCGGGAACGCGTGGAGGTATCGAGTTGGAATTTAAACCATATACTCAAGTCTACGATTCCTTGAAGCTGTGAAAAAATCATAGTTATAAGTTAACATAAAAAGATACGGCCGTTTATGCCGCAAATGGATCGCTATCTCCGAAACTACTGAGCCTAAAATTTTGAAAAAAATGGAGATAATAGATCTTTACCTATAGATTACAGGAAAACCTATAAGAAGTGTATAGTGTTAAAATAACACTTTAAAAAAATGAACTTCGTTCGGAACCCTTTGCACGCGAGTCCGACTCGCACTTGGCCAGTTTTTTTGGGGCATAAACGGCCGTATCTGGTTTTTACGTTGACTTCGAAGTTTGATTTATTCACAACTTCAAGGGACTGTAGATTTGAGTATATGGTTTTAATTTCAACTCGATACCTCCACGTGTTCCGAGATAAGGGGTATTGACAGATAGACGGACGGACTGACGGACAATAAAGTGATCCTATAAGGGTTCTGTTTTTTCTACTTATAACTTTTTTTTACTAACTTATAAACAGCAAAAAATATGTCAAACTTCTTTTTATATTTAGGTTTATCTTATCATAATTGACTCTTGAAAATCAGCGCTTCAGTTCTACGAAACCTCGGCCGTCAAAAAAATGTTCCTGTAGTATTTAAATGAATTAATATCCGCTACTAAAAATTAACTTCCTTCTCGAATTGCTCTTCTAAATAATCCCCAGATGGCTTGAACATTAGAGATGATGTTCAATTAAGTATCTCATCACACTTCTCAAACGACTGTTATTTATTATGAAAATTTCCTCCTACTTTTTCTCTAGATTACCCTTAGTATTGGCCAAAGCTAAAACACCCCATTTTTGTTAATGTGACCTCATAAACAAAACAAATTAACAGAAAAAACTGAGGAATTTTTTCCTCACATTGGCCGCGCAAAAAGTTGTATAAAGTTTTCACTTTTTCCGGGAGTAAGAAATTCATAGCGAAAATGTATATCGCCCAGGATTATGTGTACATTCGAGTTTGTTTGATACTAAATGACTTTGTTTAGGCACTTAAGCCGCCCATTTTGTTTTTAGACACTTTTTTCGCGAAAAAACTGAAGATTCACAGATTTATTGTGGCGAAATGTGGAAACTGGGGAATGTAAAGAACACTATTACTCATGGAATGCTCTGGACTTTTTATTCTGTCGTTGTTTAATTTGGGGATTCTATGAAATTTGTTTTTTTTTTACTTTGTTCGTTTTGGGAAAAGAATAAAAAAGAACGGAATAGTCACCGTAACAACGAAATAAAATTATTTTATTTTAAGGTGCATTGACATTACCGTATTATATTATCTGTGACATTACGGATGATTTCAGAAAGGCCAGAGTCTGCAGTGCTGGGGAAATTTATCCAGCTTCAATTGACGAGATGACAATGTTTGAATGATTAATGATTATTTTATTTGTTGAAATTTATTATTTTAATGTTTTTTTGTTTCTTTTTAATTTAATGTATTATTATTATTTTTGACATGTTTTTTTGGACAATATGGTGGTTTCAATTGTTTCGATTTGATTTTTAATATTGACCAACATAGTTTTAAGACTTTTGTTAAGTACTAACAACAGGGAATATGCACGAAAAAAATATTTATTATCTATACAGTTTATCTAAAAATTTACACAAATATAATACTAACAGTGAAAATAGAAACAAAATTGCTCGAAAAACAAACGAGATATAATTATTTTAAACAAATGTATCTGTCCCCCTCGCGAAAACGCTGTTTTCTATGGCAGCTGTATAGGCGCCAAGAATGTTGACGTCACAATTCATATCGGACTTCTCTTTCTAATTGTAAACTTTGAAGCTTTATAACTTCATCGCTGATGGATGAAGGTATTTAAAAAATAATTTCATAATTGTTTATTAGAGTTAATAAGTATTTTATTTCGCAAATAAAAAAATTGCATGCATATGCCCATTATAGACATTATTAGTCTGAAAATAAATTAGTTGAATTAAATAAAAATCTTGAAAGTCATGCAGTTTTGTTTAGGTCTTAATTTATTATTTTAAGAGACGCTAATTGCATTTGGTAAAAATGCAAGTGTGTGACTGTTTGTATTTACTTTGGAAGGTATGGACCTTCCAAAGTAAATACAAACACTCACACAAAAAAAACAATCACTCTAGTACCCGGTAACACGAAAATCTTCAAAAACTTTGATAGGCTGTAAACGTTACCAATTTAACTTGGTCGTCAAAGTGAAATAATTCTTCCTCCTACGATTTAAAAAGTGGGCTCAAAAGTTTTCTGCGAGTTGGTTCGTAATAATTCTGAAAAGCCAAGGAATGAGACAGATAAAATTATACCTAATAAAAAACTTAGTCTTTAATTAAAATTTAGCTTCTACGTAATTTATTTTTTCGCTTTCATTTCCCTTTAGTTCATGTAGGTAGTTATTTTTCTTTATACTGTTAAATAATTAGATATCCAGAAAAATAGTACTCTACACGGCTTTACACAGGAACCATGCATTTTTCGCAGTGTCAGTGAAACATATTTTCGACACATATACTCGATAACTGGTTCCTACACACAGTACACACCCCCTCCACTTGTAAGCTCGCAACGAAGTGAATTTCGCACTCGTGCGAAATACTGCGGTAGCCAGCCTCCAAAATAATTGGTTATAAGCCCGCTGGTCACCGAGCAGTTTCCACTGGTCGCCAGTTAGCTCACACTAAATCGAGCTAGGCGCATCAAGCAAAATTTGGGAGCTAATAATTCGTTGCAAAATATTTAGCACACAAACTTTAATTTGTTTTTTCGAAGAGTGTGTTGGAAAATCTTGTTTTTATACGTTGGCATTCGTCATTGCAGTTGTGGTGAATAGATCATTGATATATAAAAACCCAAGATACACACTCAGTATCTCAAAAACGTCCGCATAAAACAAGCGCACAATTTAAAATTGTGCGCTAGTTTCAAACAGTCTCGCATCGCTCGCCATACTGCACTGCTTTGTAAAAACAACTTTAAGCGATCCGTGTAAGGTTGAATTTGCAAAAAAAAAATGTTTATAGTATCACGTAGTAACGTGTAGTAACTACACACAACTCACACATGACACTTGATACATGTCAGTTTTTGACGACAGTTTCGAGTGTTGCATTTGGTCGAGACTGTGCATCTAGGGTTTTTTATATATCAATGGAATAGGTGCTCGATGTTCAAAAGAGTGGTTTCAGAAAACTTTACCTCTTTTTGATAGAATAGCTCAGGGAAAGAAACTGAATAAAAATACAATTCAGTTAAGTAAATTGCATAGAGATTTTACCGCTTTCATTTCCCTTTTGTTCATGCAGTAATTTTTCTTTGTACAGCTAAAAACTACCTAGAAACAACCACCACATTATCACAATATATTTCAGACAATTCCAGATTAAAATCAGACCCATGTTTATCCGCAAAACATTCAAAAGCAGAATACAACTTTTGATATCTCTTTTTCATAAAAACGTTAGGCCTCAAAGGATTTCGGAATAGACATTTATTACGGAAAACACAAAACGAAAAGCAGATAACCTCTATCTAATAAGAGATAAGCAAAAAGTGCTGGCCGTTAAAAAGATTTACAATAGCAAAAACACGGAAAAAAAAATTGGCTTTGAAATGGAACAGGAGGGATTTCAATTTCTAGAGCAGAACTAACGGGGTTTTTCCTGTTACTTGGTTTTTAATTAATTGTTTTATGTTTTTTTTTCTGAATGATGTTTTTTTTAACGTTTCAACTAGATAATTACTTTGTTTACTTACTAATGGTTGGCGGAACAGATGGTCGATGGTGCCGAAAGTTCTGGAATGGCAACCGCGTGCCGGAAGATGCGTTGCAAGGCCTCCCACAAGGTGGACCGATAACCTGGTGAAGGTCGCGGGTGGCTGATGGATGCGAGACGCACAGGACCGGTTGTTGTGGCGGTACTTGAGGGAAGCCTGTGTCTAGCTGTGGACATCTTTCGGCTCATCAGCCAAAACAGACACCGGAAAATGGAATAAGAGATCGTATTTATTTATTTATTAGGTTAGCCAACAATTGTTTATACTTAAAAAAATAAATTACAATTGATAGAGATACAAGTGTAACAATCACTTATAGGCTAACACCGCATGTACAGTAAATGGCTTAAGTTACGAAATGAATTATATTAACAACGATTTATATTCGTTTTGACCTTAATATAAGGTTAGTTAGAACATTCAAATAAAAAATAAAACAAAATAAAAATAAAAACATGAAAACGTAATCATAAATAATATATTAAAAGAAAAAAAATCGTCACTTAATATCATCACATTTAAATAAAGAAATATTAAAAAATTAAATAAATGTTGCGCCCACAGTAACAGGAGAGAGGCAGAAAATTCGTGATGACCTTCTTCAATGGTCACATTTTACTAATCCAACCCGTCAGTGAACTGCCTCCGAGGTCGAGTGGTTTAGGCGTTTGCCTTGTGACCCGGTGGTCGTGGGTTCGATTCCCACAGGAAGCATACTTAGTAAAGTTGTTTCCACTTTGGCTAGGACATTGCAAGCTTGAATCACCTGACTGTCTGATAAAAAGATGATTCCGTGCTTTGGAAAGCACGTATAAGCCGGTGTTCCCGGCCGCCAGATGGCGTTAATAAACCATGTCAGAGGCTCTTGATGCAGTTTAGAAACTCTGACACTAGGGTGTGTGAGGTCGTTAGACCTTACTGCCCACACGATAAGAAGAAGACCCGTCAATAATCGTGCCCAATACGCGGCGCTGTAGTCATTTTGAATGAAACTTCCTCCACTCCAACCCACTCAATCGCCATGACAACAAAAAAAACCGGTCAAGTGCGAGTCGGACTCTCACACGAAGGGTCCGTACCATAAACCGAAAGATATGTTTCTTATTATCGTATTTATTTTACAAACTTAAATTAATTAAAAAGTAAAGTTCCCTTTAATTTTTAAACTTATTGATTTTTTATTATTTGTGGTTGTAGCGGCAATAGACACTCTGTGAATATTTCAAGTACCTATTATGGTTCTTGAGATACAGCTGACAGACAGACGGACGGACGAACAGCGGAGGCTTAGTAATAGGATTCCGTTGGTTACTCTTTGGTACAGAACCCAAAAAAAGAATTAGAATTCTATCAAGAAATAACAAGCCACAACCGTCAATTTGATTGAGTTGAGAAGAGGAAATGACTTGAATGAAAAAGAATAAAGGGGTAAGAATGACTTAAAATTTAGTAAATCATTTATTTTACCACAGGATCAGCCGCGTTCTTAACGCAGTTTGGACTTAAAAACCACAATAATTAGAGGTACCTTTAAAGCTAGAGTCAAACTGGTCGCACGTACGCAACGTATGCAACGCATTACGATATCTGGACTATTGATTTTGTATGAAAAACTATTGAAAAACTATGCAATAGAGACACACTTATAGTATGAAACGCAACATATAATACGATACAAAAGCGTGGCATACGTTGCGTACGTGGGACCTTTGTCTCTAGCTTAAGAGTCGTGCAAATTCAGAATAAGATTTAATTTTGATATGAAAGAAAATGATAAGTTTAGGGAGGTCAGATTCATAGTATCTGCTTAATTAATACATTTACCGGTACATTGACTTTTTCTATAAATAAATAAATAAATATATATGTGGGAATGAATGAGTAATGAAGTGGCAACACACTGGATATGAGGAATGTCAGAAGAATGAAATGACAACCCTGCTTGTGACAGACGATGAAAAAGACGGACTAATAAGAAGGGTAAAAATTTAAAATAAATAAGAAGTAGAAGTTTCGCTATTTACCCGACTGCGTCAGAAGGAGGGTTATGTTTTTCAAGACTTTGTATGTATGTATAATTGTTTGGCATGCTATGTGGCCTGAACAGGACGATGGATTTTAGCTTGAGAGGTGTCGTTAGATTTATCTTGATTGTGAGTGACACTGGGTATATAAAAAATAAAATAGCCGACATTTGGCGCCATATTATGTCTTCAAAATTGTTTAAGTTTTCGCGATAGGTTTACCTATCGAGTAGGGTATCAAGCAATTACAAAAAGATATAAACGACTTCCAAACAAAACACTACAAAGAATATAAAAATTAAATTAAAAATTTAAAATAACCCCCGATTAAAAATAACTTTAATTAAAAGTGAAAAAACAATAGGCATTGATCCTTTTAGTTTAACATAGGTACGATTCTTTGGGCCAAGCGTCTTCGCCTCGGGAGACCGCAAATTTTTGTATTTGTTAAGTAACTCTATATTATTAGCGGTCCCCCGACGCGATGTTACTTGGGGTCGGTGCAACACGTTTTTTACTTCCATTCTGTCCTATCAGCCGTCACGCTATCACTAACTCCCTTTTCTTTCATATTGCTCCTCACACAATCTATCCATCTTTTTTTGGCCTTCCTCTCATTCTCCATCCACCCGTATATAATCTACACTTACCTAAACGGCACTACACCCTACAAGCTTGGAAAATAGCTTAGCATCTCTCACCAATGTATTCACTCATTTCTCTTTTCTGCTTCATCATCAGACCCTGATCACAATCTATTTATAAATATAATCTATTCATTGAAACCATTCCAGTGAGTCCAAACACGATACCTCTGCTGTAACTTCGTGAGGAGTTGGGTATTCTGCAGACCTCAGGTTATACTACAGCATCAGGTCAATAAAACCATGTTCTTGCAATGTCATTGAAGTAACAGAATATCAAATTGGTTAAATGACTTCATCAACTAGAAAAGAGCTGATGATCTTCAAACGGCTCGACCGATTTTGATAAAACTTGTCTAAGAACCATCGCTGGCAAACCTTTTTTTTTTTTTACTATGTATAGGCATACGTTTGACCACAATCTCAACTGATGGTAAGCGATGATGTGGTCGAAGATGGAGCACGTTTGCCTAGAAGCAACCTATTCACTGCCTGCTAAACCTGCTTTTAAATAAAAAAACCACATCCAAATCGGTTCCCCGTTTAAAAGCTACGGTGCCACAGACAGACACACAGATACACATAGCGGTCAAACTTATAACACCCCGCTTTTTTGGTCGGGGGTTAATAAAAATAACCTTAATTTCGGAAGTCGGTGTTTTTGGTTTTGTTTCTTTGTTATTTAACACCGACTTCTGAAATTAAGGTTATTTTATTCTTTGTAGTGTTTTGTTTGGAATTCGGTTATATTTTTTTGTAAAAAGTTTTTTATTTTTCACTTTTAAGTGATACTTGGACGACATCTTCGTCAACGCAGAAATTGAAATAAGCAAAAATGCTCATAACATAAAAACTGCTGAACCGAACTGAATAAAATTTTTATGGGACCAATTGGCAAGTATACTGCATCGAATCAAAAAAAGAATCACAGAAATCGGATCAGAAACCTCGAAGTAATCGGTGTCCATACATAAAAAAAAATACCCATCGAATTGAGAACCTCCTCCTTTTTTGGAAGTCGGTTAAAAAGGGCTCGAGGAGACGATTCCAAAAATGTCAAAGAAATGTAGTAAATAAAAAAATTGACTTTGTCAAAAAACCCGACCGCTAAAAACTACTAAAAAGTTCGAAACAATTCGCTATTCAAGCAGTCTGATGCAGTTCGATCACTGATCTGATGACACCAACTGCATCAGACTGCTTGAAAAGCGACTTGTTTCGAACTTTTTAAAACTTGACGAAATCAATTATTTTTCCTAAAACCGATCCCTACATCTACATCATTGATATATAAAAACCCAAGATACACACTCAGCATCTCAAAAACGTCCGCATAAAACAAGCGCACAATTTAAAATTGTGCGCTAGTTTCAAACAGTCTCGCATCGCTCGCCATACTGCACTGCTTTGTAAAAGCAACTTTAAGCGATCCGTGTAAGGTTGAATTTACAAAAAAATAGTTTATGATAAATGATAATTATTTTGCAAATAGGTTACAAGTAACTCTTTTAAACGTCATTTTTTTTTCCATATATATCTAGATGAGGCCGGATATTTCCTGAGCTGACTACTCTGAGAAGAAACACCGAAACAAACTCAGAGGTTTATAGTACAACTACACACAACTCACACATGACACTTGATACAGTCATGTCAGTTTTTGACGACAGTTTCGAGTGTTGCATTTGTTCGAGACTGAGCATCTTGGGTTTTTTATATATATCAATGATTTACATACACGCCACGTCTAACTAGGCAACTAAATACAGAAAAGGTAGTAAGCAAACTACCGGCCTGTTGTCAGTGTTTACAGGCAGTACACCCGCGGTCGCCGTAAGCACGGCTAAACTTTCGACTTGATTAAGAGCTGCTACCGTTACGCCTCGGATTTGGGTTCGTTAGCCGGGATTTTAGGCAGCCTGCGAATTCGTGGTGTTTGTTTTTGTATGGATGTGTTGCTTAATCAATTAGATTGATAGGAATCGTAAAAGCGTGAGATTATTTATACCTTGTATTGTCGTCAATAATTGTAATTTTTCGCCAACCCGCCTGCCAAGCGTGGCGATTATGTCAATGTTCAGTAGTGGACGTCTTTCGGCTGGAATGATGATGATGATTGTAATTTTTAAACACAGGTAAATAATTGCATATTTCTGCGCACCTTATTTATCAAGCTACATAAATTTGACGTGATTGTATCATCAGAGAAATAACTTACAGAATATTGTGTGTGTGTAGATATTCCATACGAGAGACAAAACTTAATTAAAGTAATTTTTCCTTATTGAAACTTTAAAATGGTATTCAATTTCCTGGCATTTCGCACAAAACTAAGCTATACTATCTTTATTCTGATGTTTGTCTTTTGAGAGTCCCAAATCAAACATATTTTCTTTCTTGTTTCTTTCAAGAAATCTGTTAAACAGTACCTCGAAGTAACGGCACCTTTGCTTGCGAGACGGGGATTCATCGAGTGCCGAGACTTGAAGCATCTCCTCTAATTCCCCGGGGCATTCCGACGAACTGAACATCAATCGCCTGTCTCTCAAATGCAGTTTTGAGGATAAATAGTTTCTAGAGAGAGCTCGTGTTGCTAAAACTTACACAAATACTAGCTGACCCGCGCAACTTCGTCTGCGTCACATTTTTCTCTAATGCTCCGCTCCTGTTGGTCGTAGCGTGATTTTAGATAGCCTATAGCCTTTTTTAGGGTTCCGAAAAAGGAACCCTTATGGGATCACTCGGGTGTCTGTCTGTCTGTCCGTCTGTCACAGCCAGTTTTCTCCGGATCCACTGGACCGATTCTGTTGAAATTTGGTACACATATGAACTTCTATGACCCAAACACGGACGCGTTACGTAAATCATTTAATTTTTATGTAAGTATGGCGGTCACTTTTGGGGGTCAAACTAGAAAATTAAAAAAGATTTTTGAACCAAATCGTGTGACATATCAAATGAAAGGGCTTACTGTGAGGGTTTTAATTTAATTTTTTTCATAATTTTAAAATAAACAGTTTAAATATATCATCACGCTAAGTGGAGGCTTAATAGGAGTGGAGCAGACGAACTAGTATACGAATATATTTAACCACCCTATGCATAATTGTAATAGCCACATCAGAAACTAATTCTCTATATACTAAAAATCAAGTTCTATTTCATTCCAGTGCTCGTCTAAACTCAAATAGACATTAGAGAATTCCAACAAAACATTTCCGCTGTACTAACAAATATATTAATTTTAGAAGCTAGTTGGAATTTCAGTGGAAAAGCGTGAAGTGGCCCAATAAAGCGGCAACAGCGCTTTACAAAATTAGACGCCATTCTCACACTTGAGCTGACTCGCTCTTGTTACGGATCCCACTGAAAATGTTATTGTGAAGTCTGTAAATATTAGAAAGTTTCTATGAATAGAATAGCGTTCTATGCACAATAAAATACGCCATCTGTTCTAGTGAAAGCGATGAGTGCTTGTGGACTATTTATATTTATACAATCTGTAAGACTGATTTGATATCCTAATCCTAACTTATATTATAAACTAGGACTTCGCCCGCGTCTTCGTCCGCGCCGCAAATTTCTTAAAGGTCCCTAATTTTTTTAAAACAAATTATATACTAAAATCTTCCTCAAAAACCACTCTATCTATTGGTGAAAACAGCATGAAAATCGGTGCAGTAGTTTTTGAGTTTATCGCGAATAAACAGACAAACAGACGCGGCGGAGGACTTTGTTTTATAATATTTAGTGATGCGCAAGTAAGTTTGTTTCTTTGTGTGTGTGCTTTGACGACTAAATCGCTGAACTGATTTTTGATTCATAGATATATCTATGTTTAATAACGTTAGAGAGGTCGCGGGCAATATATTTTATGATAAAACAGCTGAAGGTGAAAACAGTGTTATCTTATTAATCGCTAAACGATTAGGTACACTTCATAATTGCAAGGGTTTATATGTTTTACTTACAACAATAAATATAGATTAGCGCATGTCCAAACTACAATAAATGAATAAAACCATACTACTCGTATCTTTCTTTATCTTTAAAATAGAGGTTTCTGGTACAGTCGCACGCACTCACAATTCATAAGTAGACATCATTAAATTTAAGCAGTTTTTTTTTTATTTATTTTTTTATTATTTTGTACTTTTTTCCAAAGTAATTCAGAACTGACTTCTAACTTACTCCACCCTTGGGTATCGTTAATTGATTATAGGATACCGATTTTAAAGCTTAGAGGGGCAAAACAGATGCCATTGTCATTTTGGAATTGAATCCAGTATAAGTATTTTCCCAATTCAACGTTATGCCATCAGGATCAGGATTATTAATCAGTGGGGACAGTTCACAGACACAATAACCAGCCAGATTTGCATGTGCTAGGCCGTGAAGACTACTTAGTTCCTTTCTGCCTTCAGTTCCTTGAAATGTTGCTTTGTTTTGAGTTTAAGCCATTTTATCCCATAATTGTAAACGCTGTCTTGCGGCCGCATGGTGTCGCATGGTGTCGACCGGTGCCGTAGGGTGCCGTAAAAGAATAATACCATCCCATCACTTCCCGTGGGTGTCGTAAGAGGCGACTAAGGGACTCGCCAGAGAATAGGAAGCAGCGTTCTCTGCAAAACTCAACACCATACACTGCGATCGCCAACCCGCCTGCCAAGCGTGGTGATTATGGCAAAATCTTGGTGGAGGCCTATGTCCAGCAGTGGACGTCTTTTGGCTAAAATGATGATGATGATGTCTTGCGGCAACCAGTAAGGCCCTCATTTCCGCACAAGCTTCGAAAGAAAATAACCATCAACTAAATAATTTCGCACATCGTTCCTACAGCTTTTGGTACAAGTCGTGCGTGACTCGTTCTCGGCGGTGCGCCTGCCTGCACTTTCCTATGAACTTTATGTTTTGTAAGAGAGGTAATTTTACTCTCTCCATAATTTTTAGGGTTCCGTATCAGAAGGGTGACCAATGCCATCAGAAGATTATTAATCAATGTGGAAAGTTTATCTATATCTATCTACCTTGCTATCCCAACAAGTCTAAAATCTTGCAGCGCCCGCAAGCTATTTGTTTCCGCACACTTCGAAAGAAAATAACCATCAACTTCAGAATGAAACTAAATAATTTCGCACATCGTTCCAGGAACTGTAAGTGTGAGTCGTGACTCGTTCGCGGCGGTGCGACTTTAAGTTAGACGCAGCTGTGGCCGACGATACCGCCTGCCTGCACTTTGCTGTGAGCTTTATGTTTTTGTGGGAGAAGTAGGTATTTTGTTTATATGTTTTAGGATTCCGTAACCGAAGGGAATCCTTTTAATAAGCCTCTAAGGATCGTCTGTCTCCTGCCAGGGTTGCGGAATTTGTTCGAAAGAGTCACCGCGGCCCAGGAACGCAAAGGGCATTAGAAGGAACACGGATGGGTTTTAGTCAGTAAGAGTCTGACACTCCCTTCTGCGCCCAGAGCGGGAGGAGTAATTTGATGATTTCCCATCCATGAAAAAGGGGTCGTCCGTCTGTCTATCAGCGGGCTGTATTTCCAAAACTATAGTAGGTAAATAGTTGAAATTATGTGTATTTACTGCCGCATTTATCAGAGGTAATGCAGTTTATGGAACAGAACAATTTGTGTGAGAGTCCGGCTTGCACTTAGTCGGCTTAATTTCAGTCATGTGTTGTGACTTGTAAAATACTACAGTGTATTAAGATAATTAGTCAAGATAGGAGATACGAGTAGGTACGCCCGTAAAGATTCTGCAAAGGTGACCACAAACTGAACTAGTATGTTGGACAGTTAGCACAAGAGTGGATGATTTGCAAACTGACGTAGGTATCCACTCAGCGTATTGTGGGTGGCTGAGATTAGATTGTTCTGGAGAATATGGGGGAAGTATTCACCTAGAAGTGTATGCCTCTTGCGTATAACATCATAATGTTTTGCAATTTGTAACATTGTAGATACTAGTTATGGGTTCTAAAAGCCTGAGACACGTGATTTTCAATGATTCTTTTTATATGCAATAAGTCTAGGTACGTCTATTGTGTGGTTGTCAATTATCTTTAAGCATTGATATATAAAAAAACCCAAGATGCACAGTCTTGAACTAATGCAACACTCAAACTGTCGTCAAAAACTGACATGTATCAAGTGCCATGTGTGAGTTGTGTGTAGTTATACTACAAACAATTTTTTTGCAAATTCAGCCTTACACGGATCGCTTAAAGTTGTTTTTACAAAGCAGTGCAGTATGGCGAGCGATGCGAGACTGTTTGAAACTTGCGCACAATTTTAAATTGCGTCCTTGTTTTATGCGGACGGTTTTGAGATGCTGAGTGTGTATCTTGGGTTTTTATATATCAATGTATTTAAGCTATTACTTTATAAAGTACCATTAAAACAGACGGAAAAATTGTAACACAGCGTTAAGTACGTCTAACCAAAGATATCCAAGCAAAAAATAAAAACTGATTAAAGTGACTTTAACCTAATATATCAAATTCTTCCGTTACTGACTGATTGAGTGACTGAGTGACTGACAGACAACGTAGAGCCGAAACTACTGGTCATAGAAAGCTGAAATTTGGCATGAAGGTTCCTTGGAGAGTGTAGGGGAGAACTGAGGAAGGATTTCCCGAAATTCCCACGGGAACTGGAAAAAACGGGAGATACGCGTACGAAGTCGCGGGCGAAAGCTAGTTTTACCTAAACTAATAAATCGCCGTAACAAACTATAACAAACACATCCATTATGGGTAGGTAGGTACTTGTACTCGCGTTTTTCTTAATTATTTTTTACCATTCTTCTTATTTTGGTGGTCGGAATCATTTCTAAAAGTTTGTTTATATATTTTAATGGGACCTTACACACAGTGCTATTTTATTCGTCTTACAAAGGCGGCCCACTAAATGTACCCGATATAAACTACCTCTAAGCCCGATTTTTTTTTATATAAAACATTAAGATAGTGGATACAATAAAAATAATAATGCGTTAGAATTATCAAAACAATGTCGCCATTCCAGTCTCCACCGTCAATGGAACACAAGGCTTGGACTACGTTCGCTCCTGAACGTTTTAAACTACGCCATGGTCATGCGTCATTATGATGAATAATATTTTCATTTTTTCATCAATTCAACTGTTCATAAATATATATTTTTTTAATAAATGATAAAATGAGACCGTGTATATTACTTTTTTAGCCTATTTACGAATAAACTTCTAAACAAATTATTTAACAAGCCAACTTACCAGATTCATCAAAAACGACTACTTAATACTCAACATCGCAATCCAAAAGCTCGGCCATTAGCAACTGAAAGACTGCACAACAAAAATAAATGTCGACTGCGCCCGAAGTTGTCCAAATGATGAAACTTGGCGAGTTTGTAACTGTCCTGCAAAGCGGTTATGGTTGTTCCGAGTTCCGCCGACATCAATCAGGAAAGGATGCTTTTAAGCATTTCCACTTAGTTTTCGGCACAGAGTACAGAATTGTCGCAAAGTAATCTATATCTTGCCAGGATTACGGAATTTATTCGAAAGAGTCACCGCATTCTTGATAATCATAATCATTGTCATTTATTTGTTAGAATATGGTACAATGATCTTAAAATTATTTAGTGGTAGGTATCATCAAATTCTGCCAATTGTGGCGTGCAAATTTCAATATTAGGTGCACAAAGATAATAAAGGATTAGCATAGGAGTTGATTGCAATTTAATTAAAATAACAATATTTTCGATGTCTTGGTTAAAAATAAACTCATAAAACACACACAATTTATCAAGGATGTCAAAGAGTAAGAATAGATGTCAAAGTATATAAATTATTACAATTCAATTAGGATGTCAAATTATCATTCAAATAGTCTTTCAACTAAAAATAATTACGAATAAAAATTACGATATTCCCGATAAATATCAATTAAAAATAACACACAATTAATCTAGGATGTCAAATTATCATTTAATGTCGAGAGTATCAAAGACTGATGTCAAATTAAAAAATACAATTCAATTAGGATGTCAAATTTTATATCATTCAAATAGTCGTTTAACTTATAATAAACATTTATTACATAATAAATCTATGAATTTAGTTTTAAACCCGTTTAAATTTGACTCTCTAATTGAGTTTGGAACGCAAAGGGCACTAGGAACACGGATGGGTTTTAGTCAGTAAGACTCAGACACTCCCTTCTGCTTCGCCCACAGGGAGGTCCATTTGATGATTTCCCATCATTAAAAAAAAACAATAACCTATGTCTGTTAATCAATGTGTGTTAAATTGTTCCGTTACTGACTGACTGACTGACAAACAACGCACAGCCAGAAATACTGGGCGTAAAAAGCTGAAATAAGGCATGTAGGTTCCTTGGGGAGGATGTCCCGAAATTTCAAAGGGAACGGGAAGAAACGGGATGGAATGCGCGTACGAAGATGCGGGCAAAAGCTAGTATTATACAGAAAGTACAAATGTCTGTATTTTTTTATTTGTGATGGGTTTACTCTTGACTCTAGTCTAGGTCAGAGATGACAGAGACAAAGTCTACGATGGAGTGAGCTTACCCAGAAGGAGCCTGTGCACTCTAACTTTGAAGAGATTAGAGTTGTAAGCGTTGGAAACACAGACGCAGGCAGAGAGTTTCCTTTGCTGTGCGCATTATAAAAGACGTTTGGAAACGCTTAGTGCGAATTGGTGGAATAGCAACAAGGTAGGGATGGTAAGATGCAGTGCGTCTGGATGTCCGATGGTAGAAGGGGGTCGGTGGGATGAGGTCGTAGAGTTCTTGGGCACACTCACCGAAGTACAATCTGTAGAAGACCGACAAGCAGGCAACCTTACGGCGGCTTTTTTGTTACCTACACACACCTATTTTTAACGACTGTACGAATTTAGATGAAACAGCACACGGGTATACCATGACCTGGAATGATTCGTTTAAAATATTATGGTCTGAATGCACACCTCAACTGCCGATCAGATTAAGACGAGCACCAGCACAGCACATGGATACTTTCCTGAAAAAAACTAATTAGTCCGCCAGATAAAAGAAAATAAGACGATACAGTGCGTTTAAAAATACGTCAGTTTTGTTTTACTAAAATGTGACTTCACCAGCCCCAACTCTTGATCTTTATTAATTTTTTTCGTTTTGAACGGACTTAATAGAATTATTTTTCCAGGTTACCTTGAAGAGATCGCCGAATGCGATAAGGCCGCCGATTATATGTTTTTAGGGTTCCGATCAAAAAACGAAACCGTTATCGGATCACTCGGATGTTTGTCTGCCGGATCCACTGAACCGATTCTGTTGAAATTTGGTATACATAAAATGGACTTTTGTGACCCAAATACGGACGCTTTACGTAAATTATTAAATTTTTAGAATGGGGGTTACTTTTGGGGATCAAATAAGAAAATTAAAAAAAAGTTTTTTGAACAATATAGTGTAACACATCATATGAAAGGACTTACTATGAGGGTATTAATTATATTTTTTTTCATAATTTTAAAATAAATGGTTTTGAAGTTACGAAAGAACGTAAGCCTCCTCCAAAGAGCTCCAACCATCCCGGTCTTGAGCAGTCCGCATCCATCCGCTGCCAGCCATCTTCTTTAAATCATCGATCCATCGTGCCGCAGGGCGTCCCACAATATGTTTGCTCATACGCGGTCTCTATTCTAAAACATGTCTGCTCCATCGACCGTCTGTCCGTCTACAGACATGGCCGGCCCACTTCCACTTCAGCATGCTGATTCTACAACCAATGTCGGTGACTTTAGTTCTCTAGCGAATGACTTAGTTGCGAATTCTATTCACCAGAGAAACCCCGAGCATTGATCTCTCCATTGCACTCTGAGCAACCTTAAAATTCGTCCACGTTTCGGCCCCGTCGGCCGCCCAACCCAAGCGAGTTCTTCTGATCGCCTCGTTCTCAAAGTTGTGCCGCCCAACCTCGAGGGTAGCGCCATTTACGATTACAGGTCTCGAGGTGATATGACCATTGTACATGACTTGATTTTGTCCAGATTCGTCCCGTGACCCACCCGCCTTGAAGAATCGCTTTTTTTACTATTGATAGGCACGCGTTTATATATCTATCTCACCTGATAGTAAGGTCAAAGGTGGAGCACGCTTGCCAAGAAGTAACCTATTCACTCTTGACTTAAAGACTCCTGGATTGTAGCTTTCAGGAATCTCAGACTCCGGCAGGGAATTCCACTCCTTAGCTGTACGCACTATGAATGTGTTCCGAAAACGTTTTGTGCGTGTGGGTGGGATGTCCACCATGTACCAGTGGCGCATCGCCGTTCGTCTTGTGGTCCGATAATAGAACGGGCTTAGCGGAATTAAATTATGCAATTCCGTCGCACATTTGCCGGTAGAAAACCAACAACCCAGCAACTCGTCGATGCTCAAGACTTTGAAGCTTCGTCGCGACGAGCCTCTCATTGCCGATGATCCTCTTGGCTCGTTTCTCAATTGACTCAAGGGCATCAAGCTGGTATCTGGCAGATCCATCCCACAGATGAGAACAGTATTCCATACACGATCGAACTTGCGCTTGATAGAGTCTGAACAGCTGTTCGCTCAGGCTGTTCAGTATCACCTCCAGCTCCTGCAAAGATTCCGCCATGATGAATGTCATCCGCAAATCGGAGGTGCGAGATGTAGTTACCGTGGATATTTATGCCCCGTCCTTTCCAATCAAGCGATTTCGGAGAGTTAACGTCTCTGGTGTACAATATAGTAATATAATTGAAAAATATATATATTTTTGTTATTTAGAAAAGTACCCAATAATTCTGGTAATACTTCGAATCCCCGTGGAATAATTTTCAACTTTCCGCACCACATTTGTGCTAACCACAACTTCTGTTCTTTCATAGACAACATCCAAAGTCAGAATAACCACGATCCGTATCCTTATATTTCTATAAATAAACGGTGATACTTTCTGACACCCTTAGTTTATTTGGGAAGAGTTGACATTGCCATCTTACAGTGTATCGAGGCTCTGTGGTCGCCAGTACTTTTCACTTCCTAGATTTATATCTGGAATTGTAGCCATTTATTAGTTGATAGAACTGGGTACAGTTGAGAAAGATTTTGGTTCGGAAAGCTAGGATTTTGAATTGCAATGCGGTTTCGCAATGTATACGATTTATTGGTTTCCTTTGTAGCTCTGTTTCAACATTGACGGTTTCGAGTTGTAGAAGTTGTATTATCTGGTTATTTATAAGGGGTTTCCTTCTCCACGTTTTCAAAGAATTCTTCTTCTTATCGTGTTAAGGTCTAAACGACCCCACACACCCTAGTGTCAGAGTTTCTAAACCGCCTCAAGGGCCTCTGACATGGTTTATTTGACGACCGCCATTTGGCGGCCGGGACCACCGGCTTATACGAGCCTTCCGAAGCATTGCTTGTCTTCAAACCACTGAAACTGCACATATAAAATTTACATTCTCGGTTGCAGTTTTTGAATTCCACTATTTAGGAGGAGTTATGGATCGTAGAAGTTTATAGCAGACTAACTGTCCCGTGCCCACTTCGTTCGGCGATATTTTTCGGGTTCATATATAGCCTATAATATTCGCAAATAACGTGGCTTTCTATTGGTAAAAGAATTTTCAAAATCGATTCAGTAGATCCATAAATTACCCCCTACAACCTCACAAACTCACAAACTTTACCTCTTTGTAATATTAGTATAGATATAGATACAATATTAGTATAGATGTAGTCACTTCGCGGTCTTCAGCCAGTTAAATTGGAAAGTTAAGTTGTCTTGATACAAGTGTACTTCGGAGAAAGTGCTTGATTTTCTTCCATGCAATCAGTATCGATATTAAAGGATGTCCCAAAATGAACGCGAGATTTAATTTAACTAGAAAACACAGTTATTTTTAAATAGTATTTTTAACCGACTTCAAAAAAGGAGGAGTTTCTCTTTACTTGGATGACGGTTTTTTGTTATCCAAGTAAACAAAATTGCGTATTTTGCTTTCCTGCGACGTTCCAGTGGTATTGTTAGTTGTGGGGTACAACTAAAAAGTGAAAAATAAAAACTTTTTACAAAAAAATACAACCAACTTCCGAATAAAAAAAAACACATCAAAATTAAAAATAACTTTAATTTCGGAAGTCGGTGTTAAAATACGAAGAAACTACCAAACACACGCTTTTTTATTCTATCATAGAGTACACAGGATAGGGTTTTGTATGGAACAGCACATCGGGCAAATGGTCCGCAAGCCTTTATAGTGGAAGCAGACCACATACCATATACGGAGTTTATTTGTACACTGTCTGTAAAGTAAACTCTGTATATGGTTTGTTTATATGTAGGTAGGTACAGATGTTACCGTAATTACACACCCACTTTGCGCAACAGTTAATTGGAGAAGTGGGCCTAATCTCGATAATAATAGAGCGTTGCCGTTATTGCTCTTAACTAGCAGCAGAAGATAAGAGGTCTCAGGCTTCATGGTAATGTAATCATTGAAATGCATAATGTAGTGTGCAGCTCGCCTAACCTTATATTTGTAACTGCACACACTAATTATTGGCATTATTTCACGAATCGTTGAACTGAACAGTTCTCTTTTACTTTGCCTACATCACTCTAGTACATGGCGACCCTTAGCCAGCAATTAAAATTTTGCAACTTACCTACGTGAAAGCAAACCTGTCTGCAGTTGAAGAAATCATTAAGATTTTTACTGTTTGTGAAGATAGAAAATTAGAAGAAAGAAAACAAAAAAGATATTAAATATTACAGAAGAATCAGAAGCAGAATCCTTACAGAAAAAATTGTTTGAAGAGGTGAAAACATTAAAATGCAGTGATAACAAAAGTTTAGTCAAATACTATATATGACTTTATCGGATGCAACCCAGTCGATAAACCTGAGTTGCAGGACTGGAACTTCCCAAATACCAAGAGTATGTATAATGATATTACAACTAGTTTTGGTACGTGACTGGTGATAACACTGCACAAAGTCAAATTAAAATTAATTTGCGAAACTTCACAAAGGTCTTGGGTTTGGATATGTGAAGTTTAAATAAAACACGAGCGAGTCGGACTCGCATGCAAAGGGTTCCGGACAAATGTAATTTTTTAACATGTCTTTTTAAAACTACCAGACTTTTTATAGGTAGGAAACTCCTACTTTTCGGGGTGCATCTGTTCCTGTGACTGATCGGCTCGAGCTCCTAGGCATGGAGTTGACATCCAGTCTCAACTTCGGCGCCACCATCGAGTATAAAGCCCAAACCGCGGCCAAAAATCTGGGCATCCTAAATAGGGTGAAGCGATACTTCAGGCCTGGACAGCTTTTAACCCTATATAAAGCGCAAGTCCGATCCTGCATGGAGTATTGTAGCCACCTTTGGGATGGCTCAGCTAAGTATCAGCTTGCCGCGCTTGACTCGGTGGAACGCAGAGCTAAGAGGCTCATCGGTGACGTAAAACTGGTGGATGCCAAGCTGCATAGCTTGGCTCATCGCCGTAAGGTTGCCTGCTTGTCGGTCTTCTACAGATTGTACTTCGGTGAGTGTGCCCAAGAACTCCACGACCTCATCCCACCGGCCCCCTTCTACCATCGGACATCCAGACGCACTGCATCTTACCATCCCTACCTTGTTGCTATTCCACCAACTCGCACTAAGCGTTTCCAAACGTCTTTTATAATGCGCACAGCAAAGGAGTGGAACTCTCTGCCTGCGTCCGTGTTTCCAAACGCTTACAACCCTAATCTCTTCAAAGTTAGAGTGAACAGGCTCCTTCTGGATAAGCTCGCTCCATCGTAGACTTTGGCTCGGTCATCTCTGACCTAGACTGGAGTCAAGAGCAAACACATCACAAATAAAAAAATAAAAAAAGGTTTTCCTGTAATCTTTAGGTAAAGATCTATTATCTCCACTTTTTTCAAAATTTTAGGCTCAGTAGTTTCGGAGATAAGGGGGGAGGAATGGTCATTTTTCGTCCAATTTCTTGAATAACTTCAAAACGATTTATTTTAAAATTATGAAAAAAATATAATTAATTTCCTCACAGTATAAGCCCTTTCATTTGATATGTCACACGATATTGCTCAATTTTTTTTTTTTTTTAATTTTCTTGTTTGGCCCCCAAAAGTGGCCCCCACACTAAAAATTTAAATATTTACGTAACGCGTCCATGTTTGGGTTATACAAGTCCATATGTGTACCAAATTTCAACAGAATCGGTTTAGTGGATCCGGAGAAAACTGGCTGTGACAGACGGACAGACAGACACCGGAGTGATCCTATAAGGGTTCTGTTTTTGTTTTCGGAACCCTAAAAATCAGCTAATTTAATAAAACCTAGCAAAGTTATGCCGTATAAGCAAAGATTGGATGAAACGTACAAGATCACTCAGACTTTGGAAACACTTTGGAAAAACAGTGCATCTGCATATATTTTCAATTTGGCAGTAAAATCTAGTAAAATAATTAAAACGTTTGTCAATGTGTCTGTGTGAGCAATTAGCTCATCGGTGCATTCGCTTGCGTGCGATTTAATCCACGCTACGACTTGCCGCAGCCAGCCAAAGACTATGTAGCTCCAGACGAGACAACTTAAAAGAGTTTTTTTTAGTTGTGATGGGTTTGCTCTTGACTGTAGTCAAGTTTAGAGATGACAGAAAAAACAATCTGCGATGGACAGAGTTTTGAGGATTCGTCATCATTTTAGCTGCAAGACATATACTGCTGCACATAGGCCTCCCCCAAGTGACGCCACGACGACCTGTCCTACACGTCTCATATTCAGCGGATTTTCGTGGCCTTGAACAGACTCTAGACCAGTAGTTCTTAACCTTTGAGTCATAAGGGACCATTTGACCAATTTTCTGTCTTCCCATGGACCAACAAATTTTCAGAGGTAATAAATAGTAGGTAGATTTTTTGCTGCATAATTGTGACTAACTTTTGAATCCAGTTAAGTACTGCTCAAGGCCAAACGCATGCCAATACTGACATCCAGATATCTTTAAAATTCTATAGCATATTAATCACTTCTTTATTTCGAACCATTGCATTGAAATTATTCAGCTCTGCGAAAATATTGCATTATAAAATGGCTTCGCGGACCACTTTAGGTTTTGCCAGGGACCACCAGTTAAGAACCACTGCTCTAGACAAAACCATTCTTTAGCGAATACGACTATCGAAATGCGCAAATATAAGGGCTTGATCACGCGACATTTCGACGGCGTTTGTCAATCCTATTCATTTTGACGGTTTAACAATCGTCTTCGCCACGCTACCGCTGATAGATTGTCACTTATCTAGAGCCTCAGGTCAATGGGAGGTGGATTGAAATATATTAGTAAGTATCCCGATCAGAGCCAAGAAAATGATGATGATAATTAGGTAATTATCATCATCATTTTCTTGGCTTTGCCTCCTGTTGGTGTACCTGGAGTTCCGGCCGGCACAACACCATTCGACTCATATGTCTACATAGTCTTAATAAAAACCAAGGCTGAAACGGGTAAAACCATATACGAGTAAAGCCTGATTATTTTATTACCAGCAGAGCTTTTTATAATATTATGTTGGTCCCTACATGTCAGACATCGATCTCCCGCTTCTCAAACTCATTGAAACGACCAACCTACATATTTCTATAATTTAGCAAAAACAACCACAATGCTGATTGTGTTCTAAAGAAAATACGAACAAAAGTAACATAGTTCCACTTAATTTACCACCTCAATCACCTATTGAGATATCAAAACGTCGTATTAAATACCCCCATATCATAATTTGTCCCAATGGCTAATAAAAACTAACGGGGCGAAAACCATTACGTCCTCATACGAGGCCTGCAAGCCACGGGTCCTCGGCCAATCGCGTCCTCTTATTAGATACGCCAAGTTGACCACGTAAGATAGAGGCGATTATTTAGTCACTTATTGGAAGGGAAAAATCGTCGGAAGGGCGTTGATAAAACAATTTATTTCGGGAATAGTTTGTAAGGAGGACTTGCATAATTTGCTCGCTGTAGATGTATGAATATGAACGGAGAATAACACAGAATAAGAGCACTGGATTACAGTCTATCCTTCTAGTCTGTGTCTGTCTTTTTCACACAATTCTGTTTTCTGGTAACGTCGGCCGTCATCTCGCCTGAGAGACGACATCAGACCGTTGAATGGGGTCCATTCAGTGGTTCTTTTGGCTCATTTCTCATCTGCATCATGTCAGAAGGCTGTGACTATGGAAAAGGCCGTACCTAACAGATAATGGTTTTATTTCGCATACGCGTAGAGCTTAAACTATGTACAAGAAGATTCCTTCTACATACCTTTTCCGTAGTTCTGCGCTTTGATATAGCTTAAAAGTGTGCCTTCCGTGTCTGTTTTGATTACTGGTTGTACGTTGTTTTATAGAAAATAGTTTAATATTAATAGCATTTCGTTTCACATAAAATTTTACTCGTATTATCATTTCATAGAATACTCAATACGTAGAATACTCACTTTGAATAAATTTAAATCATCGATTTTTATTACAGATAAAATTCAAAGTTTCGATATTCATATCGTAGAAGAACAAAGCAAATATTCTTTTTCCTCATATTGTTTGGTTCATATAAAACTTATTACCAAGAAAAACATTTTATCGAGTGACAGTTTCTAAACGTTTCAATTCCCCCATTTGTGCAATGTCCTACACCACGTTCACAAAAACAATGCGGGTAAATTCTAGTCAAGCCAAAATTTTTCATTCGGGCCCAGTCGACGGAGCCCCACGAAGCGATGGTTATATTAACCCGCTATTGTGCCTATTTAGTATTCATACTTTTTATACCTATTCTTACGTATGTTTTTTATTAATTCATTCATTCATTGATCTATGACCGTACGAGCGAGGCGTGCAAAGACAGTTGCGCCAGCTTGCACTACCGACTATATTACCAAGCCATTGTGCCTATTTAGTATTCATACTTTTTGTACCTATTCACACGTCTGCTTAATGAATACATTCGTTGATCTATGCCCATGCGAGCATTGCGAGCGAGGCGTGCAGAGGCGGTTGCGCCAGCTTGCACAGCCGGCTATATTACCCAGCCATTGTGTCTATTTAGTATTCATACTTTTTGCCATGCCGGCTAACTGCTCTATGCATCTTTTAAAGTAATTTAGAATTGGAATTATTGTTGGTTTGGCTTTGCAAGGCGTGACGGTAAAATTTGGTAGTAGAGTCCAAGTCAAGTGGTAGGATAACGAATAAATGGCGCCTTACTTAAAATTATCATGCTTGCAGTGAGAGAGAGATGGAGCTATACAGGACGAATAGTACTATCCCTTTTCCACTACTGACTACGAAATCATGATGGCATTGGCACTTCGTACTTCGGCCTAGAACAACGGGTCTAAAAAGTCCACTTTAGTAAAATCATAATATTAATCACAGAACAATCTGTCAAATTTCATTTTCATCTTTATAGTTAACGCATTAGATTGAAGGTTGATTGGGAAAATTTGACAGTGACGGGAGCGTGGTGTGATTTCTGATTCTGCTAAAGTAGCCTTTATACTGGTCATAGAAAGCTGAAAATCTGCATGTAGGTTCCTTGGGGAGTGCAAGAGAAGATTTTCCGATATTCCAAAAAAGCACGGGTTATTTATTTATTTGAGGGACAAAAAAACAGTTACATGTTAAGGTTTCAATAAAACTATGAGTAAATAATGAATTGGTAAACATATAACCCACACCATTGTCCACGGATTGATATGTAAAAATAGGAAACGGAAGAGTTGACGAGATTGCTCATCGCGTTATAGTTCTTAGATTATTGTGATAAAGTTTTTATAGCTAGATATTTATTTTTTTTACTAGAGAGAGAGAAGATATCTATATCCATGAAGTGTGTGTTATAGGTTTCCACAAGCTGTTGAAGAGGCACTCGCGCCCCGGGGTTGGTCCTACATGAATACACATGGAACAACCGCGGCACGCGGGCCGCCCGTCTTATAACATTTCAGTTTACTGAATGTACGGGATATGCACGTACGAAGTTATACAAAAGCTAGTATTCTATAAAGACCTATTAACCGTCACCGCTATCATCTCAAAGAAAATATGAATTTTACGATAATACCGTCCTCACTGACGACTGATTTACTTACAGGATGTTTAAAAGTCCGTGGCCATATTTAAGGGGGCAAAGAAATAAATCTGATAAGAAGTGATGTTCTGTAACTAAAATACAATAAAGACACATTGCAAAAACAATTGACGTCTATCAAAAAACACAACCGCATTTTTTAGTGGTTGGGATTTCTGACGCACGTAAATTTTTTTCATCACTATGTAACCACGTGCGATGGGCTGCTGGGGTAACAAGACTCGATAAAGTACGCAATGAGTATATCAGAAGATCATTTAAAGCAAGGATTGTTTTAGTGATTAATTATTTGATTATTTTAATTATTTTGATTATTTTTGAATATTTTGATTATTTTATTATTTTTGATTATTTTTATTGATTGACATCTAATATTTTTTTTATTTTTTTATTCCGTGTTGGTTTTATTGAATTGACATGTTTTCATATTTAATCATTACATTTCTAATATTTAATCATTAATTCGAATACCTAGATTGTTGACTCTCTGTACGTGATTGGCAGATTTACTGTAAGTGCAGAGAGTAATTGAATTTAAATAAATAAATAAATAATAAAGCCACTCCCACTGTAGAAAAGATGGCTGAAAGCCGGAACATGTGATGAGATGTGATGAAGAACACATTTTAAGAAAACCCCTAGCCATCCCAGATAAGAAGAAAAGCAAAGGACGACCACAGGCCACGTAGTGGACAACCGTTACGAAGGACATGGAACGAGCTCAGGTGAAGTTACAGACAACCCCACCACAAGTCATGACAAGACCCACTGTCTTGCCGCCTTAAAACGAGGAGGGCCGACCCAAAATGAAAAGGGAACAGGCACAGCTGAAGAACACCCTTAAATATGACCACGTAAAAGTCAAAGTCAAAACGTTTATTCCAATTAGGCCAATAAACGGCACTTTTGAACGTAAAGTACCCTGTGTAATTAAAAATGAATAATATCTCGAAAACTAATTTTGACAGCAAACGTGTTAGTTTTTGCACCGAGAATGTTAAACTGAACATAAATTCGCAAAGTAAACAAAAGATTACTAAAAATTATCAAAATAATATAAATTATCAAAACAATATAATTATCAACTTCGGAAGCAGCTGATATCTAAGTAGTTTAATACAGTAGCTGTTATATAATTAAATAAAGTTTTTAAATCCTAAGTCATAAATTAGATTAGAAAGATATCTAAAACTCTCGATACTTAATCTAATTTATTTCTAAGATTATGAAAAAACATCGATTCCTGTGGATTTAGATCACTGATTGCTTTGTTAATCGCTAATCTATATGTGCTAGTTAAGTTGAAAATTAAGGCTGCCTGTCCTGTCCATTGACGCGAAGCGAGGTAGCGGAGCAGAGAAACGGAGAAATTTTAACCAATTGAATTGCATAAAATCTGCGCACCACGTGAGTTACTGAGATACAATTTCATTGGTGAACCAATGAAATTGGTGCTCTCTCGAGAAATGCTTAAAAACAGCATGCAGATGAAGCAACTTTTCGTCGGCATTTACTGCGAAAAAGCATCTGATAAAATAGGTAGTAAACTACATGATATAATACGTAATTTGGTTTAGCCAGAATGTATGCATCATTATCACATAATAAGAAAAAAAATAACCAAACCACCTCCAAATCGTTGAGATGAAACCGTTTTACTCTTTAACTTTTTACTAAAGAATATAAAAAAAATATCTGCTGCTTTGAAATAAAAACGAAAATAATTTGGTTTTGTTACTTTTTTTAAATATGTGTTATTTTTATTATAATAAATTATAAATACGGGTAGCGGAGTGGCGCGTAAAGGTGTAGTTAGCTCCGTTTATATGCACAAGGTCATTGGCATGTATACAAGCCTTAAAATTTCTCCGTCTGTCCGCTCTGCTGCCTCGCTCCGCGTCAATGGACAGGCAGCCTAAGAGTGCTTGTCCATTTGCACGGAGTGAGGCAGCGGAGCGGAGAAACGGAGAAATATTAAACAACCATATCAGTCAAAATGTCAGTGACTCACGTGGTACGGAGATTTTATGCAATTCCATTGGTTAAAATTTCTCCGTTTCTCCGCTCCGCTACTTCGTTCCGCTGTAATGGACAGGCGCTGAGACAAGAAAATCGCATTTTAGAAGCTGTTGTGTTACAGTCCTGACATTTCTCCTGTCAATGATTGAGGGAAAACACATTTCCCCTCCGAAGTAAACGGGTAATCAAGATGCCATACTAAATGGCCCCGAATCATACATGATGCCGCATTTACACATTCGTGCGAATCGCGAGACGAATGACGAGGCGAATAACGAACACGCATATATAAACAGTGCACCTCTCTACGGGTGGTTACTGCTCAACCCCGCTAGCCTGTGTTGGCCTCAGATATGACTCTAAAGCCCCCAGCCAAGGCAAACAAATACTTAAACCTACAACTCTGCTCGCTGGGGGCACCCCCTGTGGGTTACGGGCCTCGGCTCAGCGGCATCGTTATCGGGAGGGTTTCGGACGCGAATCAAAGGGCACGAATGGCGAACACGAACTTACTGTTTACACATTCGCCTACATTCAGTTGACCAGTTGACAGCCCGATTCAAAAGGACGTTTATACAAAATGGACAAATTTTAGAATTCCTAGAATTTTATCAGGAAGAACTCATTTTTTTTACTTTTTTACGCAGGGTATCTAAATAATTGTATAAACTCATTAGATGTAGCTTGCATGCCGCAATTAATTTTCACGTCATCCAGGTTCGCGACGGCACTCGTTTACAAATGTTTCGTCGAACGTTCGTCGAGTGACGAGGCGAATGGCGAACACGATTGTGTAAATGCGGTATGAAATCTAAGTATAAGGAAGTGGCCAGTACTTACCTAAGCCACGTGACATAACTCAGGAAAAATGTTAAAAGTGCAGCAAAAGGTAGGGCTGCGCATTGAAAAAGATAGCAATTTACAACAGATTGTTTAGTAATAACCATAAATATTTATAAAATGCAATAAAAATCTTAAGTATTTTTAGGTGTAATATTTTTTGCGGGGGAAAAAAGGCATTATGCACCTACAGGCTGTTGCTAAAATGATTTCATTGTATTTACAACTCTAAATAATATTAATAAGTTTAGTGTCATTGACCCTTTTTCTTGAGTGACAAAAAAACTTTTTCACAAAAAATATATATATATATATATATATTACGCGTACGCGATTTTTAGTACATAATATTTTTTCATAATTTTATTTTACATAATATTTTTTAACCACCACTGGAAGGTCACAGGAAAGCAAAATTCGCAATTGATATATTTTTTCAAACTATTTTGATTTAAAAACCGAATTCGGTTCAGTACTTTGGTTTTTAAATCAAAATACCTGAATCGGAAAGTGTATCTTTTCATAGAAAATAAAAAAAAGTCAAATCAGTTCATACATAACGGAGCTATGAAGTAACAAACATAAAAAATCTGGCCAAGTGGGAGTCGGACTCGCGTGCGTAGGGTTCCGAACGAATTTCATTTTTTTAACATGTCATTTTAACACTATAGACTTCTTATAGGTTTTCCTGTAATATGTAGGTTTTTTTCGTCTAAATTTTTGAATAACTTCAAAATCATTAATTTTAAAATTATGAAGAAAAAACATCTTTGTCTATTCTCTTCCTTTCATTTGATATGTCACACGATATCGTTCAAAAAACTTTTTATTTTAATTTTCTAGTTTGACCCCCAAAATTGACCCCTATACTACAAATATAATAATTTACATAACGCGTCCGTGTTTAGGTCACAAAAGTCCACATGTATACCAAATTTCAATATAATCGGTCAAGTGTATCCGGAGATAACTGGCTGTGACAGACGGATAGACAGACACCCGAGTGATCCTATAAGGGTTCCGTTTTTTGTTCGGAACCCTAAAAACAACTAAATTGAGAACCTCCTCCTTTTTTTGAAGAGGAAACATAGCACAGATTTTTATGCGTTTTCATATTATAAGTACCTTGAGCCGACCTTTAAGTACGGCCTTGTGTCACTTGGTCACTGTCATCTACTCATATGGTTTTTACTATCTTGAACATAGAATGCCCTAAAAGAACCGATCATCAACTTTATGATAACCGACTTAACTCCAATGGAACGAATTCAATTTTGTACTATATAGCCAAATCGGAACCACCCACACAGTACATAAAACCGCCATGACTTCACATAAATCCTAACATTAGAATATGCACAATCTCACAGTGTGAATTGACCGCACGGATTTAGAGCTGGATTTTGCGAATACTTCGACATTTCATTGAGATTTATGCACAAGTATTTTACCAAAGGCCGCAAGAAAATATTAAGTATTTCGCAATGTTCTTTAGATGCGAAAGACGCAATTAAACTAACGGCTAATAATCAATGTCAGATTGGTTGTTAGTAATTGGTTCAATTAATAGTAGTTTGTTTTATGGCTGCATCTTTTAATAACAGAAACCCGAAGAACTGACAACCAGTATTACCAAGAAAGAATTAACCAAAAACTCAGCTGTCAAGGCAGCTGTTCGTTGTAAAATGCTAGCATTTGGTTGCAACATATTCTGTAGTAGATAAGGCTAGAGTTAATATACGATATGTGGTCTATGACAATGGGTCTCAACTGGCTAAAAATCACTTGGCAATGAAGAGTGCTAATTCTCTGAGACGGGCAACCGCGTACCGGAAGACGCAGCGTTAAAACGTGGGGAGCCTGGCAAGGTGGACTGATCACCTGGTGACCCTAATGTGGCAACAATAACCATATTGTTACCACATTAGGGGTAGGCTTATGTCTGTCGAATGGTGATGATGCGATGATCATAAGATTTAAAAAGACAAAGACCTTCTGTACCTTATTTAAGCAAATAAATGATTTTTGTTTTGTTTTTAATAAACTCAAAAAATAAACCTTTTAGAAAAAACATGGAACATCCTATACATATCACCTATTATCACCGATTACTTAAACGATTTAGTGCTATCTTTAAAACATTTTACGTGATACACGTGATGATGCCTTAACGCGATCAATCACCATCGATAATCCAAACAAACGTTAATCTTGATTGTATCTTAATAACGCGATTAACAACAATAAAACTTTATCTTCTGTTTATCGATAGATTCGCACAAAAGATACAGTTTAGTATAAAAACATACAAAAAATTCTTGGAAAGCATAGTTTGTATAACACCTAGCAAACACAAAGCAGGTAAGAAAAGAACTTTCTAATACTCTTCTTTCAAAATCAGTCCATTTTCTGGTCTATAAAAGGAACATGGTATTAATAGATAGATTTATCTTACAACTTCTTTTTTATTGAATCTTATAACTTCTTGGCTTTTTGATTTTAGTACTTTAATATTAGCAATTTTGCTGACTGAAACTCCTTTTATGTTCATCTCACTAGAAACCAGAAATTCAACACATTACTTACAATTTGAATAAAAAACCTTTGTTTCTTTTCCAGCAACCATGAAATCTCTGCTCATTATCGCCTCTTTCGTCGCCCTGGCCGTCGCCAGCCCCGCCCACCGCAGCATCGTAGCAGGCCCGGCTATATTGGAATCTGAACCCATTGCCGTTGGCCCCGCTATCGTCCCCCACCCCATCGCTGTTGGACCCGTCGTCGTCGAGGCTGAGCCCGTCGCCGTTGGACCCGCTTTCATCGAGTCTGAGCCCATCTCCGTCGGACCCGCGATCATCGAAGCTGAGCCCATCTCAGTTGGACCCGCTTTCGTCGTCGACTTGGAGCCTATCTCTGTTGGACCCGCTATTGTTGAGACACCCGTTGCCGTCAGCCCCGTCCAGGTTGTCGAGGAGGCCGTGAACGTTCCTACTGGTACTTCCCTCGTCCAGATCATCCTGAACATCAACGGTGTCTCTCACGTCATCGATGCTCCCATCAGCGTCGGCCCCGTCGCTGAGGCTATCGTCCCTGAGCCCGTGCACGTCGTCGAGGCCGCCCCAGAGCCCGTCCAAGTCATCGAAGCCGCCCCTGAGCCCGTCCAGGTTATCGAAGTCGCTCCTGAACCCGTCCAGGTTATCGAAGTCGCCCCCGAGCCGGTTGCTATCGGCGTACCTCAGCTCCCCAACCCCGCTGTCGTACTCCCCGAATCCCTCAACTAAATTGATGTAAAGTTAGGAGAGGAACTGCGCACCTGCGTTAACATCTACACGACCACTTGCTTTGTACATATTATGAGTTAATATATCAGTTCCGTGTATTTTTTTATTTTTATTTATTTTTTAACATTCATACCTTTTAACCGCCGCCAATGAACATTGCAGTTATGGGATTGTTTTCTCAATATTATTAGTTTATTTGTAACATCAATGAGAAAAATAAACTCATGCTCGTGTCCGCCATACAGAAAAGTATTTGTCTATATTTTGATAATAAAGGTTTTGAGTATAAATGGCGCAAAACTTACTTATTGCTTTTGGTGAACTTCGATTCCCAACTTCGTAAATATCTATATTTTATTATTTATATTTTTTTTAAAGTAATAGTGTCCTTTGCCTGACAGTTTATAGGTAGCAATCCTTACTAATATTATAAATGCGAAAGTAACTCTGCCTGTCTGTCTGTCACGCTTTCACGCCAAAACTACTGTACCGATTTAAATGAAATTTGGTACACAGATAGTCTAGAGCCTGAGAAAGGACATAGGCTACTTTTTATCTCGGGAATATTTTCCCTAGGGAACACGCGGGCGAACCCGCTGGCAGAAGCTAGTTTCTAATAACTCGTCATTTTAAATGTATTATCTATACATATAATAAAACCTTGCATATTTTTGCATAAAAATTACATAGAAAAGTTAGGAAAAATATATTTTTTTAATAATAGTGTCTTTTGCCTGACAGTTTATAGGTAGCATTTTCTAATAACTCCATCATTTTAAATGTATTATCTGTCTATACATATTATAAAATCGTAAACTAACCGTGTCTGTACATCGAATATTTTTACATAAAAATTACATAGAAAAGTTAGGAAAAATATATAAAACACAATTTTTTTTTTTATAAATTTTGTCTTTTTGTCTGTGCGTTTGTGGGAGCATCACGCATAAACCACAGATTGGGTTCCAAATCTAGGTAATATTTAGCGTTTATTTCATCAAAATCGACCCATAAAATCAAAAGATATTGAATTTTTAAGTTTAGGAAGAAGCTTCATCGAGCGCTAAAATTGGTAGTTTTCATTGAGACTAAAGATACTTGCAATGCCATCTATTGAGAAAAATAGTAGTAACAAATGTATGAAAAGAACACAAAAACATATTGTTGAGTTATTTGTTATACTTTTAATATGTAGTAAAAGAAAAGTGAACATTTTACTATCTTATCATTATTCATCGTAACAATTGTGAGCCTCTGAGTTCGATCTTACATTTGACAGTTCAACTACATTCTCGATAGATGGCGTTATAGTGATGAAGCGGTTTTCTGAATGGCGGTGCTAAGTTCATCAGCAGAAGTATGGCCTCAGCCCATGTTGAATTAACGATATTTGTGATGATGATGATTATTTTTACAATCTGTATTGTTAGTCGATAAGTCGATAATACAAAATCATCGATCGTTGTTCGATTTGATTTTATAGTATACTTGGAGAGTTGTAAACTGTATCTACATAATGTAGGAAAACTGTTTTACTTACATTAGTGGTGTACGGATTTTTGGTATTATATATTACGGGTCGATCTCCAAGGTTAAGCTAGGTACGCTTGCCAAGGTTGGTCTATGGATGGGTGACAATTTTAATAAACCCACCGAGGAATATTTCAGTCACACGGGCCGATCTTCAAGGTTAAGCAACACTTGCCGAGGTCGGTCTGAGGATGGGTGACCATTATAACATACGTACGGGTCGATTGAGCCATGCTACTGTTTTTACTTAGCTACGAGCCCCCCACATACCCCGCATATCCCGTTTTTTCCCATTACTGCAAGAATTTCGGGAAATCCTCTCTTTGTGATCCCCTACACTACCTACCCAAGGAACCTAACGACTAAACGAGGTGGGGTAGGTGGGGTAGGTAGGGTAAGGTAAGTAGGTAGGTTAGGGTAGGTAGGGTAAATAGGTAGGGTAGCCAGTTGACGTGAGCGAAGCCGCGCTGGTCAGCTAGTAACGCATATATTCGACTGAAACTAAATTAAAACCACGGACACTTATCAGAAATGTAAAAAACTACTTTCGGACTTTGAGGTTATTATAGAGCTGCCAGACCTCTCTTATTGTCTCACCAACAAAATGTGTGGTAGAGTAGAGTAGTAGTGTTAGTATGTTCTATTAAAATATGCAAACGTTATAATTTAGGCCAATAGCCTTTTCAAGGTATCAGGTGCCAAAGCCATTAAATCACTTTTTTAAGTCTGGGTACCGATTTTTATGTGTTTTTACAGTACGAGTGTATCACAAGGCTGTAATTTGGGCATATTTCATTTACTATGTGCAAGAAGTAGGTTAAAAAGCCTTCTTTTAGGAAAAGCCTACTACAGCACTGACGAATTTTTGAATGATAAATTAATCTAATTGCTGTATTTTTAATTACTTTGACATTTAACTGACTTGAATTAAATTAATTAAATTGAATTATTATTGCTGCTCTGTTGGATTCGTATTGTTTAAAAAAATAATAATGTACCTAATTGAATTATTACTTCGATTATTTATTAATTTAATTGAATGTATTTTTAATTACTTTGACATTGAATTGTATTTTTAATTACTTTGACATTGAATTGTATTTTTAATTATTTTGACATTTAATTGATTTTTAATTATTTTGACATTTAATCTATTTGAATTAAATAAATTAAATTGAATTATTATTGCTGTTCTGTTGGATTTGGATTGTTTAATCTTTGTAATAGTGGATAAATTTGTAATTATTTCATGTCTACGTAATAAGTGTAACTTACCTATTTATATTTTTACGCCGTTAAGGCAAAACATGACTGATATATTATGTAATTTAATTGTAAAATCTTGCATGCCATGTGTGTGTATACTCATGTTTTAGACAAATAAATGATCTAATCTTATCTTATAACGAAAGCTAAAGTCTAAAAGAATTTGGGAGGATGCAAAATTCCTCCTTGACTACTGAAATAACTTTAATACATCAAAAAGAAACAAAATGCCCGTCGGCCTAAGCTAGCAGCTATGCTCATGTTAAAAGTACATACTATCACTATTCTATCCCACATATTTTGTTACTGAGAAAATAAGAGAGGTCTGATCTCAGTCTAAAAGTGTTGTCTGCAAATTGCCAAATTGTCATCAATCATTGACTGTCAGTGGCGACGTTGCTCGTGTCACACAGCGCTTTAATCGCGCGTCTTCTTCTGTTGCGGCGGCTGGGGCGTGAGGCTTCTCTCTCTCTCACGCGTTCGGCCTCTTCCTTCGCTAGCATTACTGCTTTGCAGAAAGAGGTCCCACCGCTTCCCATACCTCCTCACTCCGGACCATGGATTGAACCGGGGCCGGACGCGAGAGTTCGCCGCTGCCGAACGCCTCGACGAAGACATGGCGGTGCTCCGCCCAAGCAGGGCACACCTCCACCGTATTCTCCACCGTGTCCTCCGGGCGATCCTCGCAATGTTGCCATATATTTGCTTCAATACACTTTTAATTTAAAAGAGGCTTGAATGTAAAAATCCAACGGCTTAATCTGATTCCAGAACATTTCTTCGAGCCCGCTTCTATTCAAAACAATATTATTCTAGATCACTTAAGTCTTAAGCTGAGATTAGTCAAAACGTAACCTTATCTGTTAGGTACTTATTATTTTGGTCGACAAACAGATATTGTTTTTTATATAAATACGCTAAATTGCATTTTAAAATCACAGTTTGACAACAACAACCAACACAAGTATTGTTTCTTGAGAGACAACAACCAAATCATTTTCAGTGGTAAGTTTTATTAATCAACTGAGATTTTTTTATGCAATATAATTCTTATTGGCACCATAAATTTAAACTATTTAAATTCCGATACCCATATTTTATTTTTAATCATATTCTTTTTTTAAGTGTTTACAATCCTTTGAATTTATAAACTCCATTCCACATGCCATTCGTTTGCCTGATCCCAATCTCTTTAGGGTCGGTGCAACATAACTTCGACTTCTCGTCTTCTAGTCATCATTATCCCTTTAGTCAACCCAGTAGTCAACCGCTTTGTAGCCATGTATCTATCCACACTTTCTCTCCATCAGTTCTGAGGTTTTCCACTTAACTGTAAGCACTATTCCATTGTAATGCCATTCAGAAATACTTACGTTCTGTTCCTCAAAACTAAATATTATTCCAATTTTGTTCCAGCAAAATGAAATACATGCTCATTTTCGCAACTGCCGTGGCTTTGGCCGTCGCCAGCCCCCAGCGTGGCGTGGTAGACCCTGGTGCAGCTGGGCCAGCTCCAGCTCCTGAGTTCGAGCCCATTGCCATTGGACCAGCTGTCTTGGAGTTCGAGCCCATCGCCATTGGACCTGAAATCGTAGAACAGCCTGTCATTCCTGCACCCGCCCCTGTGCAACCCGAAGGCATTGTTCCTCCAGTTGCACCACTGCCTGTTGAAAATCCTCTGGTTCAGATCATTCTGAATATCAACGGCCATGTGTCAGGTCCCGGTATGGTTGTTCCTCAACCTCCCATTGGTGTGATACCTGCTGACCCTGTCCACATCGTTGACTCCGCTCCTGAGCCTGTTGAAATTGGGCCTGCTATTGTTCCGGAGCCTGTGGCAATTGGAGTACCTATCTTGCCCAATCCTGCTGTGATCTTGCCGGAAGAGCTGAACTGAACGATGGCAGGATAATTATGGGTGGTGTGCGTTAATGTTAAGGTCTAGAATAAGTTTTAAAGATGTGATATACACGTTAATAAAGGAATCTTTTTTTTAAAATTTGCTTCTTTTCTTCTTTACTTTTGCCTTTTACTCGTATCATATCATCAGAATTTTAGTTAACCCAGTTAGTCTAGTGTGAGTCTAGACTCATGGATGGTTGCTGACTTAGAGAAGATAACCTATCAGAGCAATTAAAAAATTGTCTATGCATAGGTCTGTCCCATCTTCGACTACATCATCGCTTACCATCAGCTGAGATATTAGTCAAACGCGTACCTATCAATAGTAAAAAGAAACTGCAGCTGCAAATAAGTACCAACAATAGCTAGGTACAGAAATTGAGAAATTATCAGGACTAGCATCATTATCACAAAGAGTGCTTATAGATAGAATGGATGACATACTGATACTAAAATGTATTGTAATGATGACACTATAAATAGATCAAAAAGTGCTATTTCATAGAAATATCACTCACAATTCTTAGCTTAAGGTGCAGTGACAGCTAACTTCAAGCTCGCTTAATTAGTTTTACACGGTGATAGACTGAAATCCCAGAGTGCCCAGACCTTACTTATATTCTCACTAACAAAATATGTGGGACGGAGTTGTGATATCATGTACTTTTAACATACGCATACCTGCGGCGCATAGCTCCAGCGAGATCTCATGGCGGTATGGAGACAGCGACTGTCGCAACCCAGCGCTGGGCACACCTCCACCGTGTCCTCCGGGCGATCCTCGCAATGTTGATACACGGACGTATCCTCCCGCCGAATTAGAAACAAGTATCTCCCGAAACAACCGTGTCCGGTGAGTACCTGCGTCAAGCGGAAGGTGAGGATGCCGTGGCGCCGCTCTAGCCACTCCTCAAAGGGACTTATCGCCACAATTGTGGCGTACCCAGCGCTGGGTTGCGACAGTCGCTGTCTCCATACCGCCATGAGATCTCGCTGGAGCTATGCGCCGCAGGTATGCGTATGTTAAAAGTACATGGTATCACTACTCCGTCCCACATATTTTGTTAGTGAGAATATAAGTAAGGTCTGGGCACTCTGGGATTTCAGTCTATCACTGTGTAAAACTAATTTAAGCGAGCTTGAAGTTAGATGTCACTGCACCTTAAGCTAAGAATTGTGAAAGTGATATTTCTATGAAATAGCACTTTTTGATCTATTTATAGTGTCATCATTACAATACATTTTAGTATCAGTATGACATCCATTCTATCTATAAGCACTCTTTGTGATAATGATGCTAGTCCTGATAATTTCTCAATTTCTGTACCTAGCTATTGTTGGTACTTATTTGCAGCTGCAGTTTCTTTTTACTATTGATAGGTACGCGTTTCACCACTATCTCAGCTGATGGTAAGCGATGATGTGGTCGAACATGGGGCAGACCTATGCATAGACAATATTTTAATTGCTCTGATAGGTTATCTTCTCTAAGTCAGCAACCATCCATGAGTCTAGACTTACACTAGACTAACTGGATAAACTAAAATTCTGAAAATATGATACGAGTAAAAGGCAAAAGCAAAGAAGAAAAGAAGCAAATTAAAAAAAAAGATTCCTTTATTAACGTGTATATCACATCTTTAAGACTTATTCTAGACCTTAACATTAACGCACACCACCTATAATTATCCTGCCATCGTTCAGTTCAGCTCTTCCGGCAAGATCACAGCAGGATTGGGCAAGATAGGTACTCCAATTGCCACAGGCTCCGGAACAATAGCAGGCCCAATTTCAACAGGCTCAGGAGCGGAGTCAACGATGTGGACAGGGTCAGCAGGTATCACACCAATGGGAGGTTGAGGAACAACCATACCGGGACCTGACACATGGCCGTTGATATTCAGAATGATCTGAACCAGAGGATTTTGAACAGGCAGTGGTGCAACTGGAGGAACAATGCCTTCAGGTTGCACAGGGGCGGGTGCCGGAATGACAGGCTGTTCTACGATTTCAGGTCCAATGGCGATGGGCTCGAACTCCAAGACAGCTGGTCCAATGGCAATGGGCTCGAACTCAGGAGCTGGAGCTGGCCCAGCTGCACCAGGGTCTACCACGCCACGCTGGGGGCTGGCGACGGCCAAAGCCACGGCAGTTGCGAAAATGAGCATGTATTTCATTTTGCTGGAACAAAATTGGAATAATATTTAGTTTTGAGGAACAGAACGAAAGTATTTCTGAATGGCATTACAATGGAATAGTGCTTACAGTTAAGTGGAAGACCTCAGAACGATGATGGAGAGAAAGTGTGGATAGATACATGGCTACAAAGAGGTTGACTACTGGGTTGACTAAAAGGATGATGATGACTAGAAGACGCGAAGTAAAACGAGAACTAGAAGTTATGTTGCACCGACCTTAAAGATATTGGGATCAGGCAAACGAATGGCATGTGGAATAGAGTTTATAAATTCAAAGGATTGTAAATACTTAAAAAAGAATATGATTAAAAATAAAATATGGGTATCGGAATTTAAATAGTTTAGATTTATGGTGTCAATAAGAATTACATTGCATAAAAAAAAAGCTCAGTTGAATAATAAAACTTACCACTGAAAATGATTTGCTTGTTGTCTCTCAAGAAACAATAGTTGTGTTGGTTGTTGTTGTCAAACTGTGATTTTGAAATGCAATTTAGCGTATTTATATAAAAAACAATATCTGTTTGTCGACCAAAATAATGAGTACCAAACAGATAAGATTACGTTTTGACTAATCTCAGCTTAAGACTTAAGTGATCTAGAATAATATTGTTTTGAATAGAAGCGGGCTCGAAGAATTGTCTGGAATCAGATTAAGCCGTTGGATTTTTACATTCAGTCAAAGTCTCTTTTAAATTAAAAGTGTATTGAAGCAATGGCATAGATCTCCTTATATTTTTTTTTGTAATTATTTATCTAAGAATTATTCCTGATAGATAAAGGTAGGTTAAAGGAATACATTAGAAATGAGAGAAATGCTTTCAGAGTTGACACTGAATTTCAAATCCATGTTAGTAAAACCAGAAGCTTCAAAATCTGACACCAGTGTCGGTCAGGGGGTTTGAGGACTGCCAGGGTTACGGAATCTGCCAGGGTTACGGAATTAGTTCGAAAGAGTCACCGCGGCCCTGGAACGCAAAGGGCACTAGGGGGAACAAGGATGGGTTTTAGTCAGTAGAAGTCTGACACTCCCTTCTACTCAGCCCAGAGCGGAACTCCTCCCGCTCATTCATTTGATTATTTCCCATTCTTAAAAAAAACTGGCCAAGTGCGAGTCGGACTCGCGTGCAAAGGGTTCCGTACGAATTTAATTTTTTTAACATGTTATTTTAACACTACAGACTTCTTATAGGTTTTTCTGTAATCTTTAGATAAAGATCTATTATCTCCATATTTTTTTCAAAATTTTAGGCTTGGTAGTTTCCGAGATAAGGGCGGAATGGTAATTTTTCGTCTAATTTCTTGAATAACTTCAAAATAATTTAATTTAAAATTATGAAAAAAATATAATTTAAACCCTCACGGTAAGCCCTTTCATTTGATATGTCACACAATATTGTTAAAAAAACTTTTTTTTTTTTCTAGTTTGACCCCCAAAAGTGACCCCCATACTAAAAATTTAATCATTTTCGTAACGCGTCCGTATTTGGGTCACAGAAGTCCAAATGTGTATCAATTTCCAACAGAATCCGTCCAGCGAATCCGGAGAAAACTGGCTGTGACAGACGGACAGACAGACACCCGAGTGATTCTATAGGGGTTCCGTTTTTGTTCGGAACCCTATAAAAGGTGTTGAGCAACTCTCGCCAAAGGTCGCATCTTTCCGAGATGGTGTTGCCGGTAGATGCACTCACACAGCCGGTGAAAACTTCTTCAGCTGTGTGAGTCTAGAGCACTAAGCTTTAATTGTGCATTAGGTGGTGTGAGTCATTTTCTGATTTCGCTTGGCTTGCTACTGTGGTAGGTAGTATACGAAACGCTTATACTCCGTCCTGATTGAGCTTAGCAACACTTTTGTTTTTAAATTCGTGAAGATTTTTCTAGAAATTGACCATATCTTTTGCTGCTTCATTCTGTAATCCCTCGGTCAAGTGACGCACCTAAATCCGGATGTCTACTAAACGTACCTATACTTAGCCATAAGCAGTTAATGTTTTAATCCCGATTTTTATGGAATTTGAATTAAAATAGATTAGATTATAACAATATCGAAGACATGCAGTAATATTGTGCAGGCTTGCGTCCAATGATGAAATATGTTGACTTTGAACTTTGATGTCATGTTATTTGTTTGTGATTTTAATTTTATTTTAGGTAAGATTAGTGTAGAACAAAGACGTTGAAACTATAGCGCGTTAAAAGTGTAATTTTCAAATTCGGTTGTAGACCCTCGGTCCTGACTTGAGAAAGCTCTTCTGTAATCCAAGATTTTAAGGTAATGTTAAAGCAGAGTTTTTTCAATTTTAAATTCTCAGTTCAGGCACCGAGGATAAATAGAAATTAATAATGGAAAAGATTACTGTACCTATTTGGAAACAGCAATTTACTAAAGTACCTAATTTACTAAAGTACTCAATGCTTGAAGAATTGTGGGCATAATTATAAGCTAAGGAATTATTCAATTGTAAAATTCGCGTTTAAAGATTTCCATAACCTATAAATGTTTTCTGAACAAGATAAAAAGGGAATGAAGGTGATCAATTTATAGCCAATCTACTTGAGTACTAACAGCAATAACCCTTCGTCTTGGCGGACTGTTAAAGTAAGAGCAGCTGATGCCTCTTTACACCGTGCTATTCTTCGGCTCGCAAATCATAGCAAGTTGGTTTCCCTTGTGAAAACTGTTGTGGAAATAAAAACAATCCATGGTGGACTTATGGAATATTACAGCTCTTACGGTACGAAGATAGCTCTGGGACTGTTCAAGAAGCGAATTAAAAATTCAACGCATTGAACGTTTCTACAGGAATTAACTTGATCCAAGTATGCACCCACTATTTTTAGGATTCGTGTCGGTAGGGAACTTTTCAAATGCAACAACTATGATTCTATCTACTTTTCCTAAATTAAAATACTGTTAAATTTTTTTGTTAGTCGGCTTCCCGTTTCCTCTGCCACTGCTGGACATAGATCTGTCTCAAGTGTGGCCATATTGCCTGGTCCTGTGCTTCGAAACCCTAATCGGCACATCTTCCCACCTCAGACCAGAGGCCTTTCCGTCATAAATTGACAGGCACACCCAATTTCCTCCAAACAAATTCTCGAAGAAGCTTCAAATGTTCCCAGCCTCATAAACCAGTCGGCTACCCCTTGACCATTACTCCTGCCCGCTGACCCGCAGATCATTCCTCACGTAACCTCCAACTGCGACTCATTAACATTCAGCAAACGCGTTCCAATTACTAACGGTTAGTCGTGGCCCAATAAATAAAGGTTGCTAGTTATAATTGACAGGTTGCTTTGAGCCTGACGCATTGCGGCCTGCTTCGTGGGCGAGCTTACAAGACGGTAAATAAATCATATTTTATTTAGGCCTCGTGTGTTGTCTTATATGATTTTGTTAATAAAAATGAAAGGAATACCAAAGATGATGTAGTTATTTAGATAAAACATTTTATAGATATTTATACCTACGGCAGAATAAACACAGGACACACACTCATGACAGATGACATCAAAACAGATGTACAATGAGCGGTTTTATCGCATGGCGCGACTTTTTAGACAATATTTGGATAGATTGAAAGCCAGGAAATGTATTTTTGGTGCACAATACATATTGCCTTCTAGCGAAGACCCTAATTGACCTTAAGAATTAATATCATGGTGTACAAATAAGTCTCTCACTTTTAACCATTTCATAGCTTTTTATCGTATTGAAAATACCTAGTTTGTCCAGAAAACCTATTTAATTATAAATTTTCGTGTTTGGACATCAACATGGAATGTCTATAAGGGCTTGTACAGCGTGTTTTATTGCTTGGGCAATATCCACAGGGCGCTGATTAAACATACGCTCGGCAGATTCTGTATCGTCCATGGATGTGGTGCAAGAGATAAACGAAAAGAGTTTAGCTAAATGGAGTTTTAATTTCAAGGCACTCTAGGTACAGAAACTTTTTCGAGGATGTCTAAATGAGCTTTTAAATAATTCACTCCCATCTACGTGACTTGAATTAAAATACTGATTCAGAGAAGGAAACATATCTATACTTCCATACTGAATATATAAAGCTGAAGAGTTTGTATGTTTGTTTGCTTGCTTGAACGCGCTAATGTCAGGAACTACTGGTCCAATTTGAAAAATTCTTTCAGTGTTAGATAGCCCATTTATCGAGGAAGCCTATAGGCTATATATCATCACGCTAAGACCAATAGGAGCGGAGCAGTAATGACAAATGTGACGTAGACGAAGTTGCGCGTGGTCCCTAGGGAATATATTCCCCGGATAAAAAGTAGCCTATGTCCTTTCTCAGGCTCTAGACTATCTGTGTACCATTATTTTATTTAAATCGGTTCAGTAGTTTTGGCGTGAAAGCGCGACAGACAGACAGACAGACAGAGTTACTTTCGCATTTATAATATTAAAGTAAGGATTGCGCTAAGACCGATAGGAGTGTCTGTACATATAAAATCAATTTGCCCCGACCAACGCACAATCAAAACGACTATATCTCGAAATCAGTCATTTAGAATATCTTAATCATTAAATTTTAGCCTAATACGTCCATAGTTGGACATAGGCCTCTCGCAAGAGTCGCCACATGGATCGGTCCAGTGCATGTCTCATGCAGCGGATATCCATGGCATGCTAGTATTATATTATCTGTGCCACGGCCTTCACCAGGTCATCAGTCCACCTTAGGGGATCCTGGAAGCGTTTTTCTTATGAAAGTCTATGAATTTTGATACGAAGCGACAAACGAAAAAGGTTTTTAGGGTTCCGAATAAAAACCGAAACCCTTATAGATCCTATAAGGGTGTCTGTCTGTCTGTCTGTCTGTCCGTCTGTCACAGCCAGTTTTCTCCGGATACACGGGACTGATTTTGTTCAAATTTGATACACGTATGGACTTCTGAGATCCAAACACAGACGCATTACCTAAATTATTTAATTTTTATTACGGGCGTCACTTTTGGGGGTAAACTAGAAAATTTCAAAAAATAGTTTTTTTTTTAACAATATTGTGTGCCATATCAAATAAAAGGGCTTACGTAAGGGGTTTTAAATATTTTTTTTTTTCATAATTTTATAATAAATCGTTTTGAAGTTATTACGCTTTTACGCTTTTTAAAGCTTATTGTCAAGTGTTTTACACGTGCAGCCTGTGGACCAACTATACTCAGCGGGCTATCAGCGCCCTACGGGTCCAGTATAATAATGGATTCAGGATGTTGATGGGGCTGCCCCGTTTCTGCAGTGCATCAGGTATGTTTGCACAAGCACACGTCGATGGCTTCCACGCCATCGTCAGACAGAAATCTGCCTCTTTGCTTTGCAGAGTGCGGGTTAGCTCCAACTCCATCCTGAAGACTATAGCGGGGAGGTACGACTCTCCTTTGTTAGGGGATGTTGTTCGAAGATGTATCTCGAACAACATCCTTGTCTCTAAATAGATTTATAATTTTACTAACATAGGAATAAGTTGTCTTTTTGTTTACTAACCTATATGGATGCTGCTTATCCGATTTAAAGATTTATTTTTTATTCAAGAAATTAGACGAAAAATGACCATTCCCCCCCTTATCTCCGAAACTACTGGGCTTAAAATTTTGAAAAAAAATGGAGATAATAGATCTTTACCTGTAGAAGACAGGAAAACCTATAAAAAGTCTATAATGTTAAATTAACACGTTAAAAAGATGAACAAAGAAAAAGATGACAGTTTTTTTTAATAATTTGCATCCATACAAATTGAAAGAGCCACTAGTGTATCTACAGGTGCGGATTCTGGTTAATACCATAGTTTTATATCAATTGCACCAAGAACAAAAAGATAAACTATCCTACGAGTGATCACCAATTATATTTACTGATATTTATTCTTTACTGATCTCATCACATGAACCAAACGTTAGTTTAGAACGGGCAGCAACAAGAACCTTTGTAATCATAGATAATAACGAGTACTTTGCACCGACACATATGAATTCCCTATGCGAATGGCCTGATACTTAAAAACCTATTGTGATACCGTTGCCTCTTTCACTCCTTCCCTTTTTGATGATGATAGAGAGAGAGGAAAATAGCGTTTATTAAACCCTTCAACTTGTTTTATTAAGTTTTGCATCCTGCTGGCTGTAATTTGCAAAAGGGTTCTTTTAAAATGGTATTGTTGGTCGGAGGCAGATGAGAGGATACTGTGTTTAATTAAATTGTTTTGCCTTGATATTCAATTTGTTATGGCTACGGTTGTGTTTTATTACTTTTTGATGGTTATCAAATTAGGGATGATGAGTGTTATCCATCACAGGAGCTTTGATAGCTCTTGATTAAAAGAAATACTCACTTTTATTCCGGCTCTACACTTTTCAGTTTTATTTGAACTACATGTCTTTTCCCCGGTTTCTGAATAGTGAATTGGAAAATTGTGAACGTTTCTAACTTTAATGTGAGAACTTGAAATATATTCAACTAGATTTTCAATTTAGAAATCTAGGAAAAACAAATCACTTGTTTCACGAAAAGATAATAATTGAAAATCTCTTTGTGAAAAAAAAAAAATTTTTAACCGACTTCCAAAAAAGGAGGAGGTTTTCAATTCGGCGGGTTTTTTTTCAACCGACTTCCAAAAAAGTGTTTTTTTATGTATGTACCCCGATTACTCCGAGGTTTCTGATCCGATTTGTGTTATTCTTTTTTAGTTCGATACTTGCCATTTGGTCCCGTAAAACTTTGATTCAGTTTGGTTCAGTAGTTTTTATTTTATGAGCATTTTTGCTTATTTCAATTTCTGCGTAGATGAAGACGTCCAAGTACCACCACTTTAAAGTGAAAAATAAAAATCTTTTTTACAAAATAATATAACCGATTGCCATAAAAAAACACTACAAAGTATAAAATAACCTTAATTTCGAAAGTCGGTGATAAAAAAACATCGACTTCCAAAATTATTAAGGTATTTTGTAGTATTTTTTTGTTATCTTCATTTTCGAGTAGTCACTTTTGCGTTTACCAAAAATGATCACTTATTCAAGATTTCTCAACCAGCCAAAAGGTTGTCTTTAGAAGATCGCTCTTAGCGATAAGGCCGCCAGTTGTTTCACCTTATGTAACGTTTTCTTCATCTATCTTTTCTGTAACATATCATCATCATCATCTGCCTAGCCTTTTTCCCAACTATATTGGGGTCGGCTTCCAGTCAAACCGGATTCAGCTGAATACCAGTGTTTTTTTTACTTTTCTGTAACATATATGGTGTAAATAATAAAGAGTTTTCTATTCTATTCATTACCTAGTGTGCACAAACCTCATCTTCATAGCTATCACCTTACGTAACACCTCAGCCCACACATTACAAACCTCAGCCGACTTGCGGCTCCACAAGACCGCCCAGCATCCAACATGTGCAACATAGTTCCACATATAGTTGAACATAGTTGTACAGGTGCTAGGCCACAGGCTGGCAGGAATGTTGAGATGACACCGCAACTCGTGTTGGAATGTCGACGTGTGTTTGGTACTGTTTAGAGATGGACTTGGTTTATAGGAGTGTTCCTTAAAAGCTGTGAATACGCTTACTATGAGCTATTTTCATGACGTCATTGTATTTTCGTGTTAATAAGGCTACTACAACTTGCCATGATTATTTTCAATGTGGTATGAAACGACTTTGTCAAGAGGATCTAGATAAAGTAATGTTCTAACATAAGTAGATGAAAAATATCAAAATACTAAATGTACATATTTGTATATGGTATTGCCTATGCGCTACCAAAATTTATAGTGTCTAAAGAAAGCAATGTAAAAATGAAACAGTTTCTTAAGAACAGAATGTACTTAACATTTAACAATCTATCTTAATGCGTGGATACCAAACTCTTGCTGATCCACCGTTTGTCGGTCAGTATAGCTTGGTATTGAACCCAGGGTCCCAGTTTGACCACGACCATGAAACCTAGAAGGCAGTTCACTGTAACACACATTGGTAGGCCTATGTATTAACATCATCATCATCATCTTCCCGTACCTAAACCCTTATTTACTTATTCCATTCTTCTCTCTCAACTATCACTCTATCAATCACGTCATTTTCTTTCATACAATTCCGCGCACAAACCCTCTTTATTTTCTCTAGCCGTCCTTATTGATCACTTCTTTAAATTTTCAACCAAAATGCAAACATTTGAACAACAACTAACTTATGACTAGCTCAGAGGTCAATGCATTCCAATCCAATTGGTATAAATCCGATTAAAACAGCGCTGCCGGATCGACAGCGAAATATTAGAGCATGCAAATAGATACATGCCGTATGTATGTCGTACAGATATTAATAGGAATATGCTGCTGTTTTTGTCGTCCCTTCATTAACATGGTATTTTAGTAGGAAGCTAGGTAGGTAGCAATCTATTATATGCATTGATATATAAAAACCCAAGATGCACAGTCTCGAACAAATGCGACACTCGAAACTGTCGTCAAAAACTGACATGTATCAAGTGTCATGTGTGATTTGTGTGTAGTTAAACTATAAACATTTTTTTTTGCAAATTCAATCTTACACGGATCGCTTAAAGTTGTTTTTACAAAGCAGTGCAGTATGGCGAGTGATGCGCAATTTTTTTTGCAAATTCAACTTTACACGGATCACTTAAAGTTGTTTTTACAAAGTAGTGCAGTATGGCGAGCGATGCGAGACTGTTTGAAACTAGCGCACAGTTATACATGTGCGCTTGTTTTTTGCGGACGTTTTTGAGATGCTGAGTGTGTATCTTGGGTTTTTTATATATCAATGTTTCTATGGCATTAATTAAAGTGAATTTTAATTTTAAATCGATGGTCTCGATTTTATTGAATGGCAGTCAAAACCATAGCAAAACCTTGGCTCTGACAATTTATTATATACCTAAGTATGCACTATATCATAATCAAACAACTTGCCTAGCCTTTTCAAGACTTCCGTCTAGTCCAGCTATACTCAACCTCCGGCCCGCGGGCCGCATATGGCCCGCTATGGTTTTCCGTGTGGCCCAGTCTAGCACATTTATTGATGCTATATTTAGTCAGTGTATTAATGTCTATTTATCTATACTGTAATGATTCACTCCTTTACTATTTCTTACCCACTATCAACGTGAAAAAGTTGACCTATGCTATGTCATGAAAACGGTCCTTTTGGCACATGCTGAGCTGGAGTCCCATTTGGTGCAGCTTAGATGTAGGTAGGTAATCTGGCAATTCAAATTAGTAATTGCCACCATACATTCTGCCTTTTCTTTTTTATGTGTTTTCATTTAATTATTTGTTTTCTAGTGTTATGTAACTGAGCTTGTGTGTTGTGTTTCTTTCCTTGTTCCAAATAAATGTTCTGTCTATCTATCTACAAAAGAATTCCCCAAATCAGAATCGGACTTTATTTGCTGTAAATTTTGGTACAGTAAAAGATTTGTAACATAAATAAATGAGATCAGCTATATTTTACCTTATAGATTAGATTACTTAGCTTACGGCGTGCAAAACATTAGGTACATTAATTATACCTACAAATAATAAATTAATAGAAAGGAAAAAAACAAAAAAAAAGGAAAAGGAATTAAACTACTATAGGTATTTGATTGCTAAATTATTACGCAAGTGCACTGGCGGCCGGGAATATAGAAAGGCCAACAATACAAATGGAATTATTAATGAGAAAAAAAACTGTTAGTCTTTTTTTTTTTTTTTTTTTTTTTTTTTTTTTTTTATATGCTTAACATTTCTGCTTGATGGCTAGTGTTATTACAAATTATTTGAGGGGATTGGTGCTGATAACCGAAATACAGGCTTTTGCCTAGTTCGGCTACAGATGTCTAATGCTTTTGTATTGTTTAAATATAGCCTACAAATTTTGTTTAACAATTTAAAACTAATTGAAAATAAACTTATTATTATTATTATTATTATTATAGTCAAGAAATTATCGTCACAGTCATTAACAATTTATATAATATAACAAGCAAGTGTCTAAATAAAATTCGCAATAATATGTATTGGGTAATTATAATAGTCATTTTCTGATTGTATAATAGTCACATAATTTAAAAAGTCTTTTACCGAGTAATAAAATTCACTTAAAAGCAGTGCAGTTACCTTAGAATTAACCATTTACATCCATCCATCTGCTCATTGTGTCACCCTATGTAATGTTTTCTTCATCTATTTTTTCTGTAACTTATATGGTGTACATAATAAAGAGTATTTTATTATATTCTATTCTATTAAATGTATAATTTTATTTTACTGTAGCTTATTGCCGCCCATCATGACAATAGTAGAAGCGCAATGTGGCCCTAAGCAGAAAAAATTCGGAAGTCGGTGTTTTTGGTTTTATTTCGTTTTTTAACACCGACTTCCGAAATTTAGGTTATTTTTACTTTATAGTGTTTTATGTGGAAGTCGGTTATATTTTTTTGTAAAAAGTTTTTATTTTTCACTTTTAAGTGATGATACTTGGACAACGTCTTCGTCAACGCAGAAATTGAAATAAGCAAAAATGCTCATAAAACAAAAACTACTGAACCAAACTGAATCAAAATTTTACGGGACCAAATGGCAAGTATCATCGAACTAAAAAAATCACAGAAATCGGATCAGAAACCTCGGAGTAATCGGTGTACACACATAATAAAAAAAATACCCACCGAATTGAGAACCTCCTCCTTTTTTGGAAGTCGATTAAAAAAGTACGGCTGGACTAGTCCGACCGGATCGAGTTTCGTATCGGTGTTTAATACAGAGTGACTGCATGTCCGACCTCCTTTACCCAGTAACTGGGTAAGACAATCCTTGGCTGATTTTGTATTTTTGATTTTTCGGCTTCTAACTACCAGTAACAACAGTCAAATATCTTTAAACGACAGCCGGAACGAACGGCTTATCGTATTTTACAAGCCACGAAGGAATCTTAATATGATGTAATAGGTCACCTATCCGTGGACCAAACTCGGCAAGCGTCGCTTAACCTCGAAGATCAATTCTTACGGCCTGTCATTTAGCCACTATATCAAAATTAAAATCTAAATAAGCTAAACATTATTTAGATAGACAAAAAGGACAAAAACTGGCCAAGTGCGAGTCGGACTCGCGTGCAAAGGGTTCCGAACGAATATTTTTTGTTTATCATGTTATTTTAACATAATAGACTTCTTATAGGTTTTCCTGTAATCTTTAGATAAAGATCTATTATCTCCACGTTTTTTCAAAATTTTAAGCTCAGTGGTTTCGGAGATAAGTGGGGGAATGGTAATTTTTCGTCTAATTTCTTGAACCACTTCAAAACCAATTATTTTAAAATTATGAAAAAAATATAATTAAAACCCTCACAGTAAGCCTTTTCATGTGATGTATCACACGATATTACTGAAAAAACTTTTTTATTTAATTTTCTAGTCTGACCCCCAAAAGTGACCCCCATACTAAATATTGTATACTTTACGCAACGCGTCCGTGTTTAAGTCATAGAAGTCCATATGTGTACTAAATTTTAATAGAATCGCTCCAGTGGATCCGGATAAAACTGGCTGTGACAGACGGACAGACAGACACCCGAGTGATCCTATAAGGGTTCCGTTTTTTGTTCGGAACCCTAAAAATTAAAACCTTTTGGCTTCAACCCAAAACGCCTAGCATTAAAATGAAAACATCACGCCGTTATTCAAATGTGGTTAGGTAGAGCTCTCGCACCTCGTTCGGTAAGGGTTGTGCAGCGGGTCAATATATATAGGTGGCTCTTGTGGAGCCTAACTCTGATGGTTTTATATTCAAGACTAGGTCGGGAGATAGGACCTCGAAAATTATATTTATTTTCATTTTCTAAATTCAAAATCGAGGTTGACTTTTGTAAGTGTTAAACAAAGGGCCAGTTCCCGAATTTCGAGGATGGTTCATATTCGCATCGCAATCTCTATCCAAAACACCTCTAACTTTCCTTCATTTTGACCAGTTTTTGCCAATTATTGTCGCAGAGATGATAAGTTTAAGCGCGTGAATTTGCTTTCTGATGACATTTTTATGTTTATATTTTTCACTAGTGGACGTCACGCGGTTTCACCCGCGTAGTTCCCGTTCCCGTGGGAGCACGGGGATAAAATATAGCCTATGTTACTCCCTGATAATGCAGCTATCCATTGCTGAAAGAATTTTTCAAATCGGTCCAGTAGTTGCGGAGCCTATTCATTTCAAACAAACAAACAAATCTTTCCTCTTTATAACATTAGTGTACATATAATAGTTGTTTAATAATATATTGTCATTTCATATTTAAATCTTTTTGAATGAATAAAAACATTAATTAATGTTTATGAATTTCTATGTCCATAAACATCTAACATCTATATACGAAAATTTTAAGTCCGTATTCCTTGTTACCTATAAATCAAAACAGTGTTATCACATTGTTGTGTCTAATAATGTAATAATGATAACCAAATTATTACACCTAGATTATTAGCAATTGTTTTTTATTATAGTTTGATCTAATAACCTACTGGACAACATCATTTTCGTATCTTTCATCTAATCTAGATTATTGTTATAAATATTTATTGTCAGACTTAATTATTCCATTTTAGACTATTGATATTGTTTCTCGTGATACAGGGGCCGAATCTAACATTGTTATTACCTAGCCGTGTGCTAAAAAAACATTTTCGTTCCGATTTTTGAGCAGATTTGATTAGGTAATCAAATCTGATCAAAAGTACGAGTTTATACGTTCTTTATCGTGTTAACGTTCACATAACCCAATTTGTAAAGAACAATCTGGCCAAGGGCGCAAATTGTTCTGTACGAGTCATAACTTTTAAGCATGCAGTTTCAAAACCACAAACTTCTTTCCCCTGTAATAGTTTTCTTGTATTTTTAATTAAACATCAGTTTCAGCTTACCTTTTTTATCATAAATCAACGCACAACACAATCCCAGCTCCCAGCCTACATGCGAGATAGAATAACTCAACAGCCTCCGTCTATTATTGCAAGAGTTGAACGAGGTTCGCCATTCGATTCCCATTTCTAAATCCAATTTCAGACTACCCTCAACAGCTGGATTTACACTGCAGCGATAGACGACGCTTCTAAAAAAGATAACACTGGAGTTTTTTTTTTAAATTAAATCCTCTTTTGTAATAGGATTTTGAGAAATATTGGATGAAGCTTGAAGCTGTTTGATTTCCAGCTAGGATAATTTGTTAGTTGGATTTGAAATTAGTTTTATTGAATTGTTTTTTCTTTTTTATCGATTAGAGACTACTTTGTCTACAAATTATCCATGTTGCCTATTAATCTTCAGGCTGACTTCACGGATATACCATAAAAAAAAAAACTTTTTAACAAAAAAATTAAACCTCCGAAAAAACTGAAAAGCATAAAATTGTATTTTTGATTGTTTCTTCGTATTTTAACACCGACTTCCGAAATTACCTAAAGATGTTTTTTGTAAAAGGTTTATTATTTTTTGCTTTTCAGTTTTTTCGGAGGTTTTTTTTTTGTTAAAAAGTTTTTATTTTATACGTTTTTTGTGGCTATAATCTACTAATTAATACATACTTAAGTTTTTATTACATTTAAAATAGCTACCTATCTTAATTTAGCTATTAACTATTATATTATCCTACTTTAACTATTAGTTGTATAATATACATACTTAAAACAAACAGGCTTTATATACCCACATGGGTAGGCCTACAAAAAATGCTACACAACTCTGCACTAAAATCTCTGAGTGAACAATAAATCACCCCTATTTTCCCCCCTTAGGGTAGGTCTTTTTTACAATTTTATATGGGACCAGTTTCGACTCTATCCTATAAAAAAAGAATGATCAAAATCGGACTACTCTTTAAAAAGTTATGCGTGGTCATACATAAAAAAAATTACGCGTCGACTTGAGAACCATCTCCGTTTTTTCATCGGTTAATAACCAAATGTTTAGTTAAAATACAAATTAGCTGATTCTTTTTTTTTTTTTTTTTCAAATTATTTGAAACGAGTGGACGACACGCGGTTTCACCCGCGTAGTTCCCGTTCCCGTGGGAGTACGGGAATAATATATAGCCAATGTTACTCCCTGATAATGTAGTTATCCCATGTTAAAAGAATTTTTCAAATCGGTCAAGCAGTTTCGGAGCCTATTCAATTCAAACAAACAAACAAATATTTCCTCTTTATAATATTAGTGTAAATTATAATATTAGTGTCGATTAGTGTAGACTAATCATATGCTTATTTATGAATAAGCCTGCTTATGTTCTGTCGCTAATATAATCAAAGTAAAGTTAAAAAAAAACAAACAGGTCGGTATTTACTCGCAAATAATTGAATTGTCTTGCCACAGCTTCGAGAAAAAAAGATGTTTTTACGGGATATAGTTTTGAACTGAAATCATTTTATCTTGAACAAGGCTACAGCAAAGGGCTGGACGTGCAAGAAATTTCACGGACACTCTTTTAAATCATGTCATGCTTTACAAAATTCTAAGTTACATATCCTTGTTGCTTCTGCATGTGACGAAAATGCAAAGCACAAAAACAACTTATTACAAGAAATTAAAAATAAAGATTAAAATAAGCCAATGGCAGTTAAGAAATGACCGTTCACAGTACATTCACTTTTACATTCATTCACTCCGAACGTTTCATTACCACACGGCACCCGTCGCGAAAGCATCAGTTATCTCTGAATCAATACGGAGGTTGTTCAAGCAACTATTGTCAAAATACCAGTGGACAGTGAAAGAAAATAGAATAAAAAAGAACGTCAAAAACGTCGGTCAAAAATCGTGAAAATATTCGTGTGTGACAGCCCTGGCAGCCACAACATTGGGTTAAGGGTTGCCACACTACTGAAAAACCTAATTTGCTAAACAAAAGAGTCAGTAATTAAATATGTTGTTTTGTGAACTGTGATCTTAGTAAAAACGTCTTTACTAAAAGAATTTCTTACTTTACTGAGCCAATACATATTTAAAAAAGCATACCCACTTATATCTATATAAGTAGATATGCTTTTTAACCATAGACCTCTTTTTTTCTGTAATCTTACAGAAAAAAAAGAACTACTGCTGCGAATTATAGGGAAGCTTTATGTCAAATTTCAGCTTTAGAGGACCAGTAGTTTTGGCTGTGCGTTGTCTTTCAGTCACTCAATCAGTCAGTAACGGAAGAATTTTATATATACTGATTGATTGTGGTTTGTTCGAAAACCATGGCGCACGAATGGGTGATTGTTGTTTTTAAATTGACATGTGTACTCACTTTTCGTTAGCGTTAATGTAACCAACGTTAATGCTAACGAAAACGTTTAAGAACTCTCAATACAGCGTATATTCAAAGTCGACATGTGACAAAATTTTCATGGTTCTTGTCATTGACCTACCTAGGTCGACATATGTATATGACTGGGTTTTTCATATTCCCTTATATTGCACTCACCTTCAGGCGAAATGAACTGAAAATATATTCAATCAATTTAAAGTGACCTTCAGGCGAAATGAACTGAAAATATATTCAATCAATTTAAATAGGTATTCGATCTGCCGAAGCCGTTCATTCAGTTCTCCTAACTCGCAAACTAAATCAGCATAAAGTACTGTGTTGTGAATACTGAGAAGAAATATAAATTCAATGAAAACAATATTCTGGTCGTTCGAATTTTCTGCTCCATTTTATGCGTGAGTACAAACTATAATCTGATAAATTATGTGAAATCGAAACCTTTTTGTTATAAGGGGAACTTTTTGTTATTGTTTCAGCTACAGATTCATTTTTTTTTCATTTCATTTATTCCAGAAAAGTAACTTAGAAAAAAATACACATATCTTCTGCCAAACTGCTGTACAGTTTGTCGGCAGTGTTCTCGTGGATACAATTTTGTGATCCGAGTAAGTACTTATCGACTAACTTATAGGTACTTACTTCTACTTTGAACAAAAAATTCTGGAACACTGCGACTAAAGACGCCATCGGCAATGTCAATAATATTCATGCCTGCGCAATGTGCGCTGACCGCAAGTTTTGGCGGTTATAGTTATGGCAGCCATAGTCAAAATTGACGTAAACGTCATATCTATGAGTAAACGGTGACGCTCACTGACTCTTGGTTTGTATGCAATGTTTTGATAATGTCGTCTTTAAGACCACCTGCAACCAGCTCAAATGCAAGTTGCATTACATTGCGGGCTACCGGGGTATTTATTTATTTATTGATAAGGCACTTTAATCGCTTACTCACTAAAACATACACAAACATAAATCACATACAATTTTAGGTGTAGTGAATTCGTCACTTACAGAAGTGCACAGCACTAACAGAGAGCTTAATGATTAATCGACATGTTGGATATCGTTAGTTGTATTTTTTACTATTTTTTATTAGTTTAAGAAAACTAGGCAAATTAAAGTTAAAATTATTAAGGCGTTTAAGTTACATATTGTACAGAAATATTAGAGGGAAATGTCAATCAACTTGCATGCGAATTACTTGCCGGTTGAAACACGGTCTAATACTGGCCGTCAAGGCGTCTAGTTTTTATGTAGTAGAAGCCATAAAATTATTTGAATTTCGAATGAAAATATTTCAACTGAAAATAAACTTTAGTTGGTTGGGGTAGAATTTTGTGACATGAGATACATAATTATGTCATGTCACAGTTTCTGTTATAAATCTCTCACAAAGTTTGTGACATATGTCGAGGTGTTTTAAGTCTCTAAATGATAATAATGTCTACTTAAGTATTATGAAATATGTATAATGAACGTGAATATTTAAGAAATAAAGGCATTTTTTTTTTGAGGCAGTGTACATACACTGCCTCAAAACAAAAAAGACAAAATCCGTACAATTCGGGAAAAATACAGATAATTCATTTAAATGTTTACTGTTGTGGTAGTTAATTGATGTTTATAAATTACTTTTATCGATTTTCAACATGGCGTCGCACCGATTTAGTTACTCTGAGCTTAAAAACAATGACAGTAAACCATAGATCATAGAAAGATAACTGTCAGCTGTCACAACAACTCACTCTCACTTCGTCTCAGTGTCGGTAAATAAACATGTCAGAAATAAATGTCAAACGTCATTAATCAATCAAAATAACAGCTTACCGCCATGACGGGTTTATGTTGTGTGTTGCAATTTCAAATGTAATTTCTTGTGTTTTACCAGCAAACAAAGCCATTTTAAAGAAATTGAACAGTTGAGAACTGTTTTAAATGTATTTTGCTATTTTTAAGTATAGTGTACAAGGACCTGGCCCAGGCTCCATACATTTTGGAACATCTCCTTTCATCAAAATGATTAATTTGATTTGACATCATTTTAGTTTTAGTATTTACTTGTAACTCAACCTGTTTTCAATAAATGACTGATGCAGTAAAATGGCTGTTTTGCCATTTAAGCGAATTCTTTATTTTAATTTGTTGAGTAGTAATCCATAGACGGGTACAATAGGTAGTTTCAATGCCCAAAATGACGACTACTATAATATCACGTCAAAATGGTTAGATTTTTAAACTTTGGACACTTATAAAATATCACTGTGTCTAGCGACCCTTGTAGTCATCAAATTATACTAATCCTAGTTTCTTTTTGAAATAGAAAACTATAATCAAATAATAACTTAAAAACTCTCCATAAAAATCCAAATCATCCCACCCCTATACCGAACCGTGCAGGGTTGTTGATCTCCGAAATAAACAAGCTGAAACGCGGTCACCGATATGTTTACTGTCGCCGCTATATCGGCTATATCCTAGTCTGTTAACTTTACCTTCACGAAAGCTACAAGTCAAACTTAATCTGGTTATATGTTTGCTGCTGAAGTGCTGAGATCATTATTTTTTCCAGATATTTTTGTTCCGATCCACCTCGAACCAACCCTGGCAGAAGGCGCCTAGGTCGTCTTGCCACTTCTTCCTGGACTGATAGGCACCCTCTTGAAGAGACTATTTCCCAGCAGTCGCTGTGTTTGCGGCTGACACGACCGCCCAATCCCATTTTAGCTCGGCAGCCATTTTCCTACGGTATGATGCCCGCTTTTAGCGTAGCGTGGCGTTAGATCAATATAGCTTCTTGAAAACTTCGTTTTATTTACAACAACGGAAGTCCAGAAATATTACAAGGTGATGTTGAATGTATGTGTGCAAGGCGCGCACCCCCTTGCGCCATCTATTGTAAACCGCGTGTCCTACTCGCGAATAAAGGAGTGCGTTGATAGCTAACGAACGTTTCACTTGTGCTACCCCTTCCCCGCGCGTCCCGCGTATTCAACTCCACAGTGAGCATACCGAGATTACTCCGTGTCTCGGAAAGTTCGATAAGCTATTCTGCCCTCGTAATAGCAAATGAAGTAATCGACATTTTTACGATTTTCTGTTTTTGACAAAAATTACATCTGGAGACTTTCAGCTATACGTAATATTTTTTTTTGTTTTGGATGGCTGGAACATGGTGAAACAATAAGGAAGAATGCAGCATTTCGTGTGAAATTATCTGATATCCTTAGTATAAATGCAGTAATGCTCATTAACTAGATTAAAATGCAGTACTAATACTCGCATTTTGTACGTACGTGTGATATGTGTTTTTATAGCCGCCTTAACTAAAACTAATGAAAAAAATTGTAAAAAATAAAAATTTAGGGGGTTCCCGAAACAAAACACGTGTTTTGATCCGTGCTATTTTGTCTTCGTTCTATAGTTTCAAAGGAAAGTATCGTTTTAAACAAAAACTATCTAAACATAGTTAACACTGCCTACTCGACACTTGATAAAGGCTAGGTATTTATTGCTAAAGTCAAAAAAATGCAAACTGCCGTCAACAGGTTGGGTAAATGAAAAAAAAACAGGAAAATGTGACGTGATAGAATATTTCTGCTAACATTTGTAGTTAATGGAAACGTTTAAAAAATAAAATCATTTTAATTAATCATGTTTTTCCTTTTTTTCCACTTAAATGTTTGAAAACTTATTCGAATACTGCATTATACCTTTTATTTTCAGTAATTTACTTTGCTTGTACACAATGCATTTAATGTATTTCCTAGATACAAATGCAGTAACATACACGAGTGCTGCATTTTACTGCACTACTCTGATGTAAATTACAAATAGGGATACAAGGTTTAAGTGCAGTATTCAACTTTCTAAAGACCCACAGAAAAATTCACTCCAAAACTAAACTAAACAATACTATGTATTTTTTGTACTTTTTCCACAACACAAATGAGTTTAATATCAGTTCAAGTAGAGATTAACAACACTTAACCGCGTTTTTTTCGAAACCGCTATTTTGCAAGTACTGCATTTGCTATTACGAGGGCAGTATTGGTCCTGACTGTCATTACGGTAGTATGAAGTCAGGGAATTCAACAACAGTCTTGGCTAGGGACATCGAGAGTTATGAAGCTCAAAGGCAATCGCTCCTTGCAAAATACTGGTACTCAGCTAATTTGCAAAATACTGGTAGATTGATTGATAGGAAGAAGCTTGCCCACTATTCAATTGACTGAAATTGGCTAAACGTAGGAGTACTTTTGGTACACCTTGTCATACTCTTCAAGGAATAGGTCATCATCATCCGCCTAACTTTTTCCCAACTACATAAATTGAGGTCGGCTTCCAGTCAACCCGGTTTCAGCTGAATACCAGTATATTACGCAATATAAAAACAATATAATCCATTAACTGCGTAACTGGGTACTCCTTGGTAACACTGGTGTTAAATTTTCTGGCTTCTGACTATCCGTAACGACTGCCAAAGATCTACAAATGACAGCCGGACACAGCGACTTAACGTGCAGGGAGTGGACGTGATATAATGTAAATAAGCGATAAAGAATAATTTTATCAACTTTAAAAAATATCATGAATCAACAAAATCATTAAGCTGTTGCACCCAGCAACAGATAACAGAACATCAAGATCATTCCAGAAGCCATTCCCAAACTACAAAAGATACGGCAACAGCTGCTTTAAAGATCAAATTTTCAATTATAAAGTTGAATAATTAAAAATCCACTAACCGCTTTCCTCCTACATTTTATTCCTCCGTCTTGCTTCAGAATATTATTTTAATTACTTTCATTTGAAAGCCAGGAACGCCTTGACTTGCTTAATCGACGATTCTCTAGTTTTTGCTAGAGTTAACAGACTATAGTTTTTATACGATTTAAATAAGTTTGCAAGTCGCTCTTACAAAAGTCGGTAACTATGATTTCTTGCCGGTGTTTTCTTTGCAAATATTTCGGAAATTATGGTGTAATCGAATCAGAAGAATGCTAAATTAAATTAAAATTCGTTAATTTCGAACTACGGTGATCCATATTTTGTTAGTTTTTCAAACATCTTAAATTATAGTGTTAGTAAACATTGATATGGAAATTGTATTTTTAAAAACAACGGATGACCAGGCAGGAAAATGTTTCCTACCTAATCAACCTCCTCACAAAATGCCTAATATTTGGCGTATAGCTCTCCGCCACAGCTCTCAGGATATAGTTGAGACTACTCCGCATTCTGCACAGCAACGAAGCAGTTTTTTTACGTAGTATGGCTTTAAAGCCGTCTGTGTGGGTCTCGGCAAACATTCCAGAGACGCTACAGAAACGAGGCAGTCGCAACAACATCCTGAAAGCATTATTATATTGAACGCGCAGGACATCCAGCGCTCTTTTAGTGTAGTTGACCCATAGATTGCTCGTATAAAAACTCTGACTATAGGCTTTAAAAAGAGGTATTTTTACTAGGTCAGAGCACCGAGCAAATCTACGGGCCAACATGTTACCTCTGACCGCCAGTGCCCTACGCTCTCTCTCAATGTCAGTATCATCTTTAAGGTCGTCGGTGATGAAATGTCCAAGGTATTTAAATTTGGACACTAAAAGCACTATGCTTAAAGCATAGTGTGAAATACGATGCAAATCGTAAAAAGTTTATCGGGTTTGAAAATAGTGAAAATTGTTTTTGTTTTTATTGCATTTTGGGTACAGTTACAATTTAATTAGGTAAATACAGTATTATATGGGAATTTATCAGACGACTCCTTCCGTTCGAGGCGGAGTGGAGAAAGGGAATTTCAGACTCTTCTTGTGTCTGCCCTCTGCGTTCCAGGGCCTTGGTGACTCTTACGAACCAATTTTACAACACCATCCTTACCATTGCATTTTTAGAGTTCCGTACCTCAAACGGAAAAAAAACGGAACCCGAATAGGATCACTTTGTTGTCCGACTGCCTGTCTGTCTGTCAAATCCGTTTATCTCGGGAACGCGTGGAGGTATCGAGTTGAAATTAAAACCACATACTCAGGTTTATGGCCCCTCTCAGCTGTCAAAAAATCAAACTTCTAAGTTAATTAAAAAAGATACGGTCGTTTATGCCGCAAAAATGTTTATTTCGACACTCTCAACTGAATCAAAATGTATAGGGTATTTCCCGTTGACCTAGAACTATGAAATTTGGCAAGTAATACCGTCTTATACTAGAAGTATAGGAAAAAACGGAAAACTATACATTCGTAATTAAATCACGAAAAAATATAGTCTTTGTTTAAAGTAATTTGTTTGTTGTTCCGACTCGCACTTGCCTGTTTTTTTTCTTACTGTTCATCCAATGGCTGTCTTGTTGATCTCGCTATCAGTGTTAACACCGCCATTGTACCCATAGAATTAAGTTTGTGTAAAAGAGATGTGTGACTATTTTCTGTGTCATCATCATCATCATAACAGCCGAAAGACGTCCATTGCTAGAGATAGGCCTCCCTAAAAGGGGGGTTTGCCATAATCGCCACGCTTGGCAGGCAGATTGGCGATCGCAGTGTATGGTGTTGCGTTTTACAGAGAACGCTGTTGCCCATTCTCTGGCGAGTCCCTTAGTCGCCTCTTACGACACCCACGGGTAGTGATGGGATGGTATTATTCTTTTACGGCACCACACTGCATCGGCCGACACCATACGGCACATTATATATTTTCTGTGTACAATAAAACAATAATATATTTATATATGTCTATCTATCTATCAAAATAATTTTCAAAACGCTCGTTAGAAAAATAATGAATGAATATACATAAATTAAATAATTTATAAATTGATCAACACAGTTCAAACTACTCTTTAATCTGTAAGACAAAAACTCCCATACTACCACAAAACCAAACGACTTAATCAACTTCAAACAGCCTATGAAAACAAAACACTGCTACAAAAGAAAAAAGAAAAAGAAATGTTCGTGAATTAGCTAAAGTATCCCAAATGAAAGGGGTTCCGTACAGTCGAACATAATTGTGTTTGTTCAGGAGCCTGTTTTGTATGCCTCCGAGGTAAGGGAACTTTCTTGAATGATGGAGAGGAGATGGCTAATGAAATAATGAAGACTCCTAATTCTTGGAGTGCTCGATAGATTGGCTTTTGTTTTCGTGTAGTTCGGTTTTGTGGAGATTGGAGTAGTTTTAGTTACGGTAGGTAATCTTTGTACTGTGAGAGTTAGCTGATTTTTTGGAGATGAATAAAATCTCTTTTGAATTTTGCTGAGAAAATGTTTTGTTGGCGTATTATCCCACATTGTTTAGTTAATTTTGTGACATTTTTTTATTTATATCTATATCTATACTAATATATAAAGCTGAAGAGTTTGTTTGTTTGCTTGAACGCGCTAATCTCAGGAACTACTAATCCGATTTGAAAAATTCTATATATCATCACGCTAAGACCAATAGGAGCGGTGCAGTAATGAAAATTGTGACGCAGACAAAGTTGCGCGGGTCAGCTAGTAAATTATATCCATAAAGCATATAATAAATAATCCAGCATTAAAATGCCTGCTTTTTTAATTTCAGCAATTTTTGTTTGGATAATGCCTTTTTAATTTTAATTTAAGATCACACACAATTATTTACGCCTACTCATATTTTAGCCTTTAGATACCTCATCATTCACCGCTTGGAAAACTTCCCTCTCTCTTTTCACACCACACACAGCCCGGTCAACTCCAAAACCCCATGTTATTTTGTGTTTCTTTTATACTAAATTCACTCAATTTTTTTCCACAAAAATTTCATTCATTGATGTTGTATTTAATTCATTTATTTCCTATACTAAGTAGCTTCTGCCAGCGGCTTCGCCCGCGTGATCCCGAGGGAATATACTCCCGGGATAAAAAGTAGCCTATGTCCTTACTCGGGCTCTAGACTATCTGTGTACCAAATTTCATTTAAATCGGTTCAACAGTTCAGACAGACAGACAGACAGACAGACGGACAGACAGAGTTACTTTCAAATCAAATCGTATATTTTCAAATAAACCATTTACAGGCACTTTTAAATTGTCAAAGTCGGTCAGTCAAAAACATGAAGCTATTTGCACGTTCCAAAGCGTAGATCTCTATGGAGAAGAACGTGCAAGAAACTCCACGGACACTCTTTCGCATTTATAATATTAGTAAGGATGACACAACAGCATTATGCGACGACGTATAATCTATCTGTCTTAGTATTCACAGCCCCTTTCCCAAGTCAAAGCTAGTCTAACCAAAAATTTGTCGTACAATCAGCTCTTAATCCGGGATTATCTCGCATGCATCCATTACACCATCTTCAGTCCACCGTCGTCTAATCGCTTCGCTAATTGAGCTAAACTTGGAATATTAACGACCGGCCTGGCTATTTATTATTTACCTACTTAGATGATTGCATGAATATTGTGTACGTTAGCTTATACCGCCGTATTATGTTCTTACAAAATTGTCAATGATGGGAACTAGTGACTGGCAAGTGTTTCCCTGCAGATCGTATCGATGCGGATTCAAAAAAAATTTTAGCTTTGAAAATCTATAGGCATTAGAAAAGAATAGAATAGAAGTTCTTATTTCAGACCGGAGTCCGTAGGGCTAGTAACAATTTTATTTAACTTCTAGTGTCAGTAGGTTACAGACACAGATGAAAATAAACAATTAAAATTCAGCAGAGCGGATTAAAACAATGATAAATAATAAATCATTGATTATGTATTCACTTCTTACCCTGGGCAAAGCAGCACTACACAACATCGTTTAAATTATGCCTTGGTTTAAACGTATTTACCCTTCTAAACTCTAAGCCAAAGTCTAACCAAAAATCTCATGTACAATCAGCTCTTAATCCGGGATTATCTCGCGTGCATCCATTACATCGTCTTCAGTCCGCCGCCGTCTAATCGCTCCACTAATTGAGCTAAACTTGGAATATTAACGACCAGCCTGGCTATTTATTATTTACTTAGATTATGTATGTGCAGGTACTTTGTATTTACGTTAGCTTTTGCTTTGTTAATTTATTTATTGAATACTTTATGCACACAACAGTACAGAGGTAGACAGGCGTATTAATAAGAAAACCAAGAAGGCGATTAATATTTCAGTTAATAGGCACAAATATTATATAAAGAATATATTTACGAGTACTTAAATTAATAAACTAAATGCACGACTATCCTTAAATAATGAACACTATTTTTTTAATTTTTGATGGGTTTGCTCTTGACTCTTGTCTATGTCAGAGATGACAGAGACAAAGTCTACGATGGAGCGAGCTTACCCAGAAGGTTGCACTCTAACTCTGAAGAGATTAGGGTTGTGAGCGTTTGGAAACACATACGCAGGCAGAGTGTTCCACTCCTTTGCAGTGCGCATTATAAAAGACGTTCGGAAACGCTTAGTGCGAATTGGTGGAAAAGCAACAAGGTAGGGATGGTAAGATGCAGTGCGTCTGAATGTCCGATGGTAGAATGCGGGCCGGTGGGATGAGGTCGTGGAGTTACAAATAGATGAAGGACACTACTAAGAAACATTGACAATGTTGGCCAAAATGGCAAGCGTTTGTCTACTAAGAAAGTCAGGAAGAGGAAGCTTTTCACCAGATTGTCTATTAAGGCTGCTCTCTCGAGAAATGCTTAAAAACAGCGTGCAGATGAAGCAACATTTCGTCGGCATTTACTGAGAAATTACATCGGAAAAAATTAAGTAGTAATCTACATGATATGATGCGTAATTTGGTTTAGCCAGAATGTATGTATCGGTATCACATAATAAGAAAAAAATCACCGAATCACCTCCAAATCGTTGAGATGAAACCATTTCACGCCATCATTTTTTAACAAAAGTCTAAAAAACAAAATCTACTGCATTGCAATACAAACGAAAATAATTTGGTTTTGTTACTTTTTTAAAACATGTGTTATTTTTTATAATAAACTAGCTTCTGCCAGCGGCTTCGCCCGCGTGGTCCCTAGGGAACATACTCCCGGAATAAAAAGTAGCCTATGTCCTTTCTCAGGCTCTAGACTATCTGTGAACCAAATTTCATTTAAATCGGTTCAGTAGTTTTTGCGTGAAAGCGCGACAGACAGACAGACAGAGTTACTTTCGCATTTATAATATTACTAGCTGACCCGCGCAACTTCGTCTGCGTCACAATTTTCATCTATAATATAACTCCTACCCTACTCCAACCCTACTTCTACCCTACTCCTACCCTACTCCAACCCTACTCCTACCCTACTCCTACCCTACACCTACCCTACTCCTACCCTACTCCTACCCTACTCCTACCCTACTCCTACCCTACTCCTACCCTACTCCTACCCTACTCCTACCCTACTCCTACCCTACTCCTACCCTACTCCTACCCTACTCCTACCCTACTCCTACCCTACTCCTACCCTACTCCTACCCTACTCCTACCCTACTCCTACCCTACTCCTACCCTACTCCTACCCTACTCCTACCCTACTCCTACCCTACTCCTACCCTACTCCTACCCTACTCCTACCCTACTCCTACCCTACTCCTACCCTACTCCTACCCTACTCCTACCCTACTCCTACCCTACTCCTACCCTACTCCTACCCTACCTACCTACCCTACCTACCTACCTACCTACCCTACCTACCCTACCTACCCTACCTACCTACCTACGTACCCTACTTACCTACCCTATCTACCTACCCATTTTTTTTGCTTTTAAACCTTCCCTGTATTTTGACGAATCCAACAAAAAAAGAATTATTAAAATCGGTCCAGCCGTTCTCGAGTTTTAACGAGACTAACGAACAGCAATTCATTTTTATATATATAGACTAGTGGACGTCACGCGGTTTCACCCGCGTAGTTCCCGTTCCCGTGGGAGTACGGGGATAATATATAGCCTATGTTACTCCCTGATAATGTAGCTATCCAATGCTAAAAGAATTTTTCAAATCGGTCCAGTAGTTTCGGAGCCTATTCAATTCAAACAAACAAACAAACAAATCTTTCCTCTTTATAATATTTGTGTAGATATATAAATATATAATATATATATATATAGTAAGGATTAAAAATGCGGGTAGCGGAGTGGCGCGTAGAGTAGTTAGCTCCGTTTATATGCACAAGGTCACTGGCATGTATACAAGCCTTAAGGTGCGGGGATGCGTAGCGAGAGATGTGTTTGTTAAGAGCCAATGGAATCGCTTGCGCTGAGCGAGGCGAGGTGAATGAAGCAATTCCATCCGCATCCTCGCCCATCTCTGGTGGAAATGCAGTCATACAGTAACGCTTCCATTTTTAAAGGCAGTTGGTAAGTATGTATTTTTAGGGTTCCGTAAGCAAAGGGTAACCAACGGAAACCTATTAGTAAGCCTCCGCTCTCCGTCCGTCCGTCCGTCCGGCCGTCTGTCTGTCAGCGGGCGTATATCTCATGATCCGTAATAGGTAGAGAGTTGAAGTTTTCACAGAGTGTGTTGCCAAATTGCAAATACTAAAAATAAGATGGTACGAAACCCTTCGCGAGTCCGACTTGCACTTGGCTGGTTTTTTTTTTTTCAATTTATAAATACTATTTACGTTACAAATGGCCAGCATACAATTATTTATCACATGCATTTTAATATGTAACTCTATTTGCCTAAATGAATTTATCAATGGCTGTTCGGAAAAATGCGTAAGTCAAAATCTTTGCGAATTATTTTAAAGCTGTCGTTCAAAAAACTGAAAAATTTCGTCGAAGAAACAAAACTTGCGAATTATTTAAAATATACTTGAGATAAATATAGAACTTGAAGATACTAAATAAATATAAGCTCATTCACTGAACATCTTACCTCCAAGAACATAATCCCACAATAGACAGAAGTTCAGACAGCTGTCTCCAGGGAGACGAGAACCGTTCTCTTCTACCTGTGTACTTAGTTGTTTTGTATTTATAGAAAGTAAACAGACAAACAGAGGAACAACTAATATTTGTGTTCCAATTACGATGAGGTCCCTTGGCTTACTTGGTACATCAAAATACACGATATACTTAAAATAGGTGGTATAGTTGTCAAAAAATAAAAGGCCCGTTTTGGCAGCAGGATACAACATTGCTTTACTAGTATGAAAGAGACATAAAAATAAATCTCTTTTGCACTTAGTGGTAAAGCAATCTTCTATCCCTTTCTATTTAGCTGTCAAATCGGACTTCTTACATTTTGGTGACTCTAATTTCAATAATAATATACAATGTTTGACAGAATTAACACAATACCTTTTAAGAGATCATTGAACTCATCATTATGAACAACTTTCACTATGAGACCAACACTGAAATCGCGATTTCACTGTTGGTCCCATAGTGAAAGTTGTTCATCATGACAGTTAAAATTAAAGTAAATAAAACTTTATTACAGACTAGTGGACGTCACGCGGTTTCACCCGCGTAGTTCCCGTTCCCGTGGGAGTACGGGGATAACATATAGCCTATTTTACTCCCTGATAATGTAGCTATCCAATGCTAAAAGAATTTTTCTAATCGGTCCAGTAGTTCCGGAGCCTATTCAATTCAAACAAACAAATCTTTCTTCTTTATAATATTAGCGTAGACTACAATCTACAGTCCATAATTTAGTTAGTATGTTGGTGTTAGTAACAACGGTGCTTACGTAAGACGTTAGTATTGTTAGTTTATATAAATGATTTATTTATTTGTGTACCTATGACTGTCTCCACCCAGTGTCCCTGAAAGGGACAGTCCGGCCTGGCAGCTATCATTTTTAGGATGCTGTTGTCACTACCGCGCAAGCGCTGTAATAAGGAGCCCGCTTTCTTTCGCATAATGGCATGAAAACCATCTGTGCGAGCCTCCGCGAACATTCCTGAAGCACTACAACGCCATGGCAGTCAATAACCCCTTAACAGGTATTGGGTTTATTCTGTTACACGTAGAATTCGTGTTCGTGTTTCATCCAAATCTATTCAGCCATTTAGACGTGAAAGTAACAAACAGACAGATAGGTACTAGCTTCTGCCCGCAATTTCGTCTGCGTGTAATTAGGATTAAAAGTATTATATCTGTTAATCCAGGTTCTCAACCATCAGATTATAACATACCGGTTCTGTAGTATTTGTGTGCCATACTAACAAACTAATAAATAATAGAAGTTGGAAGAAGGATTCGTATGGATATATAAGTATGTTTTTTCATCAAAATCATACAATTACGCCTTCCGCTCTGGGCGAAGAGATGTCAGACTCTTACCAACTAAAACACATCCGTGTTCCTCCTAATGCCCTTTGCGTTCCAGGGCCGCGGTGACTCTTTCGAACAAATTCCGTAACCCTGGTAGGATATTAGTATGGATAAGGGCTGTTTATTCACGTTTTGGGCTATTTACATTGAGTACCGTATATATAAATAGCTCTAACCTCAGAGTCAAGAAACTTTCCCTGTTTAACACCCACACACACATGTGGGAGGGAAAATATGACTTGACTTTAAGAATATTGAATGAGTAGAATGATAGATACTAGAGTTATTTTACGTGGGCTGACCTAATGTAATTTTGAGAATCTTAAGGTCATGGCACACTATACTGGCATCGCAACAGCACCACTGCAACACAACAATTTACCTTGATATTTAAACTAAATTAGCATTAAATATAGCATTAAATTGTTTGTCGTTTAATTTATTTCATAATGTCAATGTGAAAAAGCCAACTGCGGGCAGTCAGCGCGCTTGCCGCTACTATACAACTCGACTCGCAGCCCGCGCGCTGTAAGCGAGTGGCCTGCGTGCTTACAGCGCTGACCGCATGCTTACTGCATGCCGACTCCAATTGGCCAGTCCTAGTTGTGTCCAATCACAAATGCCATATAACAATTGTGTTCGCGGTGATCGCAAGCTTGCACTTCGCAACCAGCGCGTGGATGTCGAACTTGCACGCGACGACGCGATGACGCGACGACGCCGTGCTGCAGCTGTGCATTTGCGGTGCCGGTTTAATGTGCCATGACCTTGTCTCTGAACACAGGGTAATGTGTGGTCTTAATACGTAACGAGTTTTAAATAGTAAAACGACGAGTTTAGGAATTTATTCAGCGCTGCGGAATTTGTTCGAAAGAAGGCTTTAGGAGGAACATGGATGGGTTTTAGTCAGTTAGAGTCTGACACTCCCTTCTGATTTGCTCAGAGCGGGAGGAGTCATTTGATTTGATGATTTCACATGCTGAAAAAAGGATGCTGGTGAGGCTACCCCGCTTCTGTAGTAAGTCGGAAAAATGAGCGTGTAGATTGCTTCTACAGAACCATGTGTAAAAGGTGAGCTTCCCTGGTGCACAGAAATAGGACAGCATCAACAGTATCCTACCATGCCGTGAGTGGGTCACAATTGTGCAAGTCAGTGCCTACTAACATGGTCTTTGTCTAAAATTAACTTTGCGTTATGCCGCCTTTAGACACAGATAAGCGAATATAACTCTAGCGGTCGGTAAAGAGATAAGCAACTAACATTTTGGACTAAATTTTATTTTCTGGCACAAGCCTCCTGCTCTATTTCCAATCACTGCAACTCCTGAGGGCCAGAAATAATAGTGGTGACCAGAACCGAGTCACTGAAGCTCGATGAATCCCGGAAAATCGATTTAACTATCTTGGATCCCGCAATGAACTACTTGGTTCCCGAAAACGTAAAACTGTATTTCCTAATAGCTACAACCTGGGAGTCTTTAAGTCAAGAGTGATAGGTTACTTCTAGGCAAGCGTGCTCCATCTTCGGCCACATCATCGCTTACCATCAGGTGAGATAGTGGTCAAACGCGTGCCTATAAATAGTAATAAAAAAAAACGAAATTAATCAAAAACGAACAGCAGCGGGGGAGTAACTTCCATCCTTATAAATTAGGACGCAGAACAGAGCTTGGCCAATAGGCACCAAAGGACATTTGCAACTGGGATAAGCCAACTGGCTTGGCAACTGCCAAGCACTATGGATTAAAGTTAACATCATATGTGTTTTCAACGGACCCATTAGGTCCGTTGAAAACATTCGTGACGTCACTACTATGGTACAATTTTTACCAGAGCGACGTGACATCACGCGTGTTTTTGCGTGTTAATTGTTTGTTTACGTGAAAAAAGAAAAAATACGTGTCCAATATTCTTTGGAAATCTTTCTGACGGACTAATTAGATTTTTTCTGTGACGTACCTTACTTATACTCTATACTTAATATATAAAGCTAAAGAGTTTGTTTGTTTGCTTGAACGCGCTAATCTCAGGAACTACTGGTCCAATTTGAAAAATTCTTTCAGTGTTTAATAGCCCATTTATCGAGGAAGGCTATAGGCTATATATCATCACGCTAAGACCAATAGGAGCGGAGTAGTAATGAAAATTGTGACTCAGACGAAGTTGCGCGGGTCAGCTAGTCACAGACATATTAAAACGCTTGAACGCACGGGTTCTAGTTTCGGTGCGTATAGTAAACAACTCCAGATGTAACACTTAGAATAATCTGCTATCCATACATAATACTAAGTAACTGTTAACATCTGCAACAAAACATTATTAATGATAAGCTACATAATCAGTAACTTATTTAGGATACCCTCTATTTATTTATAAGTACACTGTTATCAGTATAGCAACAGCTTATCTGTCTCTACATGTCTTCGTCTAACTAGTTTTTTCCCGCAGTTTTGCTTCAATGGCATATTGCACAGGAATCGTGCATTCTTTTCAGGTTGAAATTTAATAATTGCCGTCCTCATGTTATAATGATAAAATTACATTTTGAGTTCGCTTAACTGTGATTTTTCGATGGCACACGTGTGTGCCATTGGGCGTCAACTAAAATTGACGCATAATGGCGTCCCACATGCCATATTAAATCACGCGGTTAACTTCTTTTTTTTAAAAAAACGTAATGTTTAATATCCTATGGCTCCCGATCAACCAAAAAACATGGCAACCGCCGACTTTTTTACAATAAATTATTCAATTTTTGTTGCGTCGCGACGGCTATTGCGATCGGGTGCACACAGGTTAACGATGCAGAAGATCCGCGACGGAATTTCCGTCAAGTATGTGTTTCGCGGATCTTCCGCGTCGGAACGCCAATACATGTTATTGCTTAAAAATTACTAATAACGGGCCCACTACACGGAAGATCGGTCGCGCCTTCGCGGACCGGTCGCCCTCTGCGTCTGTTCCGGATTTACCGCAACGGAAGCTCGGCGTTGGAATTTCCGTCAAGTGTGTAGGCCACAGTTCGATAGAGAATTTTCCGGCTGATTTACCGTGACATCAAAAAACAAAACACACCAAATCCTTACTAATTATTTTAAATGCGAGAGTAACTCTATCTGTCTGTCTGTCGCGCTTTCACGCCAAAACTACTGAACCGATTTAAATGAAATTTGGTACACAGATAGTCTAGAGCCTGAGAAAGGACATTATTATTATTATTATTATTATAAGCCCGTGGTGTCCCACTGCAGGGCAAAGGCCTCCCTTCCTTCTTTCCACTCCAGTCTCTTTTGAGCAATCCGAGTCCAATCCCCCAGGTAGGAGTCCAGCTCGTCCCGCCATCTCCGTTTGGGTCTACCGCGTCGCCGGTTCCTGATGTTCGGGACCCAATCCGTCGTTATTTTTGCCCAGTATTTATCCCGGGAGTATGTTTCCTAGGGACCACGCGGGCGCAGCCGCTGGCAGAAGCTAGTGTCAGATAAAGGCACTTTAGTTTACGGACGGTATGGGACTCCATCAATGCATATTTTGCAAAAGCGATATTCTTAATCGGATCGGAACTCTTACCCCTCTGAACATCCAGAGACTAATCTACCTTTCACCAACAATCTAACTTCTATTTTTGATCTTCTTCTTCTTCATATCGTGTGGGCAGTAAGGTCTAACGACCCCACAAACCTTAGTGTCAAGGTTTCTAAACCGCCTCAAGGGCCTCTGACATGGTTTATTTGATGACCCCTATTTGACGGCCGGGACCACCGGCTTATATTTGATAAGTTTTTTAGATTACTTTTTACAAACATATAAACAATTTCCCTTTTATAAAATTAATTAAGATAACAGCAGCTTATCATTAGACTTCATCAATAGGTACTCTATATCAAATGCCCTAGTTTCAAGATTTCATAGCGAATATAAAATCCGGTCAGTGCTCGCTAATATATAATTTATCAAACTCATTTACATAATGTTCTTCTTTATCGTTATTTTAACATTAGAGCAATGAAATCGATTCTAAATGATTGCTAAAGCGATTCGATTTATCGCTAAAATTTAATCTATTGTTAAAATCTTACTTTGAAGGTATTATTCTGTTATCGAGGATTCATTGTGAGTCGGATGGAGGGAGTAATAAATAATTTTATGATATCGTTGCGCATCAGCCCTAAAGATATTAAGTTTTAGGGTTGCCTATTTATTTGTTTATTGTGTTTTTGTAGAATTTTGAGTACTTATCTAAACACTTTCTTATATCTATGGTACTTATCGAAAGCATTTTTAGGGCACCGAACAAAAAACGGAACCTTTATAGGATCACTCGGGTGTCTGTCCGTCTTTCACAGCCAGTTTTCTCCGGATCCACTGGACCGATTCTGTTGAAATTTGATACACATATTCCCGCCCATGAAGTTGGGATCATAGTGGTTTTGGCTGTTAACAGGTATCAAAGGTGTATCAAATTGTACCTCAATTTATTTAAGTATAAAGCTCAGTTTTCACATATTTCATTTGGAATAACATTAGAAATCACATCATAAATTGTCAGACATTAATAAGGTTGAAACCCCCTGTCAGACACCCTTTTTTGCGTGGGAAATCATCAAATGACTCCACTCACTCTGGGAAGCTGAAGGGAGGGTCAGCCTTACTGACTATAATATATACCACCCACGTTCCTCTAAAATCTTTATGCGTTCCAGGTTCCAGGGCCGCGGTAACTCTTTCGAACAATTCCTGAACCCTAGTGGGTCCATCACCGCTGACATCTCTTTGAGGCGCACGTGAAACTCAACGCACCATTGCAATTGGCCCGAGCCTGGTCCTTATCGGACCATTGCTCTGAATTCTCAGATATTATCTATACTAATATATAAAGCTGAAGAGTTTGTTTGTTTGTTTGTTTGCTTGAACGCGCTAATCTCAGGAACTACTGGTCGGATTTGACCGCAACGCTCCGTTGAAATTGGCCGCCGTGGCCAAAATCGGTCAGTAGGACTAGGTATATTTAATGCTTAACAACTTTATCATAGCAAGTTCTCTCATTTGGAAAACCTCATATTTGTATTTAAAATATCGGAAATAACTTTTTCCCAGAGTTAGGTTGAGGGTTAGGTACATTACAAATATTTTCTTAATGTCACTCGGCAATCATCACATTACAAACGAGCTTCCCTCCCATTGTTCAAATAAATTTAATAAAGTATTAACATCTATACAAGGAAATTCAAAAAATACCCAAAACCTCTTAATCCTGACTTCATAACATGACCTTTAACAACATTTGTTCTATGACTTTGACCTCAACTGAACAATGTAGCCAAAAAAAAAATTGTTTTCATTTATTTGAAGTCTGTAAAATTCGCGTATACTACGCGCGTGTACCCAATGCAGCACCGCCGCGCCGGCCGCCTCACAAAGAATAAGCAAAATTTAGACTATGTTTATATTTTTGTATGGAAAAAAAATGTTTCGAATTTTGAAAAGTCGTAGAACAAATGTTGTTCAGAGTCATGATATGAAGTCAGGATTAAGAGGTGTTGGGTATTTTTATCAATTTCCCCGTATACTTCCAAGTTGATTGAGATCGTCCGGTCTGCACCAAATGCAAAGGGCATCTGATAGGAATCCGACGACTGACGAAATACGAAGTTTACCGAGGGACAATAAGAAAATAGTTGTGCTGTACTTTGTCTATTAGCAAAAACGAGTAAAACTTTGTCAGTATACTTCTACATTTCCTCATGTGTAAACCTCTCATCCTCTAACGTATACCTCCGGCTACCATAATTAGAAAAAAGCTATTAGCCAGCCCTAAAACTAAGGCTGTCGATCAATTGTTAAGATAAACCCGAGCAGAGCGATCCGTCGGTTTCGAGCGGCGACCGAGCTCGACCGAACTCTGCCGAACACATAACTTGCTAAACATAATATTTGCTCGCGACCTCTTCGCTCTGTTATGATTTAAATCAATACCATTACGTTGAATTTTAACATCGAGGTTCTATTTTAGACTATTATTGAAGAGATATTAAATGAAAATAATGTAGATATAGCTGGCCGTACGCGTACCATCCAAAAGATTGAAAAATAATAATGTTTTTGGATCAGTCAGTCTAGTTATTTTGGCTGACTGATGTGTGACTCCCTTTATTCTGTGCCTATATCACAAATATACAAGCTCGCAGATCCGATAGTCGATGGGGTTAAAAGGTGGAATGGCGACCGGCGGTTAGAGGCCTCCTACAAGAAGTAGACTAGTAACCTGGGTGAAAGCCGGGAAACCGCTGGATGCAAGACGCTCAGGACTCCTATCCTGAGCGTCTTGCATCGACAAAGATCTTGCATAGACAAGTGCATTAGTGTCGCCACATCTAGGTTGATGTGGCGACACTAAGACACTTGGCTATGCCTATATCACAAATATACAAGCTCGCAGATCCGATGGTCGATGGGGTCAAAAGGTCCCACAAAAATTAGACCAGTAACCTGGGTGAAAGCCGGGCGGAATCCGCTGTATGCAAGATGCTCAGGACACCTGTCCTGAGCGTCTTGCATCGACAAAGATCATGCATAGCCAAGTGTCTTAGTGTCGTCACATCCAGGTGGATGTGGCGACACTAAGGCACTTGTCTCACCGCCGACGAGGAAGCGATTAGCTATCGAATATTTTCTCGCTGAAGAAAGGGACAAAAGACATACATTTATAGTCCATAGCTGGCTGTTCACTAGTTGGTCGCAGCGACAAGAGCTATCAAAAATAATACTTGCTCAGTGATACTCGCTCAGCGGTCAGAACTTACCAACCAGTGGTAATTTCTTCCTAAAGTGCGGGCTGGAACGAGTGGTGCGAGGAATCGTCCGTCGCACAAAAGCACTCTCTTAGAGCCGAGTAACAAAACTATCGAAACTAGTCACTCGCTACTCGCTGCTCGCCAACCCTCTTTGAATTTCAAGCTTTACTCGCTTCTCGCCGATCGCCGGCGGTGAGACAAGTGCCTAACAGTGAGTCTTTCGCCTGAAATGATGATGATGATGCCTACATCAGGCAAAAATATTTTTATAATTATATAAAACCGTGCTTTGAACTATACCTTCACACCATGCAGCGATTGAAGAGCCTTATTTGCAGCAGTGGTCTACGATAGGCTGAATTTATAATATCCAATACAAGACCATGTAAACTTGATCAAAATGTACACATACTAACATGAACAAACCCGTGCGAAAACATAGGAAAGTATTGATGCTAGAACAATAACAAAAATATGAAATAACTACCTGTACAGTTACTAACTAACAAAACATAAGAACGAACACTGCTAATGATGTCCCTGAAACAATGTAACGGTAGCCTTTTGTTTTGATAACAAAAATCCCAATTCTTGCTGAAACAAACGATCTATCGCCTGCATAACTACGATCATAGAAATATGGAGGAGGTGGTGCCAGAGCATAGCAGCAGAGACATTCCCAGATTTATTACGGGAAAGGAATGGTTATAAGTGTACTTAAAATGATCCGCTCACAATACATCGAGATCTTATAATCCAAAATAGATGTATTACAATTTTACGTGTTTTCAATTATCCGGTGACTTTCCGCGTTAAAGTAGATAATAATTATTATCCCAAGGGAATAAACTCCCGGGAAGCGCCAAGTTTCATCCAAATCTGTCCTATCACAGAATTGCGTTTTCACCATTGATTGAACAAATGCAACACTCGAAACTGTCGTCAAAAACTGACATGTATCAAGTGTCATGTGTGAGTTGTGTGTAGCTATACTATAAACAATTTTTTTTGCAAATCTACCTTACACGGATCGATTAAAGTTGTTTTTCAAAGTCGTGCAGTATGGCGAGCGATGCGAGACTGTAGAAACTTGCGCACAATTATACATATTGCGCTTGTTTTTGAGATTTGGAGTGTGTATCTTGGGTTTTTTATATATCAATGGATTTCACTCTTAAAACTGCAGACTCATCGCATTATGTAGAAATTAGGCAGCTGCAATTACGTTAATTTTAAGGTTTATTGTTAATTTATTTAATGAACATTCATTAAATTTTCATTTCTTATGAACAAATCAAATCAAATCAAATCAAATCAAAATCGTATATTTCAAATAAACCATTTACAGGCACTTTTGAATTGTCAAGGTCGGTCAGTCCAAAAAGATGAAGCTATTTGCACGTTCCAAAGCGTAGATCTCTATGGAGAAGAACGTGCAAGAAACTCCACGGACACTCTTTTAAAAATAATAAATTGTTACAAAGTTTTGTTTACATCAAGTTGAAATTATACAAACGTGTGAGAACGATGTAAAAGACGAGCAGGATAAAAGCGTCCGGGAAAAAAGGAACAATTCAAAGAAATATTTAAAATAAACCATGGCAACTGAGAAATGACCAGTCCCAACTGACAGCGCCCGTTCACGAACATGACGCATGCGCTAGCACCATTCGGCTCAACCATTTTGAAGGGAGCCAAATGATCCAACGCATACGCCACCATCAGCCAGACTTTTGTGTGAGCATGACAATCCCAACCGTCAGGGTACATTCAAGTCAAAACTACTATGGTTTATTTTTTTATTTGATATAAATTTTACGTAATAATCTATACTAATATATAAAGCCGAAGAGTTTGTGTTTGTATGTTTGCTTGAACGCGCTAATCTTTGGTTGGTCTGATTTGAAAATATATTTCAGTGTTAGATAGCCCATTTATCGAGAAAGGCTATAGGCGTATATATCATCGCGCTAAGAATAATAGGAGCGGAGCAGACGAAGTTAATAACAACACACACACACACACAACACAACACATTTGTTATTAATGTATTAAGGAGAAATTCACAGTCAATTCTGAGCGATTTTAGTGGTTTGCATAAAAACCACTAAAAACGCTCATTCTTTTTAATACGGATATTCCATTCTTATTTCAAAGGGCATAAAACCATTTTCATTGTGGCATAGCCTTGGGGCTATGCCACAATGAAAATGGTTTTATATGTCAGCAAAGTGACACTTTAAAGCAACATGTGCTAACATTTTTTGTTTAAGTGTCCTCCTTGTGTATTGGCGTACGATCTGACATATATGACATATATGGGTGTCATATATGTCAGATCGTACGCCAACACTTTGAAAAAAACTCAAAATGGCGGCGGCCAGCTCCCATAGAAAAAAGTTCGAATCCCTTTCTGAGGCCGCTATGAACGAAACCACTTATAAGGAATATTATGATATATTTTTCATTTCATTTGGTTAGTACAGTAGTTCAGTCCACGAGCTCGAAAAAGTGCCGTCACGGTTTTCATGAGAAACTTACTTTGGCTTTTTACAAATAGATAAGAGAAAAATGCTAAAAGTGAGGACGCTATACACTATACTAATAACTATTCTCAACTACCCAATAAGCCAAAGCTGACCAAATATTTCAGTTTCTGAGAATAAGAAAGACAAAGTTGGTTATTTTACGCTAAAAATACAGTCAAATTGTAATAGGCCTCTTAAGAGGTAATAAAACAAATAATCAAACAAACAAATTCACTTTTCCGATTAAAATAACCTTTCACCATCATAAATGATGAAGGTTTTAAAAGCCTGGGGACTAAGAGATAACTTCAGAAGAATTAAGAAGAACGATGTTCTGCTTTTGAAAATCATTATTTCCTCTGTAGCCTTTTCCAAACCAAGTTGGGCTTGACGTGCAAAATATGTGTATTTCTAGTTTTCATTATCAGCACATCTCGGTCGCTTCGGATATAAACGATAAAATACAAAGGAAGGTCTTTGATCAGGAATCAACCAAAGATTGAATAGCTTCTATGATTCTTGGCAAATGGCGACTGGCTCTTATTGAAGCTGATTGGAATAAAAGAGTTTTTTTTTATGCGTTTTGCATTGTTTTTGGGTTGTGGACCCAAGACTATATAATTATGTAATTTTATAATTATGGTCTTGCATGATGATATATGGATAGATGATAAATGGGTTATCTAACACTGAAATAATTTTTCAAATCGGACCAGTAGTTCCTGAGATTAGCGCTTTCAACCAGACAAACAAACAAACTCTTCAGCTTTACGTTTTAGTATATAGATGTAAAATCACGGATATTCTATATTTAGGAATGAAGAAGCTAAAAAGGAAGGTCGGCAGTTCAAATTGAACAATTCTAGTTTAATTTGCGAAAAGAAATACAAGCAAACGTTCAAAAATAGTATGCTATGCTTCCTATCCTATCCCATCGTACTATAATAAATGCGAAAGTTTGTGAGGATGGATGTTTGTTGTCTTTCACGTCAGAACGCTATAAAGGATCTTCATGGAATTTGGCACAGAGGTAGATTATAGTCTGAAATAACACATAGGCTACGTTTCGTCCCGGGAATATGTTCCCTAGGGATCACGCGGGCGAAACCGCCGGCAGATGCTAGTATTAACACATCTTCCTAACTTTCATAAAATTGTATTTTGTTTATTTTTAAGGTTCCGAACAAAACACGAAACCCTTATAGGATCACTCGGGTGTCCGTCACTCCGTCTGTCCCAGCCAGTTTTCTCCAGATCCACTAGACCGATTCTGTTGAAATTTGGTACACGTATGGACTTCTATGACCCAAACACGAACGCGTTACGTAAATTTTTAGTAGAGGGTCACTTTTGGGGGTCAAACTAGAAAATTAAAAAAAAGTTGTTTGAACAATATCATGTGTTATATCAAATGAAAGGGCTTAGTGTAAGGATTTTAATCATATTTTTTCATAATTTTAAAATAAATGGTTTTGAAGTTATTCAAGAAATTAGACGAAAAATGACCATTCAAATGATTATCTCCGAAACTATTGAGGCTAAAATTTTGAAAAAAGTGGAGGTAATAGATCTTGACCTATAGATTACAGAAAAACCCATAAGAAGTCTATAGTGTTAAAATAACATGTTAAAAAAAAATTCGCTCGGAACCCTTTGCACGCGAGTCCGACTCGCTCGCGTCATGCTTGGCGCAAATAAACTTTTTTTCTTTCTTTTGTTCTTATATTCACTAAAAATATCTTCTTTGCCGATAGATCTATGAATAAAGCAATCCAACGTAAAATTCAGTACATATAAAGTATACCATATTTACATAGACTTATCATTGTTCGTAATATTATAGCATTGAAGTTTTAAGTGAAAATTAGTCCAAAGTACACGATGTGATTCAGGGCTTCAAAAAATTATGTTTATTTCATAGAAAACTTCAAGAACCAGCCACATAACAAAATACACTACACAAATCACACCTGTCAATATAAGGCCGTTTCACACGAACATGTAAATACCGCGGCGTGTCGAGTCCTCAGCGATAATGTCGCCCGTCAGCCGACGTTACGTGGAAATCTCGTTATCAAGCCCTGACACTACATTACCTGAATTTATGGAAGCGCGAGCGAAAGAGACGGCAGTATTAGTGGGGTTGTAAAATGTAGAATTGTAGTTGTTTGGGGTTCAAAAGGCTTGGGTTGTAACGTATCCTATAGGATACGTTGTTAGTTTGAAGCATAGAATTTGCAATATTTCACTGTCCAATCCTATTCCTAAACTGCATAATTTTGTCGGTCATAAAAAAATATTACTTCATTGTAAGCATGGTCAAATTTTAATTGCTGCATTTTTCAATAATTATCGCTATTTACTTTGCTTTTAACATTTATCGTATAGGTACTTGGCATTAGTTCTTCCTCAATCCTTACTTCCTTACTTAATATTATAAATGCGAAAGTAACTCTGTCTGTCTGTCTGTCTGTCGGTCTGTCGCGCTTTCACGCCAAAACTACTGAACCGATTTAAATGAAATTTTGTACAGAGATAGTCTAGAGCCTCAGAAAGGACATAGGCTATTTTCATCCCGGGAGTACGTTCCCTGGGGACCACGCGCGAAGCTGCTGGCAGAAGCTAATCATACATAATTCAACCTTGTTTTATTCAATAAATAAAAACAATAAATTTGCATAAAGTGTAAAACGTAAAACGGCAATAAATATCGGCGCAGTTGTAAAGTAACTTAACATTCGCAACACGTGCGTTACTATGCGTAATGTGGAAGGCCTTTATAATCAACGATATTTATCAATCAATCTATATATATAAAAACATAAATCCTTAATATATAAAATTCTGCCGCTACTGACTGATAGATTGTGGGCAGGGCACATTGCTCGCAGAACAGATGGTCGATGGGGCCGAAAAGTTCTGGAGTGGCGACCGCGTACCGGAAGACGCAACGTTGGAAGGCCTCCCACAAGGTGGACCGATGACCTGGTGCAGGTCGCGGGTAGCCGATGGATGCGAGACGCACAGGACCGGTCGTTGTGGCGACGCTTGGGGGAGGCCTATGTCCAGCAGTGGACGTCTTTCGGCTGATATGATGATGATGATGATGATGACTGACTGATTCTGATTCTGAGTGACTGACAGACAACGCTCACCTGAAACTACTGATCGTAGAAAGCTGAAATTTGGCATGTAGGTTCCTTGGGGAGTGTAGGGAAGCACTAGAGAGGATTCTCCGAAATACCTACGGGAAGAGGAAAAACGGGATATTATGCGCGTACGAAGTCGCGGGCAAAATCTAGTAATTTTATAAAAAGAAGAAAAGAAAACTTCGTAGCGTGTGATGAATTCCTATAGCAAAGATTTTAAAACCAAAACCAACAATTTAACCAAAACTTTAAGACTTTTAAACTAAGATGCGATGGAATGAAATTCTGTTCTAACGAAAAATTTTAATGTGGAATTGTTGATACCTTAAACTTTATTTAACTGTCATAGTGCTACCAAAGTTACGATGATTGGATTTATAATGTGCTGTTAGAAAGAAAGAGGACTGTTGAGGTGCCGGCGAATAGAGACATTATTAAGTAAAGAGTAATTGTAAATAATCCCAATATATCTACACTAATATTATAAAGAGGAAAGATTTGTTTGTTTGTTTGTTTGAAATGAATAGGCTCCGAAACTACTAGACCGATTTGAAAAATTCTTTCAGCAATGGATAGCTACATTATCAGGGAGTAACATAGGCTATATTTTATCCCCGTGCTCCCACGGGAACGGGAGCTACGCGGGTGAAACCGCGTGACGTCCACTAGTTACATATAAAATATGAAAAAGACCAGCCAAGAGCGAGTCGGATTCGCACACGAAAGGTTCCGTACCATAAACCTTCAATTTTTATTGTTGTTAAAGTGGCAATAAAAATACAGAATACTCTGTAAAAATATCAACCGTCTACCTATTACGGTTCTTGAGATACAGCCCGCTGACAGACGGACTGACGGACGGACGGACAGTGGAGGCATAGCAAAGGGTTCCGTTGGTTACCCTTTGGGTACGGAACCCTAAAAACTGTAAACTATGAATAACGTCATGTCTTCGTTGTGAAAATGAAATAGTGCTATTCGTCATAGCTACATCTCTCTCTCTTACAGCGAAATTAAGATTGCATTGGCTTTGACACGTCATCTACACTAATATTATAAAGAGGAAAGATTTGTTTGTTTGTTTGTTTGAAATGAATAGGCTCCGAAACTACTGGACCGATTTGAAAAATTATTTCAGCAATGGATAGCTATATTATCAGGGAGTAACATAGGCTATATTTTATCCCCGTGCTCCCACGGGAACGGGAACTACGCGAGTGAAAACGCGTGACGTCCACTAGTTATACATAAATAACAGATACTTGAGTACGAATAAGTAGGACAAATAGCAGTAGACATGACTTTCCATTTTTAAGTTATAAATTTGAAGGAAGATGATTTAAAACTTTTTCCAGCAGAATACCTTCAGAATCGTGTCGTACAAGCTAAATATCTTTACCTAAGTACATGGCCAGTACGAAGCTTAATTCTGTACCCTTTTAATCCTGCGAAAGGTGGAATCATAAATAAGGATTGGAAATATCTAAATTGGCTATTATTCGTGTGCGGAATCAGCCTGCGAAAAAGTTATTTTTGTTGCGGTCAGAACGGGAAATAAAGATGAAAAAAGTTATTAATCATCTAGGTGTTTACCAACATTTCCAAAGGGTTGTTGACTTTACATAAGTACTTAGTTATTTCATGCGGGCCGTACTTGTTTAAGGTAACTGCAGTACTTTTAAGAAAATGTTATTACACTGTGAAAGACTTTATATATATATATATTAAATGATGCAACTTTATAAAATTGACTTTTATATTTACTTAACACAATATTATTGCGAATTTTTAATTTAGACACTTGACATTAAATGAATTTGTTAATGACAGTAATATTTTTTTTGACTTTTGTTTGTTTTTTTATTATTATAATTAATTCTATTTGCATTGTTGACATTTTCTATTTATTTAATTATTCTACCTAACGATTTGCATGCCGTAAGGTAAAATGTAGCTGATCTATGTGTTTGTGTAAGTTATCTTATATTGTACCTACATTTTGAGCAAATAAACATTCTGATTCTGATTCTGAAGTTATTTGATCAAACAGTCGGGTTCAAACTGTTGGATCAAATAGAAATACGAAATTCTATTTGGTCATGCCATTTGACGACTCATTTTCGATCAAATTTACCCACAGACATTCATGCAAAGATAAAACTGTTTGAACCAGAGTGTTTGATCAAATGACTTGAACGTACAGTAAAAAAAGCTATTGGGTATGCAGGCAGCTAACTTGCAACTACTTTTAAACAATGTTGTGAGTGTACTGAGTAGACAATTATTGTACAACACTCTCGTAAATATGTCAAATGCTTAAAAAATTAAATGCACACATTAGAAATAAACATTGGCAGTGCTGTGGAAAAATTAATATTTTTGCCTGTATACCGAATAGCTTTGTTGACTGTACATGGCCCGCATTATACGCAAAGTGTGGAGCTCACATTGCATAATTATTATATATACATGCGAAAGTAACTCTGTCTATCTGTCGCGCTTTCACACCAAAACTACTAAACCGATTTAAATAAAATTTGGTACACAAATAGTCTAGGGCCTGAGAAAGGACAAAGAATACTTTTTATCTCGGGAGTATGTTCCCTAGTGTAGTTGTCCCGCGTGGTCACGCGGGCGAAGCCGCTGACAGAAGCTAGTTACTTTATTTTTTGCCTTGATAAAGTTTTGATTGCCACATTTCTCGGATATTATTGAGTATTTTTGTCTCCTGTAAGTATTACAAAATGTATATTATATAAAGAACCCTCATCACTATCCTGACAGACAGATTAGTGACAAGACGTTGCTGTCATTTGGTACATAACTTCTGCAAGTTTGCCCGCGTATAAGGCTTGACACAAACGGGCCAACCACTGCCACCGGTGTTCGGAAGCCGCCACATTTTATAACCCGCTCGCCGCTGCGCAGTCTTAGGCCGCGGACACGAACTCAGCGGGCAAGGAGCGGTGGCGGCGGCGGCGCGGGCAGTTCCATATAAATCTATGCATTTGAACGCGCCGCTGGTCGCGTCGCTGAGTTCGTGTCTGCGGCCTTACTCGTACGATAGACTCCGACACGGAAAGTTCGCTCGCGATATTGTAAATACGAGACAACGTAGACGATGCCGTCACCGTCGTTGTATCCCGAAATCGCGAAAAAAAATCAGCTGTTCAGTACGTTTTGTCGAGTTATGCGTACGGGGGAGTCGATATTTTCTTTTCGCGAATTCAGTGTTGGTCCAATAGTGAAAGTTGTTCATAATGATGAGTTCAGTGACCCCTTAAGAGGTATTGCGTTTATTCTGTTACAGGTTGTATATATACATAAATATGTATATTAAAAAGTGTGTTAAGTTTCCGTCGTTGTCCACCGATGGCTAAGGTCGGTGGCCCGTTTGTGCCGAACCTAAGTCGTAAACTCCCCCCGAGGGTCTATCGTCGGTAAAAGTCTAGGACATAGTTTATATTTTGTTGAATCGTTTTCTCCAAATGCGTACAGTTGTTGAGCGGTTCGTTATTGTTTGGATGACTGAATTTCAAACATCGGAACGTGTACCAAAATTTAAAAAATTCAGATTTTCACGTTTTGTTTAAGACATTCATACAGTAGTTATCCGTAGATGCCGTATAGTGTCGGCTGGTGCCGTATGGTGCCGTGAAAGAATAATACCATCCCATCACTTCCCGTGGGTATCGCAAGAGGCGACTAAGGGACTCACCAGAGAATGGGCAGCAGCGTTCTCTGTAAAACTCAACACCATACACTGCGATCGCCAACCCGCCTACCAAGCGTGGCGATTATGGCAAACCCTCCCAAATCTTGGGGGAGGCCTGTGTCCAGCAATGGACGTCTTTCGGCTGATATGATAATGACAGTAGTTATCCCAAATAACATATTTTTCATTTTTCACCTGGATTAAAAACTAAATCTTTCGTATACAACCCCACCACTAATACAGAGAGTAGGTAACCAAATTATTACGTTAATTTAAGGCTTTGTCGTGAACGCGCAGCTGGCGATCAATTACGTTGTTAAGGGCAATTCCAGACTGTTCCGTGAAATAGCTGCTACTCGGGTAATTTACTTAAGTGACAGCACTATTTTAGTGTTATTCACTAGTGGGAAGTACGTGAAGAACTCGTGGCTAAATAATATCAGCCGCACGGATCAATCTTCAATGTTAAGCAACGCTTGCCGAGGTTGATCTGAGGATGGGTGACCATCTTAACATACCAAGACTCCTCCGTACCTCGGAAAGCACGTTCAGCCGTGGGTCCCGGCTGTCATTTGTAGATCTTTGGCAGTCGTTACGGATTCTCAGAAGCCAGAAAATCTGACACCGGTATTGCCAAGAAGTACCGTATTACCCCGGTAATGGATTGTGGAGGTCTGGTAGGCAGCCGCTCCACATAAAATACTGGTACTTGTAATCAGCGGAATCCGGTTTGAACCCAATATAGTTGGGAAAAGGCTAGTCACATGATCACTAGTAGGAAGCACCCTATAATGTTCCATCCACGTGATGGATGTTACATTTCTTCGAATTTTGTTCTAGGACATGCCGACTTGGTAGGTAGACCGATGACTTGGTGAGGGTCACGGGTAGCCGATGGATGCCAGATGCAAAGCGCCGGTTATTGTGGCGATACTTGGGGAGGCCTATGTCCAGCAGTGGACATCTTTCGGCTGATATGATGATGATGATCCAATGCCGGTTTCCTCAAAACGTCTCCCGTCACAATTTTGGGAGATAAGTCATTATTAAATAAATTACTCTCACAGCAATTAAGACCCATTGTGACAGTATGACACTCCTAATAATACAAAATATTTATTTTATTTCGAAACGGTTCACATGTTGTAAGACACTTAGAAAAATCATAAATAATCTCTTGAATAGCCAGGCGTTAGCTAAATAAGAATTTATAAGTAACTGAAAGAGCTCTCACTCATCTGTTTGCGATAAATCACCTTAGAAAAAACCCCAAGCGAATTCTTAAAACAATTAAGAAATTACACAAAAAAGGGTCCGACAGTGAGTCGCCAAACATATTGGGGTTCCATGCTCGGCGAGCGAAGCGCGTAGCCTGGCACTGGACCTCGGCCGTCCGTCAAGGTACAAATTGAAGTTTATGGTGCGGAACCCATCGTGTGCGGGATCGACTCGCGCTCGGTTGAGGTCTTACCAGGTAGCCACATCTGTTGGAAATCGCAAGACTCGACGCTGTAGGCGTTGGCGTCACTCGGTGTTAGGTCTCGGGAGTGGCCGGTGCTAGTTAACCGAGTTAGGTTTGATTAGGCCGGAGGCTATGTCTCGGAGATGGCTATACGCCATAAGCTATAAGGCTGGTGTTAGATAAAATAGCAGACGTGTGGTCCGTTGTAACCCTTAGGATAGCCAGTATTATTTATTAAGTTAAATATAAGTTAGATTAATTTAGTGTTTAATACGTGTGTGTGAGTGTGAGAATGTGTGTTGGAGCTGTTGGGGTGAGTTCTTTATTGTTCTGACTTATCCTAGGCTGATAATGTGCTTAATTATACACAGTGACATTAACGTCTATAATTTCATAACAAAACAGACAGATACGTGTTGCTGGGGAGTTTGTTCCGCTACTTCTTCTCCCCTAGCGCAAACACTAGGAAGTAGTGACGGGTGGGCGCTTTAAGGGCTGTCTATAGGTTTTGAAAGAGTTGAAGTTCTCAGCTTTATTTACTTCTTGAGTATATAACTCTCGATTGAAGTATCTATTTGTATTTGTACTAATTCTTGAATTTATATTCTCTACCTGCGACCACTGAATTGGTCTGATACGACCACTGATTCGGTCAGATACGACTACTGATTCGGTCAGATACGAACACTGTGCCTTACAGATGTACTTGTTGTACGAGGAGTGCGCTTCCTGGGGTTGGGTTGACCACACATATCTATATTATACAGTCAATGCACTGTTAGGGACCAAGTCTCCATTATGAGCTTGATGCTGACGCTCTGCCGCTGTAATGCCGCCTCGTCACGTTTTTCAGTTCGAGAGGACTGCTAGGGACCACGTTCCATATGAACGTGTTGTCGACGCTTTGCCGCTGAAAAGCCGCTTGTGTCACTTAAGGAAGTGTTACTCTAAAGTGCCATGGGTACGGAAGTGAGGTATCGTGTGAGTAACTATTGACCTTAAACCAGTTACGCTAGCGTAAGGGTTTCTCACATGATTTATTATTAATTAAAATATAATAATTGGTTTTCCCTTTGTTAAATTGTTACTTTCTAAAACCACTTCTATTATATTTCATAACTATGAATTCCTAAGTCTATTCACTATGTATATCAATCCATACTCTGTCCTATCAGTGTGATAAGGCGTTGGATTATTTCATACTTTTGGAATTCACTTCATAAACGGCGGGAGAAGTCCAGTCTGGGCCGAATTCTACGAGGCCGCGCGGGGTGGGGCGCGGCCTTCCCATTTACGAATGGGACCGAAATTAACGATTAGGATAATTCTAGGAAAAACGAAAATTTTATCAGCCTAGGGTAACTTAGGAACAGTCACACCATGTAGTGGAGGGTGAGGTTAGGACTAGAAAAAACCCTGATGAAAAGACTTTGCTTGACCCGGGAAGCGAACCCCGCACCGTCTGCATATTTTCAAGTACACAAAAAAAATGGATTGTTAGCTAAAATAATTATTATTGTTCAGTCACCCTGTACAGTCCCACAGCTGGACAAACACGTCCCACAATATTTCCATTTCTCTCCGCTATTTGTTTTTGATAATCCATATCTCTACTTTCTATCTTCGCTTCGGCTTCAGCTTTCCTGGTTTTACCACGGCGTCAATATCTGAAAGTAAAATGTACTGCAAAAGGAGTATAGTAAGGATAGTAGCAGATGGTGTATATTGTTTACGTTACCCTTCTAGGTCAGATGGTCGATGGGGCCGAAAAGATCTGGACTGGCGACCGCGCGCCGAAAGACGTAGCTTTGGAAGGCTTCCTACCCTACCTGGACCGATGACCTGGTGAGGGTCGCAGGTAGCCGATGGATGGGGGACGCACAGGACCGGTTGTTTTGGCGACGCTTAGGGGAAGGTTTATGTCCAGCAGTGGACGTCTTTCGGCTGATAATATAATATGATGATGATGATGATGATGATAACCATTCATGCTAACAACTTCCAAAAAAAAAAACAATACCGTTATGAAACAAACTCGCTGCCAATATGACATCCGCCTAACCCTGTGAACTAAACTTAGCATGGAAAACGGCGCTTATTGCGAACGACTCTGTTTTAATTTAAAATTGTAAGTCGTTACCGTGTAAATAATTGTTTTGTGGCAACCCCGAGTAATGGATTGTATGGAGTTTTGCGTTAATAGCTATTAAGTATGGGATGCTGGCGCTATGGGAATGTTAATATAGAAAGTTATGGGGACGTACAATAAATGGTCTCGTGGGTTTTTAGGAAGCGTTGGTAAAATTGTAGTGGTCTAAATTCGAGGAGATACATGATTTGGGAGCTATATTAGTCTGCTAAGGCTACGAAGCTCGTAGCTAAGTGATACTCGCACGGATCGATCTTCAAGGTTAACACTTGTCGCTTGATGTCTGTCAATTGAAAATCTTCAACAGTCTAAATAATCAGTAAGAATAAGCCTACCTGTAAGGGTTGGCTTTTCCTACTTCTCCACTGTTACTAGCTGACCCGCGCACCTTCGTCTACGTCACATTTTTCATTACTGCTCCGCTCCTATTGGTCTTAGCGTGATGATATATAGCCTATAGCCTTCCTCGATAAATGGGCTCTCTAACACTGAAAGATTTTTTCAAATCAGACCAGTACTTCCCGAGATTAGCGCGTTCAAGCAAACAAACAAACAAACTTTTCAGCTTTATATATTAGTATAGATTAATTTCGTTGCGGGATCCAAGCCAGTTAAATTGTTTGTCCGGGACTCGTAGAACTTCGTTGACTCGGCGTTTTTCTGGTGGTCGCCACTGTTGATTATGACTTTCAAGAGTTGCAGTGGAATGTATCGCAGACTTGTCTCAAAAGAAAATATTCGTGACAGATGTCAGAAAACCAAAATCTGACACCAGTCTTGCCATGAGGTATCGTGGATACCAGGTTCTGAGTTGTGGATGACAGGTAGAGCGTCACTTCCTGTGAAATAAATACTGGTACTCAACTAAGTAGAAAGTCTATGACCAGTGCGTGTTGCCAGTAGTGACATATGGAACGGAAACGTGGTCGCTCACAATGGGCCAGAAGCACAGAAGGCTTAAAGTCACTCAAAGGGCAGTGGAGAGGGCAATGCTTAAAGTTCCCTTGCGTGATCGAATCAGGAATGATGATATCCGCAAGAGAACCAAGGTTACCGACATAGCCCGAAGGATCGCCGAACTAAAGTGGCAGTGGGCACGGCACATTGCTCGCAGAACAGATGGTCGATGAGGCCGAAAAGTTCTGGAGTGGCGATCGCGTACCAGAAGACGCAACGTTGGAAGGCCTCCCACAAGGTGGACCGATGAGCTGGTGCAGGTCGCGGGTAGCAGATGGATGCTAGACGCGCAGGACCGGTCGTTGTGGCGACGCTTGTGGGAGGCCTATGTCCAGCAGTCGGCTGATATGATGATGATGATGATGACTGCCTATCAGAGCTCCATCTCTCGATGTACATTTCAAGACTGGTGCTAAATTTCCCAAAAATATCTGCACACGATTCAACCTCTCGCAGGGTCAAAGTTGGTCGATTATTAGGTAACAAAATTATTAGAATACCTAAGTATCGATTTTACACGACATGGCCGCGCTTCCGTCTGAAAAAATTACGAGTATGCTAAATCGTTTTTCAACGAAACCTTTGACAAAAAAACTCATTGATAAATAGAAGCAAACTTTACAGTTTGTTTCTTTTTATAGACACTCAACCTCAAAATGCAACTCCAAAAGTCCATCAACATAGTAATCTCGAAGAAAAATAGCAAAAAAAAACTAATTCAAACGAAAACCAATCCATTCTTATATCAGCGCTGTATCAAAAGAACTCATTTCTCTTTGACATTCGATTAAACACGAAGCAAAGGCCTTTCTCATAACTTGTTCCTATTTGTGGCTCTCGCAGAGTGATGTAAAAACGTGGCTACAACCGGTCAGCGTGAAATGAAATTCATAATAACGACTGTTGAACCAACGTAGTGGAGGGAGAGGAGTAGGTCAACTCTGAAACGGTTTCTGTACGTTATCGCCTGCGTTTTAGCGACTGTGTTGAGGTTTTTGACTCGTGGCTATCAGGATGTAGTGATATAACAGTATTTATCTCGTAGTTTTTCCGGCTCAGTAAGCAGTGGAGATGATAACATGACCTGCATCACGAAGACTGGTTTGAGATGGCAAGTGACGCAAGAAAAGAGTGTCTTCAAAGATATGAGGGATTACCCAGCAGTGATAGGTACACTTGTTTTCACGAGAGTAATTAGTGTTAATGTGGTAACGACGCTGCAAGAAATAGTTTAAATTAGTATTGAAGATGACAGGGAAGATGTTAAGGCGTTATTAGATAGGGTAAAAAAAATTGTTTATTTTTAATTCATAACACAATAAGTGTCCGTCTTCTACATGATTTGAATATCTGAGACAGACAGAGGTGAAAGTAATTTTAATTTTGGTTTAAAATCTATTGTCAAACTTTTTCACAATTATGTCCAAGTCAACTTCCAGTCGAACTGGATGCGTCTAAATACCAGTATTTTTACAAATGTAAACAAATGTAAAAAATAAACTAGTTTAAAATACTTACTTGAGTAAAGATATTAACTTTTAATTAAACTACTTTCTTTCTCTAGAATACTTATGTACTGTGATCACTCTCAAACTACCAGAAATTGAACCATCATCAAATGTAAAATGTTTGACTTTTACTACTTATTCTGTGTGAGGCACAGTTGATGGCGGAAAATTTACATGGGAAACTTTGACAGTGATGGAGTGGTCCCCAAGCTCAACGAACCAAGGGACGAAAAACAAAGATGTAGCAAGTGATACGACTGAAAGTTGCATGGAGTTGTAGATAGGCGCGAAAAAGAATTACGTTACAAAGAAACTTCCATGTTACTTACGTTTTTAGTAACCGGTATTTATTTCACTATTTTTGACTATGAAACCACTCGTATTATCTTTCGGTACTGTGTAATCATCTGTCAGGGTTGCGGAATCAGTTCGAACGAAAAGGGCATAAGAAGGAACATGGATAGGTTTTAGTCAGTAAGAGTCCGACACTTCCTTTCATTTGACTATTTCACCTCTTTAAAAAAAATGATGCTATGTTTAATACCATGTTAGAAATGCACGGATTTAATTTTTCAGAAAATTCATATTGACCGTCTGTTGGTCCTCATAAACTTACAATAAATATTTGTATGAGTTTATCAACTGCAGAAATTTCTAACAGAAAATACCTATCGAGCTTTGCCTTACCAGGGGACCGCACTCAAGATCGTTTTAGTCAAGTCTCGATTAAAACCGGTCGAGAGCGAGTCGGACTCGCGTGCAAAGGGTTCCGAGAGATTTTTTTTTAACATGTTATTTTAACACTATAGACTTCTTATAGGTTTTCCTGTAATCTATAGGTCAAGATCTATTACCTCCACTTTTTTCAAAATTTTAGGCTCAGTAGTTTCGGAGCTAGAGGGGTAATGGTCATTTTTCGCCTAATTTCCTGAATAACTACAAAATCATTTATTTTAAAATTATGAAAAAAATAATTATTAAAACTCTCACAGTAAGCCCTTTCATTTGATATGTCACACGATATTGCTCAAAAAACTTTTATTTTTAATTTTCTAGTTTGACCCCCAAAAGTAACCCCCATACTAAAAATTTAATAATTTACGTAACACGTCCGTCTTTGGGTTACAGAAGTACATACGTGTACAAAATTTCAACAGAATCAGCCCAGTGGATCTGAAGAAAACTGACTGTGATAGACGGATAGACGACAGATTGACTGACACCCGAGTGTTCCTGTAAGGGTTCGGTGTTTTGGTCGGAACCCTAAAAATTACTTAAAAATCATTGGTTCTACTGTTCACCCATGCACTATGGCTCACCAGTTTCATAGTGAGCGCGGGAAAGCTTTCATGCCGCGACTTATTCAAATAAGATACGGCTCGTTTCGCCGCCCTTTGTTGCTTTTGCGCTTCAAAAATATCATTCATGTGACTCTGTTATAGATAACGGTCGGATTTTATAATTTCGAAAAGAGAATGCCGAAAAATTGTTGGTGTGGTCTCGAATGAAATAATAAAATGAGAGATCCAATTCAATGTGCAGGCTTTTTGTGGGCTGGGGATTAATTAAACTATTAATGCTTTTGACAGAATTTTATTTCTTACAAAAGAAAAAAACTTTTTTAGTTTTACCATTCATTACCATGCCTAAACAGTGCTGTTAGCAATTTTAGTACTGGCGACAGGGTATAGAATCGCAGTACCATCAGCTCTTAGAAACGCCATTAATTGCGTAAGTTTTTACTGTCACAGGTTTTTTTTTACTATTTATAGGCTCGCGTTTGACCACTATCTCACCTGATGGTAAGCGATGATGTGGTCGAAGATGGAGCACGCTTGCCTAGAAGTAACCTATTCACTCTTGACTTAAATACTCCCAGGTTATAGCTATCAGGAAACACAGACTCCGGCAGGGAATTCCACTCCTTAGCTGCACGCACTATAAATGTGTTCCTAAAACGTTTTGTGCGCGTGGATGGGATGTCCACCATGTACCGGTAAACCTCGCATAGTTTGTATGGAATTTGTTGACAGTGCCAAGTCTAGCAACGGCTACCGAGACGTCACCATGCTCTGTGGAGTTAGTTAATATCGCTGAAATACCCATTTGCGAGATAGCAGGACCGGTCATGTAGCAATGCGTATGTAGGGTACAGGCAAAAAACAAGGAACGTCACATAAAATTCATTTTTACTTTTATTTTAGTAATAGCTTAAACAATTAATAAGGCTTCCTTGTACCTAACGATAATCTCAGTGGGGTAAACTTGAGCTCCTAAAAGTAATATCTAAGATTGGGTACGTAGAAAAACGTCCATACACTTTGAAAACTTAAAATGTAAATGACACAAAAACAGGAACAGGAAATTCCTTGTATTTCGCCTGTACCCTTCATATGTTAATTTGTGAACTTCTTTCAGCTGAAATGTCTCTAATTATGTTCCTCTTTAGTTTAAAACCAGGCCTTTGTAATGTACTCCAGGCCACAACAACTTCCTCGATTATAAAAGTATAATTTTAAATCTAGATCCAGCCAGGTACGCGATTGGCTCAGACATTGGCTACCATAAAGCGCGGTATCGTTCTTGATAATTTCCCACGCGGCCAGTTATATCGGAAATATAGTTTACTACCGGCGACTTACAAAGCAACTCTTATGCTACAATGTTGGAAAATAACGTTTTTATATTGCTTCATCTCTGATAGTGGTTGGTTTCGCTAACATATATTTAATAACATTTTTAACCGACTTCCAAAAAAGGAGGAGGTTCTCAACTCAGTGGGTATTTTTTTTATGTATGTACACCAATTACTCCGAGGTTTCTGATCCGATTTCGATTCTTTTTAGTTCGTTGCGGTATACTTGCCATTTGGTCCCGTAAAAAATTGATTCAGTTTAGTTCAGTAGTTTTTATTTTATGAGCATATTTCAAATTCTGCGTAGACAAAGACATCGTCCAAGTATCACCACTTAAAAGGGAAAAAGAAAAATCTTAGTGCAAAAAAATATAACCGACTTCCAAACAAAACACTACAAAATATATAATAACCTTAATTTCAGAAGTCGGTGTTAAAAAAACAAAAAACATAACCAAAAACACCGACTTCCGAAATTAAGGTTATTTTATATTTTGTAGTGTTTCGTTTGGAAGTTGGTTATATTTTTTGTGAAAAGTTTTTTTTACACCAAGAATTTGCCAGGGTCACGGAATTGCTCGAAAGAGTCACCCCGGCCCTGGAATGCAAATGACTTATGGAGGAACACGGGCGGGTTTTATGGAGTGCATCAACGCCTAAAGATGGAATACACCAACAGTCTTAACTTAAAGAACATTCACAGTTCGTGACACACATCACGAACTGCGACGCCATAAGCAAGATCTATAAGTACCTTGAATATATGCCATACTCATAAATATTCGTATGACGATGGCAAAAGGGAAAATTGACCAGTTAAAGAACATTTGGAGGATTCGCACAATTACCAAGCCATTAAGATCAGGCTTTCAACCAAGTTACTGAGTATCGTAGTAGAGATCAGATAGGATCCATTTAAAACAGAGCTGAGCATTCTCTAACACTAAACGCTAACCCCAACGTATGTGAAAGGCTAGACAGGCGGAACAATAAACTTTGATGAAACTCAAAACATAAAACCATCCACTTTTCTATCAATTTCATTTGCCATAAAACCAATAAATGTTTAAAAAAAAAATAGCTGTCACGAGACGCCCGGCAGATGCGAAAAATTTATGCCAATATTAGAACTGTTTTCGCACATTTTAGTTCCAAAATTCGCAACAGGCGGCATAGTGGGAGCATCACGACATGGCAGTGTCGTTTCCGTCACGGCATACGAGTTGGTTTTACTGCTTAGGCGCGCCAATTGACCATATGCTACAAATTCATTCCTATAGTCTGCGTCACAATTTCCACTACTGCTCCGCTCCTATTGGTCTTAGCGTGATGATATATAGCCTATAGCCTTCCTCGATAAATGGGCTATCCAACACCGAAAGAATTTTTCAAATCGGACCAGTAGTTCCTGAGATTAGCGCGTTCAAGCAAACAAACAAACAAACAAACTCTTCAGCTTTATATATTAGTATAGATAGATAGGAATGAATTTGTAGCATTGGTCCTCAGATTAAAGATTATTCATGTGAAACATCAATTGGGAAATGTATGCAAATGTAGGGAAATTGAGGGAATTTTTGACAGTTTGGACTGCCAAACTGTCAAAAATTCCCTCAATTTCCCTACATTTTTGACAAATTGTGACTGATATGCGAATGCGAACGTTGCCGTTTAGTTACGTAGAATTGGCTCTCTGCTTACACACATACACAAACACAATCACAGTCATCCAGCAACAGTTTGTAAGCTAGTACCTACCATAGGTACCTGCCTACCAGCTGTTTGCTCAGAAACTAATGAAACGGCACCGTGACCTCTAATGAAGACGAATGCCTCGTAATTATGGGGGAGGGGCGAGGAAATTAATTATACTTACCCAGTGGATGAATTAAATCTTATGGAGTTTCACTTAAGGAAGTTTGGATAAAAGAACCGTGTGCTTATTTGTGATTGACCACTGCAGGGTAGACCAACGTATTCCTTGCTCAAAACGTGTAATGACGGTGTGAGTTTTAGCTAAACAGTCGAAGAAAACCATTTTTTTTTAACAATCTTACCAGATTGAGAGCGATAATATGGTCGACGATGGAGCACGCTGGAGCACGCTTGCCTCGTAATTCCCCATATTAGGACAGGCGAGGCCATTTAGAGCGGCGAGGAAATTAATTATAATACCCAGTCATTGATATATAAAAAACCCAAGATACATACTCAGCATCTCAAAAACGTCCGCAAAAAATAAGCGCAATATGTATAATTATGCGCAAGTTTGAAACAGTCTCGCATCGCTCGCCATACTGAACTGCTTTGTAAAAACAACTTTAAGCGATCCGTGTAAGGTTGAATTTGCAAAAAAAAATGTTTATAGTATAACTACACACAACTCCCACATGACACTTGATACATGTTAGTTTTTGACGACAGTTTCGAGTGTTGCATTTGTTCGAGACTGTGCATCTTGGGTTTTTGATATATCAATGTACCCAGTGGATGAATTAAATTTCATGGAGCTTAGGAAGTTGGTATGAAAGAAGCTTGTAATTAACTTAGTGTGGTGATGGTGATTGACCACTGCAAGATAGACCGAAGTTTTCCTTGCTCAAAAAGCATGGTACTTGTAATGAAGGTGTAAGTTTTGGCCAGCCTTCTTCGCGAGCATTCAAGGGCCAAAGAAATACATTTTAGATTGGCTCGCGTTTGACCACAATCTCACCTGATGGTAAGCGATGATATGGTCGAAGATGAGGCACGCTTGCCTAGAAGTAACTCACTTTTGTCCTCAGGTTGTCATCATCATAACAGCCGAAAGACGTCGCTGGACATAAGCCTCCCCCAAAGGGTTAGCCATAATCGTCACGCTTGGGAGGCGGGTTAGCGATCGCAGTGTAGGGTGTTGAGTTTTACAGAGAACGCTGCTACCCATTCTCTGGCGAGTCCCTTAGTCGCCTCTTACGACACCCACGGGAAGTGATGGGATGGTATTATTCTTTTAGGGAACCATACGGCGCCGGCCGACACCATACGGCCTCAGGTTGTAGCCAGTAGTAATTCCACTTATAAGCTGTACGCGTACGCGCGCAGGTGGGATAGTGATAACAAAGTAAACACAAGATTATCAATTTAAAAAAAAATACAAAGCATGCTTGCAATTCACAAAAGCCGTACAAACAAAACTTTTTAAAAAGAAGAAGGAAAAATTTTTATTTAGGACTCGCATACGACTAACAAAAAAGTAAAATAAATTAAAAACTATCAACATGGATATTCAAATGATCTGTGCGAGGCCAAAAAGGTCCCTAGCTCAGCATATGCTGCGAGATTTAAAAAAAATGAATAACGCAAAGCTGGTATTCTGATAGGCCAATCAGTGATTTTGAAAAAAAACCAGTAAAAAAAACCGTTTCCATAACTCCTTCCAACTAACAACTATTTTTATGTTTCCTACCGCAGTTTAATAAAAAAAGCAATTGGATAGCGCACACGTCAACAATAAAAGTAAAATGGTTACCTGCCTCGCAATGAATAGTGGGGCCCTACGGGAAATCAGTGGTATGCCCCAGTAAATAGCTCGCTTCTTACATGCAAACATAAAGACTTTTATGAGGCTTGCTAACAAGTTTTATATAGGCAGCCTGGGGCTATCTAGACTTATAAGCCATTTTTTTTTAAATTACGTTGTAGTAATATGATCATACTAGCTGACCCGCGCAACTTAGTCGGCGTCACAATTTCCATTACTGCTCCACTCCTATTGGTCTTAGCGTGATGATATCCTCAAAAAATGGGCTATCTAACACTGAAAGAATTTTTCAAATCGGACCAGTAGTTCCTGAGATTAGCGCGTTCAAGCAAACAAACAACCAAACAAACTCTTCAGCTTTATATATTAGTATAGATGTGCCGTATGGCATCGGCCGGTACCGTATAGTGCTGTAAAATAATAATACCATCCCATCACTTTCCGTGGGTTTCGTAAGAGGTGACTAAGGGACTCGCCAGAGAATGGACAGCAGCGTTCTCTGTAAAAATCAACACCATACACCGCGATCGCCAACCCGTCTGCCAAGCGTGGCAATTATGGCAAACCCCCGCCCCTTTTGGAGGAGCCCTATGTCCAGCAGTGGACGTCTTTCGGCTGATATGATGAGTATGATCATATATCTAATAGATCGAGTTCCAAACATCGAGATCCGAAGACGTACGAAGGTTTTCGACATCGGAAAACGAATTGCGGAACTAAACTAGAGCTGGGCAGGAGACCTGGCAAGTCGCGGTGATGATAGGTGGAGTAAGGCAGTGACCAAGAGGCGTCTGAGGGCTGGAAGAAGAAGTTTTGGTCAGCCGGCGGCGAGATGGACAGATGACATTGTTGCCATCGCAGGTAGAACCTGGATGAGGCTGGCACAGGAACGTGGGAATATTACCAACTGATTATTTACCAAGAATTATGAAAGGAATTACTAGCTTTTTCCTTTTTTGGTTTTGCTCTGGCCCTTGCTACAGGATCCGAGCGATTTTCAGTATGCAAAAGTAGCCATGTCATTTTCGTCATCGGATCAATATTTTCAGAATTCATTCAGATCAGCTCTAACTTTATAAGATGTTAAAGTTCAAATTATGAATTACCTAAACAGTGTTATAACTAAGCCACTGGATAAACCTAAAAGGGTCTAGATTCAGGTATTTACATACTGGGTCTTTACCATGCACAGATTGATAAAGAAACAGCAACAAACTTTCACTCACCAAACACCATTGACGAAATCCCATTTTTGAAATCAACTAGCTTTTTTTTCACTTCGTCCTTTTCCCGCTTCTACAGCACACAGCTCTCACAAATAACCCTACGCCCGCTGACTTGTCAAAGGGACGAAAAACTACGCTACGCCGGTCAAAAGTGCTCCATATAGCTTTTATGCAAATCAAAGCCCACTTTGAATTTTCCGTTTTACTTGTACGCCGTGCGCAGCGGTAGGGTTAAATGGCGAGGTCATAACTTTACTGGAGCTGAGTTAACACCATGAAATAGTGAGGTGTTTTGTACTTTTAGACGCTTTTTTGTTTATGTAGGCCGAGGTAATTTTCTTTTAAGTTTTTAGGTGTTTTGAAGTTTGAGTGTGTTCTTGAAGATTGCTAGGGTACTGTACTCCAGGGTAGACTGTAGTCTGCCAGGGTTGCGGAATTTGTTCGAAAGAGTCACCGCGGCCCTGGAACACAAATGGCATTAGGAGGAACGCGGATGGGTTTTAGTCAGTAAGAGTCAGTCTGACCCTGTTCTGCTCCGGCCAGAGCGGAAGTCATTTGATGATTTCCCATCCTAAAATATAAAAAAACTAGTGGACGTCACGCGGTTTCACCCGCGTAGTTCCTGTTCCCGTGGGAGCACGGGGATAAAATATAGCCTATGTTACTCCCTAATAATGTAGCTATCCATTGCTGAAAGAATTTTTCAAATCGGTCCAGTAGTTTCGGAGCCTATTCAATTCAAACAAACAAATCTTTCTTCTTTATAATATTGGTATAGAAAAATACAAAGGTTACACTGTAGCACAGAGATGACGTGCTGCCGTGCACAGCAATACTAAGGGGAGACCTTTTACAGTCTCGTTGGTTTTAGAGAGGTTTAAACTTTTATTTCCAAAAAATACAATGGATTTCCAAATAAAAAAAAAACACTACAAAGTATAAAATAACTTTAATTTTGGAAGTCGGTGTTAAAATACGAAGAAACAACCAAAAACATAAGTTTTCAAATCGGTTCATAAATGACGGAGTTATGAGGTTAAAAACATAAAAAAAATTAACTGAATTGAGAACCTCCTCCTTTTTTGAAGTAGTTTAAAAATCTCTTAAATCTCCGGACTGATCCCCAAAGTCATGTCCCGGTGTTGAAAGTTTCATCCCGAGAGCAAAAAACATAGATGTAAATAGTTATTGTTCTACGTAAACAGCTCTTTATTAGGGTAGCTCTGTATTACAAGGTATGAACAATTATCTATTACTATTATCATCATCATCATATCAGCCGAAAGACGTCCACTGCTGGACATAGGCCTCACCCAAGCGTCGCCACAACGACTGGTCCTGCGCGTCTCACATCCATCGGTTACCCGCGACTATATAATATACACTTAAATAAAAAACTCTTAACTAACTAATACTTAAAATAATCCACAGCCTTAAAATGCTTTTATAATCTTCAATAAACAACAATTAAACTTTAGGATTAAAAGTTGATATTATCTACCTTCAATTGCAATTTCAATCCCATAACGTCCCGATCTAAAAATATTAAACAAACACCTATGTTCAGGCTCGTTAGCTGACCATCAAGTTAACGATCCATGGCAAGTTCTACTAAGTACCAACATACATATATCAAAAGGTACTGCCACCCTTACAAACTCGGGGACATAGATTTTTGGTCCATTGTACTGAGCAATGTGACTTGCTAAATGTAATGGCTAGTTTACACGGTGCGAGCTGCTAATAAGACAGTAGACATTCACGTCTACTTGTATGCCAGTAGCTCGCCTTAGCTGTCTACACAGTGATAGAAGCTGCCCAGTTTCCTGCGAGGTGTAGCACTCAAAAAATATGCGTTCCGCTCGCAACAGCCTAGCTGACACTGGTGAGCTACTGCCGAATGCGTCCGAACGGCGTACAGGCAGTGAAAACAAAAACTCAAATTCAAACTAAAACATCTTTATTGCGAACTAAGTGTAGGTACAGGACAGATGTTAACGAAAATAGGTTCTTAGAACTTAGTTGTCTGTTTAGGCATTGCAATTGAAATGGAAATAATTATGTATTTTTGCATTGAATATTTTAGAAAAATATAGTGAAAAATGTTGAAATGAATGATGAATGTTGTTGTTGAATGATGATGAATGTTAATGTGTGTTGTTGTTGTTGAATGTTGTTGTTGTGGTGTGTGATTATAGAAAAATGTTGAAGTAACTCGGATGCGAGCAATATCCAACTCGCACGTGGCAGAACTCGTAAGATACGTCCATACGGTGTGAGTTACTGCACTGCAGCAACCCGGCAGGCTGACTCGCACGCTAGCTCGTCCTGTATAAACTAGCCATAAGCAATGACAGGCAATATGTTTTTATGGTTAATCAATCAGGAGACTATTTTTTTTCCAATGGAAGGTTTTTCTTCTATTCTTTGGTGAACGGACTGTCAAAGATGTACAAATGAAAACCGGGATTAATGACATCACGAGCTTTTCAAATCACAGAGGAGTCGCGGTATAAAATTAACGGTCCCATATTACCTATTACCGAGACAGTGAACTTTCGCGCTCATAATTTATCGAGTATATTGAAGTAAATTTTATGTTTATTACATATACGTGGCTGTTTGCGCTTGCCTGTGCATTGGTTAGTAAAAAGATTAAACTTACTAACCTGGGCACTAGATGTCGCATCTGGTTAGTCGGTCTATCTGCCATCTTGTCTATATCTATACTAATATTTTAAAGAGAAAAGATTTGTTTGTTTGTTTGCTTGAAATGAATAGGCTCCGAAACTACGAACTACCGATTTGAAAAATTCTTTCAGCAATGGATAGCTACATTATCAGGGAGTAAAATAGGCTATATTTTATCCCCGTACTCCCACGGGAACGGGAACTACGCGGGTGAAACCGCGTGACGTCCACTAGTATATTATACGTTGGTGTTTTAGCAAAGTTTCCTTTTTTTTGAATAAAGTGATTATACTGGAGAAAACTTAATTTTCATGTAATAATAATAATTTATTCAAATAAAACGTTTACAAAAAGTGTACAAGTAGTCAACAGTAATGAGTTATCCATACAATTATAGTGCCTAAAAATAAACTAAAACTAAGGTATTATTATAGGTACAAGTAATGGTTGTTCGGAATTGCAATGTTAGGTTGCGACCAGCCCGATCTAGGTTAATTTAAACCTGTGTTTCAGGCCATCACTTTACAATCCAACTACTTTGGTCTAGTACAATTTAAAATTAAACTATATAAAAAAATTAAAAACTCTTTTAAGAACTAAGAGACAAAGCTTTATAGTACCTTAATATCGAAAACTAAGCCTATGTAATTCTACAAAAGTAAACAATTACGAGGGGATCAAATATCATCATGCCAAGATTTCTAGAAGTTGTTCTGTGTCAGTGTAATGTAGTGTCTCTAAATATTCAGATAGCATTTTACTACATTTGTTATACCTTACGCTATAGAAACTTAGTACCTTGTAGAGCTTATTATAAAGAAAAGGTCCCAAGAACAGATAAAAGAGATATGAATCTCAATTGAGTTAAAGTTTTCGAGCAAGCATTATTCGATCTCAAGTCATTCGATTTCAAGTAGGGAACCCATCTTACTACTAGCTCCTCACACTACGAAATCCCGCTATATTTTTTAATGTTGCGGACTAAAGGGCAGTGCACATCGTTATGTCATTAGTTTTGCGGTGAGATTAATGCTTTCTATAATTATATCACCGAATAATTGCAAATGACGTAAGATTGTAAAATATCGCGTGAAATAGTTAACTCATTTATCTCCTTATGACACGAACGTGTTAAAAACTGTTGAAGGCTAAATTATAATCTAACTAGTTGACCCACGCAACTTCGTCTGCTCCGCTCCTATTGGTCTTAGCGTGATGCTATATAGCCTATAGCCTTCCTCGATAAATGGGCTATCTAACACTGAAAGATGTTTTCAAATCGGAACAGTAGTTCCTGAGATTCGCGCGTTCAAGCAAACAAACAAACCCTTCAGCTTTATATATTAAGTATAGATAGATATAAGTACACTAGCTGACCCGCGCAACTTCGTCTGCGTCACAATTTTCATTACTGCTCCGCTTCTATTGGTTTTAGCGTGATGATATATAGCCTATAGCCTTCCTCGATAAATGGGCTATCTAACACTGAAAGATTTTTTCAAATCGGAACAGTAGTTCCTGAGATTCGCGCGTTCAAGCAAACAAACAAACCCTTCAGCTTTTTATATTAGTATAGATATAAGTACATTTATAACAATCTTACGGTGTTTGTAATTTTCCGTTAACATATATATAGTTGGAAGCAGCAGTAGGAAAGTCTTCCCTGCAAAACTTCCCTTCCCAAGTACTATCAAGTGCCTAGCTCCTTGCCTACGTATGGTTTTGATTCAATTTCCTGTGCGTTATCCAAGTTCCTTATATACCATATTTTATGCACTTAAGAGAATAAAGTTAGAGTTCGCCATGTCTGGTATAAGTAAAAATATTAAAATAAAGCATCTCTGCAGCACTTCGCAGACCTGATTTGAAAACTGCTAAAGTGCATTGCTTTCTTCAATTTATAGTACGACTAGCTGACCCGCGCAACTTCGTCTGCATCACAATTTTCATGACTGCTCCGGTCCTATTGGTCTTAGCGTGATGATATATAGCCTATAGCCTTCCTCGATAAATAGGCTATCTAACACTGGAAGAATTTTTCAAATAGGACCAATAGTACTTGAGATTAGCGCGTTCAAGCAAACAAACTCTTCAGCTTTATATATTAGTACTAGCTTTCGCCCGCGACTTCGTACGCGCATATCCCGTTTTTTCCCGTATCCCGTTTTTTCCCGTTCCAAAAAACTATCCTATCTTTTAAGTTGGATCAAATAATAGATAGTTACAAAGTTTTATCAAAATCGGTTCAGTAGTTTAGGAGTCCATCGCGGACAAACATCGTGACACGTGATTTATATATAATAAGATAGATACTGAAAATTATCATCATTACAATTGAAAGATGTCACAGCGACAAGTCCTGTACGGCTTGCATTCAACGGATTCCCCCAGGCTTTACTTACTAGATCTTTGGTCCATCTTGTGTGAGGTCTTCCATTACTGCGTCTTCTGGTACGCTGTTCTATCTGCTGATCCTGTGCCTCTCGCATCCAGAGGTCAAAGTCAAAACATATATACCCTTAATTGTCCTATGGGGCAGGACCAACATGTTCTCAGAGGAATGCCGTAGTCTGAACCTGGGGCCTATATAATAAAACTGACTGATGCCAAGTGACAAGCGACAATCTGTCAATTCCACAATTTTGTACGTTTATTCATTGATATATAAAAAACCCAAGATACACACTCAGCATCTCAAAAACGTCCGCAAAAAATAAGCGCAATATGTATAATTATGCGCAAGCTTGAAACAGTCTCGCATTGCTCGCCATATTGCACTGCTTTGTAAAAAGAACCTTAAGCGATTCGTGTAAGGTTGAATTTGCAAAAAAATTGCGCATCACTCGCCATACTGAACTGCTTTGTAAAAACAGCTTTAAGCGATCCATGTAAGGTTGAATTTGCAAAAAAATTGCGCATCACTCGCCATACTGAACTGCTTTGTAAAAACAGCTTTAAGCGATCCGTGTAAGGTTGAATTTGTAAAAAAAAATGTTTATAGTATAACTACATACAACTCTCACACGACACTTGATACATGTCAGTTTTTGACGACAGTTTCGAGTGTTGCATTTGTTCGAGACTGTGCATCTTGGGTTTTTTATATATCAATGCGTTTATTTTATAAATTATCTGCTCTATTAAACAAGTTGCGAAATTACGACAATTTTATCAGTTTTTGACAAATTTATCGCGTTGCCAGTTATATTAAACAGGGCCCTGGTCATCGGTTCACTTTGTGACTTCTAAACGCTACTCTTTCCGATACGAACATTCCAGAACCTTTCGATCCCATCGACCTTCCATTCTGTGACCAATGATGGAACCTTTATGAAGGCAAAATTAATATCAGCACTTACAGCTCCGTAACATTGTCAAACAGGTTAATTCTTAATTAAAAATCAACAACCCAAACATTTTCATTAGATACAATCTTTGCCCACTCTCATACATTGTCTTGTGTACCATAATAACGATACCGACAAACTCAACTTATCCCAAGGGCTGTCCTAATCTATAAGTATTAGCAAAATACCCCTTAAAGCCAAAAGGTATGCCATAACATTAGGTAGATACGAGTGTTTGCATGGACAGCCCTACGATACAATTTAGCCATCCCCCAAGTGGGAATAAGGGTGTTGATAGACATGCTACTTTTAGTATCAGCAACTGACGATTTAGGATATCACATAATTTTTTTGATGATTATTTCTACACAATATTTATTATCAGAATACTAAACCTAACTATAAACATATAAATATACAAAAACAAGATACACTTAGGCGTCACAAATTTCAGTGCCTGCTGGGGCTGCGGACTTTGTTCGAAAGAGTCACCGCGGCCCTGGAACGCAAAGGACACTAGGAGGAACACGGATGGGTTTTAGTCGGTAAGAGTCTGACACTCCCTCCTGCCTCACCCAGAGCGGGAGGAGTCATTTGATGACTTCCCATCCTTAAAAAAAAAAGGCGTCACAAATTTTGAGTATCTCGCTGCATTTGAACTATCAAAATTGTACATGTTCAATCGGTTGCGGTTGCTCTGCCAGAGTTGCTGAATTGTTCGAAACATTTACCGCGGCCCTAGAACTTAAAGGCATTTTAAGGAATACGGTTAGGTTTTGTTCAGTAAAAGCCTGATACTCCCTCCCGCTCCGGCAAGAGTGAGAGAAGTCATTTGATGAGTTCACATTAAAAAAAAGGTTTGGGACTGCTACTCAAAAATTCTAGATAGCAAAAGCCTATCAGACTTTTCCTAGAACCCAGAATCTCACGCTTGCACTAGACCAACACGAACTAGAGTCAGTCAAGAACTAAAAGGCTAGGTAGGCAAGAAGTATGGGAGATTTCACTATATCGTGCTCCCGAAAAGCGACATAACCGCCAATACGGAAAGTAGTATGTCTGCTAACGCCCTAATACACCAGCCTGCTTATATTTGGGTTAAGTCCCCGAGCTACTTAACCCATTTTATTATAAGGTAGCGTCAATCTTGATCATATAGAGAGCTGTTTTAATTGTAGCTGGTATTTTGAAAGGAACGATAAGTAGGTAGTTGAGATACCATCTTGGTATAAGGACTACGTAAGAGCCCATAGTATACCATGGCATTTTAACTACTATGGGGTGCTATACGTAAACCTTACCAGGTAACCAGGTCAACAGGGTGTATCTGTGTACCTACCATTGTATTCAGCTGCCATACGTCATGCGTATATATAACAGTCCTATCAACCAGTGTTACCCATGCATACAGACTTATAAACAACTACATTAATTAACACGAAATTGTTTACAAACGCGTGTAAAAACAAAATAAATCATGGAGCATCAAAAAAATAATTCACATCGCTGTCAATGGAAAAAGTGCCCAGAACACTGGCAGCATTATCGCGTTGAATGGCATGCTGATTCCTTGGCCGAAGAAAAGCCCAGCCCTCTGGTCACGTGAACAGACGACAAGTTGTTTGCTGATGTCCCGAAAGACTCGATGCGCACTTGGACCCCATGGCCGAGTGTTTCAACGCCAAACGGCTCAAATATGTAACTCCCAATTAAGTTGTTATATTTGCGCCGTTTGAGGTCTTCTGCACCTGCAGCAGCCGCTCCAGTGCAGCCCGCCGTGCTAAAAAGATGGGATGTGCGCAAGGGTGTTGATCCCATGTTGCATCCCACACCAAAGACCTACCCACATTCCAAGGCATTATGGTCATCCCATCTTTTCCCACTGTCGCGTGCCAAGCCGTTGGGTTCTAAAACAGCTGCCACCCCGACGGTGACAAGAGCCCGACGGATGATGTCATTAATGCTGGCGTGCCGTGCTAACCGACTAGCGCTCCTACTGCAGGACTGGTCATAGTGTCCGAGGCGCTTGACTGCTTCACCGCATTCACTGGAATGCGCGCTTCACTGGAAGCCCAACATACAAGTAGCTGGAAAAACGCTTGCCAGATTAAATCTCTGTATACTTAGTAGTTGAAACTATCGGTACTTGTCAGAAAATAAGGAAACGAGACATTACCAATCATCATCTGCCTAGCTTATTCCCAACTATATTGGGGTCGGCTGCCAGCCAAACCAGATTCAGCTGAATACCAGTATTTTACATGAAGCGGTTGCCTACCAGACCTTCACAATCCAGTAACTAATAACACTGCAGTGCACTGCTGCTGCTGCTCTACTTCTTGGCAAGCCTGTAGTCAGATTTTCTGGCTTCTGGCAATCTGTAACTACTGCCAAAGATCTACAAATGACAGCCGGGACTTACCTTAACGTGCTTTCCGAGGCATGGAGGAGTCACAGTATGTGTGTAATACAATCATAAAACCGATAATATTATGCTGGCACAAAATAATGTTACAGTAACTTCAATGACATGTCACGTATCCGCGTAGGAGTAGTGGTGCCAAAAATATAATCAACAGCAATAATTGGATTAAATTGGAGTTATTATTATGATAATGATATGGAACAGTGGAGTGTGATGACGGCACCGACGAAACCAACTGTCCTTGCAAAAGGGACCAATATTCGTGTCGGGACGGTTCTAAACATTGCATATAAACTAGATTCCGAGGCCTTGGCTATTATACAGATATAATATAGATATTAACAGTGTCATTTTTTAACTGACACTGTGGATATAAATATTATAGAGATCGATAACCACCCCACAATCAAAAATAACCATCTTGTGCAGCTCCATTATTTTCAGCCTACGGAAATCGAACCTAAAACTGGGAGAATTCATACCACTTAGGTATTAATGCTCCATCTTCGACCGCATCATCGCTTACCATCAGGTGAGATAGTGGTCAAACGTATGCCTATCTAAAGTAAAAAAAAAAAACATGGTGCTATTTTAGTCATCTTATAGCGGTAGCCCATTTCATCAATCCAATGTATGGATAGATGAAGTGGGCTGCCGACGGTGCCATAAACTCTTCACCTATATGGTATAAATTCAATACAAAAAATGTGGCATTTCTCGGTTCATACGTAAGTCACCTTGCCAAGAGTGATGAATTTAAACGTGGCAACATTACTACCAAATAGCCATCTACAAACAAAGTTCCCGGTACCATGTTGTAACAAATAATAATCCTCTACCATTTGAAATCTTGGGCTTACTCCAAAACGTCCTCAAGGCAGCAATTGAGAACATAAAACGCTTCTTAAAACATTATTGGAAGCAATAATACTGTAAGAGCATAATGAGGGCCAATGAAAGGATTAGAAATGGATCGCCCGGGAAACGAGGTCAACGACCCTGGCGGCCATCACTGTTTACTGTAGAACGTTCGAAAGGGTAGAGTTGGTAAGAAAGTTTCTTGTACTATTTTATTTTAGTTAGTTACATTTCTATTTTATTACGTAGATTAATAATGGCTTTTACAGTGGATCAATTTGAGTCAAAGAAAAAAGAAATTGCAGATTAGATCGAGACAGTAAGCAGGCACTCAGTTGTAAGAACATTGTTACTATCCCAATATGAGTAGTTTTTGCTCGAAATGAAGATGTTTTATTTCATTTCTATGCTATTTAGGACTTTATTTTAAGGTTTTTTAAATTCTGTTTATTATTTTTTATCGCCCCAACTAACAAGTTACAATACGTTCAAAAATCCAACTACAAGGCTTCTAAACACTGCCAGGATTGCAGGATTCCTCGAAAGAGCTACCACCGCCCTAGAACGCAAAGGGCAACTGAACACTAATGGCATAACTGAATTTAGTCAGTAGGTAAGGGTCGGACACTCTCTCATACTCATTGGCAGATCCATCGGGTAGGGGGGGGAGCTAAGGGGCTCAAATGACTGTGATATCTTTGGTAGTCTATATCCTAACGTTGTCTTCACGGATTTTACGAAACGTAATTTAAGGAGGCTTGTCACGCTTTTAGCTAAATATTTTATTGCGCTTTTAAATTAAATAAAATCAAATTAAAATTCGTTTATTTCGAACTACGGTGATCCATATTTTGTTAGTATTTCAAACATCTTATATTATAAGTGTTAGTAAACATTGATATAGAAATTGTATTTATAAAAACAACGGATGACAGGCAGGAAAATGTTTCCTACCTAATCAACCTCCTCACAAAATGCCTAATATTTGGCGTATAGCTCTCCGCCACAGCTCTCAGGATATAGTTGCGACTACTCCGCACTCTGCACAGCAGCGAAGCAGTTTTTTTACGTAGTATGGCTTTAAAGCCTTCTGTGTGGGTTTCGGCAAACATTCCAGAGGCGCTACAGAAACGGGGCAGTCGCAACAACATCCTGAAAGTATTATTATATTGAACGCGCAGGACATCCAGCGATCTTTTAGTGTAGTTGACCCATAGATAGCTCGTATAAAAACTCTGACAATAGGCTTTAAACAGAGGTATTTTTACAAGGTCAGAGCACCGAGCAAATCTACGGGCCAACATGTTACCTCTGACCGCCAGTGCCCTACGCTCCCTCTCAATATTATATCAGTATCATCTTTAAGGTCGTCGGTGATGAAATGTCCAAGGTACTTAAATTTGGACACTATGTTTAACTGGAGGCCATTCAGCCGAATAATTTCCGGTACAGAGTGTGGACATCTACCTGCGGGCCTAAAGAGCATATATTCACTCTTGGTGACATTATAAATAAGTCCATGTGAGGCAGCATAAATCTCACAGACTTTGTGCAATTCCCTAATTGCTCCAGCAGTCGGGCCCAGCAGCGCCATGTCGTCTGCGTAGCTGATGTTATTGACGCTCACTCCATTTATTCGACATCCAACATTCATGCTGCTGAGCTCGGTGATGAAGCCGTCAACATACAGATTGAAGAGTCTAGGGGATGTCAAACCCCCCTGTCTCACACCGCATTCCAATCTGTATGCTCCCCGCAACGCGGTACCGAAGACTCCCTATATGCAATGATCCAGTACATACGACTAAAGCTCAAAGAGAAAAAGCTGATAACGCTGGTATCGCTCGACATAGAGGGAGCCTTTGATGGTGCATGGTGGCCCGCTATATGGTGCAGACTGGCGGAATCTAAATGTCCCGTAAACTTGAGAAGACTCGTGGACAGCTACTTGACAGATCGTAGGGTGCGGGTTAGGTACGCGGGGGCGGAATGCACTAAACACACCACAAAGGGATGCGTGCAGGGATCGATAGGGGGTCCAACTTTTTGGAACTTGCTGTTGAACTCCCTATTGCAGGAACTGGATGACAGGGGCGACTACGGCCAAGCTTTCGCAGACGACGTGGTCTTGATTTTCTCTGGTGACACGGCACTGGAAGTACAGAGACAGGCCAATGCCAGCCTCGAACATGTTCGGAGTTGGGGAGTCAAAAATAAACTGAAATTTGCGCCGCACAAAACCAAGGCTATGGTGATAACCAACAAATTAAAATACGACTCGCCGATTCTGAGCATGGGCGGGGTGGGCATTGAGCTGTCTCGGGAAATTAAGATACTGGGCCTGACGGTGGACGACAAACTCACATTCAACTCGCATGTAACGAACGTTTGTCGCAAAGCACTTAACCTATATAAGCAACTGCCGAGGGTTGCGAAAATACATTGGGGGTTGAACTCGGAAATAGTGAGGACGATTTACGTGGCGGTAGTTGAACCGGTAATAATGTATGCGGCAAGTGCTTGGGCGCCTGCCGTCGATAAGCTGGGTATTAGGAAGCAGCTGTCAGTGGTGCAGCGAGGGTTCACGCAAAAAATAATCAAGGCGTATAAAACGGTTTCTCTCAACTCGGCATTATTGCTCGCGGGCTTATTGCCTCTTGATTTAAGGGTCAGGGAGACAGCCTGGCTCTTTGAAATAAAGAAAGGGCTTTCCCAGCGGGCAATAGGAGACCGAGACGTGGAAACTCCAATTGCGTTTAAAGACAGCCCTCATCCTGCGGAACAAACGGAGCTAGGTTTCAAATGCGTGGTAGACAGTGCAGAAATGGCACAATATAATAATAACGAAGGCCTGAATATATTTACCGATGGCAGTAAAATCGAAGGGAAAGTTGGTGCGGCACTGTCTCTTTGGAGAGGTGGTGCCGAAATCAAAAATCGGAAATTTAAATTGGAGCCGTTCTGCACTGTCTATCAGGCAGAACTCTTGGCCTTGTCTAATGCCACCGACTTAGCACTATTGGACGCGGCATCTAATTGCAATATTTATTGCGATTCAAGATCAGCATTGCAGACTGTGGTTGATGGTGTTTCCCTTCATCCCCTAGCGGTAAAAACTCGAGCGAATATAAATACTTTGAGGAAGCGCGGCAAAATAATAGATTTATTTTGGATTAAAGCTCACGCAGGGTTGGAGGGGAATGAGAGGGCGGATGATCTTGCAAAGGATGCCGCACTTAAACTTAAGAAAAAGGCGGATTACAGCAGTTGTCCAGTTTCTTTTATTAAACAGCAAATACGAATGGAATCACTTGCCGAGTGGAATAACCGGTACATGAGCGGTGAAACTGCCTCCATTACCAAAGCGTTCTTCCCAGACGCCATTGAGGCTCACAAAATTTTAAAAAAGATACAATTGGACCCAGTATTAGTACAAGTGATGACAGGACACGGTGGCTTCTCCGAGTACTTAAACCGTTTTGGGTGCAAGGAGAGCCCAGCGTGTATCTGTGATCCTGATGTCAGTGAAAGCATCCTGCATGTTTTGACAGAGTGCCCAGTATATCAGACGGAAAGGTTCAACACTGAAACTGAAATTGAAATAGAAATTAATGTTGTAAATATCCCCAAAATAATAGAAGATAAGATAATTAGAAATAAATTTTTGAATTATTGTATAAAATTAGCAAGTAAGGTAGCAAATAAAAACAAGACATAGCAATAAGGATACACTGTGTTATATATCATATGTATATATGGGAACAGGTATCAAGCATAAAGTAAAAAATGTATTGTAAGTTAGCTGTAGTAATATGGACAAGAAAAAAAGGGAAACAGCCAAAAAAAAAAAAAAAAAAGAAAAGAATTGAGTAAAACCGTAGGACATTGTTTAACGTAATCTAGTTCAATAAGGTGAACTTATACTGATTGTTGGAACGACTGTGTGAATTGTAGCTATTGTAAGGTGTAAACAGATGTAACTTAGTCTACCCATAATAATAAGATTCTTATCTGATACGCGTGAAAGGTCCTGTGACCTTATCACACCCAGACTTTAGAGCATGGGAAATAAACAAAAAATATAATAAAATAGTAATACTACCGTGCCTAGCCAAACAAAGACTCTGACCTGTGTCAGAGGACAAAGGCACAGCACACAAATAAAAAAAATAAAAAATAAAAAAAACTGTATGCTCAAGAGAGAGTGTTAGACCACTTCACCTGGTTTTTTGATTGGCGTACCAGTACTGGAACATTTTCAGTATTTCAGCCGGGGTACCCCTGTCCCTCAATTTATCCCAAAGCACATCGTAGGAGACCAGATCGAAGGCCTCCGAGAGGTCAAGGAAACAGGCGTACACCGGCGTCTTATGATTGGTATAATATTGAACAGTATGTTTGAGGCTCAAGATAGCAGTTTCGGTTGATAGTCCAGGCTGGAACCCAAATTGTGCTTCATGAAGGTTTAAAATAGTTTTCAAATATGAGTCATACTGTCCAATACCTTAGCCATTATCGTAGCCAGGGAAATCGGAGGATAATTCCCCTTACTTTATATGTCCCCTACCCTGTTCTTAACAATGGGAACAACAAGGGTTATCATAAAATTTTCCGGCAAGTACGAATGGCGTAGACACATCGTGTAGAACAACGACAAGACCCTCAGCATGTGGACACCTGCATATTTCAAGTGCTCAATGCTGAGCCCATCCTGACCGGGAGACTTGCCTCTGCTCCCTGTATAGTTCTCTTGACTTGATTGGCAGAGAAGTGCATAAAAGTTTCGTTCGCCTGACAACACAACTCTGCGCCAGCAGGAGCTGAGGGACCAAGGGGCATTGCACCTGGAAATGGTTCATAAACAGTTCTGCAATATCCCCGTGATCACTCTTCCCCTCCACACTCACCGCAAGGCCAGGCTTAACGTCCAATTTACCTGTGGCTTTCCAGAATTTGCCAAAGTTTTTCGTAGCTCGTTGTTCTGCTAATATGAAGGTGCTTTTAAGGTGTTGCTACTTTGCTTAAACCTACCCCTCAGCGGCGTCAAGCCACCCCCTAGACTTCAATCCTGGATCCATCCCTGCTCCCATTGTACCCAAAGCTGGTCAGTCCCACATTCGCCATGCACACTGGCAATTTTTTTTGCCAAATGAGACGAAAAGTGTTATCTTTAACAGCAAAACGTAAACAGATTGTACCTACTACAGCATTCTAAACACAAGTTCATCTAATAACATATTATAGCCAATTTTTACCCGTCGCGCATATCACAGAACGGCTGAAGTTTTGATGACTGCCACATCGCGTGCAAGTCAATATAACATGGCTCTACATTAAAACTCTTTAAAAAAGGCTGTACGAAAGGCTTTAAAAAAGCCATTTCTATGCAAATCTGGTGACGAATTAGTACGAGGTGTATAATAATAACTATAACGGTTATAAATTGTGAAATGGTGGGAACTTGTAATTTTTAGGTTTCGTACCAAAATGTTATAAAGGAACCCTTATAATGTGACTAAGTCTATCCGTCTGTCACAGCTGGATATTTTAAGAACTACTAATGCTATCAACTTGAAATTGAATAGTTTTAGATGAAGTTTGCTCAATTATTTTGCTATTAAAATAGAAATAAAAGTGCATATTTAATTTTTTGCTGTTGCAAAAAATTAAATATGCACTTTTACGACTGAATGTCATTCTTAAAAATTCGATGTGGGGTATCATATGAAAGGACTCTAGTTCCACATTCTCAACATAATTATTTTCTTTTTTCTTGGGCCGCATAGTTTCGATTCATATGCATAGAGAAAAATCTGAAATTATTCTGTCATAGAAGTTTATGTAAAGATTACAGAAAAAATAAAACGGTGTCTTTAAATAGCACACTTTTCAGAAATCATCAACACAAAATTACATTATTTCCACTATCGATCTGTTTCCGCCTCCAATATTGCACCGATTTAAAAGATATTTCATAAACTGAATAAGAAGTAATGTATACTGTGCTCCTATGTTTTCTCTTTCATTAATAGTTGTCAAATTTGGATACTAGGGCTCTGACAGCAGTCTTTATAGACAATTTTGAGCAATTTTTGAGCTGTGTGCTTATACGGGTAATATATCATCAAAAAGCAAAAAATTGTCTTAGAAGAAGTTTATATTTATTTTGCTGTAAAAAATCATTGCTTCTAGATTATAAACCAGGGGGAAAAAATATCCCCAACCACCCTATACCTACATGAATTTAGACATATTGATCCAGGTTACAAACCCTTTTACTTAAATAACTGATTTGTAAACCTTTGCACCATTACAGTATTACAAGGCCTGTAACAGCTGAGCTTAGTACGCAAAGCCTCAAATTATTGGCTCGTTGACTTCATTGAATTAGGGTTCGTTAGGAGCCTGTTCAGTGTTCAGCACACATCTACATACTGCTGAGTGAGTGCTAATCTCATTTCATTAAGGTTTTGTTTAGTTACTGGAATTAGTAAGACTGGTATAAGTTAGGTTAGGTTACGTAACAGACATATCAGTTAAATGTAATGGTGCATACAGGTAAGCACGAATATATTTTTGCTAAAAACGAAGAAAAGAAACGAATTAACCTTTTTATAACTGTAGCGACATCAATGCCGCCACAAGAAAGGGCGCCTTCAAATTTGTCGCAAAGTGCCGCGCGGCAGCAGCGCGGTTGCAGCGCTGCTGCCGCGCTACTTTGTTAATATCCATACAAATAATAAACACGCGGCCGCAGCACGGCTGTAGCGCTGCCGCCGAACGGCACTATGCGTTTATTATGTGTATGGATTAACAAAGCAGCGCGACAGACAAATTTGAAATCGCCCAAAAACCAACGTAGCGAAATCTACATCGTAACAAACAGAACCGCAACGCCATCCATCCCACGGTCCCACCAGCAGTGATCTACTAACGAAATCCTGCATCGCAGTATCAGAGACCTCCGTGCAATTTGAACATATACAACAGTTCGAATGAATTGAAAAAAAAATTGAAAAATCTGGTCTGTTTTAACAACAACACCGCTTGCAAAGTAACATTACGACAACAACCTCCCCATTTTTCTACCCCGCAAACGTTATCACCCCCTCTAGCTATCTTCAATAAAACATAGAACCCAATTCAGTCACAACTCACGTTGAGTAGCTAACAAAATTGAAGTAACCTGTTTATCCTTACAATTGTTACCGGAATGTGAAATTGTAGAGTTCTAGTAATTAAACATCTGAAAAATCTTGTCTGTTTCCTAATTAACTATTTTAGCTACCACACTGCTTGCAAAACATTACAGCAACAGTATCCCATTTCTCTATCCCCCAAACGTTAAAACTTTACCCCACTAACTATTTTCAATAAAACGTAGAACCCAATCCAGTCACAATACACGTTGTGTGGCTAACAAAATTTAAGTATTTATCCTTACAATTGCTATTGTAATGTGAAATTGTAAAGGTCTGGCTAATAAAACATCTGAAAAATTTTCTTTGTTTCTTAATTAACTATTTTAACATACACAGTGCTTGCAAACATCATGGCAACAGACCGCCATTTCTCTATCTCCCAAACGTTATTGCTTTACCTAACTAAGTATCCACTATAAAACGTACAACCCAATCCGGTCACAATACACGATGCTTAGCTAGCAAAAAAGTTTTTATCCTTACAATTGTTACCGGAATGTGAAATTGTAAAGTTCTAGTAATTAAACATCTGAAAAATCTTGTCTGTTTCCTAATTAACTATTTTAGCTACCACACTGTCTGCAAAACATTACAGCAACAGCACCCCATTTCTCTATCCCCCAAACGTTATCACTTTACCCCACTCATTAAAACGTAAAACCTAATCCAGTCACAATACACGTTGCGTAGCTAACAAAATTTAAGTATTTACACTTGCAATTGTTACTGTAATGTAAAATTGTAAAGGTCTAGCTAATTAAACATCTGAAAATTGTTCTTTCATTTCATTCTGTTTTAATAACAACACCGCTTACAAAGTAACATTACGACAACAGCATCCCCATTTTTCTATCCTGCAAACGTTATCATCACCCCCTCTAGCTATCTTCAATAGCTTTAGTAGCTAACAAAATTGAAGAACCTACCTGTTTATCCTGACAAATTGTAACTATTCCAGTAAAGTAAAATTGTAAAATTCTAGTAATCAACTATCTGAACCTCCCCATTTTTCTATCCCGCAAATGTTATCACCCCCTCTAGCTATCTTCAATAAAACATAGAACCCAATTCAGTCACAACTCACGTTGAGTAGCTAACAAAATTGAAGTAACCTGTTTATCCTTACAAATTGTTACTGGAATGTGAAATTGTAAAGTTCTAGTTATTAAACATCTGAAAAATCTTGACTGTTTCCTAATTAACTGTTTTAACAACAGCACCGCTAAAAACGTGACATCACGACAACAGACTTCCATTTCTCTATCCCCCAAACGTTATCACTTTACCCCACTAGCTATCTTCGATAAAAAGTAGAACCCAATCCAGTCACACTCACAATACACGTTGCGTAGCTAACAAAATTTAAGTATTTATCCTTACAATTGTTACTGGCTCTGAACCCGTTCGGCTACACGGTACAATCGCCGTGAAAAGGGTCAGCCTAGCGTCGACCCTTTATCGGCTGCGACTTAACTTTATATCCGATGGAGATTGTGGATCGTGGAATGGACATGGTTAAGAAAGTTGAGCGTTGTCGTATAGGTATGGTCAAAGATGGCATTGAAAGCTACAGTAGTAGGTCGAAAATTTTGATAAGTGTTTAATATTGATCGGAATTTGCCATGATTGTGTGCTGTTGGTACCAGTCTATCTACTTTATTAGCCCGTTATTTCCCACTGTTGGATAAAGGCCTCCCTCTCCCTTTTCCCCCCACATCTTTTCTCTCCTATAGCGGGCCAGTCCTTCTGGTAGAAGTAAACTACTCAGATGGTAATGGATGGTGAAATCTGAAATGGGAGTTTTAGACAAAAAAACTTATGACAAATGTAAGGACACATTTTGCTTCGTTACATAATTATTTTTGGACACAATGCAGTGATAGCAGGATTGGGAAAGCCATCCTGTAACCATCCCAAACCAAGAGTTTTTTTTTCGAGATTTTAGATCTCCTTATAAATTTTCACCTTTATCATCCCTAATCTACACTAATATTATAAAGAGGAAAGATTTGTTTGTTTGTTTGAAATGAATAGGCTCCGAAACTGCTGGACCGATTTGAAAAATTCTTTCAGCAATAGATAGCTACATTATCAGGGAGTAATATAGGCTATATTTTATCCCCTTACTCCCACGGGAACGGGAACTACGCGGGTGAAACCGCGTGACGTCCACTAGTGTGTGTATACGTAATTATGTTATGTACTGCAATGCATATGTTGTACATAATAAAGAGAATTCTATTAAATTCTATCCTCTGATATCAAACATCATAAATATAACTTATCGCCCTTCTTTCTACGATCCTTAACAAAACACTACACAGACTTAACTTTATATCGAACGGCGAGATATACAATTTGCTTGTCGGAACTTGCGTAAAACGCAATTCTTATGTCGCACTGGGGACCGAATAAAAAATGTAAATGACCCTGCTGTACAGCTCCCTTACCTGACAGTAATGTGGTATTTTATGAGGTGTTTTGCCCTTGTATTTTACATAGGATACTGTAATATTGAATACGACAAAAAAAACGTTGAAAAATTTTTTAAAAGTTTGCAGCATTTTATAATTCAACTGATTCATTTTAAAGATTGTAAATTTTTACTGTCCTTCAAATGAAGTCTTCAAGAGAAGGCTAGATTAAGTTTATATTAAGAACTGGTTTCTGAATTAATGCCAAAATTTAAGAAGTTTTCATATTTAGATAGAGTATGAAAAATACTTCAGAAATCGGGAATAAAAGTCTCGCCTCTGTATTTTACCCAAAGAACAGCTAATAGCGAAAAACACTAAGTACACATAATTTATACCAACATGTTTCTAAAATCACTGACCATCGGAAGCAAGTTTTCACCGACATATATAACACTAGTCGACTTCACGCGGTTTCACCCGCGTAGTTCCCGTTCCCGTGGGAGTACGGGGATAATATATAGCCTATGTTACTTCCTGATAATGTAGCTATCCAATGCTAAAAGAATTTTTCAAATCGGTCCAGTAGTTTCGGAGCCTATTCAATTCAAACAAACAAACAAACAAACAAATCTTTCCTCTTTATAATATTAGTGTAGAAAATCAAAACGGAGCACCTACATACATCACCTTCAATTTCCCCTGGGCCAGCTATTACACCCTACCGTACCATAGAACCATTGTTTTCCCGCAAACGCTCCGATCAGACACATTAATCAGTGCATTCAGTGCGTTATCTCCATCCTTTCTGATTGACACACCAGTATTGATTGATGCCCTGTACTGATTGATACACGTGTATTGATTGATACCTCTGTACTGATTGTTACACGTGTATTGATTGGTACGCGGTGCCGATTGAAAATGTTATGCATTTTCCGGTTTTTGGCAGTGAAATGAATGTGAAATTGAATGGACGGTTTCTTGGCTGAGTTGTATAACATTTATTTATGAAAAAATACCGTAAATAACACCTTAACAGCTATAACGCCAATGCGATGTTATCCAACGAAAAAATACATTTGAAATTTAAAATCAAATAAAATAGAATTTAAAAAGAAAACATACAATTACAAATTCAATAATAATACAATTGAAAAACAATTTGAATAAACATTAAAAACGACTAAAAATAAATTCAAAATATAATTTAAATACAAACTCAAGTAGGTACACAACAATTAGAATATTTAAAATACCATTAAAAACATACATTTAAAAAAAACTGGCCAAGTGCGAGTCGGACTCGCGTGCAAAGGGTTCCGAACGAATTTCATTTTTGTAACATGTTATTTTAACACTACAGACTTCTAATAGGTTTTCCTGTAATCTTTAGGTAAAGATCTATTATCTCCATTTTTTTCAAAATTTTAGGCTCAGTACTTTCAGAGATTCCCGGGCGTCGGGAATCGCAGAGTGATTCCCGGCCACCGTAGGCGCAGGTCTGCGGACAGCGAGCGTTGGGTGGCTCGTCATCCGATCAGGACCACGCCCAGGTCGACGGCGCCTCAAAGAGATGTCAGCAAAGTAGACGGGGCCCGGTAGGGCCAGTGCCTGCCGGGGTTGCGGAATCTGTTCGAAAGTGCCGCCGCGGCCCTGGAACACAAAGGGCATTAGGAGGAGCACGGATGGGTTTTAGTCAGTAAGAGTCTGACACTCCCTTCTGCTTCACCCAGAGCGGGAGGGGTCATTTGATGATTTCCCATCCATAAAAAAAAAAAAAAAAAAGTACTTTCAGAGATAAGGAATAGTCATTTTTCGTCTAATTTCTTGAATAACTTCAAAACCATTTATTTTAAAATTATGAAAAAAATATATTAAAGCACTCACAGTAAGCCCTTTCATTTGATATGTCACACGATATTGTTCAAAAAACTTTTTTTTTTAATTTTCTAGTTTGACCCCCAAAAGTGACCCCCATACTAAACATTTAATGATTTACGTAACGCGTCCGTGTTTGGGTCACAGAAGTCCATATGTGTACAAAATTTCAACAGAATCGGTCCAGTGGATCCGGAGAAAACTGGCTGTGACAGACGGACAGACAGACAGACAGACAGACAGACAGACAGACAGACAGACAGACACCCGAGTGATCCTATAAGGGTTCCTTTTTTTTCGGAACCCTAAAAAAATATAAATTTAACGAAATAACAAATTGAATAGAATGAGAGAGAATGGGATCTGTTGGTTGGGTTGTGTATGATGTTTTGTTTTTTAATTTACGTCAGAAAACTTGATCATCTTTGATGACTTGGTCATCAGCTCATTTCTTTCTCTTTACTTTCTTTTATTGTTCCTAAAAATAAACAAACAATAATTCTAAACTTGTTTATTATTATTATAAGCCCGTTGTGTCGCACACGCACTGCAGGACAAAATCTTGACTCCGACGGTACTTCGTTCTCGTTGGCAGACCCCGAGTGCGGGATACAAGAAGAACTAGGTATCTAAAAAAGTACACCGTACTTCAAGGCTAGGAAATGAGTTCTCCTACTCTGGGAGGGAGTGGCAGACTCTTATGACTAAAGCTCACCCGAGTTCCTTTAAATGCCTTTTGCGTTCCAGGGGGGCTACTCTCTAAGCCCGAAGTCCGTAGTTTGGGGCTTAGTTGCGGGCGTATTCTACTCCGTATCACCTAACCACTGAGAATTAATGACAACATGATTTGACAGTTCCTGCCAAATCGTGTTGTCATTCATTCTTAGTTCGGGTTTGGGACTAATCATAAGCCCGTAGGTGATACGGAGTAGAATACGCCCGCAACTAAGCCCGAAACTACGGACTTCGGGCTTAGAGAGGTAACTCTTTCGAACGATTCCGCGACACATCAAAACTAGCCTAGATTCTATATCGGCGCGTTCTAGAGCGGTGGACAGACTTGGTCGCTTGGTTGCCATGGCAACGCTAACTACCCTCGTAGTTATTGCGCGGTGAACGGTGATTTCCCAGGAGCAATAATGTACACTCGCCTTATATTTTGTTTTACTCTTTAATATTTTGTGCCGGCATTAGAACTAGGAGTAAAATATAATAAGTAATTAATTTAAAAATTGTCCGAAAAAAACTTTGGCTTGTAACAAGATTTGACCTATTGTTTTAAATGAACAATAGTAACAATTCGAGTTTTCAGTCTTAAGTTAAGTAGGTATATTATTTAGAGGTATTTTTATAGCTGATCCGGCAAACGTTGCCTTATAAAATAAAAATATTGTACAAAAAAAATAGCCTGTTCTAAGAACTACACGCAAAAAAAAAACATTAAAATCGATCAAGCCGTTTCGGAGGAGTTCGATATTAACACCGTGACACGAGATTTTTATATATTAGATTTTATAGGTATACTAGCAGAGTCGGAAAACGTTGTTTTGCCAAATCAAAGAAAATAGCCTACGACCTATTCTCAGACCTACCAAATGTACAAAAAAAACCGGACACGTGCGAGTCGGTCTCGCCCACCGAGGGTTCCGTACAAATTTGTAGGTACATTTAATACTTTAAATAAAGACTATATTTTTTATGATTGGATTACAAATGCGTAGTTTTCAGACTTTTCCCCATACTTGTAGTATAAGACGATAATACTTGCCAAATTTCATAGTTTTTGGTCAACGGGAAATACCCTATGAATTTTGATTCCCTCGACAGTGACGAAATATACGTTTTTTGCGGCATAAACGGCCGTATCTCTTTTTTACGTAAACTTAGAAGTTTAATTTTTCCACAACTGTAAGGGACTGTAGACTTGAGTAAATGGTTTTAATTTCAACTCGACACCACCACGTGTTGCCGAGATAAAGGGTCTTGAAAGACAGACGGACGGACAACAAAGTGATCCAATAAGGGTTCCGTTTTTTCCTTTTGAGTTACGGAACCCTAAAAATGGACAAAAATCGGTCCAGCCGTTTCGGACAAGTTCGAAAACAAACACCGTGACACGAGATTTTTATATATTAGATTTTATAGGTTTACTAGCCGAGACGGTAAACGTTGTTTTGCCAAATCAAAAAAAAATAGCCTACGACCTATTCTCAGACCTACCAAATGTATAAAAAAAACCGGACAAGTGCGAGTCGGACTCGCCCACCGAGGGTTCCGTACAAACTTGTAGGTACATTTAATACTTTAAATAAAGACTATATTTTTTTATGATTGGATTACAAATGTGTAGTTTTCAGACTTTTCCCCATACTTGTAGTATAAGACGATAATACTTGCCAAATTTCATAGTTTTAGGTCAACGGGAAATACCCTATGAATTTTGATTCCCTTGAGAGTGACGAAATATACTTTTTTGCGGCATAAACGGCCGTATCTCTTTTTTACGTAAACTTAGGAGTTTAATTTTTCCACAACTGTGAGGGACTGTAGACTTGAGTAAATGGTTTTAATTTCAGCTCGCCACCTCCACGCGTTGCCGAGATAAAGGGTCTTAAAAGACAGACGGACGGACAACAAAGTGATCCAATAAGGGTTCCGTTTTTTCCTTTTGAGTTACAGAACCCTAAAAATAGATAAAAATCGGTCCAGCCGTTTCGGAGAAGTTCGAAAACAAACACCGTGACACGAGATTTTTATATATTAGATTAGTATTGTGATAGCGTAGAAGGTAATCTCTAGAAATACCACACCGATTACAAAGAACTCTGTCATTGATACACTATAGCTTAGTCATAGAGTACTTTGTATCTCGAAAAACTAATCCCGGAAAAAAATACTATTTCACACCAAAATTCATGTAAAACTAATTTAAATTCATGCTAAGATTTTCCCAGAAGTGCAGGTTCCAGATATTCGAATAACTTCGTCGAAGCCCGATAGAACGAGCTAATATTTGAATTTGGAACCAATAGCCCGCCATGTTGTTAAGGCGTGTGTTGTAGCTGAAGCAATTAAGGTTTATTAAATTTTTAATCACCCAAGTTTAGTTGCTTTTTGGTTTATCAATTTTTTATCAAGTTGAATGATTTTTTAAATCTAGTTCAAAAAAGCCTGAATCCAGTTAAAAAAAGATAAGAAAAAGTAAGTACCTATCTATTTTCACAAAACTGACATACCTACTTACAAGTTATAAAGCTAAACTAAAATTAGTTTACGATAGCATTTATATTATAATTATGTTAGTAAATACTGATAACAAAAGAAAGAAGAAAATGAAAGACCAGAAACTTGGCAAATGCACGTCATACCTGAGGCAACAAGACTCTCCCAATCAGCATTATGCTGTGCCTTACACAAAAACACAAGTAGCACCTTTTAACTATATTATCTGCATTTTGCTGAACTGCACCCATTTGTTGCAGCCGTAACACACAATGTTAAAGTTTTAAAATTAAGTCTCCTTATTTTTGTTCCTACATTGTGATAGCGCCGCAAAAACCGAGTTATTGGCTTTTTTTCCACATTGCACTTACCACTTATTTTTTTCCGCATCACCCAAAGGTTGACTGGTAGAAAATGCCTTAGGTATTAAGTCCACTTCTGTATATCTGTGTGCGTAAGGTATTAAATAAATCTATACATATAATAAATCTGTTGAAGAGTCAGTTTTGTACATTCAAAATAATTTAAACAAAATAGCCAGGGAGATAAAGGACAACTAACAGAACCAATTTCCATTATTTTTGTCTATTTAGATGTGCAGGCCTCACGTAAAAAGTACAAAAATAATGTAGATAACTTTCATACATTAAAATTGTACGTAACTCAGGCCGTAGCGAAACCTTTAGCAACTCAAAAAGTAACGCAGCGGTATAATAGTGTGTCTCTGTGTACGTGTTTACCTTCTTTCTTTCCTTGGGCGAACCTAAGCTGTAGGTTCGCTCAATAAAAGAAAGAAGGTAAACGCCACTGATTTTCAGTGGTCGTCAAATTGATTTCCAACCACTACTGCTGTCGCATTCGCCTTAACAGTCGCATTACTAATTGAAACGTACTCAGCACTGACCAATAATTCCGAGCCGCCTCTCATTTGAACTACACTCTTGTTTCAACAGACTATCGTACTCGATGCTAAATGGATTTTTTGTCCTTTGAAATTGTATGCAGTTTACGGGGAAATGAGAAAACTAAACTAAAAAAGTAAAGAAAAACGTTTCCACCAGAGATGGAAACGCAGTCTTATAGAATTGGTATCCCTGGTATATGTCTGTCAGGATTGCCCGAAGTTTGCTTAATCGAAGAATCTTCAGCCGAATGATAGTTCACTCAAAGAACTATTGATCAAACTACCGATTTTCTGAACGTCCCTAAGAAGAGTTGATCGATCGAACAATGTCCCGATAAACGTTTGCCCGAAGAACCGTAAACCGGTCGATTCTGTAAAGCCCTCACCGTGAAAACTCAGGTGAAGAGAGCGCGAAGTGAACTGTCATTCTATCTTGATTCCAGACTTATCAGTCGATTCTATAAACATATCGAAGTGATGGCGCGGGTGAAGTGATCACGAAGTGTGCTGTAAATCCAAGTAATCAATATGGAATGACAGCTCTCACTTCACTCAAGCCATCACTTCGACATGTTTATAGAATCGACTGATAAGTATGTAATCAAGATCAAATGACGACATGTTTACGGAATCGACCGGCAGGACACTGTGATCAGTTCACCCAAGCCTTCACTTCGACATGCCTACGGAATCACACTGCAGAAATGTTATTCCATCTTGTTTGTATGGTTTGACAGATCACTTCATGTTCACTTCATCTAAGCTTACACGTGAAGTGAGATGTTTACAGAATCGCACTGCTATTGGTCAAATGAACGATTGCCTTAATAGCGTTTTCCATAAAGATCTTTTGACAGATTTAAATTACTAAGTAAATAAATAGTAATAATTAAAACCGTAAGTAATTAAACAGCACACTTCATAACAAAATCTAAGGATCACTATCCTTTATTAACATTCCTGGAAACAACAAAATAAAGCTACTTCACTTACCTTACTTCACCCGCTTATTTATTTTGCTACCAAGTCATAAATCTTCACGTCGACTGAGTTTTTGCCTGACTTCGACGAAGCTAAAATGAGGGTAATGTTTTTCACGTAAATCCATACGGGTAAACATTGCAGGAAGGCGGTTAAATTATGTACAGGTTGTGCTCGAAGCGTTGAGCTCGAATGATGTTGTTTTGAATCTAGATTACCTAGAGGTGCAAAACAACATACACAATACCGACAAAACTCATATATAATAAGAGCTAGCAGAGCATACAACTCGATGCGTCAGAGTATTGATGATCTTAACTTGTTCTCTACCAGAGTTCCAAAACTAAAAAAAATACTGTATAATGACTTCTTTGAAGTTCACTAAAAAATCTTCTTAGCTTTATCTCCGAGTGCTAACTATTTCTTACTTTCACTTGCCTGTCTACTGTTTTTTTTTGCTACCCTAATATTGTCAGTGAAAACTTTTAATTCGCCATTTTTCACTAACTGTCAACTACCTGTATCCTAGCTGTAAGTTTTCTTAAGAAATAAAATAAAAAAATAAAATAAACATGATGAAGAGTACTTGGGGCTGGTAATGAACCTTGAGGTTTGATTTTGAAATGCTTAACTTGACTGAAAAAAAATCTGACTGAATGATCTGGTTTTTATTCTTGATGATTTGAGTCTACAAGCGACTGATAAATTGATTGCGTGCATTCCTTCAAATCTATTTTCAACGACTATGACCCCATTAAAACGGGTCCAAATAGGGCACAAATCATTTGACTAACTCTAAACTAAGCGTTTTATTAACTGGTAACTAAGCGCTTTGCTGCTCAGTTACCAGTTAATAAAACATAACTAAAACACTACAGCCGCCCCCTTTGGGAGAGGCCTATGTCCAGCAGTGGACGTCTTTCGGCTGATATGATGATGATGATGATGTAAACACAAAAAATATGTTTTAAAAATTATTTCAAAATCTAGTATCAGTTACTTTTATGAATAACAAAGATAACATAATTGCGTACATATCCAACCTAGCGATGCACCGTGTGGGCAGAAGCAACGAGTATCGAAATGACGTGGAGTGAAGTGATGCGTGAAGCTCAAGACAGCTTGCGATGGAGGACTAGGTACTGTGTGGACGTTCTGCCCCAGTTAGGGGTTTTAGTCAAAGTAAGTCACCAAAACGCAAAAGGTTTTGAACACTTTCTTCTAAAATAAATTCCAAAATCTAAACCAAATATTAACAGAAAAATCTATTTTTATTCGTCCACATCTCGAAAACTAGCGAGTTGATTTACATGCGACGTTAAACCGACAATAGCTTGATATGAATGGGGGCGACAGCTAAAAAATGAGCATGGGGAACATACGTCGTAAACACCCGCCACGGAACCATTGGCGTGCAAACAGTCGCATTTTTATAATTCCGTATTTTCATCTTGATTTTAATGAATACAACTGATTTAGGTTCATTTTGATTTTAATTATTACAACTGATTTTTTACGCACCTAATTAACATTACCTAGATTACAGGGATACTACCTCATGTTTTAAGTTCATAACGCACTTATTCTAGTGCAAGAAAAAAAAATCTGGCCAAGTGCGACTCGGACTCGCGTGCAAAGGGTTCCGAACCAATTTCATTTTTTAACATGTTAGTTTAACACTACAGACTTCTCATAGGTTTTCCTGTAATCTTTAGGTATATAACTATTACCTGCATTACTTTTTCAAAATTTTAGGTTTCGGAGATAAGGGGGGAATGGTGATTTTTGGAAAACATGAAAAAAAATATAATATACAGAGTTATCCGAAACTGTCAAATTTTCCCAATCAACCTCGAACCTATAGCTTTAGAGATAAAGTTGAAAATCTATTAAATAATTTTGACAGATTTTTGTAGCTTAATGTACTGTACAACAAAGCCCGACGACACAATAAACTACATTTTCAATCCGGAAAAGGAACTACAAAACAGGTTTTTCCTTCAAGTCCAAGCCCCATGCTTAAGCATTCTAGTCACGCCAATGAGTAAGTTATTTCGGTCCCTACATCAAATGTAGAGAGTAAGGGCTGGCGTACATATGGTGAAGCGCAGAAGTTTTCTAAAAGCGTGACACATTAGGCGAAGTTCCACCCGAGAATGCGCGTGTACCCGCGAGACTGCACGCGGATGCGCGAGTATGCGCGAGACTGCGTTTACTCGACATACCGTCGTCATTCGTTTTGCAATTTTTCGAGAGGTCAAATGTGTACGACCGAAAGCGGATGCACGCGGAGTAGCGCGGCGCATATGCTCGCGCAGTCGCCTTCCTGCGTGCTACCTTTCGCATGTAGTCGCTTCGATGCTCTTCAGAATTTTTTGTTGTGTTAATTGATTTTAGATATTATTTCAATGAAAAGAACGTGGTCGCTTACAATGGGCCTCATCAGAAGGCTCAAAGTCACTCAAAGGGCAATGGAGAGGGCAATGCTTGGAGTTTCCTTGCGTGATCGAATCAGGAATGAAGGATCGCCAAACTAAAGTGGCAGTGGGCAGGGCACATTGCTCGCAGAACAGATGGTCGATGGGGCCGAAAAGTTCTGGAGTGGCGACCGCGTACCGGAAGGCGTAACGTTGGAAGGCCTCCCACAAGGTGGACCGATGACCTGGTGAAGGTCGCGGGTAGCCGATGGATGCGTGACGCACAGGACCGTTCGTTGTGGCGACGCTTGGGGGAGGCCTATGTCCAGCAGTGGACGTCTTTCGGCTGATATGATGATGATTATTTCAATGAGGACAATGTCGATAATAATTTGACCTTAAAAAATGTTCGGCGCTGCGCTCCGCCGTATGTGCGCCAACCCTGGGTAGGTACGCGTACCCGTCCCAGTTGGTGAACAAAAACTTCGCTTTTACATGATATGTAACAAATGTTACAGTTACGACGAAACTTTCATACAGCGTGAACGAAAACCGAACTTTCTCATTACTGTATATTACGTACCTATTGTTACAGAATAATGGTTAGACTTTGAAAGTACTATGTTGGGAATCAATACTGAAATACGGGATAAACTTGTAATAAACTTTACCTAATATCCCTTCCTCAACAATAAATTATGAACCGTTTTTCATTACTAGTGAATGTAAAGGATCACGACAGAAGTCGATTCAGTACGTCTACCATAACTTTTATCAATCTATACCTGCTAGCGACTGTAGTTAAAAAAATGTATAAAAACTTTAAAAAAAAAACAAGTTTGTAATTTATTTTTTCACTTGTTAAATAAAGTTTTACTTAAAACTTGGGTACTTGTTAGTTGACAACTTAAAAAAATAAATTAGAAACAGTTTTTCTTTAAGATTTCGTATATTTTTGCACTACAGTCGCTAGCGAGTATAGATTGATAAAACTCATGGTAGACGTACAGGACTGCTTTATGTCTTTATTGATTTAATGCTTGTTTTTTAATTTGATTTTAATTGAATTTTTATTGTAATTTATATTTTTTTTTGTTTTTAATTTAATTTTTGATTTTAATTTTATTTTATTGAATTTTTTATTTTTATTTCATTCTGATTTTTATTTTAATGATGAAATTATTTTTATTATTGTGATTTTATTTAGTTAATTTAATTTGAATTCAGTTAAAATTTAATTTCAATTTTATTTTTGTGTATTTTTTGTATTTTTTAAGTTGACATGTGTGCGAATTTTAAATATGGATGATTGGTATCTAAAGTAAATAAATTATTATTATTTTTTTTATTTTTCATATTAAGAAAGTCAATAAAGCGAGAGACACACTGGTCCTACGTACGCAACGTATGCAACGCATTATAATATCTGGACTTGATTTTATATGAAAAACTATGCAATAGAAACACACTTATCGTATGCAACGCAACATACCAGTTTGCTAACGCAATATAGTCCAGATATAATAATGCGTTGCATACGTTGCGTACGTGGGACCAGTTTGTATCTCGCTTAAATGTATGTGGGTTAATGACCGTTATTGCACATGTATATAGTATTTAAATAATGAGCTATTGGTGAGGGAAGTCGACCTCGACTATATATATTTCTGACACCAAAATGTTGAGTTCTTTTGAAAATATGACTGCCAATGAAAGAACAAGATTTATAAGAATGCAAGACGACAACCGGCAAATGTAAAATTTATGAAAAATGTTAATTAATATACTATTACGTAAGTTATCTATAATATTCAATGAAGAAATATATGTTTCAATTTTAATTGCAATGCCTAAACAGGCAACTAAGTTATAAGAACCTTCCTATTTTTGTTAACATCTGTCCTGTACCTACCCGACACTTAGTTCGCAATAAAGAATTTTGACTTTGACTTTGACTTTGACCGGCCAAGTGCGAGTCAGGCTCTCACACGAAGGGTTCCGTACCATATACCGAAAAAAACATGTTTCTTGTATGGGAGTCCCCTTTTTATAATTTAATTTCAATTTTATTATTCTTTCTGTGAAAATCTCGTCTACCTGTTACGGTTTTTGAGATACAGCTCGCTAACAGACAGTTGGAGGGACGGACGGACGGATAGCGGAGGCTTAGTGATAGGGTTCCGTTGGTTACCCTTCGGTTACGGAAACCTAAAAAACTAAGTGCATGCTAGACTCGCATGCAAAGGGTTCCAAACAAATTATTTTATTTTGCTTGTTGTTTTGACTCTGTCTAGAGTCAAGAGCAAATCCATCTGAAAAAAAAAAGCTACAGACTCCAAACTCGTAAGTTAAGAACTTTTATCTATATTTTTATTTAAATTTTAAACGCAGTAGTCTCATATACATGGTAAATTTTCATTTTATTTTGTTGTGTATCTTCAAAACGATTTGTTTTAAAAATTATGAAAAAAAAAATATTCAAAACCTTATTGGCTGGTTCTTAAGAGGAAATGCTGACGGCGAGACTTGGTATGTAAAAAGTCATAATTCGATTTCCTTTTTGATTATTTATTAACCGTATAAGCACTAGAACTCTCACAAAATGCTCAAAATTGTCCGATAAATCGCTGTCAACAGAGCCCTAGTGTACAAATTTGGCAACTAATAATCAAAAAGGGAACATAGACACAGGATACATCCTTCTTATTCAGTTTGTGAAATATCTCTAATATCGGTCCTATATTGCGGGAGAAAATAGTCGAGAGCCAAACCTCGAATTATGACTTTTTACATACAAAGTCTCGCCGCCAGCATTTCCTCTTAAGTCTTCGGACAGCTTAACAGACATTCTATTTAGCAAAACATGTATAGTTTTTTACTAGTTCCTATAAAATGACGAGGTTTCCAATAACTGTGATGGAACTTGGACATGTACTAACGGCATTTATTGATGGATCGTATCCGGGCCGGTGCCGTAGAGACCGCTCATCGCACTTTTTTCTAAAGAAACTCATGAACAATATATTACATGTCATTTTACTTACGGTTCCTCTGAAAAAAATTACACGAGTGGTATTCTGCCTTATTACGTGGCAATTTGGAGGAGCTCGTGGCTAAATAATAACAGCCACATGGGTCGAACTACAAGGTTAAGCTACGCTTGTCGAGGTCTGTTTGTGGATGGATGAGCATTTATTTCATACTGAGTTTTCTCCGTGCCTCGAAAAGCCCGTTGAGCCGTTGGTCCCGGCTGTCATTTTAAGTTCTGTGACAGAGTGACTGGTTGTCAGAAGCCAGAATATTTGACACGACTCTTGGCACGGGATAGTATAATATTACCCAATTCTGGGTACCTGAGTTGTGGAGCTCAGGTAGGCGTTTCATGTCAAATACTGCTCCTCTGCTGCATGTGATTGGACTGAGAACAGAACCCAATATGGTTGGAAAAAGAATAAGAAGATTGAAGAATGTTTAGTGTAGGTACTGTAGGTACAACCCTGAGACGATGAATAGGTCTAATGTATACTAACTGCATTATGTCATATTAGCTCATCCACGCAACTTCGTCTGCGTCACATTTTTCATGAATGCTCTGCTCCTGTTGGTCGTAGTGTGATTTTATATAGTCTACTATAGCCTTCTTTTCTTCCTAAATTGAATATCCAACAATAAAAGAATTTTTCAATTCGGACCAGTAGTTCAACCAAACAAACGAACGCTTAAGCTTTATCCTTATCCTTACTTAATAATATTATAAATGCGAAAGTAACTCTGTCTGTCTGTCTATCTGTCTGTCTGTCGCGCTTTCACGTCAAAACTACTGAACCGATTTAAATGAAATTTGGTACAGAGATAGTCTGGACCCTGAGAAAGGACATAGGCTACTTTTTATCCCGGGAATATGTTCCCTAGGTTCCGAAGCCACTGGCAGAAGCTAGTAATATTATAAGTATAGATTGAAACTAGCTTTTACCTACCCGCAACTTCGTACGCGCATATTCTGTTTTTTAGGGTTCCGAAAAAAAAAGGAACCCTTATAGGATCACTCGGGTGTCTGTCTGTCTGTTTGTCTGTCCGTCTGTCACAGCCAGTTTTCTCTGGATCTGCTGGACCGATTCTGTTGAAATTTGGTACACATATGAACTTTTATGACCCAAACACAGACGCGTTACGTAAATTATTAAATTTTTAGTATGGGGGTCACTTTTGGGGGTCAAACTAGAAAATTAAAAAAAAAATTTTATTGAACGTATCATGTGACATATCAAATGAAAGGGCTTATTGTGAGGGTTCTAATTGTATTTTTTTCATAATTTTAAAATAAATGATTTAGAAGTTATTTAAGAAATTAGACGAAAAATGACCATTCCCCCCCCTTATCTCCGAAACTAATGAGCCTAAAATTTTGAAAAAAATGGAGATAATAGATCTTTACCTAAAAATTACAGGAAAACCTATCAGAAGTCTGTTGTGTTAAAATAACATGTTAAAAAAATTAATTTCGTTTGGAACCCTTTGCACGCGAGTCCGACTCGCACTTGGCCAGTTTTTTATTCTCGTAAAGTACACTCCCTAAGGAACCTACATGCCAAATTTAAGCATTCTACGACCAGTAGTTACGGCTGTGCGTTGTCTGTCAGTCACTCAATCAGTTAGTAACGGAAGAATTTTTTATATATTGATATTGACTACTCTTCATTTAAGTGTTTCGTAGCTAAATGATATATTTGACCTTTGAACAGTTTCAATTTGCCACTTCTAAAATGACATAAGAGCCAACCAAAAGGTAACAAACAACTCATATTTCCAAGGTTTCATAAACTGAAAACGAACCTAATTTATTATTTGGAACACGAAACCAGACAATGAGAATCAAATATCATTGTGCGACGATAGCATTTATTAACAAAACGCTGAACAAGTTGTTAACAGAATATTTTACAAAATAACAACGCTGACCAGCTGCTGATGGTCAATACTGACACTGATCCAATAACTCGGGAATATTTGGGTCTGTGAATTTTTTTTTTATTTTAACCGTGTTTTGTTTATTTAAAACTACATAACTTTGTAATTTAGATGTTCGGAATAAGCTTGCTTCTTTTTAAGGAGGGTTATGCTATCGAAAGTATGTATGTATGTATGTATAATTGTTTGGTACGCTCTGCGGCCTGAACGGCTAGATGGATTTTAGATGATGTCGTTAGATACGTCTTGATTGTGAGAGTGACACTGGGTATATAAAAATTAAAATGACCGATTTTTGGCGCCATATAATATTATGCCTTCAAAAAAAAATTAATTTTTAAAACCTATCGAGTGGGGTATCATGATAAGAGGCTCGAAGAGACGATTCCAAAAATTTAACTCAATAAAATGTAGGAAATAAAAAAATTGACTTCGACAAATAACCCGACCGCTAAAACCGACTAAAAAGTTCGAAACAAGTCGCTTTTCAAGCAGTCTGAGGCAGATCAGACAATTTATTTTAGTAATGAATTACGGTTCATTGAAAAATAGCCCAACTACACCCAGTAGATGATATTACAAGAAATCAAGACACGTAAAGAAAAAAACCTACACCATTTATCACTCCAAGACACAAGTCAACCAAAATCGTCGAACATTCACAGTCATTTGTTTCTCCACCCAAAAACTCCGCCACACAATATTGATTTCTCCTAATAAATACATAAGCTCCACTTTCATTTACCAACACAGACGAACATAATGTACCTGTGCGTATGAATCAGAGCAAGAACGCGTAAATTCTGCGCCTACTTACCAGCAGATGGCGAACACGTCGCAACTTTTGACTGATGCGAAACGTTGCTCGGTGCGCGATATAAAATAGGTGGGTGTATACGGGACGGTATTGTGTGCGGTTACGACTGGCTCTTGGATTTATGATAGGTAAAAATTTAGACTTTCTTTCTAGACTTTTTGACGTGATAACGTCTTATAAATCGATGAACACCGGCTGCACGTACGAAAAAGAATCGTCCGTAAACTCAAACTCAAAACATTTATTTCAAATAAACCATTTACAGGCACTTTTGAATTGTCAAGGTCGGTCAGTCTAAAAAAGATGAAGCTATTTGCACGTTCCAAAGCGTAGATCTCTATGGAGAAGGACGTGCACGAAACTCCACGGACACTCTTTTAAACATAATAAATTGTTACAAAGTTTTGTTTACATCATGTTGAAATTATACATATATGTGAGAACGATGTAAAAGACGAGCAGGATAACAGCGTCCGGAAAAATGGGAACAATTCAAATAAATATTTAAAATAAACCATGAAAAAAACCGACCAATTACAAAAAAAAAAACGACTTTACTGACAACCAATTTCTTTTTTCTAAATAAGGAAGTTGTTTATGTCAGGGATAACGGTTACTTCTTGACATGCGTGCTCTATAGTTGTTCACTTCATTGCTTTGTTACCAACATGTGAGTTAGTGGGCAAACGTGTATCCATATTAAACATGAAATGCAACATTCATACCAAAATCTAAATCGTTAGTTCATAACATGAGAAAGTGAAACCCTGTCTTTTGTGATTCTTAAAGACCAAACAAGCTACTTGCTAATATAAAAAAACAGCCAAGTCGCTTACAGAAAGTACCTACGCTATAGAAAAATAAACCTCAAAGCTTTTCTTTATTAGATGTGGTAATTATGAACAATTCAAGTGTTCTTGCTGAACGAAAAATTGAAAAACACCTGCTGTTTTTAGGGTTCCGTACCTCAAAAGGAAAAAACGGAACCCTTATAGGATCACTTTGTTGCCTGTCCGTCTGTCTGTCAAGACCGTTTATCTTGGGAACGCGTGGAGGTATCGAGTTGAAATTAAAACCATATACATTAAATCTATGGCCCCTTGCAGCTGTCAAAAAATAAAACTTCTAAGTTAACGTAAAAAAAGAGATACGGTCGTTTATGCCGCAAAAAACGTATATTTCGACACTCTCAAGGGAATCAAAATGTATAGGGTATTTCCCGTTGACCTAGAACTATGAAATTTGGCAAGTAATACCGTCTTATACTGCAAGTAGAGGGAAAAGTCTGAAAACTATACATTTGTAATTAAATCATACAAAATATATTGTCTTTATTTAAAGTAATTTGTAGCTACAAAGTACAGTACGTCTACCACGAGTTATGTCTATACTAGCTAGCGACTGTGGTTAAAAAAATGTATGAAAACTTAAAAAAAAAAACAAGTTTCTAATTTATTTTTTAGTTGTTAACTAAAGTTTTACTTGCAACTAGCTTGCTTGTTAGTCAACAACTTAAACAAATAAATTAGAAACTTCTTTTTAAAAGTTTTCTTACATTTTTTTAACTATAGTCGCTAGCGAGTGTAGATTGATAAAACTCATGGTAGACGTACAGAACCGAAGGCGAATCCGACTCGTACTTGGCCGGTTTTTTTATAAGTGATGACTGATGACACAGACAAACCAAGACACAAAAAACCTAATTGATAAAAACCATTGTATCATTTTTATATATGCTAGCTTCATAGGGTTTCCACGTTACAAACCACTGGCCTTATAACTGCAGCAAATACATAAGACAATCTCAAACTTGTCACATCAAAGGCTGTCACCAAATGCGTGTTATATCTACATTAGCAATCAAACGTTACATTACGTTGTTCTTTGAACTACAGTTAACACGTTAATGGGCTCTAACCATAGCATTAGGCGTCACGTGAATGCGGTCATGGCACATAGTAACGTTATTTTAACCTTTAAAGGTTGTCAAGATGTATTAGTAGGTACCGCGTGTCATACAATTTTATTAGCCAGCGAATATCTGCAATTTCTTTTTTTAAGTGTTGTTTCTGAATTCAAAAAATAAAGGTGAGATCAAACACTAACAAAAGCAAGAAAACTTGTCTGACTTTAGAATTAGGGTTCCTCAAGTTCGAAATTCAAGTACTCAATTTAGAACCGTGCGTTAGTCAATTAAGACTGACTAAACAGAACGTCATTATCACCATGTTTTTTTAAGAACATAGTGTAAGTTTTTAGCAATCAAAAATCAATCAAAACGCATAGCCTTCTCTCAATTAACCTTTTGATCGCCACGGTCAGCTATAGGCGACAAACGAAAACGTGCCCAATACGCCACCGTCGGCTATAGCCAACAAGCAAAAACATTTTTAAGTACAAAATAAATATACTAAATCAAGTTTTCTGTGATTACGTTAAGAGTAATATTTTATTTACAAAATATGGAATGAAAAGCAATGGTTTATTCGTTTTCAATAAGATGTTGGAATTCGTATTTTTTTTTAGAGATTTGCGCTGAATTTGTGCTTGGCGTGGAAGGGACGCCGATGCGTTTACACTCTGGCGGTCAAAATGTTTAAAATGGCTCGGGTTCCAGTCTAAACGCATGCAGCTAGGGAACAGTATTTTACATAATGCGCCTATCTGTCTTCCGCACACCCGTTACTGGGTAAAACAATCCCCGTTGGCAAGACTGTACAACAATAAAAAAATCCATCGCAAGCACAGCATACACGCACAAAATACAATCCCGTACGTTTTCAACTAAAAGAAATAAGCATCACGCATTTCAAGGAGCGCGTTGCGAATTCATAACGTTCGGATGACGTTTTTATTTTGTTCATTACCAACGAAACTCCTGTTCATTACTTTTATAAACGAAGATTGACTTTGTTTAACCCCACTTTATTATTTCACTGAAACTGGGGGAAAGGGGAAGTGAAAAATAAAAGCATTTACATCGGTGTAACTTGAGATATCAAGGGTCTTGGAGACCCTTTTGAAGACGTAATTACTACGTTCTTAAGATCGCCCAAGGAGTGGAACAGGATTATATTTGGAACACTTCTGATATCATGCGTTGCGATTTTGTTTTTAATTTTGCTGCCGGCTGTTTTTTTTTTCTTTTTATTAGGGTTCCGAACAAAATACGGAACCCTTATAGGATCACTCGGGTGTCGGTCTGTCTGTTCGTCTGTCACAGCCAGTTATCTCCGGATCCACTGGACCGATTCTGTTGAAATTTGGTACACATATGGAGTTCTGTGACCCAAACACGGACGCGTTACGTAAATCATTAAATTTTTAGTATGGGGGCATTTTATGGGGCTCACTTTTGGGGTTCAAAACAGAAAATTACAAAACAAAGGTTTTTTTAACCTTATCGTGTGACATATCAAATGAAAGGGCTTACTGTGAGGGTTATAATTGTGTTTTTTCATAATTTTAAAATAAATGGTTTTGAAGTGAGACGAAAAATTACTATTTGTAAAAAAAAAGGAGATAATAGATCTTTACTATAGATTACAGAAAAACCTATAAGAAGTCTATAGTGTTAAAATAACATAATAAAGAATTAAATTCGTTCGGTACCCTTTGCGCGCGAGTCCGACTCGCTCTTGACCGGTATTTTCCACCAGTCTTGCCAAGGAGTATCATTATATTTTTACTATCATGTAAAATACCAGAGTTCAGCTGTATTTGGTAAGTTTGAAAGCCGACCCCAATATAGCTGGGAAGAGGCTAGGCAGATTCATTGAGTTGGGAATCCCTTGAATTATTCCATTGCTTGCGTTTTACAGCTACCCCCTGTCATGAAGACTCAGTGTTACATGCGGTGTTTTTGCGTCGATTCATTTTCCCGGCTTCCCGGCACACTGATGACTAGTGACTAGCGGGCGTTTTTGGGGAGTATATTTTGTTAAGTTCTTTAAATGCTGAATATCAGCTTAATTTGAATAAATAACTATTGATTTGGTTTAATTTTGATTTTCCCACTCAAGGGCTGATTAGTCAATAATCTGTAACTTTTACCTGAGGATAAAAAAAAATTGGTCCACGCGTTTGGTCTGTAGAGCGCCACAAAGGAACATTCACATATATTACTCTCCTTTGCATCCCGTAGTTGGGTAAAAATCTCGGCTTATAAATCTTCAACTAAAAATATTACCGACCAATAGAAAATTCAGCCCAAGTCAAAATTTCAGAGAGCCACTCCGGTCGTTTTCAGTTTACAGAATTTCCGTATACATGTCCGACACTTAATTTGATTGCTCCAGATTACTAAACAGCTGTCGACCTGTCCGACTAAGCCCTCAAGCCTATGCATCGAGTACATTCACCTTGATAGTACGACGTCTGATATAATTTGCACTTGAGGCTCGATTGCCAATCATCACCTAAACTGATAAATTCTCGTCTGTCTGTTCGTTGAAGGGATAAGCAGGTACGTGGTTTGTCGGCCACCTAGCTAAACGTTGACTTGTAGATACTTAATAAATTTGTTTTTTTTTACTACATTTTGTGTCTTTCGTTTGAAATGATGATGATCGTTAGATTACTGAAACAGCAGTTGGCCTGAAGCCGTCAAGCCTAAAGTTCTAAATTGAGCTACGCGATAACTGACAAATACTTGCAATGTTTGGGCAGGTCCACTGGTGACAGAATACTTGATATTTTTCAAATTTTAGTATCAAAAATGCCAAATTTTGACTTTCAGCCGCTGAATTCAAACTAGACGCATTTTTAATCCCTTTAGGCAAAAATTACAACCCTACAACAAATTCATTCTTATAATCCATAGCCAATAAGCCTCATCCACACACTCTTGACTTACAAAGCCAACACAGCAGAATCCAGTCCTAGAATCCTTTCAATAATGATCATTTTCTACCCTCGTATTCTCCTATATCATGCTCTATAACTCAATATAGGGTCAAAGCTCGGGGCAAGGTCCTGGCTGGAACCTTCATCTATCCTTATTATTGCGGGGAATCCGTGAGTTACGTGTTTTATAAGGCCCTTTTGAATTTTTCCTAACTTTACGATTTAGTGTGAGTAATAGTTGCGAGATTGGGAAGTGAGCTGTCGTGATTATTCTTTATAAGATTTGGGTTCTGGTGTCTCTTTATCCATGATTTTTGTAAAATTGCAACCTTGATAGGCTTTTGTATTATTTTTGGTGTATATTTCAGGAAGTATTAGCTTATTATTGAACCTAATTATGCATAGAGCAGCCATATCGGGAAAATGATTGTATTTTTTCCCGATATGGCTGTTACCAGATATGAGCATTTTTCTGTCGATTTCTGTTGATGGGCGTCCTTCGGTTGTTCATTGAGTTTTTGAATATCTTATGTTTGAGCAATAAACAACCTAAAGACACCGACAAAAATCTCCAGAAAAATGCTCAAATCTGTTTGTAATTTTTCGACATGGTTGTTTCTGAAGTCGACTTCTATTATAAGTATGTTGCCATAACTTTTCCCCATAAGCCCACATTTTGAAAATCGTTTGTTAATTATTAACTATAGAATCCAAAGGAGATGAGGGTAACTCCATGAACAGGATCTCCGCGCATAAGTTAAAAAAAATTACAGGTTAAAAGCGGCACTTGTATCATCTGTAAGTAGATATTAAAACTGTCGATGACACGATAAAATGTACATACCTAATCACATGGCACAACTAAAATGCCACAACGTTTGGTAAGTAACGATCCGTTCTTGGTTTTAGGAACCAGACAAAGACCACGTTCGTTTACAAGTGACTCCGTTGTGCATGTGATAGCGGTTACATAAAGCAATTATAGAGATAGATGACTAGCTTGCGGCCATCGACCATTGAGTTATAGAGTTTAATATCTGAGAAGAATCGGTTTAATATAGAGCTGATAGGTTTATGGCAAAGGGGAGTGTTTGGTTCTAGATCGTCTAGGATTTATAGGACATGATTTTGTAGCTAGAAAGACTGGTACTAACTTTTAGGTGTAAATTTTTAAAGTTCTTTATCGTAACGCCATTCACACTAGGTGGCTTTTGAGGCCCCTTTGGCATCCTTTAGGTGTGAAAGCAACACAAAACTCCGTCATAATTGGTACCATAATATTGTACCTAACTATAGCTATTTTATAATATACCTTTTTTATTTTATCTTTTTTTAGTGGGGCATAGCTATGAGTGTCTACACAGTGGTGAACTGACGATGTGTGAGTGTGCAAATATTGAGGTGGTGGAGGAATACAGGTACTTGGGCTTAGTCATAGATAACAGCTTCTCATGGAAAACACACATTATACAATTATGTGACAAGCTCAGATACGTGCTTGTGAAATTCCACCATCTTAGTTTTGTGCTGGATAGGGCAACATTGTTCATGGTCTACTATGCGCTGGTGGACTCATTGTTTTCTTATGGGCTGGCATGCTATGGTAACACATTTAGGACATACTTCGATAAAATAAAAAATTACAAATCAGATTCATATAAAACCACAAAACGTTGTAAAAGTAGTGAGTACGAAGAGTTATTATTGGAATGTAAAATGCTGCCGGCTCCAGAGAGGATAGTGTTGTCAGTAGCTTTAGAACAGTATGGTAGTGACATATTTAAAAACAATGTTATACGGACAAGATCTCTAAGAAATAATAATATGAAAAGGTTTGCTGGACCCACTTGCAATAACTATTATGGTCGAAGATGTCGAAACTACTTAGTTACAACTATTTTTATTAACCTTCCGGTCGATATAAATAACTGTGTCACAAAAGCATTTTATAAAAATAAAACACATAAGTACCTGTTCAATGTATATTGTCAGAGCCTCACTGTGGAGAAAACATAAACTTGTACTTCTGTGTTTCTCTGTTGAATGTGCTAGTTAAAAGGAGCTACATCTGCCGACAAACTGCTTTGCAGTTTGGCAGAAGTAATAATATACTTGTAAAATGCATTTTCGTGAATAAACACTTTTTCTTTTTCATTTTTTTTTTTCATTTGACATGTGTTTCTTCTTGACTCTAGTCTAGGTCAGAGATGACAGAAAAAAAGTCTATGATGGAGCGAGCTTACCCAGAAGAAGCCTGTTCACTCTGACTTTAAGGAGATGAGGGATGAGGGTACTTTAACACATAGGAAGTATTAAATAGTGAATACAAGGTACCACTGTTACGTTATTGATGGAACTACGAACATGGGTTATTATTAACTCTATACACCAATTTCATTCATTTATCTACACTAACATAATAAAGAAAAAAAAAGTATGTTTGTTACTAATAAACTCAAAAACTACTAGACCGATTTAACAAAGTCTTTTATCATTAGAATGCTACATTATTTCTGAGTAACATAAGTTATATTTATTTCAAGAAAGAAATAGGGTTCCTTTAAAAAATTGCAGCGCGAACAAAGTCGCGGGCGAAGTGCTATTTCAAATATAAAGGTAAACATAATTTTAAGCATGACCGCAACCAAAAAACCTGCAAAAAGTCATAACTACCACGCAAAAAAAAACAAACACGAGCAATCAATCAAAAACAGCAACTCAACCACACCAATTTGCAGTTCAATATTTTGTTGAACTAAATTGCAAAAACTGAACAACTGTGGAAGCAGAAAATAGCAATGTTTCAACTATTTGAGGCGGCACAAACAAGAACTGATGACTTACAAACAGATGGACAGCAGCAAACATTTATTACCTGTCGTGGAATGAGGTCGGCTAGGACGACAGCCGCCAGGATAGTTCGTGGGCCGAGAGAGGGTTCCGTGGCTAGTTTACTTGGTCAATACATTAGTTTGATTAGTGTTTGTGCTCAGTTCGCTGAATTCTGTGCGTTGAGAACTATATGACAGGATTAATTTTGTTCAAATATCAACCTTGCTTGCAATAGAAGGCTAGGAAAGGCTTTAGTAAAAGCTATTGGCTAGTCAATACAAATAAAAGAAAAATCTTTAATTCTACCGAAACCAAACGCACACATTGCACAATGATAAATGACTGCTGAATCCGGTTTGACTGGAAGCCGACCCCGGAAAAGGTGTAATGTAGGGTATTCTTCAGTTATTTTCTAATGTTAAATAAATACCGTCTACCGAGCGAGTTACGTCTTTTATTCCACAATTCCACAATGGCGACGAGGATGGGATACTAGGCAGATGATGAATGGTATTTTTTTTTTACTTAGTTGATAATTCATTTTAATATTTAAAATAGTAATGATCTTGCACTGATGCTGATTGCTGACTAATTCTGCAAATAAACTTCTTAAAGCAAAGTATAGATGAATTAATTATAAAGAATAGTGTCAAATGTTTACCTCTTTCATTAAGTGTAGCAAAAGCTGTACGGGGTATTCTAGTATTGTAATAAAATCTGTGATAATTACCCAATTTCTAGTTAACTCTCTCATCCGCAAAGTGCACGCAAATACAAGCCTATTCCAGGTATCTTTTAAACAACAACCCAAACTAAAAACAACCACGGATCCCCAAACCGTGAACTATCCGATCAGATGCCACAGATAAAACGCGCGGTAGGGACGGGCCAGTGAAATCAATAAGTGCCCCGCACAGATTAAACAACTGTCGATTGGAACCTGTGTTTGTACAGCCCTGTTTATTTTTCCCAGCCCTTTCGTGCCAGCCCTGCGATCGAACGGTTTATGATTTGAATTTCGAATTTCAATTATTGTAACGTCACTTTGATTGCTACTGCAATGATGTTTGCGATAATTGGATTTCTGAGTTTGGCTTGTGATAGATCTGTGCTTTAACTGAATTGCGTTATGCGGAAGTGAGTCAAATGATTTGAAGAAGGTGATTGTTAATTAATTACATCTAGCTGTCGTCACCAATCTGGCTCCGAACATTATGCTGAGCGATGATCGTTTTACGCGGATGTGGCGTATATCTTCCCAATTTGGTTTTCTTATTCAAATTGTTTTTATTATTATTTATGCATTGATATATAAAAAACCCAAGATACACACTCAGCATCTCAAAAACGTCCGCAAAAAATAAGCGCAATATGTATAATTATGCGCAAGATTCAAACAATCTCGCATCGCTCGCCATAATGCACTGCTTTGTAAAAACAACTTTAAGCGATCCGTGTAAGGTTGAATTTGCAAAAAAATTTGTTTATAGTATAACTACACACAACTCACACATGACACTTGATACATGTCAGTTTTTGACGACAGTTTCGAGTGTTGCATTTGTTCGAGACTGTGCATCTTGGGTTTTTTTAGATAACATATTTATGGTATGCGTCATGCCTGGTGCAAAATTAATTGAATTGACACACAGATCATTTTTCTTTGTTTCTCTTTCCAAAACAGAGTGATAGTATCGATTCCTCTATGATTGATTATTTCTACCGTTGTTCACTGATGCTCGTTTTAAGTAACACCAGGCGATACCTCTCACCAATCCTACAAACATTATGAATGTGAGAGATAGTGATGAATGAATCGATGTTTTTACTTTTTTACGAATATCTATTAAACGTATTTTGATTAAATTTAACAGTTATATAGCTTACACAACTTAGGCTATCGTAATCCTAACTAATATAAACGCGAATGTGAGTTTGTTCGTTACGTTTTGACGCCTACATCGCTGGACATCGATGGACCCAAAAAGCCGCAAGTGGAGCTGGTGGTAGCTAGTGAAATATTATAATAATAATAATAATATCTCACCGCCGTATCTCTACGTTGACGTCGTGGTGGGGCTTGCGTGCCCCAATGAACCTTAGGTACTCATACTTAGTTTGAGGGGCCAGACAAAGAGAGATACTATCCGCAAGGCAGTTTTGTGGCGAACTGTTGGGCAGTAGCGACCCCACGGACCTGATCTCCCGGGAGAAGTCTTGTTTTTCATCTCCGGCTTGCCTTTATTGCCTGGCTGGAGTGAACACTGACGAGGAACAGAGCTCCCACCTCTTTCTTGCCTTAATCGGCCGGTCTGAGTGGAGATTCGCAAGAGCAAACGTGCTCGGGAGAAGGATGTATAATCCAGTAAGATGCTGGTAGGGATCTTGACCGTACTTCCGGGATTGTCCTGATAGCCGTGGTATACCTCTCCACTCCTCTAGCACCTCAGGATATGTTGCCTCCTTGGAGCTACGTCACTTTGTGCTGGCGACCGTTTTCGGGGGCACATTTATTGAGTGTGCAAGTCACCCCCTGCCATTTTAAAGTCGTGTATATTTTCAGTGGTCAGGCAGGGGCCAATAGTTATTTCATAGTATACGTTAATGAATCCACTAAACCACCCAAACCCATAGCCTGTCACCTTTTGTTTCCATATTATGCAATAGTTTTGCACCTACCGGGGATTGTCCTTAGGTATACTTTGATAGTGCATATAGGGATAATCGTCGGGTGGTGCCCCATTTCATTAGAAATGTCTAACGGGGCCTCTGCGAGTTGGCTTCGGCCCCTCGTACGCCTACCAAAGGACCGGGACCTCAGGGTCCCGAGATTGTTCAAGACATACCTTAAATAATAATAATAATAATTTATTAAACCAAGAAAATTACAATGTTATTATAAAATCATAAAATATTAGTTTGCAGATTACAATTTGAAATTAAATAACAAAAACAGGCAGGTGTTGCAACCAGTACTCTTACTAAGTTATTAAATAACTTGTATTAAGAGTAGTGGTACACGCCCATAACATAATATTTTTTACACAATAATAATATTATTTGCAAGTAGAGTAAGTGTTTGTTAAATCAAAGTTAACATAAGCCTTATTTGCAAAGTACCTTATTTTACTATAGAAATTACAATTCATTCATTCAATTCTTACTAACAATTATTTCATAAGTGTGATTATTTATTAATTATTTGTGTGTGTATTTAACGGTGTATGATAGGTATGTGCTGTGTTATGTGTCAGTGAAAGTTTTATGGAGGTTTGTTATCCGAAAAAAGTAAACGTTCTGTTTCGATATAGTTCTTGGTAAGGAGAAATTTTGTCAGAGAGTTTTTAAGAGACGAGGTTGAAAGATGATAAAATTTCAAGTCCCTGTTTAGTTTATTATACAGTTGAGGACCTTGGAAACAAATAAATCTTTTGGTAAAAGAATACTTACATCTGTAGTGCTGGCAAATTAGATCCTTACGTCTTTTGGTGATTTCAGTGTAGGGGGTATGTTTGTGTTGTAATATGACTGTATTAAGAATAAAGAGTTGTCTGACAGAGAGTACCTCACAACACTTATATAGTTCCTCCGTTGGAAAGAGGATCGGAAGAAAAGTACTCACCTTCAACACGGCTCTCTGGGCTCTTTCCAATTTTAACAATATGGTCTTAGGCGCACCACCCCAAGCCGAAACACAATAAGACAACAACGATTGGCAGAGGGCCAGGTAAACTCTTTTGACAATCTGTGCCTCTGCTACATGACGAAGAGTCTTAAATACGAATATTAGTTTTCTTAACCTTGCAGTTAGTACATCTATGTGGGCTGAGAAGCTCAGATTGTCATCAAGAGTTACCCCGAGGTATTTGATTGTGGGGGTACGTGTAAGTGTTGGGCACGAGCAGGCGCCGTTTTTTGGACACTTTATTGAGTGAGCGAATAGTGAATATGAATTCGGAGGCTGTGTAGATTGGCGTAAGGTAAAGCAAATAATTTTTGTTTTTTGTTAAGGGTTAGATGGTTATCATTAAGCCATTTTAAAACGTGATCTAGTCCTCTCTGCGCCGCGTCAAACGCTTCGTGCCAGGTATCGCCAGTGAATGTGAGCGCAGTGTCGTCAGCAAAGGCCGTGACTTTTCCATTTTGGAGAAGAAGATTACACAGCTGGTTAACATAGACCAAGAAGAGTGTGGGACCAACCACACTTCCCTGAGGAACGCCAAACGTGACCGGGAGCTCGCCGCTCAGGTAATTATGAATTTTTACGCACTGACTCCGGTCGTTGAGGTAGTCCGTAAGTATTTTTAGAGGGAGGCCTCGTATTCCCAGTTCTTCCAGTTTTAACACTAGGTTGGGTTATTTATAAAAAGGTAAAGATTCTCATCTAATTTCCAAAATTACTACACTAGCAATGATTAAAATAAACTAATTATTGTCCCGAATAATTTTCACCCACCAGCTTACTATGAGACCTTCTTAAAAATACGATTTCTGTCGTCATCATCATATCAGCCAAAAGACGTCCACTGCTGGACATAGGCCTCCCCCAAAAGGGAGGGGACGTTACCATTTTCGCCACGCTTGGCAGGCAGGTTGGCGATCGCAGTGTATGGTGTTGATTTTTACAGAGAACACTGCTGCCATTCTCTGGCGAGTCCCTTAGTCGCCTCTTACGACACCCACGGGAAGTGATGGGATGGTATTATTCTTTATACCATGTTGTAAGTATTTCTGTCACTACAATACAACTAAGAATGACAAGGACAACACAAGATAACATACAACACTAGACTTAACATTGAATGGGTAACTACAACTCGCACATGTTTGCCTTAAGCTGCGTACTGTAGTGCTATTCTCTAACAACATTTTCGTATCTCGACAGTATAATTCGAGGTGAGTTTCAAATGAAGACCTTTATGTTGTGTGCAATAAAGCTCACTTTGTGAGTTTTATCACTCAGGTGAAGCTCGATATCGAAATAGTTTCTTACAGAATAGACTAGCTGATCGATGTTACGGGGCGTAATGTAACATGTTACGAAGCGGACATTCATGCAGTCAGTACGTGGAAACGAGCACGAACACGCGCGTGTTACTCGGATTTTAGGTCGCAGCGTAACGTAACATGCTCGCTGCGAATGGTAAATTACCTTTAGCTGCTAACAACGACAGAAATAGATGTGTTGATATTTACTGTACTACGTTCGGAATTTTTCTCAGCTCGTGAACCTAGATAAAGAAATATGTTCCTTCTTGGCTGACAGATAGGGTAACGTTTTGTTATCCTACAAAAATACTTTGTAGCCCAGGAATCTACTCATAGCATATATTGCCGGGTAGAAGCCTCTTGAATGATTATCAGTTATAATTGCGGCAAATCTCAGTGGTGAGGGACAATTCAAGTTTCTTTGAATTTTTTTTTTTATGGATTTGCTCTTGACTCTAGTCTAGGTCAGAGATGACAGAGACAAAGTCTACGATGGAGCGAGCTTACCCAAAAGGAGCCTGTTCACTCTAACTTTGAAGAGATTAGGGTTGTAAGCGTTTGGAAACACAGACGCAGGCAGAGAGTTCCACTCCTTTGCTGTGCGCATTATAAAAGACGTTTGGAAACGCTTAGTGCGAATTGGTGGACTAGTAACAAGGTAGGGATGGTAAGATGCAGTGCGTCTGGATGTCCGATGGTAGAAGGGGGCCGGTGGGATGAGGTCGTTGAGTTCTTGGACACACTCACCGAAGTACAATCTGTAGAAGACCGACAAGCAAGCAATAAATGCTTTGAATTTGATACAGCGAAGGACCATAATCCGCCTCGCGGGCCTAATGCGTTTTTGTCGATGTTACATATCTTCGACCCACGACACATAAGTACCTAACTATTCATAGACTCAATGTTTATTATATAAGTATTTATTTATATAAATCGTACACCTAAGTCTATTTACAGTACTGTATTTCCTTTCTCCTTAAAATCCTTCCAAAGGTTGTCTTGAAAAGATCGCTTTTAGCGATAAGGCCGCCCATTGTGTCACCCTATGTAACGTTTTCTTCGTCTTTTTTTTTCTGTAACTTATATGCATAATAAAGAGCATTCTATTCTAATGAGAGAAACTAAACGCCGTGTTTCAAATTATTTAGTTCACAATCCAGTAACTCGGTGACACAATACACCTTGGCAAGACTGACACCAGTATCCCGTAACATCGGTCAAAGATCTACAAATAACTGCCGGTACTAACAGCTAAATATGGCTCGATAATAACAGCTGCACGGGTTGATCTTCAAGGTTAAGCAACGCTTGCCAAGGTTGGTCTATGGATGGATGACCATCTTAACATACCGAGTTTCCTCCGTGCCTCGGAAAGCACGTTAAGTCGTTGGTCTCGCCCGTCATTTGTAGATCTTTGGCAGTCGTTACGGATAGTCAGAAGCCAGTAAATCTGACTCCAGTCTTGCCATGAAGTACCGTGTTAGCATATTAATGGGTTGTGGAGGTCTAATAGGCAGCCGCTCCACGTAAAATACTGGTATTCAGCTAAATTACTCCACCTATCTTACATACGCACTATCCCACACAATACTCACCTTCCACTACACGCAGACACACCCTAACACACAAATGCACACTTCACAACTAAAGCAGAACTCATAAATTATTGCAGCGGTAGTACGACACCGTTCATCAATTGTTGTAACAATAATAGTGTATCTATACTAATATATAAAGCTGAAGAGTTTGTTTGTTTGCTTGAACGCGCTAATCTCAGGAACTACTGGTCCGATTTGAAAAATTCTTTCAGTGTTAGATAGTCCATTTATCGAGGAAGGCTATAGGCTATATATCATCACGCTAAGGCCAATAGGAGCGGGGCAGTAATGAAAAATGTTGCGCGGGTCAACTAGTAGTGTATAAGAGTTTCGAGGCTGTTCACTGTTTCTCAAAATACAGGTTACCTAGTTTGAGAGGCAGGGTTTGAAAATTTTGTACAGATTTTACAACATACCTTAATAACTGTATACTCTCAACCTACTATTTGTTGCTGTATTTTTAAGTTAAGTATCTGTTTTTTTTTTGAATAAACGTATTATTATTATTATTATAAATCCGGCTTGACTGGAAGCCGACCCCAATATAGTTGGAAAAAGGCTAGGAAGATGACTAACAGCTAAATATGCTTTCCGAGACACAAAGGAAAACTTCCTCACATGAATCAATTTCCAAAAGATTTCTTAAAAAAAACTTTAAGCCGTTCTTATCACAAAAACAACTTCGTAACCCACAATACACTGCAAACTATGAACAACAATGTAAAACAAAATAAACGAACTAAAACTTATCTTCCACTATAAATTTGTGCACCACCTTAGGCCATAAATAAACCTGACTAAACACTTAAAGCGATGCTATCGGACTCGCGAGCGAAGCTACAGCTATTATCGCTCTAGTTCGTGAGCGAAAACATGGTTTTGAATAGAAAGAGCTCTTTAGATATTGGCATGGGATTATATACGCTGATAGGGGAGGTAAAGTGTTTCGAGTATGGAGAGGAAATTGGTTTAAGCATGTTGTAGTGCTGCCTCTGTGGTCGAGTGGTTTAGGCGTTTGCCTTGCGATCCGGTGGTCGTGGGTTCGATTCCCACCGGAAAACATACTTTGTAAAATTTGGCTAGGACATTGCAGGCTTGAATCACCCGATTCTCTGATAAAAAAGGTGATTCCGTGCTTCGGAAGGCCCATATAAGCCGGTGGTCTCGGCCGCCAAATGGCGGTCGTCAAATAAACCTTTTCTTTTTTCTTGTTCTTTGCATTGTCCTCACATATAGAAGCAATCAAAGATAATGTTAACAAGATTTTTGTAATACATCACATGGTTTAATAGAGTGTCCGTAGAGTTTCTTGCACGTTCTTCTCCATAGAGATCTACGCTTTGGAACGTGCAAATAGCTTCATGTTTTTGACTGACCGACTTTGACAATTCAAAAGTGCCTGTAAATGGTTTATTTGAAATATACGATTTGATTCGATTTGATTTGATTTGAACCATGTCAGAGGCCCTTGAGGTGGTTTAGAAACTCTTACACTAGGATGTGTGGGGTCGCTAGACCTTACTGCCCACACAAGAAGAATAAGTGCTGGATGAGAAGATAAGTCAATAGTACATATGTAGAGCTTTACATTGTGACTGGGAAGACGGAATCACAATTATTCTGTAGTGTAAGATGAAGTATTTAGAGTACTTATTTGTACTTATTGGTCATCCTATACAATCACGTTTGATTCTAAATAAGTTATACGTATTTTTTTTTTGGGACAAGACCGCCACACATTCCCAGCCACTGCAACTCCTGAAAGCCAGGATCACCAGTGGCGACCACCAGAAAAACGCCGAGCCAATGAAGCCCGACGAGTCCCGGAGAAACGATTTAACTGTCTTGGATCCTGCAACGAATTTTATCAGAAAAGTACAGCGGAGGAGTAGGAAAATAAATATATATATAATTTCCACTTCCCTCCTTTTCAAGCAGGAGACAGAATAGAGCTAGGCCAATAGGCACCAAGGGACATATACAACTGGGTTAAGCCCAGTTGTCAAGCACCACGGATTATATATTAATTAAAAACTAATGGGTCCTAAATTGTGAGCTACTTTTGATTCCAGTAATAGGTATGGCAAAATCGCCTGAAAGCACGGAAATTTGTTCTGGTTTCTACAAGGTCCGTGTAGTAAACTACTCCAGATGTAACCTGAATACTATCTAACATAATATTGCGTTCAGTTTGCCAAAGAATACGCTCCCATAAGTTATACGTATATATTATGAAACCTAGAGATAGCACAACTACTTAGGTACTATTTCATGGTGTACAAACATTAAACTTGATTTAATATCCAAAGTCTCTGCAAAAGCTGGTACAGAGGGCTTCCGAGAAATCCTCCATCACATGCAGTCTTCATGCTTCACCTCGCTTCACGTCAATCCGATGCACGTCAATTTTGCCAACACGGTGTGCAACAGGGTTGGGCGGAACCTACATTGCAACATTTCATTTAATAGGTAATGAAAATTCGTAACACCCTAGAAACTCAGCATTGCCATCTAAAGAGGTTAATCCATTGGCGAATCGGCGGTTCATTATACCGCGGTCTTAGGATTTCAAAAATGCAAGAAGAGCCAAGTACCAAACCGCGATACTTTAAAGCGGTGGTTGTAGGCTCTCCATTGGCGGCCTCGCTAGTGTACCAGCGGTTTTACTCGCCAATAGACCCCCTTAACATTCTAAAATAATAAAAACAAAATCTTCCGTTACTGACAGACAACGCACAGCCGAAACTATACTGGTCGTAGGAAGCTGTTTGGCATGTAGGTTCAATTTCCCGAAATACTTACGGGAACGGGAATAAACGGGCTATACGCGTACAAAGTTAGCATAAATTAATTATTTTTCAGCTAGTTCATTTAAATCTCACTTAGCTTTAAGTTTTCAAACATTGCTCTTCCTCCTACCATTTTATCAAAGAAAAAAATCTCGTCCATCTTTCCCGAACGTCGGAAGTCCTATCACATAATTTAAGTGAATGTAGCAAATTGTTACAGTTCGACGTCGATATAATTTGGTTATTTTATCGAGTCGCCCTCCTCACTAATTGGTGTGGACGGAATGAAAGTGATGGACGGAGACCTAGGGAGTATGGAAGAGACTGTGGTGACGAACTGGGATAGAAGATTTGGAGCGTAGTTTAGATCTTTAGGTTACTCTGAGATAGCAATTCTGGTCGTTAAATACAATAATACACAGCAATTAATCCTATCCCGGTGGCATATTTGCAGCAAGAGACTTATACTAAACTAGCTTTTGTCAGCGACTTCGTACGCGTATATCCTATTTTTTCCGTTACCGTAGGAATTTCGGGATAAATAATAATAAATAAATAAAAAAAAGCCTTATATTTCCCAAGTTTTACAGTAAGTATTGATTGTTAGATATGAATTAAAGAAAAAATATCGTTTCACTTGTTTGAGGAAACCCCTGAGGTGAAGGCCTCCTCCAGAGAGTGCCATCTTTCTCGGTCTTTCGCTATCTCTAACCAGCGTGAGCCAGCCGCACGATCTCGTCATCCCAGCGTGTGTGTGGTCTTCCGCGCTTCGTTTTGCCTATCGGTACCATCCAGGTAGTTAGCTTTTGGGCCCATCTATTTTCTTGTAGTCTTGCTAAATAATACCTACATATAAACCTTCCACTTTTATCATTTTGTCTATTGATGAAAACCGCATTAAACTACGCAAGTTTAAAAGAATTAAAGTGTACAAACGGAAAAAGCGACTTTTTTTTATACAATGTAAAGATAAATATCCACCGCTTCTTTATATTTGCACTATATAGCCATAACTCTTTAGTATTCGCCGTGAATCTTAACATCGCGATTCAAAATCTATCGCGTTGTACTGAACCATCAATATAAGACAGTTTACCCGCGGAATGATCAACTCAACTTATTTACAAAGTTACGGCGTTAACCTCTAAGCCCCGTTCGTTTGTTTCTGCTAAACACGATCAATCCCTTATATTTTTATTTACCTATCCCACAAGATAGATCAATACCTGACATTTCGACAATGGCCAGAGCCTCTGATTGTTAGGTACGAACACAAGTCACATCCATTCACAAGACATCCATGTCCTTCCTTAATGGAGTTGCAATGGCTGTCGTCGCTTCCGGTTCAATTATTCGACACTTCGGCCGATTCCGTCATCACCTACGTGTGACGTGTGTTAGTTGGCTTTCGGGGATATCATCCGTGACGAGAATGTACCTAAGCATATCGGACCTTGATCTGATATGATAGGGATGTGAACATCAATCATTCAATATATATAACACTCTTGCGTTACTGACTGATTGAGTGACTGAGTGACAGACAACGCACAACCGAAACTACTGGTCATAGAAACCTGAAATTTGGCATGAAGCTTCCCTACACTCCGTAGGGAAGCACTAAGAAAGGATTTACCGAAATTCCCTCGGGAACGGAAAAGAACGGAATATATATAATAAAATAATTCAAACTTAACAAATAGGAATTATTATTAAAGCGCTTACCTTAACCAACATTTTTATAGAACATCAACAGCTCACTCCAACTTTCCCCAAATCAGAATATAATGGACCTAAAATATTTTAAGTCCTTGGAAACAATCCTGGAATTACGCAATATCTTAATATTAAAGCTCTCGGAACAACAATAGTCCAATTTTCGACAACTTCATTCGGACCGATTGTTCCGTAAAACAATCGTGTCTTCAAACATTTTTCGTCCTATTTTTATTTTAATCCTTTCGTGAGTTTCTTTTGGAAGTTCTTCCCTTGCAAAGTTTTTTGTCCGGCCGCTCTTTTGAGCTGAATACTAAATATACGGCGAACCCGCGGGACTTAATGGTGCTTGTTAAGGTTGCTGCACAATACACGTAACGAAATTATAATAAAATCAGTTTCAACAAAAGAAGAGGTTTTTAATTTGATACTGTTGAGAGTGTATGTATCATGTATTTTTTTAACTTTATATTTGTGATGGGTTTGCTCTTGACTCTAATCTAGGTCAGAGATGACACAGACAATGTCTACGATGGAGCGAGCTTCCCCAGGAGGAGCCTGTTCACTATAACTTTGAAGAGATTAGGGTTATAAGCGTTTGGAAACACAGACGCAGGCAGAGAGTTCCACTCCTTTGCTGTGCGCATTATAAAAGACGTTTGGAAACGCTTAGTGCGAATTGGTGGAATAACAACAAGGTAGGGATGGTAAGATGCAGTGCGTCTGGATGTCCGATGGTAGAAGGGGGCCGGAGGGATGAGGTTGGGAGATCTTGGGCACACTCACCGAAGTACAATCTGTAGAAGGCCGACAAGCAGGCAACCTTACGGCGATGAGCCAAGCTATTTTGATTTTCTTACTATCGCCATAGCTCGCATTGTAGCAGGCGTAGCAGATTCGTAGCGCTGGCTACGCCGTAGTCACTTGCTACGAAGCCTACGCGAAACAACATGAGGGGTATTACTAACATCATATATTTTATAGTGACGACGTTATCATTTATTATAAAACGATTGTTACCTTAGGACAATTTTGTTCTTATTTGTATAATGGCTAAATATACTATTAGCCTTTATTAAAGCTTGTGAGTCCTCCGTTGTTAGATTGTTTTGTATAAATTAATACACGTGTAGAATACTGAGATATACTTTCAAACGATATAAGTCCTCAGTAATTTTAAGTTACACTCTAGTCAACAAGGGTCTTTATATTTTTGCTTTTGTCCCTTAGTATTCAGTTTAGCCTACAATAAAGTTAGTAGACATAACTTTACGTTCATTTATTTTCTATACTGTGTCCTCAAGGACAAGTTACATCGTTTTAAAGATTAACTTTTGAATAGAACATCCTTCTTCTTTATTATATACAACCTGAAACAGAAAAAAACGCAATACCTCTTAAGGGGTCATTAAACTAATCATAATGAACAACTTTCACTATGGGACCAACACCGATATAGCGAAAAAAAATCGACTTTCCCATACATTTATGTGCGCATAACTCGACAAAATGTACCGAACAGCTGATTTTTTTTTCGCGGTTTCTGGATTGGCCCTATAGTATAAGTTGTTCATAATGATGAGTACAATGACCCCTTAAGAGGTATTGCGTTTATTCTGTTACACGTTGTATATTGAAATTCAAAATGAATTTATTTCTTTGAATAACAAACTAAATACACTTAAAATAGAAAATAAATCTCCTAACTATCATATGGCGTTAAAAAATCCACATAGCTGTCGACTGGAAGTGAGCCCAAAAGACTGGCGGCATTGCCACGTTGTATGGCAATGCTTATCCTCTGTCCGAGGTAAAAGCCAGCCCCTGGGTCACGCAAAGTGTCAACTAAGCATACAAGAGTACCTACATAGCTATTCATTCGTACACTAAGCTTCATTACCGGGCTTGCTATTCTAAGGCGATTGTTTTGCTTCAGCTTGCAATACATACCTGGGCCCCAAGTCTGCTATTACAATAGTGTCAGAATGGTCTATCATTGATTTCATAGTCATAACGACGCTTTTGTTTCCAGTGGTCAACCACTGACACTCCATTGAAAGAAATGGCATAGAATCTTGACAAAATCAATCATAGACCATTCTGACACTATTGTAATAGCAGACTTGGGGCCCTGTACCCTCGTTTGAATACCAGTACCCTTGTTTCGAAGTGAACCCATTACAACTATGGTCATCAAGACCCTAGACGAAGTGAAATTCTATAAGCGATAACGATAGTTAATGTATTACTGTACTAGCTTCTGCCAGCGGCTTCGCCCGCGTGATCCCTAGCGAACAAACTCCCGGGATATACAACGTGTAACAAATTTTACTATGGGACCAATCCCGAAATCGCGATAAAAAAATTAGCTGTTCAGTATATATTGTCGAGATACGCACAAAATGGACTCCCCCATACATTTATATGTATGGGGGAGTCCATTTTGTTTTTTCGCGATTTCTGTGTTGGTCCCATAGTGAAAGTTGCTCATAATGATGAGTTCAATGACCCCTTAAGAGGTATTGCGTTTATTCTGTTACAGGTTGTATAGGGCCTATGTGTTACTCCAGACTGTAATCTACCTCTGTGCGAAATTTCATGAAGTTCCTTTCATGCGTTCTGACGTGAAAGAGTAACAAACATCCACCCATCCACCTATCCATCCTCACAAACATTCGCATTTATAATATTAGTAGGATTGACATGCGCTACCAAAACGTCACGCGAAGCCATTGATATATAAAAAAAACCCAAGATGCACAGTCTCGAACAAATGCAACACTCGAAACTGTCGTCAAAAACTGGCATGTATCAAGTGTCATGTGTAAGTTGTGTGTAGTTATACTATAAACAATTTTTTTACAAATTCAACCTTACACGGATCGCTTAAAGTTGTTTTTACAAAGCAGTGCAGTATGGCGAGTGATGCGCAACTTTTTTTGCAAATTCAACCTTACACGGATCGCTTAAAGTTGTTTTTACAAAGCAGTGCAGTATGGCGAGCGATACGAGACTGTTTCAAACTAGCGCACAATTATACATTATGCGCTTGTTTTTTGCGGACGTTTTTGAGATGCTGAGTGTGTATCTTGAGTTTATACAAATCAATGCGCGAAGCCCAAATATTTAGGGCATTGCACGTCAGTTTGGATGTCACTGTTGTAGTATGACACTATTTGTCTTGAGCCCAAGCTCAAGTCATCAATTGGAACACTAAAATGGAGGAGAACCTCTCTCTGTCAGTGGGACAATTCACCAAATATTAAAAAAAACACAAATTTTCACTGCACAAAACATTTTCTCTCATATCATACTCGTACATAATGTCATACAGTCCTGAATTTCAAACAGCTTAAAGAACAAGATGGAAAGGCATTGATTTAAAAACAGGGGACATCCTATGCATTGATTATGCATTTAGTTCAACACGCTTCTATCCGACATCCCTCGCACGTCTTCTCGGCCACAGATTATTAAATTATGGGGGAGTAGAGTCTCGATCTTATAATGATTTTTGACATTTTTGACTTGAATGGACCCTGGCGGTTGGGAGTGTCATGCTCACTCAAAAGTCTAGCTGATGGTGGCGTATGCGTTGGATCATTTGGCTCCCTTCAAAATGGTTGAGCCGAATGGTGCTAGCGCATGCGTCAAGTTCGTGAACGGGCGCTGTCAGTTTAGACCAGAGTCGATAATTTTTGAAACCAAAAATAATAATCGTAGAATGAGACCCATTGGAAAAGGAAGAAAATATAACAACAATGAAAGGAAAAATAATTTACGGGCGATCTGAGGTCGGGAAGTGGATGGGGTGAGTTTTTAAGGGTAAGAAAAACAGTTTATCTCGATTTCCGGCAAAACTAAAAGTCCTACGGAAAAAAGTTACATAACAAAGTTGTAGGTGATGAAAAGATCTACAAATTTTGTTTTTACACTTTTTTCACGTTTTTCACCTTTATATGGATAATTCAAATAAAAATGTTTTGGTTTATTATTTTTATCTTTCACGAAATTTGGTGAACCTTTTTATGTCCCAAACACACTGTAATTTTTTCAATTTGAAATATTTATTTTTTCACCTTATTTTGAGTTAATGTCGAAAAAGCACCCTAATTTTCAATCGAACATTCTCCCGTTAACTTATCTGGTTTTTTAAAAAATCGGTGGGCTTTTTGTTCGTTAAAATGTCTACTTTCTAATGGTGTAAAAAAATATACATTACTAAGGTAAATCTCAGAAAATGCAAAAAAAACTCAGCCCCATCCACTTCCCGACCTCAGATCGCCCGTAAATTATTTTTCCTTTAACATTTGTTACATTCTCTTCCTTTTCCAATGGGTTTCATCCTACTGTTATTTTTTTTCTCTTTTTGCCATTTTTAAAGGCTTCAGCTCTAGTCTAGTTGGGACTGGTCATTTCTCAGCTGCCATGGTTTATTTTAAATATTTCTTTGAATTGTTCCTTATTTTTCCGGACGCTGTTATCCTGCTCGTCTTGACATCGTTCTCACATGTATGTATAATTTCAACATGATGTAAACAAAACTTTGTAACATTTTTTATTTTACTATATATAGGCATACGTTTGAACACAATCTCACCTGATGGTAAGCGATGATGCGGTCGAAGATGGAGCACATTTGCCTAGAAGCAACCTATTAACTCTTGTCTTAAAGACTCCCAGGTTGTAGCTATCCGGAAACACAGACTCTGGCAGGGAATTCCACTCCTTAGCTGTACGCACTATGAATGTGTTCCCAAAACGTTTAGTGAAAAAGAGTGTCCGTGGAGTTTCTTGCACGTTCTTCTCCATAGAGATCTACGCTTTGGAACGTGCAAATAGCTTCATCTTTTTGGACCGACCGACCGTGACAATTCAAAAGTGCCCGTATATGGTTTATTTGAAATAAATATTTTGAGTTTTTTTTTGAATGACCTAGAAAATAATTTTTTTTTTAGGGTTCCGTACCTCAAAAGGAAAAACGAGACCCTTATAGGATCACTTTGATGTCCGCCCGTCTGTCTGTCAAGACCCTTTATCTCGGGTTCGCGTGGAGGTATCGAGTTGAAATTAAAACCACATATACTCAAATCTATAACCCCTAGAAGCTATCAAAAAATCAGACTTCTTAGATATTTAACATAAAAATAAGATGCGGCCACTCCTAAGAAAATCACAATGTATAGGGTATTTCCTGTTGACCAGAACTATGAAATTTGGCAAGTAATACCGTCTTATACTACAAGTATAGGGAAAAGTCAGAAAACTAGTCTTTCTTTGTCTTAGTCCGACTCGTACTTGGCCGGTTTTTTTTTTTTAATTTTACCAATAATGATTTATTTGCTTTCAAAGAATTTGATCTTTGTCCTCCACATTCTTCACTCAGACCAATAAACAGTAGTTTTTTTTTTTTTTCAAAAAATCTGCACCCTAATAATGTCCTTATATAATTTTAATCACAAGCCCATGGTTTCGAAGGCAATTCTTAACTCAAAGTTGAAAAAAAATCATCTACTTACAAACGCAACGAATTTTAGTAAATTGTCACTTACATTGATTGTTAGATTTCTTCAATATGGTAAGTAGGTATGTGATTTCTTTCTACTGTATTTCGCCCCATCTCCCATCATCCCTGTTCTTAATCCTCCATCTACCTAATTTTATATTCTGTGACACGAATGAACTTAACATGCCAGGACTCCGGAACTCAACGTCAATCGTATTTAAATCCGTATAATTCCCTGTGCTCAAATCTGGGAGACGGGGAAATGCTTTAAAATAAAGTGTCTTAGGTTGGCACCTTCTTACCATGCGTGTTACAGAGTTTAAGGATTTGGACAGATCATTTAAATATATAAGTAAGTAAGTAATCATGTCTTGAGCAAAAATATTTGTCAGTTTTGTTACTACAAGACTGCCTAGTATGAACTAATACTATTGAGAAACACCCTAAGGCTGCCTGTCCATTTGCGCGGAGCGAGGAGAAATATTAACCAATCATGTCAGTCAAAATGTCAGTGACTCACGTGTTGCAGAGATTTTATGCAATTCCATTGGTAAAAATTTCTTATTTTCTCCGTTCCGCTGTAATGAACAGGCACCCTTATCCTTCAAACTAAAAAAATCCTGTGTTATGAAAAAAACTATACAAGTCGTGTATTATTTTTAGGGTTCCGTACCAAAATGGTAAAAAGGAACTCTTATTTATGGTGTGACTAAGTATGTCCGTCTGTCACAGCTTGAATCTCAAAAACGACTAATGCTATCAACTTGAAATTTATAATAGTTATAGATGACGACTGTCCAACTATTTTGTAAATAAAAAAGAAATACTTTTTTTGCAACAGCGCGGCAGCAACTGAAAAGGGTTCTTAATCATTCAAAGTAGGGCTACTGGGGCATGTAAGGTATCATATGAAAGAGCGCTATTTGCACATTTACAAAAAAAAACGTTTTTTTTTTATTACGCGTGGTTGTCGACTTTTTACGAAAAATGTGAATTTTACCTTTCCCCCTTACCGAAGCTTGCATAGAGAAAAATCAGAAATCATTCTATGTGATAGAAGTTTATGTAAAGATTACAGAAAAAATAAAACGATGTCTCTAAATACCACACTTTTTCAGAAATCATAAATAAAAATTACATTAGTTCCACTAACGGGCAAGAGACGGCGCTGATCTAAAACTGCAATATACACCGCAGTGTTAAAATTCTCTGACGAATAGAGGCCTCGCCGATGAAAATTTAAAAACATTTCATGTGATGGTACGGAACCCTCGGTGCGAGTCCGACTCGCTCTTGACCGGTTTTTTTTACTTCATACAAATTCATCGCCTATAGAATTACACTTTATCTACAGCCCCAAGGTTAAGCATTTTTATGTTACTTTTATTACCTAAGTTAGTTACTACCTCGAAAATAATAGGTACACTTAAAAATAAAAAAGTCCTAAAAGCCCTAGCTACAAGTCCAGCAAAGAAAACTAAGCCAAAGAATGAATAAAACACAAAATAAAAAAACAGCACCCAGAAAACTTTTTAACACGATCGTAGCTTCATAAAAAATAAAATTTATAATGAAGTCGGAACAGAGCTAAAAGTTAACATAACTTCGATAAGTCATCTACTTTCTATGGAATACCTTTGTAATCCTTCAAAGGGTCGCCTCATTGTATTATCTTCCGAATGGAATATACGGATTTAGTTTACATGCTGGACCGCCCCACGCCGCACCTGCTATGATTAAGTTAATAATCAATTAGTTCTGTCATCGGATAGTAAACCAGTCTATAGCCCACCTGAGAATAATTGACCACGAATGGCTCCGCTAATGTACAGCATCTAACTCAAAGCATTTTTATTGAAACCATTTGCAGGGAATTTTTAATCTTTTAAAATGTAAAGTGTAAAACCAGTTCGCAAAATAACTGAAATATACTTTTAAAAGTAAAACTAAGACTGCCTACAGTACTGTCTTTCCTTCTCTCTTTAAAATACATCCAAAGGTTGTCTTTAAAAGATCGCTTTTAGCGATAAGACCACCCATTGTGTCACACTATGTATGTAATGTTTTCTTCATCAATCTTTTCTGTAACTGATATAGTGTACTTATTAAGAGTATTCTATTCTACTCTGAACACATACCGAGGCAAGCCCTAGACTGGAATCCCCAAGGAAAGCGTAAACGTGGTCGCTCCAAGCAGACCTGGCGCCGGACGATCATTGCAGAAGCGAAGCAATTTTTTTTATTTTTTTTTTTTTTTTTTTTTTTAAATAAACGTTGCCCCACACTAGGAGTTTCTCCTGTATCGTGGGTGCGTTCACAAACATACAAAATCACATACACAAACAGCCAGACCCGGAACAACTATCTGTAGGCCATACAAATATTTGTTCCGTGCGGGAATCGAACCCACGACACGCAGCGCAGCAGCCGATCGCTCAACCACTATGCCAACCGTGTCGTCAATTGGGAAAGACCTGGAGCGAAATGAATGTGTTCGGGATGGCGGCGAACTGAGGACGCCCTCTGCCCCATCTAGGGGACACAGGAACTTAAGTCAAGTAAGTCAAGTATTCTATTCTACTTTAATTGCTTAGTAGCACATAAAACAAATGGCGATATTTTGCAAATACTAAAAGAATTCTCCACATAGACAGTAGTCACCAGTACAGTAAAAATAATTGCGCCGGAATTAACAAAAATTTTAGTTATAAAATAAATTTTAATTCAGCATCTTGTACATTTTCAGCAGAAACTTCGAACAAACTGACCAATTACCCTTCAACTATGTCATATGTAAGTTGTGTGTCAGTGAATGAATCAATTTAAGAATTTATCAGGTACATAGACTCGTTTTTTTGCCGTATGGTGTCGGCCGGTGCCGTAAAAGAATAATACCATCCCATCACTTCCCGTGGGTGTCGTAAGAGGCGACTAAGGGACTCACCAGAGAATGGGCAGCAGCGTTCTCTGTAAAACTCAACACCATACACTGCGATTGCCAACCCGCCTGCCAAGCGTGGCGATTATGGCAAGCCCCCCCCCCCCTTTGGGGGAGGCCTATGTCCAGCAGTGGACTTCTTCTGGCTGCTATGATGATGATGATGATAGACTCTTTAATTACTCGGAGCCAGAACAAACTATCGCTACTTATCGGCAATGCTTTTTTCTGAATCTCGCATAAGAACGCGGCGTCCCCGCTCCAAAACTTACCCCTATGTAAAAATTTCTAGAGTCTCAATAAAATAAATATCTGGACAGAGGAACGGAGGCGAATTATAAAGGTTCTGTTATGAAATGAGATTGCCGCAATAAATCTGAGAGCTGACAAAGAGGGCAAGTGGCGGACATCAAACATTTTATAGTTCCACTCTGACACTAGGTGCTGTCGTGGAGGGAAAAGGTTAAGAAGTTGTAGGCCATTTTTTTACTGTGTAAATATCGATTGCAAAAAAATAATTGCTCATTTGTTTTTGTTTTTAACCTCCGAAGCAAAAACGACGGGATTTTACGTATCTGTGTGTGTGTGAGAGTGTGTGTCTAAGATGGCCGGAAAATTGGTTCAAGATGGCCGCCATATAGATACAATTCTTTGGGCCAAGCGTCATCGCGTCGGGAGACCGCTAATAATACTTACATATACTTAGTTAATACAAAAGATTTGCGGTCTCCCGAGGAGATGACGCTTGGCCCAAAGAATCGTACCTATATTAAACTAAAAATATCAATAGAAAATATTTTTTACTTTTAAAGATCTTTTTTTGTCGGGGGTTTTTTAAATTTTAAATTTTACTTAGCCTATACGATCCCATGCTGGGCAACAAGTCCTTCCAGTTTTTTTGTCTCGAGCCAACCCGAAGCAACCCTGGCAGTAGGTGTTTAGGTCATCTCGCTACCTCTTCCTAGGCCGACCTCGGCGGCGCCGTCCATTTTCAGACTCCCACTTTGTGAAGACCATTACCCAGCGGTCACAGTGCATGCGACATGATAATAGAAATTGCGAATAGCATAATTAATATTAAATACTTAGCTCAAAAAGGTGACTAAATTCATAAAGAAAATATATATATATTTCAGGATTCCAGGATTTTTATGTGTGTAAATTTTATTTTCAATTTTTTAGGTGTGGTAGATGACCGATTACTAAAACTTTTTGTGAGCAAGTTCCATGGGAAGGTGCCTAGAGGATTATTATAATACCCATAATATCTCAATCTACATATTGATACTGCTTGTCGTTAACCCGGCGAGAACTCAAAAGGGCAGATTATAATAAAATTGGTTAACGATCCCAGGTCTTTTATGTTTTATGTGCATCTTAAAAATAATACAGTATTTAAAATAATGTCAAAACATTACAAAATACACGAAATGAAGAAGGCAATCTAAAAAGTAATTTCATTCTATTTTATAAAACCGTTTTAGACGTGTGCAATTGTACATGCAAACAATTACAAAAATACCTTTTTACGTCAGGTAAACATTGCAATACGTACCTATCTTCATACGTTCATACCAACATAAAGATAAGTTGTGAGTAAGCACTACAAACTTCAGACCACATCCAGCCAATATCAGCCATTCGAACCATTGACCCATTTACTACAAAACTTGCTGCATGTCTCCTCACTTTATCTCAAGTATTGGAACATGAGATATCTAAGGAACCTTGCACACGGCGTTTTTATAAAGCGCCGACGATGCGCAGATGACGACGACACGCGTCGTCAGCACTTTTAAACGAAATTTAGACGCAGACAGAACTGCTTTTTGGCCATATCAATAGCGCCATGAGCGCGCGTCCGTAAAACATGCGTGGTCGGCGCGTTCAAAATACACCGTGTGCATAGGCTTTTAAAGCTGCGGTCCCGAGGCCTAATTTTTTGCAGACTAGATTGCGTCAGGCCAGGACGACAGGTCGTGGAAGTCGCATCCGATGAAGCCTGCCGTAGTCTGTCCGATCCATTGAGAGTCGGTAAGCTCAAAGGCGCGGCGCGGCCCGATGACGCCGTCGCCTGGCGCGGCCTGTCTTCAAACGGGCCGTGGGACCGTAGCGTAAGGTGGCTACCCACGGTGCGTAATATTGTGAACGGACGCGGACCAATTCGCAACAACGCACCTTGGGAAGAGTAGCGTCCGTGGTAGCCAAGACACGTTCGTGTTGGTGTGTCTCAAAGGTGAGGAGAGAGTTCTCTTGCACTTTGCAGTTTGGATAGACGAAATAGATTCGAATCTCGAGACCCACAGGAACCGACACGCATCGTTGGAAGCGCCTTGGTGTACGGGACGTGTGCTGCCACGACCGTCCACCGTGCGAGCAGTAGTGCGGTTCTGTAAACTTTCACCGTGTAGGCTTAGGTGAACTGATCATGAAATGAGCTGTCCACATTGTTGCTATTCCACCAATTCGCACTAAGCGTTTCCAAACGTCTTTTATAATGCGCACAGCAAAGGAGTGAAACTCTCTGCCTGCGTCTGTGTTTCCGAACGCTTACAACCCTAATCCCTTTAAAGTTAGAGTGAACAGGCTCCTTCTGGGTAAGCTCGCTCCATCGTAGACTTTGTCTCTATCATCTCTGACCTAGGCTAGAGTCAAGATCAAACCCGTCAAAAATAAAAAATAAACAAGATGGAATGACAGTTCACTTCAAGCTCACTCCACTTAAGTTTACACAGTGAATATTTGACATAATAGACCGGCTGCTCTGCGTCCGTTCACAATATCACGCATCATGGGAAGCCGCCTTTATAGAACGACGAAACTCGACCTCGACTCGGAAGTTTGAGAGTAACAAACTTTGTATTTTACACCGACGTACGTAAATTTTAGATTCGTGTGAGTAAATATTGTAGAGTGCACGGAAGTGCCACGGACTTGCGAGCACTGGCTGTTAAGACATTTCTAGAATGTGAGCTCAAGTTTGTAGTAAGGAGGTTTGTTTTGCAGTGATTAGGGAATATGCATGAAAAAAATATTTATTATCTATATAGTTTATATAAAAATATACAAAAATTTAATACTAACCGTGAAAATAGAATCAAAATTGCTCGAAAAACGAACGAGATATAAATATTTTAAACAAATATATCTGTCCCTCTCGCGAAAACGCTGTTTTATATGGCAGCATTACAGGCGTCATGAACTTTGACGTCAAAGTTCGTATCGGACTTCTCTTTCTAATTGTAAATATTCCATTTTGCAAATAAAAACATCGCATGCATATTCCTTAGTGAGACGTTTTAGCGTTCATGTCTGGGATGGAAACGCTTATGAGATGCCATTGGTTTTACAGGCTGGCTGCTAATGCGACTCGTAACCAATAACTATAGGTCAAGAAGGGTTTTTTATTTATGATTACGATATTTAAAAATAAGTAGTCGATACCTATTGCGAGAGAGAGGAGTTCAAATTGTCACAGGCTGCTGTAAAGAAATCATTATTTTCTTTCGCCCCTTTTTTTTCATGTAAAAATCTCTTCAACACAGCCATGATTTTACCCTCTCCAAATTTCGTCCCAAAAAAAGGGTCGCAGCCTAACCAAATACCGTATAGAAATTCCCATAAAGTTTGTCGCTCCGTCATGAAAGACGTTACTATAACTATACAAGTACAAACAGGGCGCCCTTCACGTCAACCCTCAGAAGGGCAGCGCTAAACAATAACCTGACAGATTAACTGAGGGCCCTCCGACCAACTTCCAAGATTACCCTCCGCATTGAAGGGTTAATTTAATAATAAACAAACGCCCTTCACGGGCTGAATGAAGACTGTTGTCTTGTTTGGATTTTTGAGTAAAAATGTACATTTCTTTGTGGTAATGGTTTCTTAAGTTGATATTTGCACAATCATCAACACACTACGGCCAGTAGTAATTCTTCATTAAAAAGTCGAATAAATTACGAACCATTTGTTAAAACTGGAATTAGTACGAGGATATTCGGCTACTTAAATATTTTTTAGTTTTAACACAACTAATCTTTTTTAACCGACTTCAAAAAAAGGAGGAGGTTCTCAATTCGATCGCGTATTATTTTTTATTTTTTTTGTGTGTTTTTCGGATAACTTCGTCGTTTATAAACCGATTTCGATTAATCTTTTTTTATATGAAAGGGTATGCTGCCGAAGTAGTCCCATTGCCACCATGTCAGGATCTGATGATGGAAACCCTGAGAAATTGAGGGCAACTCTCGATAATTGTAGGCACGCATCTGGTAAATACTTGATATTCGTTTGTATATCGGGTGATACTACAAAACAAAGAAGGTTTGGATCAGACCTGATGATGGAGACGACAGAGAGTCAAGGGAACTCCTCATCGGTGTGTAGGAACTACCAAGTGTTTGGGCTTATTTCATTCGTGTTGACGAGACTTTTACACCGAAAGAACTAAGTAAGTTTTATTAAATAGGCATAACATAACATCACGCCGGTACGCTGCGAATGGGTAGCAGGTACAACTAAAAAGGTGAAAAATAAAAAACTTTTTTACAAAAACTATAACCGACTTCCAAAAACAAAACACTACAAAGTATAAAATAACTTTAACTTCGGAAGTCGGCGTCAAAAACGAAATAACCAAAAACGTTATATTTTTTGTAAATAAGTTTTTATTTAGGTAGCTTCGGTTTTTTTAAGTCCGGAACTCCGGACCTAGCCTAATTTGGTCCTTCATCAACATCATATCAGCAGAAAGAAGTCCAATACTGGACTAAGGCCTTCCCCAAGCGCCGCCACAACGACCGGTCCTGTGCGTCTCGCACCCATCGGCTACCCGCGACCTTCACCAGGTCATCGGTTCACCTTGTCCAACGTTACCTCTTCCGGTACGCGGTCGCCAATCCAGAACTTTTTGGCCCCATCGACAATCTGTTCTGCGAGCAATGTGCCCTGCCCACTGCCACTTTAGTTTGGCGATCCTTCAGGCTATGTCGGTAACCTTGGTTCTCTTGCGGATATCATCATTCCTGATTCGATCACGCAAGGAAACTCCAAGCATTGCCCTCTCCATTGCCCTTTGAGTGACTTTGAGCCTTCTGATGAGGCCCATTGTAAGCGACCACGTTTCAGTTCCGTATGTCATCACTGGCAACACCTTAACCATAAGATAAATCAGGACACAACCTCAATTGAGGACCACACTTTCTGTCACTAGCTGAATGATTTTGAAAGATATTCGCCTCCGGACAACGTAATGAATTGAAACTGGCAGAATGAAAGACATTTTTTATGTGTGTTACTGAATTATTCTGCAAGCTTTCCAAAATATAAAGCTAAGGAGTGGAATTCCTTGCCGGAGTCTGTGTTTTATTTCCTGATAGCTACAACCTACAAGTGTTTAAGTCAACAGTGAATAGGTTACTTCTAGGTAAACGTGCTCTTACTTCGACCACATCATCGCTTTCCATCAGGTGAGATAGTTGTCAAACGGTGCGTCTGTCTATAGTAAATACAACTGGCCAAGTGCGAGTCGGACTCGCGTGCAAAGGGTTCCGAAGGAATTTTATTTGTTTAACATGTTATTTTAACACAATAGACTTCTTATGGGTTTTCCTGTAATCTATAGGTAAAGATCTATTATCTCCATTATTCTCAAAATTGTAGGCTCATTAGTTTCGGAGATAAGGGGGGGAATGGTCATTTTTCGTCTATTTTCTTGAATAACTTCAAAACCATTTATTTCAAAACTATGAAAAAAAAATATAATTAAAGCCCTCACAGTAAGCCCTTTCATTTGATATGTTCAAAAAACTTTTCTTTTTAATTTTCTAGTTTGACCTCCAAAAGTAAAACCATACTAAAAATTTAATAACTTGCGTTACGCGTCCATATTTGGGTCACAGAAGTCCATAATATGTGTACCAAATTCCAACAGAATCGGTCCAGTGGATCCGGAGAAAACTGGCTGTGACAGACGAACAGACAGACAGACACCCGAGTGATCCTATAAATAAGGGTTCCGTTTTTTGTTCGGAACCCTAAAAAAGATAAAGATAAATAAACATACTACTACAAAATGAACCATAAACGCACACGTCAAAATATTGACAAAGCAACAACATTTAAGTGGTGTTTGTAACACTAACTTAAGTATGCTTACTCCAACTCGCTTAAGTCACAGCTTATTCACTTAACTATGCTCACTCTAGTCTAGCGATTATGAATTCCTTTATTGTTCCACTGAATTCTCCTAGGCTATGTAAGTAATGTAGCCATGTTATTTTGGCATGTTTAGTACTACATTATTATAGAGTAAATTAAGTTAGGCAATAGTAAATCTGGTAGGTAGCTAAGGATTGGAAATTAACTGACAAAATTGATAGAAAAGTTAGTAGTGAATATATCATTAATCATTGTTTGTTGGCGAAGGTTGAAATATTTATCTAGAAAGGGTATGCATAACTTTATGTTACTAAGTGTAAAACTTAGTAATATAAAGTTATGATCCAATATTTCATCATTTATAAACTTATACTACTAATCTTTTTATCTCGGGTATGAATTAAAATTGTAATTAATGTTGACGAATAAATTCAAATATTTAACCGGTTTTCATTGTCATTGAATTATGGTTGACCCACACTTAACCGGGCCGTTCGCGAGATGTGTCCGGGCCGTGGTGCGTCCAGAGCTCAAACAAATATCTGTACGCACATTTTATATGAACTCATTTAGACACGTCCGTATCGGCGGTGTTGTGACGGCCCACGGCCCGGCTCTGATATGTATCGATCAACCTTTATGAAGCTCCTTTCATTCACCTCTCAGAGGGCCAATCCTACTATTTTTAACCCAGTTCCAAAAAAGGAGGAGGTTCTCAATTCGCTGGGTTTTTTGAAGTGAAAACTTCTTTAGCGGCGTTGAGCACTTTTTCTGTAATGGGTATAAAATCTTAAACTCGCGTCAGGACACGTGACCTGATCGAAAAAGCGTAAGACGGACTCGCGTCAGGGTCACGTGATGCTGATCGAAAAAGCGTAAGACGGACTCGCGTCAGGGTCACGTGATGCTGATCGAAAAAGCGTAAGATCGAGGGGAAGGGAGAGGAACTAGTATCTCCCACTCTTTCTACCGTGCCTGAGTGTGCTGCTCCGCTTAGGCGGCACAGGGCGCTTGCGCGAATGTCCGTCTGTGTTTATGTACAGCGTGCCACGCGTATCCAAGGATACGAAATTACGGAATTACGAAATTATGGATGAAAGTTGATTTTTCTAAGAGATAAAAATTAATGTAATATATAAATAAATAACGATATAATATTATGAATAATAACATGTGTTAAGTGCATCCCTATTAAGGAAAGCGCTGACACAAAGGCACGAGGCAAGCCGCGTGCGCATCGTCAACCCAGTTACTACGAGGTGAAACTGCTGACACAGAACACGAGGCCCGAAGACACCGTCTACGTGACCGAGCCCGCGCACTTCGTATCCACCATCGATCGAGTCATATTCATTTCCTAATAATTGTAATTTTTATTTAAATAAATTAGTTTGTAATAAATTCGGTTTTTTTTGAGTCCTCCGGCAGTAGCCTACGTAATTGGCGCAGTCGGTAGGATTCCCGGGTCGTTCTTGCGATTACCGGATTATCGCACCGCGTTCGCTACGATAGGCTTTCAACGCCGTACCGGGAGATCCTGATCAACGAGACTACGCCGGAGATCCAGATATCGATACCGCTCAACGAAGACCAGAATGTTCATGTAAGTCCGCTGAATTTTCTTAGTGGTTGCTTGCTTTCCTTTTATGTGTAAGTTCCATATCTCTTATCCAACATTTTTTACCCACGTAGATCAAGTACATCTAGGTTAATTAGTAGTAGGAATAGAAGTGTAGATTCTAGACGATCCCGATTAATCCCGAAATTGAACCCGAGATGGCCGATTTAGATTGTATACTCAAAGCCCTCCGCTTAGTTCCCGATTTTGACGGGATGAAATGTACTTACCAGGTTTATCAAATTGTGTGACCAGTTAGCACTTCAGTTCATTCAAGAGGGGCAACCGGATTTAAATAAGATAGCGCTTTTAAACGGTATATTGAACAAAGTTACAGGGCCCGCCGCCCGTCTGATTAATGCTAACGGTATACCTAATGATTGGGTAGGCATACGTAATGCTCTTATTAATAATTTTGCCGACCAGCGAGATGAGACCGCTCTTTACAACGATTTGGCTTTACTTACACAAGGTTCCGGCACGCCTCAGGAATTTTATGAGCGTTGCCATAGTCTTTTCAGCACCGTCATGACATACGTTTCATTGCACGATACTTTGGAGTCAACTATTGAGGCCAAGCGCGATTTATATCGTAAACTGACTTTGCAGGCCTATCTCCGCGGTTTGAAAGATCCGTTAGGGGCGCGTGTTAGATATATGAGACCAGAAACTATTGAGAAGGCTCTAGAGTTTGTGCATGAGGAGACTAACACCATATATTTGCAGAGTAGAAATGATAACTTGCCGGATAAAAAATCCTCAGCTCGAATGCTACCTAATCAGCAGAATGAAAATAATCATAAAACGTCAGTCCATCCAAATAATATGCTTGTTCCGATGAAGCCCAATCCTTTTAATATGACTGGTCCATTCAGACCGCAGGGACCCCAATTTATGTTACGACCTTTGCCATACCAAAACCAATTCTTTAATCCATATAACATGCAACCACGTGGCCCGACTCGTACGCAACAAGTATTTGGAGCACCACCGCCTAATAGCAATCAAGGTGGCTCTGGATTCAGAACGCCCCCAAGAAACCCTTATCCGCCGAATAACGGCCCCAAACCGATGAGTGGCGTTAGCCATTTTGTACCCAGGCCCCTGCCTGCCACTAGTAGCTGGAATTGGGCACTACAGGGCAATCCACCACCTTCCAACTATCTTAAAACCCGCGATGTTAATGTGAACGAGTGTTCGAATTATGGGGAGGACTTTTACTACCCCGACCTATCTGACTACTTTTACATTGACCCCTATAACCCTGATTACTTTTATTTCAACGACTGTACATACGACCACGTTACACCGCAACAGACCGACGGGACTAATGACAAGGGCAAGCCAGGTACTACTGACCAACAGCAACCCTCAACCAGTCAGGATTTTCAGAAAGCTCCGAAGTCAAACAGCTCAGGATAGAATTAAATTTGCAAACCCAAAGACAACTACCGTACGTTCGTATCCATAATCCTCCACTTAACTTTCTAATAGATACTGGTGCAAACCATTCATTTATCAGCCCAGAAGCAGTCCAGAATTATTTCCCGCACATACCTCTTAACTACGATCCATTCGAGGTTACTAACGTTCATGCCACAAGCAGGAATGACTACTCTATTACCCTACCCTGCTTTCCCGAATTCGGTGACACAGAATCAATTAAATTATTCGTGTACAAATTCCATGATCGTTTTGATGGCTTGATAGGAATGGATTTACTTACCAAATGGGAGGCTAAATTAGACCTGAAAGATCTTACATTGATAACCAAGTCTGCAATTAATCCCATTCAAATTTATAACTCTCGAAATTTAAATCTTTATGAAGAAATCATACCAGCGGGAAGTTCTAAATTAATACGGTTACCTGTTAATGCACCGGATGGTGAGGTTTTTGTAGAGGAGCAGATCATTTGCAATTGCATTATATCCGAATGTCTGACCACCGTTTCTAATAGCCGCGGTATGGTTGAAGTGACCAACCCAACTAATAATGATATAATATTTTCCCTGGACCATGCTACTCAGGCAACGATATTCAATGTTGAATGTACTGAACAAATGTCACCCCGCGCTAAAGATGTTACATCCCAGATTCGCACCGATCACCTAAACGAGGAGGAAAAGGCAAACTTATTGGCATTATGTTCAAAGTACGCCGACGTCTTTTACATTGAAGGCGAGGCATTAACCTTCACCAACAAAGTAAAACACAGTATTAAAACCACAGATGAAATTCCGATCTATACTAAAAGTTATAGATATCCATTCGTACATCGTCAGGAGGTTAGTGATCAAATAGCGAAAATGTTAGATCAAGGAATCATTAGGCCGTCCGAATCCGCATGGAGCTCACCAATTTGGGTCGTCCCAAAGAAGGTTGACGCCTCGGGAAAACAGAAGTGGCGCATAGTTATTGACTTTCGGAAGCTAAATGAAAAGACGATCGATGACAAATATCCTATCCCAAATATTACAGACGTCCTGGACAAACTAGGCAAGTGCCAATATTTCAGTACACTCGATCTAGCATCAGGTTTCCACCAGGTCGAGATGAACCCCACTGACATCCCCAAGACCGCTTTTAATGTTGAACATGGGCACTTCGAATTTTTGAGAATGCCCATGGGACTTAAAAATTCCCCTTCCACATTCCAACGAGTTATGGATAACGTACTCAAAGGACTCCAAAACGTTATATGTCTCGTTTATCTTGATGATATAATTATATTCAGTACCTCTCTTCAGGAACACATGAATAATTTAGAGAAAGTATTCCAAAGGTTAAGAGAATCTAATTTCAAAATCCAGTTAAATAAATCAGAGTTCTTAAAACTCGAGACCGCATACTTAGGTCATATCATCAGTACTGAAGGTATAAAGCCTAATCCAGAAAAAATCGCAGCTATTCAAAAATATCCCATACCTAAAACACCAAAAGAAATTAAACAATTTCTCGGACTCCTCGGTTACTACCGAAAATTCATTCCAGACTTTTCTCGTATTACCAAACCCTTGACACAATGTTTAAAGAAAGGAAGGAAAATTACTTTGGACTCAGATTATATTAACTGTTTTGAGAAGTGTAAGACTTTACTGACTAACGATCCTATCCTTAAATATCCCGACTTTGACAAAGAGTTTATCTTAACCACAGATGCTTCCAATTTTGCAATCGGCGCGATACTTTCACAGGGTCCTATTGGCTCGGATAAACCCGTGGCTTATGCCTCACGGACACTTAATGAAAGTGAAGTAAACTACAGTACAATAGAGAAAGAATTACTAGCTATTGTATGGGCAACAAAATACTTTCGGCCTTACCTTTTTGGACGCAAGTTCAAAATAGTAACAGACCACAAACCATTACAGTGGGTTATGAGCCTTTAAGAACCAAACCAACGGTTAACCCGATGGCGGTTAAAATTAAGTGAGTACGATTTTACCGTTATCTATAAAAAAGGCAAACATAACACCAACGCCGATGCCCTATCTCGCGTCGAGATCTATAATGAGGAGGTTAGTTCGATGATTGCAAACGCAACTGACAGACCACCATCCCTAACTAATTCCAATACCCTGACAGCACATACCTCCGAGGAAAATCCTATACTTGAAATACCCATCACCGATGAACCACTTAATAAATTTCACCGACAGTTGTGTTTGACTGTGGTAGGTGATTTTAAAAAACAGACTACGGCAACTAAGCCTTTTGACACCCACACTCGAACATCCGTCCAGTTATCTGAATCTAACCTAGAGGAGGATCTCATTAACGCCATTAAGGAATATGTCAACCCTAAGATCAAAACTGCCCTGCTAATAAATCCACCCCTTGCTATGTACGACATAATCCCTTTGTTACAAAAATATTTTAAAAGCTCATCTATGAAATTGGTATTAGCAAAAAAAGAAATTGAAAACGTAAAAGAATACCTGAGGCAGCAGGAAATTATTCGTCACTACCACGAAGGCAAGAGTAACCACCGTGGCATTAACGAGTGCTTCCTAGCTTTGTCTGTTAAATACTATTGGCCTAAGATGCGAGAACACATTACCAAATTCATAAATGATTGCACAATATGCGGGCGAGCAAAGTACGATAGGAGCCCCATAAAGCAAAAGTTTAATATAGCACCCCCAGCTACCAGACCGTTCGAAATAATACATATGGATAGCTTTTCAGCACAGAACGAAAAATATGTAACATTCATAGACGCCTTCTCAAAGTATGGTCAAGCTTACCTCCTCCGAGATGGGACTGCAGTTAGCGTCATACAAGCTTTACTAACCTTCAGCACGCATCATGGTCTACCACTAACCATTATTACAGATCAAGGAACCGAATTCACCAACCAAATGTTCTCAGAGTTCTGCAAGCTGCATAAAATAATTCATCACCAAACACTAGCATACTCACCAAACGCTAACGGTAACATAGAGCGCTTCCACTCCACTATATTGGAACATCTTCGTATTTTGAAACTAAAATGCAAAGATGAGCCAGTTGTACATCTAATGCCATATGCTATCATAGCGTACAATAGTTCGATCCATTCTTTCACACGATGTAAACCATATGACCTTATATTAGGACACACTGACCCACGGGACCCGATTGACATAGATCTGACCGGACACTTATTACAACAGTACACCGAAACACATAGGGAACGCATGCAAAAAGTTTACGAACTAATCAATGAGACGTCTCTCGCTAACCGAACAGCACTCATAGAGAGTCGTAAGAAAACCCGTGAGGATGAGGTCGACTATGAGCCCGACCAACAAATATTCATCAGTAATCCCTCTGCTAGTAGATCTAAACTCGCACCCAGATACAACCAAGACACCGTCCTAGCTAACTTACCTATCCACATTTACACATCCAAGAAAAAGGGACCCATAGCTAAATCTAGACTAAAGCGTGTCCCTAAAACTGCGAAATTGTTGCAGGATACCCCTGATGCTGTCACTTAGCCTAACATGGGCTCAAGAGATTAATCTAGAACGACTTGAGAATGGACCTGGACTATTGCCTTTCAAATTAGGCCCCATGAAACTCATCACTCATTATCATACATTCCTTCAGAGCATAGAACTAACAGACATAGACAGCAACATTAATGAAATACGAGTCCAACTTACTAAAGCCACAGACAGACTAGACAATTATACTCACACCTTATATGAACTTCAGATAGATAATTTAAATACGAAATTAAATAAAGCCTCATCTCATTTACAAAGTTTAAAGCCCAATCGATTCAAAAGAGGTTTAATGGATAGTCTTGGATCTGTAATTAAGAGCATTACGGGAAACTTGGATTACACAGACGCCATTAAATATGATAACGCCCTTAAAGCACTCAATGATAATCAGCAACAGATAGCCATTGAGCAAAATCATCACATAAGCCTGAGCAAAAGTTTAATGAACGAACATACCAAAATTATTACGAAATTAGTAGAGAATCAAGTACAATTAAATGACAGTCTGCATATTTTACTTAACGCCGATAAATATAAACAATACAACCTCATAAAGTTTGCAAAGTTTTCGCAAATTCTGCAAATAATTAGCAGTAACGTAGATAGTTTATTAAGCGAACTAAGTAGGTTAGAAAACGCAATAGCACTTTCCGGTCAATTGCATACTCATCATTCCATGCTAGGTACAGAAATACTTAGCAATATGATACGCAAACTAAGCGCGCTTTATAATAAAGACCAACTACTAGAACTAGAAATTAGAGAATATTATGACATCATTAAACCATTAGCTTATTATCGCGGGAATCAAATAGTATTTGCATTTAAATTTCCCATAACTTCTCCAGTAAAATTCCTGTTGTATAAGTTAGTCATTGTACCAAATAAAAATAAGCAAGCTATCATCCCATCCTACCCATTCCTAGCAATCACTGGAAATATTCACTCGTACATAGAGGCAGAATGCCCGAAGGTAGCTTCAGAATATCTCTGCGAGGAAAAACTCAACCACCAAATGAGAACCCATCCAGACTGCATTTGCGATATTATTGGAGGTCAAACACCGCACAAGTCATGCAACACGATTACCATTAGCCTGACGAAGCCTGCAATGGAAAAGTTAGACGACCGCCGCTACGCTGTTGTGTTCCCGAAACCAACACAGGTCCAGCTAATCTGCGAACAAGAAGAATCCATAACCCTAACCGGAAGCTTCCTAGCCACCATTCCACAAAACTGCAAGCTTAGAACAGACGAATTTACCATCGTCAACATTAACGACCACATTAGAGGACAACCCATGAAGATAAGCAACGTACCAGATGACATCAAAGAATCAACCATGCCACCCCTTCAAATCAATGCTATTAACCTAAAGAAGCTGCACGATATTCAAGATAGAATAGACTCACAGAAGCCAATCCACATTGAACCAAACTCAACCATTTACCATACGACAATCCCATTTTATGGTACACTACTTGCCATATTCACACTGGGAGCAATACCATTATCCCGAATCTACATCCGCCGAAAGAAGCAGATGACAACTCCAGATGAAGCCACACACGCCGAGCCTGAAACATCTGAAATCCGCCAGAACCAGCCAGCACACCAAGACCAATCCAAACTCCCGACGATATTTCATCTAAGAATCTGAAATAGTCGTCGTTCTGAAGGGGGAGGTGTTAAGTGCATCCCTATTAAGGAAAGCGCTGACACAAAGGCACGAGGCAAGCCGCGTGCGCATCGTCAACCCAGTTACTACGAGGTGAAACTGCTGACACAGAACACGAGGCCCGAAGACACCGTCTACGTGACCGAGCCCGCGCACTTCGTATCCACCATCGATCGAGTCATATTCATTTCCTAATAATTGTAATTTTTATTTAAATAAATTAGTTTGTAATAAATTCGGTTTTTTTTGAGTCCTCCGGCAGTAGCCTACGTAATTCATGTAAATTGTCATATTTGTGTACGATAGCGCAATAAATAAACATTGTATTCTACCTCATAAATGATAGTATTTTTGTACTTATAATTAAACACAACGTTAATACTAAAGTTTTCACTTCTGCCGGCACTCCCGGAGTGCTACCGGTGTTTTTTTTAATGTATGTACGCCGATTACTTCGAGGTTTCTGATCCGATTTCTGTGATTCGTTTTTAGTTCGATACGGTATACTTGCCGTTTGGTCCCGTAATAATATGATTCAGTTTGGTTCAGTAGTTTTTAATTTATGAGCATTTTTTAAACAAAGTTCGTAATCGCGTTTTAGTCGTAAACTCAAAAAAGTCTAAGCTTTCCTACATTTTTCACAGTGGAGTGTCAGTGGTTGACCACTGGATATAAAAGCGTCATTATGACTTTCCAGTGGTCAACCACTGACACTCCATTGAAAGAAATGGCATAGAATCTTGTCAAAATCAACCATTATGAAATCAATGATAGACCATTCTGATACTATTGTAATAGCAGACTTGGGGCCCAGATCATCTCGCCACCGCTTTCAGTGCCGGCTTCGGCGACGCCGTCCATCCTCTGGCACCCATTACGTGGAGACTTTAGCCAAGTGGTCACTATGCATGCGGCCGGTGTGACCCGCCCAGTCCCATTTCAGCCTGGCAGCTTTTTTTCCCACTTCTGTTATACTTGTTTTGGAGCGCAGCGTGGTATTCCGTACTCTATCAATTCTTTTTAAACCTAGAATTGGTTAAATATTAGTCAATTTGGCCCTCAAAACTTTCGAGTTTCAAAAAGTATAAAATTACATGCGCTTTCGGAATTTCACCTGACCGTCGTCAATTTGGACATTTTATAAATGCTGATAGAATACCACTAACCAAAGCCATGACCCAGCCATTTAAGCAAAAAATGTTTTTTTTTATTAATTAATAAATGTTACTACACTATTGACGAATACTTAAATGACGAATTAATTTAGAATTACATTGATTAATACGAGTACTGTTGACATATTATTTTTTTTGACATAGTTTTTTTTTTATTTTATACGTTTGACATTTTAATAATTCCTCATTTAGGTCTGACATAATTGGAGTATTAAATAATATGTAATTGTACACCATGAATATGCATGATTTTTAATAAATTTGTAAACCTCACACAATATTTGTACGCCTCCTGGCATAACATAGCGCTCTGTTAATCAAACATAAGATCTGTAATTCTTTACCTATGTTAACAAATAAATAAATACTGAATACTGAACATATTTTCACTACAATCTTGTCCAACTTCAACTAAAAGCATAACAAAATCCATGTTAAACGAAGGTCCCTGACCTTTCCCGTCAGCCGAAACATCAATAAACAGTAATTAAATCCCTATGATAGGTCTCCATCCCTTCACCCCTAAACTTGGAACATCGATCATGCTCCCCATTGTCTCCATGTCTTCGAAATACCGACTTGCAAGAGACGTATTAATATTCCCTACTAAGTTATGCCGTCGACTTCGCCTGTTTGCTTGGGGAAATATTAGTTTGAATTGGCGAGATAGCTGGCCAGTTGGTATGTAAGTAGTTTGTCATATTAGTCCGATGCAAATCAAATTAATTTTATCATACAATAGATTGGGCACTCAGGCGTTTCGAACCTTATTAAGGGCTGTTATCGTAGTGGTAAAGGTAATGTTATTACTGGTGAGCATTTCATTGTTCCCAAATCAAAGCTGGTATGACAGTGAAGGCAGGCATATTAGCCTGTGTAATGTTCGAAAACTGGTTCTTGGGCATTTATTTAAATAGTAAAGATACGGCAGCCCGAAGTTTTGCTTGAACGCGCTCACCATACAGATAATACGCCAAGGCACAAGACTACTCCTGAAGATAGGCAACCACGTGGCGAGTTTGCACGCGCATTTTTAGTTTATTATAAAAAAATAACACATATTTTAAAAAAGCAACAAAGCCATTTTATTGGTTAAATAATAAAATGGTTTCATCTCAACGATTTGGAGGTGATTTGGTGTTTTTTTTTTATTATGTGATATCGATACATTAATTCTGGCTAAGCCAAATTACGTATCGTATCATGTAGATTAATACCTATTTCAGATGTAATTTCTCAGTAAATGCCATAAAGCAAGTTTTCGTACTTGCTTCATCTGCACACCGTTTTTAAGCATATCTCGAGATATCAGCCTTAAACGGATCAATTCCGGGCCAATCTGTGGCATCAGAAAAACGTTTCGATCCGCCGTTTCCTATGTTTGGTCCTGTGGTTGGATTGATGTACCCGTTCCGATTCCGTCACCGTAATGAAAAGTGATATTACTTACTAGCTGACCCGCGCGGCTTCGCTCCCGTCAACTGGCTATTCTACCTACCGACCCTAACCTACCTACCCTACCTACCCTACCTACCTACTCTACCTACTTACCTATCCTACCTACCATAGCTACCCTACCTTACCTACCCTACCTACCTACCCTACCTACCTACCTACCTACCCTACCTACCCTACTTACCCTACCTACCCTACCTACCTATCCTACCTACCTGCCCTACCTACCTACTCTTTTTTTTGTATTTTAATTCTTATTATGCTATTCCGGACGAAGACTAATCCAAAAACACAAAAACTATGAAAATCGGTCGAGCCGATCTCGAGTTAGAAAAGTGTTCGAACAAACCCGACTTAGTTTTAAATATAATAAGAAGATTAAGAATTTTGCTATATTGTGAAAGATTCGACCTTTTTCTAGAAGACATTTTTTATATTAGCGAGACAGAAATAAAACGCATAAACTGAAGGAAGACAGAGAGTGGTGGCTTATTAAAAAAAAGGGTTCCGTTAGCAAACTTGGTACGGAACCCTAAAAATCGACTGGGTTCGCACGAATCAAAATCGTACGCGAAGGCTTAAATAATAGGGTCCCATTAGCAACTTTGGCACGAAACCCTATAATTTGCCTTGGCTCGCAAATCGAACCGTTTGATACTTAGCACGAATTAAAAACTTAGTTGCGGGCAACCGGGGAGTCTTTAAGACAAAAGTGAATAGGTTGCTTCTAGGCAAACGTGCTCTATCTTCGACCGCATCATCGCTTACCATCAGGTGAGATAGTGGTCAAACGTATGCCTATCTATTGTAAAAAAAAAATATTCCACTCCGTATCACCTAACCAATGAGAACTAATGATAACACGATTTGACAGTTACTGTGAAATCATGTTGTCATTCATTCTTAGTTCGGGTTCGGGACTAATCGTAAGTCTGTAGGTGATACGGAGTAGAATACGTCCGCAACTAAGCCCGAAACTACGGACTTCGGACTTAGAGAGTAGCCTCCCAAAATCGATCGCTCCCGTCACCGTGACCACCTTTGGTACGATACCTTATTATAAAAAACCAAACTACTAACCTAAACTAAACCTAAACCTAACTACTAACCAAAAAATGGACTCTGTCTGAAATATAAGATTTTTATTTATTATTATTCCGATCGCGGAGGCCTAGCAGTAGGGTCCCGTCAGCACAGCACCTTTGGTACGGAACCCTACAGGCCTGATCCGCAAGTCGAACCGTCCAGAACTTCGCTTAAAAGTTTCACAAGTAACTCAACAATTTTGAATGCTTTCGTGCATTTTATTTTTCTCAATAGATGGCGCTCTGACTCATCAGAATACATTAGGAAGTTTCTTCCTAAACTTTAAAATTCAATATCTTTTGATTTTGTGGGTCGATTTTGATGAAATAAACGCTAAATGTTACTCGGGTTATCTATACATATAATAAAATCGTAGACTAACCGTGTCTGTACATTGAATATTTTTGCATGAAAATTACACAGAAAACTCAGGAAAAAGGTATAAAACACAAAAATGCAATTTTTGTTTTTGTCTGTTTGTCTGTGCGTTTGTGGGAGCATCACGCTTAAACCACAGATTAGATTGCAAATCTAAGTACTTAAAAATATTAAGTAATAACCCGAGTTTTATTTTTGTCTCCCTAATATAAAAAATGTCTTCTAGCAAAAAGGTCGAATCTTTCACAATATAGCAAAATTCTTAATTTTCTTATTATATTTAAAACAAAGTCGGGTTTGTTCGAACACTTTTCTAACTCGAGAACGGCTCGACCGATTTTCATAGTTTTTGTGTTTTTGGATTAGTCTTCGTCCGGAATAGCATAATAAGAATTAAAATACAAAAAAAGAGTAGGTAGGTAGGGTAGGTAGGTAGGATAGGTAGGTAGGATAGGTAGGTAGGGTAGGTAGGGTAAGTAGGGTAGGTAGGGTAGGTAGGTAGGTAGGTAGGTAGGTAGGGTAGGTAGGTAGGGTAGGTAAGGTAGGGTAGCTATGGTAGGTAGGATAGGTAAGTAGGTAGAGTAGGTAGGTAGGGTAGGTAGGTTAGGGTCGGTAGGTAGAATAGCCAGTTGACGGGAGCGAAGCCGCGCGGGTCAGCTAGTCACTTAATATTTTTAAGTACTTAGATTTGCAATCTAATCTGTGGTTTAAGCGTGATGCTCCCACAAACGCACAGACAAACAGACCAAAACAAAAATTGCATTTTTGTGTTTTATACCTTTTTCCTGAGTTTTCTGTGTAATTTTCATGCAAAAATATTCAATGTACAGACACGGTTAGTCTACGATTTTATTATATGTATGTATAGAAGACTACGTCTACGTATTAAAAGTTTCACAAATAACTCAATCAATGTGTTTTGGTGTAACATGCATGCTTTCATGCATTTTTTGGTTCCTCAATAGATGGCGCTCTGACTAATCAGAATACATTAGGAAGTTTCTTCCTAAACTTAAAAATTCAATATCTTTTGATTTTGTGGGTCGATTTTGATGAAATAAACGCTAAATGTTACTCGGGTTATCACTTAATATTTTTAAGTACTTAGATTTGCAATCTAATCTGTGATTTAAGCGTGATGCTCCCACAAACGCACAGACAAACAGACAAACAGACAAAAATTTCAAAAATTGCATTTTTGTGTTTTATACCTTTTTCCTGAGTTTTCTGTGTAATTTTCATGCAAAAATATTCAATGTACAGACACGCTTAGTCTACGATTTTATTATATGTATAGATTACTACTAGAATGTTCCCAAATGTCACGTCATTATTTCCTGTACTTATTTTCACATATATTGAACAAATCGCTCCGCAAACGAAGGTTATAAATAAACCTCTTTGTGCCCTAATATTTCGATAGTTCACAAACCCCACAACTTAACCCGTCAGAGATGATTTATGTACATACTGTAAATACATACCTAAATATTATTATGAAGTGAGAAATTATAGACGCGAGCTCGTAGGCGTCACCAGGGTTGCCAACCTTAGAATTTAAAGTTCAGTCATTTCTGAAATCTTTAGCTTCGGACGCGCGACCTGCTCCTTGCGGCGGGGTCCGACGTGCACCACCTGTTTTCATGGCTAGAGCACAATTTTCTCGCAGTAGGTGTGAAAAGTAAAGTATGCTCCTCCGGGATAAAGGTGTCTTTGCCTTGGGCTAGCTTGAATCCCTCGCTGCATTTAGGATTGCTAAGCTAAGCTAAGCTGCTATGAATAGCGAGCTGCTATGAATGAACGCAGAGCTAGAATCCTAATGCAGCTGCTACGAGCTAAGCCAGGGTTTAAATACACCCTGGCTTGCTGCAAGCATTGTGACTATGAATTGAAAACATGAGAGAATACGCACTCACACACCATCACACACACACACACTCACACACACTCTTTTAGGATATAATGTCCCAAAGTTCCATTTTCTTTTGTTAGTTGCCTTTATTTAGTCATCATCATCATCATATCAGCCGAAAAACGTCCACTGCTGGACATAGGCCTCCCCCAAAGGGGATGAATAGAGATGAATAGAGGGTATGAAAGGGAAGGGATATTTAGTCATATTTTGTTTAAATTGAGATCTTACTTGTAATTTTTTGTTTAAAATTTGTATCCTTTTTTACACTACTTTACCCATTTAATTAATTGTCATTGAAGAGCGGGACCTCATAGCACAGGTATATCTTTTACTTAAAAGGAGGTCTCTATTTGAGAGTACCTGTTAAAGTTTGTACAAGTTTCTGCAACATTTTTTTTCGTTTTCATAGATCCTTGTTTATTTATAGAACTATACGATTTTAATTATTGTTAACTATACATAAGCAATAGCTATAGATGTTACGTTTTTTTAATCATTTATTTTGTAGAGTTTTAGCGCTTGTCTGTAATATTTCTCTACGATAGGGTAGGCAACACCGGGTATCGCTAGATGGAGTTTGAGTGACATCCCATCTGATGGGTTAAGTACGATCTTATACGGGCAGTAATATATCATCGCTTTTGCAACATTAACTACGATTTGCGACTAAGCCTTTCAAATACAGACACTCAGACAGATCTAGTTTAGTACTGGAATAAGTTTTTCGTACACCCTGTGTCCTTGCTAATTTAATTTACATAAGTAGGTACTACTAATATAACCCCCGACGCAAAGTTTGACGTGCCTGTGTGTGTTTGTGTATGTCTGTCTGTGGCATAGTAGCTCCCGAACGGATGAACCGATTTTGATTTTGTTTTTCCGTTTGAAAGCGAATTAGTCGGGAATGTTCTTAGCTGTTTGATGAAAATCGGTCCAAGATGGCCGCCGTCACAAAATAGCGGAATACTTATTTTTTCACAATTCCCTCAACATTGTTATCAAATGACAGGGAATGAGGAATATTAACTAACGAAATGAAAATTAAGTTTAAAAACTTAAAATAAAAATATATTATTTTGTTTCAGTTTTTACTTTGTATGCATGGCAGTTGTGTAAAAATAAATAGGTATTTTTTCTTTCATAACTATTGTTTTAAATCAGCTTATTATTTTCTGAGAGTAGGTATTGTTAAATCGTCAGAGAGATAACTGAAGATTCAGCTGTACAAAGTTTAGAGCTGGTGATTTCTTTTTTCTTTTCTTACATAATTGTGATTAATAACACACTATTAGATGAAGAAAGATAGAAGAAAAAAATGGTTGTCTGTAAAGTCGATTTCCAGACGTTAATTTTACGTGATAACGTCATAAGAAAACAATTGAATTCTTAACAAACAAGCCGAACGCTTAGGCCGATCGTGCCTCTCTATCGCTTCTTCCGCGCTCTCGCTTGCGGAACGTGACACTTTCGTGCGCGCAGCCGGCGTTCATCGATTTATAAGACGTTATGACAGACGTTAGACCTGTATGCTGTACTCATGTTTTTACAAAATAAATATATCTATCTATCTGTTATCACGTCAAAAAAAGTAATAATTCGTTAGCTTATAAGTTATAAACAAAAATTGACCCACGGGTTTAGGCACGCCATGAAGTGTATTTCGCATTAATGTATCTCTATAGTATCCACGTATATGCCCTGCCGATCAATTTGTAGCTGCATGTTCGTTTGCTATGCCACACCTTCTATCAAAGACTTTACGGAGCACCTATTGTCTTAAAAGACAACAATATTTGCAGCCAAAATTGCGAAATTTCACCATCCAATCAGACTATCGACCAGATATTCCTATTATAGTCTCCACTCAAATAGGCAGAGATAGAATACGGAATATCGTCCGAGGTCCGCTCCGGCTGCTTTCATTGAAACTGACTCAACAAGACAGCAAACACCATTGTATCTTAGGCTCGTCTTCGGTCAACGTGGTCTCAAAGTACATATCATTAATATGTAGTACCAGGGCCTGCAGTCTCGACACAGATAATGATCGCGTAGCTACCGAATTTTGTCGGTAAGTCCTAAGGCAAAATTACACAGTAAATTACGAACGCAATCCACAGATCATACCATTGATTTTGACCGTGGAATGCGTTCGAGATTGGTATACCGCGTTTGCCCGAATTTTATTTACCCTAATATCATTTGCCATAATAGTCAAAAGCCATAATATTATACGACGTAATATTCATTTGCCCTACTCTTATTTGCTATATTAGTCACGTGCTAGAAGCTTTGTTTCCCATAAAGTCACTTACCATAACATCATTTGTCATAATCATTGTAAGCCCTAATTATCACATGTCCTAATTATCACATGTCCTAATTATCACATGCCCTAATTATCACATGCCATAATTATCACATGCCATAATTATCATATATGACATAACATCATTTGCCATCGACATTGGGTATGTAACGTTGTTATATCAGGAGAAACTGGATGCAATCGGGACTTTAGGGCACTCCGACTCGGATAGGTTAGGTTAGAAGGGGATGGCGGGGTCGTGTATAATCTTCGGGTAAACAATAGACAACCTTCGAGATTGACTGTGTACGAGTGACTTTAACGAATTAGGTCGCTAGGCGACCGGTAAGTATGTCAAGACTTCCCGCCCAGGCTTCCATAGAATGTAAGGGACACGAACTTACATGTTATGGAACTAATTTGTATAAAATCTGATTGCGAAGATTCCTGTCGATTATCATAATTGAAAACGTCTCGAAGAAAACACGGAAACACGTTTAAAGGGATTTTCAAACTTCAACTTCTGAAGAAGTTGTTGTGCTTAGTAAAGAAGATATTACAACGTTGCCCGATCGAATCAAAACTGGTATAAAACTGTAATGAATTAAAAACGAAGCGATGAATTTAAACAATGAATTCAATGCTCCGTTTCTGTTAGAAAGACCTTTTTTTAAGGATGGGAAATCAGCAAATCTGCAAATGACTCCTCCCGCTCTGGGTGGAGCAGAAGGGAGTGTCAGACTCTTACTGACTAGGTACAACCCATCCGTGTTCCTCCTAATGCCCTTTTCGTTCCAGGGGGGCTACTCTCTAACGAAATCCGTAGTTTCGGGCTTAGTTGCGGGCGTTCGTATTCTACTCCGTATCACCTACAGACTTACGATTAGTCCCGAACCCGAACTGAGAATGAATGACAACACGATTTCACAGTAACTGTCAAATCGTGTTATCATTAGTTCTCAATGGTTAGGTGATACGAAGTAGAAAATGCCCGCCCGAAACTAAGCCCGAAACTACGGATTTCGTCAGAGAGTAGCCCCCCAGGACCGCGGTGACTCTTTCGAACAAATTCCGCAACCCTGGCAGGCACTGGTCCTAGCGGGCCCCGTCTACTATGCTGACATCTCTTCCTCAAAAAATGCTGCCCACAGATTTTTTTCAAGTTTTCACCCATGCAAGTCAGAGCAAATCAATCAAGATCCCGATTACTGGTTCCACAAATAGGCTAAACACCTTTTGTGACTGACAACTATGATTGCTGTGTGGATGCTGTATTATCTCAATTTACGAGTAAGCAGCTCAGAACAAACGAATATCTGAAGGAGTCATATCAATGGGCTATGCGGGACCATTATGCATTCATTAGGTGCTACCGAGAGTACGAATTAAAGGAGGTTTCTCCCTTTGTTTTGTTAGAGTTTAGTGGAAATTATGGTGTTTCTGATGTTGTCTGATTAATTTCGTTGTGAGATCTAAGACAGTTTGTTCGTTTCTTCTGGACTCGTTGAGTTTCATTGCCTAGTGATGGCCAAATTTGATTCTGTCTTTCAAGAGCTACAGTTTTTGGAAGCTACACGTATGTGGCGAAATTCTCCCAGAAATGCCATTTTTTAGAAAACGTTAAGTTACATAATCATATACATTTTTTTCCTACACCTCCGCTGTACTTTTCTGATTAATTTCGTTGCGGGATCCAAGACAGTTGAATCGTTTCTCCGGGACTCGTCAGGTTTAATTGACTCGGCGTTTTTCTGATGGTCGCCACTTTTGATTCTGGCTTTCTGGAGTTGCAGTGGTTGAGAATATGTGGCAGACTTGCTCCAAAAAAAAACTTATATATATGCGTCCTTTTTTAACTATTTTCCCTGGACCTTGATTAATAAACGCAACCGGTGAAAATAACAATTCGATTGACCGACAATTTTCTATTTCAATAAAATAGAATTTGCAAAGAATCTTAATTTTATCATTGTTTCATATTTAATTGTTGGGATAATATAGTGTGCTAGCTGACATGTGCCATCCATTTATTTAATTTAATGATCGATATCTATCATAAAATGTTGAATAATAATGTTATATAAATTCAAGTTCTTTAAACTTAACAGACAGTTGTGTTGCTGGGGAGTTTGTTGGCCACTTCTTCTTCCCAGCTATACCACTAGGAAACCACTTCGTAGTGTTTTAGATAGGACGGGCTGGGCGATTTGGGGGACATTCTTCATGTAAATTTTGACGTTCAAAAAGTGCTGATTTTCAGCCTAGTTTGAATAAATGCCTTTTGATTTGATTTGACTTGTTTGTAATATTTTTTTTTTTAAAAAAACGTTGCCCCACACTTGGAATTTCTCCTGTATCGTGGGTGCGTTCACAAACATACAAACTCACATACACAAACAGCCAGACCCGGAACATCTATCTGTAGGCCATACAAATATTTGTTCAAATAATTGAATCTGTTGTACTAGATTTTTTAGTATAATTTTTGTTCCACGTCCACATTTTTTCCATGAAAAGGGCCAAACTTATAGCACAGCAAGCCTAAATCCAACGAGGTCGAGGTCGGATACTAGCCTTAAATGCCATTGAGGACATTACAAAATGTATCATACAGTATCTGCCTATCTAATCCGAAAATACTTACAAGGTTCTCCAGCTCACTTCGTGATCACTTCGCCCAGGCCTTCACTTCGACATGTTTATGGAATCGACCGGCTGGTTGAGCTCCCATAGACCAGACGCGACAGTGTCACAATAATACAACAAAAATGTTTAACGTTTTTTTTCGCAAAACAACAAATATTTTTTTCTGTATTTATTTAGACTGGAAATGAAAAGTTTCATTGCAATCAGTCTCAACATATTTCACCCGACTTCCAATATATCGTACGAGTAGTTCGGAACGCAAAAAACGCAGGGCCGTGTGGAACACTTTACTGAATCAAAAGTTCGTTCACTCAGGGTGGGGAGTTAGGAAGAGGCCGAACCTTTCAAGTTTCAATGTTATGGGAAGGATGTACGTCAAAGATAACGAGAAACTTGTTTACCCTTAGCTTTCGTGATAAGGAATTCAGATTCGGATATTTAAATTCTTCCCTTACATATAAAATGTTCAACTAGACGCACGTTTGTATATTTTCCTAATGCGAAAAATACCTGACGTTCTTTTCGAAAACAAGCCGTGTGTTCGAGTCAGAAGAACGGAAAATCGAACGTCTCATGGAATTCCGAATTCGAATTCCTAATCAAGAAACTAAATCGCGAGACGGGGCCGCAGCAGGGGGGCTACTCTCTAAGCCCGAAGTCCGTAGTTTCGGGCTTAGTTGCGGGCGTATTCTACTCCGTATCACCTACGGACTTACGATTAGTCCCGAACCCAAACCAAAAATGAAGGACAACACGATTTGACAGTTACTATCAAATCCTATTGTATTTGCCCGCCATCTTCTTTGTAGCCCCTCAGACTACGAAGAAGATGGCGGGAGGACTTGGGTGTCTTCCTTGGGAATTGGCAAGAAGTGGCACAGAACCGGGAATGGTGCAAAAAATGAAGGGAGGCGTTCGCCCAGCTGTGGGACAGTTCGGGCTAAATATAATAATCAAGAAACTGAACGCATGCGGTCGGCCTAAGACCGAGGCATAGTTTCTCATACGAATATTAACACAAAATAAGATTTTTTCAAATGCGCATTATGTAGGCGTGATTGGTTGAATGAGGTTTCGACAGCCAATCACTTCACTATGCCGTATGGTGTCGGTGGCGATTATGCCACCCCCCCCCCCTTTGGGGGAGGCCTATGTCCAGCAGTGGACATCTTTCGGCTATTATGATGAATTACGTCACTTGACTTGCTAAACATGGGCCGATCTTTTTACTTCTTTGCGCCTAATATAAATTGCCGAATCGAATGTAATGACTTAAGTACAGAGATATTCGTAGATGGGATATAGGCAAGCAAAGCTGCGGACAAAACCTAGTAAGCTAATAATTCGCCACAACCCACCTCCAAAGCTTCCTACATCCCAGTCCAAAACAATGCGAGATCAGCCCGATCGCAATCTGTCCCCGGCATGCCTCAATACAAGCGGTATGCGCCCAGACGGCTTGCATTCCGAATGCGCCCACCAACGACTTTGGTGCACCCGACCCATTGATAATTTACCGGGTACCCGATATATGGGTAGTGTGACAAGGAATGACAACTCGCAACCGGCTTGCTCAATGAATTTTCGATGATCGGTCTGCAATTTTGGCATTGTTTACGGGTTTGGAGTTGGGTATGCAGAGGGAATGCAGAATATAGACTCTCGTATGTAAGCTATATTTCTGTTATTTATGTACCTAGGTAAACTTTGAATTGGACCAGATACTTTCAAGCTTATTTTAAAAAATCTGTCATTTTATTATGCTTAGTCCAAATACTGATTTTAATTATCTCGGGAATGTGGTGACACTTATGGACAGTATGTCATATCATCATATGACACTTTTTTGACACCTATGTCATCTATCCATATACTTACTGTACCTATTACCGTGTGAAACCGTTTTTTTTTTTAAAAAAAATGGAGGATCGGAACGAAGCCAACGAAAACTCTCCGCTCTAGGAAAAATCAAATAAAATACAGCATTCAAAATATGACGCGTTGGATTTCATTCTTTTAACCGAACGCGTTTTAAAACCTTCGCGCCACACCACACACATTTTATTCATTCATCCTATTTTTTTTTCATTCATTTAGGTACTCGTCATGAAAATGTGCGGAATGCCAGTACTGTCAAATTAATAATTGATTTCGTTTTGAATATTCAATGAAGCAATCAAATAAGCGACGCATGTTTTAGTTTCATAAATAATTAATTAAAATATTTGAATAATATTAAATATGTAAAAGCCCTATCGAGTAGAAAATATTTAATAAATTATGATAATGTTATTGAATCGGAAATGATAGCCATTTTATTGTTTTTACATTAAATCATCGTGAGATATTCTTGTTTGTGGTTGAACATCAACCTGGAACGACTTTTTTTGTAAATTACTATCTGTCCTATCCCAAAGAAGGTAGCCGTAGAGTTTTCCAGGATAAAAGTAGCAAATATATAGTTTAACTTTCTACCAGTAAATAAATTGCCATTACTGTTTAGTGCAAGTTTTAAAATTGTTAATTTATTTTAAACATTCATTTTATAGGTACTTTTTGCGGTGCCCTACAGGTTTCGTAATAGGAATGATTCCTGAGTGAAAAAATATGATTATATTTAGTCCGTCAGTTAGATTATCGATTAACGACTGGACAAGTATTTTTGCTTTATCAAATCAATAAAAATTGACGAACGCATCAAATATTAGGAGAGGGGGCTTGTACGTCACAAGGTCTCTCTCCTGATATTTGATGCGTTCTTTCTTGTCAATTTGATGCACTATTCTGTAAAAAGTTTACTTACAAGTGACGTCATACGAGTTTTCATTGTAATATATTGTATAAATTATTTGTTTAGGTAAAAAAAAAGAAAAAAAACACGTGTCCAATATTTTTTGGAAATCTTTCTGACGGACTAAATAAAAATTTTTAGTCACTTTATTGTACCTTAGCTTTAAGCCCATTGTAAAATCTTCACACATCATCGAATGCAAACAAAGATATACGATTATAATATAAATACTCGATCGTGTTAATGTTAACGCATGGAAAAATCGGATCAGCAGAGATTACCTCGCAAAAATAACTAAAAAGATATCGCTCTTTATAATATTCACTGATTTAAAAACCACAAAGAATAATAAATTATTCTTCTATCATTACTTTACAGCATCAACGTAGATGAATAATATCTGATGAAAACATTTTCTGCCCTTTTGAATATTTTCACCGAGATGAGAATATCGCTGTGCATTTGGCAAATTAGTATTTTTCCATATAGCAAGGTTGCGATTGCAAGGTTCTCCTTTGAAATTATTTACCTTTGTTTATAGCAGCTAGAACTGCCACATGGGTCGATATTCAAGGTTAACCAACAGTTGCCGCGGACAGACCTTTGATGGGTGACCAACTTATCTTACTGAGATTCCTCCGTGACTTGGAAAGCACATTAAGCTGTTGGTCCCGGCTGTCATTTGTAGATCTTTGGACAGTCGTTATGGTTAGTTAGATGCCAAGAAATCTAACAAAGGAGTACCGCTTATTACTCAGTTACTGGGTTGTGGAGCGAAGACAGGCAGTCGGTCTATCCTCCTGGATGCCAGTGTCATACCTATGTATATTACATAAAGAATTAAAAATTCGTTCGAAAGTTGTCTGTGATATATTTTCGGAACAAATCGTTTTATGGTAGTTCTGTAACCTTGGTAAACTAGCAGCACTGCACCAAATATCATTTTGAGTTTAACAGTGACATCAAATATATATTGTTACGCGCCAGAATTAATGTTGGGGACATGGCGGCATTTGCGTGCTGCTAACGCCATCTAGTATCAAATAACGGAAACTAACCAAACATTTACGTGCTGCCATCTAGTATCGAGTAGCAGACACTTGCGTGCTGCTGGCGCCATCTAGTATCCAGTAGCAGGCATTTACGTGCTAGAACATTCTCGATGTTTAGACACCTGGTCGGTCGGGACCTGTGTGTGCCCGAACTTTCGAGAGGTTTCCATACAGGAGGGTTCTGGAAATGACTGTCGGTATATAAAGGGCGGACATCCGGCGACGGCAGTCAGTATTGAATTGGCGATACAAACGATAACTTCGAGAGCGATCTTCAACTGCGAATTATAGTGAAGTGAAGTGTTCAGTAGTGCGATTGTGTTTTATAATTAGTGTGTTTTAAAGTGCTAACTAGTGTTATAAATTAAAGTGTCAGTTTTGGTTGTTTAATCGGCTGTTTTAATTGTAACGAACCCTAAGCTCGTAACAATTGGTGTCAGAAGAGTGGATAATCATGCCGATTCTGCCAAAGGACGACACGGAGGGTATCCGTACCCGTAGTCAACGCCAGCAGGAGATGGACCAGAGGTGTTTTGGTGGTGCAACGCCGCAGACGTCGGAAGGTCAGCTACCGACTATGGAGGCCGGCCCGTCCACAGCAGCTCCGGCATCACCAGCACCAGACTTTGCTGCTCTGATGATGATGCTGCAGGAGCAGGCTCGCCGACAGGAGGAGCAGGCCCGACGCTTGGAAGAACAGCTGCAGCGCGACAAGGAGGAGCAGGCTCGCCGACAGGAGGAGCAGGCCCGACGCTTGGAAGAACAGCTGCAGCGCGACAAGGAGGAGCAGGCCCGCCGGCAGGAGGAGCAGGCCCGACGCTTGGAAGAACATCTGCAGCGCGACAAGGAGGAGCAGGCGCGCCGCCAGGAAGAACAGATGCTCCTCATGAAGGAACTTCACGCGTCCTTCGGGAAAGACATGAAGGAGGTGAAGGATAAGGTTGCTCAGCATGACAACCGCTTGTCAGACGCTGAAACCAGGATCAGCAAGTTTGATGACGTCATTGCGGATGCGAAAAAGGAGTTGGGCAACCTTAAACTTGGAGATGGAATTGCTACTTCAGCAGCCACTACACCTTCGCCACGTGTGTTCAAAGTGCCGCCGTTCGATGGGACGTCTTCTTGGTCGGCCTACAAGATTCAGTTTGAGGCTGTCATGAAGGCGAACGGGTGGAGTAAAAATCAGGCCATGACTGCCCTCACTCTAGGCCTGCGCGACCAGGCCTTAACTGTCCTGGAAGCTCTCGGTAAGGAGGTGACTTACGAGCAGCTGCTTGAGGCGTTGGAAGCCAGGTATGGCGACGCTCATTTGGAGCACGTGTTTCGTGCGCAGTTAAGGGATCGCGTGCAACGCAGCGGTGAGAACCTGCAGCAGTGGGCCCTTGAAGTGGAGAAGCTGGTGCGAAAAGCGTACCAGTCTGCACCAGCGCTCATTGAAGGGAACCTGGTGCAGGCATTCATCGACGGCATCCGCGACCTCGAGGTTAAGGCTGCAGTGAGGCTCGGGCACCACGGGACGCTTAAGGGCGCCTTGGCCCATGCACTGGAGGTGGAAGCTGTGCGGCATGATCATCGTTCCCACCGCGTTAGGGAGGTTGCAGCAGTTACGGTTCACGACCGGTTTAAAGGATGTAGCCCTAGGTGCTACGGCTGTGGTGAAAGAGGTCACCCTCGACCTAGTTGCCCTAAGCAAACTACAGAAAGGGAAGCTTTGCGGCAGGATTATCGTCCTCACCGTGGCAAGGAGGTTGCAGCAGCTACAGTTCGTGACCGTTTTAAAGGGTACAGCCCTAGATGCTATGTCTGTGGTGAGAGGGGCCACATACGATCCAGTTGCCCTAAGAGAACTACAGAAAGGGCAGATAGCCGATCTCCGGGCGACAGGGCGGCTAACAATAGCGCCCAGCGGCTGCAGGAAAACGACTTTGTGCCCGAACATCGCATTGGGAAATGTCATGGCAACGCAGACGCATTGTCAAGAAGACCTTGCCCTGAAGACTGCAAGCATTGTACTAGGCAAGAGGGTAAAGAAGTCATAACTGTGAAGATGCTCAAAACAGACCTCAGCAACGAGTGGAAGGAGAGCCTACAACGTGCGCAGCAGGAAAATTCGGACATCAAGCCGATTCTTGAGTGGATGAAGTCCAGTGCTCCTAAGCCCACGTGGAGCGATGTCTCAGCAATGAGTTCGATCACAAAAAGCTATTGGGCCCAATGGGACAGCTTAGTGATTCAGGATAGAGTACTGTGCCGTAAATGGGAAAATGCTCGAGGAGACAGCTGTCATTTGCAAATGGTTGTCCCTAAAGCTAAAGTACCGGATGTTCTACAGCTGTACCATGATGGCTGTTCAGGAGGCCATATGGGAGTCAAATGGACTCTACTGAAGATACGGGAACGGTTTTACTGGGTCCATTGTCGTGCCGATGTCGAGGACTGGTGTCGCAAATGTACAAGTTGTGCGGCTGTAAAAGGACCTCAGACTCGTAGCAGAGGTGCATTGCAATTGTACAATGTTGGTGCACCATGGGAAAGAATAGCTCTGGATGTTGCGGGACCGTTTCCGGAAAGTGAAAGTGGTAACAAGTACTTCATGGTTGTAATGGATTACTTCACTAAGTGGCCGGAAGTCTTCGCCATTCCAAATCAAGAAGCTTCAACAGTTGCAGATAAACTGGTTCATGAAGTCTTCTGTCGTTTTGGAGTACCTTTGGAAATTTACAGCGATCAAGGAAGGAATTTCGAGTCACAAATATTCCAGGAAACTTGTAGAGTTATGGGTACTCATAAAACGAGAACAACTTCTTACCACCCACAATTGGATGGAATGGTGGAACGATTCAATCAGAAATTGGAGAGATACTTAGCAAAAGTTGTGGAAAATCGGCAACGTGATTGGGACAAGCATATACAACCGTTTTTGTTGTCACACCAGCTTTCGCAAATTTTGGTAGAGAATTACGGCTGCCGGCAGACCTGATCACTTGAATGCCACCTGATGCCCCACGTAGTATAACCGATTATGCGAATGACTTGCGGAACAAAATGAATGACATTTATGAGCACGTCAGAGAATCGGGCCAGCAAATGTCTGACAAGATGAAAACCCGTTATGACCGCAAAATGAACAATAAAGGGTTCGATGAAGGTTCACTAGTGTGGTTGCACAATCCAGTTCGCAGTAAAGGCAAATCTCCTAAGCTTCAAGCTAAATGGGACGGGCCGTACCGGATTGTGACAAAAATCAATGACGTGACCTACCGTATACAAAAAGGTACAAGAAGTGCTCCTAAAATCGTCCACGTGGATCGACTGGCGCGTTATTATGGGGCCGATAATGCTCGGGACGAGCATGTCTTAGGAGGGTGCAGTGTTACGCGCCAGAATTAATGTTGGGGACATGGCGGCATTTGCGTGCTGCTAACGCCATCTAGTATCAAATAACGGAAACTAACCAAACATTTACGTGCTGCCATCTAGTATCGAGTAGCAGACACTTGCGTGCTGCTGGCGCCATCTAGTATCCAGTAGCAGGCATTTACGTGCTAGAACATTCTCGATGTTTAGACACCTGGTCGGTCGGGACCTGTGTGTGCCCGAACTTTCGAGAGGTTTCCATACAGGAGGGTTCTGGAAATGACTGTCGGTATATAAAGGGCGGACATCCGGCGACGGCAGTCAGTATTGAATTGGCGATACAAACGATAACTTCGAGAGCGATCTTCAACTGCGAATTATAGTGAAGTGAAGTGTTCAGTAGTGCGATTGTGTTTTATAATTAGTGTGTTTTAAAGTGCTAATTAGTGTTATAAATTAAAGTGTCAGTTTTGGTTGTTTAATCGGCTGTTTTAATTGTAACGAACCCTAAGCTCATAACACTATATATAATAATCTTTCTTTGAGGCGCTGCGACGAAGATGGCACGTCGCGCAGACGCACGCGGTAAGTTATCCGAAAATTACTATTGAATCACTTTATTTGTCACAATAACTGTGCTTGTTTTGTACTAATAACATACCTACGTATCGAATGAACAGATTATTTCTTCAAATGTTGATTTTTTGTGGACGTAGAGAACGGAAACTTTTTAATGTCATACTGGTATTACAATGGTTCTCAAAGAGTTATTTTTTACAGCCTTACGCGATGACGAACTTTTATTGCGACTCGAAGAATCAGACATAGATCTCTCTGATGCTGATGAAAATGAGGATGCTACTTTTACACCAAGACCTGTAGAAGACGAAGAATCCAGTCCTTCATCTTCTAGCTCTTCAGATGACGCTAGCACTAAATGCAATATATTTTTAATTAGCACAGAAATTGCCCTCTTAGATTTCATAAAAAATTGATTTATAAGTGATATGATATAAGTTTTTTTTTAGTTGATTATATTTGAGAAGTTTTTCATTACGTTTTGTGATAATCTAATTATGTTGTTTATGAAAAGTTTATTAGTTTTAGTTATTAATTTTTGTGTGCATAGTTAGTGGCACATTTCAAATCCTTATCATTTACGTTATGTCATGTTTATTAAAAGTATAATGTCAAAAAGTTATTTTGCATACCAAAAATTATAACAATGTTGAGAAAAATGATTAAAAAGACAGACTAAAGGCTATATAGTATAATAAATGCTTATTGATTTAATTAAATATTTGGATTTTTATTTGGAGTTGAATGCCAGTGTCACATAGGTACTTATGACATAAGTAAAATTTATACATAAAACACAATATTTTTTTGCATTATTTTGGATATGTACAGACCCCTGATATATCAGAAAACCTAAGTTTTAAATAATATCAATTTTTTTTCTGGAATCCAAGAGGCTATATAAAATACTGGTACTCAGCTGTATTCGGTTAAACTAAGAGAGAGTTAGCTGGAAGAATATGGGGGTGCCTTTGCCCAGCAGTGGAACAACACAGACTGATAAAAAAGTAAAAACAGGAATAGGTGACTGCGCACGGATGGCGGCGCTGCTTCAAATTGCAGGCCTAATTAAATATATTTACGTCATTTATTTAAAAGTGATATTACGTAACTCAAATTGTAATTGAAAGAATTCTCTACCAAGGTAATTAATGTACTAGATTATATTAATTAGCATGCTTATGAATTAACACGTTTAATTTCGATTTGCCGTGCACGCGCTCTATAAAATAAGGTTGGTCGTAGCGGGATGACATGTCTTGTTAGCCTAAGTATAGCCTTCCCCGATAAATGAGCTATTCAACACTAAAATCATTTTTCAAACCAGTAGTTCCTGAAATTTATCTATACTATAGAAATAAATTCAAAAGGGGTGTTATAAGTGCCCTAATGAAAAGTAGCTAAAAAGTTAGCAACTGGAGAATATTAGGTAAGGTCTGTGACCAACATTATCTAACCCACTTGACCAGTAGCGTAGCTAGCATGGGTGACACCCGGGGCGGATAATGTGGTGTCACCCCACAAATGGACCCCCCCCCCCCCCAAATAATTATGAGTTGCACCTTTGGCCTTTCGTTCTGGTGACGGCAATTGCAAGTCATTTTTCAGAAGGGAAGGGGGAAGGTGTGCCATTTGCGCTGCAGGTTTTTATTTTCAGGAATGTTCTTACAGAATACTTACAAACAAAATCTCGAAAACTAGATTATTTTGATTTTGTTTTCATCATTATCTAAACCCAACTTTGTTGAGTAACGCAAGTAAACTCAGGAAGTAAAAGAGGGCAGAACACAAGAGTGAGCGAAGCGAGCTCGAAAATTTTCGCATCCCACCTCGGATAGGTTTTATATTCTTTTGATAATTCATAGGTACTTAAATAGAAATAACTTTATGGAGTGATGCAAGAAAGCTCAGTAACTGAGAGAGGGCAGAACACTAGAGCGAGCGAAGCGAGCTCGAAAATTCATGCACCCCAACTCGGAAAGGTTTCGTTTTCTTTTGATCATTTCATACACAAACGTAGTGATTTTATTGAGACATACAGAAACGCTCGAGAAAAAAGAGAGGGTAGAAAGTAAGAGCGCGCGAAGCGAGCTCGAAATTTTTTACATCCCATCACGGACAGGTTTCGTTATGTCGTCGCCCGTTAAGAGGTGACACCCGACCGTGACTAAAAGCCAACGAACGAGTCAACCCTAAATGCAGAATACCTGAAGGACAAAATAAATTTTTGCACCCCATCTCGGAAGGGTTTTATTGTATTTTGAACATTCATGTTGAAATTTAAGTTTTTTTGTTGATTTTGTATAGAAAAACTCTGGAAGCCAGAGAGTGTAAAACGCAAGAGCGAGCGAAGCGAGCTCAAAATTTTTTGCATCCTACTCCCGACAAGTTCCATTGCGTCAAACGTTTAGGGGTGCCACCCGATAGTGACAAAAACCAGTCAACGAGTGGTCGGGTGTCACCCCTAAGCGGGTGTCACCCGGTGCGCGCCGCAACCCCCGCCCCCCCCCTCGCTACGCTACTGCACCTGACTATTAGCGAATAATAGACTATTAGAGAAAAATTGCCGACATGGCATTTCTATTCACTAAAAAATATTTTTATATTTATCTCCGAGTGCTAGCTATTTCTTACTTTCACTTGCCTGTCTACTGTTTCTTTTCCTACCCTAATATTGTCAGTGAAAACTTTTAATTGGCCATCTTTCACTAACTGTCAACTACCTGTATCCTAGCTGTAAGTTTTCTTAAGAAATAAAATAAAATAGTCAAGTGGGTTAGATAATGTTGGTCGCAGACTGTACCTGCAGCCATTAGCTACAGCATAGAAAAGTAACACAATTAAAACAGTAACTTATGCTATTAATTACAAAACATTCACAATCTGAGGGTGAAACAATGAATGATCGATATCTAAAAAGATCGGATTTCACATTGATAATTAAGCCCGCCGTTTGATAACTCCGTTATGCTCGAACATTCCTTAATTATTACACAAAAGCTTCCTAATAAACCAAAGTCAAAAAATGTAGACCTCGCTTAGTTGAATATTTAGTTTAAAAGAAGGATCAAGTAAAAATGGACGTTCAACCGACATAAACGTCAAACAAAGAACTCGTTAGGATTAATTATTGCGACAGCAAAGATTTTCTTACAGAAGGTTTAATTAACACAACTTCTGAACGCCTAAAGAAGATAGGGCGCAGTATAAAAAAGCGATACGTTGTATGCTTAGCAGTAGTGTAAAGGGGTATGCTGAAATCATGATCTTGATGGTGTACTCTGGTAGGCAACTCTGGTGATCTAGTCTGGTGGTGGTGGTGGTCTGGTTTACGACTCCTATAGTAGGCCCAAAGTGATGCCCGGAGAACACGGTGGAAAATACGGTGGAGGTCTGCCCTCTCGCGACCAGCCCTGGTCCAATCTATGATCCGGAGCGAGGAGGCATGGAATGCGGTCACCTCCTTCTGCGAAGCAGTAATGCTAGCGAACGAGGAGGCCGAACGTGTGAGAGAGAGAAACCTCACGCCCCAGCCGCCGCAGCGATTCCCGGCCACCGTAGGCGCGTGCCTGCGGACGGCGAGCATTAGGTGGCTCGCTGTCCGATCAGAACCAGACCCAGGTCGACGGCGCTTTGTTTTCCACGCGCGCCTCAAAGAGATGCCAGCATAGAAGAAGGGGTCCGCTAGGGACCCTGCCAGGGTTGCAGAATTTGTTCGAAAGGGTCACCGCAGCCCTGGAACGCAAAAGGCATTAGAAGGAACACGGATAGGTTTTAGTCAGTAAGAGTCTGACACTCCCTTCTGCTTAGCCCAGAGCGGGAGGAGTCATTTGATGATATCCCATCGTTAAAAAAAAAGGCCCAATGCGATCCTGATAAGGTCTCTGTTCCATATTTCAACTAACGCTAACCCGATCTTTACATTTTGTTCCTTGCATACCTATCTAGATATTACAGCAGTGTGACCCTTCTGAAACTTCTTTATTTTTTATAGACCCTGTATGTTATTATAGTAGACCCTTACAAGTTTTATATTACTTACTTAAGTAAGCTCTTTGTTAGTTTATCTTGTTATTTACTTGCTTATTTTTCGCTGATAAATATTACCCTCTTAAATAACGTCCAGTCCCCTTTTCTCATAATATACGACAGGGGTAAGCTATCAAATGCACGTTTTGTCAAAGGAGATGTTTTAACCGACTTCCAAAAAGGAATTTATGCATTTGGGGAGATTTTTAGGGTACCGGACTAAATTCCGGACCTCTGTATGGAAAAACGGAACCCTTACATGATCACTCATGTGTCTCATGTATCCACCTGTCACAGCACTGCTGATTTTCTCTGATCCGATTTAGTTGAAATTTTGTACACATAATGAACTTCTGTGACCCAAACACGGAAGCGATAGGTATATAAGTACAAAAATTTGAAAATGGGGTCACTTTGAGAGGGGCAAATTACCATCAGCCTAGCCTTGTCTCAAATTTATTGCAGTCGGCTTCCACTCTAACCTGAATACCAGTATTTTACGTGGAGCAGCTGCCTACCAGACCTCCACAACCCATTAACTGGATAATATGGTACTTCTTGGCAAGACTGGAGTCAGATTTTAAGGCTTCTGAGAGGGGCAAATTAAAGATACAAAATGCCTGTATGTTATCCAATAGCCATGTGTTTAGTCTGAGCGGGTCAAAGCGACAAAAATAAGTTTTTCTTGGTTTTCACAAATAACACCTGTTTACCTATCACGAAAATTGTGAATTTGTTTTTTTATTTTAATTGGGTTTGCTCTTGACTCTAGTCTAGGTCAGAGATGACAGAGACAAAGTCTACGATGGAGCGAGCTTACCCAGAAGGAGCCTGTTCACTCTGACTTTAAAGTGATGAGGGTTGTAACTTTAGTCTAACTTTATTTATTTATTTATAACTAACTGTTATCTAAACTATTTTTGAAAACAAGAAATTGTCTGTTTATTTGTTGGATATAACCTGAGTAGGATTCTACTAAACCGATTACGAAAATACTTACTTTCAGAAAGTTACGATATCAATTTTTAGGGTTCCGAAAAAAAAGGAACTCTTATAGGATCACTCGGGTGTCTGTCTGTCTGTCCGTCTGTCACAGCCAGTTTTCTCCGGATCCACTGGACCGATTCTGTTGAAATTTGGTACACATATGGACTTTTATGACCCAAACACGGACGCGTTACGTAAATTATTATTTTTTTTGTATGGGGGTCACTTTTGGGGGTCAAACTAAAAAATTAAAAAAAAAAGTTTTTTGAACAATATCGTGTGACATATCAAATCAAAGGGCTTACTGTAAGGGTTTTAATTATATTTTTTTCATAATTTTAAAATACCTAAATGGTTTTGAAGTCATTCAAGAAATTAGACGAAAAATGACCATTCCCCCACTTATCTCCGAAACTACTGAGCCTAAAATTTTGAAAAAAATGGAAATCTTTACCTAAAGATTACAGGAAAACCTATTAGAAGTCTGTAGTGTTAAAATAACATGTTAAAAAAAATAAATTCGTTCGGAACCCTTTGCACGCGAGTCCGACTCGCACTTGGCCAGTTTTTATCTTAGAGAAAATGTACGTTTGCGGAGGAATGTCCACAGGCAAGAAGCAGTCGAATAAACTAAGAATATTTGATAATTCAAATAACTCGTTAAGACAGCTTATTAATTACTCCTTACTCCACTCAAGCTATTCTTTCGACTCCATTATGGCAACATTCTTCTTTTAAAATACTTATCCCCGAGCGTCTTACTACGACTATTAGATAAACGAGGCTGGCCATCGAGACTATCCATAATCCAATCACTGGGGAGTAATTAAGAGATTGAACACTCTGGCCAGAGGCAGAATACACCCGTGCCTTTGCCTACTTTGACTTTGGCATACGTGCACTTAAGTAAATTGGCGCGAATTTTCGATAGGTAAATGTGCTTTGGGGATGTTATTTTTACTTGGATTTTTGAGAAGTGTAAATAAGTAGGTCCCTATAATATGGTTGTGTCTCTGATGGCAAAAATTAATAAATTTGCTACGCTCGACTACGCTACCTTTTATTTACCTAAACACGTACCTATGCTTTATCCAGACCAAAAAGTAAAGTAAATCTATTCTAAGCCGAAAAGTTTGTTTTTTGTTTGTTTGCTTGAACGCGCTAATCTCAGGAAATACTGGTCCGATTTGAAAAAATCTTTCAGTGTTAGATAGCCCATTTATCCAGGAAGGCTATAGGCTATATCATCACGCTAAGACCAATAGGAGCGGAGCAGACGAAGTTGCGCGGGTCAACTAGTAATATCAATAATACCTTTTCTAGAATTCTTCCTACTTAGATTAATTGCCTACATAGGTTTATAATTTGCAAAAAAATAAATTAGCATCATTCACCATGTCATCATCACCATCATCATCATCTATCATCTATAGTTTTCTTCTTTCGAACAGAATCAGGGGCGTAGCTATCAGCCGTATCAAAGATACAGCCCCCCTAAATATTTGATACAGGGCCTCTTTGAGACTAGCTACGCCACTGAATACTTATAATGCACAATTTCAATGTTGGGGAATGTGCATAATTTAATTGCGCCAAGTCCGTTCCATCATAGGACCACAAGACTAACGGCGATGCGCCACCGGTACATGGTGGACATCCCACCCACACGCACAAAACGTTTTGGGAACACATTCATAGTGCGTACAGCTAAGGAGTGGAATTTCCTGCCGGAGTCTGTGTTTCCTGATAGCTACAACTTGGGAGTCTTTAAGTCAAGAGTGAATAGGTTACTTCTAGGCAAGCGTGCTCCATCTTCGACCACATTATCGCTTACCATCAGGTGAGATAATGGTCAAACAAATAATAAAAAAGTACTTAGTAAAAAGAAATGTCAAGTAACGATGTAGGTAACTTAATGTTAATCCTTACTAGTCCTTACTTCCTTACTAATATTATAAATGCAAAAGTAACTCTGTCTGTCCGTCTGTCTGTCGCGCTTTCACGCCAAAACTACTGAACCGATTTAAATAAAATGCACACAGATAGTCTAGAGCCTGAGAAAGGATATAGGCTACTTTTTATCCTGGGAGTATATTCCCTAGGGACCACGCGGGCGAAGCCGCTGGCAGAAGCTAGTATGTTATATTAAAATCTATCTGTCCATCGCTCTAGGAAGGCTTCAATTTGCAACCGATTTTGATAAAATTTCACAGGTGCCTGCTTTTAGTGTAACCAAAGGTATACGTGACTGGACTCTGAAAATACGTGTCGGTATTTTTTGTACGACTTTTTTGTGAGTATATAAGTTAGATACCTATACACTGATTGGGTAGGTATTTTGTCTTTTGAATTCAATCTTTGTATCATTCAGGGAAAATTCGTATTTAATTCGTTGATCTTTTAGGTACCTACTCGGAATTAGTGCATCACAATTCCCACAATGGACAGTTAGTAGGAGCATGCTTCATTGAGTTAGTGACGTCTCACCTACCTTATTACCTCTATAGACTGACTTCTAAACTAACCTTCTTCTTCTTATATATAAAAATCTCGTGTCACGGTGTTTGTTACCGAACTCCTCCGAAAAGGCTCGACCGATTTTCATGAAAGTGTGTATTCGGTAGGTCTGAGAATAGGTCGTAGGCTGTTTTTTTATATGGCAAAACAACGTTTGCCGGATCAGCCAGTAATATATAAAAACACAAAAAAGATAGGTCAGGGCCTGATCTTCATGCATTTTGTGAAAGAGTGCCTAGGCTCTCACAGACCCCTGAACAAGTCTTGGTTGGAAAGTTTTTTATTCAAACAGTGATATTGCTATTATCAACTGAGCAGGCGTTCCACTTTCGACGACAACTTTGTTTTGCCAAATGTAAATAGCATTTTTTTTACTGTACTTATACCAATACGATTAAGGCTTTCTAAATAAACGTTTCTATTTTCGAAATGTATGTCATCTTTAATGTACCTACCTAAGTTCCTAGCAATATTTTAGACTTTACATAAACACTCCCGATATATACCGGTTACAGTCATCGGTGCCTGCCCGTTGAACCCTTCATAATGGAAATGCAAATAAGTTTAATTGGGTCATGCAAATAACCGCATAACTAGACAAAACATTGTTGTTTTATACTTCCAAACGACCGTTGCAGAAACAACCTCATAACATCTTATTAATTTTAGAGGAAGTCAGGTTTTGGAAACAATGGAAAGAAAGGCTCATTTACATTAGGTCACCGACTAATGTAAACGAGTTTTCGGTTAAGCTGAATTCGACCACAGCCCGTATTCGGTCACGGAGTAGTGTAAGCAGGTTTTTGGTACGCCGTATTCGGCCGCAGACCGTTTTCGGTGACTGAACACGGCTGATTTGTTGAAACGCGCCACTCATTGTTGGGCTGAATACGGTCACCGAATCCGGCAAACCGACAACTTAAATTAAAGAAATACCTACGACGCCACCCAATTTTGTTTACATTACTCATACTTACTTAAAACGAATCTATTCATATCTCATTTGTTGAAATCTATCCAGTCGATTAGGTTAAAGAGCGTGCCGCGAGAAATACAATGCAACATAATAGGTATGACTACCCTCCTGGGGCAGTCGGCTAGTTTACACCCACATCCCCAGGGGCACCAGATTACAAAGTGGCGCTCGAGAAAGACAAAAGGGAAAAAAATAAGTATTTACTTAGGTACATAAATTAAAAAATCATATATATAAATAAATATAATCATATATATAAAATAAATTAAAAAATTATATAATATATACACATATATATATGTATATATTTTTTTTAAACACAGGATTTGCCTAGTTCGGCTATAGACGCTAATCTTGCTGCCTAAATCGAAATTGTTGCCACATTGCCATTGTAATGTAGTACTAAGTTTTTGGAAAATAAAAAAAAATATTAATAAATTATTACAATAGAACTTCCGAATTACGCCCCTATTACTACTTGATTACTCCTACATCAGGCCCCTTCCCAAAAAGCAATATCTAGGCCAACTGTTATGGTATGTGGCGAGACTCCTTTGCCGCGACAAATAGCAGGAACGGCGGGCGGAGCTACGGCGGGATCTCATGGCGGTATGGCATACAGCGACTGACGCAACCCAGCGCTGGGCACGCCACAATACAGGCGATAAGTCCTCTCTTTGAGGAGTGGCTGGAGCGGCGCCACGGCGTTCTCACCTTCCGCTTGATGCACCTGAAGTTACTCACTGGACACGGTTGTTTCACTGGACATGGTGAAGGTCTGCCCTGCTTGGGCGGAGCATCGCCGTGTCCTCGTCGAGGCGATCGACGGCGGCAACCTCTCGCGTCTGGCTCTGGTTCAATCCATGATCCGGAGCGAGGAGACATGGGAAGCGGTCACCTCCATTGCGAAGCAGTAATGCTAGCGAAGGAGGCGGCCGAACACGTGAGAGAGAGAGAAACCTCACGCCCGCAGCCGCCGATACAGAAAAAAACTCCCCAGGCGTCGGGAGTCGCAGGGCGATTCCCGGCCACCGTGGGCGCGAGCCTGCGGACGACGAGCGTTGGGTGGCTCGCCGTTCGATCAGAACTAGGCCCGGGTCGACGGCGCGTTGTTTTCCACGCGCCTCTCAAAGAGATGTCAGCACAAAAGACGAGGCCCGCTAGGGCCAGTGCCTGTCAGGGTTGCGGAATTTGTCATTAGGAGGAACACGGATGAGTTTTAGTCAGTAAGAATACTGGCAGTTCTATTAGTATTCAGTGGTTAGGTGATGCGGAGTAGAAAATGCCCGCCCGCAACTAAGCCCGAAACTTTTCGGGATTTCGTTAGAGAGTAGACACCCTGGAGTTAGGAAGTTTGGCTGACAATCTATAACTTCTGATAACAGCTAGTTCAAAAAGTCTAATTAATCTACCCAAGACCTAAGTTTCTAGCTCTTTTTCATGATTGTTAGTAAGCATTCTAGGCATACAAACAATAACCTTTGCTGGTTATTGTTTGAATTAATAATTTGAAAAGATAACAAGAGTGTAAAAACAAGTTCCGAAGATTCATTCATAAAAAACTGGCCAAGTGCGAGTCGAACTCGCATGCAAAGGGTTCCAAAAAAATTTAATTACTTTTAATATGTTACTTTATCACTTCTTATAGGTTTTCCTGTCTTCTATAATGTAAAGATCTATTATCTCCATATTTTTCAATATTTTAGGCTCCGTAGTTTCGGAGATAAGGGGCGGGAATGGTCATTTTTCGTGTAATTTCTTGAATAACTTCAAAACCATATATTTAAAAATTTTGAAAAATATGATTAAAATCCTCACATTAAAGCCCGTTCATTTGATATGCCACACGGTATTGTTCAAAAAACTTTTTTTTTTAATTTTCTAGTTTGTCCCCCAAGTGACCACCATACAAAATATCTAATAATTTACGTAACACGTCCGTGTTTGGGTCACAAAAGTCCATATAAATACGAAATTTCAACAGAATCGGTTCAGTGGATTCGAAGGTAACTGGCCGTGACAAACGGACAGACAACCGAGTGATCCTATAAGGGTTCCGTTTTTGTTCGGGACCCTAAAAATTAATAATTTACGTAACACGTCCGTGTTCGGGTCACAAAAGTCCATATGTGTACCAAATTTCAACAGAATCGGTCCAGTGGATTCGGAGAAAACTGGCTGTGACAGACGGACAGACACCCGAGTGATCCTACAAGGGTTCCGTGTTTTGTAGGGAACCCTAAAAAAAATAATTTCCGAATGTTTTACTTTCAGACCATATTTCCATAGGGTTAAGTAACAATTTTACTTAAATTCTAGTGTTAGTAGGATAGATACATAAAAATATACGATTAAACTTTAGCGTGGAGCGGCATCCACCTCGGCAACATCGAGGAATCCCACCAATCTGCGAATACACTCAGAATACTGTTGGTGCTACCGCGAACACGACACATCAGGGATGCACATCTCTTCCTAATAATGGCGGCAAAACCATAAATATTATTATCTGAAGAATAGAATAGAATAAAAATATTTATTTGACACAGACAAAACACACAGCAACAAACACTTTATAGAAAACAAAAGAACAATAATACAAAACGAAAACGATACAGAGTAATCTGCAAACATCCCTGATGCACTACCCCACCACGGCAGCCGCATCAGTACTCTCAGTTCATTATTACATTGAACACGTAGGTTGCTGTATGTCCGCTGAGTGAAGTTGACTCACAGGCCTTAATAAAAAATAATAATAATAAAAAAATCATTTATTTCAGACAAAAAAGTCCTTAATATGCAAGGTTGTTGTAATAACTTACATTTATAATTTAGATATTCTATCTTTCTTATACTTTATAAATCTTGGTAAGTTTGACACTGCCGTACTCACGAGTACCTTGTATTCTTTCGGAAGCCTTTTTTGCTGTCTTGCTTTATTTCGCAGTATAGGGGCCAGAATGGCCAACTTATCGGTCAGCTTCACTTTAGCAGCCAGCTCATCTGTTTCATCTTCAGAAAATAAATCTACGAGTGTGTCTATTGCTTCAGCTAAAACCCATACTTCCGGTTCCTTGTGTGCTTGTTCTAGTATAAATTCAGTTATCATGCATATTACGTTCGAAGTGAAATCATTCAAGTTATTGACAAATAGTGAAGCCAAAATGCCAACCATCCGGGTTAAGTTAGATCTTATCTCAGGCACTTGACATTCCCTTATTCCAACGAGCATTATCTCAATATCCGATAAAGCTAAGTCACTAAACAAACTATAGTCATTACTGTTGGCATTGTCTCTAAACTTAATTTTGTCTAAAGCAGCTCTCATTACTGCCGTTGCAGATTCCGTCAAATTTACATTTTCAGCGTCTTGTTTAAAAACTAGTTGTCCAGTATCTAACCAGATTTTATAGACGCCATTAATTCCGCCAAGATTTTCAATAGGAAGTGTTGATATTAAATTATTTATGCATAAAAGCGCTCGGGTTTGCAAGCTGAGCACTCTCTTGTAAATAAGTTGTGATCCTTCATATTCTTTCAATATTAACATAACATTATTTGCAGGTAATTGGGTTCTAGCCCATACTTTACCAAATATATCCAGAGATGCAAAAGCTTCCATCACTTCAGTGGCCAGCTTATCTTCTGCAAGAATGGTATTATCACCATTTTCAAAAATTTCTTCATCTACATCATCACTTTCTGATGAGTCGCTGTCTTGCAAATCATCAGCATCTTCGCATGAACTAATATTAGCAATAATTTCAAGAGAACTCTGTTGGGCGGTTAGCAATTGTGATACAGTTTGTATCTCGCTTTCCAGCTGTTGTGCTGCTTTTCCTCTGGGTGCTTCCACTTTTCCTGATTCATCCTTTAAGGGCACAGTACTTGATAACTGACTACAGATCAGTCTGTGGTCTACTGACAGTGTATTAGCTAAAATAGACATAATTCTACTGATTACCTTATTTGGTAATGTTGTTATATTACCACCACAAGTATTGATTATTACTCCTGCTGACAAAGTTTTCAACAATACTAATGAAGGATCTTCTCCCTCCAGTCCCAACAAAGCTTCTAGTTGCTTTTCTGCATTTGACATTATCTTAGTCATTGCTGCAGGGTTATCTTCCACAGCAACAAACAAACATTGTAAAACTGCAATAACAACATCACTACTGAAAGTCTCTAAATCTAAATAACGTGGTAATATGTCTAATATTCTAGTCTGACCCAAGTATTTTACAGCAAGATCTGAACTCTCGCAAAGGTTCAAAAGTAAATTAGTAATTTGAATGAATGTATCAATATCCTCATCTTTTGTTTTGGAATTCGTATCAGGCACCCAACTTTCAGCACGCTCATGGAAATAACATGTCACTGGAGTCATGATATCCTGTTCCATCATAGCTTCGCAATTGTCCATGGTTACTGTAGATAAATTGCGCAGGGTCCCAGCAGCCGCATTTCGCACTGAGCTGGCTTGGTCAAGCAGCAATGGAGCTGCTACCTTCACCAATCCACAACTAATAAGCTGAGGTACATTCTCAGGGTTTTCTATCATCATGCCAAAAGTTTGTAGACCACAATATTTTTCTTCGACATCAGCAGCCTGTAGCTGGTCCAATATAGTTTGAATAGCATTTTCCTTGCTGTCAACTGGAAGTTCTTCTTCCTCATCACAATTATCTACCACTAGACTTCTCTTTGCTCTAGTTGGCTTAGGTTTCCTTATTTTTCCCATTTTGTGTTATAACCTTAAATTACCAACCTTGCGTTACCGCGTTGTTTCACTTCAGTGTTGACCTGATAGGTAATATGTGTTCTGTGGTACGTTCAGAGGTTTTTTTTCTCTAGACGTTCAGAGGTTGAGGCCACATAACACCTATTCAGTGTTGCCAACAAATAAACTAGCTCTCCACCAGATTCAACTAGTAAAACCACCAGAAAAACACTAACAAAAATCGGCACTACTCCAAAAATGAGTGAAAGTCGCTAAAACTTCTATTATACGAAAAAATACGGTAGGTATGCAGTTTTGTTAGTAAAAACTGTTCTTTTTTTTCTTTAATTTCAAATCTACGTAGTGCTTTTTTAAAATCATTTCAAATAATTTACATTTCACTACTTGTGATACTTTTAATAACTTCAAGCCACAGTAAAGGTAGAATTCCGTGCATCGCGATCGATCGCGGCCGCGCGCGTCCTACGACTGTCGTCGATCGCTCGCGACAATAGTCAAAGTATGAAAATGTATGGCACCGCTGCCGAGGCTCGCGACAGACGCGCGCGGCCGACGAATGTCGTGAGCCGCGCGCGGCAGTGTCTTGAAATTAGTAGACGTTGTTCGTCAGTTCCCTCTAGACGTGTGTCTACCGAAGTCAAAATCATGGTCGAAGTACTAATTGACATCCTTGAAGAAGAAGAGGAGGATGACGAGCTGCTGTTGCTATATTGTGAAAATAGAGTACCAATCGACCCTATCTTTAAAAGCAGAAATGAAGAAGGATACTACCAAATATTGATTCTTTTCTTTTTCTTTTTTTTAAAAACGTTGCCCCACACTAGGAATTTCTCCTGTATCGTGGGTGCGTTTACAAACATACAATTTCACATACACAAACAGCCAGACCCGGAACAACTATCTGTAGGCCATACAAATATTTGTTCCGTGCGGGAATCGAACCCGCGACACGCCGCGCAGCAGTCGATCGATGAAAAGTTTTCTCCGGCGTTCCTAGACATGTTTGCGCCATGAAATCCACGATGTTATTAAGCGCTAAAACATGTTAAGACGCGTACGGCCGCGCGCGGCTCACGACATTCGTCGGCCGCACGCGTCTGTCGCGGGCCTCGGCAGCGGTGCCATACATTTTCATACTTTGACTATTGTCGCGAGCGATCGACGACAGTCGTAGGCCGCGCGCGGCCGCGATCGATCGCGATGCACGGAATTCTACCTTAAAAGTAAATAAATCCTATAAATTAAATGGATCAAAAATTATACATTTCGTAATGTTTTAGTGGCTTAGTGGTTGAGCGATAGCATTTTCAGTCATTGAAAATGAATTCTACTTAACCACTAGAAAAAACCACCAGCCTGTAAAAGCAATATTTAGCCACTAAAAAGGGGGTCAAACCACCATTTGGTAACACTGAACCTATTACCAAGTTGAGAGGCTGACATTCTCGGCAATCCACAGATTATGAATTTGATGGTAAAATTGTTCTAACAACGTGCTTCTCTTAACAGAAACACACAAATGTAAAGGAAATTATAATTTAAGGTATTTTATTAAAGCACATTGCACATTTTAAAAAGAACCTTGCAATTTCTAAAAATATCGTGTTGTTTCATGTTTGGAGACTAACCGAGAATTTCAGTGCTGCCAATATGTCGAAATCAGTTGAACTCAACCACACACAGTTAAAGTTGAAATAAACAAACTGTGATCAAATGGGCGTTGCCGTACGTTTTGATACCGATAACTCGCTGATTACAAACAGATAAGCCCTCGTGTACTTCGCGACATTGTACTAAATCGAAACTAGGGCTTCAGAGATTAAAATTGTGATACATTCCTTCTAGGCTACTGTGTTTTACGAAACTTTGTTCTCATTGTTTTTCTCACGTATCTTCTTCGTCACAGTGTGTAACAATTAATTACTGAGATTCGCGGTGAATTAACTTGTAATTACACCAGTTTTAATTCATAACATTGGTTCTTATTGCAGTTAAATTCGTGCAGAAGTGTGTTATGGTGACTCATCCGGAAACTCATCCTTAACTAATTTTAGGAGTGTTTTGTGATGTGAAAATGTACAAGAAGTATTTATTAACGTTCTTTCTATACACCAGTGTTGAGTGCCAGTCGAATAAGGACCTGTATAATGGACAAGCTAACAGTGACTTTTACAATTCTCGAGAGCAAACTTCTCGAACTTCGAGGCTGCCTAGCCCGGGAGACAGTGACTACAGGACGTATGTGTACAATAACAGGAGATATGGAACAGATCCTTCAAGATATAACCCATACAATCCTAACATAAACCAGCCAGGAGGGTTTCCATACAATCCAATCAACACAAATCCATTGGATGATCAGTTCAAGTATAATATTGTGAGTATAAACTTCTGTTTTATTGTGAACAGTTCTTATTAGGTACCTACTTCTTTTATCTTTCTAACTACTGTATGTTTCACAACTTCCTGTGAGTCAGTTTTGATTATAAGAGATTTGCTGAATAAATTCTTTGTTTGTAAACATTGTGAGTCATCTGACTTAGTGGAAATGCAGTTATAAACTTTTTTTCTGTTGCTCACATTATACAATTTTATCAACATTAGACTCAGACATAAATTAAACAAAATTAAACAAGTATTCTCAGGTCTAATAAGAATTCTAATTAGAAATGTGTTCTTTTGCCAAACAAACACTTCTCTGGATTTAATAAAATTTAATTTAATTTGATCTTCATTGGATGGGGTATCAAACCACAGCCAATGAAGATCAAATTAAATTAAATTGCTTTTATTTTAATTAATTGGCTGGGGTTTGATACCCCATCCAATGAGACTATTAAATTCCATACATTTTCTACTTTATGACTCCCTAGTCTTTTTCTTTAGCCCAAAACATTGCCATAAATGATGTTGTGGAGGCATCGGGTCACTTTAGCTGTATGTTTTGTGGTAGAATGGGATGTAAATCATAGTTTATGACTTGGCTTCACACCTTACTGTTTATATGTGAAGCACCACTTTGCGAGATTAGAGTTCATACCTCCCTACTTCGGTTCTGAGGTGACTAGTGTGCTAGCAGGACTTGAGAGCAGTGGTCTTGAACGTCATAGAGCGAGATCGGTAGAATTCCAGCTAAAATCGGGATAGTTGTACCTAAAATTGATATTTGACAAAAAAAATACAATATTCAATCAAATTCGTTTATTTATTGAATAAACACATTTCGGTATTTCCACCAGTGGTCTCGAACCTACCAAAATCAATATCTAAAATACTAAATTTTACATCTTATTTTAGAACCGGGACCCAAACAACCCTGATGCGTTATTCCCTGGTGTACTGGGAGGATGGAGGGAGGACCTGCAAGGAAAGGAGAGACGAGACTCGCGACAGCTGAAAAGAGATGTCTTTGTTACCACAAACTATGGACAGGTGCAGGGATTTAAGGTATGTGAAAATACTAAACGAAAAGTCAAAAATTCACTAGCCAGGAATAAGCCATCATACTTTGGGTTGGTGCAACAATTTCATTTTGTTCTGATTACTGTCATGCTATTACTGACTCTTTTTTTTTAGGGTTCCCTACCAAAGGCCAAAGAGACCCTATTAATAAGACTGCTGTCCAACCATCCATACGTCTGTTTGTCAGAGGGCTATATCTCAAGAAACGTAGTACAGTTTCAATTTTCAGAGTGTGTATTATTATTGCCGCAGTAACAACAAATAATAAAAATAATAATAATTATAAAAATAACGTATTGAACACCATTAAAGGGTGTCACTATAAAAAAAAACTTGTGTTCATTGCAAGCAGTATAAAACTAATGCTTAACCAAAAATATATCTTTTCTTTATAGGCATGCAAGTTATTCTGTTCACATAAATGCAAATCTGTGTCATCTATAGAAAATTTCCTTAAAAGTACTTTCTACAATACCCATTAATATTGAAAGTAATTGCTGTTCATATAGCCAATTGACTTTCATATATCTCATGTCAAACATTCATTTTATGGGGAATTCATGTCATGCTTTCAATGTAGGAGAGATATTGTCCATCCTTTAGCAAGATGGGCTGAAAACATTGTTGTCCGTTCGCATGCTTTACACACATTATGTTAATCAGGGAAACCTATTATTAGCCTTACAAAACTGATTTATATTTTCTGTAATATTTCATAAGTATCGCTGTTGGTTTTCTGAATAAAGTAAAATAAAATAAAAAAACTGGCCAAGTGCGAGTCGGACTCGCGTGCAAAGGGTTCCGAACGAATTATTTTTTTTAACATGTTATTTTAACACTACAGACTTCTAATAGGTTTTCCTGTAATCTTTAGGTAAAGATCTATTATCTCCATTTTTTTTTTCAAAATTTTAGGCTCAGTAGTTTCGGAGATAAGGGGGGGGGGGATGGTCATTTTTCGTCTATTTTCTTGAATAACTTCAAAACTATTTATTTTAAAATTATGAAAGTAATATATTTAAAACCCTTACAGTAAGCCCTTTCATTTGATATGTCACACAATATTTTTCAAAAAACTTTTTTTTTGAAATTTTCTAGTTTGATCCTCAAAAGTGACCCCCATACTAAACATTTAATAATTTACGTAATGCCTCCGTGTTTGGGTCACAGAAGTCCATACGTGTACCAAATTTCAACAGAATCGGTCCAGTGGGATCCGGAAAACACTGGGTGTGACAGACGGACAGACAGACACCCGAGTGATCCTATAAGGGTTCCTTTTTTTTTCGGAACCCTAATAAATTGCAAGTAGATTTTGGCTGAGGATGGCACTGGAATTTACATATATGCACATATCTCCCCACATATATGTAAATTGGGCTGGTTTCTCATTGGCAACTCCATGACTAAGTGCGTATTTTGTGTGCAGGTGGGACAAACGTGTCATTTGATTCACCCCAGCTCTCGAAGAAAGGGCCAGCGAAGCCGTAGTGTTACTATCTCAGGGTACCTGGGTTTCCGAAGTACTTAGCCCTGTAATCTGGGACTACCGGGCAGCTTATAAGCAGATGTGATGCTGTCTCATCCTCCTCCATGCAGGCTCTGCAGAGTTGGTGTGGATCGTGGGGATTGGCACACGAAAAAGCTGTGCGCGAAGTTGGCTGTGGATGATGACATTATCAACCAACCTTTTTCTTTTTCCCAACAGGTCTATCTATATGACAACCCAGACCCTGACTCAGGCTACAGACCATGGCTGTCACCAGTGGAAAGGATTCAGGGAGAAGTGTCCACATTCTTGGGAATACCATATGCTAGACCACCGGTGTTGGAAGGCAGATTTAAGGTGAGATCTTAGATGTTTTATTTATTTTTAGAATTGCTTTATTTTCTGGTCATTACTTATGCTAAAAATACTCTCTAAATCTGGAGCAATGACCTGGTGAAGGCTGGGGGATTGCCCTGGATGCAAGATGCCAGGACTAGTTGATGTGGCGGATAGACTCCCCAAAAGCCTATTTCCAGTAGTGAAGGGATTTCCTCTTTCGTCTGAATTGATGATTATAATGACGAATGCCAAAATTCCATAGTAATGTTGTAGCAATCTTTAGCAGCAACTTGTAGTTGTACATCGCAGTACAATTTTAATAATCTTCGTTTTTTAGCCTCCACGACAACACCCTGGCTGGCAGCTGATGCAAGCAGTGGACTGGGGTCCAGCGTGCCCCCAACCAGTAAAGTACACCGGTGCCACTAAAAGCATCAGGGATATGGATGAAGACTGCCTCTACTTGAACATATTCTCGCCTAATGTAAGTAGATTTTCATATCTTCTGGACTTTGGGGGACCAATACGTACGTTGATGCGCCACCGGTACAAGGCGGACATTCTACCCACACGCACAAAACATTTTGGGAACACATTCATAGTGCGTACAGCTAAGGAGAGGAATTCCCTGCCAGAGTCTGTGTTTCCAGATAGCTACAACCTGGGAGTCTTTAAGTCAAGAGTGAATAGGTTACTTCTAGGCAAGCGTGCTCCCTCTTCGACCGCATTATCGCTTACCATCAGGTGAGATAGTGGTCAAACGTATGTCTATTAATAGTAAAAAAAACCAGCCGGGAGCAACTTTTTAAAGGGCAACATAATATCATCCTAATATATAAAACTAGCTAACCCGCGCAACTTCGTCTGCGTCACATTTTACATTACTGCTCCGCTCCTATTGGTCTTAGCGTGATGATATATAGCCTATAGCCTTCCTCGATAAATGGGCTATCCAACACTGAAAGAATTTTTTAAATCGGGCCAGTAGTTCCCGAGATTAGCGCGTTCAAGCAAACAAACAAACTCTTCAGCTTCATATATTAGTACTAGCTGACTCGCGCAACTACGTCTGCGTCACAATTTTCATCACTGCTCCGCTCCTATTGGTCTTAGCGTTATGATATATAGCCTATAATAGCCTTCGTCGATAAATGGACTATCCAAAACTGAAAGAATTTTTCAAATCGGACCAGTAGTTCCTGAGATTAGCGCGTTCAAGCAAACAAACAAACAAACAAACTCTTCAGCTTTAAATATTAGTATAGATTTACTGAGTGACTGACATACAACGCACAGCTGAAACTACTGATCGTAGAGAACTGTAATTTGGCATGTAGGTTCCTTAGAAAGTGTAGGGGAGCACTAAGAGAGGATTTCCCAAAATTCTTACGGGAACGGAAAAAAACGCGATGTGCTTGTACGAAGTCGCGGGCAAAAGCTAGTTTAATAATAAAATGTTAAAGTGGTCCGCTTGGCACATCTGCTGCATGTCGGAGGAGCGATGGACGTAGATTACCATACAGTGGATCCCATACGCAAAGAAGCGCAATAACGCGGCAGGCCCAGAAAGAGATGGCGGATGAGCTGGACTCGTTCTCAAAAGACTGGCCCAAAATTGTAGAAGACTGGGGAAAGTGTAAACGATAGAAGGCAGGACTTTGACCTGCAGTAGGACAGCTGTTATGCGCCATTGTTCTATTAAATGTAATTTTTATTAAGAGCGTTCATAATAAAAATTACATTTAATAGAACAATGGCGCGCGCGCTTTAGGCAATGCTAATTACCAATTTGGCTAAGCTAATACAACGTGTAACAAAATAAACGCAATACCTCTTAAGGGGACATTGAACTCATCATTATGAACAACTTTCACTATGGGACCAACACTGAAATCGCGAAAAAAAAGTCGACTCCCCCATACATTTATGTGCGCATCTATACTCTATACTTAATATATAAAGCTGAAGAGTTTGTTTGTTTGTTTGTTTGCTTGAACGCGCTAATCTCAGGAACTACTGGTCCGATTTGAAAAATTCTTTCAGTGTTGGATAGCCCATTTATTGAGGAAGGCTATAGGCTATATATCATCACGCTAAGACCAATAGGAGCGGAGCAGTAATGAAAATTGTGACGCAGACGACGTTGCGCGGTTCAGCTAGTAACTCGATAAAATGTACTGGACAGCTGATTTTTTTTCGCGATTTCAGTGTAGGTCCCGTAGTGAAAGTTGTTCATCATGATGAGTTCAATGACCCCTTAAGAACAAACTTAATACAAGTTTGTTCTGTAACACGTTGTATATGAATTGTAGTGCTGTGCGTAGGATTGGTCGGCCATGTTTAGTTCCACCGTATTTGGGACGACGCGCTCGCCTGAAAAAATTACTAAAATAATTTGTAACCCTGTTTTGCATATGTTGCTCTAGTTTATTCCGACACTTCTTTTTTACTGGCAATCCTGTAACACAAAGCATACATTGTTATTTAATTGCATGCACGTTACATTTGCACCAAAAAGCCTCCACAAACGAGGTCGATATGTGACAGATGCATAATGACAATACTGCCATTGCTAAACATAGCCTTTGTCCCTAGAGAATGTTGCGAATAGCCCGCCCGCCCGTCTGATTATGAACGTAATTTATTTATGGCACAATGACCAGTATAGTTTTGTTATGTAACTCTGTCATCAGTCATGCTGTGGAGTAGCTAATTAAATACACATGTGAGTCGTTTGAAATTAAAACTTTTAAAACCATACACCCCCTGAGTATATTGTTTTAAAAGTTTTGTACGGTCCCTTCAAGCTGTGAAAAAAATGAAAGTTCTTAGAACTTTGATTTTTAACGTAAAAAAAGAAACGGCCGGTTATGCCGCAAAAACGTATATTTCGACACTCTCAAGGGAATCAAAATGTATAGGGTATTTCTTGACCTAGAACTATGAAATTTGGCAATTAATACCACCTTACACTAAAAGTATAGGAAAAGGTCTGAAATCTATACATTTGTAATTAAATAAAAAAAAAACTTTATTTCAAGTAATATGTACCTACACATTTATACGGAACACTCGGTGGGCGAGTCTGACTCGCACTTGGCCGGTTTTTTTTTTAATAATAATCAGGTATTTCATGCGATCACCAAAACCGAATCTATTAATAGCTTTTACAACGTGGTAAAAGGATTCCCTAATTTCTAAATGGAAAGGGTTAGAAATGGCAGTTTTCATTCAAGAAACACGATCCGTTTCGGATCAAGCCTCCACCGCTGATCCGACAATAGATATCCGGAAACGAACTAGAGATGGTTTAAACACAATATCTGCTATCACTGTTACTGTTACACATAAATATCAGATCCAAATATTTGTTATTAAATAACAGCCTGTTATTTTTGTACGAACGATAAATACGTATTTAAATCTCAATTGAATATCATCTTAGAAGTAATCATATTGCGAAATAAATAATAGGTTTTTCTCTTTTTAGCAAGGATCATTCTTTAATGAGGAAAACAGAGAAATTGATAACTAAAAAGGCGTGGTAACAGTATGTATGTGTGGGGACTGATACAATAAAATAACAGTAACAGCCGCGGTAACAGTGCTTGCGGGTCTGTTATTAAAAGTAACAGATAAAATAAGTTTTAGGAACAATTGTTATTTGGAAATATCTGTTATTTCTATCTGTTACGATAAATACGCCTCACCCCTAAAACGAACATCACATTGTACGATTGATATTATCAATATTGTTCTGTTTTAGCTTTTAAATTATTACAATGACTGCATTACATATTCGGGCCCATTGTCTTTGGTTCGGTCGATAGTTAGTTGACTGCTGGCTCTGAATGGGTTGGATTAATATTATCAATATGTAATACTAAACTTAATGATATTTGTTTAGTATCTATTGTGAGGCATCCTTATTTTGATCGTGTTAATATTTATTGTCTATACTATATAATATTATAAAGAAGAAAGATTTGTTTGTTTGTTTGTTTGTTTGTTTGAATTGAATAGGCTCCGAAACTACTGGACCGATTTGAAAAATTCTTTTAGCATTGGATAGCTACATTATCAGGGAGTAACATGGGCTATATATTATCCCCGTGCTCCCACGGGAACGGGAACTACGCGGGTGAAACCGCGTGACGTCCACTAGTATTAAAATATATGCATGACCCCTTGAAGAGCTTACAATTCGCGTTGATAGAGGGACTACATAATGTGTTAATGTAATTTTTCGCTACCCAGTGTTAGTATAGTAAAAAATCGGTTTAAAAAAAAAACCAGCCAAGTGCGAGTCGGACTCACACACGAAGGGTTCCGTACCTTATTTTTTCTTATTTGTTGTTATAGAAGCAATAGAAATACACTATCTGTGAAAATTTCACCGCTGGTTAACCTTACGTACGGAACCCTACAAAATGGAGCAGTTTCAACAGGTTATTGCAAACACCAAAAGTTTACAATAAATCGCGCCAGATTACAAACTCTTTCGTTTCGATCGAAGACACGGACAAATTGTAAACTATCGAATTCGGATGCTATTTATTGTGTTTTAGGTACCTAAATGGTCTATTCACATAATATCGAAAGTACCTGTAGTCTCGCAAGATATTACAAACTACAATGTTTGCAAATAGTCCGGTGACGGGTAACTAAAAACTGCAATCAACAATTTCAATTGGCTAGTTTCCACCATCAATAAATTGCAAATCTATTTAGTCCGTCTGTTAGAGTATTGAAAAATAATGGACACGTATTTTTTGTTTTTGTATATCAATGAATATTGACAAAGATAAAATGCATCAAAACTCGGGAGAGGGGGCTGGTGACGTCACGTCGCTAGTAAAATTATACTATCGTAGTGACGTCACGCGAGTTTTCGACGTACTGTATCTTCGTCATTTATTGTTTACGTGAAAAAAGAAAAAATACGTGTCCAATATTTTTTGGAAATCTATCTGACGGACTAATTCGTTAATATCCTATTCAATTCATTTATTTCAGTTAAATTACAATCACATAAGTTATAATTATAATCATCCATACATTCAATTATTCAATTTAAATCTATACTCTATACTAATATAGGTATAAAGCTGAAGAGTTTGTTTGTTTGCTTGAACGCGCTAATCTCAGGAACTACTGGTCCGATTTGAAAAATTCAGTGTTAGATAGCCCATTTATCGAGGAAGGCTATAGGCTATATATCATCACGCTAAGACCAATAGGAGCGGAGCAGACGAAGTTGCGCGGGTCAACTAGTGAAATAATAAGAGTACAAACACAACAATGGAAACATTGGATCAGTACGTCTACCATGAGTTTTATCAATCTATACTCGCTAGCGACTGTAGTTAAAAGAATGTATTAAAACTTAAAAAAAAAACAATTTTCCAATTTATTTGTTTCAGTTGTTAACTAACAAGCAAGCAAGTTGCAAGTAAAACTTTAGTTAACAACTAAAAAAATTAATTAGAAACTTGTTTTAAGAGCTTTCATACATTATTTTAACTACAGTCGCTAGCGAGTATACACCGTTAAATTTTGATTGTTTTAATCCCGTGGAGGGTCGATACGGTACATGAAACACTGTCGATTTGTAAAGATAAAATTAACCATGAGTTTTTTGATTGATAAAACTCATGGTAGACGTACAGGTCTGTACTACCCGTACATGTAGCTTTGTCCAATGCTCCATGAAGGAGCAATCCACATCCATTCTCCCTACAATGAACTTCAGGAAGCTCATTGGTGTGCTTGTGGAATTTCATGTGACACTAAAGTTTTAGCATCAGAAAAGCGATGATCCTTTCGTAACGGTAATAGGTTCGCCCTCACAAAATTCAGTCGACAAAGATTCATTACTCACCGAGTTACCGACTAAATGGTTCTAATTAGTACGATTTGTATCAGCCCTAAAATTAACAAACCAAAATGAACCTTATCACTCTGAAATAAAGGTCAACGCGGGGCAAGAGCGGCACTTCAACCTTGTTTGGAAGAATTGAGTTAATTCGCAGTTTTCCGTAATGCACAATCTCCAGTATATATCATCACAACCAAGCTGGGCCCCAAGACTGCTATTACAATAGTGTCAGAATGGTCTATCATTGATTTCATAATAGTTGATTTTGACAAGATTCTATGCCATTTCTTTCAATGGTAGGTCAGTGGTTTACCACTGGATATAAAAGCGTCATTATGACTTTCCAAAAGAAATGCGCATTAACATTTAATTTTGCTGTTATTTAGAAATTATATTTGAAGGATTATTATTACCTATTGGTGATGATGATTGTCAGGAATGATGGTGAGGTTCTTTAGGAAGATCAGGTGCGTAATTCTCGCAACAGGTATGCTGAATAACAAGATTTTTTGGTGTGTACATTTGAAGAGGAGTGTTTCCAAAAGTAATTTTTAACCGACTTCAAAAAAAGGAGGAGGTTCTCAATTCGACCGCGTATATATATATATATATATACTAGCTGACCCGCGCAACTTCGTCTGCGTCACAATTTTCATCTATAATATAACTCCTACCCTACTCCTACCCTACTCCTACCGCCTATATATATTTTTTTTTATTATGAAAAATAGATGTTGGCCGATTCTCATAGATACCGGATAAGCACAAAAAATTTCATCAAAATCGGTCAAGCCGTTTCGGAGGAGTATGGCAACGAAAACTGTGACACGAGAATTTTATATATTAGATATTTATATGTGTATTCGCGGATAAATTTTGTCGTTTATGAACCGATTTCGATGATTTTTTTTTTATATGAAAGGGTATGCTGCCGAGGTGGTCTCATTGCCACTCCGTCAGGATCTGATGATGAAAACCCCGAGAAATCGAGGGCAACTCTCGAAAATTGTAGGCACGCATCTGGTAAAAACTTGATATTCGTGTGTATATCGGGTGATACTACAAAACAATGAAGGTTTGGATTAGACCTGATGATGGAAACGACAGAGAGTCAAGGGAACTCCACGTTAGTATATACTAGGAAATACCAAGTGTTTGGGCTTATTTCATTCGTATTGACGAGACCTTTACACCGAAAGCACTAAGTAAGTTTTATTAAATAGGCCCCAGTTTATAACATAACATCACGCCGGTACGCTGTGAATGGGTACGCAGGTACCACTAAAAGTGAAAAATAAAAAGGCTTTTTTTTATTCATTCAAATCGCATACTTATAAGTTTGAGTATTACTGCTTAGTCGTAATTTACGTCCAAATGTATCCAAATGCCAAATGCACTGCATTCCGAAGTGCCCCAACTCGTGTACCCAGTTGCTCTTTCAGTTAGCAAATGAACTGAATATTAATGTCGCCGCGGGCTGTCCAGAATTGATTAGCTGGCTTACTGGCTTATTGGCTTATTGGCTTATTGGCTTACTGCTTCATTAGACACCTTTATGCTGAGCACAATAACGGCCTGCGAACGGAAACTGAACGTGGTTTCATTTTGCACACATTGACACTACATTACTAAGACAACATATTGACCTCTTCTTTTTCTTTGTTATTTTTGTTTCTGCTCTGTTCCTGAAGCTGTCCACTAGTTGTTGTGAGTGTTATTTCTGCACTATTATTGCAATTTTATTTGAGTTATGTTTTTTTTACATGCTGTGTGTCTATCGCATCATATTTTACACTATGCTTGTATTATATTGCTTGTGTTATTAGTATAAACAGTGTAAAAATTGTAGATAGGCCAATAAATATATAAATAAAAGACTTAACAAGTATTTATCCAACGCTAGTAACTTCAATTAATGAAGAATTAAACACAGCGTACGCCAACTAACTAAAATAAAGAATTTTATTATTCATTTATTTTATAAACTAGAAGTTACACTCTGACGTTCAATACGTCGAATACAGGCCACAAAACATCTTTAACTCTCCGTGACGTGCAGATTATATAAATAAAGAAAATCAATTAAATAGCTGTAGCAGATGGATAAATACTAATAGACAGACCCACGAGATTCTATAAGGGTTCAAAAAGAAAAGAAAAGAAAGAAAGAAATACTGGCCAAGTGCGAGTCGGACTCGCGTGCAAAGGGTTCCGAACGAATTTTTTTTTTAACATGTTATTTTAACACTACAGACTTATAATAGGTTTTCCTGTTCCAATTACAGGTAACCACAACTCACGATAATACTTAGCTCCGTATCGCTTACTGTTTAAAAATATTTATACCACCTATTTTGTGTTGTGATTAGTACCAAAATGAAGTAAAAAGTGCAAAAACTTAGTGCAAGTGTTATTAAATCTCAATTACTTTATGGGAGATGATTAATAAAGATATTCTGCACCAAACTGTTCGAGCAACATCAAAGTTATAAATGTGCCTAAATCACCTAAACAGTGTATAAGTGCAATTAAAACAACACAATCCATACAATAAAAACATTGGAAGTGCAATAGCAGTGATAAAACTGAACGAAAAGTAAAACAAAATAGTGTTCTCTAAACAAAGAAACGGACTTTGAACTCTCTTTGTTATGATTATGAATCTGTTTGCAACGGACTATTTAAAATATCTTCATGTCTGAATACTTTACACACCGTAATTTCGACATATTACTAACAGCACGAGTGGCACGTTTGCTTAGCGGCCGACCTACATACCAGCTCGCGTGTCACAAGTTCGATCCCCACGGACGACTAAGCTTTTTGTGCTGTATTCAATTTATATTAATTTTTTATCATTTTGTTGCTTTTTTTCTCTCTCTCTTCTTCGCTTTTTTCTCTTTTGCTATTTTAATTATTTGACGTAACTTGAAGGTGACATTATAGTTTTATGATGTCTTCTAAAACTAGTACAAAAAGCGATCGCAAGACGTCAGAGAAGGCTATATGCTTTAAATGCAAGAGATCAGTAGATATTAAAAAAACAGCCTTGTGTTCAACGTGTAACAATCGGTATGAACCAGATTGCGATGGTTACCCAGAACAAACCTACCGTATGATGGACCAGGAATCTAAAAGCAAATGGAGATGTAAGACATGCAAAAATAAGAAAATCTCTAACACTACCCATGGATCCCATGTCACAACGAGGAAAAAGGCGAACCTGCATCGAAACTGCTCCTCTCCAGAACCAAGTGGAAATATCCTGGAAAATAAAGAACCTGAAACTGTGAAGTCCGCCATTCAAAAGTCTTCTGACATCTTGGACTCTCACATATTGTCCGAATTCGGAAATTCAGATGAATCGTATAATACGCCCAGTAAATTATCTCAGAGTGTGGACGGTACAATATCTGAAACATTGACAGTATTAGAAATGAAGGAAACGATAAAAGAGCTCACACATAAGCTGGAAAGTACTGAAAATGAGCTAGAGAATATGATACTAGAAAATAACAATCTTAGCTATCAAATAAATAAGCTAAATTCGGAAATAAAAATGTTAAAATCATTGTGTCATTCGCCGGCAACCCTAGGAAACAGTCCGGCAAATAAACATAATAAGAAAAGACATTCGCTTCTTGACCAAAATTCATTCTCCACGCCATCTACTCCTTTGGCGATAAAATCGATTGTTAACAGTGGTAAAAACATTGAAATAATGTGCCTGCAACAAAAAATCTCGGACCTGCAACGTGAACTGAAAGAAGCCCAACAGAAGATTGAAGCTTTCACAAAGAAAATAGATACGTTAAACCGCGATTACAGTTTACCTAAACATTCACCGGTACCAAAAATCTGCACACAGACGCCTATTTGTACTGAGGAGCAAAAACATGAATCGACAAATAGGATACTTATTTTCGGCTCTCAACAATGTGTCGGCTTAGCAGCAGCCATGATAAATTCAAGACGAAACACAATGTATGAAAAGTATAACATTGTCGCGGATACTAAACCAAATGCACTCAGTAGCCAAATAATAACGAGTTGCCGTCATGCTAAGTTAAATTTGAACGATAAACTTGTGATTTGTATAGGAGAAAATGATCGTAATGTAAAATATATTTTATCACAATTACAAATTGTTCTAGATACCTTTTATAATAACATGATTATTGTATTAAATGTGTTCAAAAATTATTATATAGATGTTGATAAACTTAATTACAGATTTAAAAATATGTGTACAAGTTATAAAAAATGTAAATTTCTAGAAAGCGAAACATCGAAACTATCTGAACTGTGCACTAAAATAAATTATCTTATTGATTGTAATGATTATAACGAGAACTATTTAAATCCAAGGGAACTTGTAAAGCGAATAGCGAGTAACAGATCAAGTTTAAAACTATTTAACAATATTAATGAACCCAAAAGAGGGACAATCCCCTTCTATTTTGATCGCATGAAATTAAAAACACAAAAAACTAACGAACATAAAAATTCAGAATCCAGATCAATTACAGAAAAAGCTCAGAAAGGGACTATTCCCTATTATTTTCGTGTGACACAAAGGAAATTGACGTTTTTTCGAGAAGACTCCACCAGCGGTGACACACAATTTTAAAATACTTCATCAAAATATCGCTAGTATCTTATCAAAAAAAGAAATCCTTGAATTAACCTTACAGGAACTACACGAACAACAGAATAGCCCGGATGTAATATGCCTTTCCGAAACCTTTATAAAAAAAGGCAATGAAGCTTATATTCAGATTCATGATTACGAAATGGCTGCTAGTTTCTCCAGGGAAAAACAAAGAGGCGGGACTTGCATTTTCGTTAAGCGTGATCTTGTCTACAGGGTTCTACCCTTTTTACATAACCATGCAATACAAAATACGTTTGAAGTATGTGGCATAGAACTTACCTGTCATAAATTGATAATTATATGTATCTATAGGACACCTCAATCCGACCCCACCCAATTTTTAATCAAGTTAAACGGTCTTTTGTACCAGGTATGCCAAAGATATAACTAGAAAACAAACGTGATTCTAACAGGGGACTTTAACATTAACACTCTTAAAAAAGGCAATATTACAAATCAGTTACAGGATCTAACATGCAATTATAATCTTAAACTGCATATTAATGAACCAACTCGTAAGTCTTCTTGCATCGACCATATTTTGAGTGACATTCCTGGTGCTATTGGTACGGTAATGCCACTCCATTTATCCGACCACGACACAGCACAAATGTTGAGCTTCCCCGTAAGACATGAAACACGAACTCAAGCAACGTACTATGCATATAAAAGAGTTTTCAGCTCAGATAACATGCAGAAGTTTAAAAAATGCTTACAAAATTTATCTTGGTCCGAAACTTACGCAGAGAAAGACATAAACAAAGCATTTAGTTCCTTTCATGATACATTGTGCCTGTTCTTTAATTTATGCTTCCCTAAAATAAAGGTAAAAGTAAACAACAAAATTAAAAATAAACAGAACTGGATAAGTAAAGGACTTAAAAAGAGTTGTAAAACGAAACGGCTCTTGCGCTACCAATATTATAAAAATAAAAATAAACAAAATAAAATAAAATATGTTCAATACTCAAAACTTTTACAGAAATGCATATATAACTCTAAAAAGAACGCAAATATCAAGTTAATTAATAAAAGTGAAAACAAATGCAAAGCGGTATGGAAGGTAATTAAAGATGAATTCATGGGCAATAACTTTAAGAACGATATAGGAAACATCCTTATTGACAATACAGTACTTACAGACCCTGTTGAAATAGCAAATGCGTTTAATAATCACTATATCAATATAGCACACTCTTCTAGCACAAGTACAAAGACTAATTCTGACCAAAGTTCACAAGTTCATTCGATGTTTCTGAAACCTGTGTCCGAGAATGAAGTCAGAGCGGTAATAACATCATTAAAAAACACAAATTCAGCAGGTTATGACGAAATTAATACGAGGATTATAAAAACATGCACCAATGAACTTATTATTATAATAACATATTTAATCAATCTATCATTCGCACTTGGCACCTTTCCGGAATCAATGAAAGTGTCAATTGTTAAGCCACTTTTTAAAAAAGGTGAAAAGTCGGATATTAATAATTATCGTCCAATATTATTAAAAAAGAGCAATTTGGCTTCCAAAAAAACAAATCCACAACTCTAGCTATCTTCTCTCTTATAAAAACCATATTGACTAATATTAACCAAAACCACTTTACTACAGGTTTGTTTTTTGACTTATCTAAAGCCTTTGACCTAGTATCTCACGACCTGTTACTACAAAAATTGGAGGCAATTGGCATTAGAGGCATTGCACTTCAATGGATATCGACATACTTAAGTAACAGACAACAGCGTGTTATAATTACAAAAGTGGATAGATATAACGACATGACACCGCACTCTTCTGAACTCAAATGCAACAAATATGGCGTCCCGCAAGGAAGTGTGTTAGGCTCAATTTTATTCCTGTTGTATATTAATTCTATTATTGACATAACAAATCATAAATGTATATTATTTGCTGATGACATTTCCATTATTGTGACATCTGATAAAAATAATAATACAATTGACGATCATGAAACTGACATTAATAATACAATTGACATACTCATTAAATGGCTAAATAAAAATAATTTATCATTAAATCTTGAAAAGTCTGTATATATACAATTTAACCGATCGAATAATCCTAAATATAACTACAAAATGAATATAAAGAAAATTGTTGAAGTAACACAAACTAAATTTCTGGGCATTACTTTGGATCAGGACGTAAACTGGAAAACCCATGTTGACTCTGTCTCAAAACGAATAAACAAGTTTGTTTACGCGCTAAAAAAAATTAGGAACATCACAAACATCCAAACGGCAATAACAACGTACCATGCATATGTTGAATCGGTGTTACGCTATGGGTTGATTATGTGGCACCGATCAAAATAGAGCTTTTGTTGCCCAAAAAAAATGTATTAGAGCATTATACGGACTTCAATCCGATGATTCTTGCCGGCCGGTATTTCAAAAACTTGGTTTGTTACCGCTACCGTCTCTTTATATATATGAGATATGTATGTTTGTGTGGAAACATAAGGAGTTATTTACAAAAGCAGACGATGTACGTCCTCGAAACCGGCGCGACCCTCACAGGCTCGCGCTGGATGTAATTCCAAGACTGACCAAATATAAAAAGAGCTGTTTGTATATGTGTGTAGAAATATTTAATAAGATACCGAGTGACCTAAAAATCCTAAATACCAGAATGTTTCAACGTAAATTGCATGATTGGCTGTCCACTAATAGTTTTTATAGTGTTAGAGAGTTTTTGACAAAAAAATGTAAATGATTGATTGTATGCACGAAAAATTTGCACGCTTATAATGTTAAGCAAAAACATGTATGCTCTGTATGTAATTCTTGTACCATCTTATATACCATGTTTTATGCAAATAAATATTATTCTATTCTATTCTATTCTATTCTATTCTATTCTATTATATTCTGTAATCTTTAGGTAAAGGTCTATTATTTCCTTTTTTTTCAAAATTTTAGGCTCCGTAGTTTCGGAGATAAGGGTTGGGATGGTCATTTTTCGTCTAATTTCTTGAATAACTTCAAAACGATTTATTTTAAAATTATGAAAAAAAAACATTATTAAAACCATAATTAAACACGATATTGTTCATTTTTTTTTTTTCTAATTTGGCCCCCAAAAGTGACCCCCATACTTAAAATTTAATGATTTACGTAACGCGTCTGTGTTTGAGTCATAAAAGTCCATATTTGTATCAAATTTCAACAGAATCGGTCCAGTGGATCCGGAGAAAACTGGCTGTGACAGACGGACAGACAGACAGACACCCGAGTGATCCTATAAGGGTTCCGCTTTTTTTTCGGAACCCTAAAAATCAGATAATCGGTCGGAATCGGTTCAGTTATTTTCATACGGACTTCCAGAATCCTAAAACAGTTTGGCTATGGCTTAGCTAATTTAAAATAGGCACTGTGTCTCACGTCTCGTCTATGCTTAGACAATTCCCGCACGCATCCACTTCAGTCGAAAGGCACCCGAAAAAGGCTCTGTCAAAGATTTTAAGCTGCGGTTCTTTCAATAGAATACAGGGTTGCCAACCGTACGAGGTTCCTCTTACAAATACGAGTTTTGTGGTCTTCCGTACGAGATACGAGGACACTATCAACCTCGTACAATTATGTACGAGATTTTGATAACCCTATGACCATACGAACATTTTGCATCACCATTATATAATGGTAAAAACTAGTGCTATCAGAACTTGTAGGAACTTCTTACACCAAAAATATCATTGCCGCAATTACGCGATGATTGTCTATGGTATCTATCCTGTCAATCGGGAAATCCTCGACTAATAAAACATTTCGTTCTTCGCATTAGTCGTCAAACATAGCGCAAATTTATACTTTCTATGTTCCTTACATGTTGCATTCGTTGCATGCCGCCGGCCGGCCGTCAGACACATTTAGTTATTTTGTGATTTCACTTGAGTAATAATAAACATTTTTTTTTAAATACAACACAAAGTGATGTTTTATTTAGTAGGAAACTAGCAATAGTTTATTTCATTGAGTAAAAAGTCCTAAATCCAGTAGTTTAATATGCCTCAAAATTAAGGCATATTAAACTACTGGATTTAGGACGTTTTACATTTTAAATGTACGAAGTTTGAAAAGCAAAATACGAGATTTTTAGCGGCATATGTACGAGGGATTTTTTTTTCATGGTTGGCAACCCTGATAGAATATAGCCCTGTGAAAATATCAATTCCTATAGGGAACGTACACGGTGTTGACTATGTCATCTAGTGTTGCATATTCAAAACTTTAAGGCTATTAATACTTAACATTCATGCTTCTGTGCTGCCGCCTATTGTTCTTGCACACTCCATTTAGGGGAATGTGCACGAAGTAGATAGTGCTATCTAGCGTTCCAATTTCAAAATTTATAGGTAAAATATACTTGACAATGGTACTTCTGTGCTACTTAGTGATTGTTCACCTGATTGTCTGATAAAAAGATGATTCTGTGTTTCGGAAGGCACCACATATAAGCCGGTATTCCCGGAAACTCGGAAAATCTGACACTAGGGTGTGTGGGGTCGCTAGACCTTACTGCCCACACGATAAGAAGAAGAGTGATAGTTCCGCACGTTCACTATAGCTACTCTTATTTCCTGCAGACGGACGCCGGTTCCACAGCCCAGCGGTACCCAGTAATGGTCTACATTCACGGCGGACAGTACACGTCCGGAGCATCGAACCTGTTCCCTGGACACATGCTGGCTGCCTTCTACAACGTTATTGTGGTGTCTATCAACTACAGGCTGGGTGCTTTAGGTAAGTGTGAAAAAAGGTTTTCGGTGGGAATTATCCAGTTTTTGCAAAACCAAAGGCACACTAGATATGGTAACGTAGGACGGTAGGTAGTAATTTGATATTAGGAAACACGTCAGCCTTACAAGGCATTGAATATTACAACTTTCAAGCAGCCATTTACTTCTGTCTACTCTTAATCCTCCTGCTCGTGTCTAAATTTATTTAGTATCGGTTCAGCATGTCTTCTTCTTCATCTAAACTTACATCTCTTTTAGCCATCAACTCAATATTCACCTCCACTCTAGCCCTAGTTCACACAATACATCCACTGTTCTTACCATACACATTCATACTCAAGCATGAAAGTCTACAACAAATAGTTACATATATATCTTTCTTTTTTGATACATTGCCGTACTTCTGGACAAAGGTTACACTTACAAGTTACTGTGGCTACATTAATTCTTAATCATCATCTCCGCAGGTTTTCTATCAACCGGCGACGAGAACTCCCCCGGTAACTACGGCATCCTAGACCAAGCAATGGCTCTCCGCTGGATATACGACAACATCACCCCTTTCAACGGAGACCGGGGTTCGATCACCCTGTTCGGACCAGGCGCTGGCGCCGCATCAGCTGGACTCCTGGCCATAGCTCCGCAGACCAGGGATATTGTCACCAAAGTCATAGCGCAGGTGAGACGAGTAACTCTTTTACGGAGACCGGTATTCTATCACCCTATTTGGACCAGGCGCTGGCGCCGCATCCGCTGGTCTCCTGGCTATCGCTCCGCAGACCAGGGATATTGTCACCAAGGTCTTAGTGCAGGTAAAACAAGTAACTCTTCAGCGGAGACTAGCCTCCTTTCACTCTGTTCGGACCAGGCGCTGGGGCCGCATTCGCTGGTCTCCTGGCTATAGCTCCTCAGACCAGGGATATTGTCACCAAGGTTATAGCTCAGATAAGACATGTAACTCTTCAACGGAGACCGGTCTTCTATCACTCTGTTCAGACCAGGCGCCGGGGCTGCATCTGCTAGTCTCCTGGCTATTGCTCCTCAGACCAGGCATATTGTCACCCAGGTTATAGCTCAGATAAGACATGTAACTCTTCAACGGAGACCGGTCTTCTATCACCCTGTTCAGACCAGGCGCCGGGGCTGCATCCGCTAGTCTCCTGGCTATTGCTCCTCAGACCAGGCATATTGCCACCAAGGTTATAGCTCAGATAAGACATGTAACTCTTCAACGGAGACCCGTCTTCTATCACCCTGTTCAGACCAGGCGCCGGGGCTGCATCTGCTAGTCTCCTGGCTATCGCTCCTCACACCAGGGATATTGTCACCAAGGTTATAGCTCAGATAAGACATGTAACTCTTCAACGGAGACTGGTCTTCTATCACTCTGTTCAGACCACGCGCCGGGGCTGCATCTGCTAGTCTCCTGGCTATTGCTCTTTAGACCAGGCATATTGTCACCAAGGTTATAGCTCAGATAAGACATGTAACTCTTCAACGGAGACCCGTCTTCTATCACCCTGTTCAGACCAGGCGCCGGGGCTGCATCTGCTAGTCTCCTGGCTATCGCTCCTCACACCAGGGATATTGTCACCAAGGTTATAGCTCAGATAAGACATGTAACTCTTCAACGGAGACTGGTCTTCTATCACTCTGTTCAGACCACGCGCCGGGGCTGCATCTGCTAGTCTCCTGGCTATTGCTCTTTAGACCAGGCATATTGTCACCAAGGTTATAGCTCAGATAAGACATGTAACTCTTCAACGGAGACCCGTCTTCTATCACCCTGTTCAGACCAGGCGCCGGGGCTGCATCTGCTAGTCTCCTGGCTATTGCTCTTCAGACCAGGGATATTGTCTCCGAGGTCATAGCTCAGATAAGACATGTAACTCTACAACGGAGATCGGTCTTCCATCACCCTGTTTGGTGCAGGCGCTGGGGCCGCATCCTAAGATCTCCTGCTTATCGCTTCGCAGACCAGGGATATTGTCTCCGAGGTCATAGCTCAGGTGAGTCGTGCAAGTTAGCAAGCTTTGATAGATATATTCAAATTAGGTGGAACGACTATTTTCGCAGTGGCAGGTAGCATTTGGACGGAAGGAGCCGAAGTTTCAGTTATAATTATGTCGGGCAATGAGGGCTATCGCGTTTGAATTCGCCCCTAGAGGCGCTAGTATAGCGTGAGGTCTTCGAAATGTCAAATGTCACTGTTTGTTGGCTTTTTATTTTTTTTAGTTTTTTGTGAATATTTTACTAAAACAGCCTGAATATCGCAGATTAAGTTACGGTACTTTTTTTGTTGGAAATATGTATATGTCCATTTTTTTTTTCTATTATTATGAGTCCACGTAACACTGCGACGATTAATCTATGTTGTATTAATCGCACGTTCAGGGTATCATACATAATTTTCCTTCTAACTTAGTTCACATGCGCGTAATAACTTCTTTAATGCTACGATTAAGGACCTCACTCGACAGTGGCGCCAACTGGTGAGTACAAAAACGGTAGCCCTCATTGAAGAGGCTTATGTGGACTTGTAATAGCTTGATAATACTAATTTAAAACAGGCCAACTTTCCACATGAGACACTTTAGTTACTGTATTTCTGTCTTATGTCGCCATCCCAATACAAAGCGATCATCGCGCGAATACGCGATAGTCGCTTTCATTTGTACGACAAACACGATCGCATCGTCGCGTCACGTCGACATAGGCGCCTATGTTGGAATTATGTTCGAGCACATTTTCCTAAGTGAATGTTTACTTTAACGCAGTCGAGTACGTTTAAAAACTGGCACTAAAGCCTCGGAAAGCAACACGAACAAATACTATATTCTCATTCAATGTCCGCTTCTTTAATATTCATTTCCTTGTCCACAGAGTGGCTCAGCCCTAGCGGACTGGGCGATGATAGAAGACAAGTACAGAGTGCAGAACACGTCGCTGGTGTTCGGGCGCCTGCTGGGCTGCCCCATCGACTCCTCGTGGAAGTTAGTCAACTGTCTCAGGCAGGGCCGCAGCTTCTACGAGCTGGGGAATGCTGAGTTTCAGGTAAGGCACAGTGATAATTGAAAACTTCCTGAAACAATATTTTTTCTAAATATGTACAGGCGGAAGAGAAATAACACAAAACCTGATTCTCTAATGCAGGTCAGTCATTATTATGAAAAACTTTTAATTTGGTCCCATAATAAAAGTGTTTTTTTTTTGTTTTGTTTTGTTAGTCCTAACACGGAAATAACGAAAACAATCAACTGCCCTACACATTTTACATGGTTGCATAACTCGACAAAATTTATTGGTTTGAGCAGTTGTTTTTTTCTTACATTTCAGGGTTGAACCCGTTATAACAGTTATTCATGATGATGAATGAGCCTTTTTAAAAGTTGTTGCGGTATTGCTGTTACGCCCACACAGTAACTAAACTGATTTAAAACCTGAAACAAAGTTTCATTTACATTTTTGCCTATCAAAAGTTTTATGACCTTGTCAAAACATTTTAAGTTTTTTTCTGCTGGACTCGTTAGATGAAAACTTATTTATTTCTAAAACTCCTTTTTTTGCTGAACCATGTTCTGTTCATTAAGTTCATGGCTGCGGGTCAGGCAAAACTTAATTTAAGCGACCCTTACAACCAATTTAAACTTTATTCCAAAAGCTTTAAAGTTCTAAATCCAACAAACAATACCCACTCATATGACCATTTTCCCCACAGCCACACGTAGGCTTCATGCCTTGGGGCCCAGTCCTAGAGAACAACTTCACATTCCCTGGAGACGAGTGGTATGACGGCTGGAGGGAGAGGGACTGGCACTTCCTGGACACCATGCCTGAGGAACTGATCAAGAGGAGGCAGTTCAATCCCTCGCTAAGGTATATGACGGGGGTTACTACGCAAGAGGCCGCGTTTTATTTGTGTGAGTAGTGTTTTGTTATTTTGAGTTTTAAGCTGTTAATCTTAAGGATTTATTTTTGTACTTTGTTTAGTCATAACCAATTATGTCAGAGTAATAGAATAGTGCCAAAACTTCTACTAGTTGGCAACTTTAATTTACTATCATGCATGCCATTAGCACTCTTAGTTTTGATGTAAACGTTTCGGGAAATATCTATTCTTCTGAGAGGTCGAACGTGAAAGCCCTGGAAAATCTACAATGTTTTACAGTAGTACCCAACTGATATGGCTTACCGATGTACCTGCGCAGAAGATGAATTTTCAAAGCGCGGTGATTGCTATTGACCAATGGACACACTCCACGCAACGCGCTTCTTTTTCCTGTACCGCTATTGGTGGCAGCTGCCGCCATGTTAGCGCGCGCCGCGTGGCATGCACGTGACGCGAGTGAGACGGAACTAACAGCTGCAGTGTATTATGAACCTTATAGTAGTGATATAAGGTTGATTGTAAGTTTGCTTTCTTTCGTTAATCTTCGGGACCATACTTTCTTTTCTGCGCTAACGAAAATTCACGACGCGCCTTATCAGTTGGGTACCACTGTACACTAACTAGAAAATTCCTCAAATTATTATCATCATGGCTTTAAAGGACGTACAGTAGAATAGTTTTGGCTTATTTTACGCTTCGGTTTCAATTGTTTTACTTGAACCCTTTCTTCACCACATTTGCCAATTAATTAGGAATATTAAATTGACAAAGATAAACCCCAACTCAACTATTATAATATTATTTGGGGATAGTTTAGCTGTAGGTAAAAAAGACATAATTAAGTCTGTCAATTTAATGTTACATCTAAGTGAGATAAATACTTGTAAATTTATTTTCTGTGCTTTGCCTTACTCTCAATATTTATCTGAGGACCTAAACAGGCACATTTTTGATTTAAATATGCTTATTTATAATAGGACCTATCGTCATAGTGACGCTATTTTATACTTTGATTGTAATCAATTTATTACTGATTACAAACTGACTAGTTATGAAATGTATTTACCACCTAGTTGTAGGAGACATATTGCTAATCTTTTAGCATTCAATATACAGTGTGACACCGGTATATGTGGTGTACCAACGCATACTGTTAGTAATGATACTAACATTTCTCTTGATACACAGTCTCATATTTTGAATATTGTACATCAAAATATGCAAGGTCTGTCCGGCAAGGAACTTGAGTTAAGTTTATTCATAGAGAATTATGATGTTCAGGTGTTATGTTTAACTGAGCATTGGTTGAAAGAGCATGAAGTAGTTTTTATTAATGATGATTACTTTACCGTACAAAGTGCGTTTGTGAGAAAAAGTGCTATTCGCGGTGGATCATTAGTCCTTGTTTCAAACAAATTAAAATGTAAACAACGTTTAGATTTAGTTAATCTTTCTATTGAGCGCACTATTGAGTTGTCTTGTGTTGAACTCGAGCGATACGTTATAGTTTGCGTTTATCGACCGCCCTCTGGTGATTTTGGTCTTTTCGAATCGGTAATAGAGGATTCACTTAATAAATTAAAATCAAGTAATAAAAGTATAGTTGTATGTGGAGATTTTAATGTAAATATTTTAGATGTTGCTCCATTACGTATCAGACTTCTGAATCTATTTAGGTCTTATAACTTGGTTAACTTGTTTTATGAACCAACTAGGATCACGGCATCTTCATCGACTTGTCTAGATAATATCTTTAGTAATTGTGATGCCGAACATAAATTAGTGTTAAGTGACTTAACGTCTGACCACTGTGGCCTATTAATTAGCTTACCTATGCCAAAAAATAAAAAGTCGCATAAAATTGAATGCAGGCCTTATACAGCTAGTCGTTGCAATAAGTTCAAAAATAATATAGCTAATAAAATTACACCGTCTTTGATAGAACATGAGGATCCAAATAAAATTTATGGAGCTCTTTTTGATGTTGTGCAAAAAGAATATCAATCCACTTTTTAGACAAAAACCATAAACCTTAAAGGTACCTCCGTTGGTTTCAACCAATGGGCTACTGCAGGTATATATAAAAGTAGAGCGAGATTATATGAGTTATATGGTTTTAAAAAATACAGGTTTGATATCCCTTTTTTAGAGTATGTTAAAAAATATTCTAAATTATATAAAAAGGTTTGCGTTGTTGCTAAATCAAAATTTTTAAGTGAGAAAATTAAAAATTCTAATAATAAAGTAAAAGCCACTTGGCAAATCATTAACAATGAAACGGGCAAATCGGTTAAACGAGACAATCAGTTAGAGATTATAGTCGACAGCAAATTAGTGACTGATGCTGCAGTCGTAGCTCAGGCATTTAATGAGTTTTTTTTTCAATATTCCTATAACTACAACTCGCTCCTTAAATTCATCCTCTTCTAAAGCTGAAAACCTGTTGCATAGTAGTGTGCCTAAGTGTAATCAATTATTTAGTTTTGAGCACGTTGGACCAAGTGATGTAGTTGACGTTTTCAATACACTTAAATCTAAAAACACAGGTGACTTCTGGGGCATTTCCATAAAACTTTTGAGTAATATAATAGACATAGTAGCTCCCTACCTGGCTGTAACGTTTAATAAATGTGTGGATTTAGGAACTTTTCCTGATCTTATGAAGAGTAGTAAAGTCATGCCTTTATTTAAATCAGGTAATAAAAATGACATAGGCAACTTCCGGCCTATCTCCATCTTACCTGCATTTAGCAAAATATTTGAAAAGTTAATACTCAAGCAGTTGTTAATACATTTTAATTTAAATAGACTACTCCATAATGAACAGTACGACTTTACAAAAGGTCGTTGGACTACAGATGCGGGTGTCGCTCTCCTAAAACATATATTTAACGCATGGGAGAACTCGCAAAATGCAATTGGAGTTTTCTGTGATCTCTCCAAAGCCTTTGATTGCGTACACCATGACACGCTTTTGCGTAAACTACGTCACTACGGTCTCCAAAGCGAAGCTCTTAACGTAATTGATTCATATTTACATAATAGGTTCCAATGTGTTGATGTCAATGGTGTGAAATCTTCCGAGCTACCAGTGTATCTAGGTGTGCCTCAAGGCTCAATACTGGGTCCCTTCTTGTTTCTGGTGTACATAAACGATCTACCATTCTTCTTAAAGGGTATCTTTGACGTAGTATTGTTTGCGGATGATACCTCTCTTATCTTTAAAGTAGATAGGAATAGACAAGATTTCGATAACGTAAACAACGCTCTTTCAATGGTTACGGATTGGTTTACGACAAATAATTTAGTTCTAAATGCCAATAAGACGAAATGTATAAAATTTGCCTTGCCTAATGTTAGAAATTTAGGACCCAATGTAATCTTAAGTGACGAGGTGCTTGAAACTGTAGACACGGCAGTATTTTTCACATATATCAAGCCTATCGGGAAGGCTCAGCTCTGCCGCATACGCCGTCAGGAAAGTAAGACAATTTACTGATGTTGACACAGCTCGGTTAGTCTATTTTAGTTATTTCCATAGCGTTATGTCCTACGGTATTCTATTGTGGGGAAAAGCTGCTGATATACAAAATATATTTGTCTTACAAAAACGTACCGTGCGTGCAATATATCAGCTAGGGTCAAGAGTTTCTTTAAGAGAAATTTTCAAAGAGATTGGAATTCTCACGGTAGCATCTCAATTAATTTTTGCAAACATTTTATATGTTAGGCAAAATATATATTTATACAGTAAAACGAGCGACATCCACAGCTTTAACACCAGAAACAAGCACAAGCTACATGCTCCTTCCCACCGACTTCGTAAGGTCCACGACTCATTTGTGGGGCTCGGTATCCGTTTATACAATAAACTTCCACTTTCTTTTCTTGACCTGCCTTTTAACTCATTTAAAGTTAAAGTTAAATCTAACCTTTGTTCGAAGGCATACTATTCTATTAATGATTATTTAGACGATAAGAATAGTTGGTCGCTGTGTTAAACGCAAGACAATGTCATAATTATCATGTTCTTTCTCTTTAAGTAATTAGCTTATGACAGGTTATATGTATTCATATAATATTGTTTTTTTTTTGTTTTTTATTATTATTATTATTATTTTTATTTTTAACTTTCTCGGGTCCCTGGAGACCCGGTCCTTTGATAGGCGTACGAGGGGCCGAAGCCAACTCGCAGAGGCCCTGTTAGACATTTCAAATGGAATGGGGCACCAACCGACGATTATCCCTGTATGCACTAACAAAGTATACCCAAGGACAATCCCCGGTTGGAGCAGGACTATTGCAGAATATGGTAACAAAAGATGAAATGCTATGGGTTTGGGTGGTTTAGTGGATTCGTTACCGTATACTATGTAAGATCTATTGGCCCCTGCCTGACCACTGAAAATATACACGGCTTTTTAATGGCAGGGGGTGACTTGCACACTCAATAAATGGGCCTCCGGAAACGGTCACTAGGACAAAGTGACGTAGCGCCAAGGAGGCAACATATCCTGAGGTGCTAGAGGAGTGGAGAGGTATACCACGGCTATCAGGACAATCCCGGAAGTACGGTCAAGATCCCTACCAGCATCTTACTGGATTATACATCCTTCTCCCGAGCACGTTTGCTCTTGCGAATCTCCACTCAGACCGGCCGATTAAGGCAAGAAAGAGGTGGAAGCTCTGTTCCTCGTCAGTGTTCACTCCAGCCAGCCAATAAAGGCAAGCCGGAGATGAAGAACAAGACTTCTCCCGGGAGATCAGATCCGTGGGGTCGCTACTGCCCAACAGTTCGCCACAAAACTGCCTTGCGGATTGTATCTCTCTTTGTCTGGCCCCTCACCCTAAGTATGAGTACGTAAGGTTCATTAGGGCGCGCAAGCCCCACCACGACGTCAACGTAGAGATACGGCGATGGGGTTATTATTATTATTATTTTTTTATATATCTGACTATGTAAGTCAATTTGTTGGTTTTTTTTACATACATTTCTATGTTTATCAATATCATAGTGTGCTAGCTAACAAGTTATAAGTTTTGTGTCATGTATTAATTACTTAGCATACTTTTATATAGATTCAAGTTCTTAAAACGTAACAGACAGATGTGTTGCTGGGGAGTTTGTTGGCCACTTCTTCTCCACAGCTAAAACACTAGGAAGTGGTGACGGGCCGGCGTTTTGGGGGACTGTCTTTTGTAAAACTTGACGTTCAAAAAGTGCTGGCTCTCAGCCTAATTTGAATAAACGACTTTTGATTTTGATTTTGATTTCAGATACAAACGAGTCCCTAGCTCCGAACTACGAGATCTCCGAACAGTGGTTCAACCAGAAGGTAGCCGAACTGGTCCAAAGATACAATTATACTTTAAACCCACGCGGAGTATACGAAGCTATCCGCTATATGTACACCTACCATCCCGAGCCGCACAACGTTAGCGCTATCAGAGACCAGTACATACACGTAAGTGTTACAACTGTCCCATGTTACAACTGACCCGCGAGTATACGAAGCTATCCGCTATATCTACACCTACCACCCCGAGCCGCACAACGTTAGCGCTATCAGAGACCAGTACATACACGTAAGTGTTACAACCGTCCCATGTTACAACTGACCCGCGAGTATACGAAGCTATCCGCTATATGTACACTTACCACCCCGAGCCGCACAACGTTAGCGCTATCAGAGACCAGTACATACACGTAAGTGTTACAACCGTCCCATGTTACAACTGACCCGCGAGTATACGAAGCTATCCGCTATATGTACACTTACCACCCCGAGCCGCACAACGTTAGCGCTATCAGAGACCAGTACATACACGTAAGTGTTACAACCGTCCCATGTTACAACTGACCCGCGAGTATACGAAGCTATCCGCTATATGTACACCTACCACCCCGAGCCGCACAACGTTAGCGCTATCAGAGACCAGTACATACACGTAAGTGTTACAACCGTCCCATGTTACAACTGACCCGCGAGTATACGAAGCTATCCGCTATATGTACACTTACCACCCCGAGCCGCACAACGTTAGCGCTATCAGAGACCAGTACATACACGTAAGTGTTACAACCGTCCCATGTTACAACTGACCCGCGAGTATACGAAGCTATCCGCTACATGTACACCTACCACCCCGAGCCGCACAACGTTAGCGCTATCAGAGACCAGTACATACACGTAAGTGTTACAACCGTCCCATGTTACAACTGACCCGCGAGTATACGAAGCTATCCGCTACATGTACACCTACCACCCCGAGCCGCACAACGTTAGCGCTATCAGAGACCAGTACATACACGTAAGTGTTACAACCGTCCCATGTTACAACTGACCCGCGAGTATACGAAGCTATCCGCTATATGTACACCTACCACCCCGAGCCGCACAACGTTAGCGCTATCAGAGACCAGTACATACACGTAAGTGTTACAACCGTCCCATGTTACAACTGACCCGCGAGTATACGAAGCTATCCGCTATATGTACACCTACCACCCCGAGCCGCACAACGTTAGCGCTATCAGAGACCAGTACATACACGTAAGTGTTACAACCGTCCCATGTTACAACTGACCCGCGAGTATACGAAGCTATCCGCTATATGTACACCTACCACCCTGAGCCGCACAACGTTAGCGCTATCAGAGACCAGTACATACACGTGAGTACATATGAGTATACTAGCTGACTTGACAAACGTTGTTTTGCCATATAAATAAAAAAAAAATTGCCTACCACCTATTCTCATACAAACCGAATATACACACAAAATTTCATGAAAATCGGTCAAGCTATTTTGGAGGAGTTCGGTAACAAACACCGTGACACGAGATTTTTGTATATTTTTTTTAGCTAGGAAACACCGGGATCATATAATATAATTTGACAAAAAAAGATTGACGTGAAAAGACATATTTACAACCTTTTCCAAATAAATATCATTTATAATTTACAAACAACCCGTGTTACAACGATCCCTTGTTTCAAATTACCTGTGTGATGATACAACTTACCCATAGTAGAACTTATTTATGTTACAACCATCCTTTATTGTAACAGCCACATGTTACATCCAACCCATGACACAACCTTCCCATGTTACAGCTGTCTAATTACTAGTATTTTCAGCAAAAACTAAAAATATTTTATTCTCCCACAGCTCCTTTCAGATTTCCTCTACCGCGCACCAACAGATAAAATGGTAAAACTTCTCCTCGAACAAAACGTACCAGTCTATATGTACGTTCTGAACACCACTGTGGAAGCGTTCAGGTGGCCAGAGTGGAGGCGATATGCCCACGATACTGAACATTACTTTCTTACTGGCGCGCCGTTCATGGACCAAGAGTTCTTTCCAGTGAAGCAGCGGATTGATAATCAAATGTGGACGAATAATGACCGGAATATGAGTCACTTCTTTATGAAGACTTTTTCTGATTTTGCTCGGTTTGGGTGAGTGTCTATTCGTTGATTTTTACTAAGTGTCAAATTCATTCCTTTTTTAAAAAACATTTCTTTTTTTTTGTGTGCGGCCATATGCAAGTTTATGAACTTTCTTAAGGCTGCTATCGCAACCTTGAACTGTGTAGGACTTGGGTTCCTGAAAGATGCTTGAAAAAAGTCAAAATCTGTCTATTCTTTTTTTATACATTTCTACTGAAACTGATGACAATTACGACATTAGAAATTCATCACGTTTTCTAGAACGTCAAGATCTCAAATGATTGTATTTAAACGCTTTGTGCATTTGAGTTTTCGCACGCAAATACCCGTTAGCTTTTTATTCTTCTTTCTTTAAAAGCTGCAATATTAAAACGCATTGTTTTTATTTTGTGAAAGTCGACGATAACTCGGACGCTTATATCAGAGGCAGCTACCAACCAATATTTTTTTATTTATTTTTATGATTTATTGTACAATGAATGTGTTAGGTTTATAATTTTAATGTGATTGAATTTTTAATTTTCAATGTTATTTAATTTTTTTATTTGAAAAAAAATGGAGTTAATAAATCTTTACCTAAAGATTACAGGAAAACTTATAAGAAGTCTGTAGTGTTAAAATAACATGTTAAAAAAAATAAATTCGTTCGGAACCCTTTGCACGCGAGTCCAACTCGCACTTGGCCAGTTTTTTCCTGACACTTTACAGTCTTGGACACTTGCAATAGAATGATTAAATTTAATATTTTTTTCTTCTGGGTATGCTCGCTCCATCGTAGACTTTGTCTCTGTCATCTCTGACCTAGACTAGAGTCAAGAGTAAACCCATCACAAATAAAAAAATAAAAATAAAATATTAAAAACTCTTTCTACCCTTGTCTACCAGCAACCCAACCCGCTCCCGAGTGCTCGGCATCCACCTCGAAAGGGCCCAGGCGGGACAACTGCGCTACCTCAACCTGAACACCACCTTCAACTCCACCATACAGCTGAACTACAGACAGACTGAGCTCGCCTTCTGGACCATTTATCTGCCCACCGTAATTGGACGACTTGTGCCAACGTACCCGCCGATAACTGAGGTAAGATTAGTCAATCTGCCTAGTATTTTCTCTGTTGGGACGGCTTCCAGTCAAACCGGATTCAGCTGAGTATCAGTTCGAACTCGCTCGCGAGTCCTAGGCCTCCTCAAAATGGCCCAGGCGGGACAACTGTGCTACCTCAACCTGAACACCACCTTCAATTCCACCATACAGCTGAACTACAGACAGACTGAGCTCGCCTTCTAGACCATGTATCTGCCCACCGTCATTGGACGACTTGTGCCAACGTACCCGCCGATAACTGAGGTAAGATTAGTCAATCTGCCTAGTATTTTCTCTGTTGGGACGGCTTCCAGTCAAACCGGATTCAGCTGAGTATCAGTTCGAACTCGCTCGCGAGTCCTAGGCCTCCTCAAAATGGCCCAGGCGGGACAACTGTGCTACCTCAACCTGAACACCACCTTCAATTCCACCATACAGCTGAACTACAGACAGACTGAGCTCGCCTTCTAGACCATGTATCTGCCCACCGTCATTGGACGACTTGTGCCAACGTACCCGCCGATAACTGAGGTAAGATTCGTCAATCTGCCTAGTATTTTCTCTGTTGGGACGGCTTCCAGTCAAACCGGATTCAGCTGAGTATCAGTTCGAACTCGCTCGCGAGTCCTAGGCCTCCTCAAAATGGCCCAGGCGGGACAACTGTGCTACCTCAACCTGAACACCACCTTCAATTCCACCATACAGCTGAACTACAGACAGACTGAGCTCGCCTTCTAGACCATGTATCTGCCCACCGTCATTGGACGACTTGTGCCAACGTACCCGCCGATAACTGAGGTAAGATTAGTCAATCTGCCTAGTATTTTCTCTGTTGGGACGGCTTCCAGTCAAACCGGATTCAGCTGAGTATCAGTTCGAACTCGCTCGCGAGTCCTAGGCCTCCTCAAAATGGCCCAGGCGGGACAACTGTGCTACCTCAACCTGAACACCACCTTCAATTCCACCATACAGCTGAACTACAGACAGACTGAGCTCGCCTTCTAGACCATGTATCTGCCCACCGTCATTGGACGACTTGTGCCAACGTACCCGCCGATAACTGAGGTAAGATTAGTCAATCTGCCTAGTATTTTCTCTGTTGGGACGGCTTCCAGTCAAACCGGATTCAGCTGAGTATCAGTTCGAACTCGCTCGCGAGTCCTAGGCCTCCTCAAAATGGCCCAGGCGGGACAACTGTGCTACCTCAACCTGAACACCACCTTCAATTCCACCATACAGCTGAACTACAGACAGACTGAGCTCGCCTTCTAGACCATGTATCTGCCCACCGTCATTGGACGACTTGTGCCAACGTACCCGCCGATAACTGAGGTAAGATTCGTCAATCTGCCTAGTATTTTCTCTGTTGGGACGGCTTCCAGTCAAACCGGATTCAGCTGAGTATCAGTTCGAACTCGCTCGCGAGTCCTAGGCCTCCTCAAAATGGCCCAGGCGGGACAACTGTGCTACCTCAACCTGAACACCACCTTCAATTCCACCATACAGCTGAACTACAGACAGACTGAGCTCGCCTTCTAGACCATGTATCTGCCCACCGTCATTGGACGACTTGTGCCAACGTACCCGCCGATAACTGAGGTAAGATTAGTCAATCTGCCTAGTATTTTCTCTGTTGGGACGGCTTCCAGTCAAACCGGATTCAGCTGAGTATCAGTTCGAACTCGCTCGCGAGTCCTAGGCCTCCTCAAAATGGCCCAGGCGGGACAACTGCGCTACCTCAACCTGAACACCACCTTCAACTCCACCATACAGCTGAACTACAGACAGACTGAGCTCGCCTTCTGGACCATGTATCTGCCCACCGTCATTGGACGACTTGTGCCAACGTACCCGCCGATAACTGAGGTAAGATTAGTCAATCTGCCTAGTATTTTCTCTGTTGGGACGGCTTCCAGTCAAACCGTATTCAGCTGAGTATCAGTTTGAACTCGCTCGCGAGTCCTAGGCCAACTCCACCACAGGGAACGTGCACGGATTATGCTGTCTTGTGTTGCATATTCGAAATACGTTAAAAATATTTGACACTGGCTGATCCGCGCAACTTCGTCTGCTCCACTCCTATTGGTCTTAGCGTGATGATATTAGCCTATAGCCTTCCTCGATAAATGGGCTATGGGCTACACGGAAATATTTTTTCAAATCCGACCAGCAGTTCTTGAGATTAGCGCGTTCAAGCAAACAAACAAACTCTTTATCTTTATATACTAGCTGACCCGCGCAACTTCGTCTGCGTCACATTTTTCATTACTGCCCCGCTCCTTTTGGTCTTAGCGTGATGATTTATAGCCTATAGCCTTCCTCGATAAATGGGCTATCTAACACTGAAAGAATTTTTCAAATCGGACCAATAGTTCCCGAGATTAGCGCGTTCAAGCAAACAAACTCTTCAGCTTTATAGATTAGTATAGATATAGATTGATGCTTCTGTGCTGCCGCCTATAGTTCCTGCTCGTTCCATATACCACTGAACTACAGACAGACTGAGCTCGCGTTCTGGACCATGTATCTTCCCACCGTCATTGGACAACTTGTAGGCGGGTACGTTCACTGAGGTAAGATCACTCAATCTGCCTAGTATTTCCTCTGTTAGGACGGCTTCCAGTCAAATCGGATTCAGCTGAGTATCAGTGTTTTACATCAAGCGACTGCCCCCAACACAACTCACAAGTAACTGGGTAATATAATACTCCGTGGAAAAGCTGGTGTATGTGATTGATTGATGAACTCTATGATCTTCTAGCTGATGACTACCCGTAACGACGGCTAAGGCGCCGACCCCACTGTGCGCGTTCCCTGTCCATACACGCGCACACTGCGAGCGATATAAAAATCTGGAGTTCAGTAATCGAAAAATTAATAAAATATAAATAAAAAGCGATAACACGTCGCACGCTCTTTTTACTGAAAACCAAATGTCACTCAACCAAATGTCTCGCAAATCATAAAGAAACGTTTTTCTCCCACTAATTAAATAAACATTTCGATCTCGTCGGACATCGTGACCTTCCAGCTTTTGCAAAAAAATAGAACTCCGACAGAACGCGCGTCCACTTGGACCGTCGCGGTCTAACAGCTTTTGTGTGTGAAAAATTCTGAGCCACCGCATATATTACAGTGGACGCGGAATACACAATAACTCGGAACTGACCGCTAGACCGCGTGCAGCGGGGTTGGCGCCTAAAGATCTACAAATGACTGCCTGAAGCAATTTATCATTTACCACAATGTAAAGTGATGACCAACATCTAGGTGCCCAAGACTTCCTAGATGCTATGACAACATATCGCCAAATTAGTAGATTGTGCATAATATGGGAAGCAGAGTCAAAAATTAATACAGCATACGACCTGCAGCACTAAACTAAGTCTTATTTTTGTTCCTACATTGTCTGTTCCAAATAAATATATTGTCTTTCATTCTTTTTTTGGAGCGAGTTTAATTTACGAGTCAGCACTAAGATTAAAAATCATAAAAATGTCTTTAATTTCCAGTTCTGGTGGGAGCCGAAGCAGCCTCTCCAGATAGCGTTCTGGTCGGTGTCCAGCGCGTGCCTCATACTCATTGTGCTGCTGGTCGTATGCTGTATGCTGTGGAGGAATGCTAAGAGGTATGTAGCCTTTAATGATAGTGTTTGGCTTGGATTTCATTAACATGTCTGAATTTCTTACTGGTATTAATAATAGTTCATAGCCCATTAGTAGGCTGTTTCGAGGCGTTAAAAAATTGTGTCTGGAAGGATATGGGGAGATCTTTACGGACCAGTTGGATGTTTTGTTTTAGCCTATCATTCACATAGGCAAATAAAAAAAATGTAGTACAGTGGTACCCAACTGATAAGGCGCGTCGTGAATCTTCGTTCGCACAGAAAAGAAAGTATGGCCACGAAGATTAACGAAAGAATGCTTAAAACTCACAATCAACTTTAGATAACTATTATAAGGTTCATAATACACTGCAGCTGTTAGTTCCGTCTCACTCGCGCGTCACTTGCATGCCACGCGGCGCTAACATGGCGGCAGCTGCCGACCAATAGCGGTACAGGAAAAAGAAGCGCGTTACGTGAAGCGTGCCGATTGGTCAATAGCATTTACCGCGCTTTGAAAATTCATCTTCTGCGCAGGTACATCGGTAAGCCATATCAGTTGGGTACTACTGTAATACATATTACATTCGATTGTTTAACTTGATCGTAAATAACAAAAAATAATGGGCATTGATCTTTTTAATCTCTACCATCCATGGGATCCCTGACTGAGTTGGTCAAAGGTCTCCCAAGTATTTTTGCATTTCTCTTTACTTTTAAACTCTATAAAACGGTTATTTTGAACAAAAGAATGTGTAAACAAAACTAATATCATCTATATTTTCGTAGTGACTTGTTCACAAACTAATAACTATATCATTTACTAACATAATTTACGTGGCATCATATACTAACAATATGTGAAATTCCTTTTTAACAGGGCTTTACCACCAAAATGGAAAATGGTACCGGTGAAGTACGTGAAACTAACATTTAATATAAGCTTGTAGACGCTTGAGAGTCAGTTCACAATATTTATGTACTAGCTTTTGCGAGCGGCTTCCCGCGTGAAAATTAAAATGGGGAATGTGCTGTTTGAATAAAAAGTATGTCCTAATCCAGCTCCAGCCCATGGCCAAGCTGTTTCATTCAATGGCCTTAATGCAAGTTTTTAAACGTCAATTTGTATTGAAACTGAATAAGCGCCGTCTGGTGACAATAAGCGCTCCTACGCACTAGCGGTTGACCGCGGGGGCGGCTAGCCGCTTTTCCCATTTAAAATGCAACCGCTAGTGATTGAACGCAATTAACCGCCATTAAATGACAAGCGGTTGCATATTAAACTTGAAAAGCGCGGTTGGCCGCCCCCGCGGCTGACCGCCAGTGCGTAGGAGCGCTAACGGAAAACCTTTTTTTCCATAGTTTGACATAAGTGAATGTTTACGTTAATGCACTTAGATCCATTTAAAAGTTGATAACGAACCAGAAAAAAATACATACGTCCTCAGTGTCTTGTTCCGTTACTTGTCACGCAACGGATTGTGATAAGATTTTCACTTTTTTTTTTTCTTATTTGAGATGGGTTTGCTCTTGACTCTAGTCTAGGTCAGAGATGACAGAGACAAAGTCTTCGATGGAGCGAGCTTACCCAGAAGGAGCCTGTGCACTCTAACTTTGAAAAGATTACGGTTGTAGGCGTTCGGAAACACAGTCGCAGGCAGAGAGTTCCCCTCCTTTGCTGTGCGCATTATAAAAGACGTTTGGAAACGCTTAGTGCGAATTGGTGGAATAGTAACAAGGTAGGGATGGTAAGATGCAGTGCGTCTGGATGTCTGATGGTAGAAGGGGGCCGGTGGGATGAGGTCGTGGAGTTCTTGGGCACACTCACCGAAGTACAATCTGTAGAAGACCGACAGACAGGCAACCTTCAATAAGAGCGAGGAAGGTTTCTGTATTTACTTTGCACCAGTTCGGTCTGTGCAAAGTTAATACCGGGACTGGTCACTAGTTTAAAATAAAAAGTGGGACTGATTTCACGGTTACATGTGATATACCAACTTCTGCAATTATCCGGTCGTGGTGTATTAAAAAAACGTTCTACAAAAAAATGCAACCTACTTCCAAAAAAAAACACTAAAATGTCAAAAATTACTTTAATTTCGGAAGTCGGTGTCAAAAAACGATCGATTGTATGTTTTTGTAAAAACGTTTTTTTTATTTTTCACTTCTTAGTGGTGATTCTCAACAGCGAAATTGACATTCACATGTGCGCCCCTTCACAGCGTACTGGCGTGATGTTATGAACTGGTGTAAAAAATAGACAGACATGCGATTTTAGCAATCCCGGTCCATTTGCTATCATTTACTGAGGAGTTCCGTTGCCTATCTCCAAAGTTATTCATCAGATCTTCACCAAAATTGAAATGAGACCACTCCGAAAAAATACTCTTCCTAAAACTACCCAAATCGCTTCAAGTGTGCCTATAAAATTTGAAGAGTTGCCTCTAATTCTCAGGATCCCATCATCAGATCCTGACCTGGTGATCATGGGGCCACCTGGAAAGTCTACCCTTTCAAACAAAAAAAGAATTTACCAAATCGGTCCAGGCGTCTTCGAGTAATCGGGAAACATACCAAAAAAAAAAGATTCCGACGAATTGAGAACCTCCTCCTTTTGGAAGTCGTTTAAAAATATTGTGGACTGTCTCATGTAAACGCAAATAGAAAATGTGTTGTCTTTTTGTATATCTTATTTTAGTTTTTGTGTATTGTCGAACTAATCAAGGGCTGGGATTTGAGTAACATGATTTTTATTTACTAATAAAACTCTACGTTCGTAAAACAAATAATATATTACAGAGAAACGGACCGGTATTACGACGGAGACATATTCATGGTACCGGAAGTTGAGGAGAGCGGCATAGACAACACCACGCGGTCCAGAGACAATATCTACGAGTATAGAGACGTACCGATCAAGAAGCCTCATACACCTCAGCCTATGAGTCGAACTGTGAGTTTTGTGCCATGTTTTTGTTGTATTCCTAATGGGTTTAACCAGTTAGGAACAAAGGCAATTTTATTCAGATATTTATTCATAGAACTAATACTATATTTATATCTATATACTAATATATAAAGCTGAAGAGTTTGTTTGCTTGCTTGAACGCGCTAATCTCAGGAAGTCCTGGTCCGATTTGAAAAATTATTTCAGTGTTAGATAGCCCATTTATCGAAGAAGGCTATAGGCTATATATCATCACGCTAATACCAATAGGAGCGGAGCAGACGAAATTGCGCGGGTCAACTAGTATACTAATAAAAAAACTCTTAATTTAACTCGGCACTTCCATATAATCTAAAATATGGCGTCAATTTCGTCCGCATTGCTGACCACTGATAATTTGCCCAAAAAACTGGCGGCATTGCCACTATGTATAGCGCTTATCCTGTGTCCGAGGTAAAAGCCAGTCCTTGGGTCACGCGAAGCGTCAACTAAGCGTCTTGACAGATCTTTAAACATTTAGCACTCTGGGTTTGGGTAATTTATTGTTCAATGTACATCTAATATTTATAGCTGCTTTGATTAATAACAACCTCTGAAATCCAATCTTATCTTAACCTTTTAATGGGTATGGTATGGTATTGAATATGGAAGACGGAAAACCATATGGTATTTTCTCATAAGATGAGGGACCAATAAGATTTTTCACGTACAGTTTGTTTCTTTGTACCAACAAGTGGCGTCACCAGCCACTGCTCCTGAGGGCTTAGCACGAATATTTTTGACGTCTGGTAACGTAACGTATAATTTTACTACAGCTAAAATACTCGTTTTGCGCATAACAATATGAATATAGTATCCAATTCTAATAAATAATTTGAATTGGACACTATATTCATATTTTTGAATGATACAAATTGTGTATGTCGCATAAAATTAAACCAAAATAGTATGGGGTTGCAGTTTTTTTTTATACTCAAAATTCACTTACGTTAACGTTACTATACGTCAAAATATTCGTGCTAAGCCCTCAGATCTTTGATACGCTTTCTCTTTGCCATTTTTATTGATATGAAAAGGCAATTTTTTTTACTGCCGCTGGTCTAAATATAATTATTATTTTTCCATCCAGTTACTATCTAAGTTGACGGATAGTATGTATGTGTGTGTGTGTACGTGTGTGGCGTAATGACAGTCGTAATTTTGGTGTAGGTACGACGTTTCCACACCACTACTTTTAAAACTATACTAATTACATTTGGGTAGTTAAATAAAGGTAAAAATAAAAATAGATAATCTTGATGTTACTTTTTACACAAATACATATTAAACAAATAAACTACAACTTAAACTAATGGTTCAATTGATTTAGTAATAGTTATTGTTACATTGGTTTTTAGTTGCATTTTATTTTTAAACAGTTTTTAAATAAAAAAGCCCATCAAGATTGTTTATATTTATTTAACTACCTAAAACTTTATGTTATTGGGCAATTTTAGCGTGTGCTGCGAAATATAACCCAGTATACTGGCCAGTGTTCATGACGTCATAATTCCGACGCTATACTGTTAATTCGTTTCAAAATATATTGGCCACTGCGTTGACGCCGTATTGAGAACAAGGTTTGTGCTCGTTTACAAAAATCATTATTGCAAATAATACAATAAAAAATCCTCAGTCTGATGCACACACGCCCGTTTGCCGACTATATACGTCACACATACAATTCACCAGTACAATATGGTGGCACACCAGTACAATATGGCGTCGGATTCATGACATCATGAGCACTGGCCAGTATACTGGGTTATATTTGGGAACACATGCTATATGTTGGTTTCTTAGTAACTTTTCTGAATCACTGTTTTCACCGCATTCACAGATAAGCCAGCCAGCAACTCTTCAGTCGTCCCGGCCTCCTTCAGAAGCGTCGACAGGATCAGCGCTCTCCCTGAAGGAAAGTTCGGTATCCCGCGTGCCCGAACCGCTACCTCGCTCCAGATCTAGGACGCAGATTGTGCATGGAGTGCCACAGACCACTGTATAAACAGTTTACGTAAGGCCAGTAGTACTGAAAGATTTTGTACTGTGGTACTTGACAATATTTTGACAATATCGTCTATGTAATTGGGGTATTTGAGTAATATGAAAAATGTACATGAATTAATACTTATTTGTTAGATGTTATTAAAACAGCACGTTTAGTGCCAAAATAAATAAAATTAGTCAAAAACAGACAAGTTACAGTTCGCATCAGCGTTGTTTACCCCTCCGAAGTTAGGTTTTAGTGACGACCGCACAGGTGCAATCGCGTAAACGAAAGTGTTACGTTCCTAGAGTATTTTTTTGTTTATACGTATTATATTATAAACAAGTAACAATGAGTACCAGTAACAATATCAAAAAGTAACACCACTGACACACACAAAAAACAAATCATATAGTAAGAAATAACCAAAATAATGAATTAAAAACAATAACAACGTGTAACACTTTTCGCATCAACAGTCATTGCATTGAGCGCGCGGGTCACACGTATGCATCGAACGTATACGAGCGAGGGAGATGCCATTACAGCCGCCATCTTGCGCACAACACGCGCATGCGCGACCTGCCCGCGTATGCGCTGTATTATGTCTTTTGTCAAATTGACATCCTGCGCAGTCGATTGCGACGTACTTCGGGGAGGTAAACTTGCGTGACGGGAACTGTACACGCTTTTAAATTTATTCTTTTATTTTGTCACACAAAATATCGTTATACTGACTTCAATTCAAAATGGCGGGACTTGTGAATGACGTCACACGCCATTCGTACTGTCTCTGTTTATCAAAGATTTTAAAACGCTGACAACACTGCCATTCTTTTAGATTTTTAAGCAATATTTTTAACCAGGTCATGTCTGCTCTCTAGGTTTTGAGAAACGTACCTAATAAAAAAACCAGTCAAATACCCTACCTATTATATGTATATTTTACGTATAGAAAGAGTAACTTGAAATCGATCTCTTAACAGTTTTACAAAATGATGTATATACAAGCATCAAGATAACTTTTTATAGTTTGACATCGCGAATTATGCAGAGGAATTGTATTTATGTGTCGAGCTGCCTTATTGCAACTCGGAACAGCGGCTCTAAAAGGGCCACTTTAGAAAGCACATCACGCTACCCGTCACTGTCAAATGTTCCCAATCAACCTTGAACCTAATGCGATAGCGATAGAGATGAAAATGAAATGTCACAGATTGTTGTGTGGTTAATATTATGATTCTGCTAAAGTGACCTTTTTAGAGCCTCAGTCATCATGACTATCTCCGTGGTCGAGTGGTTTGCCTTGTGAACCGGTGGTTTCCAGTTTGGCTAGGACATTGCAGGCTTGAATCACCTGATTGTCTGATAAAAAGATGATTCTGTGCTTCGGAAGGCACGTATAAACCGGTGGTCCCGGCCGCCAAATGGCGGTCGTCATAAAACCATGTATTCTACTCCGTATCAGCTACAGACTTACGATTAGTCCTGAACCCGAACTAAGAATGAATGACAACACGATTTCACAGTTACAGTTCGCATCACCGTTGTTTACCCCTCCGAAGTTAGGTTTTAGTGACGACCGCGCAGGTGCAATCGCGTAAACAAGTGTTACGTTCCTAGAATATTGTTTTGTTTATAGTTATTATATTATAAATAAGTAACAAAGACTACCAGTAACAATAACAATATCAAAAAGTAACACCACAAATACATACACCACAAAAACACACAATAAACAAATTCAAATAGCAAAAATTACCAAAATAATTAATTATAAAAAATAACAACGTGTAACACTTTTCGCATCAACAGTCGTATTGCATTGAGCAAGCGGGTCACACGTATGCATCGAACGTATACGAGCGAGTGAGATGCCATTACACCCGCCATCTTGCGCGAACACGCGCATGCGCGACCTGCTCGCGCATGCGCTGTATTATGTTTTTTGCCAAATTGACATCCTGCGCACTCGATTGCGACGTACTTCGGGGAGGTAAAGTTGCGTGACGGGAACTGTACTGTCAAATCGTGTTATCAATAGTTCTGTGGTTAGGTGATACGGAGTAGAATATGCCCGCATCTAAGCCCGAAACTACGGACTTCGGGTTTAGAGAGTAGCCCCCCATGTCAGAGGACCTTGAGGCGGTTTAGAAACTGACACTAGGGTGTGTGGGGTCGTTAGACCTTACTGCCCACACTATAAGAAAAAGAAGAGCCATAGTTATAATTATAATATGTGCGATATTTTAATGGCGACCAACGTGTGGACGTAAAAAGGCTGTATAAACTCTTGATACTCCTGACAGCAAAAATGTATACTTAAATCAAGTTATGTTTAGTATTTGTTTCTGTACAAGTGATTTGTAATCTTTAGAAATAAATTAATTCAAACCGTATTCTTAATATCGTCGGCACGGTTGGCGCAGTGGTTGAGCTGCAGCGCTGTGTGTCGCAGGTTTCCCACACGGTACAAATATTTGTATGGCCTACAGATAGTTGTTCCGGGTCTGGCTGTTTGTGTATGTGAGATTATATGTTTGTAAAGACACCCACGATACAGGAGAAGTTCTGAATTTATGAACATGTGGCTCGTTTGTAGTTGAGACTTAGGGGCCGTCTCCACGAGCTAAAGAATCGCGGCGATATTATTGTCGTGCCACGTATTTCTATTACAACTTTATGAACGTATCTCCACACGGCGATATTATCGCAGCGATTCAACGAGTGACAAAACGTCAACTCGCGGCGATCCTCTCGCTCTTGGAGACGGCCCCTTACAAGTCGAAAAAAGTACGTACAATTTGTTAACTACGTACTAACTTCGTAATTTTAACTATAATCCTGACATTCCTTACCACCGTAATGTTCAAGATATTATTTTAAGAACGTTTTAGATTAAGTATTGGAGTTGAAGGCAGCTTTAACATTTTATAAACATATAAGTGCAGCTTTTTAATACCTTTAAGAAAATATTAATCTCTACCTGCTTTCGGTACTTTAAGGCACTTGTCTCACCGCTGGCGATCAGCGAGTAAAGCTTCAAACTCGAAACGAGTTGGCGAGCAGCGAGTAGCGAGTGAAAAGTTTCGATAGTTTTGACGCTTGGCTTTCAGCGAGTGCTTTTGTGCGACGGGCTTTTACTCGCAATACTCGCTCCAGCCCGCACTATAGGTAGAAATTACCGCTGTTTGGTGAGTTCTGACCACCAAGCGAGCATCCCTGAGCGAGTACAATCTTTGATAGTTCTTGTCGTTGCGATCAACAAGAGGTAAGAGCCGCTCGCCGGCAGTGTGAACAGCCAGCTATCGACTATGAGCGTATGTGTCTCTTTTACTCACACGGGATCTATATCTTTTGTCCCTTTCCTCATCGAGCAAATAGTCGATAGCTACTCGCTTCCTCGCCGGCGGTGAAACAAGTGCCTAATGCTTACCTTATTGCACAGAATGCTATTACACATTTTGTTTGCACTTCCTAGTATTTTGTGATACATGACTGTAGTCATAGGTACTCATGTATCAGAAATTATTTTATTGGCATTACAGTTAGGCGCAAAGAAGCCATAACCCACAAAATTGATGAACTGACTTATCACCGATGGCATTATTATCAAATGTAAGAACGTAAGTGATTCGAGATATTGATCTATGAAAAAACGCTTTTCCTTAGTCGAGTCATACCCGGTTTCTGAGGTATTAGAACGAAGTTCCTTAGCGCGCGTTGCGAAAGGGGGCTAGACGGAAAAAATTAAGACCAAAAGTTGTAACGACACTTTTTGCTATAGTTGTAAGCCGTGCGGCGTGCGCGTGTTTCTCTGTCTGTCTCTCCCTCTCTCTCTCTCTCTCTCATAGAAAGCAAGCCAGTTATTTTGACAAACAATTATTACTAAAATTGAGCCTACTGATTAAGTTTATATTACATTATATTTTTGTTAATAATAAAAAAAATATTATTATAACTTAAAAAAAATACAATTCCTTCACTAATTAATCGAAAGGAACTTCGTTCCATCCGGGTGTCCCTTGACACCTCTCAAGTTTTTTTTTTATCCGTCCTTTGCCCACAAACCAATTAATCTTCACATCGTGTGGGCAGTAAAGCCTAACGACCCCACACACTAGTGACACCAACGTGAAACCAACTAATGCGATGGAGTTAACGAACATATTAAAGACCAATAAATTAACTCAGAAACCGGGCATTATAGTTTTCAAAAAATAAAAGGCCCGTTTTGACAGCAGTATACAACATTGCTTTACTAGTAAGTATGAAAGAGACATAAAAATAAATCTCTTTCGCACTTAGTGGTAAAGCAATCTTCTATCCCTCTCTACTCAGCTGTCAAAGCGCTTTACTCGAAATCGAAGTTTTGTGGGTTGACATTCTATTTTTTATTGCTCATTTAAGTCTAATTCGGTATAGGGACCGTGCACGGCGTTGACTATGCCATCTAGTGTCGCATATTCGAAGTTTTAAGGGTCAGAATACTTGACATTGACGCTTCTGTGCTGCCACCTGTGGTTCCTGCACGCTCAGTCTAGGGGAACGTGCGCGAAGAAGACCGCGTAGCTATTTCGAATTTTATACTTCAAACATACTCGATAGTGACATTTCTGTGTCACCTATAGTTTCTGCATGCTCCCTATATTATTTGGTCAGCTGATGCTGAGCGGCATACAACAATATATTATTCACTTCTATCAATTTGAGAAACCTGTCCCATATTCGCTTAGGCTTTAAGAAAAACTTTACTTTTTACCACTTTTTGGCATCAATACACTAAAAAGAAAAAGATCACTCAAATTATCTTATAGCTTATCCCCCCTCCCCCCTAATTTAAATCATTATAGAGCTATTTTCTATCTAAGATGCCATTATCACATTTTATTTAGACTGAATTATTATAAGTCATTCGTTATTATACCTTCTACATTTTCAATACATTACAGATTGTGTATTTTACAGTATTTTCTACAAAAATTATATAAATTAGGTTAAAATTAATTCAACGAATATTTTCGTTATTTATCATTTGAACAAATTCTTATTAACTGGTAATTTTTAGCACCAGAGCAATGTGTTGTTACCTAAAAGGTATAAATTATTTCTTTTTGTATTAATCTATTTAAAATATTTTATTTTATAATGATGTAAGGTTGATACTGCACTGTAATTTAATAGTCATAAGGCTTATTTTACACTATTCTGGTAAATATCATATTATTATTTGAATGCATTTTAATTGTCATAACCTGTGTCGAAATTGATCAAAAAATAAACCTATTTGTCCAAATTTCAGTGGCACCATCTACACGTATTTGAAATAAAGAAAGAACTTGATCAAACTCAAAACGCAGAAAATCCCACCATACATTCCGATTGCCATTCCATCAAATATGAATATTATAAAAACTTTATGCTCGTTTTCTGGAACGAACGTCATAACTAAATTAACCCTTTGACCGCTTGTGTCGCATTTATGCGACACATATTCCCGTGCCCCGTACCGTTCGTGTCTTATTTCAGCGACAGAGAACTTGCACGATTTTTTCGTTATATTTTCGTACTATTAACTGCGTGGTACAACTAAAACCATGATTAAATAGAGATATTAAAAAAATACACTTTTTTAATCGTTTCAAACGATGGCTCCTTATTTACTGTAGGTATTATTCTATCGATTTTTAGCCGCGAGGGGGCTAGCGCTAGCGGCACGGCAATCGATATTTAGCCAAGCGGTCAAAAGGTTAACTACTTTTTTCCCGCGACTTCCTACACGCATATCCCGTTCCAGTAGAAATTTCGGAAAATCCTCTCTTAGTGCTGCCCTACGGCGTGTAGGGAAGATACATGCCAAATTTCAGCTTCCTACGACCAGTAGTTGACTGTCAGTAACCCACTCAGTCACTCAATCAGTCGGTAACGGAAGAATTTTATACACATTGATTTTTGAAGCGTTGACGATTTCGTTCCTGAAACCGAGTACTAAATTGCATATTTTAGAAACGTACCTAAAAGTAGCAGTATCACCTGTAAATATAATTAGTTATTAGAATAAATGTTTGTGATCGTAATTTGTCCGTCCATCTTGAACTATGTGCAATGTGTTTTACCACTTAGTGCCTCGTGTTAAGAGTTTTGATACTAAATATTATATTTATTATAGAATTGTATTCTCACGGCACCGAACGAATAATGCTGTGTATAAGTTGAAATAAATTGATTTATTAATTTGAAAACTGCTTTATTTATTTAAATACAATAAAATACACCCTACTTCATGAATGAACATATAAATTGTACCAATCAATTTGGTTTCATCAATAAAAAATAGTTTGCGATTGATGAACATATAGTCCCCGTCACGAGACGCTATAAATTTTGTAAACAAAGATCTTGTACTAAGTAACATAGGTACGTGTAATACGAAAGTAACGAGCAATTTTACTTGGTCGGGTTATATTTTATCCATACAAAGCGCTGTCGTTCAATGTTTCGTGGTACTGGAACGCGTATGAATCATGGAACAAACATTTGAATCAATTGAATTTGTGTTTACGAAAATTTATAGCTTCTCGTGGCGGGAACTCTATATTCTATATGATTGAACTTAAAAATTGTACCAATCAATTTGGTTTTTGACCAATAAAAAATTAGTTTGAAAATGATGATGATTGCATGGATTATGTGAATTAAATATACAAGGAGTAACATATTTAACGCAATAACTGAAATAGGGGTATTATAGTAAATATTATGAACAACTTTTACTATAGAACCAACCTTCAAATCGCGAATAAAACAGCTGTTCAGTACATTGTCGGAAACATAAATATATGGGGCAGTAGATTTTCTATAACACCCTGTGTAAAAATAAAAAGGGAGTGAACGATAGCGTGATGTTTGATCTGAGAAAATAGAAAAAAGAACGTGGGACAGACCCCAAGTACAGTAGCACTCAACTGATATGGCTTACCGATGTACCTGCGCAGAAGATGAATTTTCAAAGCGCGGGAAATGCTATTGACCAATCAGCACGCTGCAACAACACGCTTTTATTTCCTGTACAGCTATTAGTCTGCAACTGCCGCCATGTTAGCGCGCGCCGCGTGGCATGCACGTGACGCGCGAGTGAGACGGAACTAACAGCTGCAGTGTATTATGAACCTTATAGTAGTGATCTAAGGTTGATTGTAAGGTTGTTTTCTTTCGTTAATCTTCGGGGCCATACTCTTTTCTGTGCGAACGAAGATTCACGATGCGCCTTATCAGTTGGGTACCACTGTAACGAGACAAGGTTAAGAAATGATGATGATGAAAATAGTCATGATTGTTTTTCTATTTATTCCCTAAGGGCCCGTTCCCACTCAAACGGACCGTCTGTTTGAACGGAAGACGGTGACCGACGATCGGCAGATTCGTTCACACTTCATCCGATCCGGGCGTTTAGACGTCTCTTCGCAGTGGCAAAACGTCCGTCTAAAAACCCGGATCCGTCCTTTTTCTCGGATCCGTCTAAATGTCAATAGTGTCAAATAAATTTAACTGCCACTGACATATCCGTCTCTTTAGACCAGTGGTTCTAAACCTTTATGTCATGAAGGACCATTTGTCAAAATTCTTAGCATCGACCACCAACATTTTGGAGGCACTAGAAGTACAGACATTTTTCTGACTTTATACTCTTTACTAACTTCTGAATCCGGTTCAGCGCTGCTCAAAGTCAAATTCATGTCGGCGCTAATATCAAACCGGTTTTGGCTTGTTTTTAAAATGATCAGAAACGCCGAAAACCCCTTCTCGCGTAGTATAAAAAAGCCACCTAACCCAACCCAAAGCTAAGTAACTTTTTGTGGCAGTTTCACGAATATTTGAAAAATGTATCTGTAATGTATTGCATTTTATTTTCTGAACTATGCACTTGAAGGTTCAATATAATTCAGCTGTGCGAAAATCGCGTATTTTAGGATCATCGTGGACCATTTTGGGGTCTACCAGGGACCACCAGTGGTCCGCGGTCCACTGATTAAGAACCACTGCTGTAGACGAACCGGTAAAACGGACGGTCCGTCTGAGTGGGAAGGGGCATACGTAGATTAGTCGAGTTTTGACGTCCAAGTGATATTCAACCTTGAAAGTGGTAAGCAATGAATTACACTGACTTTGTTATCCACAATGCAATCAGGCCAAACTAACACAGAATGATCTCTTTACTTTCACATCACTTAATATGTTTGATATTTCCGTTCAACCATCGTTTTTACGGGAATCGTGGATATCGCGGTCCATATATCAATGCTCACATCTTCTACAAAACGTCTCCATCAAGCGCGTCTTTCACATCGACAAAGTTCAGGCAACTCCCGCGCAGTATAAGGCGGAGAGCACACAGGACCACAGATAAGTCTGGCCTCTCGCCCCCCGCGGGGTATCAGTCGCCCTGGGCGCTGTATTAGGTCCACGACGTAGTTGGTACGGAGCAGGCCTGCTGGGAAGGCCTGGGGCTTATCGATGTTCACGTCTTCTTCCTGTGGGGGTAGAGCGGTTTGTAGAATTATGACGGGGTTAGAGTAGTTTCTGGTTAGCTGAAATCTATTGGATCTGTATTCATAGTAACATTATAAATGCCAAAATTACTGTTTGTTACGTGTTCACATCTCAACCGCTCAACCAATTTTGATCACTTTTAGTACAGACATAGGTTGGATATTGTAGAAGGACATAGGATTTTATTTCCAGGGAATTCGTTCCCTTAGTACGATTTCTGAGTTTCACTAGTACCTACTTCATCTTTCTCAATGGTTCCAGTTCACGTAGCCCAGCCCTAGCGCTGAGAACAGGACTATACTACTCACCGGGTCCAGTTCCGGCACAGCGACCTCGCACCAGGCATACGCGCTGGAGGTGCGGTAGAGCGCACACGGCAGGCCGAGCCGGTCCGCCAGCACCTTGTACAGCAGTGCTCGCTCCAGTGCGCCGCCGCACTTCACGTAGCCCAGCCCCAGAACTGGACACGCCAGCTCTGCCTGGAAGCAGGACGTTGGCTCATTAGAACTGGCAAATTCCCTTGAGATAATTGAAATGAAGAGTCTGCTACATATTATTTAAACTAAACGTGAAGTTACATTTTTATAAGCATGAAGACTGTTATCGCTTTATTTACTTTCCTTATCTTCTACCTCTAATGCTATACAACTGAGTGACTTTCCATCAGATCAGCGAGATGCAAGTCAACGCTAGGCATGGAGCAGTCTCACTCCTGCGACAGCCCACTCATCTGTTCTGCAACGAACTCTGCCAACAGTTGGGCTCGCTCCTTCAATGATGTTGTTACTTCTTCGCACGTGTCGCGGTATCCAGACACAACGGAGTGACCTTACCATCAGATCAGCGAGATGCAAGTCAACGCTAGGCATGGAGCAGTCTCTCTCCTGCGACAGCCCACTCATCTGTTCTGCAACGAACTCTGCCAACAGCTGTGCTCGGTTCTTCAGCGATGTTGTTACCTCTTCACATTTGTCGCGGTATCTAGATCACGACAAAGACATTAGACAGCCAATTCATATATTTTACTTACTTGGTTTAGATACGCTAGAAATCCAGGTCTAACTACTTGAGATCATTTTCGAAAACGATCAGTTCAGGGGGAAATATAGTGATTTTTCACTTTCTATAGAAAACTTAAAATCGCTCTATCTTTCCCCCTGAACTCTTTTTCGAAAATGTTCTCAACTATTTAGACCTGGATATCTAGCGTATACATAGCAAGTTTTATTAAAACCAGCTCATTCGTTTCCAAGAATAAGGACTTAAAATTTTGTATGAAATACCGTGAGAAGTGGGCTCTTAGGCTTTTGCAATCGCATAGCAGTCGCAAACTGCCAAAAACTTCGATTGCCGTAGAGATCATAATATTGCAACTTGAATTTGAAGGCTTCTTAAGTACAAGAATTGGCTTTCAGATCGGCATGATGCCGATCTGAAAGCCAATTTTTGTACTTGTACTATATGTAAGTAAAAAGATGTCCGCTGCAGCCGCTGCTGGACAATAACGACCGGTCCTGAGTTAGGTACTCACATCCTCTGGATTTCCGCGACTTTCTTCAGGCCAACGGTCCATCGATTCCGACCCACGGCAAAAGCCAAATTATACCAAAGCTTCTGTCTATTATTAAATTAAATCGTTTGTTTTTTTAAAGTATGTGGAGATAAAAATATCTTACCTACTGTTGTTTTTTTTAAGAATGAGGATACAAAAAGTACAATTATTCTTACCTTACATCATAGTGGGCGTCTTCTATCTCGAAATAATGCAAAGACTTGGATCTAAAAACAGAAAGTTTTAGTGCTGAAACTGTTCGATAATCCAAAGTAAGGGAATCAACATTATTCTTATTCTCAAACATGTCAGACGGCATCCTATAACTATCGTACGAGTTTACGATGCGATTTCGTCGCGTGATTAAAATTATTCCTGTGCTTGCGCCGCATGTGGCCCGCCATAATTTTCTGTATGGTCCCATAGCCTAGCATAAATTATATTATTGGTGCTGTATTTACTTACTCAGTGTCTTGGTAACATTTATTGAGTACGACAATAATTAATAATTTATTTATACCTTACAGAACTCGGCTTTCTGATTCAGTTTTTGATGACGTATTGAGACTATTCACCCGCCGACTTTTTTGTATTATTAAGAAAAAAGTTGGCCTATGTCATGGCTGTATACAACAATTTTATCGAAAACCACTTTTCAAAAACTGTTAAATGTAGAATTATATTTTACTGTAGGTTATTGCGGCCTATCATGACAAAAGTAGGAGCGTTATGTGGCCCAAGAAGAAAAAAGGCTGCTCTAAAAGAATGTGTGTTTTACCACGTCGTGCGACGAAATCGATTCGTTAACTCGTACGATCGTTAGCCAATTAGAACGACACTACAAGTACTGAAAATAGGGCCAATAGTAACTACGTACTTACGTACAAGTTTAATTTAAGGGAAGTCGTTAAATGCCCTACGTAGGTACTTAAAAAAAACCCGCTGAGTGCAAATGCAGATGGTTTTCTTAAGAATTATTTTCTGTAATTTTAACAAAATCTTGCTCATTAAAATTTTATTTATTGAATTCAAGCTCGCTATTTCTGTGGTTCATTAGGCTGCCTGTCCATTATCGTGGAGCGAGACAGCGGAGCGGAGAAACGGCGAAATTGTAACCTACGGGATTGTATAAAATCTCAGTGACTCACGTAGTGCGGAGATTTCAAGCTATTCCATTCGTTAAAATGTATACCTCGCCCCGCGACAAAGAACAGCCAGCCTTATGCTTTTTTTAAGGATGGGAAATCATCAAATGACTCCTTCCGCTCTGGAAGGGAGTGTCAGACTCTTAGTGACTGAAACCCATCCGTGTTCCTCCTAATGCCCTTTGCGTTCCAGAGCCGCGGTGACTCTATCGAACAAATTCCACAACGGTCCATTTATGCTTGAGCTTCTATCTCCGGATGATAAAAATAAAACGTAAAGACTAACGGGTCTCCGAACCACAGCTTCATCTTAAGCAGATAGTCCCTGAGGTCCTGGTCATCCGGCACAGGTGGGAAGCGCAGCCGTCCAGAGAGAGAAGTGGCCAGTGTTAAATGTGAAGAGCGGACTATAAGGAGACATAGGTAGGAGTAGAACGTAACCAGAAAGTTACAATACCTTTTAGGTTTTTTTTTTAAACTTTAGTACTACTAACTAGGAATTTCTCCTGTATCTTTGGTGCGTTTACAAACATACAAACTCACATACAGAAAACGCCAGTCCCGGAACAACTAACTGTAGATTTATTCCGTGCGGGAATGGAACCCGCGACACGCAGCGCAGCAGTTAATCACTCAACCACTGCGCCAACCGTGTCGTCAAAATTTTGTAGGGTTAAGGACACAGCACACATCGAATCGGAAAGGGGTCGTCACTGTATCAATTCGAGCTGTAGAATATTCTTTCAATGAAATTCCCTACTGCAAGGCACATTAATCGGACTCGTAACGTAATCGCGTCGCCTCGGGACAAGCGAGACGACGCCTAGCCGTAAGCGAGGCGAGCCTCATTGAGGAATTTACGAAAAGTAATCCAAAAATGCTAGTTATGCGTTAAGCGAAAACTGTTTACTTTGCTAAAACCAACCATCAGCGTGATCAAGGCCCCTCCCAAATATCAATCTTGGATCCTCCTTGCATAGAGATTTTGTATTGTTAGACTGCCAGTGTAAAGAAGTCGACAAGGCAAACCAAAACCTATTGTAAAAATACTCACTAGGGCTTGGGTCTCCGGAGCCGCCATCTGAGGGCGGTTGCTGGAACATGCAGAGGAACACGGGGCTGTAGGGCCGGCTCGTGTTGGCCATCAGCGTCTGCATGCTGGGGAACTGATTTCCGAGGCACTTGAGGCAGTAGAAACCCTCCTGGAAAATGACATACGAATGGTGTAGGTAGGCCAAAGTGACTGCGGAATTGAACAACACCCTAAAGTGAGTGATAGACGTACGAGCAAGTACGCGTACTTATGGCTCGACGACCTTTTTCGCTCGTGTGTCACACTAAGTACGCGTACTTGAAAACAAGACGCGTAGAGAAAGAGATCGTCGAGCCATAAGTACGCGTACTTGCTAGTACATCTATCACCCACTTAAGGTTGCACGTCTTAAAATGAAATATTTTGCTTAAAGACCAAGTGTGACAGTTAAAGTTTAAATCTTACTGAAATTTTTATTTTGAACTGGCTATTGCCCGCGGCTGCACTCGCGTTAAAGTTGCATATTTACAACCGTCTCCGTCATCAAAATCGGTTCGACGGTTTAAGCGCAATAGAAAAACTGTCTCTCACATGTATCATATTAAGTTCTATATAATACAACAAATTAAACGAAAAAATAAATCATATCGTTTGTTACCTGAGTAAAATCATTGATGTCCAGTCTGCCAGTGTACGCCAGCTTAGCAGATGGGTGGTGCTGGAAGATAGCTTCCAACGCTGGTTCCCACGCGCCAACTACGTATCTAGCTTGCCTGTTCCCTACCATGCTGTGGAGAGTAGGCAAATCTTTGAGTATTTTCAGTAGGCAAATCCTGGAAGTACCTGCGTGGATTTTGATTGTCGAAGTTACTAAAAACTTACTCAGAAATCACGAGTCAAATAACTACTCTAACATTGTAAATGACATGCTAGAGAACTTCAAGAACTTAGGATATAGTATGTACATCAACGTGCACTACTACCACAGTCATCTTGATCAATTCTCAGAGAATCTTGGAACCTATAGCAATGAACAAGGGGACGGATACACCAGGACCTAAAAACGATAGAAGAGACCAAGGCCGATGGTATCTGCATATGACTGTGGAAGTAGTACACTCATTCTACATCCTAAGTGCTTAAAGTTCTCTAGCATGTCATTTACAATGTTAGAGTAGTTATTTGAATTGTGATTTCCGATTAAGTTTTTATTAACCTCAACAAAGTCCACGCAGGTAGTTCCAAATTGTTCGTTGAATTTAAGAAATTAGTAGGTATGTTAGACAGATTTAAAATCAATTTAAATACAACCTGTAACAGAATAAACGCAATACCTCTTAAGGGGTTATTGCAATCATTATTATGAACAACTTTCACTATGGGACCAACACAGAAATCGCGAAAAAAAAATTTCAACTTCCCCATACATTTTTATGCGCATGACTCGACAAAATGTACTGAACAGCTGATGTTTGTATTCGCGATTTCGGAGTTGGTGTCATAGTTGGTAAAAGTTTTTAATAATAATGAGTACAATAGGGGTCATTATTGTTAAAGGTTATGCGTTTATTCTGTAAATCGTTGTATAGAAATATAATACCGATAAGTAAGCAAACAGCACACAAGAAAGTACTGATTACTGCCAAACTTCACACATTAAACTGAGGGTAAATCGAAAACTTCTCGTAGGAAGTCAAAATTTTTGGTTATATGAACATAATCAGTATACGGTCCTTACTTAAAAACATACAGTTTCTTGGCACCAAAACTAGTGTTGACCAGTGTAATTTATAGATAATGCGTATCCATCAAGTTTCATTTTACCTATTAAAAGTAAAGAATACTAACTAGTGTATAACTCCGAGGTCCAGATACACGTCAGCTCCCTCATTGCTGACGCTGGCAGCGATCAGAGTACACAGTGCAGTCCGAAGGCCGATGTGCTCGATGTACAAGTTTCTAGCCACCACCTTAGCATACATAGTTGAAGTTACCCTCAACCAAGCAATGGTTTTTACAGACAGGTGCAGACAAGAAATGTAAATAATAGGAATCTTAAGAGGAAATGCTGGCGGCGAGACTTAATATGTAAAAAAGTCATAATTCGAGGTTTGGCTCTCGACTGTTTTCTCGTCCAATATTGGTCCGATATAAGAGATATTGCACACACTGAATAAGAAGGATGTATACTGTGTCTCCTTCTTTTCCTTTTTTGATGAATAGTTGCGAAATTTGTACACTAGGACTCTGTTTACAACGATTTATCGGACAATTTTAAGCATTTTGTGAGAGTTCTATTGCTTATACGGTTAATAAATCATCAAAAAGGAAAACATAGGGACACAGTAAATATCCTTCTTATTGTGAAATATCTCTTATATCGGTCAAATATTGGAGAAGAAAAGAGTCGAGAGCCAAACCTCGAATTATGACTTTTAACATACAAAGTCTCGACGCCAGCATTTCCTTTTACAGTCGCATTTTTTTATTTTTTCATAAAAAGCACCTACCTACTAAGTAATAGTCAACATCTCAAATCTAAAATTATAGATTAGCTTTCGCTCGCGGCTTCGTTTTATTGCACGTGACTCTCATACTTCTTCTAAAAGTATTATACCTAACACCAGCTATATGCAAGTGAAAGTCCCATCAAAATCGGTTCAGGCATTCCGGAGATTAGCCGGGACAAACAGACTGAGACAATAAAAAAGTGCTTTTGTTAAAATACAATTTTTTTTAAGTACCTATACTTTCATATGCATTAAGCAAAAAGCTGTTATATTGATATCACAGACACTTCAACTCGGTTCGATTTTTCGGAGAAACCATGTAGTTACACTAACCTCTTCGCCTTTCTTGATGGTGAACAAGTCTCCCCCAATATCCTCGGTCATAAGCCCGGTGAGCACGGTGCAAGTCATGATCTTGAGGTTGATGTCGATACGCTGTAAAATGCAAACGAGCATTTAAATCGGGCTGGTTTTCGCAAGTTCACGTCCAAGCACGCATTTTGCGTACAGCGGGTCTAAAAAGGCCACAGTAGTAGAATCATATTACGATCATAATTATACAATCTGTCAAATTTCATTTTCATCTGTAGTGGCATCAATGCCGCCACTAGAAAAACAAACGGAGCAAATCTACATCGCAACAAAAAGAACCGCAATGCCATCTATCCAACTAGCAGCGAACTACTACGTCGGAATCCTGCATTGCGCAAGCAGAGCTAACCGTGCGATTTTAACATATACATCAGCCCGAATATCAACAATCGGGCAGTTGCCCACACCAGGCACAGCAACCGCCTAATCGGAGGATCCTTCTTTTTCAATGAAGGCTAGCGGGACTTTACTCTCTGTTTTGCATACCTCTAAACAACTTTATCGCTAAAGCATTAGGTTCAAGGTTGACTGGGAAAATATTAGTTTAAGATAGCTTGTTGTGCTGGCTGATTCTAATAAAGTGGTCCTTTTTAGACACGCAGGTGGTATAAATACGTCATTCGATCCACCTCAGCTCCTCAAAGAAAGCCGGCAACGCTCAGATACGAGTAATTGTGGTTGGTTGGTTGTGGTAAGTTGGATGTGGAAGGACCAGACCTAGTTCGCGTTCCATTTCTTGTTATCTACGAGATATTTGGGTATTTCCCATAGGGTGTATTGTTGCAACAATGGCACTGGATCAATATTGGGCTAATGTAAATTACTTGCAATACAGTCAAGCATTTAGTGTTTAGAGCTGTATCCGTATTGTATGTGTATTGTACATAAGAAAGGATTGTAATTTGCTATGCCTTTTTGGTCTTTTTGTCACCACTTGTGAGCATGAGGTCTAGCTAAATGTTATTGGACTTTTCCGTCTGGAATTAGTGGTAGCTAGGAGTCTGAGTGATGTTGCAAGGAGGCCATTGAGCCGATGATCGATATAGTTTCTTTTGCAGCAATGGAACCGACGGTCGATAGGGCCGAAAAGTTCTGGAGTGGCGACCGCGTACCTGAAGACGCAACGTTGGAAGGCCTCCCACAAGAAGGACCGATAATCTGTTAAAGGTCGCGGGAAGCCAATGGACGCGAGACGCACAGGACCGGTTGTTGTGGCGACACTTGGGGGAGACCTATGTCCAGCAGTGGACGTCTTTCGGCTGATATGATGCTGTGATGATGATGAATGGTACCGAAAAGTGAGTTAGTGATTTCACCTGCATTATGTTCAGCAGCTCCACCATGAAATCTCCGTTGAGCATGGCCTTGGTGCTAACATGGTAGTTCAGCAGGTTGATGTAGCACTGCACTGCGAGCCTCTGAGCCTCGATCGGCGTGTCTTTGACTGTTGTCAACCATTTCATTAGCCTCTGGGCGTAAGGGTGCGTTTTCACCAGGAAAGTGCGATTAGTGATGGATGTGTTTGTTAAGAACCAATAGAATCGAACCAAGAGAAATCTTACGCTGAGCGAAACTAGGTTATTTAAAAAAAAAATATTTCAGACATAATTGGTCCATAATATTGTTAGTAAGACTTAAATACTATGTTAGGTACATTTAAAAATTTATATAAGTATTTGTCGCCCTCTGGGACCCCGGGCACACGCACTTGTACTTGAACCCAGTGCCCCAGAAGGGGGCTGTCCAGCTTGTAGCTGAGCACGTTCAGGATGGTGTTGGCGCTCCCACGCGTGCGGAACATCAGCGAAGCGATTCGGCGCCGCAGCACAGTGTGAAACCCATCTGTGTGTGCATGTGCAAACATCGCAGATGCACTACAGTAGCGTGGAAGCCCCACCAGCACCCTGAACGCGTTATTATATGGTATTCGGAGAGCGTTAATGGCCCGCTGAGTGTAGTTGACCCACAGATTGCAGGTGTAGAGAGTTTGGCAAAATGCTTGAAATGAAGCGATTCTATTGGTTCTTAACAAACACATCCCTCACTAAGCATCTCCGCACATCTCTGGTGGAAACGCACCTTTACGACCATGTCACAAAAGATTTTTATGATAGCGATACAATTTATAGAATTTTATTTACTACAAAATAGGGTACACATTACAGTGGCAGAATTCTAATTCCGCGGGGTGTATTCTAGCAAACGACGGCTAACGATGTGAGCTGATCGTTAGTGCGCGAATTCGAATGTGAGTTTTATCTGAGATTATTTGCAGTCTTTACAGGGATGCGCCTTAACTGGCGTTGCACAGAGGGTGTTGCGGAGTGGTCTTTGAAGGGGTCACCGGACCTTTTCCGCTAATGGTGATCATCGGCGTAGTATTATTGAAGTAAGATTCACACCCCATGATTATTCCCAAAGTCCAGCCGGTCGATTCTGTAAACATGTCGTAGTGAAGGCTTGGGTGAAGTGAACACGAAGTGAGCTGTCAATCTATGTACCTAATCAAGATGGGATGACAGCTGACTTCGTGATCACTTCACCCAAGCCTTCACTTCGATATGTTTACAGAATCTGCAGGTGTCTTTTGAATGTTTCCCCCAAATAAAACCCGGTCAAGAACGAGTCGGACTCGCGCACTGAGGACTCCGTACCATCACATAAAACGTGAAATGTTTTTAAATTTTCATCGGCGAGGCCTATATTCGTCAAAGAACTTAAACACTGCGGTGAATATTGCAGTTTTAGATCAGCGCCAACTCTTGACTGCTAGTGGAACTAATGTAATTTTTGTTGATGATTTCTGAAAACGTGTGCTATTTAGAGACTTCGTTTAATTTTTCCTGTAATAATTTCAGATTTTTTATGCATACTTCGGAGCTAAGGTTGGAATGGTCAATTTTTTTAATTTTTCGTCAATAGGCGAAAACTATGCGGCCTAAAAAAAAAAGAAAAATGTTTGAGAATGTGCAAATAGCGCTCTTTTACATGATACCCCACATGCCCTAGTAGCCCAACTTCGAATTTTTAAGAACCAAATGTCGTTGCAAAAAAAAATATATTTTTATTTCTTTCTTATTTGCAAAATAGTTGAGCAAACTTCTTCTAAAACTATTCCAAATTTCAAGTTGATAGCATTTATTAGTTCTTGAGATATCCGGCTGTGACAGACGGACAGGCTTAGGCACACCATAAGGGTTCTTTTTTACCATTTTGGTACGGAACCCTAAAAAGAGGAGGTAGGTACATACATTTCTTATTTATATTTCTGAGAGCTGAGAAGGTCTTCGGCTCGACGAGGCTGAAGGCAGCCTTCGGAATGATTCGGCAAAGTTCGGCTAGTGCTCGCAGCGCGTTTATCCTGACGTAGAACCAGACCGCCGCGTCGTCGCCCAAGATAGCTAAATCATAAGGTAAAATAACTCATACAAGTTGGGAAGTCTCGCACAGTCACGCAAAACGTCCATCGCTCATCATAATTCTGGGACTCGTGTCGAGAAAGAGCCACAACGCTGGTTTTCAGTGACAGTCTGCGTTGACTGGATGACATCAACCCCAGCATAACAATTAATTAAAAAATTATGAATGAACAAAAACTCGCCAAGTGCGTGTCGGGCCACGCACATTAAGACTTCCATAACCATCAAAATGACTCCCATGCCACGATAAGAAATATGCATCACTGGAACTTGTAATTTGATTTCGAACGAAAAATTGCAAAGTTTTCGTGAATGTGAGCATAAACGAACCTACCATTAGTATTCCTATACTTGAAAACTGATAGTGCATTGAAATCGGTCTATGCTTAAGTTTAAGAGCTACAATTCATAAAGGAGACACGGGTTTCAAAATATGAATGTTATTGTTAAGTAACTAATGAGATCCCAAAACTTTCATCTGATAAATCGACCATCTCCTTATCAAGCTTCATGCATCACAAAAGCTACAAAGTCGGACTAAACCAATGTCTACCAGTCTCAATGGCAACCCCAGCAATTTTTCCTCATCTGCAAAATTTATTTTTTGTGGAGATATCACTAATTCAATCAAATTAAATAGCATACCACACAAAGCCTCTATAATGTTGGTATCGGACATGCGGACGGCTGAAGGCAGTAGTTTCGTCATGTTGGCAACGCCCATCGCTGCGTCAGCTAAAAGTTCCACGTTTGAGCTGAGGAGCTGGTGGCAGAAGACCAGGTCGGTGTCCGTCGCGTATAATGCCTGGAAATTCAATTAGTTAGGGAGCTGTTTAAAGAACTGCTTCTTTGTAGCAGAAAATCATGAAGAATGTATACTTTTTGGACAATTCATGTTTATCGTGGTTTTCAATATGCAGTTGGCTGATTAAAATATCAATCAGGTCATCTATGATACGGTCCGTCATAAAATATGGTCTCCACAATAAAATAAAAAATGTTTTTGAGGCGTTTAAAAGGTTGCCAGTATTTAGGTACTCCTGCTGCGGGATGTTTCACAGCATTTGCTGATTCCAAGTTTTTATCAGACAATGACCTGCCCACGTCAGCAGCGTCACCTAAGCTATAAAACGCACCGAAGTGGTGACGGGCGCTCGTTTAGGGGGACTGACTTTGTGTAAAACTTGGACGTGCAAAAAGTGCAGGCTGTCATCCTAATTTGAATAAATGACTTCTTGATTTTGATTTATAAGAACGAAGTTTCACTCACATCTCTTCCGTTTGCAGTAAAGGACATTTTCGTCAGCACAGCTAGACAATGAGGCTTCATGGCCGGCAGAGCCATCTCGAGATACGCTATGAGGCGCAGGATACACCCAGACTGATACAGATGATATGCATTCTCTTCTGTTTCCACGTAGTTGCGCAGAACACCCAGGACTAGCGTGTGGACGTCTCGGAATTCGTAGGACTGAGGGAGCAAATAATGTAAGATCAGTGCCGTAAATAGCCTCTTCCGCGCCCTGTGCCCCTGTGCGAGCTTCTATAAGTGCGCCCTTGTTTTTTGACATCTATAATGTCCCCTAGCTAGAGCAGTGCTATGTATAGGCCTACTTTATTTCATTCAGGGTGATAAAATAAAGCATAAGGACCTTGGTGTTCGTGGACACATTATCTAATTATTATTTTGGGAGAAAAATCTATTTTTTAAAGAACTAGAACTGATGTGGGCAACAAGCAGACGAGCTATTTAAGTGGACCCTTAGCCTAGATACCACCGACTGTGTCTCACTCACTAAAACCCAAACGCAAGTTCACTAGTACCCACCCTGATGCTTAAGATTTAATTTTTGGGCCACTTTGGTCTGACTTTTCTAACCTCTTCTACGCTCTTTTAAAAATCCGAGTTGGCAACACTGACCTAACCGCACAGGCCGCGGCGGTGTAGCCGGCCGGCCGGCCGCTTGACTCCGATGAACACTAAACACAAATATGCTCTAGTGCGCTGCCATTAAATGAGCGCGATGTTTTGTCTAATTTAACAGACGTTTTGATGATACTGGCATGTAGGTACGTATGTGTTGAATTGAGCACTAGGGGCGCGGCGGGAACTTATCAGTATTGTCTGGTATAATAGTCCTGGCTTAATAGTCCTGACTGGTCCGGCCATTCTTGCGCCCCCCAGAGTCTACGTCCTGTGCCTGGGCACCGGTGGCACCGCCGTATTTACGGCATAAGATAGACTGGCTTCTTCTGGGTAAGCTCAATCCTTCGGCGACTTTGTGTCTTTCATTTCTGACCTAGTTTTTGACTCTAGTCAAGAGCAAATCCATCTCAAGTAAAATAAAATAAAATTGCGTTTTATTTTTCATTTAGGCTAAGTGAAGATTTGGGTTTTAAGCATATAAAATAATCAGCCCAATAATGTTTCCATTCCACTGCTGGGACACGCACATTTCTGAGACGATCCCCCTAGACGTTATCAAGAGAGCGAGGCCTGTGGTGGTAGGTTAGAAAGTAAAACCTGAGGGTTTCATAGACCCGTCGGGTACCTACCCAATGTAAGTGCGGTGCTCCTATTCAGAACATGAGCCACACGTTGAAGTACTCCAAGTACACCTATACACCTGTACGTCTAACACGAGTTTTATCAATCTATACTCGCTAGCGACTGTAGTTAAAAAAATGTATAACAACTAAAAAAAAAAACAAGTTTCTAATTTATTTGTTTGAGTTGTTAACTAACAAGCAAGCAAGTTGCAAGTAAAACTTTAGTTAACAAATAAAAAAATAAATCAGAAACTTGTTTTTTTAAAGCTTTCATACCTTTTTTTAACTACAGTCGCTAGCGAGTATATATTGATAAAACTCATGGTAGACGTACTATACTTTGGGGGATTTAATTAATGCCACCGACGCGACGCTGCAATTAACGTAGCCACCTACTGGACCCATAAAATCTAAGGACCATCGACTCGAAAAGATGAAGAAGAAATTAAAAGTGTTGGCTTTTATCATCATCCCCATCATATCAGCAAAAAGACCACTTGGGGGAGGCATATGTCCACTGCTGGACATAGGTCTCCCCCAAGTGTCGCCACAACAACCGGTCTTCCATCGGCTAAAATAGATGTTCAGACAAAGTTTTGGCTTTGCCTGATTATAATCAGACGAAAGCCAAACCTTTTACCACTGCTATTTGGCAATAAATATTGCTATGTAGCAGTACTATATTAAGAACAAATCATAACGAATACTAGCGAATACGTTCAGCGCATTCTGTATTATGGTGATCATTATCACGTTTTTACAAACCAACTTCGCCTACACAGGCCTATCTAGGCTTTGATTATACCAGCCTCCACGCTTCTACCTGTCATCGAGATACGAACCGCAATGTAGCGCCTACATCGTCGTCCTTGTCGATACAAAAAATAATAAGGAAAACAAAAATATTCTGAAAACACCATATACAGGGTTATTTGTAAAACACCAACAACCTCTTAGGCAGTGAAAGTACAAAATATCAGCTGTTTCATACATTTTCATTGGCTAAATATTGCATTTTGTATGAAACAGCTGATATTTTCTTCGAGTTTTCGGGTTATTCTCAAAGTATAAGTTGTTTATAATCATGTGTACTTTCACTGCCTAAGAGACTGTTGGTATTTTACAAATATACATGTATAGGTTAGTAGGAAGGTACACTCGAGCAAGATGTCAATCATCATCAATTTATATAAAACTAGCTGACCCGCGCAACTTCGTCTGCGTCATAAAATGTAATTATTTACGACATCATATGGGGGGTGAAGTTACTCGCGTCCGTAGGATTTACCATCTTTTCCTAGACCCACCCTACACGTGCCCCCCGGGTGGTGCTAAACGAGTAACAAAGGCACTAATAATTAACTATGCCCAACGCCGAGCCAGGGCGGCGGTCAATTAACCCTACCAGGCTACCATAAGCCGTGAGGACTAAATCCCCTCTAGAAGAATGGAGGCCAGCATCAGACAAAGCCTGGCACCTCGCAAAGGGAAGACAACCCAAAAGGAAAAAATTACACCAAATATGGAAGAAGCAAGACTAAAAGAAAAACTACCCCAGGAGGGTACCGGCGTAGCCGGAGAATCCCTCCCTGAGCACAGCTCGGGCTGCCCCACGTATTCTGGGGGGGGCAAAGGATTGCTACCCAATGAAACTTTACCGGAAAAACCAAAGAAAACGTTGACTCAACAAATATTCCATCCAGGCCTATTCAATCGCCAACGATCATCATCACTAAGTGAAATGACCGAAATTAAACAGATAGATAGCCGAAAATTAACAGACAATGATCAAAGCAGACTGTACAACCCTAGTGCGCCATGGCAACGAGTACCAAATCAAAAAAGGATTCGATCTCCTGATGAAAAAGAGTCAAAAACTCATCAAGCCAAAAGAACACAGCGACGAGAGACAATTATCAACAAACACAGAGGAATAATTAATCCTGAACAGACCACACCCGCAGAAGTTGAAACAAGTAACAGCTTCGCACTGTTAGATGTGGAAGTGGGAGATGCTCCAGTAAAAAGGAATCCTAAACCACCACCAATAATACTATATGGTGTGGACGACCTTGCGAAACTCACTCAACTCATCGAAGAAGTTTTGGATAAGGATAGTTATACTTACAAAATAGTATCTAAAAACCAGCTTATAATCTCTTCCTATGCAGTTGATAAATATAAGATGTTGATAGAGCACATAAGAACTAAAGGACTTATAGGTCACACATTCACTCGTAAAGATCAAAAATGCATGAGAATTGTAATTAAACACCTTCACTTCAGCACACCAAAAGATGCTATCATAGAAGCAATAGAGAAAACTGGAAACAGGGTACAAGGGGAAATTGTAACTGCTCGAAAACAAGGAACCAAAGAGCCCCTAAATACATTCTTTGTCAATGTAGCCCCGCATGAAAATAACAAACTTGTGAAAGAAATCAATTACATATATAACCAGAAAGTCAAAACAGAAGATCCAATAAGAAAAACGACGGTGGTACAGTGCAAAAGGTGCCAGCAATATGGACACAGTAAAAATAACTGTATGAGGCCGTACAGATGCGTAAAATGTGCTGGAGCACACAAAACCACTATGTGCACAATAGATGAAAACACCCCAGCGGTATGCGTGCTATGCTCAGGAAGTCACCCTGCTAGTTACAAAGGATGTCAGGTGTATACGGAAGTTCTAGCAAGAAAGCAAACTGGAAACAAATGTCAACCGCATCTGAAAACAAGAACCATCTCGAAAGTACCGAAAAAAGACGCTGCTTGCCTTACTGTCACAAACATGACAAACTTCGAGCCTGTAAATAACCCCAGGGCTACCCAACCGAAGAGTCTGCAGCAAGGTGGAGACGGAAACTTGGGACTGTACAGTGAAGCTGTCAAAAAATCCACAAAAACTTTAGTAGAACTTAAAGAGACACAAAAAACATACTCAAGAGATAACTCTGACTACTCAGAACCAAAGCGATCTTATAGGAGACACCAGGTTGACCTCACAGGATCACAGAGAACATTTACCAAAAACCACGTTGACCATGAGTCACAAAGAACACATTTGACAAAAATTGAACTCGAACATGAAAATAAATTTAGTTTAGAAACACTTCTAAAAAAACAGACTGACAGAATCGACCAACTCATTTCACAGTTCAGCACAATGATGAACCTCATCATGACACTCATCAGTAGGCTTCCGCAATGATGTCGTTACGCATTGCTACCTGGAATATCAATGGTCTTACGCCAAATAAACCAGAACTGGAAATATTGTTAAAAGAAAACAAAGTCGATATTGCTTTGATATCTGAAACCCACCTCAATAACCGCAGGGTTTTTAAGATCGACAACTATTGTGTTTATTGTACCAATCATCCTGATACCACGTCACACGGAGGGTCTGCAGTTATCGTAAAAAGTAACATCAAACACCACCTCCATAGTGAGTTTCGGGAGGACTGGATGCAGGCCACTACCATCACTATAAGCGAAAGCATGGGTCCCATTAATGTTAGCGCTATTTACTGTCCACCAAAGCACAATCTTAAACAAGACATGTTTGACCGCTACTTCCAAAGCTTGGGAAATAGATTCATAAGTGGTGGAGACTGGAATTGTAAGCACACTCACTGGGGATCTCGATTAACCACCACTAAAGGACGTGAGTTGAAAAAATCGATCGATAAACACAAACTCAGAACATTAGGAACAGGCGAACCAACTTATTGGCCTACTGATGTCAACAGGATACCCGATCTAGTAGACTTTTTCATTGTGAAAGGCCTGTCAGATATATACTTTGATGTAGAATCATCGCTTGATAGCGTATCTGACCATATCCCTATCATAGCAACATTTAGCGTGTCGGCAATACACAGGCCACAGAGACCAACACTATATAATCACAAAACAGACTGGAATGCATTTAATGAATACCTGGAAAGCGAAGTAGAATTAAAGGTTAAACTGAAAACAGAAGAAGACATAGACGAGGCGACATTCTACATCACAAACCTCATACAAGTTGCTGCTTGGCGTGCTACCCCGACTTTGAGCCCTTCCACTAGAAGAAATAACATACCACTGGAAATACGCAACAAACTACAAGAAAAACGTAGACTACGAAGGCAATTGCACTCAAGCAGATCAGACTTAGATAGAACCGAGTACAATCGAGTCTCTAGAGAATTAAAAGAGCTAATCAGGGATAATCAGAACATAACTTTCCAAGAAAAACTTAGTACTCTCTCAGCTCATAAGAAGGATAATTACTCACTATGGAAAATAACTAAGAACTTTAAAAGACCATATAACCATGTGCCACCTGTAAGGAAATCTTCAAACGATCCATGGGCTAGAAGCGGAAGTGAAAAAGCTGAACTTTTCGCTAAACATCTAAGCGAAATCTTCACTCCAAACCAGTCATCCATGATCGAGTTTGAAAAGGAAGTGGACGAAATTATCAACAGTGACCAGCAGCTATCACCACCGCTAAAACTAGTCACTCCAAAGGAACTAGCACGAACAATCAGCTACATGAGAAGCAAAAAAGCTCCTGGTTTCGACCTAATAACGGGTGAAGTCCTTAAACAATTACCTAGAAAGGCAATAGTCTTCCTAACAATGCTGTTCAATGCCATCTTTAGAATACTGTATTATCCAAAGTTGTGGAAAATATCACAAATATGTATGATTCCAAAACCAGGGAAACCACTAACGGAACCTAGCTCATACAGGCCTATAAGTCTTCTTCCTATACTGTCTAAGGTATTCGAAAAAATTCTTTTGGTAAGACTAAAACCAGTTTTAGACGAACATAAGATTATACCCGCTCACCAATTTGGTTTTCGGGAAAAACATGCAACTGTAGAACAAGTACATAGAGTGGTCCACAAAATAAGACAATCACTGGAAAAGAAGGAGTATTGTTCAGCAGTATTCATAGACATCCAACAGGCATTCGATAGAGTATGGCACAAAGGTCTGTTGTACAAGTTAAAAACCCTCCTACCAAATTCCTTCTACATGATCCTAAAATCTTACTTGGATCATAGAAGATTCCAAGTAAAATACGAGGAAGAACTTTCAAAGCTTTACTACATTACTGCCTCAGTACCTCAGGGATCTGTGCTTGGCCCGGTTCTATATTCAATATATACGGCAGACTTGCCTGAAACAGAAAATGTGGTAACAGCAACTTACGCAGATGACACTGCATGCCTTGCTAGTGATAATAATCCGGACAACGCATCACTGAAACTACAGGAACAACTCAATAAAGTTAATGTGTGGCTACAAAAGTGGAGAATTAAACCTAGCGTAACTAAATCGACACAAGTTACATTTACACTTCGAAAAGGTGACTGTCCACCTGTGCGTATGGAAGATAAACCACTACCAAGCAATAACAGCGTCAAATATCTCGGCGTACACCTGGATAGAAGACTTACCTGGGCTAACCACATCAAAGCCAAAAAAACAGAAGCCACCTTACAATTCAAAGGACTGTCTTGGCTACTAGGTCGCCAATCCCGGCTGTCCCCCAGTAACAAGCTGCTTATATACAAGATCATCATAAAACCAATCTGGACCTACGGCATAGAACTCTGGGGCAGTGCTAGCAACTCCAACATCGAGATACTCCAGAGATTTCAAAACATTGCTCTAAGAAATCTCTCAAGTGCACACTGGTTTGTGAGAAACTCAGAAATACATGAGTATCTGGAAATGCCGACCGTAAGGGAGGAAGTTTGCAAAAATAGCAGGAGATACAAGGAAAGGCTCAATAAACACACAAATGAACTGGCTAGGAACCTGTTAACACCACAGGAAGATGTAAATCGCCTAAAAAGATGGCAAATACTAGACCTTGACCAGAGAAACTGATTGTATTAAGTCTCTACCAACTTTTACGGTGGTGTTTAATGGAACGCACCCAATCTAATCCGTCTGAGAAACGATTTGATTATGACTTAAGGCCGATTGCAAATTTAGGGGAGAAAAAAAAAAAAAAAATTTACGACATCACATTAGAAACCTCAAAAATAACAGTATTTCTCCACTATTTAATGGATGTTATTATCCATATAAACCTTCCTCTTCAATCACTCTATCTATTAAAAAAAACCGCATCAAAATCCGTTGCGTAGTTTTAAAGATTTAAGCATACATAGGGATATAGAGACAGAGAAAGCGACTTTGTTTTATACTATGTAGTGATGACAGACAACGCACAGCCGAAACTACTGGTCGTAGAAAGCTGAAATTTGCCATGTAGCTTCCCTACACTCCGAAGGGGAGCACTAAGAGAGGATTTCCCGAAATTCTTACGGGAATGGGAAAAAAATGGGATATGCGCGTCGCGGGCAAAAGCTAGGTAGTTAAAAATATAAAAGTACTCACCTCAAGTATATCACAAAGGTCCAGAACCCCAGTTGAAGCCCTAAACGTCTTCTGCACCACCACATCCTTATACCTACAGATCAGCTGATCCACAGTCCTGAGGGCTGCGTGTTGGATGGCCAGGTACTTGCTCTGCATCAGAGCCAGGAGGGATGGCCAGCTGAACTGATTGTTCTTCGTCACTTCTGAAGCGCATATTGGGTCGTCCAGGAGGTTGCTTAGGGTCTTGAGATAAATAATGTTTTATAAAGTTTTTAAAGAGGTTATCAGAAAAATCTGAGCCGAAATTATAAAGAGCAAAGTTTGTTTGATTGCTATTTCTAGAGGTAGGTACTGATTCACCGTCCATCGAGTAAAGGCTACTCTTTATCCCGGAAAAATACACTGTTCCAGCGGGATAGGCCGCATTGTCTATCCCGCACGTACTGTGCACGTTTGCAAAGAAAACTTAGTTCTCAATAACAAGAGATATCAAAGTGAGTACCAGCTTTTTGCTCTCAGTAAAGTATCGTTCATTAGGCAACAAAAAGATTGTAATCATCCGAGCAGTAGATTTTAAATCAAGAAGTTATACCTGAAGACAATTCTTCTGGACATCAGGATCCAAACTGTTCTTCATCCTGGAGAACAAGCTGCTCAGTATATTAGCCGACACCAGCTGTTCGCAGCCCAGAGGTTCTTTTGTTAATTCTGAGAGTACTAGTGAGGCGAATTCTAGAACGAAAACGTCTTCGATCTGTAGGAGAGAATAATAAAAAATTCTATTTATTTTTGAGCTTAGCCCATTGATATATAAAAACCCAAGATACTCACTCAGCATCTCAAAAACGTCCCCAAAAAACAAGCGCATAATGCGCAAGTTTCAAACAGTCTCGCATCGCTCGCCTTACTGCACTGCTTTGTAAAAACAACTTTGAACGCTCCGTGTAAGGTTGAATTTGCAAAAAAAAAAAGTTTACAGTATCAACTCTCATGACACTTGATACATGTCAGTTTATGCCGACAGTTTCGAGTGTTGCATTTGTTCGGGACTGTGCATCTTGGGTTTTTAGGGTTCCGAAAAAAAAAAGGAACCTTTATAGGATCATCGGGTGTCTGTCTGTCTGTCTGTCTGTCCGTCTGTCACAGCCAGTTTTCTCCGGATCCACTGAACCGATTCTGTTGAAATTTGGTACACATATGGACTTTTATGACCCAAAGACGGGCGCGTTATGTAAATCATTAAATTTTTAGTATGGGGGTCAGTTTTGGGGGTCAAACTAGAAAATTAAAAACAAAAGTTTTTTGAACAATTTCGTGTGACATATCAAATGAAAGGGTTTACTGTGAGGGTCTTAAATATTTTTTTTTCATAATTTTAAAGTAATTGGTTTAGAAG